>JAOCZM010000115.1:0-1442500 GCA_026122235.1 Vinca minor | reverse complement strand
ATTGAAACGTCGTCGGTTTGTTCACCCTTAACGACCGAATACCGACGGATATTAACGACCGTTTACCGACGGAATATATAACGACTGAATACCGACGGAAGTTAACGACCAAATACCGACGGAATACATAACGGTGTTTATTTGTATAGTAATAAATGAAGGACACAAAACGACGTCATTTTATTTTCGTTAACGACCGACTACCGACAGACTTTAACGACGGATTACCGACGGAAAATATACCGACAGAATAACGACCGAATAGCGACCGAATAACGACCAAAATTAGGTCGCTATTATTTTCCAATTCCGTCGCTATTCACTCACTATTATTTTCCCAATTTCCGTTTTTTTATAAAATAGCGGGGTTTTTAAGGATATATAGAAGCATTTTACCTAATAGTAACTAAAATAGGAAAAATACATATACAAAGTCTTAGGTCAGCGGAACGACGAATCTGCGGGGTTTTTAAGGATATATAGAAACATTTGTGTGTGCATTTATGTGAATCATTAAGTGATGGAGTTAAAATTTTATTAATTGATTATTAATAAACAAATAATTACTAAAATATTCATATTAGTTCGTACTCACATTTAGAACGATGTCGGTTTTCGGATTTATAAGTTTTTACTAAATCCGTCACTATTCGGTCGCTATTAAGCTAAGGGGCGACCGAATAGCGACGGAATTTGCGAAGGCCGTCGCTATTCGGTCGCTATCATTTTCCCGGATTCCGTTTTTTTATAAAATAGCGGGATTTTTAAGGATATATAGAAACATTTTGCCTTCTATATATCCTTAAAAACCCCGCTATTTTACAAAAAAAAAAAACGGAATCCGGGAGAATAATAGCGACCGAATATGCTATGTCGGTCGCTATTCGGTCGCCCTACCCTAACCCTAACCCTAATTCCGTCGCTATTATTAAATGCCTAAACGACGTCTTTTTGCCATTTCGCGGGCTCATTTATTTGAAAACTAGACAAGTGTTTAAGCATGCTAATTGGCGACCGGCAAATTCCGTCGCTATTCGGTCGCTATTATTAAATGCCTAAACGACATCGTTTGCTTTTTCGCGGGCTCATTTATTTGAAAAATTGGACAAGTGTTAAGCATGCTAAGTGGCGACCGAATAGCGACGGAATTGGCAAATTCCGTCGCTATTATTAAATGCCTAAACGACATCGTTTGCTTTTTCGCGGGCTCATTTATTTGAAAAATTGGACAAGTGTTAAGCATGCTAAGTGGCGACCGAATAGCGACCGAATTTGCCAATTCCGTCGCTATTCGGTCGCTATTATTAAATGCCTAAACGACGTCGTGTTGTGCGTTTTATTTCTATAAATATATCTAAGGCAGGAAACCTGTCCCTCATTCTTCATTCTGCCCAGCCGCGACCTCCACCTTCACCACCACCTCTTCCAGCGATTTCCCCCCAAATCCCCTCCCTCCTTCCATCGCCACCACCTCCGGCACCTCCAAGACATCGCCACCACCTCCGGCACCTTCAAGGCATCGCCACCACCTCTGATTTCAGTTGGGTTTTTTAGGGTTTAGGTGAGAATCTTACATTTTCTATCTTTTTTTCTTAACAATTGGAATAAATACATCTATTTTGAGAAGATTAAAACAAAAATGGAGGGGAGGTAGTACTGATTTCTGCTTGGATTTTAATATATGGGTTTTCTATAATGTCTTGCAATTTTTTTTGCCAATTCTCATAATTTTCTTTGTTTTTCAAATGTAGTTTTTTAACATCCAATGTAGTTTTCTTGGTGTATTATTGGTTTTCTTGGTGTATTATTGAAATGTATGCTAATTGTATAATATGTGAGTTTTGATAATTCAAAGTGTGTGAGTGTTGATTGTGAGTTTTGATAATTCAAAGTGTGTGAGTGTTGAAATGTAATGAGAAGTGCACACTTTGATTGTGAGTGTTGCATTGTAAATGAGAAGTGTAAACTTGTGTTTTTTGGGTTTATTGATTATTTTTGCTATTTGGGATCTTATTAATACTGTTTCTGGTTTGTATTTCTGTGCGTATTGCTGTTTTTTATAATAGGGATTTAATTTAATTTCAAATTTATTTTTTTAAATAAAAAACAATTTAGCGACGGAATAGCGACCGAATATTCGGTCGCTAAATTTCCCGTCGGTATTCGGGTCGTTAACTGATCAAAGTCAAAAAGTCAACAATATTGACCATTCGATCGCTATTCCGATCGGTAAATAGAGACCGATTCTTCGGGTCAGCTAGACTTTCCACTCGGTATTCGGTCGTTATAAAGTCAAAGTCAAAAGTCAACAATGTTGACCATTCGGTCGAGTATTCGGTCGTTATTTACCGACCGATTATTCGATCGCTAGAATTTCCGCTCGGTATTCGATCGTTAACCGATCAAAGTCAAAAGTCAACAATGATGACGATTGATGTAGGTATTCCGTCGGTAAATAGCGACCGAATATTCGGTCGCTATATATTCCGCTCGGTATTCGACTCAGTAATTTGCTTAGCGACAAAAAAATACACGACCACGTCATTCGAGTCAGTAAATCGGTCGCTAAACTCGCTTTAGCGACCGATTACTCGAAGCTGAAATGCACGCCATTGTTTCCCCTGCTTTTCTTGTAGTGTAATAAGTAATTCAACTATGAATCTCATGGAGAGTTCGATCCTGGCTTATGATAAACGCTGGAGGTATGCTTAACACATGCAAGTCGGACGGGAAGTGGTGTTTCCAGTGGCTGACGTGTGAGTAACGCGTAAGAACCTGCCCTTGAGAGGGGAACAATAGCTAGAAACGGATGCTAATACCCCGTAGGCTGAGGAGCAAAAGAAGGAATCTGCCCGATGTGGGGCTCGCGTCTGATTAGCTAGTTGGTGAGGCAATAGCTTACCAAGGCGATGATTAGTAGCTAGTCCGAGAGGATGATCAACCACACTCGGGACCGAGACACGGCCCCGAACTCCTACGGGAGGCAGCGAGTGGGGGATTTTCCACAATGGGCGAAAGCCTGACGGAGCAATGTCGCGTGGAGGTAGAAGGTCCACAGGTCGTGAACTTCTTTTCCCGGAGAAGAAGCAATGACGGTATCTGGGGAATAAGCATCAGCTAACTCAGTGCCAGTAGCCGCGGTAATACAGAGGATGCAAACGTTATTCGGAATGATTGGCCGTAAAGCATCTGTAGGTGGTTTTTTAAGTCCGCCGTCAAATCCCAGGGCTCACCCTGGATAGGCGGTGGAAACTACCAAGCTGGAGTACGGTAGGGGGAGAGGGAATTTATGGTGGAGCGGTGAAATGCGTAAAGATCGGAAAGAACACCAACGGCGAAAGCACTCTGCTGGACCGACACTAACACTGAGAGACGAAAGCTAGGGGAGCGAATGCGATTAGATACCCTAGTAGTCCTAGCCGTAAACGATGGATACTAGGAGATGTGCCCCTGAAGTGTTGTAGCTAACACGTTAAGTATCCCGCCTAGGGAGTACGTTCGTAAGAATGAAACTCAAAGGAATTGACGGGGGCTCGCACAAGCGGTGGAGCATGTGGTTTAATTCGATGCAAAGCCAAGAACCTTACCAGGGCCTGACATGCCGCGAACCCTCTTGAAAGAGAGGGGTGCCTTCGGGAACGCGGACACAGGTGTTGCATGGCTGTCGTCAGCTCGTGTCGTAAGGTGTTGGGTTAAGTCCCGCAACGAGCTCAACCTTCGTGTTTAGTTGCCATCGTAGAGTTTGGAACCCTGAACAGACTGCCGGTGATAAGCCGGAGGAAGGTGACGATGACGTCAAGTCATCATGCCCCTTATGCCCTGGGCGACACACGTGCTACAACGGACGGGACAAAAGGGCCGCGATCCCCCGAGGGTGAGCTAACCCCAAAAACCCGTCCTTAGTTCGGATTGCAGGCTGCAACTCGCCTGCATGAAGCCGGAATCGCTAGTAAACGCCGGTCAGCCATACGGCGGTGAATCCATTATGAACAACTTGGTCATATCTAGTTCTAACTCCTATTCAACCCCGCTATAAATTCTTGACTATGACGAGGTGCACGATTCGTTGTCGAATCCATATATATCCAACTACGGTCCTCCATTACAAACACAATATCTGCGTATATCAAGTCTTAATAATAAATGCATATTAACTTTGAATCTTATGTTTGATGATTTTCAACCTTATTTTTAAAGTAATTATTAACGTGTGATAATGACATCTTGTCTACTATGTTATTAATGACATCTCTTCTATATATATTGTTTGTTGCAAATTTTATTGTGCAATAGAACTAATATGAATATTCTTGTTATGTTCGATTACCAATTATTTACTTATTGGAACTAAAATGATATAATTAGCATACATTTCAATAAAACAAAGATAGAAAAACCGCGGTGATAATACAAAGATAGAAAAATAGGGGAGATAATACAAAGATTCATAAACATTACAACACTTCAAATTAGAGCTTTTACTTCGACTCTGCCAAAACTCTAATAATCTTAAATCAGCCAAATCTTTGACTTGAACCCATGTACATTATCCCAAAAAAACACTATATAAACAGTAGAATTACATAAAGTAAAAAACAAAACCCAGCAAATCTCTTGAAAAAGTTGAGATTATTATTATTTTTTAATTTTTTACTAGTTTTCACTCAAGCTTATCCACTTCTTTCACTGATAAACAAAGAAACACACCCAAAAAAATATTTTTTGCAAGAAATTATAGAAAGCCCATATATTAAAATCCAAGCAGAAATCAGTACTACCTCCCCTCCATTTTTGTTTTAATCTTCTCAAAATAGATGCACTTATTCCAATTGTTAAGAAAAAAAAGCTAGAAAAGGCAAGATTTTCACCTAAACCCTAAAAAAACCAACTGAAATCGGAGGTGGTGGCGACGTCTTGGAGTTGCCGGAGGTGGTGGCGATGGAAGGAGGGAGGGTTAGGCGGTGGATTTTGGGGAAAATTGCCGGAAGAGGTGGTGGTGAAGGTGGAGGTCGCGGTTAGGCAGAATGAAGAAAGAGGGAGAGGCATCTTGCCTTAGATATTTTTAGAGAAATAAAACGCACAAAACAATGTCGTTTATGCATTTAATAATAGCGACCGCCTTGGCAAATTCGGTCGCCCAACAGAATGCTTAACACTATTACAGTTTTCAAAAAAACGAACCCACGAACTAACGAAACGACATTGTTTAGGCATTTAATAATAGCGATCGAATAGCGACCGCCTTGGCAAATTCGGTCGTTATTCCGTCGCCTTACAAAATGCTTAACACTTGTACAGTTTTAAAAATAATGACCCACGAATTAGTAAAACGACAGCGTTTGTGCCTTTTATTTAACAACCGAATAGCGACCGCCTTGCCAAATTCGGTCGCCAAATAGAATCCTTAACACTTGTACAGTTTTGAAAAAATGAGCCAGGAATTGGCAAAACGACGTCTTTTAGGCATTTAATAATAGCGAACGAATAGCAACGACCTTGGCAAATTCGGCTGCTATTCGGTCACCCCTTAGCTTAATAGCGACTGAAAAGCGATGGACCACGCTAAAAAATTATAAAACCGAAAACCGACATCGTTCAGAATGCGAGTACGAACTAATATGAATAATTTAGTAATTATTTGTTTATTAATAATTAATTATTTAAAATTTTAACTCCATTACTTAATTATTCACGTAAATGTACACACAAATGTATTACTTGAATTGTTCTGCTTCGAGTATTTATAGGTATTTGTTTGAAGAAATATAAGTTTTAATTGTTTGAATATTCATGTTAATATGTGTGTGTGTATTAGTAATAATAATTAAAATAGGCAAAATATTTTTATATATCCTTAAAAACCCCGCTATTTTATAAAAAACGGAATCTGGGAAAATAATAGCGAACGCCTTGGAAAATTCGGTCGCCCCTTAGCTTAATAGCGACGGACCACGCTAAAAAATTATAAATCCGAAAACCGACATCGTTCAGAATGCAAGTACGAACTAATATGAATATTTTAGTAATTACTTTTTATTAATAGTAAATTATTAAAATTTTAACTCCATCACTTAATGATTCACGTAAATGTACACACAAATGTATTACTTGAATTGTTCCGCTACGAGTATATATAGGTATTTTTTGAATAAATATAAGATGTAATTGTTTGAATATTCAAGTTAATGTGTGTGTGTGTGTGTGTGTATATATATATATATATACAAAATGTTTCTATATATCCTTAAAAACCAACTATTTTATAAAACAACGGAATCTGAGAAAATAATAGCGACCGAATAGCGACGGCCTTGGCAAATTCGGTCGCCCAACCCTAACCCTAATTCCGTCGGTATCCGGTCGTCAAGAGCGGTAGTTATTCCGTCCGTAAACTGTCGTTAATTTCCGTCGGTAATCAGTCGTTAACGTACACAAAACGACATCATATTGTGTCCTTAATTTATTACTATACAAACATACACCGTTGTGTATTCCGTCGGTATTCGGTCGTTAACATTCGTCGGTATTCGGTCGTTATATATTCCGTCGATAGTCGGTCGTTAAGGATGAACAAAATGACGTCGTTTCGATTTGGTCAACAGGACCGATTTGGCGACGGAGGGGCGAGGAAATAACGAGCGTTACGTTTTCAGTTTCTAGTCTGCCGGTATGCAATCGTTAAATTTGTGACCTAAAATTTTGGTCGCTAATTTCGGTCTCTATTTAACTGTTTTCTTGTAGTGAAGAACCCTGAAACATGAGAGAACAATTGAAATAGGGGAAATTATGTCAACAAAAAAATTAGTTTGGATGATTAATTCTCATTAAAGAAAAGTATGAGAACGAGAAAAAATATGGATTCTTACAATCATAGATAAGTGGTAGAGGTAAGTCGTCGTTTTTCTAAAAAAAAAAGAAATCTATTAGTAAATGAAAGCTCTGAAGACAATCATCACAATTAAAAATTATTGAGGATGTTTTACACAAGCATTTGATGAAATCTTATAGATTAGAGTTATACACATTTTGTTCACCCTTTTCACTCTACTGGGGGCACAATTAACATTGACAAAATAAATTCATAAAAGCAAATAAACATTGGCGGAGCCAAAACTTTTTTTTTGATGAAATCTTATAGACTAGAGTTATACACATTTTGTTCACCCTTCTTTTCACTCTACTGATCAGTGAAAAAGGTCTGAGAGAGAAAAATGTCACGTATATAATTGTTTGGGTAATAATGGGTCTTGGTGGGTCTATTAGGTTTTAGTGGGTCTTTTGAATCCATTATTGGTTACTTTAATAATCCATGAGTCCAAATCTAATTAGATTTGGGTATCAAAAAATATATTTTCATGTACTTTGTAAAATGTCCGATCTTTTTTTTAAAAAAATCTATCTTATTCTGAACCGTTGGATATATATATATATCTAGTACAGTATATAAAAAAATTAAAAATTCTTGGGCGGGCCATTTAAAAAAAAATCTCTCTTATTCTAAACCGTTGGATATATATACCTAGTATATAAAAAAATTGAAAATTCTTGGGGGGGCCAAGGCCCCCTCTTGCCCCTTGTATGCTCCGCCATTGGAGATAACTATTCCTTAGAAAAAAGGAAAAAATATAACTTATGTTGTTATCGTATTCGACATGATATCTAATCGACAATACAATAAGGTACATATATTATCAAAAGAAGAAAGATAAAGTTATGAAATGAATTAGTGACGATATTAAAAGATTAAACAAAAAATAGGTATCCGATCTTCCAAACTTCTTAAAAAAATCAAGAGTTAATAATATTGAATACTATGTTACCTTGCAAAAGGCAATTCCCCAGCCAGTGGTTGGGCCACTCAAAGCACAAGACTCCCGCATCAGCAGAATCGGGAAAAGGTTTTGATATACGCAACATTACTTTTATTTTTTTTAAAGAGACTGTTTATGAGTTCAAATCCGTAACCTAAATGATAGCAAGCAAGCGCCAAACACGACCTTCAAATGAGGTGTATAATATAATAATTAAAAAAATAATTAGGTTTTTTTTTGTCTGATATGGCTCCGCCACCGTCCAACAACGCTAAGAGCTTAATCAAAAGTTTCTCCATATAACTTTTTCTTTAATTTTCATCGCCATAGTAAAGAGATGGATGAGACATGGACAGTGACTTTCTCCCACTTTTATATATGTGAAATTTTAAATTAGACTATGGCATCGTTAAAATGATAATAAAAAAAGAAATGTAAAATGGCATAATATTTTTGAAAGAGTATATTTGAACTACAAAATCATTTGAATTTGCAAATAGATTTTAAGGGTAGTAATTATTATTCATAAAATATTATTAAATTGTCTTTGCAGATATTTTCAAGAATTGATATTATTAATAATAATAAATAATACCTATTTAATTACAATCGCCCAAAAAAATATATGGCATCACCAAGAAAATACAATAGTTCTATCAGCCTATTAGGCTTTCTAGAAAATTCCAATCTTAATGCTAAAAAAAATTAGTAAACAACATAAAAATGGAAATGATCAACCTTCAAATTCATCCAAATAAAATTATTTCATTTAAAAAGAAAATTAAAAAGAAAGGTCTAGGTGCAAGAAAGAAAAACCAAATTTCACCTATGGAATGAAATATTTCCGTCCAGGATTGATAAAGATGTATTATTTTCTCTTGCCTTAATCCCGAAGATCTGCAAATGCACAAAGAGGAAAAAAAATTAAATAACTCGTAGTAAATAAAAGAATTTTTTTTTTTTTTGAGGCCCGAAGGCGATTGCCCCCGAAGGGGAAGAGTGGAGAATACCCTAGATAGGGAGGATTGTAGCATGCCCCAAGCGGGGGAGGGAACTTAGCCTCACAAGGAGGAAAATTTTATTGCCCCTTATGGGGAGATACGGGAATCGACTCCGTCCCGTGGCTGGGTAGCCTTACCACTTGGGCTACCCGATTCCCATTAAATAAAAGAATTGAAAACCAAAAGAAACCAAAATTCACCAACGAAATGAAATAACATTGATGAATGTGTATTACGTGCTATTTCCTTACGAAGGTATGTAAATGTTTAAGGAAAAAAGGACGACTCAAGCACATTAAAAACGAAAATAGAAGACAAAGAAATCAGAAAAAAGTCTGTAACAAAGGAATATGAAAATCTTACTTTCATTTTAACTACATAGTAACTCCTTAAATTTGACATTGCTCTCTTTTTTCTTTACCTGTAACTAAGAAAGAAAGAGTCAAAATGGTAAAAATAAATTAATATCATAATATAAAACTATAATTAAATGAAAAACTAATGAGTGAGGATTTGGTGTTATTATTCAAAAAAAAAAAAAAAAAGAAAAGGATTTGGTGTTATAATGAGAAACCAATTGAAAATAACTTTTTATTTGGAGTACTATTGAAATATGAGAAGAAGCAGGTGGATATAATTGAATTCAATTAAAAGACTAATTGAAAGAATTATGTAGATAAGTGGCTACAATTAAGGAAAAGGTATATAGGAAAGAAGATATATATTGAATTAAATAAAAAGAAGATATATATTGAATTAAATAAAAAGAAGATATATATTGAATCCAATTATATCATTATTTTGTAGTTTGAGGTAATTATTTTGTAGTTAAATAGCTACAAATGAGGAAACACGCATGATTTAAGCCTTGCCGGTTATGATTTGAAAATTAAAAGAAGATATATATTGAATCCAATTATATCATTATTTTGTGGTTAAATAGCTACAGATGAGGAAACACACATGATTTAAGCGTTGCAGGTTATGATTTGAATATAGATATTTCAAAATTAATTAATTTCATCAACCAATTACATTGCTCAGCGAAGAACCTAATAAAAAAAATTCTAGAATTTTAGAATGAATTTTTTTGAAGGTTTAGAATGAAACAATAACATATATTATTTACATATTAGCATAATGATGGAAACCAAAGTAAAATAGGAGAAACATGCACCTAAAAAAAATAGGAACTTGGTATAACAATAAATAAAATAAAAAAAGAGAGAGAGAGAGAGAGATAATAGTAAGTAGTGATTAGAGAAAATGGGTATTGATTTTCGGGATATGAAAGATAACTTAGTAGGATTATAGATAAAAAAGTAAACCGAATGATTATTGGATAAAAAATATTGAATCAAATAATATATAATCAAAAGAATTAAACATAATCATATACTATTTTGATTAATGTTTTGATCCAATAATAACCACACTACTACTATTAAATGTTAATCACCTAATCTTTTTAGAAAACATGACGACACTACGTATGGTGACTTCATTTTTCTTTTGGAGCCATCTAATTCATGAAGTTTTTCAACATTGTGTGCTCCACGTTTTGAGATAATTCATCTTCTTCTATGAGAGCGAGCAATTTTCTGCTCAAGTTTTTTTCGCCAAACTTACATTGCTGTAAGATTCATTTTAGTAAATATTTTTATTCAGTAAAAAATAAAATTAGTCTATTAGTATATTGCCAATCTTTTAAGAAAAATCACTTTTGAAAAAACTCTATTGAGCATGGCTAAAGTACTTAATTCTTGGAATCAAAATAATAAATCAAGTCTAAATTAAGTTTTTGCCTAAGACTTTTAGGACATAAGTAAATCAATACATATAACAGAAAAGGTTATCAGAAATTAGGATTCTTTATACCTTACAATCAAATAAATTGAAACATTTAAAAGAAAAATCAAAATGAAAAATTAAAAGTGGCTAGCAATGATCAATAGATTTAGCAATCAAAAATTAATGTAAAAAAATGTAAAAATTCTATTAATAATATAAAAGAAAATTAGAAAAATAACACAAGGGCCATAGGCAATATGATGATACATAATTCTCAGAAACTCAAATATTATTTAGGTTATATACTTTAACAAATACAATATTACTTCATCTGAAATTTAATGTTTCACTTTGACTTAAGATGAAAATTAATAAAAGTATTTTACTTTTAATAAAGCTTCCTTCTTGCATTATTAGTTATGGAAGGTTAATGCCCTTAAATTACGCTTAAACTAAGGAAGATTAGTAGTGGAAGTTTATATGAAAAAATATTGTTATTTTAGGAAATGAGTAATTTAATGCTAGACATTTTGAAAAGAAAAAAAAAAACTCATAATGGACTTACTTTACTCGACAAAAACTTAGAATGAGATTTCTTATATTATAGAATTCTCTCTTTAGACATCTAAGAAATGATAAGGAATAGTGGTGTAAACTAATGTACCTTTTGATGAAGCAAGTTTCATTATAACTTTCAACCACTTGTGTGAGAGAGAATAAAAGATCCAAATTCGCAAATAAAAATAAAAGAAAAGGAAGAGTAAGTAGGCAACACATATTTGAAATTTTCATGTTTCATTCAAAACAAAACAATAAAAAAACAATCTGACACCAAATTTCATTTTGATTACCCAAACAACTCGAAAAAACAAATTGAGTGTTAAGAGTAGAATAAGTAGGCAACACATATTTAAATTTTTCTCTCATTTACACTTTTGAGGTTCACTTGTGGCTTGTTTTCTTCAACTTTACTGGTGCTTTAAATCCATTTTCATGCTTGTTACTTTTAATATTGAAAAATTAAAATAAAAAGAACCATGAAACATAAGAGAACAATTGAAATATGAAAAATTATGACAATAAAAAGAGCATTTTTGATGATTAATTCTCATTAAAGAAAAATATGAGGATGAGTAAAAATATGGATTCTTAAAATCATAGATAAGTGGTAGAGGTAAGTTGTTGATTTTCTAAAGAAAAAAGGAAATCAATCTAAAAATATTGAATTAGTAAATGAAAGAAATAGAAAATAAGCGGGAAAAGTAAATTGTACCTATGGTTTCAAAACCTGTATATCAGTTTGCGCTCCATCTCTTAACATGTCAAAGAAAACGAAGAAAACAAAAAACAACAGAATAAAAAACCTACTTTAATTTAAAGTTTCCATGAATTTCTTGATCAAATAAAATTCAACACAAATTTTTAAGAGGGCTTATCTTTAGTTCTTTTTTAGACGATGAAAATTTGAGAAATTTGGGTTAGAGTTTTGAAGATTTCTGATTGGCTAAAACTTGGAAACATGTTAAGTAATATAAATATGGATTGATTATGGGAAAATATTGTAAATCAATAAACTTTTTTATAAAATAATTTAAATTGTTAAAATTTGTATAAACTTCTAAAATATAATGATAAAAGGAGATGTTAAGAGTATGAGATGAGTTTTGAATTTTGAAATTAAGGAAGATAATATATTTAATGTAGATTATTATATCATACCAAAAATATTGTTAGTTTAGATTTGTAAGAGATCATGGAAAAGTTTACTTACATTAGCATTCCACTAAAAGAATTAAATAAAATAGTTGTCAAATACTCGACTGGTACCCGTATCGCCTGTTGCACCCCTAAATCTGAGCGAGTATAATAATTTATCATGCCCACTCGTTGTATTAGTGAGATCTTCTTAACTCTTGTTATTGAGACTTTATCCGCTCAATAAGGGCACTCTCATCAAGTTCTGTGGGACAATTTTTCAACAAGATTTGCAGGCACATATCCATCTCTTCAGAGGTCCTCTCGTTGTACACTTCTGTTAGAGAATCCCATAAATGCTCCTTCACCAGTCCTTATGCCAACTACCCATAGTCACTGTAACATGAACTCAAAGAAGCAAGCCTTGCACCTGTTTTCTCTTGATATCCGAGATGTTCAATTTCGAGACCTAATGCTAATCTTGGATAGACTACTTCGTTTTCCATTTTTTCACTTTGATTTCCAGAAGGCACTATAAGACTCTCCTATTTTTCTTGCACGGAGAATTATGCCATGTGCAAATGAAATTATTGGCTTCAGACACTTTTCTTTGCGACTGAAATTATTATAATGATTGTATCACTTCTGGGCAAGAAATTTATACTCTTCCATTATGTCCATACTCTCTTGGTGTACATATGTTTTAATTTTATTTCGTTCGATTTCCCCTTTTATGCCTTAATGGACTTGTCGGTTCTTTTGTTCTTGGTCATTTGTACCACACACCTGTTGTATTCCTGTTTAATAAAAGGGGAAATTTTATATTTTATTTGATTCAACTCTAGAACACTTGTTGGACTTCTGGTTATTGACGTGGTATCCTTACCATTTATTGAGAAGCGAGATGTTTTCTTTCTAACCTTGATTCTAGCCATCATACCACAACTCACAGTGATCTCCACCTTGTGGACATGTTAATGACAGACCATCGGAAATGGTTTTTCCTTTATTTCATCCCTGGATTCACCATTTAACTACTTGCAGTTTCTCGTTTTGTTCAGCCAATGTCTATTCACGAATTCCAATCTCCCTTTCAAGTGAATCAACTTCCCTTGCCAATTCTTGATTCGTACTCTTTACTTTACCATTTGAATTAACAATCTGATCTCCATCATCTGCGATTATTTATAGAGTTTTTTCATCTTATCAAGATCCTTCTCATCATCTTAGATGGAGGTGTATGATTTTTCATCTTGGCCATATTTCCCCTCACTGAGTTTTATTGTGAATATTGATGCTTAAAGTTTTAAGGCCAAATTTCCTTAGGCCCTGTCCTTTTCGACATCTCTTATGTCTGCAGTGAACCGAAAAGTTAATCGACGATCATGTTAGCCAATCCTCGATTTCCTCACTGGAGCACACTTTTATTCATATTCTTCTGACAGAGAGCTCATAATTTTACGCACCAACTTTTCACTAGGATATTCTTCACTAGTGAAAAGATTGATTTCCAATGTCTCTCAACTTGTTAATGAAATCACTCTCATCCATTCTGACTTTTTCAGATTCAGTGGTCCAACCATCCAGGAGGGGAAGTCATTTGAGAGTTGAAAGAAGAAGCCGGTTGAAGTATCCTCATCTTTTCGGAGACCGGAGTTAGCAAGTTTCGAGGACGAAACTTTTGTAAGAAGGAAAATATGGGATCATTTAGCAATCACTTCTCCTCGGGAACCGTGCGGTTACAAAGCAAAGAAAAGAAGAAATGACTTTGAGAGTCGTGAGTGAACAAAGAAGGAAAATGCACACTTGAGTGTGTTTTCTAGCAATTTCGAGAGGACGTTTGAGTGGGAAATCCTCGTCGGATTTTGACGAATCTTATATGAAAGTTTATCGCAGCAAGAAAAGCTTTGAACCGGCGGAGTTGCAAGTAGACTTGTCATATATCGAGGCACGAGTTGGGATTGTGGATTGGAAGGATCAGATTTTGAGGAACAAAGCGATACCTGTATGTGAAGATTCAGTGGTTAAATAATACAGAAAAGTAAGACATTTGGGAAACAGAGGTAAAAGCAAGAGCCAAGTATCATCAGCTCTTCGACGACAGCAATTCGTAAGTTTCGGGGACGAAACTTTTGTAAGGAGGGAAGTATGTGATACCCTAAACTTTTCATGCTTACGTGTCTAGAATGCCCACATGTATTTTGGTGTATTGATTGTTTTCTGATGCTTCTATGTGTTGGAGTACATTTAATCTAAGGTGCGCCAATTCGACCGGGCCGGGCCAGGATTGGATTGGGCCCTTAATCGGGTTGGGTCGACCAACCCATTTGGACCGACCTTATGGCTGGAAAATTGGATATATTTTTCATCTCTTATCTCTTAGAAGGAGGTTGAAGTGGTGGAGAATGTGGAGGAGTGGTTTCCTCCATGATCTCCCACTTCCCCCTTTCTCTCTCCCCACTCTCCCTTGAATGACTAAGAAAAATGCTGGTTTTTCCTAGTATTCTAAGTCATTATTCTCCAGCTTTTGAAAGCTTAGAGAAAAGAGAAAAAGAGAGAGCATTCAAGAGAACTTGAATAGAAAGAAAAGACAGCTTTTCTATATACTTGTTTTCTAGCTTTGGCTAATAGAAAAGAAGTAAGAAAACTGTTTCTTGTTCTTCTTTTAGGTCCTATATCCACCATATATATACTCCATCTTGAAGAGTGTCTTCAAGACTTCTACGAGACGTTGGCTAGCACCAAGAGGTAGAGGACCATCCCCGGAAGATCGAGTGGATATTGGGAGAGGCGGAGCCTGCGTTGGTGGCGTTCCGTTCGTGACAACAAATCTGCACTTCGAAAGGTATAATGCTATCCCGTAGTCTAAGGTTCTTACTCGTGAAAGATCATATTAGAGGCGGGTCATTTTATTTCCGCTGCATAACTTGATTTAGACCCTGTTATTCCTCTAACAGTGGTATCAGAGCCATTCACGAGTACCCTATAGACTTAATGTGCTATAGTATTTTAATATGGATTATGAATCTATATTTTGCATGCCTTAGGATTGCTAGAAATGTTGTATATCATGTATGACATGTTTTTGCATCATTTTGTAAGTATGAGAGTCGAGATTTTCGGTTGACCGATTTGGTCTTCGGTCAACCGAGTACTCTCAGTATCTCTGTTCGGACGATTGGGAGATATGTCGGTTCAGTCGACTGGTTACCTGGTCGACCGAACGGGGTGGCCGGTCCACCGAATTTGAAACAGAATATGAAATGTTCATTTTGCTGGTTGCTCATTTTTCATAAATTGTTATGTTAGTTGAGCATGATGCATAGTAATCGCCTTTACCCTGTTGGTTTATTTTATAAATACGATCTGCGTATCGTGCCTATCTCTTTTTTTATCAAAACTTGTAATTCTTTTCTCATCAAATCCCCTCGAATGTAACTCGAGGTTTCCTTAGAATTATGTAATTCTAGATTAGGAGAAGGTACAGCTATGATGATGATTTGGAGGCAACCACCTGAAGGTCAAGACGGTGTAAAATAGAATGTTTTCTTTTCACACCCTTAGATTGACTTCACAGTTTTTCCATTGGCTTGGAAAAACCGAATAGGATATGGCGATTACTATTGCATTTTTACTTTTATGTATTGGATGCATATGTATATAAGCATAAACTGTTTTATTTTATGCTTTTCTGGTGAGATTGTTAAAAACAAAACCCCTCAATTAAATATTAATTAGTGCCTTCCTAAGTTTGGCCCTCGTCAAGGCCTAGATCGACATTAGTATGGGACATGCCAAAGTTGTACATACGTGTCTATCCGGGTGAGGCGTGAAGGATAATTTGTGATATCCGCCTGCAAAAACTTAGGGTCCTAGTTAACTGGATTATCTCAATAAATGGATTGAGGATCTAGAGGCAAAAGAGTTGAGAAAAGTGTATAATGATACGCTTGAATAAATGTTATTCACTCAACTAACCAAGAATTACATAATTTGATGTAATTGGCAAACGTTGCCTACCTAAATAACTAAGTTTTGGGCGATCAGCCAAAGCTGACTCAGAACGAGGTGAAATATGGATCTTGGCCCGCTAGAAAGTTAAATCGAACTTTACGAGTTGATAATGAGGGTTATTCACTCGAAGAAAATAGTGGGAGAAATCATTAAAAAGATAAAAGACCTAATAATGATTTTTTTATCGGTACTTTACTTTGCATATGTATTTTGTTGTAGAAAAATGGCAAATTCAAACCAAACACTATCATCGTGTTCCGTCCCTTGAGAAGGACAAATTAGAGGGAGTTAACTTCCTCGATCGGGTTCAGAACTTGAGAATCGTTCTCAAGCATGAAAGAAAGTCGTATGTTCTAGAACAGACTTATTCTCGATACACCGTGAGGCTCGCGCTTCGGCCGCTGAAAGAAGTGCTTATCAGAAGAATTGTAGTGATGCTTTAGATGTGTCTAGCCTCATGCTTGTCACCATGAACTCTGAGCTTCAGAAGAAACATGAGGACATGGGGGCTTATGAGATGCTGGCTCACCTGAAGCAACTATATCAGGGACAAGCACGACAGGAGAGATTCAACGTATCGAAATCTCTTTTTCAATACAAAATGTCCGAAGGAATGCCGAGAGGAACTCACGTTCTTAAGATGATAGGTTATGTTCGTAACCTTGAAAAACTCGGGATTTTCTTTGGGGACTAGAGTCGTCGACTCGATTTGATCTTGCAATCGTTGCTCGAGTCATTCAAACTAGCTCATTCTCGAATTATCACATGAATGAAATTGACAAGCCATTGCCTGAGTTGTTGAACATGCTGAGGACTGCCGAGAAGGAAATAGGCAAGTCCAAGCCCAACACCATACTGATGGTGCAAAAGGGCAAAGGCAAAGGTTTTGTGAAACCCAAAGGCAAACCGAAAGGTAAGCCCAAGGGCAAGCAAACCACTTTCAACAATGCACTGAAATCTAAGGGTGGTGTAGCCAAGGACTCTATCTGTCATCACTGTGGTGAAAAGGGTCACTGGAAAAGGAACTACAAAAGCTATGTTGCAGAAAAAGGCTGGAAAAGGAGAAAGCAAATGTTGCTTCGGGCTCAGGTATTTATGTTGTTGATATTAATATGATTGATATCAATTTAAATACAACTACTTCTTGGGTACTTGATACCGGATGTGGTTCTCACATTTGTACTAATGTGCAGTGGACCGCAAAGCGAGTAGAGAGTTGGCAAATGGTGAAGTGGAACTACGAGTTGGCAACGGAGCACGTGTCATGCACCCTCTAAACTGTAGGGACTTGTACTTTTACTTTGCCTTCAGTGACTTGTTTTGGGTTTAGAAAACTGCTTTCTATGTACCAAGTTTAACTAAGAATATTATTTCAGCTTTCTTGTTTCGGGACAAGAAAGGTTTTGAGATTTCAATCAAAAACCAACGATTATCATTATTTTTGGATAATATTTTTTATGCAAGCGCCTTTTTGATTAATGGTCTATATATTTTAGACCTTGATATGCCACTTTTAATTATATAAACACAAAAAAGGATTAAGACTAATGATTCTAATCCGACATACCTCTGGCATTGTCTCTTAGGCCACATAAACGAAGACCGCATATCCAAGCTCCATAAAGACGGGTCGTTGGAATCATTTCGACTTCGTGTCTTATGATCGATGCGAATCTTGTTTGTTTGGGTAAGATGACAAAGATCACCTTTCACTAAGCTAGGTGAGAGAGCCGATGCTTTATTAGGACTAATACATAGTGATGTATGTGGCCCTTTTAATATACATGCAAGGGGTGGTTACCTCTACTTCATTACCTTTACTGATGACTTCAGTAGGTATGGATATGTGTTCTTGATGAAACACAAATCCGAAGCATTTGCTAAGTTTAAAGAGTTTAAACTAGAAGTAGAAAACCAACTTGGCAAGAGTATTAAGGTTCTTCGATCTGATCGAGGAGGAGAATACTTGAGTCAAGAATTCTGTGACTATCTAAAGGATTGTGGAATCGTTTCACAACTTTCTCCTCCAACTACTCCACAATGGGATGGTGTATCTGAAATGAGGAACATAACCTTATTAGATATGGTTCGTTCTATGATGAGTCACACGAGCCTCGCCCAATTCTTTTTGGGGACACGCACTAGAGACAACAGCCTTTAACACTTAACCGCTGCTCCATCTAAATCGGCTGCAAAGACGCCATACGAGTTATGGACTCAGGAAGCGCCCTCAGCTTTGTCTTTCCTTAAGATTTGGGGGCTGTGAAGTTTTTTTAAAACGCCCGACTTCCGATAAGCCGGCTCCAAAATCTGAAAAGTGCATATTTGTAGGTTATCCTAAAGAAACTAAAGGATACTACTTTTATATCCCTAACGAAAACAAAGTGTTTGTTGCTCATGCACGGGAGTCTTTCTAGAAAAAGAATTTGTTTCTAGAAACACGAGTGGGAGTAGCGTAGAACTTACTCGAAGTTCCATACTCTCAAACTAGCACTAATGATAAGATGGAAATTGAACAGACTCGCAAGTTGTTGTGCAAAGAGTGCCACAAACAGCTAGTGCAAACTAGCACCAGCTCAAGAAACACAAGAATTGCGTAGGTCGGGTAGAGTTCGTCGTCCACCTTCGAAAAAATTTGGTTTTTTTCATAACGAACATGGTGATGTTATGTTTGTGGATCACGATGAACCTTCAACCTACAAACAGGCAATTAATAGCCCGGATTTTCGAGAAATAGCTTGAGGCCATGAGATCCGAAATGGACTCCATATACACAAACCAAGTCCCGGATCTTGGTTGATCCACCTGAAGGGGTAACTCCCATAGGGTGCAAATGGGTTTTTAAGATTAAAACCGACATGGAAGGGAATGTACAAACGCATAAGGGCGACCGGTCGCGAAAGGTTTCAAACAAGTTCATGGTATTGACTATGACGAGACCTTTTCCCCCGTAGTTATGTTCAAGTCCATTCGGATTTTGCTTGCTATTGCAGCTTACTATGACTATGAAACTCGACAAATGGATGTCAAAACCGCTTTCCTTAATGGAAAACTTGAAGAGGATGTGTATATGACACAGCTGAAGGTTTTGTCACTCCGGAGAATGCTCGGAAAAGTATGTAAGCTTCAGAGATCCATTTATGGACTCAAGCGAAAGCTTCTCGAAGCTAGAACATCCGCTTTTAATGATGCCGTCCCGTGAGTTTGGCTTCATTAGAAATGAAGATGAGCCTTGTGTTTACAAGAAGGTTAGTGGGAGCTCAATCGTATTCCTGGTTTTGTATGTAGATGTTATACTACTCATTGGAAACGACATACCAACCTTAAAGTCTGTAAAGGCTTGGTTGAGTACGTGTTTCTCTATGAAAGACTTAGGCGATGCCAGCTATATTCTGGGAGTCAGGATCTATAGAGATAGATCCAGGAGACTCAATGGCCTAAGTCAGAGTACATATATAGACAAGGTGCTAAAGCGGTTTAGCATGCAAGAGTCTAAGAAGGGCCTTTGTCCTATGGCACATGGTACTGTTTTGTCGAACAAACAGTGTTCTAAAACGCCTGCCGAATTAGAACGCATGAAAGAGATCCCTTTATGCTTCGCCATAGGATCCATCATGTACGCCATGTTATGTACTCGCCCAGATGTCTCATTTGCCTTAAGCCTTACGAGCAGATACCAGTCTAATTACGGTGAACATCACTGGATCTCAGTCAAGAATATCCTCAAGTACTTACGAAGGACTAATGATACATTCTTAATTTATGGAGGGGCGGATGAGCTCGTTGTAAGTGGTTACACCGGTGCTAGTTTCCAAACCGACAGAGATGATTTTCGATCGCAATCGGGATATGTGTTTAACTTGAACGGAGGTGTTGTGAGCTGGCGCAGTTCAAAGCAATCGACCATCGCAGATTCTACGACAGAGGCCGAGTACATAGCAGCTTGTGAAGCAGCTAAGGAGGCAGTTTGGATCAGGAAATTTATTTCCGACCTCGATGTGGTTCCTAGTATTGCGAAACCGATAGACCTCTATTGTGACAACAATGGGGCTATTTCACAATCTAGAGAACCTAGATCTCACCAGAGGTCCAAACATGTACTACGACGTTTTCACCTAATCCGCGAGATTATAGAAAGAGGTGATGTGCATATATGTAGAGTAGATTCGGCAGACAATGTCGCCGATCCACTAACGAAGCCACTGTCACAGCAACAGCATGATCGTCACACTAGCTCCATGGGTATCCGATATCTGGAGGGCTGATCTTTAGAGACAGTCATTAGTATGCCCTTAAAGACCAATCAGTAGATGTTTTTGGGTCTTTAGTGCAAGTGGGAGATTATTGTATCGTATTTATGTAATTTTCATTTTCATTTTGATGAATAAAAAGTAAAAAGGCACAAATTCCAGTATTATTTCAATATGTTTCTGCGTTCTTAAAAACATAATGAAATAATATGTCCTAAGAATAGTATTCATAATTGTTATGATTCCCAAACGTCCCCTAGTCGAACATTATTATGGAATCTTCGAGGACAATAATAATGCGTAAGACTAGTATGTGCGATGATTGATATAAGATATCGAATCGTCACATGGGTATATATGATTAGAGAATCATTATACTTTGAGACAGACTGACATGAGAAACACACCATGGGTTGTTATATAATAGTCAACGGTGTTTCTCAATTTTTGACTAGGGTTGTATATGAGATCCTTCGACTTGAGGTCTCACAAGAGTTCTTGCATGGCTAGTGTTATGCTTTGATAATGTTAAACGCTATCCGTAACAGGGTGAGCAATAAAGGCATTTATTGGGTATATCACGAATCTTGTTCAGGATGAATGGGATGCAGAAAGGATTTGTCCCTCCTATATAGCAGGAGCGATATCTTGGGCCCCTTTGATGGAGTCTGACTAATTCATGGCCATGAACAAATGAATCAGTATACGATATTGATGTCATTTGATTAGTCTACTCGCGAATCAAGAAACTAAAAGATTGGACAATACAAGTGTGACTTTTCCCTGACTTGTGTTCAATCTAGATATCAAGGACAAAAGGATTTAAATACAAATGTCAAATGGTGTGATTATGATAGTCACCAGATATTTATGAATTGGGGGTAATGATGCGTTGCTAGATACCTCTCATTACCTGTGACATACGATGTCACGGCCAACATCATAGATACCTCCTGGGTCGCACTCATAGATCAACTGTATTGGGCTTGTTGGAGTACATTTAATCTAAGGTGCGCCAATTCGATTGGGCCGAAGCCGGGCCAGGATTGGATTGGGCCTTTAATCGGGTTGGGCCGACCAATATGATTGGGCCGACCAACCCATTTGGACCGACCTTGTGGCTGGAAAATTGGATATATTTTTCAGCTCTTATCTCTTAGAAGGAGGTTGAAGTGGTGGAGAATGTGGAGGAGTGGTTTCCTCCATGATCTCTCACTTCCCCCTTTCTCTCTCCCCACTCTCCCTTTAATGACTAAGAAAAATGCTGATTTTTTCTAGTATTCTAAATCATTATTCTCCAGTTTTTGAAAGCTTAGATAAGAGAGAAAAAGAGAGAGCATTCAAGAGAACTTGAATAGAAAGAAAGACAGCTTTTCTATCTTTGGCTAATAGAAAAGAAGTAAGAAAATTGTTTCTTGTTCTTCTTTTAGGTCCTATATCCACCATATATATACTCCATCTTGAAGAGTGTCTTCAAGACTTCTACAAGACGTTGGCTAGCACCAAGCGGTAGAGGACCATCCCCGGAAGATCGAGTGGATATTGGGAGAGGCGGAGCCTACGTTGGTGGCGTTCCGTTCGTGACAACAAATCTGCACTTCGAAAGGTATAATGCTATCCCGTAGTCTAAGGTTCTTACTCGTGAAAGATCCTACTAGAGGTGGGTCATTTTATTTCCGCTGCATAACTTGATTTAGACCCGGTTATTCCTCTAACACTATGTTGTGTACATTATTTGTTGAGGGGCGTTTTAGTATGATTTAGGAGTGGAGGGACACAAGTGTTAATCCTATAAGTTAGTTGGTTAGTTTGTGCAATTAGAAGGGAGTTAAGGTAGTTTTAAGAGGTGGTTATAAGGGTGGTTTTTCTGGAGTTATTAAAGGGGAGTTAGAGAGAAGAAAGGAAAGAAAAGAGAGGGAAAAAATGATAGCATATTTCATGTACGATTTCATGAACAGTATACAACGATATATAATGTTTGTATTTGATATTTGATGTGAGCTATTTTGCAGGGAAATGGAAGTCGTTTTCTAACTGTTTTTCAGGTTTTGGAGTTTTTTAGTAGTCTCGTAGTAAGGGTGTAGACGACGGCCATCGTCTGTACTCGAGCTATTGAGAAGTTAGGCATTCCCACGTATACGCTAGGCTAAAACCTCACTTCCTAGCTGCCTCGCAGTGGAAGGGTAAGAGTGGCGGGTGCGCAACCGTCATTCCTGAAGCTGTCGAGAAAGTTAGGAGGTTGAGTCGCAGGTATTTCTGATTTCTCGGGTGGAGGGGTAAGAGTGTAGGGTCGTTGTATGGGCGGCGATTCTGCACTCCCAATATTCTAAGAAGTCAGAAGTATTTTGCATACCATGATTTTACTGCTTTATTGGTGATTATGTTTTTAAAGTTATGAAATATTTTTGGGATGCATAAACTGTTTTAATTAGTGTCTATATATTTCTTCATCCCAAGGATGAAGGGATCTTACTGAGCAATAGTTGGTTTTGCTCACCCTTATCCACCTTTCCTTTTCAGATGAGCATGATGTTAGCTACGAAGGGTACGTGGGGGACTTCGTGTTTGAGTTTCAGGGAGATGACACTTTATAGACGTCTAGCTCACTTTACTGCTTTGAAATAGACCAAGTGTCATCAACTTTGAAGTATGTTTAACTTGTACTATTTCCTTTTAAATTATGATGTGTACCCTTTTAAGTTAAGTTTATATATATATACTATTTGAGGTTTTATTCCTTAGCATGTTTATAGCTTCCGTTGATACATGTATGAGACGTATGTTATGGGTTCTGTGTTCCGTTTGGCAAAACGGAACGCTGCCAGGTCATTTCCCGGATACGAGACGTGACATAAGTAAAGTATGAGGAAGAATAAAAATATGGATTCTTAAAATCATAGATAAGTGGTAGAGGTAAGTTGTTGATTTTCTAAAGAAAAAAGGAAATCAATCTAAAAATATTGAATTAGTGAATGAAAGAAATAGAGAATAAGTGGGAAAAGTAAATTGTACCTATGGTTTTCAAAACCTGTATATCAGTTTGCGCTCCATCTCTTAACATGTTAAAGAAAACGAAGAAAACAAAAAACAACAGAATAAAAAACCTACTTGAATTTAAAGTTTCCATGAATTTCTTGATCAAATAAAATTCAAAACACAAAATTTTAAGCGGGCTTATCTTTAGTTCTTGATATGATTAAAAAGATGAAAAAGAAAAGGAAGGAAATAAATCTGAAGATTTGACTGAGAAAGTGGTGGATTAGACGATGAAAATTTGAGAAATTTGGGTTAGAGTTTTGAAGATTTCTGATTGGTTAAAACTTGGAAACATGTTCTGTAATATAAATATGGATTGATTAAGGAAAAATATTTTAAATCAATAAACTTTTTTATAAAATAATTTAAATTGTTAAAATTTGTATAAACTCCTAAAATATAATGATAAAATGAGATGTTAAGAGTATGAGATGAGTTTTGAATTTTGAAATTAAGGAAGATAATATATTTAATGTAGATTATTATATCATACCAAAAATATTGTTAGTTTAGATTTGTTAGAGATCATTGAGAAGTTTACTTACATTAGCATTCCACTAAAAGAATTAAATAAAATAGTTGTCAAATACTTGACAGAGTAGTTGGTAATGTGGTAAAGCATTCAACCTGAATGGCTTGGGATCGAATCCCCCCCACCCAATTTAGATAAAATAGTTCAATTTCTTTGCACAAATCAAAAGTTTTATAACTAATTAAAACAGAAAATAATGTAAAATGGCACGTGGCACTATATATATATATATATATATATATATATATATATATATATATATATATATATATATATATATATATATATATATATTAGCAAATGACCCGTATCGAATTTCAAATTATTAATTTAATGGTTGTACAATTGTATTTAGAACAAAAACCCGTTAACTTTAATTTTTCAGAAAACAAATAAGTAAATTCAACATTATTTGTTAATCTGACTTGTTTTGAGTAACTCACAAATTTAAGGGTGAACACCGAATGATTATTGGATCAAATAATATATAATCAAAAGAATTAAACGTACTCCTATACTTTTTCGATTAATGTTTCATCCAATATTTTGGTCCAATAATCACTACACTACTACTATTAAATGTTAATCACCTAATCTTTTTAGAAAACATGAAGAGATTACGTATTGTGACTTCATTTTTCTTATGGAGCCATCTAATTCATGAAGTTTTTCAACATTGTGTGCTCCACATTTTAAGATAATGCATTATGCATCTTTTTCTATGAGGGCGAGCAATTTTCTGCTCAAATTTTTTTTCGCCAAACTTGCATTGCTGTAATATCCATTTTAGTAAATATTTTTATTCCCTGAAAGATAAAATTAGTCTAATAGTATATTGTTAAAATTAGTCTAATAGTACCTTACAATCAAATAAATCGAAATATTTAAAAGAAAAATCAATATAAAAAATTAAAAGTGGCTAGTAATGATCAATAGATTCAGCTATCATAAATTAATGCAAAAAAACAAAAATTCTACTAATAATATAAAAGATTTTTAGAAAAATAACATAAGAGGCATAAGCAACTACTCAATCCCCTTCCCCTTTATCACTGACGTAACCATCTAGACCAACCATAAACAAAACTATAGGAAAAAAGGTTTATAATAAAGCTACAGGAAAACAGGTCTATAGTATATTTAATGTAAATTATTATATCAAACCAAAAATACTGTTAGTTTATATTTATTTAAGATCATGGAATTTTTTACTTAAATTAGCATTCCATTGAAAGAATTAAATAAAATTATTGTCAAATATCTTATAGAGTAGCTGGCAATGTGTTGTAGAATTTAACCTGAATGTTGCGGGATTGAACCCCGCCTCCTCCAAACTATAAATAAAATAGTTCAATTTTTTTGCACCAATCAAAAGTTTTATAACTAATTAAAAATATAAAATCCTAGAAAATGACACGTGGCATTATATATATATATATATATATATAGCCTATTTAGTCCCCCAACAAATTTCATTTTGCCCATATAGTCCCTCATGTTTAATTTCAACCTGTAAAGTCCTTCATCTATTTATAAGCTGCATTTAAAGGTCACACCGCCACTTTCGCGGCAGAATTCGGAGGGTGGTGCAAATTTTGAGTTTGGGAGTGGGTTTGTGGAGGAAGATGAGAGGAAGAAGGAAGAGGGCCAGAGGTAATGGACGTTTTTGCCCTTCACTCCGATAGTATGTGCAAGTCACATGTAATTTTTTGGCCTGAAAAATAGCCGGATTCACTAATTGGACATTTATAGTGGCCCACAAAAAGATGCGTATATAAATAGCCTAATAAAAAGATAAGTTTATTTATAGAAATACGTAAATATATAAGGGATACTAATAGGGAATTTCTCTATTATATATATCGAGCTAGTTCATGAGTCTGAGTTTTCTTCAATTCAAAATTGGCTCATATTTTAGATGAGCAAAAAATATTAGCTCGCTCGTACTTGGTCGAAGAAGCTGCTACGTTTTTTAGCCATACCCACCTGATAAATCAGCAGGGGTATAATAGTCATATCAACTACATAATTTATAAAATAAAAAGAAAACAAAATATAAAAGTGTTCCTTCCATTCTCAAAATAGAAAATAAACTAGGAAACCCCAAATCAAATCCCACAAATCAAGCTACCCCCCTAATTTACTTATTCCTTCCATTCTAAAAAAATCCTTCAAATTTGTCATGTTCCTCCCTTTTAATTTCGATCTTGTTATGATTTCATTGAGCACCAGAATTATGAAACGACATGACCCGAACAAGAGCCCTGATGACAGTAAGTTTCTGAAACTTTTGCTTTTGAAATTCTCCATTCAATTTGTTATTATTATTATGAATTTAATAAAGCTTGCACAGAGAGAACGAATTTTGTATAAAAATTTTCAATTCAATTTTTTAATGTAGCTGTTAAGATGGGTAGAAGGAAGAGGAAGGTGAAAATTAGATTGTTTGATGAAGTGGTAGAGACTGACGAGGGTGAAGAATTTCAAGATTCAGATTATGAGAAGAGTGATAATGCTGAATCTTTGTGGGAAGAATTGGTAGACCTTGATGCTCAAACACTAGAAAAAAATGTGAGTATGGAGCTTAATAACAGAAAAGGCAAGATTAATGCAAGTATTCCACCAAATCAAGACTTACCCTCACTAGCAAAAGAAGAGGAAGTATATGAACAAAGTGTTTATGTTGAAACAGAGCATCAAAAGAAATGTACAAATAATAATCAAAATCGCGACAACGTAAAATGTTCTGAATATGCTGAAAGACGTAAAAATGATTTTAGGAGGAAGCCAAGAAGAACATGGGGCATATTCCCAAGGTTATGACATTGACATTTATGATGGGGATCAAGTTGGGGAATTGGAGAAATATGTTGATAATGATCAAGTTGATTATTCAAGTGAAGCTGATTTCTATAATTCAAATTCTAGCTCTGAGGATGAAAATGGAAAACCTAAGAAATTTTTTTCGAGATTTAATGCTGCAAACCCATCAAATCCTGATTTCAGTGTTGGCATGAAATTTCCAACAAGCGATGCATTCAAGGCTAGTGTAAGTAGTCATGGTATAGATATGGGAGTCCCAGTCTACCTATCGAGGAATGACTTGATTAGGGTTACAGCAAAGTGTAAAGGTCATAACTGCAAGTGGGAGGTTTTTGCGTCACCATTAGGTAAGGTCAGTGGTTGGGTTGTAAAAACATGCAATCCAGTTCATACTTGTCCAATAGACTATGACCACAAACATGCAACCTACAAGTACATAGCAAAGAGATACTTGGAAGAGTTTAGGAGGGAAAATGGGATAGTAGTTCAAGACTTCATTGACAAGGTTCATGAGGAGCTGAATGTGAATATATCTGCAAACAAGGTGTACAAGACTATTGCATATGCAAAGAACTTGTTGTATGGCAAGTACAAAGATCAGTACAAGCTTGTTTAGGATTACAAAGCTGAATTGGAAAGGAATAATCCAGGATCAACTGTGAAGGTAGAACATTACTTTGATGATGAGCTCGGAGGAGAAGTGTTTTACAGGATGTATGTTTGCCTAAATGCATTAAAAGTGGGGTTTCTAGCTGGGTGTAGAAAGCTTTTTGGGCTTGATGGGTGTCATTTGAAAGGGCCTCATCCTGGTATTTTGGTCACAGCTGTTGGAGTTGATGCTGATAATGGTGTATTCCCAGTAGCCTATGCTGTTGTAGAAAAAGAAACAAAGTCATCATGGTCTTGGTTCATTAATTTGCTTATGAGGGATTTTGACATTAAAGATAACCAGCAAGAATGGTGTTTCATGTCTGATAGACAGAAGGTACGACGACTTGACTACAATATATTTTGCACTTTTGCAGTATATTTTTTAGTATACTAATCAATATTGCATTGATTTTTCAGGGATTATTACCTGCTGTTGAGACATTGCTCCCTGAGATTGAGCAAAGGTTTTGTGTAAGGCATTTACACAACAACTTCAAGCAGAAGTTTCCAGGTGAGGTGATGAAGAACATGATATGGAGTGCTGCAAAAGCCTCTTATCCAAACAAGTTTGAGGGTCAAATGGATGCTCTGAAGGTAATTGATCAAAAGGCACTTAATTGGTTGAATGCTAATGTGAGTCCACATAATTGGAGTAGGTCACACTTCAGGCTTACAACTAAGTGTGACATTCTTTTGAACAACCACAGTGAGTCCTTCAACTCTTGTATTTTAAATGCAAGAAATAAACCTATTTTAGGTATGTTAGAAAGGGTTAGAGTGTACCTTATGTTGAGGCTCCAAGCTAGAAGGTCGTGGATGCATAGACAAGATGTTAGAATCTGTCCTAGGATTAAAAAGAGGTTGAATAAATTGAGAGAGGATTCTAGATATTTGTTATGGTTCAGTGCAGGACCACAACACTCAGAATCTGTTAGAATCTGGTTGGGACCACTGCAGAGGATCAAAGCATGTCATGGGTATGACGATAACAATGATCTAAAGAGTGAGATTCATTTTTACTTGCTTTTCTACAATAGAAGGCTAGGATTAACTTAGTACTTTTACTATATATAGTTGTTAAAGTTCACTTATTTTGTTATCCGTAAAATATATTATCTTGTAATCGACTTCAGCTGAGAACTTCTTCTTTTATCCAAGTTTAATTCACAATGAATTAGGCTTTTCTTTTCTCAAACCCTCTTCTACTCCTTTATCTTATTTCTCTTCTTTTATTTTGGTGTCTTAAGCAGTAATTTCGGGCTGATCTTAAGTCGATCCATCACACTTGGTATCGAGCTCGTGATCCTTGGCAGCCATGGTGAATACTGCACCCAAAGCAGATGAAAGACAAAGATCTGCTCCCCATTGCGTAAAACACCGGATCTTCGGACTACGGTGGAGTTCCATGGCAGGGAGAATGGTTGAGATGGACAATGCCATCGAAAAACTTCAGCTATCAACAAGATGAAATCAGGGACTACCCCTGGCCAAGGTAAACTCCGAACGGACTTCCAATAAACTAGACTTAGATAAGAAAATAGACCAACTCATGAACAAAATCGGTATGCTCTTCAAAGATAAAAATGCAATAGGAGAGTCAAGCTCAGAGTTGTGATTCTATGTCCCCTAATAGAGTAGATGTGACTCGAAAATAGGATGAGAAGGGAGGAATATAGTCGGAATGAACAAGGCGTGGAGGGCACAATTTTCTTTTGGAAACAAAAGAGGAGAGATTAAACTTCCTAAGATAGAGTTCACCCTATTTGAGGATGGAAACCCCTGAGAGTGGTTACAAAAGGGGGATCATTACTTCAAGCTTCATCGGATCCCCGATCACCTAAAATTAGGAATAGCCATATGTTATATGAAGGGAGAGGGGTTCCTTTGGGGGAATAGTTACGTCAAAGAACATGGCACTAATGATTGGAACCACTTTATCAAGTCTATGTACCGGAGATTTGATACCAAAGCAATGTCTGCTGGGATTGTGGGGGAATTTACTAAGCATAAACAACTAGGAAGTGTGTCTAGTTACATGAAAATTTTTGAGGAACCGAAAAGTTGCATTTGTAGGGTCGGAAATATAGCCACAAACTCCTACTATATTGACCTATTCATGAGTGGTTTGAAGGAGGAAGTAAGAAGTATGGTGAGCATGTTTAGGCCTACATCCGTTGAGGAGGCATTCGGGATTAGCAGTTGAGCAAGAAACCCATGTGAACTCCCTAAGCGGGAATCTATACCAAAACAACCCCCAAACCAGCCCAACACCCCCTTTCAACTTCAGCCGAAAAAACGACCTAAACACTTCAACAACCTTTAACCCTCGGAAAAAACAACCAACCAAAGCAAGCCCCTGCATCATCAACCAAAGCCCCTTTCACCTCTAAAGAACCAATGAAATTCAAAAGAATTAGTGATACTTGAAATGCAAAAAAGAAGAGAGTTAGGCTTGTGCTTTAGGTGTGGAGAAAAGTACTCCCGTGCCATAGGTGTGCCATGAGTGAAGTAAATATGTCTGGTTGTTAGAACCGAACCTCAAGTGACCGAGAAGGAAGATCCTACACTGACCCCACTACAAACAGAAGAGGGTGGGCTTGGGTGGGAATTAGGAGAGGATGTGGCAGAGGTAGCACATGTGTCTATAAATACGTGGGAAGCACTCACGGGGGGTAGTATTTTTAAGACTCAAGGCTTAGTCAAAAAACTACCCTGTAGTCATATTAATGGACCCGGGGAGCACACATAGTTTTATTGACCCATCATTAGTGAAACAAGTAGGTTTAACTTGTGAGGAATCCAAACCACTTAAGGTCATTCTAGCTAATGGAGAGAACACTTGGAATCAATCAGTGTGTAAGAAGGTAAACTGGAAGATGAATGATATGCACTTTGTACATGATTTGCATGTATCGAAGTTGGGGGAAGTGATATCATTTTAGGAGGAGATTGGTTTGAACACCATAACCCCATCATGTTAGACTATAAGCAACAAGAGTTCCACTTCACGTATGAAGGGGAAACTGTCAAGCTTAAGAATGAACAAGACAGAATTGAGCTTAAATCATCACGACCCAAAGCCCTACCTAAGTGTCTCGAGGGATGTTCGAGATTTGGATAGGATACTTAAGTGGTATAGAAAGAGAAAAAGCTGTGGTAGAGGGAGGAGAATTACTTGAGGAAATCAGTCAAGTGCTTAAGCACTTTGCTGAAATCTTTGACCATCCCAAAGGGCTGCCACCAAGTAGAGCCCATGAGCATTGTATTGAGCTGAAGGAAGGGGCCACACCAGTGAAACCGAGGAGCTACAGTGCTGCCCCATTGTCAAAAAAGAAGAAATAGAAAGGCAAGTGTCGAAATGCTCAAGAAAGGAATTATACTAGAGAACATCAAACATGGGAATGTAGCAAGTATCTCTGGAAGATAGAAAGAAGATAGATGTCTGTGCTTAAAGAAAGTTTGTTGATGGCTATCAATAGGATGAAACAAGTGGCAGTGCAAAGGGAGGAGTGAAAGAAGCTTCCAAGAGGGGGAATGTGTGTATGTCAAATTGCACCCTTGCAAGCAAAACTCACCGACTAACGAAGGAATCGAAGCTAGCAAACAAGTATTTTGGAGACTATTGCATCATTCGGAAAATTGGGGAAGTTGCATACAAATTGATCCTACCACAAGAGTCTAAAAATACATCCAGTCTTTCATGTTAGCCAACCCGAATAAAAGGCTAGGAGAAGACCAAGTGGCTCGGATTCACTTGCCCGAAACCAACAAGGATGGATTGATTCTGGTGGAACCCGTGGCTATACTAGACGGAAGATTTGTGAAAAAAGGCAAGGAAGTCTGTTGTGCAATGGCTCATTCAATGGAGCAACCCTGAAACCGAGAGGATGCTACTTGGGAACTAGCAGATGACTTCATCAAAAAAGTGGCTCTGGTTATTCCTTTGAATCTTGAGGACAAGATTCTTTTTTAAGGAGGAGGCAATGTTATGGTTCGAGTCGCAGGGACCACGAAAGACTCAGAATCTGTTAGAATCTGGTTGGGACCACTGCGAGAGGATCAAAGCATGTCTATGTAAGCGATACAACGATCTAAAGGGTCGAGATTCATTTTTACTTGCTTTTCTACAATAGAAGGCTAGGATTAACTTAGTACTTTTACTATATATAGTTGTTAAAGTTCACTTATTTTGTTATCCGTAAAATATATTATCTTGTAATCAGCTTCAGCTGAGAACTTCTTCTTTTATCCAAGTTTAATTCACAATGAATTAGGCTTTTCTTTTCTCAAACCCTCTTCTACTCCTTTATCTTATTTCTCTTCTTTTATTTTGGTGTCTTAAGCAGTAATTTCTGGCTGATCTTAAGCTGATCCATCACAATATTGTTTCCCATCTTTTGCTGGTGGAAATAGGTTTGAGGTTAGGGAAAGGGGTATGGAGCAATTTGTAGTTGACTTGGAAGGTAGAAATTGCACTTGTAGAAGATGGGAGTTGTCTGGTATACCATGTACCCATGCTATAGCTGCAATAGGGCTTATCCATTCGAATGTTGAGGACTTTGTGGACTTGAGGGCATATGAACCTGTCATATCTCCTGTCAATGGCCCAAATAATTGGCCAAAGACGGGATTGGAACCACTGCTTCCACCTCCAAATTTGAAGTGCTAGGGAGGCCAAAAACTAAAAGGAGGAGGGAGGCCGGAGAGGCGAGAAGTGCTGCTGAATCTGAACTTGTTGCTAGACTGGTTAGAAAGCTTTCAAGGGCAGCATACTCTTCAGTCAAATGCAGTAAGTGTGGTTCTGGAAATCACAACACCAGGACATGTCCAAACAATGCTCAAGATGACATCAATACAAACGGCAACAAGTGCAGTGAGTGTGCTGCACTTGGCCATAACAAAAGGACATGCCCAAAACTGGCAGAAGCAAGAAAAAAGAAGAAGATTGAAGTTGCTGTTGCTGTTGCTGCTTCTGATTCAAGAGAAGCTCATCTGGTAACTGAAATGTTGATTTTTATGTTGTTTTCCTGCCATTTTCTGCTGTTTCTGCTATTTTCTGCCTTTTTTTTTTTGCTGTTTTCTGCAGTTTTCTGCTCTGTTTCTGCTATTTTCTGCCCTTTTTGCTGTTTTCTGAAGTTTTCTGCTATTTTTCTGCTGATTTCTGCTTTGTTTTTGCTATTTTTCTGCTGATTTTTATGGTTTGATTGACAAACAGGCATCTAGAAGTCAAGCTAATGAAGCTCTAAGGAGGGAGAAGCAAGTGCTAAGAGGGATACAAAGGAGGAACTACTGATTTTGGACCACTTATGTTGGTGTAATGTAGCTAATGTCACTTTCTGTTTTGGAGATGTAGAGATTCCTTTCACATCTCATTATTCTGTATATGGAATTATTTAATGAATCCATAAGCTACCTTTGCCTTTTTGTGGATTTTATTTATCTCTGACTTGTTCTCATCTATTTGATGTTTGTATATCTAGCTATCAAACCAAATCAAAGGATTATAAACCAAACAAAGAAAAAGCCATAAAATATTCATTATCATCAATACTAAATCTTCATGAACAAGTACATTGTAAGCAGAATTATACAACAATACAAATGCCATATCTTTCTCATCAATCTCTTTTCCATATTTTCGTTCTCCATCTCCAATTTTTGTTTACCACTTTCAAGTAATTTAAGAGAATTGATGAATTGAAAAAATTGTAAGTGAAGAATGATAATTTGGAAGATACTGGAAGATACAAATTTGAAGGAATTTTTTTAGAATGGAAGAAATAAGTAAATTAGGGGGGTTAGCTTGATTTGTGGGATTTGATTTGGAGTTTCCTAATGTATTTTCTATTTTGAGAATGGAAGGAACACTTTTATATTTTGTTTTCTTTTTATTTTATAAATTATGTAGTTGATATGACTATTATACCCCTGCTGATTTATCAGGTGGGTATGGCTGGCCGGATTCCGCCGCGAAAGTGGCGGTGTGACCTTTAAATGCAGCTTATAAATAGATGAAGGACTTTACAGGCTGAAATTAAACATGAGGGACTATATGGCAAAATGAAATTTGTTGGGGGACTAAATAGGCTAATTTCCCATATATATATATTACAGAAGCCCTTTTCAGATTTGTATATATATCATGCCATGTGTCATTTTCTAGGATTTTTTATATTTTTAATTAGTTATAAAACTTTTGATTGGTGCAAAAAGTCTGAACTATTATATTCAATTTGGAGGAGGCAGGATTCGAACCCGCAACACGCAGATCAAATGCCATACCACATCGCCAGCTACTCTGGAGGCTATTTGACAACAATTTTCTTTAATTCTTTTAATGGAATGCTAATTTAAGTAAATTATGAGATAGTTGGAATATTGTAATAAATTTCATAAGAAATTTTTTTTTTTTCGTTTGAACTTTTATATTGCAATAATTTTTACATTAATCTATAAGTTACTTACCGACCATAATGTTTTTGAGTTTTTGTCGAATAAAGTATACAGAATGAGTTTTTGTCGAATAAAGTATACATAATGAGTTTTTGTTGAGTAAAGTATGTCTATTATGAGTTTTTTTTTTCTTCTTTTGAGAATGGCTAGAATTAAATTACTCATTTCCTAAAATAATAATATTTTTTCATATAAACTTCCACTACTAACCTTCCTTAGTTTAAGCGTAATTTAAGGGGATTAAATTTTCTTAACTAATAATGTTAGAAGACAACTTTATTAAAAGTAAAATACTTTTATTAATTTTCATTTTAAGTCAAAGTGAAATATTTAATTCAAGATTGAAGCAATATTGTATTTGTTAAAGTATATAGCCTAAATAATATTCGAGTTTCTGATAATTATGTTTCATCATATTGCTTATGACCCTTGTGTTATTATTCTAAATTTCTTTTATATTATTAGTAGAATTTTTGCTTTTTTACATTGATTTATGATAGCTGAATCTATTGATCATTGCTAGCCACTTTTATTTTATTTTTTTCCTTTTTTTTTTTTAAATGTTTCGATTTATTTGATTGTTGTGTACAAAGAATCCTAATTCTTGGTAACATTTTCTGTTATATGTATTGATTTACGTATGTCCTAGAAGTCTTAAGCAAAACCTTAATTTAGACTTGATTTGTTATTTTGGTCTAAAAAATAAGTTTTTAAGTAATGCCCAACAGAGTTTTAAAAGATTGCCCTTAAAAAATGACCAATTTTGCAAAAAATTATAAAGTTTATGAGGAACTTATTTGAGGGAATTTATTGGGAAGTTTCTGTGAACTTATAGGAATTTATTAGAATATTTTATTCTAATATTTACTCATCTCTTCATCCGTTTTATGTTCAATACTTTTGACGTTTAATTATTAATTATATCTATTTTGATCCATTTTTTATCCAATAAACATTATTATTAATAAATTCCCTTTAAATAATTTATTATATACTATTAGACTGATTTTATCTTTCAGGGAATAAAAACATTTAATAAAATGGATCTTACAGCAATGCAAGTTTGTCGAAAAAAACTTGAGCAGAAAATTGCTCGCTCTCATAGAAGAAGATGCATTATCTCAAAATGTGGAGCACACAATGTTGAAAAAACTTCATAAATTAGATGGCTCCATAAGAAAAAATGAAGTCACAATACGTAGTCTCTTCATTTTTTCTTAAAAGAGTAGGTGATTAATATTTAATAGTAGTAGTGTAGTGATTATTGGACCAAAACAATGGATGAAACATTAATCGAAATAGTATAGGACTATGTTTAATTATTTTGATTATATATTATTTGATCCAATATTTTTTTATCCAATAATCCTTCGGTGCTCACCCTTATATTTGTGAGTTACTCAATAAAATTCATATTACAGTTAACGAGTTTTTGTTCTAAATACAATTGTACAACCATTAAATTAATAATTTGAAATTCGAGTATTTCAGTGCATAGCACGAGTCATTTGCTAGTGTATATATATATATATATATATATATATATATATATATATATATATATATATATATATATATATATATATATATACTACCACAAAAACCCGTGCTATGCACGGGAACAACCCTAATTAAAAAACAATAACAATGATTCATCATGTAAATAAATTAAATAATTGTTGATGTATTATTGTGGATGACCTTTACATTGTATACTCTAACATAGAAATTTATCATATAGATAAAAATATTTGTCATGTTTACCCATTTGTAAGGTACCATCTTTTACTGATTGACTACCTGATAAGGGAATTTCTAACCAACTTCACTAAATTATTAATACATAAACCAAGTAGCAAATTCAAAATCAAAGTAATTATACTATGCACTTAAAATCCAAACTCAACAAACCTATTACATAACTTCTTTAAGATAGAATTTCTAATCTCTTTGCTTCAAAAAGAAACAAAGCATGCACTAAAGTAAAAAACAAAACACAAAAATGTCCTCTACTATCAGATTTAGAATGCCTGAGTTCAGGGCACTAAATTGATTCTCTAGTATGACTTGCAACGATCCACTACTCTTCTACTTTACGTCTTGGCAAACAGTGTAGAGAAAGCTTGTGCATAAAGTGCAGCTACAAGTTTCTATAATGTGCCTTCAATTAGGATAGGTGAAGACCTGCAAAAACCATTAGAAATAGGTAAAGAAGACATCGACATATATATCTGAAACATTATACTATCACTAGGTTTGATCCCTGCGCGATGCGCGATTGTATTTCTAATTTGTATCTCTTTTGATAATGTCGTACATGTTTTCTAGCTTGCATTTTACTTAGAGATATAACTGAAACTGAAAAACATGTTAATGTCTCAAAATAAATTTAGATAAGATGTAATAATTCTACTTTTTTATTCATAAACTTGCTAATTCATTCTTTTTGTCTAAGAACAAAACCATCATAAATATTATTATTTTCTAGAAAACAAAACAGCCTTCATATTTTATAATTGTTCTACATATGATATAAAATATATATTCAAATGAAATAAATATAACAAAATACAAAAAACAATCCTCAAAGAAGCTTAGCCTACATTTTTTTGCCTTTTGTCACTACAGAGCTACTTAGCACCCCCTTTTCCCGTCATTTTTTTTTTTTTTGCGCCCATTCTCTAATTACTCCTCTTCAAGAAGCTTATTTTGGGAACCTTTAAGAGCCATTATACCTGCACACAAAAAAATGTTCACCCTCTATAACGTATTACATGTTATCCATCCTCATTCTCAAACAAATAAAGTAAGAAAATAATTACACAGCAAACAAAACAAAGCTATAATAAAAGTTACAAAAATCTTCTACTTCATTTATTAATATAACTAATGAACTAAATAAATATAATTACTATAATAAAAGTTACAAAAATATTCTACTTCATTTATTAATATAACTAATGAACTAAATAAATATAATTACTATAATAAAAGTTACAAAAATCTTCTACTTCATTTATTAATATAACTAATGAACTTTAAGTTAAGTATGTTGGTTCATATTTCTTTTTTATATGAACTTGAAGAGTCTTGGGAGTTAAGTATACATGAGTTATAATTTATAATTAACTCTTTTAGAATTTCCTTGCATGGATGAGAACTCCAAAAGTCACTTGAAACATCATAACTAACAATAGTTAAAGTTTTTCCAATTCCAATTAACATTAATACATGTTACATGAATAAGAACTCCAAAAGTCACTTGAAACATCATAATTCATTATAGTTCAAACTTTTCCAATTCCAATCAACATTAATACATGAGTTATATCATTATTTATATGTTATAATTAATACTCATTTATAGTTTGTGTGTGTATATATAGAGCTAAAATTTCTTATAGCTAAAATTTCTTACTTCATATTTTATCTCAATAGCAATTTAAAACTTTAGCTTAAGTTATTAGCTAATGGAGCACAACATCTTTTGCATTTTAGAGAGCTTATATTGCCACATATAAGTTTCTAATTGGTCCACATCCCACAAAATGCCACATGTCACTCCCTCAAACTTCTACCTCAATTTTTCCTAACTTTATATATGATAGATTTGTGGGCAAAAACTTTAACGCCGAAAAGGTCTTTGAACTCTTGTATAAAGAATTAATACCAAACTTTGTTCCTGGTTGATCTTGGTATCATTTTATCCAATCACAAATGTAAACTCAAAGCTAAAAAATCAAATTATATATGTCTTCCCAAAGCAAAAAAATAAACTCATAATTGTTAATACTAAATACCTGGTAAATCCTTACTCATTCACTAAAAAAAGAGATAAAAAGGTAAACCCTCACATGTAATTGGATTTCACCCGCTCATACAATTAAAAACGTCTATCGAAAAAAGGAAAATTAAAGAATGAAATAAAGATCTATCACCTATAGCTAAGAGTTTTTCATAATTATGTCCATGAATATTTCACTGAGCTCAATCTAAGGGTGTGATTGGATTGAGTTTGAGTTTGATATTTTGCTCTAAGTCTAAAACCCAAACTCAATTTTAGATAATTTAAGACTTTAGATTTCATTTTCAGACTCAAACCAAAGCTGGTTTGGGTTTAAGTGTAAGTCTCAAGTCAGAGCAAACCCAATCCGTGCAGACTCTAAAAATCTTGTGATAGTTGAAAGGCCTTCACTAATTGATTCATTGACAATATGAACATTAAAGTAACAGCTTGAGAGTCGCTACCAATTCAGAAGAAATACTAAATAATATCGTAAACAACTGAACATGTATGCTTATTTAGAAGATAATTCATAACAGCTTCAATCTGCACACACACAAAAAAAAAAGCACGTCAATCAGCCTAATGGTAGTGATTAGGCAAATTCGTTTTACCTTTCCAAATTCTATTGAATAGAATAAAGGAACTTCACATAAATTTAGTCAAAGGAAAACAAAAAAATAGGGAAAAAGAAAGGAACTTACATAAATTTAGGCCAATTCGTTTAACCTTTTCAAAATTTGAGGGTGTCAGAGCCGAGACGGAGGCGGCCATGACGAAAAGACCAAAATCAGAGCCATAATGTTGCTAATCTGAGCCATTGGTAGAAGAATTATGTCAAGAAATGAGAAAAAAAAAAATTGCAGGAGAAGTTGATTTGGGGATTGGGGGATTTTATTTGAATCCAAGTAGCTGTTAAATGAAGGTAACCAGATTAGATTACTTAATGAGACAAAAATAAAAAAAGAAAGACTTACTAATTTTGCAATGAAAAAAATTATTATCCTATACTATTTTACATATAAGATAATAATTAGTTTTGAAATGAAAACATGATAATATAGCAGAAATAGAAAGAAATTAGAAGGAAAAAAATTATGCATCTCTGTTTAAGTTATGTTTTCGTCACAAAACATAACTTAAAGAAAGAGAGGAAGAAAATAATATAGAACGGGAAAACGGATCTCAACACTGGGATAGGTTTTACCTTTCGACACTAATTAGACGAATTTGGATTTTGAGAGCGTCAATTGAATGACTTGCAAAGATTTAAATAACAAACAATTAACATGAACAACTGGAAGGATTGGAAGATCTACATATAGACTAATCATCAAAATAATTAAAAGACAATAAATAATATAAATAAAGATGACGATGGTAACATTAATAAATGAACGAAGATCTGTTCTGGAGAGGAAGTAAGTGAATGAATTATATTTAGTTAATGCTTGTTGTATTTTAATTGAACTAATCTACTAAAATATAGTGATGAAAGTTGGAGTCTTAATGGATGAATGATGATAATGAGTTGGAACAAATGTAGAGGTGAACACAGAATGATTATTATTGTACAAATGTATTTAGAATAAAAACTCGTTAAATTTAATTTTTAGGAAAACAAATAAGAAAATTCAACATTATTAGGTAATATGACTTTTATTGAGTAACTCACAAATGTAAAGGTGAACACACAATGATTATTGGATACAAAATATTATATCAAATAATATATAATCAAAATAATTAAACATAGTCCAATACTATTTCGATTAATGTTTCATCAAATTCTTTGATCCAATAATCACTACACTACTACTAAATGTTAATCTCATAATCTTTTTAGAAAACATGAAGAGATTATATATTGTGACTTCATTTTCCTCATGAAACATCTAATTCATGAAGTTTTTTAACATTGTGTGCTTCACATTTTGTGATAATGCGTCTTCTTCTATAAGAGCGAGCAAATTTTCTGCTCAAGTTTTTTTCCGCCAAACTTTCATTGTTGTAAGATCCATTTCATTAAATGTTTTTATTCCCTAAAAGATAAAATTAGTCTAATAGTATATTAATAAATTATTTAAAGAACATTTATTAATAGTAATGTTTATTGGATAAAAAATGGATCAAACATAGATATAAATAATAATTAAACATCTGAAGTCGTGAACATACAAAAGATGAAGAGATGAGGGAATTTATTGGGAAGTTTCTGTGAACTTATGCAAACTTAATTTAGACTTGATTTGCTATTTTGGTTCCAACATTTACTCATCTCTTCATCTTTTTTATGTTCATGACTTTAGATGTTTAATTATTATTTATATATCTATGTTTGATCCATTTTTTTCCCAATAAACATTACTATTAATAAATGCCCTTTAAATAATTTATTAATATACTATTAGACTAATTTTATCTTTCAGGGAATAAAAATATTTAATAAAATGGATCTTACAACAATGCAAGTTTGGCGGAAAAAAACTTGAGCAGAAAATTTGCTTGCTCTTATAGAAGAAGATGCATTATCTCAAAATGTGAAGCACACAATGTTAAAAAAACTTCATGAATTAGATGGCTTCATGAGAAAAATGAAGTCACAATACATAATCTCTTCATGTTTTCTAAAAAGATTACGTGATTAACATTTAGTAGTAGTGTAGTAATTATTGGATAAAAGAATTTGATGAAACATTAATCGAAATAGTATTGGACTATGTTTAATTATTTTGATTATATATTATTTGATCCGATATTTTTTATCCAATAATCATTATGTGTTCACCTTTACATTTGTGAGTTACTCAATAAAAGTAATATTACCTAATAATGTTGAATTTTCTTATTTGTTTTCCGAAAAATTAAAGTTAACGAATTTTTGTTCTAAATACATTTGTACAACAATTAAATTAATAATTTGAAATTCAGTATTTATGTGCATAGCATGGGTCATTTGCTAGTGTGTGTGTGTGTGTGTGTGTGTGTGTGTGTATATTTATGCTATTCAAGTAAAATTTTGTAAATTGTATGTTTAATAAGGTATTATGATCAGTATAAGCTACGAGGGCATTTATGTCATATTATATTTAATTTCATTCCTTTATAATATTGAAATATAGTTGCACCAAACACAGAAAATGATTCAACATCCATCCTGGCTCTGATGATGTTTCGAAACAATTAAAATCTAGGTTGTTGAATAAAGCTCTCCATGTCCTTGAACAAATTATGTACGAGTTCGTGCTCTTAAGAGAAGATTTCAGCAAAACACAAAAGCATGCCAATGAGTATAACGAACTTGATCATTTGTGGACACGTTTTAAGGACGCCATGGATCTGAAAAGCTTCTTATTCTTTCGATAGTCGGAATGCCTGGGACGGGTAAGACCATGGTTGTTAAAAACGCGAGTCAACACGTAGAAACGTACGTTTCTACGATTCTATAGAGGCAAAACGTGTTGAATCGTGAGTAGAATCGCAATCTGGTAGAAACGGGGTAGAACGTCGACTCGTATCCTAAAAACGTAGAAACGAACGTTTCTACCGTTTCTACCGATTCTACCAAAAGTGCATAAAGGTTCTTGCAGGAAGCTACTTACGTGTGGTGGAGCATTTCTAGGTCTTATAATAGCAGGGGAGAATGAGCCTTACGGGTATATTGCTCATCATATGGGGCATTGTCAAGGAAATCTTTTTTGGAAAACATCACGAGTAAAGTATTTTGTATATCTTGGACAATGTCCATTCTTTGTGCTTTACGCTTTCTTATCTGTTAGAATTGTTGTTGAAGTTTTCTTCTATGAAGAGGAGGTTACGAGGTTAATTTAGAAGAGGGTAAACTCGTTTTCATTATTTTGGAATGGGATGTTCTGGGATAGCATATAGCGATGAATTAAATGTGAGATAAGAGGTATCAAGGTGGGAAATTAGGGATTTAAGGATGGTTAAAGAAGCCATCATGGTAGAATGGTAGACTAGAGGAGAACTGGGTTCAGGTTTAAACATTTTTTTTAAAAGATTATGATTAACCGTAGAGTACAACAGTTAACTAAAGAAGCTATAAGAAACATTCTTAAAGGAATTATGTTTTGTCGCGTTTTTATATTTTGAAAGACTTGAAAGTTTTTTTATTGTGAACTTTGTTGCGTTATTGTCTTTTGAAAAAACTTGTGAAACTATGTTTTATGAATTTTTTCATATTGTTAGACCATATGGTATGATTTATATGTTAATTATTGTTTTTTTTTTTCTAAATACAGATGTTAATTATTGTTATTTATATATAAAATATATTTTTTAATTTTTCGGTACGATTTTTTTACGATTCACGAGTTTACAATTTTTCACCCCTCCACCGAGTCTACGTAGAATCGCGAGTTTAACAACCTTGATTGTAGCCTTCAGATTTATTCAAAGTAGGTGGTATTAGATGAAGATTTCTAACATATATGCTTGTAGAATTGGTAATTCTTAGAGAACTGATTTATATGTCTACTTAATGTCTCTTATGGCTTCCTCCATTGCCATATTGCTAATTTATTGTGGCACTTTTTCGTCAACTATTTTAATTTAGCGTCGAATTAGACTTCATTTCGTATATATTTCTTCTTTTTTTGTGTGTGTGGGTGGGTGGGTGTGGGGTAACGACTTCATAGTTGTTTAAATTCATAGTGGCATGCTGGTTCAAGTCCCTTTTATTTGATTACTCTGGTTTTCATTTGTTGAGAGATCTGGATTCTGGAAGTGCTATAACTCATTTTTCTTTGATTTATGCAGGCGACTCCAATTACTTGAGATTAAAACTTTGTTTTTGTTGTTAGGAAAAGTTAACAGCGAGCCAGGAAAACATGGTAGATAGGCCATCTCCCGTCAATAAGTCTACTGTGGATTACCAGCTGCCAATTAGGGAAGGGGTGCCAAGACTTTATGTGATATGTCCATTTTCTCAGATTTATTTATGCAGTGTGGTGTTTCTTCATTTTTTTTATGGACTGATTTCTGCAGTTTTGTGTGATAGAAGCAATTGGGAGTAATTTTCCTGTTTGATTCTCAAATGAACTTTGATTTCAGAATGTCTTAGTTATATACTTGCTGCTTGCTCAATTTGGAAATTCTTGAATTATGCAAACGATTTTTAAAGCTTAGTTTAGTAGTTAATATGGTCAATTAATTTAATTGATCTTGGAACCTTCATGCTTATTCATTTCTAAAGAGTTAATAGCTATTTAAATCACTAAACTATTTACAAATTTCGGTTTATATCACTCAACTATTTTTTTTTTTTTGGCGCCAAAAACTTGATACACAAAATCTATACTAGCAAGTGTACTAGGTCAAGGTTGTAGTAGTCAAGGTCGATCCCACATAGAATAATGATTAATTAATTCCTAGGTAACTAATTTTACAATGATCAAGAGCAAGTAAAATAAATCCAATGGTTGATTAAACTAAATTAATTAACTAAAGAAAACAAATTAGTTAAACAAGAAGTTTGATAAGAGAAACGTCTAAGGCACATGAATTCACTAAATTAACCAATATATTATCGTAACGATATGTTATTCTAGAGTGAGTTTCATTAATCGATCGATTTCCAATTATATATAATAACCTCTTTCAAGGCTTATCAAACATATTCTCATGAATAAACTAACTATGTCTATGTTGATTTTAACTCATAAAAATGCATTAAACATATGAAATCATAAAGATCGCACAAACATATTCTCATGAATAGACAAAGGCATTAAATTAATGCTAGCACCTAGATCACATAATGCATTATCAAACTTTAATTGTCCAATAGTACAAGGAATAGAGAAACTCCCTGGATCTTTGAATTTCTGGGGCAACTTACTTTTCAGAACGGCGGAGCACTCCTCCGTAAGCATTACTGTCTCATAATCGTCGAGCTTACGCTTGTTTGTTAGCATCTCCTTCATGAATTTCGTGTACCTCGGCATTTTCTCCAAAGCCTCTGCAAAAGGAATGTTAATGTGCAACTTTTTAAATACATTCAAAAACTTAAAGAATTGTTTATCGATATTTTACTTTTTAAGTCTTTGGGGAAAAAGAATAGGAGGAATATAAGGTTGAGAGTCTCCCTCTTTTGACTTATCCTCCTTCGAAGCTTCTTTAGGCTTTTCCACTGATTGGATTTGATTTTCACTCCTGATGGTCACCGCATGAACTCGCTCCACGAGATTATTCTCTATGTCACTAGGAAGTATCTCTGGAGCTCTATCATTTAATTTCCTAGCACATTGACCAAATTGAACCTCCAATTCGTTGATAGAAGCTTGACTTGTATGAGCAAATATGTCTATCTTAGCCTCCAACCTTTTTAAGTATTGAATCAAAGTTTCCTCATATTGAGGTGTCCTTTCTTGTGTTGGAGGAGGTTGTCGTGGAGGAGTCATATATTGATGTTGAGTATCTTGATCCATCCATGAAACATTTGAGTGTTGCCTCCACCTCGGATTAAAAGTGTTGGAGTAAGTATCATTCCATTGAGACATGCATTGCCTCTCAACTCCCATATAATATGCTTCCTGGTATGGTGGATATCCAAAATTGTTTTGGTTACCTCTTTGATTCATGAATATACTAACTTGATTTGTCAATTCAGTCAATTTGGAAACCACCTCGAATGTTGTTGGCATGCCTAAAAAGAATTAAAATTAAATTAAATAAAGACCAAAGTAAAATTAAAATCAAAAACTTGATATGCAAAATCTATACTAGTAAGTGTACTAGGCCAAGGTTGCAGTAGTCAAGGTCGATCACACAGAGAATAATGATTAATTAATTCCTAGGTAACTAATTTAACAATGATGAAGAGCAAGTAAAATAAATCAAATGGTTGATGATGATTTAACTAAACTAAATTAATTAACTAAAGAAAACAAATTAGTTAAACAAGAAGTTTGATAAGAGAAAGGTCTAAGGCACATGAATTCACTAAATTAACCAATATATTATCCTAACGATATGTTATTCTAGAGTGAGTTTCATTAATCGATCGATTTCCAATTATATCTAATAACCTCTTTCAAGGCTTATCAAACATATTCTCATGAATAAACCAACTATATGTCTATGTTGATTTTAACCCATAAAAATGCATTAAACATATGAAATCATAAAGATCGCACAAACCATACAAGTATATGCCTATCTTGCATGCAATTTATGTTTAGATTATTTAACCTAATTAACAAGGTCAACTGTCGCAAATCTTCTAAGTTAATGTAAAGACAATTTGAGTGGTAGCTATTGAATAACAATAAGAAATTAATTTCACAACACCTATTGAATAACAAAATCACAAGAATAATATATAAAATTAATCTAGCTACATCATGACCTTAGAATAAATATTTAACTCATATTAGAGAAGAAATTCAATAACAAAATAAAGGAGAGAATATAAGAAAAACATCCCTGAATTCGAATAAAGTCTCGAATTTTAAGTCAAAATAATCTTCAAAAGTACTTCAATCATCGAAGCTTCAATCTTGTCTACGAAATTTGTAAATAAAAGAACTATAAAGATTAACCCTAGGGCTAATTCTAAAGAAAAACTAAAACCTAGAATAATCTAAATAATGATTGAATTCATTTTCCTAAGACTATTAAAGAGTATTTATAGAAATAGAAACCTGCTAGTTTAAGGTAATTGACATAGATTAAAACTCTCCACACTCCCCTTTAAAGTAGTTGACGTAAAATACAACTCTTGAAGATTCTTTAAAGTAGTTGAAGTACACCAGAACTCTTCTAGTCCGTAAAGGTCATATCTTCAATTCCAGCAGCTTCTTTCTTATTCTGCAAGTCGGTTCACTTTTATCCTTCAAAAGACTATTTTGCCCCTACAAATGCAAACACAAAGAAGTGGGGATTATACCATTCTAAGTTCAAAACTCGATATGTAAATACTTTCTGAAGCTCAAAATTACTATGAAAGTAGAAGAAAATATATCTAAATTTACGAGATATCACTCATGAAAGACACTGAGTAATAAATATAAATATAGATATATAGTATATATTAGTAGAGAAATTTAGGCATAATTGAGAAAGTAGTTTGTTATACACGTCTTTATTTTTTAGATTAGAGAGAGGAGAACTTTCTAATTTTTTTTTTTTTTAAGTAATTAATTTTCTTTTTGTTACCCTTGTGAGCATTTAGTGTCCTAACCTACGCTATCCAGTAAGAAACTAATCTCATTGCAAAGATTTAAACTATGCTCTCTCGTAATGTGGCATTAGTAAGCAACTACACCAATTATAGCATCACAAATACACAGTTTTAAGGAATATGAAAAAGGCCAAAACAAAGCCAAAGTTCATTAAAAAAATATCTGAAGTACATGAAGAGGACAGAAGAAAAGTCCATAATTAACTAAGAAAACAACAACAACAACATTAATTGAAAGACCATAAGTCTGAACTCCATTATTACAAAGAAAAGACAGCAAAAGAACAAGAAATACAGCAAGCCATGAACTGAGATTGAGATTCCAACTTTCCCAGTACACAATGCAGAAAGGAGCCCTCTCCGGAAGTCATTTTGGCCAAAAGATTGCTGGCCTTATTTGCTCCACGACGAGCTTGCTCATGAAAGACGCTGAATAATAAATACAAACAAAACACAGAGACAATGAACATTTGAAACTTGGAATGTCTGATATGAGCAAGAGAACCATGCTTTTATTACTAGCGGAGTCCGGGGTGCCAAGAGACCTGAAATTGAGTAAAAGCAACGAAAGGCACAATGGAAATCCTTAAGTCAAAGAAAATGGAGGATACGAAAAGGGAGATGAAAGCTATGTAAATTTCAGTACTAACCTGCCAAGAAAGCAATCAATCTTCTGGAGGATAAACGGCCAGCTTCAAGGTTGTACCTTTGTTATTCTTGTCTTGGGTTTGCCCTTGAAGTTTTGCCAACACAAGTTTCCGGGCAGAGGAAACCAAAACAGCATTGCAGCAGTAGATTTGGATAAACTGAAATGTCGTTCTCTTTATTAGGTCAGGTGGGATGACCTGAAGCTTGCCACAATGCACGAGACAAAGGTGCGCCAATTTTGGGAAAGGACTTGCTGAAGCGCACCAGCTAACTAAATCTGTACTATTTGTAATGTGCAAAACTTTGAGAGCTGGAAAGCTTCCGTCATCAGTTTTCCAAAATTCTCCCACAAATGCATCATCCTTCAGTTTCAAGACCTCAAGTTTATCCAGCTCTCCCAGTGTAGACATCTGTGTCCAATCAAGTTTGGTATTTTTAAGAGTTAGCCTTGTTAGGTTAGTGGGGAAACTGTTCTTAGTGGGGAGGCGATATTCAAATTTTCGAACAATTCAATTTGTTGAAGACAATCAAATAAACTGTCTTTGCCATTGCAGGCGTTCAAAACATGGGCCAACGGTCCACAGATAGCCAACTTTTTTAGCTCTTTAGCCCTATCAAATACTTCCTTCGTGCAACTTTCAGCTGAGATTACAGTAAGCGTATGCAGGTTTGAATTAACGGTCAAGGCTTCGGCAGTTTTTGCCAGAGTAGCAGGTACATTGGTCACTAAATGCCTCAATCTCGTAATCTTCCATATATCTGCTTTTATCTCAACCTTAGATTCTGTAGTTAAGAATATAATAGTTTGGAGGTACCTTAGGTTGGACATTTTCTCCGGAATAATCTTCAAATTACTAGACATGGCAAGGAACTTGAGAAGGAGCAAGTGATTATATATTTCAGCAGGAAAGCGAGTTAGCTTGATCGATCTAATGTCCAACAATCTGACAGCTTTGAAGCCTTTGGGAATGTGTGAGATGTGTTCAATGGGCAAAGTTAAACACTCCTTAGCAAAACTTAAGAATGAGCGAACATATTTACCTGATGGTTTATTCCTTATGTAGTCTAAAATGTCAGAATTAATGCAAAGGCGAAAGTCATCATTTTGAGCTGACTTCCCACTCTGTTCGGACATTTTTTTTTCTCGAAAAAGCTGCTCATTTTTTCCCTGCACCTTGCAAAATTCGCGCAATGTGTCATGGATCCGTACTGACTTAATCCGGCCATTTAACCTTCTCTTCCCCACCATCACTAAACTCCTGTCAACCAATTCCTCCAAGTAGCCCTCAGCTCTATCCTCTGAGCTTTCCTCCCCATTAGCTAGAGGCACAAATCCTTCTGATACCCACAATTGCAGCAATATCTTTGCGGGAATCTCAAAGTCCTCGGGGAAAACCCCCAGGTAAAGGAAACATGGCTTTAAGTGATAAGGTAGATTGTTGAAGCTGAGTTGAATGACGGTATTGGCTTGCTCATTTTTCGCAAGATTATGAGTCTCAGCATCCTTGGCCACTTTCCTCCACCAGTAACTTTCTTTCCGGTGATTTATGAGGATACCAGCAACTACCACAATAGATAGTGGTAGACCATCACATCTATTCAGAATGAGCTTCTCCTCGCCTTCCAGCTCAGACGGGAATTCCTCCTCACCAAATACCTTCTTCCTTAGCAATTCTCGGCTCTCATCATCGTTTAGAAACCTTAATTCATAAGGTTTATTCCCTCTTTTAGCATACTCTGCCAAGTTTTTTTGTCGAGTTGTTATTAATACTCGACTATGCTTCTGGTTGGGTGGAAGAGCTCTTTTGAGATTATCCCAGGCATCTGATTTCCAGACATCGTCAAGGACTATCAAATAGTTTCTATTTGCCAAATAATCTCTAATTACTTTAATCAAGTCTTCCTTCGATTTCGTATCCATTTCCTTAGTGCCGATCCCAATTTCCTTTATAATTTTGAGGAACACTTCCTTTGGCTTGTAATCTTGAGGAACAAAGAACTTAAATTCCACTGTTGGATGCTTGAAGATGTTCCTCGCCAGCGTAGTCTTTCCTAAACCGAGCATGCCAAAAATTGAGATGGTTTGGAAGTCTTCCGATCCTCCCTCAAGAAGGTCGATTACATCCTTCATTGCATCTTCGAATCCAACCATATCATTGTTTTCATCATATACAGGCTGTTGGAATGTAAGTCAAGAGAGATCAGTAAAATATGCATGAGCAAAGACAAATGCAAAATTACTTGGTAGAATCTTTGAGCTCTTTCGAGAATGGCCAAGTTTGCTCCATTAAATCATGCTCCAAACTTGGGACATCAACACAAGATTTGTCATCACATCTTTATCCATATTGATCAATGCCCTAATAAAAACTAAATAAAAAAAAAAAAAAAGAAAGTGAAAAGCATATTTAATTAGAAGACTGCGAAGCCAAATCAAATACTTTTTCCGTCACAAATTGAATGTTTACTTTCATATTCATTTTGTATAGGAAAGTGAACATTCAATATTTTAAGATAAAGGGATTAGGCGGTGGCCATATGGCTCCACCGGTATCGGTCATATAAGATAGGCATGACGATGGCACCAGGCATAGGCCTCGGCCTTTTAGATCTCGTTTTCTTTCTTCACGATTTCCATTCTCTCCCGGACCCTGATTTCATAAACCAATTCTTAAATGACTTTAAGGAGTTTTTAACAGAAGTTGAAAAGGAGAAAATAAATAAATAAATTGTTGAGAAAATTCCTTTCTTACCCCTTGTATACGAGCTCTTTGTGTCTTGTTGCGTGATGACTTTAGGTATGGGACGCTTAATGTCTGCAAAAACAAAACCAAAAAACAAAAATATCATAAACTCAAATGAATATGTCCAATTTAATTAGGTGGATATAGAACTTATATCATATGGTTGTAAATTGTAATAATAACCAAGAAGAAGAATTAACAATAATAAGAACAACATCAATGAGATTGGCAAAGTCATGATTATAAGAAAGGAAAAAACAGTACATTACAGGAATGCTAATGAAGATTAAAACTAGAAGGCCGTATATTTCTTATTTGTTTCACTATTTTTCACTTAGTTTGGTATCAAATCATTTACTTTTTCTTTTAAGGATAAAATTGAGTTTAATCTCTTAGATTATTTTGGCTCTGTTTATATAATTTTAGGGGCCTATCAATCTATATTTATAATTTTATTTTTGCTAGTGTAGTTTTTCTAAAAGTAACAATTCAGATGGCCGGTTTTTTCTATCCATATCCCCATTTTAATCTATCACAAATTATTTGATTTTTTCTTATTAAATAAAGTATTTATTTATAAGATTTGTCATATTTACTCTTCTTACTCTCAATCTCTATTCAGTACACTAGTTAAACGAAAAACAATACTCCCTCCATTCCTAAATATAAGACTCTTTAGACAATTTGAGAAAATTAAGGAAGTTGTCATTTTCACCTAAACTTCCAATATTACCCACATTCCCTCTCTCTCACTAATACACCATAAAGAAAAGAAAGGAAAATGTTGAGGGTATAATTAAAATAAATTATTGACAACTAATAAAAGAACCTTAAACGACAATTAATTTGGATACCTAGATATCTCCTAAACGACAATTAATAGGGAATTGAGGGAGTACAATTTAAGAGGTAGTTGATCGTTAAAAGGAAAAGGAGAGAAGAGAGAGAAAATGAGAAAGACAGAAGGGTATTATTGACTTTTTAGTTTTTACCAAACATTGAAATTTGACAACCTTTTTATTACATGTTGTATATTTGTGAATGGAAAGACTAGTGGCCATAAGAAAATTCACTCTACTAATTCGATTTAAAAGATTAATATTAATATTTATTTTTTAAAAGAAGAATTAATAGAGGTTCTCCACTTTTCCTCCGAGATTACTTGAACTCCCGACCTACCAGTTGAAAGTGAAGCGTCTTACCGCATGAGCTGCGCTTCATTGCCAATAGTAATGTTAATATTTTAACTAATAAAGTACAACATTTTCTTAATTAATTTCGCTACATTTTCTAAACGACTTATATTATACAATACTGAGAGTAAGTACTACCATTACTATAAATTATAAGGTAAATCAAATGTTTACATTTAATTTGAAAAGTACGCAGTAATCAGTTGAAACTTGTATTGAAAACTACTACAGAGGTGAAATCGTGTGATACACAATTTTTTGGTATAGAATGTTCAAAAAATTATAAAAATATTGGTAAAAATAAACAAAAAATATAAGCAATATAATGGTATCATTTATGGAGGTAAACAATCATATTTAACATAACAACTACCTATTTAAAAGAATAAAGGAGTGTGATTACCGAAAAATAATAATAAAAAGTTATAAATGGTCAATTTATATAGCATAATATAATTAAAAAAAGATAATGTAATACATATTCCTAACTATTAATACTAAGTGGAACGTTTAACAGGTTTGATATCTTCATCATATCCCGATCCTCTCTAATTATAGTATAAATATGGAAATTAGTGCGAATAAGTAAAGAGTGATCATGTTGGTTGTCAACTTTTTTTTATCTATTATTGCGATTACATACATATTTGTATTCTTCTTTAATCCAATCAAATATATATTAGATTTTTTCTATTGTTAACTCGCCGAGTCGAGCCGAGACAGTGTGAGTTGAAATTTATTTGACAATTTTTTTAGAACAATTGTAACAGTGTTTCATTTTTGTCTCGGAGAACACTAATAAGGTTATAACTCGGCTATTAGGGAGCAAGTACCACAATTAATATCAATTATAAGGTAAATCAAATATTTACATTCAATTTGAAGGGGAAAAAAAAAGTAAGCAGTAAGCAGTTGAAACTTGTATTGAAAAACTAACAGGGAGAGGTGAAATTTACCTTTTTAACTTTAATTTGGGGTCCACTGTCGACTTTCATCAACTGAATTCCAAGGTTGTCTGACATAAGCTTCTAGACCTCGTCAGTGATGTTACTAAGCTCCTTCCTGAAGAAATCTGCCATTGCAGATTGCTCAAAGAAGAAATAAAAGAGAGGGAAAAGAATGAGAGAGAATTTTAGATATTTTGTAGAAATTTTCTGATTTTCATTGAAATGAAATATTGCTCCTAGAGCTGTATTTATACAAGGAAAAAGTAAAAGAGGAAACAAAACTAATTCTAATCCTAACTAACTCCACATCAGCATTCTTAATTAGGAATAATTAATTGGATTATAAATCCATTTAAGTAAAAGACCCGAAATGCTCTTTTATTCTATTTATTTACAAACTGGGCCAAGACCCTTTTATTCTTCAACCCAATATTCTATTTCGAGCCCACTTTCTATACTTTGTTACTGAAGCTTCTTTTCTTCATTCTTTCTTTGTTCTTGCTATCATCTTTCTTCTTCCTTGTTCTTGATCTTCTCTTTTCTTTTGTTTTGCTTCCATACTTTGTCAATTCCAACTTGCCTTTTATGTTCTTTTCCATACTATAACACTCCCCCACAAGCTGGAACCTAAAACAAATTGTATAAGCCAAGAGATTGAGCAAGAAACTCTAGTCTTGTTCCTGATAAAGCTTTAGTAAAAGCATCAGCCAACTGATATTCTGAAGTGATAGGCAAAGGCTTTATTAAGCCTGCTTGATACTTTTCTCTCACAATATGACAATCTATTTCAACATGTTTTGTTCTCTCATGGAACACTGGATTTTCAGCTATGTGCAAAGCACTTTTACTGTCACAAAAAAGAGGTACAGCTCTCATTTGTTTAACTCCCAAGTCTTCTAATAGATTTACTAACCACTGAACCTCACAAGTGGTTAATGCCATTGCTCCGTACTCAGCTTCAGCTGAGCTTCTTGACACTGTAGGCTGTTTCTTTGATCTCTAAGAGATCAAAGAATCACCTAAAAAGATACACATACCAGTAATGGACCTTTTAGTTTCTACACATCCTGCCCAATCACAATAAGTGAATGCTTTTAGCTGCAGATTGTTATCTTCTGAGTAGAACAAGCCCTGTCCTGGTGCTTTCTTTAAGTACTTCAACACTCTATGTGCTGCTTTCCAATGCTGCACAGTTGGTTTATCTAAAAATTGACTTAACTATTGTATTGCATAGGATATATCTGGCCTAGTAACAGTAAGATACAACAGTTTGCCAATAAGTCTCCTATAGCCTGATACATCCTCCCATGGTTCTGAATCATGATGTGCAAACTTAGTCATAGTTTCCATAGGAGTGTTTACAGGAGAACAATCCTTAAAACCAGATTCATTTAAAAGATCTAAGACATACTTTCTCTGAGTAAGTATAAGTCCTTTTTCATTCCTTATAACCTCTATGCCAAGAAAGTATTTTAGTTCTCCCAAATCCTTAATTTTAAACTGTTTGTGCAGAAAACCTTTAACAGCATCAATATCCTTTTGCTTATTACTTACTAAGATTACATCATCCACATAGACAAGCAAAGCAATAAAACTGTTAGGTTCATCAAAGTCTTTCTTTATGAATAAACTATAATCATGCCAACTTTGCTCAAAACCTAATTTCAACAATTCAGAAGTCAGCTTTGCATTCCATTCTCTACTTGCCTGCTTGAGTCCATATAAAGACTTATGCAACTTGCAAACCAGTTTACTATTAGCATCTACATACCTTGGAGGTGGTTGCATATATATTTCTTCATGCAATTCTCCATGGAGAAAAGCATTATTAATATCCAACTGTTGTATGATCCAACCTTTTGCAACTGCCAAAGCCAATAAACTTCTGACTGAAGTCATCTTTTCCACAGGAAAAAAGGTATTAAGATAGTCAATGCCTTCTTGCTGAGTATAACCTTTTGCAACCAACCTAGCTTTATATCTTTCCAATTCACCATTGGATTTAAATTTCACCCTAAACACCCACTTGTTTCCTATAGCATGCTTACCCTCAGGTAAAGGTACTAAGGTCCGGGTTTGGTTATCCTCTAAAGCCTTAATTTCAGCTTGCATAGCCTCCCTCCAAACCTGAGTCCTAACTGCCTCAGTATAACAACTAGGTTCTTGTTCAATGTCAAGTGCAAGAACAAATGAATGATTATCAGGAGTCAGTAATTCATATGTAATAGAATGATTTAGAGAATGAGGAGAAGTATGAGATAATGTAGAACATTCATAGTCTTTTAAGTGTATAGGAGGATGAGAAATTCTAGAAGATTTTCTATGAGGCAAAGTATTATTAGGCACATCATTAACAAAATCAGAAGAAGGTGATGGTGATGGAGAAATAGATGATGAAGGAAAAAGAAGATTATCATTAGAAGAAAAAAAAGGTGTAGCAAGTAAATGAGGAAGAGAAGAAGAAAGATTATTAGAAGAATGAGAAGAAATATCATAAGCAGGAGAAGTTTTTTTCAGTAACAAAATTCGCAGGATTTTTGTAGTAAGATTCATCAGAATCTGAAACTGAAGAATGAGTATGTGAAAAAGGAAATATATGCTCTATGAATATAACATTTCTTGAGACAAATACTTCCAAAGAATCACTGTCTAAAAGTAAGAAACCTTTAGTAGAAGTAGAATGCCCTAAGTAAATACATTGTTTACCCCTAGGGTCAAACTTGTTTCTTCCATGATCAAGTGTACATGCATATGCTAAACACCCAAAAACTTTCAGATGACCATAAACTGGAGATTTACCATAAAGCTTTTGAAAAGGTGTTGTATTGTTTAGCACTGGAGTAGGAGTTAAATTTATGAGATGCACTGCATGATTCACACAATATCCCCAGTAGGATAAAGGCACAAGACTTTGCAACCTTAAACTTCTAGCAATATTCAAGATATGCTGGTGTTTTCTCTCTACAACTCCATTCTGCTCAGGTGTATAGGTGCAGGATGTTTGATGTATAATTCCTTTGTCCATATAAAAACTAGGAATGTTAAACTCCCCTCCATTATCAGTTCCAATTACCTTGATCATCTTTCCAAACTGAGTATGTACATGAACACAAAACCATTGTAAAGTTTGCCTAGCTTTTGATTTATATTTGAGTAAAAATAACCAAGTAAATCTAGAATAATCATCAACTATGGTAAGAAACTATCTTTGTCCTTTCACAGTAGGTTCTGAAAAAGGCCCCCAAATGTCAGGATGAATTAGATCAAAAGAAGATAGAGATTTAGTTTTGCTAAGTGAAAAAGGAAGCTTATGTTGTTTAGCAATAGGGCAAACTGTACAATGCTTTAAAGCAGAATTATTAGGACATTGAGGAATATGATGTAAATCCTTTATGCACTGCAATCTAGAGTGTGCCAAGTGACCTAGTCTATAATGTCGTATCAATGAATTCACTTCATCAGAAGTAACAGGTAAAACAGTATTACAAATGGAAGAAAAACAAGTAGGAGTATCATCAGGATTGAGCTGAAACAGGTAGAGGCCTTGCCACCCTCTAGCTGTCCCAATCAGTGTTTAAGTAGTTAAATCCTGGATATCACAATGATCAGACACACAAAGAACTGAGCATGAGTTTTGAGCTGTCAATTTTGAAACTGAAATAATATTGAACTTGAATTTAGGAACATATAGCACATTGTGCAATGTGATTGTAGGTGTAAGTCTGATAGTTCCTTTCTTGAGGACAGGGATAGTACACTGATTAGGCAAATGCACATAGACATGTGAAATATGCACAGTATTGATAAAATATTGATCAGTCATAACTATATGATCTGATGCTCCAGAGTCAAGAATCCAAGTATGCTCATTAATAATAGGAGAGATACCTGCTGATGCAACTGAGGCATCAAAATGTTCAGTTAGTGCAAACTGTTCATTATGTGGATTAGTAGCAGCCTTTGCTACAGCTGCACTAACTGTTGCATACTGAGGTGTTTGATATGGTGTTACTGTTCCTCCATGCTGCAGCTTTTGAATAATCTGCATCAAGTGTTGCTGTTGTTCTGCACTAAAAGCAACAAAAGGTGTATCAGAAGAACCTGCATTATGTACTGCAACAGTCATGTTGTTATTAGAATAAATTCCTGGTCCTTTGTTGCCAAAAACTTGATTTCCATATCCTTCTTGTGAATTCACATTTTGATTCTGACCATAATTGAATCCATGAGAATTGCCTGATCCTAGAACATTAATAGGCCTGTACATAGGAGCAGAAGCTCCTGCATTACCATATCTTGGAGGCCTTGATCCAAGCATACCTGGCCCTGATTGATTAAAACCATTTGAACTGCCTCTAAATTGACTATTCTGTGGATAACCATGCTTTTTATAGCATTTCTCAATTGTGTGCCCTTGTTTCAAACAATATGTGCAATGTAGTGATTTTCTGCTAAAATTTCCTCTAGGAAAACCACCAGAAACTGCATTCACTTGATTCATTACTGTGGTGGATTGCATTCCTGAACTTTGATCATTAGACTTAGCAATTGAATTAGAACCAGTTTCACTACATAATACTTGTGGATTAAAATGTTGTGATGCATATGCCTTCTCCTTCTCATGTTGACAAGCACCATTGAATATTACATTTATTCCTGGTGTTGGCTTTTTCATGAGAGCATGTGATCTGACTGTAGCAAAGTTATCATTAAGTCCTTTGATGAATTTGACCACAAAATCAAGATCATTATACTTCTGAAACATTTGCATACAATTGCAAATACATAATCCACAAGAGCATTGAACAACAGGTCTCAGCATAAGGAACTCATCCCAAAGTGTTTTTAGTTGAGTATAATATTCTGTCACAGATAGATGTCCTTGTTTTAGGCCATAAATTTCCTCTAATAAGCTAGAATACTTATAAAGATCACCACTCTGGTACCTTTCTTCTAAGTCCTTCCAAGCTTCTGAAGAAGTATTTAGCAATTGAATGCTTGGTCCAATGCTTTCACTTACATTATTGATGATCCAAGTGAAGACCATTTGGTCAGCTGGCTGCCAAGTTTGGAACAAAGAATCTTCTACCTTAGGTTTAACTATTCCAGGTACCTTTTCAATGAAACACAACTTATTTTTGGTAATCAAGGTTCTCCTGACTGTCCTTCTCCAACTAAAATAATTTTCTCCTCCAGTCAGTACTTTAGAACAAAGTTTCAGTGCTGGATTCTCATTAGGATGCACATAGAATGGATGAGAAACAGAGATTTCTACAGTAGAAACATTCTCTGCAGTAGTTTTTGCCATTAGAATACCTAATTTTCAAAATTTGTTTTCTGATGAAGATTCTGATGAAGATAAAACTTCTATATCTCCTTTCTATTAGAAATTGAGCACTATTATCTCAACAAGATCAACTAATAATTGCTTCAATGATGATTATAAACAAGACACTTCGAGGAGAAGAAAACAAAACAAACAACATATGCGAAGTCTTGCGAAGATAAACAGGAAGATATATTTGCGAAATTTACCAAAATTACTCTAGAACTTAGAAAGGAAAAACTCACAAACTCAATTGAATTATTGAATCAGCAAGACAAATGCGGAAGAATCAGTGTGGCTTAACTTCCACACTGCTCTGATACCATGAAGAAATCTGCCATTGCAGATTGCTCGAAGAAGAAATAAAAGAGAGGGAAAAGCATGAGAGAGAATTCTAGATATTTTGTAGAAATTTTCTGATTTTCATTGAGAGCTGTATTTATACAAGGAAAAAGTAAAAGAGGAAACAAAACTAATTCTAATCCTAACTAACTCCACATCAGCTTTCTTAATTAGGAATAATTAATTGGATTATAAATCCATTTAAGTAAAAGACCCGAAATGCTCTTTTATTCTATTTATTTACAAACTGGGCCAAGACCCTTTTATTCTTCAGCCCAATATTCTATTTCGAGCCCACTTTCTATACTTTGTTACTGAAGCTTCTTTTCTTCATTCTTTCTTTGTTCTTGCTAGCATCTTTCTTCTTCCTTGTTCTTGATCTTCTCTTTTCTTTTGTTTTGCTTCCATACTTTGTCAACTCCAGCTTGCCTTTTATGTTCTTTTCCATATTTTAACACTTCCCAATATTCTTCATCTCCAGAAGGTGGTCAAACGTATAAAACACACCTTTAACCGCATTTCGGTTCTGATGCTTGGAGACGGTGGCGCTGTATTTTTCAATGATATCTTCAGCTCCATAAATCAATCTCCGGACATTATTGGCTAATTCCTTTAGCAAATCGTCTTCTTTGTACTCTTCTCTGCACTTTTTAACATATTGTTTAAGCCAATCGAGATTTTTGCACAGTGAATGAGCTGTTTCTTCGGCGCCGGAAATCAAATTCAGATTGTGCATCACCGACTCCTTTAGATTTTCCAGCAGAAAACCCCACGGCGACGTCCATTTTCTATCTTTCTTTGTTTTTATTTCTCTCTCTAATGAATGAAGAAGGGGTTGAAATTGGAACTGATTTTAGATCCAATCGAAGTGGGGTACAGGACAAGTTAAATAGCAACTGAGGAGTTGACCGGAGATGGGTCCAATGTCTTACTTTATTCTTTGGAAATATCTGATATGCACCGGTCCATGTGGATCATGTGGTCCAGATTTGGCCACATCCCTGCAGAATGGGGAGAGAGAAGGAAATGCAGTGATGTGGCTAAATTTGAACCGCATGATCCAATAGACCTGGTCCATGACAGAATAGACCTTATTCTTTCAACATCAAGTAGATGCTTTTTTTTTCCTTCTTTTTTCTAATTCATGTGGCAACAGCAAGTGGATGCTTAAATTAAAGAATAAAAGGAACAAGGTAAACGAATACGAGGAAATTAAAATATTCTAATTTTACGTTCAAAAGATTCTAATGAATCTAGTAGTGGGGGACTGACCCACGACTATTTCACATGAGTTGGAGTGGAGCATACTTGCAAAGTAGATCTCATCACAACTCATGTAAGAGAGTTACGGGACCGAATCCATGCCAAAGTGGCCACAAATTACATGTCGTAAAAACATACAGGAGGAAAAAGGAAAAAATTATTCGAGCATAACTGAATCAAAAAGTAAGAACATACCGGAGAAAAAATAGAAAAATTAAACGAAATAATTTTTAGATAATAGCATATGAATCAAAACGACATCGTTTTGATAACTTTGACAAAACGACATCATGTCTGGCATCCGGAGGAGTTAAATAGCAACTGAGGAGTTGACCAGAGATGGGCAAAATGGCCTATTTAGTCCTTTATGTATTTCTCATTCAATTTTAACATCCCTTATGTTTAATTTTGACTTTTAGCGTCCTGAATGTTTTTACGATCTGCCCTAATTGGACTTCCGTCCAATTTTCTATGATTTCCCCGTTTGCCTAGTCATCCAGTCAACATATTATTCTTATCCCAGGGGTATTTTAGACATTTCAACCTATTTCCCACATGAAAACATTTGGTTACTCAATTGTTTAAAATAGAAAAATTGGTGGTTCCGGTGAACATGTTCCGGGACCTCCTGGTACTGTTGTAGGGGTGGTCGGTCGGTGGTGGCGGTGTGGTGGAGGTGGGTATTGTAGGTGGTGGTGGAGAAGAGTGTGGAGGATGGAGATGGAGAAGATGGGTTTGAAATTTTTTGTTATTTTAAATTGAGTATTCATAGTTAGGTGGTGGCGGTGTGGTGGAGGTGGGTATTGTAGGTGGTGGTGGAGAAGAGTGTGGAGGATGGAGATGGAGAAGATGGGTTTGAAATTTTTTGTTATTTTAAATTGAGTATTCATAGTTATTTTTTTAAACAATTGAGTAATCAAATGTTTTCATGTGGGAAATAGGTTGAAATGTCTAAAATACCCCTGGGATAAGAATAATATGTTGACTGGATTACTAGGCAAACGGGGAAATCACAGAAAATTGGACGGAAGTCCTGTTAGGGCAGATCGTAAAAACATTCAGGACGCTAAAAGTCAAAATTAAACATAAGGGATGTTAAAATTGAATGAGAAATACATAGGACTAAATAGGCCATTTTGCCACCAGAGATGGGTCCAATGCCTTTCTTTATTCTTTAAACAGCAAGTAGATGCTTTTTTTTTTCCTTCTTTTTTCTAATTCATGTGGCAACAGCAAGTGGATGCTTAAATTAAAGGATAAAAGGAATTTTTTTTAACGCGCTGTTTGGTTGTCTCGAGGTAAATGAATACGAGGAAATTAAAATATTCTAATTCTACGTTCAAAAGATTCCAAGTTTGGTTTAGGTATAAAGAAGAGTAAATAGCTATTTAAGTCTTTAAATTATTTGAACTTTGATATTTTGGATACCTAATTATTTTTTTGAATAATTATATCATCGTAGTTTTTAGGTGTGGTTAAAAATAAGCTATCATTACTTTTTGCGCCCAGACATGCATCGAGCATGTGACTAATAATATAGGGACAAAAATGAAAGTTAGTATGTCAAAACATCTGTGGGTCAAAATAAATATGTCTCTTTATTTTTCTGTATTCAAACATAACAAGAAAATACTTTGCACATAGTGAGGTTAGTGTTTACTTTCATTTTTTTTCCCCTGGATTTAGGGATAGCAATGGGACCTGGTGGAGGTGGAGATCATGATCTCCAATCCCGACTCCGCCTCTTCCATCGCATCCCCATCCCCGACCCAGCCCCATCACTGGAGATGAATGGGGATCTCATCCCCAACTCAGGTGGAGGCCCAGCCCGAACTGGGGAAAAGCTGGGAATGTTTTCCTCAAATTCACACTTTCGTCCTATCGGAGACCTAAACCTCGACTAGAAAAAATTAGGGATTTTTTAACAAAAAGTCGCAAATAGAACCTTGAAAAAATAATATATAATTGTAAAATAACATATTTAATGCATGTAAATGAATAGCACAATCTAAATTGATAATAGTTTGATCACTAAACGATACTAGATTGTAGATACAACTCATTGCTACCCAACAACATAATATAAATCAATTTGCAAGACATGTGACTTCTTCCCAAGAACATAAGATTGAGAGGACGAAGAACTTGTTAGTCTATTTGATTGCTTCTCAATTTTTGACTTGTTAAAAATCAAATAAAGACTTTTTAACTTTTTCAAAGAAAGACTTTTTAACCAACAAGACTTTTAAATAAATCAAATCAAGACTTTTTAACTTTTTCAATCCTATTAGTAAATTCAACTTCACCATATATATCACAAGGTCCATAGCCCAGTGGGGAAATGGCCTGCCCACAATTAAGAGGGTTGTGGGTTCGATACCCAACTCACACAAAAGGAAGGATTTAATTTCCTATTCTTGGTTCCTCTTGTGTGGGTTCTTATACTCCCCTCACGGGGGACCCGCTCAGCTGGGCTTCTATCCGCCCTACATGGGCTCCTCCTCTGGTGAGGTCCCAAAAACTTCACCATATATTTTGGGAAACACATAATTGACTAAACCCATCGTATATCGTTAATCTAACACTAATAACTAATTCTAATGGATTTATAGAAAGACAAAGATAAACACAAATATCTAAACATCATCATCGTACTTAATGAGAGAAGGAGCGAATGCAGTAGGATGGAAGAGGCGATGAGCGATGACGATGAAAAGGGAGTGAGTTACTGTCACACCTAGTAACCTGAAGGTGACCTGGCAGTGCCTCATTCGCCAATGAGACACCAAACTCATAACAGAATGGCTAAAATCTCACATAACTTCATCATAACTAATGAACGTACATGTCTTGTATCATAAATAAAGTACTTCCAATGTAACATATTTGTTTTTACATAAATAAACATATGTTGATTATAAATACTTAGAGTAATCCAGACTATTACATGAGATCATACCCGTTAATCCACATACTCCCCGTCCAGATCTCATCATAAGGTTCTTCCACATGATCATCTGTAAAAGAGGATAACAAGTGAGCTACAATAGCCTATTAAGGATCAAACACTTTTGGGGATTAAATATCAAATATGAATCAAAACATTTCCCGGTCCAAAAACATGTGAAAATAATACATAGCTTTAGTTGAACGTAAATAACCTTTAATACACTTGACGTGACTTATAATGTCACACGCTGAAACTAGAGGGTGACGTGACAGTGCCTCATCTACCAATGAGACACCGAACCAAAAAATAAACTTAAAGAAATAATACTTCCTTAGAAAAATAAATGAATATATATCATATCACAAGCAAGGATTCAAGATTGGGAATTTACACATAATCTCATAATATCATATAACATACATATAATCAAGTACAAATGCAAGTACATGGCAATCAAAGATTCATGCGATACACATTTCACAATACTTCATCCATTTTTATGAAATAGAAAAAGATGAGAAAACTTATTTATAACATAATCAAACATGACTTATTTTATGGGAAAACTCATGCTTTTGATAGGAAAACAGAAGAATGTAATAATCTTACCTTAGATTTTTTAGACAAATCTCCAACAATGCTAAAAACCAGAAATTCCAAATTCACAGTCCTAAGTTCTTGAGGCAATCTCTCAACTCCACCATTGGAATTTGATCTCCAAAGTTCAGAATCAAGTCCTACGAGTCTTCGAACTTTAGAAATAAGAATCTCTTTGATCAGATACCGTCCGATACTCCAATTTAGCAATCTACCATCAACAGTCTTGCTTTTACCCAAATGTCACAATCTTACACTCTAAAAATGATATCTCTTAATATAACCGTTAGAATCCAATCTCCACTAGTCATAATCTAGTTTAAGGAGTCTTCTAAATATAGTTAACATTTGGGAATGATCATAGGTTGTTTACTATGTCTGTCAAAGGATTTTCTCTTACTACCTATATTTTTTCAGCACTTCAGTATTCTCTCTTTTTCTTTCGTTTTCTTTCTCTTCTATTTATACCCTATGAATCTCCATATTTCTCTTCAAATGAGGTGCCTTTTCATCACATACATTACAACCAAATTAATATAAAAAATGCACATAATCAAACACTAGGTTCTTCCCTCATAAAATAACTACCATCTAACCAAAATATTCATTTTAATACTTAAGTCTTCCAGTTTTATATCCTAGCTAAAGTACCCCTAAGACTAATCAGATAAATAATGAAAACAATTAAGCACAAACACAAAACGTATCAAAACAAGAACAACAATGCAATGAACCATACTCATCAAATTATCCAACACTTGTACATTGAAAATGTGCTACGAATACCATGAATTACTCATAACAGAACAAACGGAAATACAAAACATCAGACACTACGAGTATGGTTCATGCTAAGACACATACAATTCCACACAATCGAGCTCAATCATCCAATCCCTACTCTAAGGCAACTACTAACATCCCCCAAACTATTAGCCCAGTTAGGAAGGACCTATTAATACATTCATGGGTCCAGATATTCCCCCTGGACGAACGAGGCCAGTGATTTAAGGATACATCCCAACACAACACAACACAACAACAACAATAGACATAGAACATGCGCAATTGGACACGACGATCCACCACACAAGAATGCAAACAATTCAACACTTCATCCAATTTGATGCAATAAAACATGTAGAAAACTATTTCATCATAATTCAATAACTTTAAAACTTCAATTCATACTTTTAGGACAGAAAAACAAAGGTGTAAGATCATTACATTGATTGCTTAAACAATTCTTCAAAGATTGCACAAAACCAAAATTTTCCAAATTCTAAGTCCTAACTTCCGAAGGCTCTAACTCTGAAATTCACCATTGGAATTCGATCTTCACCGTTCAGATTCAAGTACTACGAGTCTTCTAACTTTAGCAATAAAAATAATGACGATCAGAGTCCGTTTGATTCTTCAACTCAGAGTTCTAAGATTGTTGCTATATTTTCTCGAGATTTTCCTTCTTTTTTTCTCTATTCTTTTCTTCTCTCTTTTTCCCCTATTCTCTTTTATAACTTCCCCATCCTAACCCCAGCAATAACTAACATTACTTACACCCCTTCAATTCTAACATAACTGCCAACAACTTTCTAATATCACACTCACGTCCCTTAACTTCCTAAACACATCAAAGCCACGAACGAAAATCTTAACATATGACACATAAAGATATTAAACATACAAAAATCAAATGCGATCATGAAAAACACGTAAGCAACAAGTATCAGGTATCATAGTTACTAAATGGTTTAGAAGGAGGAGTCTCGAAGATAATTTGATTCACGCTATCTTCTCCAAATTTGATGTCTATTTCCTTTTTTTAGGTATTTTATGCTCTTTCTATTTAGCATTTTTGACGGGTCATGCGTGTCGGGCCGGGCTGGAATGAGGGCGAGGATATTATTTCACCCGCCCGTTAGCAGGTCAAATTCATCCACATCCCCATTCACATCCCATCTTAAATTGGGGAATCCCTGCCCAACCGTGTTGGATGGGGATGTATCTCCAATTTAATCGGGTCCATTGTCCTCGCCACATGGATTATTAGACACATATTTGAAACATGTCTAATTTTTCCGGAAAACCCCACAAAAAGTGATGGTAGATTATTTTCAATCACACGTAAATACTAGTGGTGGTATAATTAGCCAAAAAACAGTTAAGTGTCAACAACAAAAAAATGTAAATAGTTAGTTACTCGTAGAGAGAATAATGACGAGGAAAACTAGTGAATATACTCCTCAACTATTTTTCAATCGGGAATTGAAAATCAGTCAAGTATCATATGAAATCCACATTATGTTTATTTTGGTTTAGTTTAGATAATTAATTAAGTTTGGATCACTATGAAATAGATTTGTATTTTCCTAAGAACACCAGAAGTACCATCATGGCATCATGTGCTTAAATTGGAATTCGAGTAGCCCTCGTGCAGGAGAGAGAAACTCCTAGTCGTGATTTCCATAAGCAAAAACTCCAAACTAAATATTAACGCGGATTATCTCAAACATAAGAAAAAGAGGAAAAGAAAAAAACGTAACACGGATTTTCATATCTAATCCACATGGTTTAGGCCTAATTCCAGATTTAAAAATTTGTTCAGGCAACTAGAAATGCTATAATTATAAATATGTAATTAATGCTTTAAAAAACATATGGATAATTACAAAAATAGACTTGAAATTTGTCCAACCTACAAAATAAACCTCCTCATTTGATAAACTACATATTTAATTTTCAAATTATAAATCGTTTAACATTTTTAATCCTTACCGTCATTAAGTAACATTGACCATAATCATTTAATTTATCTTTAAAAATAAGAGAAGTGACATTCAATCCCGCAACATTCGAGTATATTATCAACTACTTAGACGAGTGTTGGCATAATAAGGTTTATTTTGTAGTTGGGAAATCAGCATATTTAGTCCCCCCATAAATTTTTGTTTCGTCCGTATAGTCCCATAATGTTTAATTTCAGCCTATTTAGTCCTTCCATGATTTTTTATTTCGCCCGTATAGTCCCCAATGTTTAATTTCATCATGTAAAGTCCCTTATTTATTTACGGGTTACATATAGAGGTTCCACCACCTCTTCTTTTTAGAATTGGTATGTAAGGGAAAAAAAAATCCGAACACATCAGCAATGAGGCAATTAAGCCAAATAGGAATTGTATAGACACAAATGTCCTTTCCCCACTGCTAGGGGCAACCTTGCCTCATCTAAAAAAATGTCGTAGTGATAAGACTCCTACATCAACAGATTAAAAGGTCTCGATATACGCAATCTTATCTTTATTTTTTATAAAGAGATTGTTTTCGAAGTTCGAACATGTATCACGCCAACCTTGTCTCATCTCCAATTTGAAAATTTCAATCTCGTGAAAAGAAAAACTAAAGTAATTAACCTTCATCAATTAGACCATTTTTAATTGAGCAAGTTCTTTAAACATCGTTTTGTTTTATCATCTCCTAAATGTTTGTTTCACTTTTTGATGAATTAAATGTTTGTTTCACTTACAATGTCTTGAACAACTTCATTTCCTAGGAAATCCTAGCGCAGCTGATTGGGTATTTGATAAAAGAATGCTAGCGCAGCTGGCGCAACACTTTTAACTCAGAAAAATAGGTTTCGAGTTTGACATTCTCCATCCTCCTGTCCCATCAATAATAATTTTTTTTTTTTTGAGTTTTTTTTTTTTTTGTTTTGAAAATCGTAAAGAGCTGATTGGATTGTATAGAAAATATGCGACCGAAAGTAAAATAATTTTCATTGGAGATAACAAATACACATGAAAATAAAAGACAGAACACAAAAGGAAAGAAAGAATAAAGGAGAAAAAGAAACAAAAAAAAGACAGTAAATCCTCCAAGAAAAATAATATAGTCTCCTCAATCCTTTTATTTGGCCAAAAGAAAAGATCGATGACCTTATTTAAAACAGAATGAACAATCAAACAAACACGAAAAGCAACGAAAATTCAACAAATCGAAGGTTTGAAACGACGGATAATTTTTCACCTTTATCAAAGCTGGCAGTAACCTGAAAATGAATAAAAGCAAACAAGGAACAAAAGATAATCTAAATGTTGCATTCAGATACGATAATAATAACAATAACATAACTCGTAAAATCCCGAATAGAAGACGGGCCTAACATATGGCAATAAAAAAGGAAGATGAATATTAAAACGCATTTATTCGCCTAACCTGCCACGGTTTAAAGTGATCACTCGTCTGGTTGATAAATCTCCAGCTTCAGGGAGTTAGTAGTGCCATAGTTCAGCTACGTTGTTAGAGCAAATACCCAAGTATTTGTGGAAACCTGAAATCCAGTCGCCCATGTCATTCCTAATAACCCCCTCCCCCGCAGTCTCCATGTCCCTGGTTTTCTAGAGATGAACCATCCACATTGAGTTTATGCCAACCCGGTTGTGGTTTCTTCTAAGACGCCTTGATAATTTTGGTGTGCCTCTGCTCTCTCGTATTTCCCCTCAAGGCTTGAAATTCAGTAGACCTTTGGATAGTGTCTTGTGTTGGTTCAATACAAGGTTTATCCGGAGATAAGACTTTATGATTTCTAAAATTCCATAACGCCCAACAGCCATAAGAGAAGATACAACCCCATGGAATATTGTTGAAGGGGGAAATCTTCTTGTTTTTTGAACAATTTTTTAACCACTGAGCGAAAGTTAAACTTGAATTGTAAGTAAAGTGGTGGTAAAGTATAAGATCATGCCAAAGTTGCTTTGCTCTTCCGCATTCCCGCAAAAGGTGCTCAATTGTTTCAGGGAGAATGCCACATAGGGGGCAGGTCGGTATAGGAATGATGTTTTTCCTCGGGCGGAGCAGGGGGAAGACAGCCCATTTTTAGTAGTCCTTGGCGCTTTCCGCACCGGGGTTTGATGTTTTGCGCCGGCGCGGGGGGAAACGGGCGCCAGAAGAACCCGTCGCCCACGCTTATAAGAATGTGTTCGCTGGTGGTCTGCTCTTGCAGGTTTCGACAATGATCCTTCCGCAAGTTCACCTACGGAAACCTTGTTATGACTTCTTCTTCCTCTAAATGATAAGGTTCAGTGGACTTCTCGCGACGTCGCGGGCAGCGAACCACACGCGTCGGCGCGATCCGAACACTTCACCGGACCATTCAATCCGTAGGAGCGACGAGCGGTGTGTACAAAGGACAGGGACGTAGTCAATGTGAGCTGATGACTCGCGCTTACTAGGAATTCCTCATTGAAGACCAATAATTGCAATGATCTATCCCCCAAACACAAATGTCCTTTCCCTAGGGGAAACCTTGCCTCATCTAAAAAATGTCGTAGTGTACAAGACTCTTACATCAATAGAGTTTGGGGAATGTCTCAATATACGCAATCTTACCTTTATTTTTTATAAAGAGACTGTTTTCGAAGTTCGAACATGAAACCTAACAAGTAACACTTGACCATCGCGCAAACCTTGTCTCATCTCCAATTTCAAAATTTCAATCTCGTGGAAAAAAACTAAAGTGATTAACCTTCATCAATTCGATTTTTTATTTTTAATTGAGCATGTTCTTTAAACATCGTTTTGTTTCATCACCTCCTAAATGTTTGTTTCACTTACAATGTCTTGAAAAATTCCTTCACTTCCTGGGAAAGAAAATGTGTATTTGATCAAAGAATGCTAGCGCAGTTGGCATAATACTTCTAACTCAGAAAAATAAATTTCTAACTCAACATTCTCCATCCTCCTTTCCCATCAATAATAATATTTTATTTTTTGAGATTTTTTGTTTTGAAAATAATAAAGAGCTGATTGGATTGTATAAAAAATATAATACCGAAAGTAAAATAATTTTTTTGGAGATAACAAATACAAATAAAAATGAAAGACACAACACAAAAGGAAAGAAATAATAAAGGAGAAAAAAGACAAGAAATCCTCCAAGAAAAACAATATAGTCTCCTCAATCCTTTTATTTTCCACAAATACAACATTCATAATTGAAACAGACTGAACAATCAAACAAACACAAAAGCAACGAAAATTCAACAAATCGAAGGTTTGAAATGTGCAACAAAAAATTGAAACAACAGAGAAATTTTTAGCCTCTATCAAAGTCAGCGAGTGACACGAAAATGAGTAAAAGCAAATAAGGAACGAAAGACCATCTTTATGATGCATTCGGATACAACAACAATAATAACATAACTCATTACATCCCGAATAGAATAGAAGACAGACCTAACATTTAGCAATAAAAAAGGAAGATGGCTAACTCCGCTACGGTTTAAAGTGATCACTCGTCTCGGGTGATAAATCTCCAGCCTTCAGCAGGGGAGCTTCGGTTTCCCCGAAGTTTCTCGGGTAGACGAAACCAATGCAGAATTGCAGCTGAAAATATGAATCAACGAGAGTGTGGATATATTTGCCGAGTCGGATGGGATGGCCTCAAGCTTGGTGCAAAACACAAGATAAAGCTTTACCAATTTTGGGAAATGATCTCGCTGAGGTCTTCCATTTAACTAAATCCGTATTCGCAATCTGCAAAACTTTGAGAGCACGAAAGCCATCATTTTCGGTTTCCCATAGTGCCCCTGGGTGAATGCATTGTCCTTCAATTTCAAGCACCTCAAGTTTCGATCAACTTTCCTAATGTAGACATCTCGCGACCAATCAAGCATGGTGTTTTTTGAGTGTCGACCTTGTTAGATTGGGCTGGGAAATGGTTCTCGCTCGGAAGGCAATGTACTTTAGCAGCTGGTTTATCATTCACAAGCTTCGATTTTCGAGGAATTCAAGTTTTTGAAGACAATCAAACAAAGTGTCTTCACCGCAAATGGCGGCCTTCACTATATCAGCTAGGGGTCCGCTGATGGCCAACTTCTTGAGCTCTATAGCCCTATCGAAGACTTCTTTCGTGCAACTTTCAGCTGAGATTACACTAAGTGTATGCAGGTTGCTATTGGGGTGCAAGGCTTCAGTAATTCTCGGCAGAGTTGCTGACGCATTGGTCACTACGTACCTCAAACGTTCCATCTTCCATATGTTGGCTTTTATCTCAACTTTAGGCTGTGTAGTCATGAATATAATAGTTTGGAGGTACCTTAGGTTGGTCATTTTCTCGGGAATAATCTTTAACTCGCTCAACAAAGCAATGTACTTGAGGAGGACCAAGTAATTATATATTTCAGCAGGAAAGCGAATTAGCTTGATGGATCTAATATCCAACACCCGGACGAACTTAAAGGCTCTAGGTATGTATGTGGTCTGTTCTATGGGCAAAACAAAATTCTCCTTGGAAAATGTCAAGAATGAGCGGACATGTTTACCTGACGGTTTGCTACTAATGTATTCCTCAACGTTGAAATTAATGTAAAGGCGAAAATTGTCATCCAAGTTCCCAACGTCTTCAGACATTTTTATTTCTCGAAAAAGCTCATCAACTTGACCTTGCACCTTGCAAAATTCAAGCATTATATCATGGATCCGTATGGATTTAATCCGACCATTTAATCTTCTCTTCTCTACCATCACTAGACCTCTTTCAACCAGTTCCTCCAAGTAATACTCAGCTATATCCTCCGAGGCTTCCTCCCCGTTAGCTTGGGGCACAAAGCCTTCTGATATCCACAATTGAAACAATATCTCCGATGGAATCTCTAAGCCCTCGCAGAAAACCCCAAGATAAAGAAAGCATTGCTTCAAGTGAGGAAGCAAGTTCTTAAAGCTCAATTCTATCACATATCTGGTTCGGTCTGCTGTCGCAAGATTACAAGCTTCCATGTTATTAGCAATGCTCTCCCACCAGAAACTTTCTTTCCTGTGATTTATGAGGATACCAAAAACTACCACAATAGATAGTGGTAGTCCATCACATCTATCCAGAATGAGTTTCTCCGGCCTTTCCAACTCGGTTGGGAATTCTTCTTTCCCAAATACCTTCTTCCTTAGCAACTCCTGGCTTTCATTGAAGTTGAGAAACCGCAAGTTGTAAGGTTCGTTCCCTTGCCTAGCATATTCGGCCACATGCTTGTTTCGAGTAGTTATTAAGATTCGACTGTGCTTCTGGTTTATGGGAAAAGCTCTTTTGAGATCATCCCATGCTTCTGGAGTCCAGACATCGTCAAGGACTATAAAAAAGTTTCTATTTTCCAAATAACCTCTAATAATATAAATATAATCGTCCACATGCTTTCTGACTTTCTTAGTGTCTATGCCCATAGCATTTAGAATATCGAGCAACACTTTGTCCGCTTTATAATTTGCAGAAACTGCTGCAAATGCACGGACGGAGAACTTACTTTCAACGGTTGGATGCTTAAAGACCTTCTTGGCGAGTGTGGTCTTTCCTAACCCAAGCATACCAACAATTGAGACAGTTTGAAAATCCTCTGATCCGCCGTGAAGAAGGTTAATTACATCCTCCGTTGCATCATCAAGTCCAACCACATCATTGCTATCATCAAATATAGGCTGCAACCACAAAAGATGAGACATATCAGATGATCCAAGACAAGATGAATGCTAGTAATAACAAATTTCTATGGGCTAAATATATCTTCTAGTAAAATTATCACACATTGAAGCATGTGAGTGGTTCATACCCATGAACATTCTTTTGTCCAATGATGTTTAAAACATGTTGAACAATTTTATTATTGACAATATATTAAAGGATTTCATTAAAACCTGGAGTCGATTTTATGGATTTCATGTAACATCGTAAAAAATTCAAAAATTTATTAGATGTAAATGACTGCCTATTTAGATCCGTTAATGTTTTTCTTGAGAGTCTAAATTGTTCAGCATATGTTTTCTTTTTCTAAACAAAGATTTAAGTTTAGAGATTATTTTTATCAGAAAATATTATTAGCATTTTTCTCTTACTAGGTACCCTTTTGGAGGAGTATATAATATAATGGACATATAATCAGATTTATTTAAACTTTTCTTTTTATTCTTACTTTATAAGAAATCACGATCACAATTAACACACATTAGAAAATCACAATTAATATTAATTGCGTTTGACAAGTGTTGTGCTAAAATGGCAAACATTGGTTGATTTTCTGTTGAATATCCAAGTAAATTAATTAAACTAATTGAATATAATGGAACGAAATCGGTTGAACTAATTTTGAATTCGGTGTGATCGAATTCGAATTTTTAATTAATATATATATATATATATATATATATATATATATATATATATAATAAGTAATTTAGTAATAAAAAATCATAACTTGTTTCCTTTACCCTAATTCAATCAAATTGATTTTGGACTGATTTTAGAACTGCATTTGTACTGAATTTGGACCGATTTTAATACTACTGTAAATTGTGTTTGATTTTGTATAAAAAACAGGGTAGGAATTGTGTTGTACTTAACTAGATTCTACTCAAAATTGGCTTAGAAATGGACTTGATTTTTACAGAAATCTGAACAAATAATGCACCCTCCAATTCGGTCAAAATCGAATTCCAAATTCACCAATTCGGTCAATTCGAATTCGATTTCGAATCCGGTCGGTTTTTTAGGTATAAAAAAATGAAATAACCGAATTAGAATTCGGTGCTCACCCCAAACTCTAACCATTCGTAGAAGTTTCAAGGAAAACATCTACAAGAAGTAAAAGAAGTATAATGAATATTAATTACTATATCCTCCCAAATTATCTATACACGCTTTTTTAATTTGTCACAAATTATTTGTCCACTTTCTAAATAAACGACTCATTAATGATGGTTCTCTAATGATGGTATATGGCTAACACTTAGTTAATTAATTTGCTAAATTTGTGGCAAAATTTTAAATAATTCGTTAAATCTCTTATGCCAAGATGAACCGTGTTTAATTTGGCTTTTTAACCCATTTTAGCCAATTCTACTTAGCCAATAATCATTACTCTTTTCAATGTTACCCTTTACATTAAATGTTGAAAAGAGAAAGTAAGGTAGAATTGAATTAAGAGTAAAATTAAATAGTAATATGTTTGATATTTTTGGATGGCAAAATCGTAAATTTCGTCCTTAAACATTATACGACTTGCACGTTGTGTCATTTTTCTATTTTTTTTTCCTTGTTGGATACAAGAATATTTTACGACTTGCATGTTGGGTCATTCCTGTGTTTTTTTTATAGTCAACAGTTAGTCAACATAAATCCCAAATATAATCAAGGGCATTTTTGGTACTTCAAATACCCATCCTCCCCTACCCATCTGACCCGATCCAAAAACCTCTGGCCCGACCCATCATCACCACTCATCATCATCAATAATTTTCAAAAGTAAATAATTATATCCCACCCTTGATGGAAAATCAATTCATTTCAAAAGTGGCAACAACAACAGATAAAGCTTCAACTCTTGAGATGATTACACAATTGCTTCTTCTTGATGATTTCGTTTTCATGGAAGGCTATAAACCTGTTTCCAATTCAAATGAAACCCACACTTCTTCTTCTTCTTCTTCGAGTACTGAATTCATCTCTGATTCACCTGCTTTCAGCTTTGCGACTACAAATTCAAACTCATCTTCTGAATTTGAATACCCACAATTCTTTAATCCATATCATCCAATTAACCCTCAATTCAATCAGAAATCCCCAAAATTTAATGAAAGAAAACCTTCGCTAAACATAGTTCCTCCACCAAAGAAGATCGTGGAATTTTGAAATTCTAAACAGAAAGTGGAAGATTCCGGCGAGAGAAGCATTACAGGGGAGTCAGACAACGGCCATGGGGAAAATTCGCGACAGAGATCCGTGACCCAAACAAGAAAGGGTCTCGGGTTTGGTTGGGAACATTTGATACCGCCGTCGACGCTGCAAAGGTGTCATGTCTAGGAGAATTAAAGCTCAATTATTATTGATGAACTCAAGAATTACAGTATGAGATTGAATTACAGTAACAATTCTCCAAGAACGAGCTAGAATTCAGCTCAATTCCAAGTCACAAAGCAGAAGGGGAAGAAGAAGAAGAAAGTAGAGAATTGAGAAGTAACAGTCAATGCTAAAAAATATCCGAATGCATATAAGCGCCAAAGCTCCTTCTATTTATAGTCGACCAATCGGGTCTTTGACCCGGAAAAGATCCGCGAGTTGTACCGACCCAGCTTCCCTTTTATTAAACCCTCAACCCGTGCTCGAATCCTCATTCTTACTCAGTTTATTAATTATTTCCCTTCTTATAACATTCCACTCCCCTTAAAAATCATCTTGTCCTCAAGATGTCCAAGAAAAATTTGGCCATTTCTTGAGAAACTCATTTGCATCTTCCCAATTTGCATCCCCTGCTGGAAGGTGACTCCAAGTAATCAACCACTGAACTGCTGCCGCATTGTTCTTCTTAACTATTCTCCTGTCAAGCAAAGCTTGTGGCTCTACAAGTAGATGACCATCCATATTAGTTATAGGCAAATCCTTCGCTGCTACTTGATCATCCCCAATCTTGAGCTTAAGCTGGCTAATATGAAACACAGGATGGATCTTGGCTTCTGCTGGTAATTTGAGTTCATAAGCCACCACTCCAAACTTCTTTAAAATCATGTAAGGACCAAAAAACTTGGGAGAAATCTTTGGATTCTTCCTTAAGGCAACAGAATGTTGTCTATATGGTTTTAATTTCACATAAACCATATCTCCAACAGCATACTCCCTTTCACTTCTATGTTTGTCCTCATTTTGTTTCATCCTGTTCACAGCCAAATGCAGATTCTCCTTTAATAAAGCATTGAGCTTCTGTCTCTCCTCCACCATCTTAGAGACTTCACCATGTTTAATGTCTTCAATCACAATGCTTTCTCCATAGCCCTGAGGTTTGTAGCCATACATAGCCTCAAAAGGAGACATTTTAATTGTACTGTGGTAACAAGAATTATACCACCAAACAGCCATAGGAAGATACCTGTGCCACAACTGAGGTTTGTGCGCAGTTAAGCATATAAGATACATCTCCAAACATTGGTTGACTTTTTCAGTTTGTCCATCAGTCTGTGGATGATAGGCTGAGCTGAGTTTCAACTTAACTCCTAGGATAGAAAATAGCTCCTTCCAGAAAGTACTTGTGAAAATCTTATCCCTATCACTGATGATGTATTTAGGCAGTCCATGTAACTTGAAAACTTTATCCATGAACTCCTCAGCAACCTTCTTAGCAGTATAAGGGTGAGTCAATCCCACAAAATGTGCAAATTTAGTAAACTTGTCCACCACCACCAAGATTACATCCTTTCCTTCAGACTTAGGAAGCCCTTCCACAAAATCCATAGATATATGAGTAAAAGGCTGATCAGGAATTTCTAAGGGTTGTAAGAGTCCAGGATAAGGTGTGTTTTCATGCTTGCATCTCTGGCAAGTTTCACACTGCTTGACTCTTCCCTGAACATCTTCCTGCATGTGAGGCCAGAAAAAAGTTTTCTTCAACCTTTGGTAGCTGGCCTGGACCCCTGAATGGCCTCCAACTGCAGAAGCATGAATGCCATCTATCACAGTCTGCCTTACACCACCTTGACTGCCAACATAAATTCTACCATGAAACCTCAGAATTTCCTGAACAAAAGTATAATTCTCAACTTGTTTTCCCAACAAAAATTGAGCAATTATACCTTGAGCAAACTCATCATCCTCATAGCTTCCCTTAATATCAGTAATCCAATCAGGAACAACTCCTGATATGGCATTACATTCAAACCTCCTGGATAGAGCATCAGCTACTCTATTTTCTACACCCTTTTTATAATGAATTTCAAAATCAAAACCTAGCAGCTTGGAGATCTATTTCTGCTGAGCAGCAGTACTGATCTTCTGCTCCAAAAGATACTTCAGACTCTGATGATCAGTTTTAATGACAAAAGGGTGTCCATCTAAGTAATGTTTCCATTTTAAAATGGAAGTAGATAAGGCCATGAGTTCCTTTTCATAGGTAGACATAGCTGCACTCTTAGGTCCCAATGCCTTACTGAAATAGGCTATTGGCCTACCTTCCTGCATCAAAACAGCCCCCATACCTGTGTCACAAGCATCAGCCTCTATGACAAATTTTTTTGAAAAATTAGGTAATGCCAACACTGGTGGTTGAGTAAGAACTGACTTAAGTTCTTGGAATGCCCTTCCTGCCTCAGAATTCCAAGAGAAGTTGTTCTTCTTCAATAAGGAAGTAAGTGGCTTACTAATAAGCCCATAATCCTTTATAAATCTCCTGTAGTATCCTGTCAAGCCCAAGAAGCCCCTCAGCTGCTTGATGTTCTTAGGTTCAGGCCATTCAAGCATATCCTTAATCTTTTTTGGATCAGCTTGAACACCTTTTCCAGATATCATATGTCCCAAATACTCCACTTCCCTTTGTGCAAAGGAACATTTACTTAACTTCCCATAGAGCTGATTATCCCTTAAAGCCTCCAAAACCAATTTAAGATGAGCCTTGTGTGATGACAAATCAGGACTATAGACAAGAATGTCATCAAAAAACACAAGCACAAACTTCCTTAAGAAAGGACCAAAAACCTTGTTCATCAATGCTTGAAAAGTAGTTGGTGCATTGGTGAGGCCAAAAGGCATCACTTTGAACTCAAAGTGTCAAAAGTGAGTGCTGAAAGCAATTTTAGGGATATCCTCTTCGTTCATTCTGATTTGGAAGTAACCTGACCTTAGATCAATCTTTGTAAAGAATTCAGCCCTATGTAACTCATCAATAAGATCATCCACCATAGGAATGGGAAATTTGTCTTTGACAGTTAAGAGGTTTAACTGTCTAAAATCAACACAAAACCTCCATGTCCCATCCTTCTTTTTCACAAGGATTATTGGAGATGAAAAAGGACTATTGCTTACTTGAATAATTCCTTCTTGCAGCATCTCTTTAACCTGTCTTTCAATTTCATCCTTTTGTGAATGTGGAACTGTATATGATCTAAGTTTAACAGGTTGAGCTCCATCTTTTAATGTAATTTGGTGCTCATGATTCCTACTTGGTGGCAGTCCTTTAGGCATTTCAAAGACCTCAGGAAAGTCCTTCAATAACTCCTTGATGATATCAGGGATTCCTTCTATTCCCTCCTCTATTGCCTCAATGCCACATAACTGTCCCACCCAAACTTCAGCAGCCTCCTCCAAACACTTTAGCAACCCTTTCTCAGAAATAGCCTTTACCTCAACTGCCAAAGTGTTGCTGCTTACCATCACCTCTTTCCCATTCTTCATAAACCTTACTGCTTGCTTCTCATAGTCCAAGTTGATAGGACTATGTTTTCCAAGCCAGTCACCACCCAAAATCATATCACTACCCCCCAAAGTGAGAACATATAAGTCTTGACAGAATTCTATGTTATCAATCTTCCACTTCACTTGTTTGCAGCACTCCCCATGCCACCTTTTTCCCCCATTTCCAAGGACTATGAGCAGTGGTTTAGTATCCTCCACTTGCAGCCCAAGTTTCTTCACTACCTTGGGGTCAATGAAACTGTGTGTGCTGCCAGGATCTATGAGAATAGACACTGTTAAGTTCTTAGCTAACTTGCCAGGTATCCTGAATATGTTGCCTCCAGTGGTTCCACTTAGGGCATATAAAGAAACCTGGGCCAGCTCAGCAATCTCCTATCCCAAACACAGCTCTTCCTCTTCCTGGTAAGGTTGCATCACCTGCAATTCAGCCTCACTCTCTCCTGATTCTCCTTGTTCATACATAACTAGCATGTTGACCTCAGCTAATGAACATTTGTGACTAGGAGAGTATTTTTCCCCACACTTATAACAGAGATTTAATTCCCTTCTTCTCTGCATTTCTTCACTGCTGATTCTTTTGAACTTGATAGGATCCTTGAAAGGAACTTTGTAGTTAGGAGTAAAAGTAGACACAATCTTGGTTGCAGTGGCTAAATTAGAAGTAGTTTTCTGAGAGTAGTTGCCATACTGTGATTTGGAGTGTGTCTTAGCAATCAGAACCAAGTTCATTTCTTGCTCCATAGCCAATCTGAAGGCTTCTAACAAGGAACTTGGTCTGTGCATACTCACAGTACCTCTTAACTCATCTTTTAACCCACTGAGGAATAAATCCACAAAGAACTCAGGTGCAGCTCTAGTTCTGGTGGTTACAAAGATAGATTTAAGTGTTTCAAACTTCTTCATATAAGTTTGAACACTTCCTTCCTGCTTGAGTTTAGAAAACTCTCCTACAATACTGGACAAGGATTTGGTGTCAAACCTAATGTAAAAAACTCTTAAGAAACCTTCCCAGTCTTGTGTACCATTTTCAGCCACAAAGCTATGTCCCCAAAGACATGCTTCACCTCTGAAGTACACCAATGCTACCTCTAACTTCAACTGATCAGGAATCCTGTATAATCTGAAGTACTGTTCAGCTTGAATCACCCACTCTCTTGGTGATTCTCCATCAAATTTAGGAAAATCTTGTTTAGGTAGTTTAATTCCTCCTCTTTCCCCAAATCCAACATCAAACCTAGGTTCTATCACAGCACTATTGGTTTGATTATGTATATTCCCCAGTCCAGTAGTTTTATCAGTTCTCAGATGTATCACAGGTGAAGATCTTACTTGAGCTCTACTTGTTTCAGCCACAGGTGATTTTTCATCAAGCAAACAAGTAATTTTAGATATTTGTTCCATAATCTGACTATATTTTCCATCTGATTCACTTCTAATAGCAGATAATTTAGAACTAAATCTATCCAAAGTATGATTCACATCCACTAACTGATTATTAATTTCCTTCACATAATATTCAAGGTCAACTAACCTCCTGGCCTGTTGTTCAATTGGAATTATCATTTCCGGAACTGCTGGTGAGGGTAGCAGAGGCGCCGCCGCCGTCGGTCGTGTTTCTCCTCCTTGATTACGTGTATTCACCATTAATTCCGAGAATCAGTGGCTCTGATACCAAAATGTCATGTCTAGGAGAATTAAAGCTCAATTATTATTGATGAACTCAAGAATTACAGTATGAAATTGAATTACAGTAACAATTCTCCAAGAACGAGCTAGAATTCAGCTCAATTCCAAGTCTGAAACAGAAAGGGGGAAGAAGAAGAAGAAAGGAGAGAATCGAGAAGTAACCGTCAATGCTAAAAATATCTGAATGCATATAACTGCCAAAGCTCCTTCTATTTATAGTCAGCCAATCAGTCTTTGACCCGGAAAAGATCCGCGAGTTGTACCGACCCAGCTTCCCTTTTATTAAACCCTCGACCCGTGCTCGAATCCTCATTCTTACTCAGTTTATTAATTATTTCCCTTCTTATAACAAAAGGCTTATGATAGAGCCGCGTTTAGGCTGAGAGGGAGCAAAGCCATTTTGAATTTCCCGCATGAAATTGGGAACAATTCCTTACTGGAAAATCAGCTGGCGGCCACTAATTCTTCTTCTGTTTTGTTGTTGTTCAGGCTTTTATCTTTGCAGGTTCTTTGAAAATTATTGATGATGATGGGTGGTCGGGCCAGATGTTTTTGGGTCGGGTCAGATGGGTAGGGGAGGATGAGTATTTGAAGTACCAAAAATGTCCTTGATTATATTTGGGATTTATGTTGACTAACTGTTGATTAGCTAAAAAACACACGAAAATACCCAACATGCAAGTCGTAAAATGTTATTGTATCCAACAAGAAAAAAAATAGAAAAAAAAACGCAACGTGCAAATCGTAAAATGTTCAAGACGAAATTTACGATTTTGCCTTTTTGGATATATATAGAATTTGATTAAAATTTTAATTCCCTTTCAAAACACAAACTAAACCGATAATTTGGGACAATTTGGGACGGAGGGATTACCTTCTTGCCCTTCTTCTCAAGGCCGCCTTTGTCAGACAATTTGATCGCCTCAACTCCAAGATTGACATGGCCACTGGTAATTAGTTCCGTCACATCTTTTGTTATGCCATCCAGCTTGTTCCGAACATCGCAAAGCTCCTTCGCGTTATCAAACTCGCTAGCTCTAAGCGAACTTCTATGTCGATTCCGGTTGAAGGCTGTAATATAAGTCTCGACCGCATCCTCAGCTCTGTTAACCAATACCCGGACATTTTTGGATAATTCCTTCATGAAATCACCTTCCCCTTTCTCTTCTATAATCTTTTTGACATAGGATTTCAGTTTATCAAGCTCATCGGAAAGCGTATTGGCGTTGACTTCAACTCCGGTCATCAAATTAACGTTGTATACAACCAAATCTTTGAGATTGTCCAAAAGAAAACACACCCCAGAATCCATCTATATCTCTAGATCTAGTTAATGAAATGAGTGTAATTGATTGTGAAGTCGATTAAGGAAATTGGAAGATCTGGATTGAGGCTTTAGTAGTAGTTAAATAGCAAGGGAGACTCAAGAGTGGCTGAGCTCAATTGAGTTGACGCGAGATGGAGAGAAAAGCCAAAAGTCTTTCTTTATAATTTTTTGGATAGCAAGTGGATGCATAAAATGCCGCGCTTAGTGTTGTTTCTTTATGCAAAAACGCGCTTACTTGAAGATTCCTTGATATTGCGAGTTCTGAGCCCGGTTATGATGCAGCCAAAGCTTTGTTAGCATCGTACACACTTTTATTACTCTCTACGTCCCAACTTATCTATCAATATTTCACTTTTAATATGTTTTAAATTATTTATCTATTTTTAAAATATAGGGTTCATTAATGATAATTTTTTTAATATTACCCTTTATATTAAATGTTGGAGAGAGAAGAGAAGGTAAAATTAAATTGTGACTAACATTAAATAAGGTAATGCTTGACATTTTACCATATTTCACTATAAAATGATGAAACATTAATCTCTGTGCAAAACACAAAGTGGACTGATAATTTGGGACGGAGTGAGTATTTGATTAAATGATTGATATTATAGTTAATTCATTAAAAAAAAAGAAGATTGATATTATAGTTGAAGTTAATCACCATTTATTCTCATCATGTATGTTTCAATAATAAATTGTAACTCTTGACTATTTTTTGTGTTAAATACCCACAATAATTTGTGTGATGCTAAAAATACCCAATTTTGATAGAATTCGGTGGGAGACAACGGTGTTGCACACGAACCGCCACACATGTGAAATCTGAAGGAACAACCGTCCCAAAATTCTTCCATGTCTCATTCTTCCCTCTCTACCACCACCTAACATCTCCAACCACAACCAACATCTTCTTCACCACCGCTCTACCACGCATCCACCTCCTTCCAGAAATACCTCGATCTATTCCTTCTAATTCACCACAACCACACCAAACCATTACATACCTTCATCCTTAATTATCAAAATCTCAAAATCCCCAAATTTTCTCTTTACTTGTCACATCCCGTAACCGAGAATGGTGACATGACAGTGTCTCATTGGTCGATGAGACACCAAAATCCACAATACAAAGATTACTAAAAGAAATCCATTATGATAAAGCAATCCGCAATAAGAGTTCAACAGCGGAATCTAAGTATTACAATGGAAATTGTTCAACAATATAATAAATGAAATAAGTTTAAGTGTAAATGAATAATGAATGAACTAAAACTCTCTATGCGAAGCCGGTTATGAATCACTGTTCATAACCCCCTTCCCAAGTGCCACCATCATAGTATTGCTCATCACCTATCATCTGCAAAATACTAGAAAACGAATGGACTGAGCTTCAAGGCTTAGTAATGACCAAATAATCACAAGTAGACACTTAAGCACATTCTTGTTTATCAAAATACCCCTTTGAAACAACACTATACACTACGCACTTAACACTGTCATAGCACTGTAAGTACACTGAGATACACAACACGGTATCCACAATACATTAGACACGAAAACAGAAAGAAACGAAATAGAAAACTAAATTGCATAGGGCAGGATGAAGGCATGGACGAATGGTTCGTCTGCAAGTAGTCACAGACCAATGCTTCGTGCGCAGGTCCGTCTATGATAAGACAGTATCTTCTGTCTTTCTATGGACGATACGCAGAGACGAATGCTTTGTCCGTAATCTGAGGAAAACAGAAAATTAAGTGCAAAACTTGTACACAAGTGTACTATCTTGCACCAAATCAAACCCAAACTAAAATACAAGTTTAAAGACTCAAACCAAGTATCAAATATTGACCAAAACAACAACAACAAGTTGAAACAACAAATAAGCTAAGTATCCATATTCCTCGCATCTAAAAACTTACACAATACGAGGGGCTTCAATAACCCCGTCAAACAAAACGGGGTCAGGGACCTCATTCAAAGTGAAAGGTTGGATGTTTGTGGTGTTGTGGAAACAAAACTCAATGAGGGAACGTTGAAGAGCATCATGAAACAGAAGTTTATGGATTGGGACTCATGCCACAATTTTTATTTGCATGAAAAGTGAGGATCTTCGTCATGTGGAATCTTGCCACCATCAATGTTGACATTATTTCCATTCATGACCAAGTCATCCATCTTCGTGTGACTTGTAAGGGATCAAGCAAATCCCTCTATGTTAGTTTTATTTATGGCTTACATTCTAGGGCAGCTAGGAAGTCTCTATGGCATAGCTTGGTGGATTTTGGGAGCTCTTTGAATGAGCCGTGGGTTTTGATGGAGGATTTCAACACCCCTTTGAAAAGTAATGAGAGACAAAATGGGGTGGTGATTAAAAATTATGAGATGACGGATTTTAAAGAATGTTGTGATGCTTTGGGCGTAGAGGATCTTTCATCAATGGATGCTTTTATACTTGGACTAATGATAAAGTGTGGTCTAAGCTAGATAGAGTAATGGGTAACCTAAAGATGATTGAAGATGATCATGTGATGGAAGTGAAATTTTTACCAATGAACATCTCGGACCATTCTCTTTGCCTCTTCAAATGGGGGGGAAATGTGGAAGTTGGTAGCAAACCGTTCAAGTTCTTGAATCGTTGGATGAAGCAGGAGGAATATGAACAAACCTTAAGTTTGGCTTGGAACATGGAGGTAGAGGGCACGACTCAATTTTCACTTGTGAAAAAACTTAAAGCACTCAAGAGACCGTTGAAGGAATTGAATAAGAAGCATTACTCACATATTTCTTCTAGAGTCAAGAGGGCAAGTGAAGAATTGAAAACTCTACAAACGGAGCTTACAAGTAAACCCGACCGATCTTAGCTTGGTGGAAAAAGTTTGTGGGGCGAGAAAAATTGCTTGGGGGCTTAAGGAAGCCGAAAGACAATTTTATGGTCAATTGGCAAAAGGGAAGTATCTTATGGAAGGTGACCGTAACTCCAAGTTCTTTCATGCTATGGTCAAGAGAGACAAAAAGAGAAATTTTATTGCTACCGTTAGAGATCTTAATGGGAATTTCACTACCTCACTTGGTGAAGTAGCTGATTCTTTTGTCTTACTATACCGGTCTCCTTGGTACCGAAGGGGGAAGGGCCATATTGGATCCTACCATTCTCATGGAGGGGCCTAGGGTTACTTTGGAGCATTGTGAGACGTTAGCTTTGGAAGTATCGGCCGAGGAAGTTAGGAGGGCACTCTTTGACATTGGGGATACTAAATCACCGGGCCCTGACGGGTATAGTGCCGCTTTCTACAAGCATTCTTGGGGAGTTGTTGGGGAGGATTTCACAAATGCTTGCTTGGAGTTCTTCCGGACCGGGAATTTTTGCTTAAACAATGGAATCATTCCGCAATTGCTTTGATTCCTAAAGGTGCTCATTCTCTTGATGTGGGGGGATTTTTGACCGATCTCATGTTGCAACGTGACCTACAAAGTTATCTCTAAGGTACTCTCTTCTCGACTTGCTCTTATTTTTAGATGTTATCATTGGAAAGGAACAAGCGGGGCTTGTTAGTGGTAGACTCTTGGCTGACAATGTGTTCCTAGCCCAAGAACTACTTAAATCCTATGAAAGGAAGAGAATCTCTCCTAGATGCCTCATACAAATGGACCTCCGTAAGGCTTATGATTGTGTAGAATGGGAGTTTCTTTTGGAAGTCTTGGAGGGGCTCAATTTTCCCCCGGTATTTATTGCTTGAATTAAAAAATGTGTCACCACGACCTCCTACTCTATATCTCTCAATGGCTCTCTACACGGTTTTTTTAAAAGGAAAAAGAGGATTGAGATAAGGGGATCCTCTTTCACCCTTTCTATTTGTGCTTTGCTTGGAGTACCTTTCTAGAAAACTCATGAAGGAAACTATTGCAACGGAGTTCAACTTTCATCCTAAATGTCAACCGCTTAATCTCTCACATCTTACGTTTGCCAATGATCTAATCCTATTTGCTATGAGAGACTTACCTTTGGTAGATATTCTTATTAAATGATTGGAGCACTTTGCGGGAGTTTCGGGTCTTACGGTAAATAGGTTGAAATCTCAAGTGTTTGCCGCCGGCATTGGTGAAGAGGACCTTGAAGATATCCTCACTAGAACAAATTTTGCACCTGGTAGCTTTCCGTTTCGGTATCTTGGTGTTCCACTTACCACCAGTAGACTTAAAGTTGCTTTATATGAGCCCCTTATCTCTAAAGTCAAGGAATATATTGGTAAATAGTCGGTCTCGACCCTCTCATTTGCGGGACGATTGGAGCTTATTAGAGCGGTTCTTCAAGGAGTGGAGTGTTTTTGGTTCTCTATCTTCCCTACACCGGCAACCATCATTGATCAACTTAATAGAATTGCTAGAGAAATCTTATGGAACTTCAAAACTAACAAAGTTGCATGGGTAGATATATGCAAACCAAAGAAGGAAGGTGGTCTCTGCCTTAGAAACTTGAATAAATGGAGTTTGGCGTTACTATCAAAGGTTATTTGGGATATTCACTCGTGTAAAGCCACCTTATGGATTAAATGCGTACATCACTATTACCTTCGTGGCACTACTATTTGGGAAAGGGGAATGAGTAAGGAGAATTCGACTTTGTTTAAAAAACTTCTACAAATCCGGGACATTTTGAGAGAGCAATTTATCGCGGAGGCTATTCGTGGCAGCGCTGGCAATAACTTTGTTGGAGCACATTCAGCAAGGCTCAGCACAGCTACAGAGCAGCAGTTTGGCCACCAACAGCTCCCAGTTTTGACACTGTCTTCCCAGCAACGGGGCTGTCCCACCAGCACTGCAGTCACAGCTTCTGCACAATAGGCAGCAGTGGACGCATGTTCCACGATGCCGACATTAGCTGCAGCACGTTAGGTACTAGCGTCATCCCAGCAGAAGCACAGTAGCCCAGCAGCAGCACAGGCAGTAGCGTTGCCAGCAGTTTCAGCACGGCAGTTCGGCCATCAACAGCAGCCAGCTTCAGCATAACAGCCTCTTGAAATGACTAGCCAGCAACTAGAAATGACGTTGGGGGCAAATTCACTTAGGTCAAATTTTTATGGAGATGGAGATGCAGCAAACAGTTTCGCAGTAGAAGCAAGCACTCAAAATAGTACCAGCACTGCAGCAGCGGACACAGTTGAGTCTTGCGCAATTTTGATGCAACGGTGGGCAGCGGGGGGTGCTTCAACACTTCAGTGGCTTATGATTTTTTTAGGCAACCCGGTGAGCATGTTATTTGGAACAAGACGGTATGGAATCCAATCACTTTGCCTAAGCATTCTTTCATTTCTTGGTTGGCTATACGGGGACGATTGGCAACAAATGATCGACTACACTTCTTGGAGATGGACTTGAAGTGCTATTTGTGTGGAAGTGAAGATGAAACTCATGATTACTTATTTTTCAAATGCTCCTTTAGCAAGGCCTATTTGGGATGATATTAAACAATGGCTTGGAATTCGAAGACAAATGTCTACTTTTCTTAGCTCTATTAAATGGCTCAAGAAAGAAGCCCCTGGAACTTTTTGATTAGCAAAGAAGGCGGCTTTTAATGCAATTGTGTACCAAATTTGGAAAGAGATGAACCAAAGATGTTTCGATGGCACCAAGGTAACGAGGGAGCAACTAGTTTATAGGATTAAAACGCTTGTGTACATGGTAGTTTATGCTTTGTATCCTTTTGTTCTGAACCTCTTGGATGCGTGAATCATGGAAAATTGATTGAGCCATTAGACTAGCATCTTGTTAATGGTCAACCCATCCTTTGTAAAAAGTCTTTGATCATTTTATATATTTACATTTTAGATCACTTATACAATTGAGTGTATGACAAACACCACGCTTTGCCTACACTATATACTCCATCACAACATCGTTTAGACACTAAGAACATCACTACCCTGTGACACGACATCCTGCAATTCGATCTCAATCATCTAATCACGAATAATTAACAATGACTGTAACGGTCATAGTTTAGACTTATCGAGTGTATGACAAACACCACGCTTTGCCTACACTATATACTCCATCACAACATCGTTTATACACTAAGAACATCACTACCCTGTGACACGACATCCTGCAATTCGATCTCAATCATCTAATCACGAATAATTAACAATGACTGTAACGGTCCTAGTTATAGTCTAAACTAGGATGGCCCAAGAAGTTCAACACGTGTGTTCAGTATGATCCTTCAAAGTTTAAGGATCTATTATTTACATTGTATCATCATCCCCCACCAAGGACTCCACAAAACCGTTACAGTCCCAATGATCTCCTCACCCGGGATCTTACACAACACTATATAAACGAACGAATCCTACTAATCAATTGGTCACAGATAAGAGATCAAATAGAAAGCGATGACTCGGTCGACCAAAACCATAGAACTGAAACGATGACAACCAAATCGGATGACCAAAGCGATAAACAATTAGACAAGTTCAACAACGACCCATTTAACAATCCACAATTCACGAATATCACTTCACAATATCAAATCACGTAAGGGCAAGTATCATAAAGCAGTAAAACAATATAGGAATAAGATTGTAGAGAAATTAATCAAGCCCTAAGCAATTACGCAATAATTAAAGCAATAAAACCCAATTAATGCAATATATTAGTAAATTCCACAGTTTATGCAATATATAATGCTCAATCACTCCAAAATCGATAACCCAACATTACCTACTGTATACGTATGATTTTAGGTACATAATTACATAACGATGAGGTCCTTACCTCTCACGAAAGTAATAAATAAAAGAAAACCCGAAACTGCACTGCCCAGTCCTGCTTGTGGAGCAATAAATTTTGGCTTGAAAATCCGAATTGCGTTCCGTCTGCACTCACTTGAAGCTATTTCGATTATCTTCGATTTGATATGTCGTGGGTCGAAAACGGACACCGGTAGTCACCTCAAGCATCAACTAGAAATTCTGGACAGAAAGTTCTCTCTTCCTCTCTTCCCAATCGATAGTTTTTAGGTTTTCTTGTGAGTGAAAGAAACTTCCCAAAACCCCAGCCTTTGTGAAGACTTAATTTTATGTTATTTACAATTTAGGTCTCTCACCTATCTCATTACTACACTCATGACCCCGCACACATAAAATGTAAATGCAATAAATGTAACACATAAAAGGGGCATATAACACACAACAATTCATTCATGGCATAATGAAAATTACATAATGATTTAATAAACACAAAATCATATAATTCACTTAGGTGAAAGGTCCCGGGTATCACATCCTTCCCCTTTTATGAAAGTTTCGTCCCCTAAACTTACCAACCACAGTACCCGAAAAGATAAGGGTACTTCTACTAGAAATATAGATTTTTGTGACGAGACTGTTTGCGTCGGGCGTGTACCATCACAAATAACTGTCATTTGCGTCAGGATTAACACACCAACGCAAATAACGATACGACGTCGTTTGGTGATATGCATTTACGACCGCTAATTAGTATTTTTGTCAGCAAATTAATTCGTTGCGAAAAATGAATTATTTGCGATGGCCTTCAATCGACACAACAAGTTTCGCCGCAAATAATCATAAATTGCGATGAGATTCTCCTAACGCATAGGAAGTCAATGTAAATGACCATATTTGCTACGGGCTTCATTTGACGCAAAACTTTTCGCCCAAAATAATCAAAATTTGTGATGGGATTCTCCCGTCGTATAGAAAGCTGATGCAAATGACCAAATTTTTATTACCCTAAGATAATTATATTTTTTTTAAAAAGAAAATGTTACTCTAAAGTAAGTATAATATGAATTGGCGAGATTTGAACACAACCATTCTCATTTGGATATCAAATGCTCTAACCATTAAACCACAATAACTTTAATCATATATTTTAACTATATATTTATATAACATAACTATATTTATTTATATAAGTAATTGTTTGAGAATGTTGTTTTGTAAAATTCGAAAACATTATAAATTTGATATACGAATTTTGAAAACGTAATAGATTTTATATAGAGATAATCACTATTTATGCCCCTCAGATATGTTTCAAAAGCAACTGTTACCCCTAAAAACTATATGGTGCCATAAATGTCCCCGACTATTTACAAGGTGCCATTTATGCCCAAAAATGGCGGAATCAGGCAAGAGGGCGGCGAATCACATGTGCGGTCCGCACAAGCACATTTTGAGAGGGCATAATAGTCATGACAATTCGTTCATATGGGTTTATCCTACCCATTCAAAAGAACGTTTAGCGGCGGAAAAATGACCATTCTATCGATTGCTATAGGTTTAAATTCAAAGTCAAATGCACACGCATCGGTCGCACCGACGAAATATTCCGTCGCTAAGGCCGCCGTCGCTAGTTGGTCGCTAACAAGTCCAAGTCAAACATCAACAATGTTGACCAGTTAGTCGGTAATCCGTCGCTATATGGCAACCCAGTAATCGGTCGGTATTCGGTCGTTAACGAGTCAAAGTCAACAATGTTGACCAGTCGGTCGGTATTTCGTCGCTATATGGAGACCCAATAAGAGGTCGATATATAATCCGTCGGGATTCGGTCGTTAATACGTCTAAGTCAAAGTCAACAATGTTGACCATTCGGTCGGTAATCCGTCGCTATATTGGGACCCAATAATCGGTCGCTAAATATTTCGTCGGTGGTCGGTCGTTAATTGGCTTAGCGACGAAAAATACACGACTACGTGATTCGGCCGTTAATCGGTCGCAAAACTAAGATTAGCGACGAAAAATACATGACCACGTGATTCGATTGTTAATCGGTCGCAAAACTAAAATTAGCGACCAATTAGGGACGGATTTTTCCGTCCCTGTTACACTGTTTTCTTGTAGTGCCAGTTGTAGTAAGGCGAGGGTCTGAACCGTGCTTGAGGGGGTTGGATCTCACCCTTTGTGCGCATTAATATGCCTGCACCTTTGGTTACCTTTGACCCACCGAAATATATATCGCGATTTACTCATCAACCGAGGCTCTAGGACAGCCGGTGGCAACGTTTGTAATTTAGTGTTTTAGAAATAAACAAAACAAAAAAAAATTATATGGCCACTATGTGATTCGAAACTTTAGTTTCGTCTCATCTCATACATCTCGCAATATAAATATGATACTATAAGATTACTTCCAAAACAAATTTAAAAACTGTTACCTAATGTTCTTTCTGTCGGTGTTATACTTGTAAATCAATAATTAGCAGTTTAAGTTAATCAGAAATTATTGCAAAAAAATAAAATAGCTATTACTCACTCACTGGTTCATTTCAGAAAAAAATGAATTAAAAAAATTGTACTCACTGGTTAACCTATTAGTTTTCCTTAGTCTTATTGTATCCCAAAAATAAATAATAGTAGAAGACACATCTGAATTGGCTTTCTAAACACAAGTTTTGTTTACAAAATATAAAAAATTAAGTAGTTTAGGAAAGAGGCGACAAACTTCAGAGCGAATAAAATATTATATAAGAAATGGCCAATGCAAATGCACATCTGGTCATAGTTTTGGTAGGTGCATGGTGTATATAATATTGAAAGAAAACAAAAAATAATTAAACAAATCAAGTGCAGTTGGCCATTTATGTATCTCCTTCTTATGAAAAGTTAGATTCCATTTTTTTTGGGTTAATAATTTCTTGGTTTTCAAATGATGAGGGCTCCCTCTGTTAGCTCTGAGAGTGGTTTAAAACAAGGAGCATGGTCGCCCGAGGAAGATCAAAAGCTGAGGGCTTATATTACTAGGTATGGACACTGGAATTGGCGGCTGCTCCCAAGATTTGCCGGTTTAGAGAGAAGTGGAAAGAGCTGTAGATTAAGATGGATTAATTATTTGAGGCCTGGACTTAAGAAAGGAGCCTTTTCGGAAGAAGAAGAAGCTATCATCATCAGCCTTCATAGAGATCTTGGAAACAGGTAAAATTGATCGCTTTTCCCTTTTTCTTTATAATTTCACTTTGATATTGAGAGGCTAAATTAAATTAAAAAACTTTCATTTTTGAAGAATTTTTTCATCTTAGCTTGTTTGAGAAGTGTTTAGCCCTCTTCTACATGTTTTGAGTAAATCTAGATTTAACTAAGTCATTTAAAAAAAAAAAAAAATAAAAAGCGATACCCACGCACATAGAGTCTCCACCTCCCGATTCGACAGAAATTGTCGAGGATGTAAATCAAGGTGACCCAGCGGCTCGATTGGTGGGAGGCCTTGTCTTAGCCCACCGCAAAAAGACACCCCCAACATTGGAGGGTTGAAACTTATACACTGCGGCTGCCAAGATTCGAACCTGCGCCCTCCTACACAATCTACTACCCCAAATCAACTGAGCTACCCTTGCGGATAGACATTTCATTTTCTAACTAACAGCCATTTTAACTAACAGCCATTTTTTTTTTTCAATTTGAATTTAGTAATATATAATATTTATAGTTATATTATTCTTATCCCAATAGTGTAGGAAGAAAAAAAAAAGAAAAAAGTTTCACTCTCTCACATTTATCAGAAGTCACAAACAAAATAAAGAAAGGTAGAAAGCACAAAATGTTCTCCCTAGAAAAATACAATAATAAATAACCACTAAATTATAAAGGACAAAGCTGATATTTCGGGGAGGTGGGAGTCGTGGCCTCTCAGTTCCTAAATAACTTTCGCATTGTACGTGGTAATTGCATTACCGAATTTTTCATTTATATCAAGTGTTTTTTTTTTCTGAATAAATTTAGTTTCCATTAATTACAAATAGCTGAATCCATTACAATAAAAGAAAAATATGAAAATACAGAAAGTAAAACTTATACAATAATTTAAAAAATTACGATAACAGATAAAAGACACACCCAAGAAAATTTAGATGGTTAAACTTTAGACGTGAACATGAATATAATTAAAAACGATATAAAGGATTACATAGAGTATTACAGAATATTTGGCATGAACTCTGCCAGTATGTAGATGTAACTTTAAAAAAACTTATATGTTGTGGGTTAAAGATAAATTTTGCATAATTATCTGACAAAAAAAAGAGTTAAACTTATAAATATTCTTTCTGAAAATTTTAAAATTTTGAGATTTTAAGATTCTCTAAATATAATATGTAACTACCACTCAGTCTGATGATCGAGGGCTAACTTGTAATTCATGAGAATAGGAATTAAACTTGGTAAACTTAAAAAAAAAAAAAATTACTCCCTCCATTCCAAAATAATATTAAAATTTGAATTTCAAAAATTTTCTCAAAATAATGTTAACATTTACAATATCAGTTAACATTAAATGAACTTTTACCATTTTTATCCATTTTCTCACTCTTCTTCTAACCCTCTTCGCATTTTCAAGAAGTAGTTAATGATGATATATTAATCTTTTCACTTGAACTCTTATTGTTCTTAGAAATTTCATAATCTTTGCGAAAAATACAAATGTTAACATGATTTTGCGATGACGGAATAATATATAACTTTTAAATTTTGAGAAAGGTGTCAACCTCGCCCCTTAGCTCCGTCCTTAGGGAATAAAAAAATCGAACTCGAAATATATAATCTATGATTTTAAATATTGTGTTAACTACGATAACTTTATTTAGCAACAAAGATCACTTTTTACTTCTTTGAATCTGAACAATGACTTTTCTCCAATTATCAAGGTTTTTGTTTTTGTTTTCTTTTTATTTCACTGTAGGTGGTCAGCTATTGCAGCTAAACTTCCTGGACGCACCGACAATGAAATAAAAAATTTCTGGAATAGTTGTTTGAAGAAGAAGCTCCAAATTGAGTCTACAAATGAACAACTGCAGCCGTCCGATGATGTAATTTATTACAATGTTGTTAATAAACAAAGATGTTTCATTCCAGATGAAGAAATTGATTTGAACTTGGATCTAACCTTGTAGCTTTATATATGCCTGGAATATGCTTGGGAATGACATTATAGAATGGATTTCACTTGTTGCAGATAAGCCATAGTTTGGAATATAGTTTCCAAGGATAAGTGCTCTACTGTTACTTTTTATTTTTCTCATACTAAATACTCAAATGTAACATAGATAGATATTTTAATGAATTTGTGTCATTTTTACTCTTATCCCATTGAAAATTAGTTATTAGTATTCCTCAACTATATTCGTGCCATGCAAATACATAAACAAAATCTTCTATTGCTCGTTTTTATTATACATAAATTATTTTTGTTTATTTAAAAAAAGCTGTAAAAGTTATTTTTCTTAAAATTAACTATAATACCCTTACACTGGATTTTACATTTTTACATCTAAAAACAGTGTTGATACATATATTTCTTAATATTCTTTCACATTAACAAAAAAATACCCGTTTATGCACGAGATGAAAAAGAAAAAATAAAGGACACACTTGATGTTGAAAACTCGAATGTGGTAGTTTAGTTGTACGTGTACCAAACAAAACTCGGTTTATTCACCCAAAAAAAAAAAAATCTGAAAACCAAAACTCGGTTTCTAATGATATATATATTTTTTAATTCAGAAAAAGAATGAGGTAATTAGGTTTCAAATGCTCTTCTAAAATGTATGTCATGTGGTTGACCACTGCGCTATTTTGATTTTTTTGTAACTTATTTTTCCTATTATATTTATTATAATGATATTTTGGATTTTGAAACTTTACTTATTAATCAATAACACTCCTTCAATAGAGAAGGAGCAAAATAAGAAGTTCACATTTTTTTTTTAGTCACATGCAATACATGAGTGGAAGAAGAAAAATACTGACCCCAATTCAACTGGGGTAGATCTCATTTCAGAACCACAACCAAGTGTGATGTCCTCTTCAAAAATCACTCAGAGATATAATCTCAGCCATGAACAAGCCAATCCTAACAAATCTGGAATGTGTGAGACTTTAAGCAAGAAGGACATGGATAGCTAAACAAAAGGGTAGAATCTGCCAAAGAATTGGAAAAGTTAAAGTAAAGAAATTCCGGTATGCAGCCTATTATAGGGGGATCAAAGTTTCAAGTAAAAAAAATGAGATGATCAATTTAGTGTTTATACTTCTTTGAGGATATGAACATCTATGAAATTAGAGTTAAGTCGGATCCATGTATTCATACAATTACAGCTATTGATAAGGAAGAGAAGGTACCAGATGATTTTGTTGATGAACATTATTCAACTGATTCTTATAGGAAGGTTTATCAGCTCATATTCGATCCAACAAATGGGCCAAATAATTAGCCTAAAAGTACTAAAACGCGTGTTGTTGCCCCTGCAAAATTAAGAATCTTTGGCAGGCCACATACCAAAATAAAGGAGTCTCTTAAGACTTCAAAGGAAGATGGTCAAGGTAGGGCAACAAATTCAAGTAATAAAAGTGGCAAAGAATGCACATTAGGTTAGTAAGTGCACATGTTGTGGTCAAATGGGCAAGAACATCCGGAAGTGTCCAAAAAGAGCAGGACTTGAAGTGGGTGATGACATATATGTGCAAACTTACAACAAGTGTGGACAATGTAAGTGGGTGAGACACTATGCAAGGGCATGCCCTAATACTACAAAAATTAGCGACGCATAATTATTGTCATGGAAGGTCAATTATTCGTCACAAAAGACCTTTCGTGATGAAAATTTTCTTCGTCACGTACCGACTGTCGGTAAAGGTATTTCGTGGCGAATTACGTATTTCGTGACTAAAGGCATTAGTGACGACTAGATTTCGTCAAGAACAGTGAGCATTAATGACAACATTTTCGTCACCAAAAGTACATTGGTTCGTTACCAAAAGTTTTTCCAAAAAAAAAAATTGAGTCGTATAAGTGGATCCGAGCCGAGCCGTAGCCAAACCGAGCTCCCCTCACCTGCCGGAGCCGAGCCAAGCACATTTGAATAATGTATAATAAAGTCTCTCCATTTTCAAGGAGATTGAACCCAAGACCTCCCCGTATGTATGACATGCGGTTGGCTGCTGTGCTACGTTAATATTTTTTTACTTATTGTTACTATTTTATTTAGGGTTAAATGCACTAAATGGCCATATGCTATTTCACTATTTCGGGTTACGGCCCTAAACAATTATTTCCGTGCCTTTTAGCCATCAAAATTTTATGGGTAGCAACTTTTAGATTCCGGCTAGAATTCCGGCCACTTTCTTCTAAATTTTTGCCTGAAATTGTAAAATGACTGGTGGAGAATTAAGCTATACTTTTGGAGACATCCATTCTGACCCAACAAATGTAGCTCCTACAAGCCAGGATTTTGGAGATGTCCAGAATCCAACATTTCAGAAATCTAGAATTGCACCAGATTAGTTACAGTGTTTTGGCAGAAGCTCCATTATGAAATTAAAATGTGATGACATTTGTAACTAAAAAACTATCCTTTTTTTTTTTTTTTGGGCTTGTGATCTTGACTAGGATGGACAACAAATATGCTCAAATCACAATGAATAATCAGTTTTACATACACCCTAGGTATCTATTTTGTATGGTCAATCAAATATGCCTTTTAACTACAAATCTTAATGCAAGTAAAACTTCTATCAAAAGTCTTTATCTTATCTTATGAACTGTTTTTGGTTTTTGCAAGGCTGCTTGCTACAAGGTTCAAGAGGCCAAGCAAATGTGAAAACTTTCGACAAGTGAGACATAACAAAGCCACATGCCCAAATCCAAAAGAGAATCCCTTGCTCGGACCCAAGAGAAATGGGAAATTTTGGAAATTGGAATGACTAAATGGAATGCTATATATCACTGACTTTTTTTGCAAGATAACTTTGATCCAACTTTGTAAAGGTTATAAAACTACCAAGTATAGGCTTTTGGAATGCTCTGATTTTTGTAGGTTGGAAACAATGTTTGAACCACTGGCAGACGGAGTCCCAAGAATTTTCAATTTTTTTATATACTAGGTATGTATATCCAATGGTTCAGAATAAAAGAGATTTTTTTTTTACTACGGCCCCCCTAAACTTAAATTCTGACCCGCCACTGGTTTGAACACTTCTTTTTGAACATGTTGTTTGTTGTATGACAGGTTTGGGTTTGGTTTTTTTGGCACATTCATAAACAAAATTACATCGTGTTGTGCACATCACTGAGTCAATACAAAACTTGTATTATCATTGGATTAAACCATTACATTATAGGTTTTTTGAAATTTAACACTCATACATCATTATCCTTAATCACCATTACATTAATCCATATTTTGAAGCAAAAACACCCAAGAATAAAAACATTACAATAACCAAAATCTTGATAATCCAACCTTGTTAGATTAATCAACAACCTTTTTAGCTGTCTTTCTTCGGAAGTCGTCAATAACACGATTTTCATTCTCCATAAATGAATTCTCTTCTCTTCCGTACAACACACATTTTATTTCAGCTTTTAACTCTTCCTGCATGTATTACAAAAAAGAACAAAAATCAAGTATAATACAACTCTCTGCCGCAACAATTGTATAGTTGGTAGCATAAATACCTTCATTTCCCTCACTGTCTTCAATTTGGCCATAAGGTTTTCGAAATACATACAATCCACATCGTTGGAGCTCGAATTTGTGTCCATTTTTTGAGTGAATTCACCATGAATAACACCAAATTCAAATTCAAGATTATCAAATTCATTCCCATTACCTTTTGTGAAATTTTGGGCATGCCCTAATACTACCCAACTTTTAGCGACGCATAATTATTGTCATGGAAGGTCAATTATTTGTCACGAAAGACTTTTCGTGATGATAATTTTCTTTAACCGACTGTCGGTAAAGGTATTTCATCAGTAAAAGTATTAATGACGACTAGATTTTCGTCACGAAAATTACATTGGTTCATCACCAAAAGTTTTTCTTAAAATAAAAATAAATAATGTACAATAAAGTCTCTCATTTCTCAAGGAGATGGGAATTGAACCCAAGACCCCCCGTATGTATATCATGCGATTGGCTGTTGTGCTACGTTGATCTTTTGTTACTATTTTATTTATTATAGTGAGGTTTTGGATTTTGAACATTTACTTATTTTAATTTTTCTTTGTGTTTTGATTTATTCTTTTTTATGAATCAAATTAAAATTAATACATTCTCATTAATGTATTTACATATTAAATTATTATCAAATTATGAATAAAATTATTCTAGTTGGATACTATTTTTTAGTAACACCTTTAATATAAAACTAATCAAATATAAAAATTAAAATTATATTCTAAATTATACCATATTTATAAAATAAAAAATTATTTTAGCCCAAAACTTTTCGTGACAAATACATATTTTGTAAAGCTACCTCGGATCCTATTACACTCAAAACTTTCTCTGCAGACATACATAATTCCCCCGTCTCATCTGTCGATTAATTGATGAAAAGTCCTTAATTTCTTTAAAAGTCAAACATTAATCAATAACACAGAGAAGGGGCAAAATAAGAAGTTCTTTTCTTTTTTTATTTAACAGAAATCTTTATTGATGTAAGGAAAATGTAGAAATTTACAAGCAAGAGTGTTGGCCAATGGCCAAGCATACAAATTCCGATTACAGAGGCCTATAAGATACTAAGATATGAAGTGCCACTTTGCTGAAGGTTACAATGTCCCTTGATCGGCTGCGGAAGTGTGTCAAAGGCCTGCTAGGTAAGGTTTGTGCGATGATCACATGCTTCATTAGTTAAACTGTTGACAATTTTATTGGCTTCTCTGTAGATACGGACTACTGTGCTAGAGAAAATTAGCGATAATATTTGTTGGAATATGCTGTCTAGCCTCCAGGCTTGTACCTTGCGACCTTGGATGCAGCGGTGCAAAAATTCTGAGTTGGTTTGCACATGTATGCCTGAGTAGTCGGTAGGGAAGGATAGGTGGAAGATGGGTTAGCCGACAATATTTCTTATGGAACTAAACAAACAGGCAGACGCGATATATTAACATATGGCATTTTCTCATATTGACGTAAATTTGTTGTATTTTATGAGGCAATTTTAAAAATGTCACTGTTTTAATAAATTTTTTTAATATAATTTCACTCAAATATTTTATTCTATTACTATAATTTTGCCATACCAAGTGTCACGGGTCGCAAGTTTCAGCACTTGAGACGCCCGCGATGCCGAGTAACTCTAGCTCAAATAGCTCCTAAGTTACTCCCGGCAAGCTTTCTCTTTAGTCACAATCTCGGGACAAGAAGATAGGCAACACTTAAAAACGAAAACGGGTCACTTGCGCGAAAACTCGGCTTTTCTCATTAAAATATAACATCATTACAAGTATGAAAATTTACATCAAAAGAGTTCAAAACGACGAGGGGGAGAGTCGCTTGAATGCCTATTACAAATGCTAGAAGTTTGGTTTTTGCTTGTTTGCTTGAAATTTTTGTTCCCCCTATAGGTGCTTAAAAAGCATTTGCCCATTTGCTAGGAGTCTTTTGATGAAATTAAAAGAATTCCACAAAAATATTATTCAACTCGTCACAAATAATCTATCCACGTTTCATTTTTTAATTTGTTTCAAATACTTGTCCACTTTTTAAATAAAGAGCTCATTATGATTTATTTTTCTTCAATTTAATCATTATATTAAATGTTGAAGAGAGAAGGAAAGAGAGATAAAAGAAAATAGAAATAAATTAGGAGTAAACATAAATACAATTATGTTTGACATTTTATATATTTTTCTATAGAATCTGATGACACTTTAATTCTCTGCAAAACATAAGGTGGACAGATAATTTAGGACAAATTGAGTACTTTTTACATAAATGTCATAACTAAATGACATCATTTGTGTCACAATCTAGTGCCAATAAAGTCCAATATTACCATAGTGAGAGTATATATTGATGCCATGATATAATTTAATGGAAAACATACTACAGTTGCCATAATTTTAGTGTTTTATGAAAAGTTTCGTTATGGAACAACTCCATATCCCAAAACATGGACCTTTGACTTTTTAAGAAAGAAATAAATTTTCACAATTGTTATATAGACTTGGTTAACAACAAAAATTTCCATACTCTATTTATTGTTCTACAACTGAACTTTTACTTTACATGACTATGTTTGTTATAATTTATCACAACTAAAACTTCTTTTTACTAAAGGAAAGTAGAGTCTTTAATTATTAACAAACTATGACCATAAAACTTTTTAAAGTCTATAAATATGTATCCTCATAAATTTCTTATTCATCAATTGAAAAAAAAACTCAGAAATTTCTTATTCACAAAAGAAAGAAAAAAAAATGAGAGATGGGATGAAAGATGGGCTCGTCTTTAAGTTTGAGTAGTTCACTACAATTGTTTTCTCTTTCACTACATTGTAACCCGCCGATTGCTGCCGCTTTCCCTAGCCGCCAACAATCTACCACCATCTTCTCTCTCATCTCTGAATCTAGGAGGTATAAAACCTTAATTTTTTTGGATATTTTTTATAGAAATTCAATATGTATGTTATTATTTGAAGTCTTAATTCTTGCGATTTTAGTTTTTTAGAGTAATTTGTTCCCTATTTGAAGTTGTATGTGTTTGAATTTGGTTTTGATTTTGCGAATTTAGGTCAATTAACAAATTAGGGCATTTTCCAATTTAGGGCAATTTTTAATATTAGGGGATTTGTCAATTTAGGTTTTTCGTGACTTCAATATTTGTGTTAATTGCGGATTATGGTGAATTGTGAATTGTTATTTTTTGAATTGTGAATTTTTTTTTCGTGACTTCTTTTATTGATGTAGAACCTGATTCAAAATATCAGTCCCGCTTTGCCGAAATAGCGAGGACGGGTTACAATGTGTAAGCCAATTGCCTATGTACCATCCAAGGCAATTGCTCAAAAGAATAGTATATTTTTCGAAGAATAACTCTAAGACTATTTCATTTATCAATATGTCGGACAACATGCATACCAGCCTTGTCTAAATGGCAGAGTCCTCGTATGACCAGCAGCAAATGATCCATCGCTGAATAGTGATGTGTCGTACGTGTATCAATTGTCTCATTTGCTAATTTATTAGCCACCTGATTCGCTTCTCTATATATATGTATCACCATATTTCCATATAGATATCGCAAAATCTGCTGAAATAATTCATCAAGTTTCCAAGATTGCATCGAACGGCGCCTTATCGAGTCAGAGATCATCATTGAGTCCGTTTGGACGAGAATCCTTCCACAGCCGAGTTGTTGAGCCCGCAACAGACCACTAATAATCGCCTCCATCTCAGCCTCATTGTTAGTTACAAAATCCCCCAAGAACCAACTATAAGCTGTAATAAAATCACCATTTGGATATCTGATAATCCCTCCCTCTCCGGCCGATCCGGGATTGCCTCTAGAAGCTCCATATGTGTTCAGTATTACATGATCCATTCCAGGTGGAGATTGGAGCCACCTTATGATCTCTATCTTAGTCCTCGTCGTCTATCTCGGTATGAATGCCCCTGTGTATATGTCTTGAAGGCCAGCAACCAGAAGTACGGGTTTTGTGTAGAGTTCGTACTCTCGCACAAGGCCTCTGCCAGTGGATCTCTTCCCTTCGCAGACAAACCTGCAACGTGCCCTCCAAAGGATCCAAACAACACTAGAGAAAATAATCGTATACACCGAAGTCTATTTACCATATCCCTTCCACCAAAGCAGTTTAATCAACGATATAGGAGTGTCGGAATGTAAACTGGACCAAGCAATTCCCACATAACCACACACCACTCACCACAAAAATCTTGTAAATTGACAATCTATCGACACCATGACCACAGTAACAATGTGAGGCTAGTGAGACTCCCCAACCTTGAAGTACCTCATCAAATGCTAAAAATTGATTGAAAAATTTCCACATAAACACCCGTAGAGACAATGGCAGTTTATTTGACCATATAATATTTCTAATTCCCAATGCTGGACCTCTCGGCTGTAATAATTTCAAAACAGAGGTGATCGTAAACTTACCACGTGAGTCCAGCTTCCATATCCACTTGTCCATCTCAGCTCCAATGACAACCCGAGGCAGATGGGTTACTTGTTCTTGTGCGAGGACAGTGTATACTTCAGGCAACCAGTCATTCGGGCCAAGGTAGTTGGCGATTTTTTGCTGATTCCCGACAACATTCGCCGGATGACCAAAGCAGCCATCTAAAGCAAAATCTTCATACCAAAAGGATGTAGAGCCATTCCTAATCAAGACCCCAATGTGGGGTTCAGTTTCTTGCTTTACTGTGACCATCATTCTCCATACCATAGAGTCATGAAGCTTTTTTCCTGCTAGTGTAGGATGTGGTTGATCACCACAATATTTGTTCATAATAAAATCTCTCCATATAGAAGGAACCGTTCGAAATCTCCACCATAGCTTGCACGAAAACACTGTTTGAAGCGAACGCAAAGTGTACAAATCAAGCCCATTCTGCCCCGTCTCACAGCATAATCTCCTCCATGACATCCAATGATGTTTGTTACCATGTATCGATTTTCCCCAAAGGAAGTTAGAAAGTAATTTCTCAATATCGGACAACACTTTTTTTGGTAGATATCCAGACGCTAAAACATACAAAGTCATTGAGATCAGGACATGGCGAACAAGGATTAATATTCCCCCAAAGGTCAATAATTTACTCTGCCAACCCTCCACCTTTTTTGCAATTTTTTCAACCAAGGGGGAAAAATATATTACTTTCAATCTGCTTGTAAAAAGAGGACAACCCAGGTACATAAAAGGAAAAGTTCCAAGAGAAAAGCCGGTAACCTGCTGTATCATGTGCACTTGGCTCAATTGTGTTCGGCTGGATATAAAACAAGAACTCTTGTTAGGATTTATTTTTTTACCCGAATAAGTCTCATATTCACCAATAAACTCCATAAAAATTTTCAGACCTCTTTTGCCTCCATTTGTGAAAATCATCATGTCATCTACATAAGCTAAGTGAGAGACTACCATATTTGAGTGAGGCACCAGATATGGCTCCATCAGACGTGTTCCCATGAGATGATTAAGGCCTCGCGAAAATGCCTCAGCCGCAAGAATAAACAGTAACGGGGACAACGGATCACCTTGCTTTACGCCCCTACCTGATCTGAAAAAACCATACGGACAGCCATTTATCAGAGCAGAAAACCAATTTTGCTTAAAGAGGTTACATACCAAAAGGCGAAAATGTTCACTAAAACCAAACTACTTCAAAACCGCGAGAAGGAAATAGTGCGAAACACGATCGAAAGCCTTCATCATGTCTAGCTTTATAATCATGTTGTCGCCTCTAATATTTTTTTTCATTGAGCCAACCATTTCCGTCGTCAGGAGGATGTTGTTTGTAATAACTCTGCCACTCACAAATCCTGTCTGATTGCTGCTGATTAGCGAGTTAAGTAAACCAAAAAGCCGATTCGCAATAACCTTAGAGATAATTTTACTTGTGAATGTGCATAGTGAAATTGGTCTAAAGTCCCCAAAGGTCCCAGGATTCTCCACCTTTGGAATTAATACCAAAAAAACACTTGCCATGGCTTTTGGTAGTGGCAATCCCGCCCAAAAGTCTTGTACTGCACCCACCACATCTGCTGCAATAATATCCCAGCAAGTTTGAAAGAACCTTCCTGAAAATCCATCTGGCCAGCCGCACTCGTTGGATCAAGGCCAAAAACAGCAGCTCTCACCTCCGCCTGTGTTGGTAGCCGATCCAGCATTTGATTATCTGTGGCCAAAACCATTGCAGGGATGTATTTGCTCACAAACTGCTCTGGTGGTGGTGTTATATCGCGGCTTATGAGTGTTTCGAAGAAAGAAGCAGCTCCTAAACCAATGTCTTCGGTTGCTGTCAAAATATTGCCATCGGAAGCTGTGATTTGTGCAATATACATTTGTTTTTGTTTGTTCCAGCAAAAAGAATGAAATTTTTTTGTGTTAGCCTCCCCTTCTTTTATCCACTTTACACGCGACTTTTGTCTCCATAATATCTCCTCCATCTCTAGAGCAAGATTATACTGCTCTTGCGCAGCCACTAGCTCACTAAAGTTCTCAGGAGTCGGATCCACATCATAGACATTTTTCGACAAAGAAACCTTCTCCAAAGCATTTTTTGTCATAATATGAACATTTCCAAAAGTATCTCGATTCCAAATGCTCAAAATTGCTTTTAGTTTTTTTAACTTAGCTTGCAACCTATACATTCTTGAATTAACAATCTCCTCCGCCCAACTTTCCTTCACTACCTCCATAAAATTCACATGCTTAACCCACATATCCTAAAAGCGGAATGCCGAACGACCATTACCCCTTTCAAGCCGTGTGCTCAATAATAAAGGACAATAATCCGATATTGTTCTTGGTAGATGTGAGACTTGAGGATGGTGAAACAAGGTGTTCCAAGATGTGTTAACCAAAACTCGATTTAATCGCCGATGCAAAGGATGCACTCCCCATCTGCTCCAAGTAAATAAACTTCCTATGCCATGGCTCTCTGATTGTCGCAACACCACATTAAAATCTCCCCAAATAAGCCATGGGTGAGCAATCTGTCCATGAAAGAGTCTCAATTCAGCCCACAAGCTTCGCCTCTGCACATAAGAACACTTAGCATAGATGAATGAACAAAATATTGGTACACCCGAAAAAGAATTTATACTAACATGAACAACCTGCTCTAAATTCCCCACAACTTCCATATCCAAAGAGCCATCCCAAAATATCCAAATTTTACTACTAATATTGCCTTGACAGAAATCAAAGCCCAATCGCTTAGAATATATTTGCAAGTCATCTAATCCTATCATAGGTTCCAAGAGCACAATAAGGTTCAGATTATTATCATGTTTCAGGTTTCGAATGCTAGAAACAGTATTATCATTCGCCCGACCACTTGGTCTCGTAATATTAGCAGTTGGCGCATCAAGAGTCAATGGTTGTCCCACAACCTTTGCTAAAGAAAACAATTTCGCTTTGTTAAACAGATGAATCGGCAATCCTTCGAAGCCGATCCAAGCAAGAACAATTGAAGGTTCCTCTTGTAGATTAAAGTCATAGGTCCATTTAAAGACCCTCATATTCAAACCGCAAGAATATCCAACATCATTGCCTCCATAACCTGCAGTAATCCTCCTCCAAATCAAAACGGATTAGAACATGACGAGGATCCATCCACCCAATCCAAAAACTGCCTTTAAATCCGACTTTGTGAAAAGCCTTTCGTAGTGATTCCATATTAGGGGCGTGTTTATTGAATTTTCCGACAAGCACGAATCTCCATGGGGAAATAAGAGCTTCGTGTTCATCAATGGAGACAATAAGGTTCGGCTCTCCCTTAAAAGAATCTAAGGGAGTGATCGGAAAATTGTGGGTGGCGGCCTCAGGGCGGGAGAGAAGGTCCGCAAAAGACTTCTTAGGCTAGGTTGTGTTGTTACCGGCGGCTCCAGTAGCCGGCTGACCGACAGCAGCCATGGCGGCCTCAAGACCGAGAAGAGAGATTCACGATTGGTGGTAACCGAAATTTAAGGAGCCAGAGAGAAAATCTTTTGACTTAGAGAGTTTGTTAAGTAATTCTCACCGCGATTACTGTCAACACTCATCCCACGTGGAATTTGAATTGTGAATTGTTATTACAGTGAATGGTGAATTGATTTTGTGTAGTTTCTGATGAATTGTATGTTATTTTTTTTTAGATGTCTGTTCCTGCACACCTACTGCCCAGTCCTTATGATCCCAGTGTTTTAAACAAACACACATACCATAGAGCTCTTAGAATATGGGGCGGGGACGTAGAGTTAAACAATAGTTTAAAATAATTAACAACTACGGGAATTTCTTTGATGCCTATCAAAACGAAGGCAACACAAGGGTTCTTGAGCTGATTGAACATTTGGGATTCGGGGGTAGCTGTAGGATAGGTTAGATCAAGGTAGACCACGCCTTGGTCACCGCATTAGTAGAGCGGTGGCGCCCAGAGACACATATTTTTCACCTCCGATGCGGTGAGGTCATCATTACTCTAGAAGACGCAGGTTGCCTTCTAGGACTGCTTACTAGGGGCGACGTGGTGTCGTGGCACGAAGACTACAACCTTAGCAGGACTCAGTGGATTGAGCGTGTGCACGACATACTAGGTTTCCGACCCCCACCCGAGTCCATTAGGGGTAACACCATCAACCTTGTAGAGGTGTATGCCCACATTAGTGAGCCCCTAGACGAGGATGCCACTGAGTTGGCCGTAGACCAGCGGGTCCGGGCACTTATGTTCCTGCTGATGTCCACCTTCTTTTTCCAAACAAATCCGGGTCGCAGGGGAACATGCGATATCTCCTCACCATCAGCGACGGGGTCCTGGCAGAGGACCATCATTCATGGGCTAGCGCGTCCTTGAACATCTGTACCGACAGATGTGCACATCTGTTCAGGCCGTTTCTAAGGACATAGCTGGATGTTGCCTTCTAATCCAGGTTTGTTTACTTTTGTATATGGTTGTATTGCTTCCATGTATTTTGAATATTTGTTGTTAACTCCGTGTTTTTTCAGTACTAGTTGTGGGCGTGGGAGCGCATCTCATGTCTCCGGCTCCAGAACCGCAACCCGACTCTGCACAATATTCCCGCGGACGGGAGAGCTTACGGGTCGCGATGGAATACGGGCCGGAGTTTCCGTAACGCACCCAAAGCACAGCTTGCGGTGTTTAGAGATCAGTTGGATCAGCTGACGGACACCCAGAGGGTAAGTATTTTCTTTAATTTCGTATTTTATTTTTAAATTAAAGCAATTGATTTATGCTAATTACACTTTTTATCTTTTTATTGGCAGTTCATGTGAAGGCCGTACCCTGACTGGGTTATTGCCGATAGGGCTGCTCGGGATGAGGGCTTCCAGGCCACCTGCCGAGCCCGTACGTCGCTCGTTTGTTTCGAGGTGGTTGAGTACCACATGCCGGACCGGGTTGCTATGCAATTCGGATTCCAACAGGTGATACCAATCCCACATGTGGCGGAGGGTACCAAGGAGCGGCTCGGGACTGGGAAAAAGAACATGCCACGTACATTGCTCTGTGGGCTGAACGCGTGGATGCGCTGGCGGACGCTATCCCGGTACCCGGTAATGTGATCCTACCTACCCATGAGTACATGGAATGGTACAATCGTATTACCGTTCACCTCCTGACAAACCCCGGAAACAAGGATGTCGGGCCACTCCCGGTGGGCATTCAACCCATCTCAACTTCCGAGGCTATTTTTGTAAGTTTTTTGTTTGCGTTGTCTAGAATATTTTTTCTGGTTTCCAATAGACTGATGCTCGAGGAATTCGAGAGGCCGGGCTCTCGTACAAATAATCAATACAAGTCCCTCATCTCTGGGGATGCAAAGACAATTAAAGATGCATTCGTAGCGGCCGGGAGGACGGTATCGTGTAGATCGTGCGCTGCGGATGTAGCAGAAGCTACAGTTCTACAACCGGTGACGCAGCCGAGGGAACATGTTCCAGGCAGGTTTGTGGTGGGGAGGCAAGGTACTCGGAGGAACCGGCAAGCCACTCAGGAAGAATTGGCAGCTAGGAGACTTCAGCAACGGGGCGGGCCACCGGAGCCGGCACAACTTGAGGCTGATCCAACAAGGTCTCCGGTGCCCACACAGTTTTCCTGTGTGGCTGAAATCGGCACCCACTTTGAATACCAATTCCCGAGCATCGGTATTTACTATCCCAGTTTTCAGCCGGGGGAGATCCGGGAGCCGGGCCATCTACTTCGGCACAGCCGGGTGTATATTCTGGCGGATCTCCTTCGTACAGCCTCCAGCTCACTCAGACGCAGCACCACACTCCAACTTTCCAACCTGGGTACCCCGAGGAGCCGATATTTATCGACACCGAAGGGGCGGAGTTCTTTGCAACGGAGCGTGGTAGCGGGGTGCGAACGAGAACGGGCCACACGTACTATTTGCGCGAAGACAGGAGAAGCCCCGACCGTTACACCCCGTCTGAGCCGTAGATAGCTTTTAAATTATTTTGTAATCATATATTTCATTTTATTGTTGTTTCTAACAATTCAAATTATTGTACATTATAAATATTTTATTTTGTTTTGGAACGTTGTTAGACTTTTATGGTATAACACTTTGTTATTTCTCTTACTCCGAATTTGTTAAGTAATGTTTATCGTTGATTTATTTATGTTGTAAAAATACCAGCTCAAATAAATGCAACCAAAAAAAAACTGAGTGTTCTTGGCACAACACACTTCCAGGGAAGTAATTGTTTTTTTTTTTGCACAAGGTAAGACGGAAGTGTGGCTGACGTGGCAAGACGCGTCTGGGAGACTGCCACGTCAGCCACTTCCATCCTGGACAAAAATGTTTCTCCCACTTTTTCCACTGCCATGTCATGACCATTATACTAAACCCATGCCATACTAATGCAATCCCCCTTACTTACATGGAATTTTTATCCTTAAGATACATTGCAATTTTGAAAATAGTAACTTATTTTAGTATGCGTTATTAAAGATAATTTCTCACTCAGAAAAGTGAGAAATTACAATATATTCTTATCTAATTAATAAATCTTTTTTACTTTACCAGGAAATAAAATAATATAAGTGATACATTGTACCGGAATTATACGAATAACTATAGAACAAGGACCTCCCAAATTTAATAAAAAATATTCCAAAACCCTTAAATCTTACAGCGAAAATACACACCAAAAAAAAAAAAAAAAAGTCACTAACACGAGGATAAACAAAACAACTTCTTTCTATGTTTTTTCTTTTGTATCATTTTTTATTACGATACATTGTCGCAACAATAATATACCAAACTAAATTAGCTGCACTTAGGACCGCCAAAACCCAAAAATAGTTGTCCAAACGATTCTTGTTCAATGTCTCTTGAAACCAATTGTTCCTTCCTCCTCTTTCACTGATTCTTCAGACAACATAAACCGATAAAACACTTCCTATAATTCCCAGACCAAATATTCCTTGTGTCATAAATATAATGTACTTTTGCATTGATGGAGAAGCCTTATAACTAAAGTAACCAGACATACTATTCTCAATTATTGAATCATGACCAGCAAGAAGAATGTATTGTGGAACTAACCAAAATGCAGTCATTGGGATCTTCTCGTCCGGTTTTTCGAGTAACCCGTGATTCGTAATCACTCCAATTCTTCTAGTTTCGACTTTGGAAGCAGTTATGCAGCATAAAACAGACAATAGTATGCCTAGAACTGGGGTATACCTTGACTTTGCGATAGGCGAAAATGTTGTTGAAAACACTAGCTTAGATTGTTCATAGATTACTAGTATGATTGTTATGGGAAATTTGAGCTTTCCTACCTTGTAATTCATGTGATTTGCTTGCTCAACAAAGTATGTGCTTCCAATGGATGTTATTAATCCTGAAATTATAAATGATATCCAAAATGGAATCATGCAAATTGTGATTTTTGTATCTTCTACTTGTGAAACTGTGCATAGCCTCCACTTTTTCTCTGGTTCTTCTACGATTGCAGCCTTCTCCAAGAACCTGTAGGGATGATTAAAAGGAAATGCTCGAGTAAGGGGTGACTGTAGTGGTGGATGCAGTGTCTCACCATCGAGGTCACATGCCCTCTCCTCAAATTTTTTAAAAAAAGAAAGTAAATAGGGTGTATTTTTACTCCATTTAGATGACATGTTCATTAATGACCTCACACAAATAAGATGAATCAGCGAGTGACTATAATACTATTAGATTCTGGACACGTCACTGGGTAAGTGTTATCCAAAAGAGAGGTTTAGGACCCCTCTCCATTCCCTTCCCAATCCCAACTTCTTCTCTCACGTACCCTACTTTATCCCAAAGTTTCCGCCATTTTCATTATTTAAAAAGAAAAAATTTACACGTGACCTCTTGTTGATAATGAGAGATGGAAGGAAATTTTAGATAGATATATGATCTTAATAGAGTTAGGACCTGTTAGTTAACCCCAATAAGAATTGAACTCAATAATAATCGATTACGCACTTAATTCAAGCCCCTATTAAAGTTGTAAACTTAAAAAAAAAAAATGAATGAGACAAATGTACGTTTGCAGCTTAAGAAAAAATATGTAGTTGTAATTAAGAAAGCGTCAAATATTTTAGAAGATTTTTAAAATAGTAAGAAAGTGAATAAAAATGGGATGAATACTATTAAATGTTTAATTTCTTAAGAGTGTCAAATTAACATATTTTTCACACATCATCACATATTAATTAAGTTTTCAGATTTTTTAATTCAAACCTAATCTTCATATTGAATAAATGGCTATTTAGGTTAGTAAAATATTTACGCTTTACAATTTTAGCTACTCAACTATTTTTTATTAGCCAAGCATTTACGTATGACTAAACATAAAATGCCACCACTTTTTGTGGTGGTTTCCGGCCAAATTAGAAATTGTGGTACATTTGGCTAATAATGCAGTGGCAAAAATGGAAGTACACATCAACCACACTCCGTGCAAATTCTTTACTTATTAATGTTAGAGCTCTAAAAAATAAAGAGACACATTAATTTTGACACACTAACTTCCAATTTTTCCCATGGATTATTTGCCACATGTCTGTCACGTGTCTAATATGGCTAAAAACCACCATAAAAATTACTTGCGGGTTATTTTCGGCCGCACGTAAATACTAGGGTGATCCAATTAACCAAAAAAATAGTTGAATACCCAAAACAACAGTGTAAATAGTTTAGTGACCTAAATAACTATTTACTCTCTCAATATTTAATGTCAGAGTTTGAAAAAAAATCACCACATATATTTAATGAATTCAATTTTCGAATTCCTATTCAAGTTTCAACTTTAAAACCACTCATTAGACTCCAGATTTAAGAATTTTCGGAATTTATAATATTTCATGCTTCATATTTCAGTTTTATCAAACATGCACTCAAATATTTTTTATAAAGACCATACCTGAAGCCCCAGATATGTGTGCCCTCATATTCATCATATTTGTGCAGATCACTAACGTTGTCTGGATGTTTATGAAACATTTTGCAAGCAGAAGCTATGAGCACTCTGATAACATTTGTTAACAAACTCTGTCTCTCTTTCTCATCATCAAAAACATAAGTGCAATACCCTCCCAGGAAGAAAATTGTAGCGACCAAACTACAAATTGCAGGAACTCCAAACCGAATGGACCATGGTTTTACATATGGAAGTGCAATTGTTCCAATAACAGTAACAAGTACTATAACAAATATTCGGAATGATCCTTTTGTTGTAGATCCTTTCAGTAAGGAGATCATTCCCTCAACTGGTTGGAATTGATTATCAGCTTCACCATTTTCTTGTTGTTCATCTGATGACTTGTTATTGTCCTTTTGTTCGAATGCAAACGAGACCAGAGAAACAATGTGACCTGCCTGTCCCACGGCTATTAATGCTAAAGACGTGTAGAAGAGTGATTTTTGAGTCCGGCCAAGGCATTCGGGTTTGTATTGGCTACATGTTCCAGTTGATTTTGAGAGCACCGGTGGTGTAGACATAGATAGTAATCCCAATCCCTTGATGTATAGTTGAGATGAGTAAAATGTGGGAGAAAAAAGATGAGAGCATTTAAATTATTTATCTTTTTAGTTAGGAAGGAAATGAGAGAAGTGAAAGTGGTGAAATAATTTCTTGGAAACAAAATGCATATGGTCAAAGTTGACCTTCTTTATATATTTTGAAAAGGGTTAGTAACAATTTAGTCCTTTAAAGTATGATATGGTATCAATTTATTCCAAATGATAGAAAAACTTTGAATTTAGTCCCTTTTAATTAAATAATTGTGTCAATCAAGTCTTTAGGAGTAGAACTGTATTAAATTAGTCCTTAAAAATATAAATATTGGCAATTCAATACTTCTATCAAAATTCATTGCAAATTGAAAATCAACATCACAAATTACATAAATTATTTATAACTTTTTCACTCAGGTGATAATTATTTAGGAAATTATTAACTAAATTCTATTTTATATTCCTTTACATAGAAAAAAGTAACTCAGGTTTGTGATATTTTTATTGTTAAATTATACCTAATTGCAAATAAAATGGTCATATTGTAATTAAGTTTAATTTATAGAGACTAAATTACTAAACTTAATATTCATGAACTGGGCGCTTGGTTAGGGCGATGCCCCATGAGCGGGGAGATAGAACTGCCTCACCAGAGGAGGAGAGAGTAACCCTAGTAAAGGAGTCAAATTAAAGCATACCCCATGCGCGGAGAGGGTATCAAACCCACGACGCAGACCCTTGCCCCATTGGGCTAAGGGCCTTAAGATAATATTCATGAACTTAATGGATACAATATTTCATATTTAGGGGACAAATGATTTATTTTCACAGACCAAATTGAAAGAAACTGATATTCTTAATGACTAATTTGTCATCTACCCCTTTTAAGTATTGTCTTGATCATCTAGTATCCAAATCGAGACAGACTTGACTAATCCGAGACAGGGATCACTGCGAAACTCTTTTAATTTAATTAATTAATAGAAAGAACCTTAGGGTGAAACTTAAATGAAATGATTATTTTCTATCTTCATCTCTTTCCCTTCCCTCCCCTCTATTGTTGTTAAAATAGCGAGAAGAATCGCGATCTGGTGGAAACGGAGTAGAATCGGAGAATTGGATCGTAAAAACGTATGTTTCTACCGAGTCTACAAAATTTCCTATTCTTCATCAAATTTTTTTTTTTCGGGAACACATGGTCTTTATTGATGAGAAGGCTGAAGCCGAACAATTACAAAGAATATGTGATTTCTCATAATGGGTTCCAAGTTAATCTTGGCATAATGCTAAACAAATTTCATCTAAAAATATATTTCAAATATGGTGTATCTGTAATGTCCAGTTTGCAAAGCCCTTGGACCGTTTGTGGCAAGCTCTCATCAATTTCGTAGATGAGAATCCTGAGTTGGATTTGGAAGAAGAAGACAATGTAGAATTTGCACGTGATGCTACTACTAGTGCTATCGATGCATCATTTGACAATTTAGAGCTTCCTCATGATGATGATAATGAGTTTGATGAAGGCGAAAATGATGTGGACGCTGGTACGAAATTCAAATCTTTGAAAGGCTTGCTCTATTAGATCATAAACTTATTACGTACTTTATTTTATTTTGATCTTTTGAAAGGCTTATAAGTTAAGAATTATGTGTAGTCGCATTTTTATATTTTGAAAGACTTGTAAGTTCTTTATTGTGAAGTTTGTTGCGCTATTGTCTTTTGAAAAAACTTGTGAAACTATGTTTAATGAATTTTTTTTCTCCATATTTTTGGATCATATGATATGATTTATATCTTTCTTTCCTTTTTTCTTCGGGGAGGGGGGAGTGTCGAACCTGGGACCTCACAGTCCCAGGCAGAGTGCTCCCCCACTGGGACGCCAATCTATTGACATATTATTTATATCTTAATTATTGTAATATATATATATATACGATTTTATAATTCACGAGTTTACGATTTTCCATCCCTCCTCTGAGTCTACGTAGAATCGCGACGATTTTAACAACCTTACTCCCCTCCTCTTCCTTAAACTTTTTTTTTTACTAACCCATAGTAGTTTATTGAATTTGAGGAAAAAATATATACATGGAGGGACAAAACCTTTCCTCCAATATATACATCAGACAATCGATTTCTAACTAAACAAAAGCGAAGTAAATATATATAAATACTTTCTCTCTCATTCTCTCCTTTTAGACATTCTATTCCTTGTTTTCACAAAATAATTTCAATGAAAAGGTAGAAAATTCCAAAAAGAAAGAATAAAAATTGAAACAAATTGAACTTACCACTGTATAGGTTGTGCTGGAGAGGACGAGCATCCAGAAATTGCCTCGAGAAATAGAATCCACTCCAAGAACAAAAAGCAAAGGCAGTGCTCTAGTGAAGCCACCATATACATTCTGAATTCCAGCAGCATGTGTAAATCCTAGTTTCCATACATCTGTTAAATATGTCTGCATTATCCACAGTGCATATCCAGCAAACATATTTGTCCATAGCAGAACTGCAAATAAAATAAATATTCCCAAATTAGTTCGAACCTTGTCAAGTGTCAACTATATAGGTTGTGAGTCGAACCCTGTTAAAAATTTATATCGCATATTTAGAAAATTCCAAAATACCAATCAAATTAGTCGGACCAAATACCAGAGCACCAATACCAAATTTTTTGCATCAAATTAACCAAATATGAATAGAGATTTTCTGGAATGAGACCTTATTCAATAATGATGAAGCTAGAAATCTTACCAACTACAGTTTTGAAAGCCATAACCAGCTTTTGTATCGCTTACAATAATTCTTCTTTGGACAAGAGAAAGGCTAAATAAAGGAAGAGATAGTGAGAAAGGGGAATCATGAATAATATGGAATATGATGTGTTTCATCAGAGTCAACTTTTGAAGTCTTCAATGTTTAAACTATTTTATTGCCAACTTGTGTAAAGGAAGCAGGACGAAGTGGGAAATTGTCTGTTGGGGGAAACTACAAAAGTATACCGACCTACCTAAAAAAAAAAAAAAATTGGGGGGCAAATTTGATAAAAAAATCCGAACTACATATAAAAAATCACTATCTAATAGTATTTTTTTTAAAATCTCGGGGGCTGGGTAGAATCGTCCCTGGGCCTAAGAGAGAGAGAAAGAGACTAATAATTCAATTCCTTACAACTTTTATGCATTTTTATATCATCTAGACTAAATGATGTATTTAATGCTGAAACAATTTTCGCATAGTAGATGAGGTCTCTAATGATTATTTGTAGTTTTATAGGTCCCCATTCAATTTATGAGCCAAGGAATTGGTCCTTCAATTTGTAAATTCAAGGGCAAAATCCAAAATTGAGATGGTATTAAATCTTAACCTTATTGTCTAGTGAAAAGTTTTTCTATATATAAATATAACCAATTTCTTCTAAATATTTCAGTTTGGTTTAAGGGAAATATTTGAGTTACTGATTTACCATAAAAAATTATGAGGGTTAGAGAAAAAAAAAATGAGAAGTTTATGTTGTCAAAATGGTTAGTAAAACACTTTTTATATCCTTTTTCAAAAATTTAAATAAAAAATCGATTGTAGAAAATTAATAATTACTATATAAAGTTAAATAACTATTTTTTTCCCTCAACAGAAAAAAACAAGTTAAATGACAAATAGTGGTATGAACTATTTTCTTTTGGTTCACATTCTTGTATGAGCTATACAGCTTACTAATGAATCCGAACAATTCTTCTATTCCCCCATTTTATAACATGAACGATTTATATTATGGAATAGAGGTAATAAAGTCTAGATAAATACATAAGTATAAATTAAGTAAGACAAACCTTGTTTGGTAGTAATTTAGCTCTAATCATGTTTTGGTTGACATCCAGCCAGTATTCCGGAAGATCATCATATTGTATGGATTGCCAAAATCCTTTTCCAGTTTTTTCATGAGTAATTCGAACACGATTTGGCAAATCCCCCAATAAATCAACCTCTACGCAAACCTTTGCAATACTTGGCCTTGAAGCATTTGTTGTCGGAGTATCCAAAGTTAAAGGATTTCCAACAGCCTTAGCCAAAGAGAAAATTTTCAATTTATTAAACAAATGAATTGGAAGCCCTTCGAAACCAATCCAAACAGGGACGATCGAAGGCTCTTCATGAACATTAAAGTCATATGTCCATTTGAACACCCTCATCATCAAACCACAAAAAGTCCAAGAACCCTGTCTCCATAATCTGCAGTAGTCTTCTTCCAAATCAAATCTTATGAGGACATGTCTAGGATCCATCCATCCAATCCAAAAACTACCCCTAAATGCGACACGATGTAAAGCTTTTCTGAGAGACTCCATATTAGAAGCGTGTTTATGGAATTTTCCAACCAAAGTAAATCTCCACGGGATGGACAGAGCCGCGTGTTCATCCGCGGAGATCGAGAGATCGGTTCCCCTTTGAAAGAGTTCAAAGGAGTCATTGGGAAAGTGTGTGTGATGGCTGGACTCGCAAGAAGATCCGAGAAGGATTTCTTAGGTCACATAGCAGTACCCCCGACGGCTCTAGTAGCCGGAGGACTGGCGGCCATGGCTGCCAGTCAAGAGACGTGTATCAAAAGGAAAGAGAAGAGTGTTTTTAGGAGCCAAAGAATCTTTTTTTAGTAAGTGTATCCAGCCAGATGACTTGAGCAACTTCTTAAAAAAACGAATAAATATCCTTAAAGTTGCATGTCTGCATCTCAACCCCTTTTATTTTTAAATATAAAAAATAAATGAATTTAAAGAACATTTCATCCCAACTTGTTAGGTAGAAAATTATTTTGCAGAATATTTGACTATATTATGATTTTGGAAGATGATCTAATTAGCCCTTAAACTATTTATTTTTCATCAAACTTGTCCTGAAAGTATTGTAAAACTAATATTTTTAGTCCTGAAAATTATTTTGGGAAGTATTTTTTTTTTTAGAACAGTGTGCTTTATTGATAATAGGCAAAGGCCAAAAGATTACAATAAAATTGTATCCCCATTACCGAATGGGTTCCAAATGCTTTCAGCAAAAAATGTATCCCCCTATCAACAAGCCGCAAGTATGGCTTATTAGACTTGTCCATGCTGCACAAGCTTTGTATATGTGACGGCAATTGGCTAAACAATGTATAAGTAACTCTGGAACGTGTATCGCAAGCCTCATTCGCAAGACAATCCGCAACTTTATTCGCCTCCCTATATATATGGACAATAGTCTTCATGTTCATTTGTCTCAATATTCTTTGGAAAACACTATCCAGCCTCCATACCTTCATCTTTGCCGAATTAATCGCATTACATAGTATTTGAGAATCCGTATGAATGACGATGCAGGAGTATCCCAACGTTTCCGCCATATGTAAACCGGCAGCTACAGCTTCCATTTCAGCTTTTGTATTCTTTACAACATCACCCAAATAACTATAGAATAATGATATAAACTCTCCATTAAGATGTCAGAGTATCCCAGGTGCACATGACAACCCCAGATTACCGCGTGAAGCTCCGTCTGTGTTCAAGATCACACTGCCATGTTGTATAGGCTGCTGCCAGCGAATAACCCGCACCTTAGTCCGCACAGACCAAAGGGGACGTGGATTTCCTTTGTATAAATCATATAAATCATGCACAATAAGAATTGGTCAAATATAAAGTTCAAACTCCCTTAGCAACCCGCGACCATTAGATTTCTTTCCATCATAATAGAACCTGCAACTAGCCCTCCAAAGTATCCAACATATACCAGAAAATATAATTGCATATAACCGACTCCACTTCCCCGTCCCCCTCCACCACAACAACTTCAGCAAAGAGATGGCTGAATCAAAAATCAAAGAATGAAAATCAATCCCCACAAAGCCACAAACAGACTTCCACAATTCTTCAAAGAATGAAGAGCTTCCACATAAATATACTCAGAGACATAAGCATTTGCGAAGCCCATATGATTTCGCTGGGTTCCTTGCAAAGCACCTGTTGATTGCAAATTTTTTAAAATGGATGTCAGAGAGAAAGAACCAATCGGTTCAAGTTTCCAAACCCATTGAGACGGTCCACTGCCTAAAACAACCCAAGACAAGGTGGTTTGCTGAGTCGGAGAGAGGAGCTCACTCACCACCGCTGACCAACCTACTAAGCCGAGATATTTGGATATCCGAGCAGTCGGCTCCACCATACCAAGACTTCCAAAATACCCTTTCCCTGTGAAGTCCTCAAAACAAAAAGATGCCGAGCCATCTCGAATTAAGTGAACCCACCATTTCCGTAGCTAACAAAATATTGTCAGTAATTGCCCTACCGCTCACAAAACCAGTCTGATTAGGACTGGTTAAGGAATGAAGAATACTGCGAAAATAAGAAGTGTTAGCCTCACCCTCATTTAACCACCTAATGCGGGATTTTTGTCTCCAAAACACCTCATTCCTTTGTAACGCCTATACATACTCCCGCTTAGCAATTTCTAACTCCCGTAATCTAGCTACACTAGGACTTGCATCATACACCCTCTCCAAATTCCCCAATCTTTCCAAAGCCACCTTCAAAATTGTGGCATTGTTTCGAATTCGTCCCTATTCCAAATGCTTAGAACACTTTTCAACCGTTTCAATTTCAACCGGAGTTTTAACATACCCGAACCTACCATATCCTCGCCTCCAACTATCCTCCACTACCTTCTTAAAAATTCTATGTTTAATCCACATATCCTAAAAATCGAAATGCTTTGATCCACGCCTATCTCGTAGTAAGACCATTCGAGACTAATAAAGGGCGTTGGTTCGAAATGGTACGTGTCAAGTGCTCCACGTTTATTTGTTTGAAACATCAAATTCCACTCAGTATCAACCAATACCCTATCCAACCTTCGTGTAAAGGCCTTACCCTCCTCTACTCCATGTAAATTGACTACCTCTATAAGGAACCTCCAAAGCAAGCCACAATCATTAATCAAGTTTCCAAAAATTCGAAATAGGCAACATAACCGGAATGGAGCCTTGACTCTCCGATCTGTCTCATGACCATATTAAAATCACCACCAATGAGCCACGGTTCTACCTGCTGCTCTCTAAACCGTATCATTTCCTGCCACAACTCCCTACGATGAACATGTGGACATTTTGCATATACAAATGAACAAACAACAGGCCCACCAGAAAAAACATCTATCCTAACATTCACCACCTGCTCCACATCACCCAAGATCTCCAATCCCAAAACACCATTCCACAACACCCATATTTTGCTAGAACAATTACTATAACTAAAATCAAATCCTAATATGCGTGCATACAAGGACAAATCATCCGACCCCACCATTGGTTCCAACAAAACCACCAAATTCAAAGTGTATTTATTTTTTAATTGCCGAATGTTAGCCATAGTACTATCATTCGCAATGCCTCTGATATTCCAAATCAACCAATTCATGATTAAACATAACATAGGGAAAAGTATGAATAGCTCAAAATAGGCTATTGAACACGAGTTGCACCTTTTTGAGCAAGTCTCGGCGAACGTCTCAAATGTTTGTCCTTAGGCACAGTAGCATTATCTTTTGTTACCTTAGTCCGAATCGGGTTACCTGTCAGTTGTAATGAGACGGATGCAAGAGGAATTTCCCCTATTTTTTGCCTTGCTGCAGGCTGTTATAGAACTTCTGACCCGCCAAATTATGCTGCAGGCTGTGGCAGAGCTGTTGACCCGGCTAATTCCCTTGTTTTTGGTCTTGCCTCAGGCATCTACTGACCCGGAATTCATTGAATTTGTTTTTGACAGGGGAGATATTGACCCGAAAGTCTCTGTTCCAATGGATGGCAATGGAGATACTAACCCGGAAACTCCTGTTCCGGGTCCTTCCCTTGCAATATGGGCTGTGTCCTCCTGACCCTGCTCCTCCTCAGAAACCCTATCAGCCGTCGTCGCTTGTACCACCAACACAGCCAGGTTCTCTTCATCTTCAGTTGGATCGACCGTGGCTGCTAGTTCTGGCACCACTACCTGGTCCATCGTGCCCAATAAATGCACCGATTCCCCTTCAGTTAACGTCGATTCCATAGTGACCTTTGCCTCCTCCATATCTTTTGCAAATTTTTCTAGAGAAATAACATCTTTTTCTCTGGGAATTTTCAGAGGTTTTCCTCTATTTTCCGATACCACCTTTCTTGAATCAACAATCGGGCAAAATTATCGAGATTTCGGTGCAATTTTCTTGACAAAAATTAGACGCTCCTCCAACGCGGGATCATCCATAACCGTAATAACATCATCCCGGAACCACCACCGAGACTTGATTGTCCGGGATCGTCACAACCAATGGGGCCGGGATCCGATCATCGTTAATGGTGATCGCCTTACCCGTAGGCTTCCATATTTCGGAACTAGTCCCGTAGCGCCGATATCGAACACCACGATTTCAAAACCTTATTTACCAATTTTTCTATCATATGTGTCGGTTCTATGATCTTTTTTCTTGCCTTTATCTACCGTTTTTGGCCCTATCTCGGGACTCTATAAAGTGCGATTGACACCTTCCCCGACCATGCCCAATCTGCATACAAACCGTGCGATGATTCGGAAGATCATCATATTGTATGGATAGCCAAAATCCTTTTCCCAGCTTTTTTTCATGAGTAATTCGAACACGATTTGGCAAATCCCCAATAAATCAACCTCTACGCAAACCTTTGCAATACTTGGCCTTGAAGCATTTGTTGTCGGAGTATCCAAAGTTAAAGGATTTCCAACGACCTTTAGCCAAAGAGAAAATTTTCAATTTATTAAACAAATGAATTGGAAGCCCTTCGAAAACCAATCCAAACAGGGGACGATCGAAGGCTCTTCATGAACATTAAAGTCATATGTCCATTTGAACACCCTCATCATCAAACCACAAAAAGTCCAAGAACCCCCTGTCTCCATAATCTGCAGTGAGTCTTCTTCCAAATCAAATCTTATGAGGACATGTCTAGGATCCATCCATCCAATCCAAAAACTACCCCTAAATGCGACACGATGTAAAGCTTTTCTGAGAGACTCCATATTAGAAGCGTGTTTATGGAATTTTCCAACCAAAGTAAATCTCCACGGGGACAGCAGAGCCGCGTGTTCATCCGCGGAGATCGAGAGATTCGGTTCCCCTTTGAAAGAGTTCAAAGGAGTCATTGGGAAAGTGTGTGTGATGGCTGGACTCGCAAGAAGATCCGAGAAGGATTTCTTAGGTCACATAGCAGTACCCCCGACGGCTCTAGTAGCCGGAGGACTGGCGGCCATGGCTGCCAGTCAAGAGACGTGTATCAAAAGGAAAGAGAAGAGTGTTTTTAGGAGCCAAAGAATCTTTTTTTGGTAAGTGTATCCAGCCAGATGACTTGAGCAACTTCTTAAAAAAACGAATAAATATCCTTAAAGTTGCATGTCTGCATCTCAACCCCTTTTATTTTTAAATATAAAAAATAAATGAATTTAAAGAACATTTCATCCCAACTTGTTAGGTAGAAAATTATTTTGCAGAATATTTGACTATATTATGATTTTGGAAGATGATCTAATTAGCCCTTAAACTATTTATTTTTCATCAAACTTGTCCTGAAAGTATTGTAAAACTAATATTTTTAGTCCTGAAAATTATTTTGGGAAGTATTTTTTTTTTTTAGAACAGTGTGCTTTATTGATAATAGGCAAAGGCCAAAAGATTACAATAAAATTGTATCCCCATTACCGAATGGGTTCCAAATGCTTTCAGCAAAAAATGTATCCCCTATCAACAAGCCGCAAGTATGGCTTATTAGACTTGTCCATGCTGCACAAGCTTTGTATATGTGACGGCAATTGGCTAAACAATGTATAAGTAACTCTGGAACGTGTATCGCAAGCCTCATTCGCAAGACAATCCGCAACTTTAATCGCCTCCCTATATATATGGACAATAGTCTTCATGTTCTTTTGTCTCAATATTCTTTGGAAAACACTATCCAGCCTCCATACCTTCATCTTTGCCGAATTAATCGCATTACATAGTATTTGAGAATCCGTATGAATGACGATGCAGGAGTATCCCAACGTTTCCGCCTTATGTAAACCGGCAGCTACAGCTTCCATTTCAGCTTTTGTATTCTTTACAACATCACCCAAATAACTATAGAATGATGATATAAACTCTCCATTAAGATGTCAGAGTATCCCAGGTGCACATGACAACCCCAGATTACCGCGTGAAGCTCCGTCTGTGTTCAAGATCACACTGCCATGTTGTATAGGCTGCTGCCAGCGAATAACCCGCACCTTAGTCCGCACAGACCAAAGGGGACGTGGATTTCCTTTGTATAAATCATATAAATCATGCACAATAAGAATTGGTCAAATATAAAGTTCAAACTCCCTTAGCAACCCGCGACCATTAGATTTCTTTCCATCATAATAGAACCTGCAACTAGCCCTCCAAAGTATCCAACATATACCAGAAAATATAATTGCATATAACCGACTCCACTTCCCCAGTCCCCTCCACCACAACAACTTCAAAGCAAAGAGATGGGCTGAATCAAAAATCAAAGAATGAAAATCAATCCCCACAAAGCCACAAACGGACTTTCCACAATTCTTCAAAGAATGAAGAGCTTCCACATAAATATACTCAGAGACATAAGCATTTGCGAAGCCCATATGATTTCGCTGGGTTCCTTGCAAAGCACCTGTTGATTGCAAATTTTTTAAAATGGATGTCAGAGAGAAAGAACCAATCGGTTCAAGTTTCCAAACCCATTGAGACGGTCCACTGCCTAAAACAACCCAAGACAAGGTGGTTTGCTGAGTCGGAGAGAGGAGCTCACTCACCACCGCTGACCAACCTACTAAGCCGAGATATTTGGATATCCGAGCAGTCGGCTCCACCATACCAAGACTTCCAAAATACCCTTTCCCTGTGAAGTCCTCAAAACAAAAAGATGCCGAGCCATCTCGAATTAAGTGAACCCACCATTTCCGTAGCTAACAAAATATTGTCAGTAATTGCCCTACCGCTCACAAAACCAGTCTGATTAGGACTGGTTAAGGAATGAAGAATACCTGCGAAAATAAGAAGTGTTAGCCTCACCCTCATTTAACCACCTAATGCGGGATTTTTGTCTCCAAAACACCTCATTCCTTTGTAACGCCTATACATACTCCCGCTTAGCAATTTCTAACTCCTGCAATCTAGCTACACTAGGACTTGCATCATACACCCTCTCCAAATTCCCCAATCTTTCCAAAGCCACCTTCAAAATTGTGGCATTGTTTCTGAATTCGTCCCTATTCCAAATGCTTAGAACACTTTTCAACCGTTTCAATTTCAACTGGAGTTTTAACATACCCGAACCTACCATATCCTGCCTCCAACTATCCTCCACTACCTTCTTAAAAATTCTATGTTTAATCCACATATCCTAAAATCGAAATGCTGATCCACGCCTATCTGTAGTAAGACCATTCGAGACTAATAAAGGGCAGTGGTCTGAAATGGTACGTGTCAAGTGCTCCACGTTTATTTGCTGAAACATCAAATTCCACTCCGTATCAACCAATACCCTATCCAACCTTCGGTGTAAAGGCCTTACCCCTCCTCTACTCCATGTAAATTGACTACCTCTATAAGGAACCTCCAGCAAGCCACAATCATTAACTGTTTCCAAAAATTCCGAAATAGGCAACATAACTGGAATGGAGCCTTGACTCTCCGACTGTCTCATGACCATATTAAAATCACCACCAATGAGCCACGGTTCTACCTGCTGCTCTCTAAACCGTATCATTTCCTGCCACAACTCCCTACGATGAACATGTGGACATTTTGCATATACAAATGAACAAACAACAGGCCCACCAGAAAAAACATCTATCCTAACATTCACCACCTGCTCCACATCACCCAAGATCTCCAATCCCAAAACACCATTCCACAACACCCATATTTTGCTAGAACAATTACTATAACTAAAATCAAATCCTAATATGCGTGCATACAAGGACAAATCATCCGACCCCACCATTGGTTCCAACAAAACCACCAAATTCAAAGTGTATTTATTTTTTAATTGCCGAATGTTAGCCATAGTACTATCATTCGCAATGCCTCTGATATTCCAAATCAACCAATTCATGATTAAACATAACATAGGGAAAAGTATGAATAGCTCAAAATAGGCTATTGAACACGAGTTGCACCTTTTTGAGCAAGTCTCGGCGAACGTCTCAAATGTTTGTCCTTAGGCACAGTAGCATTATCTTTTGTTACCTTAGTCCGAATCGGGTTACTCGTCGATTGTAATGAGACGGATGCAAGAGGAATTTCCCCTATTTTTTGCCTTGCTGCAGGCTGTTATAGAACTTCTGACCCGCCAAATTATGCTGCAGGCTGTGGCAGAGCTGTTGACCCGGCTAATTCCCTTGTTTTTGGTCTTGCCTCAGGCATCTACTGACCCGGAATTCATTGAATTTGTTTTTGACAGGGGAGATATTGACCCGAAAGTCTCTGTTCCAATGGATGGCAATGGAGATACTAACCCGAAACTCCTGCTCCGGTCCTTCCCTCTGCATATGGGTCGTGTCCTCCCGACCTCGCTCCTCCTCGGAAACCCCTATCAGCCCGTCGTCGCTTGTACCACCAACACAGCCAGGTTCTCTTCATCTTCAGTTGGATCGACCGTGGCTGCTAGTTCTGGCACCACTACCTGGTCCATCGTGCCCAATAAATGCACCGATTCCCCTTCAGTTAACGTCGATTCCATAGTGACCTTTGCCTCCTCCATATCTTTTGCAAATTTTTCTAGAGAAATAACATCTTTTTCTCTGGGAATTTTCAGAGGTTTTCCTCTATTTTCCGATACCACCTTTCTTGAATCAACAATCGGGCAAAATTATCAGTACTCGGTGCAATTTTCTTGACAAAAATTAGACGTTCCTCCAACGCGGGATCATCCATAACCAGAATAACATCATCCGGAACCACCACCGAGACTTGATTGTCTGGGATCGTCACAACCAATGGGGCCGGGATCCGATCATCGTTAATGGTGATCGTCTTACCCGTAGGCTTCCATATTTCAGAACTAGTCCCAGGCGCCGATATCAGAACACCACGATTTCAAAACCTTATTTACCAATTTTTCTATCATATGTGTCGGTTCTATGATCTTTTTCTTGCCTTTATCTACCGTTTTTTGGCCCTATCTGGGACTCTATAAAGTGCGATTGACACCTTCCCTGACCATGCCCAATCTGCATACAAACTGTGCAGTATTCCGGAAGATCATCATATTGTATGGATAGCCAAAATCCTTTTCCAGTTTTTTCATGAGTAATTCGAACACGATTTGGAAAATCCCCCAATAAATCAACCTCTACGCAAACCTTTGCAATACTTGGCCTTGAAGCATTTGTTGTCGGAGTATCCAAAGTTAAAGGATTTCCAACAGCCTTAGCCAAAGAGAAAATTTTCAATTTATTAAACAAATGAATTGGAAGCCCTTCGAAACCAATCCAAACAGGGACGATCGAAGGCTCTTCATGAACATTAAAGTCATATGTCCATTTGAACACCCTCATCATCAAACCACAAAAAGTCCAAGAACCCTGTCTCCATAATCTGCAGTAGTCTTCTTCCAAATCAAATCTTATGAGGACATGTCTAGGATCCATCCATCCAATCCAAAAACTACCCCTAAATGCGACACGATGTAAAGCTTTTCTGAGAGACTCCATATTAGAAGCGTGTTTATGGAATTTTCCAACCAAAGTAAATCTCCACGGGGACAGCAGAGCCGCGTGTTCATCCGCGGAGATCGAGAGATTCGGTTCCCCTTTGAAAGAGTTCAAAGGAGTCATTGGGAAAGTGTGTGTGATGGCTGGACTCGCAAGAAGATCCGAGAAGGATTTCTTAGGTCACATAGCAGTACCCCCGACGGCTCTAGTAGCCGGAGGACTGGCGGCCATGGCTGCCAGTCAAGAGACGTGTATCAAAAGGAAAGAGAAGAGTGTTTTTAGGAGCCAAAGAATCTTTTTTTGGTAAGTGTATCCAGCCAGATGACTTGAGCAACTTCTTAAAAAAAAGCGAATAAATATCCTTAAAGTTGCATGTCTGCATCTCAACCCCTTTTATTTTTAAATATAAAAAATAAATGAATTTAAAGAACATTTCATCCCAACTTGTTAGGTAGAAAATTATTTTGCAGAATATTTGACTATATTATGATTTTGGAAGATGATCTAATTAGCCCTTAAACTATTTATTTTTCATCAAACTTGTCCTGAAAGTATTGTAAAACTAATATTTTTAGTCCTGAAAATTATTTTGGGAAGTATTTTTTTTTTTAGAACAGTGTGCTTTATTGATAATAGGCAAAGGCCAAAAGATTACAATAAAATTGTATCCCCATTACCGAATGGGTTCCAAATGCTTTCAGCAAAAAATGTATCCCCCTATCAACAAGCCGCAAGTATGGCTTATTAGACTTGTCCATGCTGCACAAGCTTTGTATATGTGACGGCAATTGGCTAAACAATGTATAAGTAACTCTGGAACGTGTATCGCAAGCCTCATTCGCAAGACAATCCGCAACTTTATTCGCCTCCCTATATATATGGACAATAGTCTTCATGTTCATTTGTCTCAATATTCTTTGGAAAACACTATCCAGCCTCCATACCTTCATCTTTGCCGAATTAATCGCATTACATAGTATTTGAGAATCCGTATGAATGACGATGCAGGAGTATCCCAACGTTTCCGCCATATGTAAACCGGCAGCTACAGCTTCCATTTCAGCTTTTGTATTCTTTACAACATCACCCAAATAACTATAGAATGATGATATAAACTCTCCATTAAGATGTCAGAGTATCCCAGGTGCACATGACAACCCCAGATTACAGCGTGAAGCTCCGTCCGTGTTCAAGATCACACCGCCATGTTGTATAAAGGCTGCCGCCAGTGAATAACCCGCACCTTAGTCCGCACAGACCAAAGGGGACGTGGATTTCCTTTGTATAAATCATATAAATCATGCACAATAAGAATTGGTCAAATATAAAGTTCAAACTTCCTTAGCAACCCGCGACCATTAGATTTCTTTCCATCATAATAGAACCTGCAACTAGCCCTCCAAAGTATCCAACATACACCAGAAAATATAATTGCATATAACCGACTCCACTTCCCCGTCCCCCTCCACCACAACAACTTCAGCAAAGAGATGGCTGAATCAAAAATCAAAGAATGAAAATCAATCCCCGCAAAGCCACAAACAGACTTCCAAAATTCTTCAAAGAATGAAGAGCTTCCACATAAATATACTCAGAGACATAGGCATTTGCGAAGCCCATATGATTTCGCTGGGTTCCTTGCAAAGCACCTGTTGATTGCAAAAAATTTAAAATGGATGTCAGAGAGAAAGAACCAATCGGTTCAAGTTTCCAAACCCATTGAGACGGTTCACTGCCTAAAACAACCTGAGACAAGGTGGTTTGCTGAGTCGGAGAGAGGAGCTCACTCACCACCGCTGACCAACCTACTAAGCCGAGATATTTGGATATCCGAGCAGTCGGCTCCACCATACCAAGACTTCCAAAACACCATTTCCCAGTGAAGTCCTCAAAACAAAAAGATGTCGAGCCATCTCGAATTAGTAAACCAATGTGGGATTCCGCTTGTGGCCGGTCTCGCAACATTCATTTCCACACCATTGAGTCATGTGATTGCAACTCAACTAGTGTTGGATCCGCATAGTTCGAACAATACCGCTCCATCATGAAATCTCTCCAAATGGACTCCGAAGTCCTAAATCTCCACCATAATTTATAAGTGAAAGCTGTTTGTAACGAAACCAATGTATTCAACCCAAGGCCATTTTGCAACACATCGCAACATAGACGCTTCCGTGACATCCAATGTCTCTTGTTCCCGTGAATGGATTGTCCCCACAAAGAATTAGCCAAAATACGCTCAATATCCGATAACATTTTCTTAGGGAGATGTGCAAAACCATGTAACGTTCGTTGCCAACCTTCCACCCGGGCCGCAATTTTATCAACCAAATGAGCGAAATATACCACTTTTGATCTCCTTGTGAAAAACGGACATCCAAGATATGTGAATGGAAATTTACCTTGTGAAAAACCAGTCAATTTCCTTATCATATTAACCTGAGTGTTTTGGATGCGATTCGAAACAAAAAAGGAGCTTTTTGCTGAGTTAATTTTCTTACTAGAAAACGTCTCATACTGGTTGATGAACTGCATCAAACGCTGCAACCCCCTTCTTCCACCATTACAGAAAATCAACATGTCATCCGCATACGCCAAATAGGAGATGACCATCCCCGAATGAGGAACCACATACGGCTCAATAGCTCTGGATCCCATCAAGTAATTTAAGCCTCTCAAAAATGCTTCCGCAGCCAAAATAAATAAGAGGGGTGACAAGGGGTCTCCTTGTTTCAAACCTTTCCCAGAGCAAAAAAATCCATACGGTGTTCCATTAACAAGAACCGAAAACCAATTGTGCATGAGTATATTCTGTATCAGATTTTGAAAATGCTCACTGAAACTAAAACGCCTTATAACTGCTACAAAGAAAGAGTGGGAGACTCTATCAAAGGCCTTCATCAAGTCAAGTTTTATAATCATATTCCCCTTCTTATCTTCTTGTTCAGAGAGCTCACCAATTCAGTAGCCAATAATATATTGTCTGTAATGACCCTTCCATTCACAAACCCCGACTGATTAATACTGATCGACGAATGTAAAGGGCTAGATAATCTATTCGACATCACTTTAGATATAATTTTACTCGAGAAATTACAAAGAGAGATTGGCCGGAATTCACCAAAATTCACCGGGCTGTCCACCTTTGGTATTAAAACAATAAAAGCACTTGCCATCACCTTTGGTAAAGGTAGTTCAGCCCAACAAGCTTGAAAGAAACTTCATGTGTATCCATCAGGACCAGAGGCACTCATCGGACTTAGACCATAAACCGCCGACTTGACCTCCTGTGTGGAAGGCAATCGACCAAGCATCACATTATCCTCTGCCGTGACAAGAGTTGGAATGTGCTCGGGCAGGAAGGCCTCAGAAGGTGGGGTAGTCTCTAGGCCAAACAAATCCTCAAAATAACTAGCTCCAGCCTTCCCTATTGCTGCAGACGTAGACAAAGTTGCCCCATCTGGACCATTTAATTGAGCTATGTTCATTCGCCGTTGCTTATTCCTGCAAAAAGAATGGAAATAATGTGTGTTAGATTCGCCCTCCTTTATCCATTTTATTATGGATTTTTTCCTCCAATTAAAAGATCTCCTCATGTTCTAAAGATGCCACATACTCATCATTTGCTTCAGTTAATGTCGCAAGATCCAACGGGATTGGATCACTATCATACTTCTACTCCAAGGCCGCTACCCGTTCCATAGCCTGTTTTTTATTTGAATGAATATTGCCAAATACCTCCCAATTCCAATTGCTTAATACACCTTTTAAATGCTTCAATTTACCTTGAAGCTTGTACATTCCTGAATTCTCAAGAGGAACAATCCAACTATCTTTGACCGTCTGCATGAAACCGGAAAGCAGATCATCTTCTGTCCTCAACCAAATGGTTAGTAATGAGCAAAGAATTATGATTGGAAACTAACCTCAGAAGATGTGTTACCTTAGTTTGCTCAAAAAATGAATTCCAAGAGGAATTTACTAGTACACGATCCAACATCTTATGCGATGGATGGGAACCAGCTCTGCTCCATGTGTATAAACCACCCAATGTAGGCACCTCCAAAAGACCACAATTATTTACCGCCTCAACAAATTCACTTATGGGGAGCATAGCCGGCACTGACCCTTGGCTCTCCGACAATCTCATTACTACACTGAAATCACCCGCAACAAGCCACGGTTGATCATGTTGTGCTTGAAACGAACGCAAACCATCCCAAAAACTTCGCCTCTGCACATACGAACACTTGGCATATATGAAAGAATAGAAAATATGAACACCCGAAATAGAGTTTACACGAAAATGAACTAACTGTTCCATGTCCCCAATAATATCGATGCTCAATATGCCATCCCAAAATACCCAAGTCTTACTCACCACATTACTAAAAAATTAATCAAATCTCAGCTTACGCGAATAAAGGTCCAAATCATCAATACCAACCATCGGCTCCAAAACTACAATAAAATTCAGATTATGATCATGCTTTAACTGTCTAAGACTAGCAACAGTCCTATCATTCACAATTCCTCAAACATTTCATATCAACCAATTCATAATTAACCAAAGGATATAAAGTATAAGTAGCCCAAAAATACTAATGTTTAAAAGAGGAAGAGCCTTTTTGGGCTATTATAGGGGATCGGCGTACCACCGCTGGTTGATTTGCTTTTTTTTTTTTGTTACCTTAGGAGGTGGCGGAAGCGTATCCAGCCCAGGGATGTCAACTGTGATTGATTGCAATGACTGCGAAGCTGCCACAGGTTGTGGGACTGAAATATCCCTTGTTTCTGCGCCATCCTCTATTTCTGGGGCATCCGGGGTCTGTCTGACCCGAGTCAGCAGCCGGGTTAGACTCCTGCGGATCAGCCGTTTCCAAACCTAGACCAGCTGGGTCATCCTGTTCCTCTGTAGTCCCTTGAGCCGATGCCACCACTATAGACACCGGCATCTCCGGTACCTCCATAGTTGCCAACAGCGGAACATCAGACTGCTGCCCAACCGCCGCCGCCATATTAGCGGTAAACTCCTTCAATCCACTCACCTCCACTTCTCGCGGTTGACGGGGAAGATAAATCTTACCCTCCAAAACTACCCTTCGTGAATTTATCACCGGAGTAAAAGCCGTTCCACCAATTTTTAAATCATCATGGCTGTTACCTTGATTGTGCAATTTCGACGTCGTCACATCTACCCCTACAGTGGAATTTGAACTGTCACTAGCCACCACTCCGCTAGGGCTCAAAATCGCACATTCGCCCACCACATCAGGAGCGCCTACAATCACTATATCCGGCTCCGATTGGGCATCGATCGTTGCAATTCCTTGTCCCGCAGTCACCCCAGTCTACTCCAGCACGGGCTGCGCCGCCACAGTTGGAGTAATAACTGGATTTTGTACCGACATTTTCTTCCTGGGCTTCCAAGTATCCACTACCTCGTTCGAATTAGAAACAATCAAACCCGATTTTAATTGTTTCCCCACAAAAGGCCCTGCTTGATTTTCCACAGCCTTTTTCCCACGATCAACCATCCGTGGCAATTCTTTTTTTTTTTTCTTTCAAAAAAAGACCCAGACGAACAATTTCCATTCCCATGACCAAATTTCATGCATCAGGTACAATACTCTGGTAAATCATCATAGGATATGGATTGCCAATATCCCTTCCCCATTTTCTCGTGGGTGATGCTAACTCGGGTAGGCAATTTCATCAGAAGATCCAATTCCACACAGACCTTTTATAAATACTCGGGCAAGAACAATTTGCAGTCCGAGCATCCAATGTCGGTGGCTGCCCTCACCGCCTTTGCCAAAGAAAACAATTTAGCCTTATTATATAGATGTATCGGTAACCCCTCAAAACCAATCCAAGCTGGCACAATTGATGGCTCCTCATGAACACTAAAATCATGAATCCATTTGAAAACACGCATATTCAATCCGCAGAAAAACCAACAGCCTTTTCTCCATAATCTGCAATAATCTTCCTCCAGTACCCAATCCAGAAATTACCCTTGAATCCGACTTTGTGAAAAGCCTTTCACAGTGATTCCATATTCGGAGCATGTTTCTGGAATTTACGGACCAATGCAAATCTCCAAGGGGATATGAGTGTATCGTGTTTATCAATGGAGTTTGAATTTTGAAAAAAAAAAAGAGTTTTTAGGAGCCAGAGAGATTTAATTCTTTCATGCCCAATTACTTCTTAAACAATCCATAACCGTACACCAGTTTGGGAAGTGAATTTAACCTTAATAAACCCCTCATCTCTATACAAAAATTTCTATTGAAGATTCTATGGGGCGCATTCAATTCAGATTCTATGAGATTTTTAAGGAATTTAAAATTTTATAGGCATTCAGTTCTTATTTTAAAATGGTCCACTAAGACCTAGATGTATTCAATTCAAATTGTAGATTATCTGTTGAAACCTGTTAACATTCAAAACTATACAAATTCTCATAGATTTCATTAAATGGATGATTGTGAATCGTGATTGGTTTTCTAGATAATGATTTGTATTGGGAAATATATTCTTTTTCCTCAAGGTTATGAGCTTCTCTCATTAGTATGAATATATTTTTAATAATTTTACCTGATATTAAATTTTTTGCAGTTTTCAAAATTTAGTCACAATTTTCTTTTTGGTCAACTTCAAACGGAAATTAACAAAGAAAGAAAATAATTTCTTCCCTAACTAACCACAAAATTCCCTTTTTCAAACATGGATTTCATTTTCCTGAAATAGAAAATAGAAAATCAAAGGGAAAAGGGAAAAAGTTCAAGAAACTGAAATTCAAACAAAACTCATCACAAAACATACTTTAAATTAAGCAAAATAAAAGAATCACATGGTACAAACCTTGAACAAAGAAATAAAAAAAGGCGACAACTGCATGATCTCCAAAAAATCATAGACCCGCCACCGTGTTTTTTGATTTTTTTTAACAAATTGATTTGATTCCAAAATTAAGAAAAATGACTGATAAACATATGTGGGCTTTGGAATTTCAACACCATTGTATCAATCACTTCTTTATTTTTGCGTGTCATTCAAATAATCAATAGACTTTATGAATCGAAAGAAATCATGATAAATCAATCTAACATAATCTGCGTAGAGTCTGCAAAGAGCTAAAAAAAAATCCATAAAGCAAGCAGAATACATAGACTTTTGAAAATCATATAGAATCTTTTAAAATTTGAATTCATATCAATTAGGCCCAAATAGATATGTTTTGTATTTGAATTTTGGATAGGTTTTGTATTTGAGTAAAAACACTATATTTTTTAATTTTTGGTGCAATACAGTAAGCCCTTTATAAAGTAATACTCTCGGGATTTGAGACAAATATTACTATAGAGAGTTTATTTTTAAATAGAGGCTTACATATAAAATTATAATTTAAAAAATAGCTAAATACATTATACGACAGCTGGAAATGTATCCCTTCATATTTTAAAAACATGACTTTAAAAGATATATAAGGTTCAAGAGTTTAAAAAAAAAAACAAATGTACGTACATCATACATTTACATTGTGTATATATTAGATTTAGAATATTCATTAAAGTAATACAATATCTGGGATTTTAAAACTTAATATCCTTAAATTCGAAAATTGGTGGGACCAATATATTTGTGGATTTTAATTCTATTAGATTATAGGAGACTACTATTGGAAGTTCAAATAAAATTTTAGAAAATTTTATATTCAAATTTTTATATCAATAAATGAAAATTGTACATTCAAATCCAAATAGAGTGAGTAATGAATATCATTATTATGAAAGTTTGTGGTGGAACTATGTGTTAGAGAGTACTATTATAAAATTCTAAAAATTTTAAGGGATCAAGATATTTTATATTATAAGGACCTATTTACACAAAAAATATATCTTTAGTACTAATATGCGATTTTCAAAAAATAAATTTGGAGGAGGGGTGGGGGGGGGGTGGCGGTGGCGTGGCCCCCCCCTCTTGCCTCAGCTCCACCAATGCATGGTGGAATCGTTAATTTAATAACTTACTCGTTTCAAAAAATTATTTAAATGAAAATAAAATTGAAATTGAAGACTCGGGGGCTATGAGTGATTTTGATGATGAATCTGCTATGATCTATTGGCTCGGGCCATTGGTGGTAATGGTAGCTTAGGGTTCTTGCATTTTGGGAGTTTAGTATGTTGGCTTTAGGGATCAATGTTTATTTGTTTGTCACTCACTAATTCGGATTTGGCCTTAGACTAGTCATAATTTGACATAGTGGGTAAATCATGACATTATTTTTTTTTTACATAACATTTTTTGACATGAATGGATTTGCCAAATCCGTTCTAAATTGATGTGACATTTTAACGCATATTTCCACGTCAACGCAGAACGGATCTCCAAATCCGTTCTCGAACAAAATGCAAGTAGCCAAAAAGCAGCTGCCACATAAGGGTATAATTTCTTTAAAACAGTTACATTTATTTCTTGCAAATGTCATTTACATAAGGGTATAATTTACAGGTAAAAATAGTATGTCTTCATTTTGTATATCATTTCATATCCCATTAATAAAAAATTGTAATGTGTTAATTTTTTAATTAAAAAATTATAACCTAAAAAAAATGGTGGAACCCTCAAAAGAAAAAATAATACATAACAATTTTTTATTAATAGGATAAAAAACCGAAACTAATGTCATGGTTGGCATTATATCAAATCATAACTAGTCTAACGCCAAACCACACCAATTCCCTATACGTGCCCAACGACACGACTCAGTATTTGTCCTGTCAAGTTTTTTTTCTTTCAAAATCTATATTATATGATTTTACTTTTTTGAAAAGCCAGGTAACATTTACATTCATAACAAATTTTAAATTTGCCTCTGCCACGGGTTGTAGATAATTGTAGACCATAAAATTCATTTGACTAGATCCATAACAAATTACTCAAAAACTAATAAATAATTTGACTTTTGGGTCTTATATTTTTTCATACAAAAAAATTAATATTTTAATCTCGAGAAAGAAAATTTTAATTGAAAAGGCAACCCAAACGCAAAAGTGAAAATAATTTTTTTTTTTTTAAAAACTAAATTGAAAAGAAAATTCTTACTCGGGTCAAAATTTAAGAGACAGGAGCTAAACTCTTATGACCCGAATTATTACTTTTTCTTTAAGGAAAATTCTGATATGGACCGGGTCCATGTGGACTATGTGATCCAGATTTGGCCACATCAATGCAGAATGAGGAGAGAGAAGGAAATGCAGTGATGTGATCAAATCTGCACCGCATGGTCCAGTGGACCCACTCCATATCAGAAGTGTTCTTTCTTTGACCATAATTGTACCGACTACATTATTTAATGATTTGTATCTATGTATTAAAAAAATAAAATTAATTGAAGGCAATAAATTGGTGATGGGTACCACCAATCACCCAACACGTTGGTTTAATGAATTGTATATATTAAAAAAAATAAAATTAATTGAAGACAACAAATTGGTCATGGGTACCACTCACATAACACGTTGGATAAAAAATGGCATGCCCATTCTGCCTGCTTGATTGGTTATCAACACCCAAACATTCTTCTACCAAACAAAAAAAAAATGGTGGTGGTGTTGCTGAACTAGCAGGGAACAATGGTTGATGAAGAATTCTTCTGAGCATTTCCTGACCAATAACCAAATCTTGAAATTCAGTTGTAGATTGGGCAAACAATAGTAATAGTACTAATGTGAAAAGATGATGATTCTTGATCTCTTATTATTATGTTGTTTTCAGTGGAATTTTACTACTTTAGTAGTAGTACTAATTCAGTTGTAGATTGTGAAAACAATAGTAATAGTCCGAGATCTAGTTACGCTCATTTCCAGTGGAATTTTGTGAAGGAAAAAAGTATTTATGCACATTCGACCCATAAAATACTCAATTTCGCCTCATACGCATATTTAATAACAAGCCCAAAACAAATAACAAGTAAGCTATGAATCGTACTAGTCGAAATCCAACACCTACACATCGGAATGAGACACAAACACCATGTGTTGTTCATACCATCAAACGGACATACACAATGTTGGTCTCTTCGAATGCAATTCATGCTATAACTCAACATTCACACGACCGAGATCGATCGTCTTGTCACAACTCTAAAGAAATTACTACAACGGTCCCCTAGTTTAAGCCTAGAAGCGAAGGCTTTAAAATGCAATACATGGGTTCAGTTTCTCCCTTAACGAAAGGCCCACACTTTAAGGATCCATTCATATTTGTCATTGCCCACCACTGTGGACTTAACAACTACCATTTGTAGTACCTAACATTTCTCCCGGTTAAGAACGGGCTCACATATTTAACACATATCGAGAACTCCCGGGTTCAACGACAACACACACATGCACACGAATGAATCCTGGGATGAGGTCGATTCTAGACAAGAGCTCAAACTGGTGACGACATAACAATTAAGACTCCAAAATTGGTAAATACTCAATATTTATGATAACAAGATAGATAATGCAAATAGCATACACAATTAGATTCAATGTTAAGCATACAAGAATAATAATTCAACGTTTCATCCAATGCAATAAATCATGCCTTTAATACTTCCAACACAAAGTTACATAAGTATAAAGTAGACATTCATGAATTTTAGTACAAAAATTATAAGGGTGAAGTGTCTTACTTGGTATAATAAGCAAGCAAATTAATTTATAGAAAACCAAAAAACGCAGCGACTTCAAATCCAAAGTACCATTCGCTGGAAAATCAAAATGCACCTCTGTCACTTTTAACGTGTAGCCCTTTCAGTTAGCTTTGAAACGCACAAAGAATCACCCAAATAGAGTTCATTTACTACTTTAATTATGAATAATGCTCACAGTTCTCTGTTTTCCCCAGATTTTCTCCAATTCTCTATATTTTTCTTTCTTTTTCTTTAACCTATCTTTCTTTTTCAACTCACAAATTGCACTAAATACCAGGAGACACCTTTTCAAAAAGTGTCAAACCACTCCCCTAAGTTTTCTAAATGACACGCGTAATTCCTCAAGTTATAGATAATATTAAAGCCATACATAAACAACGTACACAATAATTATCATTTAATAATCATATAACACATAAAATTAAATTTAAAATTTATCATTTAATGGCAAAAGGTTCAAGTTATCACAGTTGTAAGTAGAATAAATGGGGATTGCATGGGCCTGTCCCAACTTTTCCTTATTGGTCATGACATGGCACCCAAAAGTGGTGGAGAAACATTTGTGTTTAGGACTTCCGTCCTCGCTGACGTGGCCGTTTTCCCTACGCGCCTTGCCACCGTCCTCAACCCGGGACTTCCGTCCTCACCCGGCCGAAAAAAACCCTAGAAACCCTAACTTGGCCCCGTGACTTTGAGGACGGAATTGCCACTTCCGTCCTCAAATTGCAGGCTATTTGCAGTGTCTAGTCATTTCTCACTTTTGCTTTTTTGACCATACAACTTCGCCGGAAATTTTTGAACGGTTTTGGCACTTTCGTTCGCATTTCTGACCGATTTTCAGAGACTTGTCCAATTCAAATACTTAATTTTAGAATTTCCCATTACATCTATAAATACCCCCTCAAAACCTCTCCACAATCTACCACATTCTCAACTCTTAAACCCATAAAAACCCCATCCTCTTCCCAATTCGTTTTTCCAAAATTTATTTCTACAAAAACCCTATCCTCCATAATGGCCAACTTTCCCGAATTTATTCAAAAAAAAATGCGTAACAAATTCAGGGATGTTGATTTTACAAGAGAATGGTCTGCCGAATACGAGGAGGTTTTAATAGAAATTTGTTATGATTTTAGTACACAGGGTTAACCTGGTGAAAAACGTTGGTCCGATTGCTACAATGAAATTGTTTACGGAATGAACTCCGTGACCGGGGGACAATTCACAATTGCGATGATCGACGCAGGTCTAGCAAAACTGTGTAGGCGGTTTTGGGATTTCGAAGCACTTACTCACAAATCTTGGTTCAAGTACGACGGTAGGACCAACATTGTTGATTTTGACGGTGCTGAGGCCCAGTGGAAGGAATACGTTGCGGTAAGTTGCATGTAATTACGGTACACTGTATTAATTCAATGTTTTCATAACTAAATGTTTTGTTTATATAACTCTTCCATAGGCTAATCCAAGGGCTAAGCGGTACAGAAGGAATGACGAATTTTTCTTTATCCTTCTCTGCCATATTTTTGGGTACGAAGGAAGAGGATTTGTGGACGAAGTAGGACAGTGTTCAAGATCACCGAAAGAGGTAACTGTGGAGGCTCCCCCTAACTACCCGATGTCGGATGCATCGTACAACAACACTTGTTCATGGAAACTGATTGAGCATAAGTTTCAAAAGAATTAGGGTTTGAAATATCGGGACTTTGTATTCTTATATGTTCGATGTAAATTTGTTTCTCTGAATGCAATGGAATTCTCAGTTTTTTGATATTTGAAAGTTCCGAAATGAGTAATATTTAAGAAACACTGAAAATAATAATAATAATCTGAACACGCAGGGAAAAATTTTCTAATACATTTATTGGAGAGGGTATAAAATGAACTTTATCTGTGGAACCAAGATTGATGTCAAGCAAAAATTGTTGCAATCCTCCGTCTTAGTACGCGTCATGTATTTTGGTTACATAAACGCACCATTGATTCCCAAAGTCGTCCTTTAGGTAGACAGAACTCGCTAACTCGAGACCAGTTTGGGAAAAATGAATTGGGGAGAGGATAGAGTGTTAATGGTTTGAGAGTTGATGATGTGGGTTATTGTGGAGAGGTTTTGAGGTGTTATTTATATATGAAATGGGAAATTCAGAAATTAATATTTGAATTGGACAAGTCTCTGAAAATCGGTCAGAAATGCGAACGAAAGTGCCAAAACCGTTCAGAAATTTCCGTTCGATAATGCATGGTCAAAAAAACAAAAGTGCGAAATGTCTAGACAGTGCAAATAGCCTGCAATTTGAGGACGGAAGTGGCAATTTTCCGTCCTCAAAGTCACGGGGCCAAGTTAAGTTTTTGGCACAAAGTTTCGGACTTCCGTCCTCAACCGGCAGAAACTTTTTTCCCAGCAGACATTTGTGGCCTGATTTTGTAGGGATAGAAAATCCTATCCATTCACTACCAAAATCTCTATAAAATCCAATACCCTTCCCACCTTTTTTCTTACCCCAAACAACATTCCCCAATCAATTTGTTCCAAGCAAACCCATCATTCCTCAACCCCATATTTTGTTTTTAAAAAAATGGCACTTGAATGTCCGATGAGATTGTATTTACATTTTGACCACAATATAGTGTACGAAAATGGTGGTTATCCCCGTTTTGCGGAGCCAAGCTAAAGAAGTTTGGAAGTTATACAAAAACTTTCATTCCGACAACTTTGCCACAGAATATGTCGGCACAAAGGAGTCGAGCTTTCTAGTGTCACTGTTCGGCTAATAATGATTCGTCCATTCTTCATGCCGACGTACAACATGGTATTGCACGATGTTGTAAACCTTAACGACGAAGAAGGTTTAGACACTTTGTGGGGAATCAAAATGGATTTCAAACTACAAGGGATTCATGTTGGTGTCTTGTTAGAACCTGTGCAGAGACATGTAGATAGCTTTGTAATACCAACAACACAATTTGCGCCGGAGGCACAATTTGTTCCGGAGCCAAATCCAATACCAATTATGCCCCCACCATATACTTACGAACCCTATACAAATAATTCGGTCATGGATTCCTTGGGTCCAATATCAGACATTGACGGTGTTGGCAATAAACGGAAGACGACCTCGCTGGCGATAGTGTTGGTGAACACGAGGACGACGGGTTCGAGGAAGATGCAGAGGCGGTAGCGGAAGATGCCAACCCTGAAATACAATAACAAACCGCTGGACCGAGTACTGAAGAGATGGTCCAAGAGCCTGAACCCACTCCATCTATTCTGTAATTTGCCATCATACTTTAACTATGCTAATTTTGCCTGTTGGAATGATATGGGTTCCATGGAACCTATCCATGAACTGACATACGGGGAAGAAACAATTAAAACATGGAATCCCAATTTTCCCGAAATAAGCTTGGGGATGCAATTCAAGGATGAACGCGAGGAAATGTTGGCAGTTAACGTGTGGCATGACAAGGTGGCCTTGAGGGAATGGAAAAGAGAGAGGAGCAACAAACAATGGTTCAGCGGGGTGTGTAGAAACTCAACCGAAAAAAGTCGATGCAGTTGGTATATTCGTGTTAACCATAGCAGGGTGGATGAAATGTGGAAGGTTACCAAGCTTAACCAGGCCCACTACTGCTTGATGGACCAGAACAAAAAATGCAACATGTCCTCCAACTACATCGGGGTAAAAATTCTACACCTTGTACAGGCTGATCCTGAAATTTTTGTTAAATTGATTAAGGTTGCTTGTGAAAATAATATGAGTTTGACTTGTACCTATAGAAAAGTTTGGTATGCCCGCCGAAATGCTATAGAAACACTTTTTGATACTTGGAAATCAACTCTCCAGGTACTGCCCCAGTATATGCGGGCACTATGATTCAAACTCGGGTGCTATAGTCAAATTTCTTTACCACCCACGAGAAACTGTTAATGGCCCCAAGGTGTTCAGGTCATTGTTATGGACTTTTAAACCGTTGGTTGACGGTTACAGGTGGTGCCGGCCTATAATTTTAATTGATGGGACACACATTGGGGGAATTATAAAGGGACACTCCTGGTTGCAAGCACTCTGGATACTAACAACCAAATTTTACCCCTCGCTTTTGCATTGGTCGAATCAGAGGCACGTCTACTTGGTCATGGTTCCTTAAGAACTTAAGGGAACATGTTGTGAAAGGCCTTCAAGTGTGTCTAATCAGAGATCGCCATGCCGACATTCTTAGTGTCGTGGCTAGTGTCCCCGGATGGCAACCCCCAATGGCAGTGCACCGATACTGCCTTAGGCATTACAGGTCCAATTTTCACACTCATGCAAAAAACAAAGAATTGAAAGATTATGTGTGGATTGCTGCAACCCAAAAGAAAAAAAATAAGTGCGATTTTTATCTTGAGCGTATTAAACAAAAAGATGAGGATGCATTTAATTGGTTGATGCAGCAACCCAAAGAGTTGTGGTCTTTGGCATACGACGGGGGAATGCGTTTCGGTTGCATGACGACAAACATGTCCGAGGCGCTTAACAGCGTTCTGAAGCAGTCTAGAGCGCTGCCTTTGAAAGCGCTCGTGGAGATGATTTTTTTTCAAGCTTGTACATTATTTTGACACACACTGGCAAGACACTAATAGTTGTCAAACACCTTTCCCTAAGAGGATATGGGAGCAGTACTTCGCGTACGAACAAAAAACAAGTATGACTGTGCAACGACACCACAAGGACCGTCATGTCCCGACATAGAGGAACTGGCTAAGGTGGAAAAATATACACGGTCAACTTATCAGCTCGTGCGTGTAACTGTGATAAGTGGTCTACTTATTCAACTCCATGCTCCCATGTCATTGCTGTGTCCAAATTCATCAGGGAGGATGCTTCTAAATATATCCACCCTGTCTATTCTCTCGATCATTATAAGAATACGTACAAGTCCATTTTATATCCTGTACTTGATCCCGTTCATTGGAGACCTCCCCCTTTTGATATGACACATCACCCTCCTAACACGAAAGGTACGCAAGTGGGTTGACCTCAAAGGCGGAGATTTCAAATGCCTATGGACACAGAGAACAGGGGCACTCAAAGGGAAAAGAAGTACGGCCACTGTAAGCGAGTCGGTCACAACCGGAATACTTGCCCCATGTTAGCACATCTTCACCAAGCACCTCCTCCACAGTAATTGTATTTCAATTCTACTAAATTGTAATAGTTTAGAATGTATAAAGTTGTTTTAAATGTGTTCAATTTTTTTCATTCAATATCCGAAAATTGCTTAGATTACAATTACCTATTATTAAAGTTGACGTAATAAATTGGCAAAATCATCATTCCCGTCCTTATAATCAAGGATATCGTAAGGGGATGGATGAATTTGTACATGGTCACCGGTGTGTAATCTTGAAAACACAACAAACTCATCCCACCCCAAAAAATAGTAATCGGCTCCGCCTTCGTCTCTAGTCACTTGCAGTGTCAATTTGTTCCCGTGAAGATTGCGCATGTGTAGTACTTCGAAGATTCCAAGCTGCATTCTAACACGCCATTGCATGTACTTTCTACATATCCACTGTACACGGGAAACAACATTACAACACATAATTGTAAAATGAACGATTTTATTACTAAAATTTTAATATTACTAAACGTACCGGTTTGGAAAGTGCCGATTATGTTTTGTCAATGTCTATTTGAAAAAACTCTACCGGAAAAATGCCCCATCTGAGGGATACGATAATTCGCCCTTCAGGTAACCTATCCCCGGCCCTCCCTTAACATAAATATCTAATACATTCATTGGAGATGATATAAAATGAACTTTATCTGTGGGACGAAGATTGTTGTCACGCAAAAATTGTTGCAATCCTTCGTCTAGGTAGTACGTGTCATCTATTTTGGTTACATAAGCGCACCATTGATTCCCAAAGTCGTCCTTCAGGTAGTCAGAACTAGCTAACCCGAGACCAGTTTGCTCCAACCAACTTGTGTACTTCAATGGAAGACGCTACAAATCGATAATGATGAGTTAGATAGCTATACACATTTCATAGAAGAAAAACTTACACAGTACTAAATAAAATACTACCATTTTTCCATTGGTTTGATTTCCGACCGCAATTCTAAATTGGTGCCTGAAATACTCTTCCAGGGCGGGATCCATTTCGCTATTCATTTTGAAATAATATTAAGGAGGATAGGGTTTTTTTGTAGAAATAAAATTTGGAAAAACGAATTGGGAAGAGGATAGGGTTTTTATGGGTTTGAGAGTTGAGAATGTGGTAGATTGTGGAGAGGTTTTGAGGGGGTATTTATAGATGTAATGGGAAATTCTAAAATTAAGTATTTGAATTGGACAAGTCTCTGAGAAAATCGGTCAAAAATTAGAAACGAAAGTGCCAAAACTGTTCAGAAATTTCCGGCGAAGTTGCATGGTCAAAAAAATAAAAGTGCGAAATGACTAGACACTGCAAATAACCTGCAATTTGAGGACGGAAGTGGCAATTCCGTCCTCAAAGTCACGGGGCCAAGTTAGGGTTTGTAGGGTTTTTTTCGGCCGGGTCAGGACGGAAGTCCGACGTGGCAAGGTGCGAAGGGAAAACAGCCACGTCAGCCAGAATGGAAGTGGGACTTCCGTCCTCAACCCGGGACGGAAGTCTGGACAATGTTTCTCCACCATTTTTGGGTGCCATGTCATGACCAATAAGGAAAAAGTTGGGCCAGACCCATACAATCCCAGAATAAATGAGTTAGGAAAAACAAACATGAGCTATTATGTGATGATGATCAAGAGTATCCCAGGCTAATGCATAACACCGAAATTATGAATTTAAAAAAAAAAAATCCCTTTCAAATGTCCATTCTTTGTTATCGTTGTATGTTTTAAATAGTGGTTTGTCTTCCCATAAATATGTATGCTTTTATGGAGGGAAACGTTTCTATGGTTGGGGGAATGTTCATTCAAACAAGCTCTTCATGGAGAAATCCTAACAATTTGGAATGTTCATTCAACCTTGAATAAGACATTGAGTTAAGAAATTCAGTTGTTCGCCTTACTTAAATGGAATTTTTATCTTTAAGATATATTGCAGTTTTGAAAATAGTGACTTATTCTAATATGCGTTATTAAAGATAATTTCTCACTCAGAAAAGTGAGAAATTACAATGTATTCTTATCTAATTAATAAAACTTTTTTACTTTACCAGGAAATAAAATAATATAAGTGATACATTGTACCGAAATTATACGAATAACTATTGAACAAGGACCTCCCAAATTTAATAAAAAATATTCCAAAACCCTTAAATCTCACAGCGAAAATACACAAAAAAAAAATAAATAAATAAATAAATTCACTAACACAGAGGATAAACAAAACAATTTCTTTCTGTGTTTTTTCTTTTGTATCATTTTTTATTACGATACATTGTCGCAACAATAATATACCAAACTAAATTAGCTGCACTTAGGACCGCCAAAACCCAAAAATAGTTGTCCAAACGACTCTTGTTCAATGTCTCTTGAAACCAATTGTTCCTTCCTCCTCTTTCACTGATTCTTCCAACAACATAAACCGATAAAACACTTCCTATAATTCCCATACCAAATATTCCTTGTGTCATAAATATAATGTACTTTTGCATTGATGGAGAAGCCTTATTACTAAAGTAACCAGCCATACTATTCTCAATTATTGAATCATGACCAGCAAGAAGAATGTATTGTGGAACTAACCAAAATGCAGTCATTGGGATCTTCCCGTCCGGTTTTTCGAGTAGCCCGTGATTCGTAATCACTCCAATTCTTCGAGTTTCGACTTTTGAAGCAGTTATGCAGCATAAAACAGACAATAGTATGCCTAGAGCAGGGGTATACCTTGACTTTGCGATAGGAGAAAATGTTGTTGAAAATACTAGCTTAGATTGTTCATAGATTACTAGTAGGATTGTTATGGGAAATTTGAGCTTTCCTACCTTGTAATTCATGTGATTTGCTTGCTCAACAAAGTATGTGCTTCCAATGGATGTTATTAATCCTGAAATTATAAATGATATCCAAAATGGAATCATGCAAATTGTGATTTTTGTATCTTCTACTTGTGAAACTGTGCATAGCCTCCACTTTTTCTCTGGTTCTTCTACGATTGCAGCCTTCTCCAAGAACCTGTAGGGATGATTAAAAGGAAATGCTCGAGTAAGGGGTGACTGTAGTGGTGGATGCAGTGTCTCACCATCGAGGTCACATGCCCTCTCCTCAAATTTTTTAAAAAAAGAAAGTAAATAGGGTGTATTTTTACTCCATTTAGATGACATGTTCATTAATGACCTCACACAAATAAGATGAATCAGCGAGTGACTATAATACTATTAGATTCTGGACACGTCACTGGGTAAGTGTTATCCAAAAGAGAGGTTTAGGACCCCTCTCCATTCCCTTCCCAATCCCAACTTCTTCTCTCACGTACCCTACTTTATCCCAAAGTTTCCGCCATTTTCATTATTTAAAAAGAAAAATTTACACGTGACCTCTTGTTGATAATGAGAGATGGAAGGAAATTTTAGATAGATATATGATCTTAATAGAGTTAGGACCTGTTAGTTAACCCCAATAAGAATTGAACTCAATAATAATCGATTACGCACTTAATTCAAGCCCCTATTAAAGTTGTAAACTTAAAAAAAAAAAATGAATGAGACAAATGTACGTTTGCAGCTTAAGAAAAAATATGTAGTTGTAATTAAGAAAGCGTCAAATATTTTAGAAGATTTTTAAAATAGTAAGAAAGTGAATAAAAATGGGATGAATACTATTAAATGTTTAATTTCTTAAGAGTGTCAAATTAACATATTTTTCACACATCATCACATATTAATTAAGTTTTCAGATTTTTTAATTCAAACCTAATCTTCATATTGAATAAATGGCTATTTAGGTTAGTAAAATATTTACGCTTTACAATTTTAGCTACTCAACTATTTTTTATTAGCCAAGCATTTACGTATGACTAAACATAAAATGCCACCACTTTTTGTGGTGGTTTCCGGCCAAATTAGAAATTGTGGTACATTTGGCTAATAATGCAGTGGCAAAAATGGAAGTACACATCAACCACACTCCGTGCAAATTCTTTACTTATTAATGTTAGAGCTCTAAAAAATAAAGAGACACATTAATTTTGACACACTAACTTCCAATTTTTTCCCATGGATTATTTGCCACATGTCTATCACGTGTCTAATATGGCTAAAAACCACCATAAAAATTACTTGCGGGTTATTTTTCAGCACGCACGTAAATACTAGGGTGATCCAATTAACCAAAAAAAATAGTTGAATACCCAAAACAACAGTGTAAATAGTTTAGTGACCTAAATAACTATTTACTCTCTCAATATTTAATGTCGAGTTTGAAAAAAAATCACCACATATATTTAATGAATTCAATTTTCGAATTCCTATTCAAGTTTCAACTTTAAAACCACTCATTAGACTCCAGATTTAAGAATTTTCGGAATTTATAATATTTCATGCTTCATATTTCAGTTTTATCAAACATGCACTCAAATATTTTTTATAAAGACCATACCTGAAGCCCCAGATATGTGTGCCCTCATATTCATCATATTTGTGCAGATCACTAACGTTGTCTGGATGTTTATGAAACATTTTGCAAGCAGAAGCTATGAGCACTCTGATAACATTTGTTAACAAACTCTGTCTCTCTTTCTCATCATCAAAAACATAAGTGCAATACCCTCCCAGGAAGAAAATTGTAGCGACCAAACTACAAATTGCAGGAACTCCAAACCGAATGGACCATGGTTTTACATATGGAAGTGCAATTGTTCCAATAACAGTAACAAGTACTATAACAAATATTCGGAATGATCCTTTTGTTGTAGATCCTTTCAGTAAGGAGATCATTCCCTCAACTGGTTGGAATTGATTATCAGCTTCACCATTTTCTTGTTGTTCATCTGATGACTTGTTATTGTCCTTTTGTTCGAATGCAAACGAGACCAGAGAAACAATGTGACCTGCCTGTCCCACGGCTATTAATGCTAAAGACGTGTAGAAGAGTGATTTTTGAGTCCGGCCAAGGCATTCGGGTTTGTATTGGCTACATGTTCCAGTTGATTTTGAGAGCACCGGTGGTGTAGACATAGATAGTAATCCCAATCCCTTGATGTATAGTTGAGATGAGTAAAATGTGGGAGAAAAAAGATGAGAGCATTTAAATTATTTATCTTTTAGTTAGGAAGGAAATGAGAGAAGTGAAAGTGGTGAAATAATTTCTTGGAAACAAAATGCATATGGTCAAAGTTGACCTTCTTTATATATTTTGAAAAGGGTTAGTAACAATTTAGTCCTTTAAAGTATGATATGGTATCAATTTATTCCAAATGATAGAAAAACTTTGAATTTAGTCCCTTTTAATTAAATAATTGTGTCAATCAAGTCTTTAGGAGTAGAACTGTATTAAATTAGTCCTTAAAAATATAAATATTGGCAATTCAATACTTCTATCAAAATTCATTGCAAATTGAAAATCAACATCACAAATTACATAAATTATTTATAACTTTTTCACTCAGGTGATAATTATTTAGGAAATTATTAACTAAATTCTATTTTATATTCCTTTACATAGAAAAAAGTAACTCAGGTTTGTGATATTTTTATTGTTAAATTATACCTAATTGCAAATAAAATGGTCATATTGTAATTAAGTTTAATTTATAGAGACTAAATTACTAAACTTAATATTCATGAACTGACGCCCGTTGGGCGATGCCCCATGAGCGGGGAGATAGAACTGCCTCACCAGAGGAGGAGAGAGTAACCCTAGTAAAGGAGTCAAATTAAAGCATACCCCATGCGCGGAGAGGTATCAAACCCCATCGACGAGCACTCTGCTCCCACTTGGGCTAAGGGCCTTAAGATAATATTCATGAACTTAATGGATACAATATTTCATATTTAGGGGACAAATGATTTATTTTCACAGACCAAATTGAAAGAAACTGATATTCTTAATGACTAATTTGTCATCTACCCCTTTTAAGTATTGTCTTGATCATCTAGTATCCAAATCAGACAGACTTGACTAATCTGAACAGGATACTGCAGAAACTCTTTTAATTTAATTAATTAATAGAAAGAACCTTAGGGTGAAACTTAAATGAAATGATTATTTTCTATCTTCATCTCTTTCCCTTCCCTCCCCTCTATTGTTGTTAAAATAGCGAGAAGAATCGCGATCTGGTGGAAACGGAGTAGAATCGGAGAATTGGATCGTAAAAACGTATGTTTCTACCGAGTCTACAAAATTTCCTATTCTTCATCAATTTTTTTTTCGGGAACACATGGTCTTTATTGATGAGAAGGCTGAAGCCGAACAATTACAAAGAATATGTGATTTCTCATAATGGGTTCCAAGTTAATCTTGGCATAATGCTAAACAAATTTCATCTAAAAATATATTTCAAATATGGTGTATCTGTAATGTCCAGTTTGCAAAGCCCTTGGACCGTTTGTGGCAAGCTCTCATCAATTTCGTAGATGAGAATCCTGAGTTGGATTTGGAAGAAGAAGACAATATAGAATTTGCACGTGATGCTACTACTAGTGCTATCGATGCATCATTTGACAATTTAGAGCTTCCTCATGATGATGATAATGAGTTTGATGAAGGCGAAAATGATGTGGACGCTGGTACGAAATTCAAGTCTTTGAAAGGCTTGCTCTATTAGATCATAAACTTATTACGTACTTTATTTTATTTTTTTTCTCCATATTTTTGGATCATATGATATGATTTATATCTTTCTTTCTTTTTTTCTTCAGGGAGGGGGGAGTGTCGAACCTGGGACCTCACAGTCCCAGGCAGAGTGCTCCCCCACTGGGACGCCAATCTATTGACATATTATTTATATCTTAATTATTGTAATATATATATATATATATATATATATATATATATATATATATCGATTTTATAATTCACGAGTTTACGATTTTCCATCCCTCCTCTGAGTCTACGTAGAATCGCGATGATTTTAACAACCTTACTCCCCTCCTCTTCCTTAAACTTTTTTTTTTTACTAACCCATAGTAGTTTATTGAATTTGAGGAAAAAATATATACATGGAGGGACAAAACCTTTCCTCCAATATATACATCAGACAATCGATTTCTAACTAAACAAAAGCGAAGTAAATATATATATAAATACTTTCTCTCTCATTCTCTCCTTTTAGACATTCTATTCCTTGTTTTCACAAAATAATTTCAATGAAAAGGTAGAAAATTCCAAAAAGAAAGAATAAAAATTGAAACAAATTGAACTTACCACTGTATAGGTTGTGCTGGAGAGGACGAGCATCCAGAAATTGCCTCGAGAAATAGAATCCACTCCAAGAACAAAAAGCAAAGGCAGTGCTCTAGTGAAGCCACCATATACATTCTGAATTCCAGCAGCATGTGTAAATCCTAGTTTCCATACATCTGTTAAATATGTCTGCATTATCCACAGTGCATATCCAGCAAACATATTTGTCCATAGCAGAACTGCAAATAAAATAAATATTCCCAAATTAGTTCGAACCTTGTCAAGCTATATAGGTTGTGAGTCGATCCCTGTTAAAAATTTATATCGCATATTTAGAAAATTCCAAAATACCAATCAAATTAGTCGGACCAAATACCAGAGCACCAATACCAAATTTTTTGCATCAAATTAACCAAATATGAATAGAGATTTTCTGGAATGAGACCTTATTCAATAATGATGAAGCTAGAAATCTTACCAACTACAGTTTTGAAAGCCATAACCAGCTTTTGTATCCCTTACAATAATTCTTCTTTGGACAAGAGAAAGGCTAAATAAAGGAAGAGATAGTGAGAAAGGGGAATCATGAATAATATGGAATATGATGTGTTTCATCAGAGTCAACTTTTGAAGTCTTCAATGTTTAAACTATTTTATTGCCAACTTGTGTAAAGGAAGCAGGACGAAGTGGGAAATTGTCTGTTGGGGGAAACTACAAAAGTATACCGACCTACCTATTAAAAAAAAATTGGGGGGCAAATTTGATAAAAAAATCCAAACTACATATAAAAAATCACTATCTAATAGTATTTTTTTTAAATCTCGGGGGCTGGGTAGAATCGTCCCTAGGCCTAAGAGAGAGAGAAAGAGACTAATAATTCAATTCCTTACAACTTTTATGCATTTTTATATCATCTAGGCTAAATGATGTATTTAATGCTGAAACAATTTTCGCATAGTAGATGAGGTCCCTAATGATTATTTGTAGTTTTATAGGTCCCCATTCAATTTATGAGCCAAGGAATTGGTCCTTCAATTTGTAAATTCAAGGGCAAAATCCAAATTTGAGATGGTATTAAATCTTAACCTTATTGTCTAGTGAAAATTTTTTCTATATATAAATATAACCAATTTCTTCTAAATATTTCAGTTTGGTTTAAGGGAAATATTTGAGTTACTGATTTACCATAAAAAATTATGAGGGTTAGAGAAAAAAAAATGAGAAGTTTATGTTGTCAAAATGGTTAGTAAAACACTTTTTATATCCTTTTTCAAAAATTTAAATAAAAAATCGATTGTAGAAAATTAATAATTACTATATAAAGTTAAATAACTATTTTTTTCCCTCAGCAGAAAAAAAAACAAGTTAAATGACAAATAGTGGTATGACCTATTTTCTTTTGGTTCACATTCTTGTATGAGCTATACAGCTTACTAATGAATCCGAACAATTCTTCTATTCCCCCATTTTATAACATGAACGATTTATATTATGGAATAGAGGTAATAAAGTCTAGATAAATACATAAGTATAAATTAAGTAAGACAAACCTTGTTTGGTAGTAATTTAGCTCTAATCATGTTTTGGTTGACATCCAGCCAGATGACTTTTTTTTCTTTTTTTTTTTTCAAAATTCTGTTTTTATTGAAAATGGCAAAAGCCTTAGAACAGTACAATCTTGAGAACCACCTCACAGTGAAAGCGGAATCAAAGTGAAACCTGTATCTAAATTATGGCCTTTGCTGAAATCGCAAATTTGGCAGACCGTTTCTATCAGATTTACATTGTAATTGAATTGATAAAGGTAGTTGTATAAAATTACAAAATTTACAAGAAGCATTAGTGTCACAAGCCTCATTAGCAAGCAAGTCCGCGACCTTATTGGCCTCTCTGTAAATGTGTTTAACTGAATGTTGATTAATGAGCTTGAGCAAAGTCTGAAATGGCACATCTAACTTCCAACTGTGGATGTGCTGAGAATGAATTGAATCCACCAAAAATTTAGAGTTCGACTGAACCGAAATCTGATTGTGTCCTAAACTAGTAGAAAGTTGAACCCCCAACACCATTGCATGTATCTCAGCTTCAGAATTTGTAAGGTCATCCCCCAAATAACGATAATAAGCAAAGACAAAATCACCATTACTACGACGCAATACTCCACCGGTACCTGCACAACCGGGATTGCCACTAGAAGCACCGTCAATATTTAGTATGAGCATCCCCGAAGAGTCCTCCCCCAACCATTTCACCGCCAAAGCCATACCTCTAATGTTCCAGGTGGGTGATCTCCGACCTATATAGTGATCATACAATCCCACTGATTGTAGAATTGGGGCAATAAATACTCTAATTCTTTCAAGAGCCCCCTATTATTTGCAATAATTCCTTCATAAATAAATCGACATCTTGCACGCCACAGCATCCAACATATTCCTGAACTGACAATCACATAAATATCCCGCCATTTCCCATCACCTTTCCACCATAACATTTTGAAAAAAAAACCGGAGTGTCACAATGTAGTAAACGCCAATTTACACCCATAAACCAGCAACATTTCTTCCACAAAAAAACTAGCAAGAGGACAGAGAGGAGGGTTAAACAGGGTGATCCCATGCCACCTCTCCTTTTTATTCTTGCTGCTGAGGTATTCTCGCGAAGTTTGAATCACTTGGTGGGATTACGGTCCTTTGATCCTTATGTTATATCTCACTCCACTTTGGTTATTTCTCATTTAGCATATGCAGATGATGTCATCATTTTCCTAAATGGAGGAAAACGGGGACTGCAGAATCTGATGCGATTTATTGATTCCTATGAGAAAGTTTCGGGTCAGAAGATCAATCCAGTCAAAAGTTCCTTCTACATTTCAAGCAGAACACAACAATCTCAAATACAAATGGTATCTCAGGTTACAAGGTTTTCTCAAGGTACACTTTCTTTCACCTATCTTGGTTGTCCTTTATGCACGAGGCGGTCGAAGGTATTATATTATGTTCCGCTTGTGAAAAAAGTGTTGATGCGGGTAGAGGGTTGGCAACAGAAGTTGTTAGGTTTTGGCGGTCGGTTAATTTTGATTCACCATGTTTTGATTTCAATGACATTATATATATTAGCCTCAGCTGATCCACCAAAAAAGATTTTAGATGATATTGGACGAGTCTTGGCTAATTTCGTATGGGGGTCAATCAATCTATGGTAATAAGCGGCATTGGATGTCTTGGTCACAACTAAGTAATGATGTGTTAAATAATGGTCTGGGTTTATTTGCATTACGGGATCTTCAAAAGGCATTTTCAATTAAATTATGGTGGAAATTCCGATCAACTGACTCTATATGGCGAGATTTTCTTCTTGATAAATATTGCAGGGATCAACCACATCCAAACCTGGTTCACTTGCCGAAGAACGAGAAGCAAGAATGCATGAGAGACACGATCAAAAGCCTTCTGCATATCTAATTTAATAATCATATTTCCCACCCTGAACTTTCTTATTAAGTGAACCCACCATTTCCGTAGCTAACAAAATATTGTCAGTAATTGCCCTACCGCTCACAAAACTAGTCTGATTAGGACTGATTAAGGAAGGAAGAATACCTGGGAAAATAAGAAGTGTTAGCCTCACCCTCATTTAACCACCTAATGCGGGATTTTTGTCTCCAAAACCCCTCATTCCTTTGTAACGCCTATACATACTCCCGCTTAGCAATTTCTAACTCCTGCAATCTAGCTACACTAGGACTTGCATCATACACCCTCTCCAAATTCCCCAATCTTTCCAAAGCCACCTTCAAAATTGTGGCATTGTTTCTGAATTCGTCCCTATTCCAAATGCTTAGAACACTTTTCAACCATTTCAATTTCAACTGGAGTTTTAACATACCCGAACCTACCATATCCTGCCTCCAACTATCCTCCACTACCTTCTTAAAATTTCTATGTTTAATCCTAAAATCGAAATGCTGAGCCACGCCTATCTGTAGTAAGACCAATCGAGACTAATAAAGGGCAGTGGTCTGAAATGGTACGTGTCAAGTGCTCTATGTTTATTTGCTGAAACATCAAATTCCACTCCGTATCAACCAATACCCTATCCAACCTTCGGTGTAAAGGCCTTACCCCTCCTCTACTCCATGTAAACTGACTACCTCTATAAGGAACCTCCAGCAAGCCACAATCATTAACTGTTTCCAAAAATTCCGAAATAGGCAACATAGCTGGAATGGAGCCTTGACTCTCCGACTGTCTCATGACCATATTAAAATCACCACCAATGAGCCACGGTTCTACCTGCTGCTCTCTAAACCGTATCATTTCCTGCCACAACTCCCTACGATGAACATGTGGACATTTTGCATATACAAATGAACAAACAACAGGCCCACCAGAAAAAACATCTATCCTAACATTCACCACCTGCTCCACATCACCCAAGATCTCCAATCCCAAAACACCATTCCACAACACCCATATTTTGCTAGAACAATTACTATAACTAAAATCAAATCCTAATATGCGTGCATACAAGGACAAATCATCCGACCCCACCATTGGTTCCAACAAAACCACCAAATTCAAAGTGTATTTATTTTTTTAATTGCCGAATGTTAGCCATAGTACTATCATTCGCAATGCCTCTGATATTCCAAATCAACCAATTCATGATTAAACATAACATAGGGAAAAGTATGAGTAGCTCAAAATAGGCTATTGAACACGAGTTGCACCTTTTTGAGCAAGTCTCGGCGAACGTCTCAAATGTTTGTCCTTAGGCACACTAGCATTATCTTTTGTTACCTTAGTCCGAATCGGGTTACCTGTCAGTTGTAATGAGACGGATGCAAAAGGAATTTCCCCTATTTTTTGCCTTGCTGTAGGCTGTTATAGAACTTCTGACCCGCCAAATTATGTTACAGGCTGTGGCAGAGCTGTTGACCCGGCTAATTCCCTTGTTTTTGGTCTTGCCTCAAGCATCTACTGACCCGGAATTCATTGAATTTGTTTTTAACAGGGGAGATATTGACCCGAAAGTCTCTGTTCCAATGGATGGCAATGGAGATACTAACCCGGAAACTCCTGTTCCGGGTCCTTCCCTTGCAATATGGGCTGTGTCCTCCTGACCCTGCTCCTCCTCAGAAACCCTATCAGCCGTCGCCGCTTGTACCTCCGACACAGCCAGGTTCTCTTCATCTTCAGTTGGATCGATCGTGGCTGCTAGTTCTGGCACCACTACCTGGTCCATCGTGCCCAATAAATGCACCGATTCCCCTTCAGTTAACGTCGATTCCATAGTTACCTTTGCCTCCTCCATATCTTTTGCAAATTTTTCTAGAGAAATAACATCTTTTTCTCTGGGAATTTTCAGAGGTTTTTCTCTATTTTCCGATACCACCTTTCTTGAATCAACAATCGGGCAAAATTATCAGTACTCGGTGCAATTTTCTTGACAAAAATTAGATGTTCCTCCAACGCCGGATCATCCATAACCAGAATAACATCATCCGGAACCACCACCGAGACTTGATTGTCTGGGATCGTCCCAACCAATAGGGCCGGGATCCGATCATCGTTAATGGTGATCGTCTTACCCGTAGGCTTCCATATTTCAGAACTAGTCCCAGGCGCCGATATCAGAACACCCGATTTCAAAACCTTATTTACCAATTTCTCTATCATATGTGTCGGTTCTATGATCTTTTTCTTGCCTTTATCCACAGTTTTTGGCCCTATCTGGGACTCTATAATGTGCGATTGACACCTTCCCTGACCATGCCCAATCAGCATACAAACTGTGCAGTATTCCGGAAGATCATCATATTGTATGGATTGCCAAAATCCTTTTCCAGTTTTTTCATGAGTAATTCGAACACGATTTGGCAAATCCCCCAATAAATCAACCTCTACGCAAACCTTTGCAATACTTGGCCTTGAAGCATTTGTTGTCGGAGTATCCAAAGTTAAAGGATTTCCAACAGCCTTAGCCAAAGAGAAAATTTTTGATTTATTAAACAAATGAATTGGCAGCCCTTCGAAACCAATCCAAACAGGGACGATCGAAGGCTCTTCATGAACATTAAAGTCATATGTCCATTTGAACACCCTCATCATCAAACCACAAAAAGTCCAAGAACCCCTGTCTCCATAATCTGCGATGAGTCTTCTTCCAAATCAAATCTTATGAGGACATGTCTAGGATCCATCCATCCAATCCAAAAACTACCCCTAAATGCGACACGATGTAAAGCTTTTCCGAGAGACTCCATATTAGAAGCGTGTTTATGGAATTTTCCAACCAAAGTAAATCTCCACGGGGACAGCAAAGCCGCGTGTTCATCCGCGGAGATCGAGAGATTCGGTTCCCCTTTGAAAGAGTTCAAAGGAGTCATTGGGAAAGTGTGTGTGATGGCCGGACTCGCAAGAAGATCCGAGAAGGATTTCTTAGGTCACATAGCAGTACCCCCCCGACGGCTCTAGTAGCTGGAGGACTCGCGGCCATGGTCGCGACCAAGAGACGTGTATCAGAAGGAAAGAGAAGAGTATTTTTAGGAGCCAAAGAATCTTTTTTTGGTAAGTGTATCCAGCCAGATGACTTGAGCAACTTCTTAAAAAAATGAATAAATAACCCTAAAGTTGCATGTCCGCATCTCAACCCCTTTTATTTTTAAATATAAAAAATAAATGAATTTAAAGAACATTTCATCCCAACTTGTTAGGTAGAAAATTATTTTGCAGAATATTTGACTATATTATGATTTTGGAAGATGATCTAATTAGCCCTTAAACTATTTATTTTTCATCAAACTTGTCCTGAAAGTATTGTAAAACTAATATTTTTAGTCCTGAAAATTATTTTGGGAAGTAATTTTTTTTTTAAGAACAGTGTGCTTTATTGATAATAGGCAAAGGCCAAAAGATTACAATAAAATTGTATCCCCATTACCGAATGGGTTCCAAATGCTTTCAGCAAAAAATGTATCCCCCTATCAACAAGCCGCAAGTATGGCTTATTAGACTTCGTGAATTTATCACCGGAGTAAAAGCCGCTCCACCAATTTTTAAATCATCATGGTTGTTACCTTGATTGTGCAATTTCGACGCCGCCACATCTACCCCTACAGTGGAATTTTAAATCATTATGGATCACTCCTCGAAATCCTCATCCCAAATCTCCACATAGTCATCATCATCAGGTACCTCATCATTTGCAAACAAGGAAAAGTAAAGACCTGAGCTATGAAGCTCAATAAGTATCAACACCTTTGGGATGAAACATGAAATAAGACACAAAACTGTTTTTCCCGACTTCCCAGAAAAAGAGTGAAGACATGCAAGTTTAGGTTCCTCCATACCTCACAGTATACACATAGAAATCCTTACAATATAAGCTTTAGAAACACAAGGAGCAACCAAGATAGAACAAATTTTAAAACGTCCAAAAGGCCCATCCGGTCGACCTAGAAAAAGTGTCTGGTCGACCGGTTACCATCCAAGATCAGGACATAAACATGTCCAGAGCTTCGGTCGACCTCACAAACACATCGGTAGACGCAATCACTCCGAACGAGGGAGTTTCCAATCCGGTCAATCAAAATCCACTATTGATCATCCGCAATTGGTCTCAGTAGTTTGGTCTAAACAACGGCCAAATGATCCGGTAAACCGAGATCTAGTCAGGCTCATTTTCAGTGTAATTTTGAGAAGGAAAAGTGCATTTATGCACATTCTGAATCCCAGCCTCAAAATACTCATCTTTGACTCATATGCATAAATAATAACTAGCCCAAAACAAATAACAAATAAGTTATGAATCGTACTCGTCGAAATACTACATTTACACATCGGAATGAGACACAAACACTACGTGTTGTTCATAACGTCAACGGACATACACAACGTTGGTTTCTTTGAATGCAATTCATGATATGACTCAACATTCACATGGCCGAGCTCAATCGTCTAGTTACAACTCTAAAACATAACGGTCTCCAACTTTAAGCCTAGAAGGGAAGGTTTTAAAATGCAATACATGAGTTCAGTTTCTCCCCGAACGAATGGCTCACACTGTATGGATACATTCATATTGTGTCATTTCCCATCACTGTGGACTCCACAACGACCATTTTGTAGTCCCTAACATTTCTCCCGGTTAAGAAGGGCTCACAGATTTAACACATATCGAGAACTCTCGGGTTCAACGACAACACATACACATGCACTCGAATGAATCCAGCGACCGGGTTGATTCCAAAATCAGTAATTACTCAACATTAATGATAACATGATAGAGAATGCAAATAACATACACAATTAGATTCAATGTTCAACATACAAGAATGATAATTCAACGTTTCATCCAATGTAATAAATCATGCCTTTGATACTTCCAACACAATGTTCCAAAAGTCTAAAGTAGACATTTCATTATTTTAGTACCAAAATTATAAGGGTGAAGTGTCTTACTTGGTATAATAAGCAAGCAAATTAATTTATAGAAAACCAGAAAACACAGCGACTTCAAATCCAAATTACCGTTCGCTGGAAAATCAAAATGCACCTCCGTCACTTTTCACGTGTAGCCCTTTCAGTTAGTTTTGAAACGCATTAAGAATCACCCCAAACGGAGTCATTTACTATTTTAATTATGAATAATACTCACAACTCTCTGTTTTCCCTAGATTTTCTCCAATTCTCTATATTTTTCTTTCTTTTTCTTTAACCCATCTTTCTTTTTCAACTCACAAACTGCACTAAATACCAAGAGACACTTTTTTCAAAAAGTGTCAAACCACTCCCATGAGTTTTCTAAATGACACACGTAAGTCCCCAAGTTATAGATAATATTAAAGCCATACATAAACAACGTACACAATAATTATCATTTAATAATCACATAACACATAAATTTAAATTTACATTTTATCATTTAAGGCAAAAAGTTCAAGTTATCACAGTTGCAAGAGAATAAATGAGTTAGGAATAACAAACAAGAGCTATTCTGTACCGGAATTATACGAATAACTATAGAACAAGGACCTCACAAATTTAATAAAAAATATTCCAAAACCCTTAAATCTTACAGCGAAAATACACACCAAAAAAAAAAAAAAAAATCACTAACACGAGGATAAACAAAACAATTTTTTTCTATGTTTTTTCTTTTGTATCATTTTTTATTACGATACATTGTCGCAACAATAATATACCAAACTAAATTACCTGCACTTAGGACCGCCAAACCCCAAAAATAGTTGTCCAAACGACTATTGTTCAATGTCTCTTGAAACCAATTGTTCCTCCTCTTTCACTGATTCTTCCAACAACATAAACCGATAAAACACTTCCTATAATTCCAAGACCAATTATTCCTTGTGTCATAAATATAATGTACTTTTTCATTGATGGAGAAGCCTTATCACTAAAGTAACCAGCCATACTATTCTCAATTATTGAATCTTGACCAGCAAGAAGAATGTATTGTGGAACTAACCAAAATGCAGTCATTGGGATCTTCCCGTCCGGTTTTTCGAGTAGCCCGTGATTCGTAATCACTCCAATTCTTCGAGTTTCGACTTTTGAAGCAGTTATGCAGCATAAAACAGAGAATAGTATGCCTAGAGCAGGGGTATACCTTGACTTTGCGACAGGCGAAAATGTTGTTGAAAACACTAGCTTAGATTGTTCATAGATTACTAGTATGATTGTTATGGGAAATTTGAGCTTTCCTACCTTGTAATTCATGTGATTTGCTTGCTCAACAAAGTATGTGCTTCCAATGGATGTTATTAATCCAGAAATTATAAGTGATATCCAAAATGGAATCATGCAAATTGTGATTTTTGTATCTTCTACTTGTGAAACTGGTCATAGCCTCCACTTTTTCTCTGGTTCTTCTACGATTGCAGCCTTCTCCAAGAACCTGTATGGAGGATTAAAAGGAAATGCTCGAGTCAGGGGTGAGTGCATTGGCGGATGCAGTGTCTCAAAAAGAGTGTTGAAATATAAAGTCCCACATCGAGTGTCTAAGGAAGATCCGAATAACTTATCAGCTCATGGGTTAACACCTCTCTTTGCCAATTAGTTTTGAGAGGATATGGAGGCACATGAGCTAGTTTTTACATGGTATCAGAGCAAGCCCTTAGGCGGGATGTGTGGGCTCTTTGTTCCCGTTTGGCCCAAGTAGGACGCCGGGCCTTGAATTTGACTCTCACCTCGATGTGAGGGGGAGTGTTGAAATATAAAGTCCCACATCGAGTGTCTAAGGAAAATCCGAATAACTTATAAGCTCATGGATTAACACCTCTCCTGCCAATTAGTTTTGAGAGGATATGGAGGCCCATGAACTAATTTTTACAGATAGGTTTAGGACCACTCTCCATTACCTTCCCAAACCCACCTTCTTCTCTCAAGTGCCCTACTTTATTCCAAGATTTCCGCTATTTTCATTAGGTTATACATTATTTAAAAATAAAAATTTACATGTGACATCTTGTTGATGATGGAAGATGGAAGAAAAATTTATATAGATGATCTTAATAGAGTTAGGACATGTTAGTTAACCCTATTTAGATGTGAACTTAACAGATTACGCACTTACTACAAACTCCTACTGAAGTTGTAAACTGCATTAAATGTAGTGTTTAGTAAATTAATGAGATAAAGGTAAGTTTGGAATTCAGTTAAGAAAATATGTAGTTGTAATGACACGGCTAGGGTGCTGAACGGCGTAAAATTCAGCACCTCCGGAACATTATCTAGATCGTAGGATGAAATCTGATGGCCCCATGTTGAGAGAGACACTCAAGAGTTGAAAACACCGAAACTCCCCTTTTCCTGCCCTTCCCCTCTGGTTTCGGAAAAATCCTTTTAATTCCTCCATTTTTTTCTCTTGTCTATCCTACATTTTTTGAAAACCCCTTTAATGCATCCATTATTCTCTCCCCTCTATCTTTGTAGATATTTTCCCCTCTGGCCCAGATCGTGTTCAGCATGTGCTGAACTTTACTATGTTCAACACTGTAGTCGAGTTGTGAGTTTTAATTAAGGAAAATGTCAAATATTTTTGGGCATTTCAAAATAGTATTAATTAAGTTTTCAGATTTTTTAAAGATCATACCTGAAGCCCCGGATATGTGTGCCCTCATATTCATCATACTTGTGCAGATCTTGAACGTTGCCTGGATGTTTATGAAGCATTTTGCAAGCAGAAGCTATGAGCACTCTGATAACATTTGTTAACAAACTCTGTCTCTCTTTCTCATCATCAAAAACATAAGTGCAATACCCTCCCAGGAAGAAAATTGTAGCGACCAAACTACAAATTGCAGGAACTCCAAACCGAATGGACCATGGTTTTACATATGGAAGTGCAATTGTTCCAATAACTGGAACAAGTAATATAACAAATATTCGAAATGATCTTTTTGTAGTATTTCCAAATTTCTTTTCTTCCGGTGATTTTGGAGGTCCTTTCAGTAAGGAGATCATTCCCTCAACTGACCGGAATTGTTTATCAGCTTCGCCATTTTCTTCTTGTTCATCTGATGACTTGTTATTGTCCTTTTGTTCGGATGCAAACGAGACCAGAGAAACAATGTGACCAGCCACTCCCACGGCTATTAATGCTAAAGACGTGTAGAAGAGTGATTTTTGAGTCCGGCCAAGGCATTCGGGTTTGTATTGGCTACAGGTTCCAGTTGATTTTGAGAGCACCGGTGGTGTAGACATAGATAGTAATCCCAATCCCTTGATGTATAGTTGAGATGAGTTATAAAAAATTAGTATATAATTGTGTAATATGTGGGAGAAAAAAAGATGAGAGGATTTAGATCATTTATCTTTTAGTTAGGAAGGAAATGAGAGAAGTAAAAGTGGTGAAATAATTTCTTGGAAGGGTTAAGATGGAGAGAAAATATTTTTCAAGGAGACAAAAAGAAATTATAGACAAAGTTGACCTTATTTATAAATCTTTAAAAGGGTTATAACAATTTAGTCCTTTAAAGTATGATACGGTATCAATTTAGTCCAAATTATCGATTTTTTTTAATTTAGTCCCTTTTAATGAAATAATTGTGTCAATCAAGTCTTTAAGAGTAGAAATGTATTAAATTAGTCCTTAAAATATAAATATTGGCAATTCAATACTTCATCAAAATTCAAAGCAAAATTGAAAATAAACATCACTATATATATATATATACATAAATTATTTATAACTTTTTCACTCAGGTGATAATTATTTTGGAAATTATTAACTAAATTATATTTTATATTCCTTTACATAGAAAAAAGTAACTCAGATTTGTGATATTTTTATTGTTAACTTATACCTAATTGCAAATAAAATGGTCATATTGTAATTAAGTTTAATTTATAGAGACTAAATTTCTAAACTTAATATTCATGAACTTAATGGATACAATATTTCATATTTAGGGGACAAAAATGATTTATTTTCACATACCAAATTGAAAGAAACTGATATTCTTAATGACTAATTTGTCATCTACCCCTTTTAAATTTTTTTTTTCCATCCAGTGTCTAAACCCGACAACCTGACTAATCTGAACTCGGTATTGCAAAAACACTTTTAAATTAATTAATTAATAGAAAAACTTTAGGGGTGAAAAATAAATGAAATGATTATTACTCTCTCCTTCTCTTTCCCTCCCCTCCCCTCCCCTCCTGTTCCTTAAACTTTTTTTTTTAACTAACCCATAGTAGTTTATTGAATTTGAGGAAAAAATATAGGGTAAAAGGTGTTCACACCCCTTCAACTTTTTTTAATTTTGGTTTTTGACCCTAAATTAAAAAATGCAAAGTTCTTGACCTTGAACTTGTCTGGAGTATTAATGTTTAACTTTCCATCCAAGTTCACCGTTATATTTAACAGAATAGTAACATGTGACTCTCACATGACTTAACTTAAGGGCATTTTAAAAAATTGGTTCTAACTTTAAAAAATCATAATTGAATAAGAAATTGATCTAAAGCCTTTATCAATCAAAAAAGTAATAGACTTACCTTACTCTATAAACCAGTAAACAATCTAAAACTCAAAAATTTCTTAAGCTCCCAAATTCTATCAATCCAAACTGATATTTTATTTTTGATTTTTTTATTGGTAAAATCAAAGTGATTTTTTTAGTTCTTTATGTTAATTTTTATGGCTATTGTGAATTTTGCATTTACAAAAGCTTTATGTTAATTTTAATTTTAATTTTTGCATTTATAAAACCATTATCATTTCTTGATTAGATGATTTTGCATTTATTCCCTATTAGATGGAGTTATACATGTCTTGTGATTGCAGCCAGCAAAACAAATAGAACCTGAAGAATTTCTTTTTGCAATTTGTCTGGCCTTCTCTCAACTAATCATATTAAATTTAAGGTTGAAAGTTTGTTAAAATTTGAATAAGCATTGTTTCTTCATTACCTGACACAATTCTTAATAGATAGGTTAACAAAAAAATGTTGATTAAAAAATTTGAGAAAAATTTTGACACATTTTTTTTCCCAATTTAATTTTTTTAAAGTTAGTACACATTTCCCCAAAATACCCTTGAATTAAGTCATGTGAGAGTCACATTTTGCTATTCCGTTAAATATAACAGTGAAATTGAATGGAAAGTGAAACATTAATACTAAAGACAAGTTCAGAGTCAAAGACTTTACGTTTTTTAGTTCAGGGTCAAAAAGCAAAATTAAGAAAAGTTTAAGGGGCGTGGGCACACTTTACCAGTGACGAATCTACATACCTATGACTGGGGTCACCCCAGTGGAAAAAAAATTCTTTAATTATATATGATATATTTTACTCCATTTAGATAATAAATGTATAAATGACCCCGGTAAATTGTTGTGTATATCAAATGACCACAGTGAATTAAATTTCTGGATCCGTCACTGCACTTTACCCAAAACATTATTTGGGATGGAGGGAGTAAATACTTTCTCTCTCATTCTCTCCACACATTTTAGACATTCTATTCCTTGTTTTCACAAAATAATTTCAATGAAAAGGTAGCAAATTCCGAAAGCAAAGAATAAAAATTGAAACAAATTGAACTTACCACTGTATAGGTTGTGCTGGAGAGGACTAGCATCCAGAAATTAAATTGCCTCGAGAAATAGAATCCACTCCAAGAACAAACAACAAAGGCAGTGCTTTAGTGAGGCCACTATATACATTCTGAATTCCAGCAGCATGTGTAAATCCTAGTTTCCATACATCTGTTAAATAAGTCTGCATTATCCACATTGCATATCCAGCAAACATATCTGCCCATAGCAGAACTGCAAAATCAAATAAATATTCCCAAATTAGTTCGAACCTTGTCAATTATATAGATTGTGAGTTTGAACCCTGTTAAAAATTTATATCGCATATTTACAAAATTCTAAAATACCTATCAAATTAGTCGGACCAAATACCAGAGCACCAGTACCAAAATTTTTGCATCAAATTAACCAAATAGGAATAGAGATTTTCTGGAATGAGACCTTATTCAATAATGATGAAGCTAGAAAACTTACCAACTACAGTTTTGAAAGCCATAACCAGCTTTTGGATCCCTTACTATAATTCTTCTTTGGACAAGAGAAAGGTTAAATAAAGGAAGAGATAGTGGGGGGATCTTGAATAATATGGAATCTGATGTGTTTCATCAGAGTCAACTTTTGAAGTCTTCAATGTTTAAACTATTTACTTGGCAAAAATTATATATATATTTAAACTATTTTATTGCCAACTTGTGTAAAGGAAAGAAACTGATGTCTCAGTTGAGGCGTAAGTAGGGACGAAGTTAGAAGTTGTTTGTTGAGAGTGAAAAACTGCAACAGTATACCGACGCTGCTTATAAAAGCTGCAAAAAAAAAAAAAAAAAAAAAAATTAGGGGTGAACTTGATAAAAATTTCCAAACTACATATAAAAATTACTATATTTAGTAAATATTTTTAAAAATCTCGGGGCGGAGTTGATGGGCCTTAGGCAGAGAGAGAGACTAATAATTCAATTCCTTACAACTTTTATTCATTTTTATATCATCTAGGCTTAATGGTGTATTTAGTTCTGAAACAATTTTCGCTTGACAGATAATGTCTTTAATGATTGTTTGCAACTTTTTAGATCCCCATTCAATTTATGGGCCATAGAATTGGTCATTCAATTTGTAAATTCAAGGGAAAAATCCAAAATTGAGATGGTAATAAATCTCAACCTTATTGTCTAGTGAAAAGTTTCTCTATATATAAATATAACTAATTTCTTCTAAATATTTCAGTTTTGTTTAAGGGAAATATTTGAGTTACTGATTTACCATAAAAATTATGAGGATTAGAAGAAGAAAAAAACGAGAAGTTAATATTGTCAAAATGGTTATTAAAACACTTTTTATATCACTTTTCAAAAATTTAAATAAAAAATCGATTTTAGAAAATTAATAATTACTATATAAAAGTTAAATAACCATTTTTTTTCCTCAGCAGAAAAAAAACAAGTTAAATGACAAATAGTGGTTGGTATGAACTATTTTCTTTTGGTTCACATTCTTGTATGAGCTATACAGCTTACGAATGAGTCCCAACAATTCTTCTATTCTTTTTTTTTCCTCAAAAAAAAAAAAAAAATAACATCAACTATTTATATTACGAAATAAAGATAAAGGTAATAACGTCTACATAAACACAAAAGTATAAATCAAGTAAGACAAACCCTTGTTTGGTACTCCCTCCATTCCTTATTAATTGTCGTTTAGGAGAAATCTAGGAGTCCAAATTAATTGTCGTTTAAGGTTCTTTTGTTAGGTGTCAACAATTCATTTCAATTATACCCTCAACGTTTTCCTTTCTTTATAATATAGAAGTGAGAGAGAAAGAGAGGGAGGATGGGGTAGTATTAGAAGTTTAGGTGGAATGGACAACTTCCTTAATTTTCTCAAATTGTCTAAAGAGTCTTATATTTAAGAATGGAGGGAGTAGTAATTTAGCTCTAATCATGTTTTGGTTGGCATCCAGCCAGATGACTTGATCAAATTCTTAAAAAACGAATAAATAATCTTAAAGTTGCATGTCTGAAACGCTGAAATTAATAACCTTGTATGAACAAACATATTGGCCCTGGATTGTCTCATCGATTGGCATTTTTAAATTAGTTGATTTTCCATAGAAATTTGCACTCCATCTCGACCCCTTTTACTTTTAAATATAAAAAAAAACAAATGAATTTAAAGAACACTTCATCACAAGTTGGTAGGTAGAAAATTCTTTTGCAGAATATTTGACTATATTATGAATTTGGAAGATTATCTAATTAGCCCTTAAACTATTTATATTTCATCAAACTTGTCCTCAAAGTATTGTAAACTTCTGCGGGATGACTTTCACCAGCCCAAACAAGAAAAGAAGAAAAAGAACTCCTCTGGATCCAGGAATAGCGACATGTACTAAACTAATCTTTTTAGTCCTGAAAATTATTTTGGGAAGTGAATTTAACCTTAACAAACCCATCTGGCATCGTGTGTCCTGTTTATCATCTCTATACAAAATTTTCTATTGCAGAATCTAAGGGGCGCATTCAATTCAAATTCTATGTGATTTTTAAGAATTTTAAAAGTTTACAGGTATTCAATTTTAATTTTAAAAAATTCTACTAAAATCTAGATGTATTCAATTCAAATTGTAAATTATCCATTGAAATCTATTGGTATTCAAAACCCTACAAATTATCATAGATTTCATTAAATGGATGATTGTGATTAGTTATCTAGACAATGATTTGTATTGAGAAATCTCTTATTTTTCCTCAAGATTATGAGCTTCTCTTATTAGTATGAATATATTTTAATAATTTTATCTGAGATTAGAAATTTGCAGTGATCAATTTCTTTAAAATTCAAAGTAAAACCTCAAAATTTAGTCACAATTTTCTTCTTGATAAACTTCAAACGGAAATTAATAAAGAAAAAAACAATTTCTTCCCCGACTAACCACAAATTTTCTGTTTTCAAACATGAATTTTATTTTCCTGAAATAGAAAATCAAAGGGAAAAAGGCAAAAGTTCAAGAAAGTGAAATTCAAATAAAACTTATTACAAAACACACTTTAAATTAAGCAAAAGAAAAGAATCACATTGTACAAACCTTGAACAAAGTTATAAAAAGGAAGCAACTTCGTGATCTCCAAAAAGTCATAGGCCAGCCGCCACCATGTTTTTTGGATTTTTAGCAAATTGATTTGATTTCAAAAGAAAAAGGACGGATAAACATATGTGGGTTTTGGAAATTCAACATCATTGTACCAATCACTTCTTTATTTTTGAGTGTCATTCAAATAATCAATAGACTTTATAAATCAAAATAAATCACGATAAATCAATCTAACAAAATGTACGTGAAGTTTGCAAAAAGTTTTAAAAAAATCCATAAAGCAAGCAGAATATATAGACTTTTGAAAATCAGTTATAATCTTTTAAAATTTGAATTGATATCAATTAGACCCAATTAGAAATGTTTTGGGTTTGAGTTTTGGGTAGGTTTTGTATTTGAGTGAAAAAACTATTTTTTTTGGATTTTTTTTGTGGAATACTATTTTTTGTGGATTTTTTTGTGGAATACTATTTTTTTGGATTTTTTTGAGTTTTTTTGTGGAATATTTTTGGGTACTAGAGAAAAATATTACTATGGTGAGTTTATTCTTAAATAGAGACTTACATATAAAAATTATAATATAAAAAATAACTAAATACACTATACGACGATTAGAAATGTATCCCTTCATATTTTAAAAACATGAATTTAAAAGATATATAAGATTAATGAGTTTTTAAAAAAAAACAAATGAACGTACATAATGCATGTACATTGTGTATATACTCGAAGATTCATTAATGTACATACAATATCTAGGAAATGTAAAAAACATGTATGTACATCATGTATGTTGTATCTTCGAAATGTCTTTTCGTTTATTTTCTTTTTATTATACACGTATAAATGCTAGTACAAACACAAATTTCATTATCATTTTGAAATCATACATTTTCTACTTCAAACAAGTCATGGCACCTAAAAACAAACAAACTCAAATCACTGAACGTAATCGTGGCGAGTTGCGCAAAATGAATGAAACAACCACTGATTGGAAGCAAAATGATCTTGCAAAATGGATTGAAAGCAAAAATATTTTGGATTCAACAAGTAGGTGATTGTGTTGACGAGTTACTACGAACGCGCAAGTTAAATGATGCGGTATTAACCCAAAAAATTAAGGCATTGTCACAGAAAATTTTAGATAAGTATTTCATATCATCTTAATTTTAATGTATCATAGTTAAATAATTATGGATATTTTATATAGATATATAAATATATTTAAAATGTAATGTTATCTTATTACTATATGGAGGTAAATTTCTTAAGAGTGATCCTAAAAAAACACGTAATATTACAATTAGAATTTATTCTTTTTTATAACTGGTGCGGAGTTGGGACCATAATTTTTTATTACTATAAAATTTATTTTGTGATTTAATGCAGTTTGATACGGTTTTACAGTGCAAAACATATTTTTTCTCTTTTTAAAAAATCATTAAGTAACATAAGATATTAGTATATTGGGGTTTGCCTTAGAATGGTCATGGTTTGGCATAATGGGCCAACCATGGAAGAAACATTTTTTTGCCAGAACGGATTTGGGGAATCCGTTCCCACCTAACGTGGCGCGTTTATGTGGATTGCCACATCAGCTAAGAACGGATTCCCCAAATCCATTATCCACCCTGAACGGATTTGTGAAATTTTGTTAAATTAATGTTAATTTTGTTAAATTGATCTAAATGTTTGGAATTTATGTTACTTTTGTGAATATATGTAAATTTGATGCTATTTTTGTTTAAATTGATGTTAAAGAATGCATGTGTAGTTGTCTGATAAAATCTATGTTTATTTGTTTTTTGTATAGATATCTACACCTCCTGATCTTCATCCCGGTCCTTTAGATAATCGTGTTTTAACCAAATAGCCACATCATATATCATTAGGAATATGGCACGGTGAGGACGTACTAAATACTCATTTAAAAATTATTAGAAGTGACAGTCAGTTTTATGACGTCTATACGAGAGAAACGAACTCTGCCCTCATTAAGTTTATAAATGATGTAGGTTTTGGGGGAGTTTGTAGGATAGGATTTATCAAGATAGATCATGCTCTAGTGACTTCCTTAGTAGAGAGATGGCGCCCATAGACATATACATTTCACTTACATACATAAGAGGCGACTATTACTTTAGAGGACATACGATGTCTTTTTGAACTACCTACTAGGGGACATGTGGTGACGTGGGTTGAGGAATACAATATGACCAAAGGACAGTAGTATGGTATTGTATTTACACTATTAGGTTTCAAACCCAGCAATGATTCTATTAAGGGAAACTGTATAAATCTTTCTGAAGTTTATGCCCATATTAGTGAGCCACTAGGCCATGATGCTACTCCGTTGGCGGTTGAGCAGAGGGCGAGGGCTTTGATTTTCATTTTAATGGGTAGTTTACTTTTTGTCGATAAGTCGGCTTCCCGAGTAAACATACGTTATCTCCTAATAATCGAGGATCTTGAGAATGATACGACTTCTTGGGCTAGCAGTGACCTAGCATATTTGTACCGGCAGATGTGCATATCATGTATGTCTGATTCGAAGGACATCTCCGGCTTTTGTTTTCTCATTCAGGTAATTTTAATCTTTAAGGATTTAAATTCTAGAAACTGTTATGTTTAATATTTAAATTGAATGTTTAATAATTAATACTATTTGTTTTGACCAGTTGTGGGCGTGGGAGCACATTTATTGGGGACATTGCATTGGACTGGCCATGGTTTGGCAGAAAGGGCCAACCATGGCAGTCTTTTTTTTTAAACAACATTTTTGTCCAGAATGGAAGTGGCTGGGAGAGGACGGAATGGGCTGACGTGGCACTTCCCAGGCGCGCCTTGCCACGTCAGCCAGGACTCCCAGGACGGAAATGGCACTTCCGTCCTCCCCTTGCCCTAAATTAACCATCAACCCCCTTCTCCTCCCTCTTTCCCGCGATTCCTTAGCAAAAAAAATAAAGGGAAGAAAAAAAATCCCTCCCCTCAAGAGCCCTGAGCCACTGCCGCCGCCGCCATCTAGAATCCGCCGCAGCCACTATCAATCTCCACAACCTTGCCCTCTCTCTCAATTTCAAAGGTATAAACCTAATTTTTTTTTTTTTTTTGGAAATTTAATTATAAATTATTGTGAATATTTGTTTAATTGTAATTTGGTGAAGTTGTTAAATTTTGAAAATTTTGTTTATAAATAATTGTGAATTTAGAAATTTAGAGTAATTTGGTGAATTTGGGGATTTAGGGCATTTGGGAATTTGGTAAATTGTGATTTATTTGTGTAATTTGGTGAATTTTTGTAATTATCTGAAATTGATGTTAATTTTCTTAAATTGATCTTATTTTCTACAATTTATGTTAATTTTGGTGATATAACATGTATTATTTCTGATAAAATCTATGTCTATTGTTTTATTTATATAGATGTCTACACCTGCTTATCTTGGACCTGGTCCTTTTGATATGAGTGTTTTAAACAAACATCCATTACATAGATCGTTAAGAATATGTCACGGTGAGGAGTCACTAAACATCTCATTAAAGATTATTCGAAGCGAAGGTCAGTTTTATGCCGCGTATAATAGAGAAACAAACCCTGCCTTAATTAACCTAATAGACCGATTAGGTTTTAGGATATGTTGTAGGATGGGACATATGAAGGTAGATCACGCTCTAGTGACTTTCTTAGTAGAGAGATGGTGCCAAAGACCCATACATTTCACTTACGTAGCGGTGAGGCGACCATTACTCTAGAGGACGTATGATGTCTTCTTGGACTACCAACTAGGGGAAACGTGGTGACGTGGGGTGTGGATTATACAATATGAAGAATACTCAGTGGGCTGCTACTGTATTCAATCTGTTAGGATTCCAACCCGCATTGTCTTCAATTAGGGGAAACACTCTTCAGTTGTTTGAAGTTTACGCCCACGTTATTGACCCTCTAGGACATGATGTTATTGGTTTTGCGATAGAGCATAGGGTTAGGGCATCGATACTCATTTTGATGGGTAGTTTTCTTTTTCCCGATAAATCTGTGTCCCGAGCGAACATACGTTATCTCCTCACCATCAGTGAGGTAGAGCATGATACGACTTATTGGGCTAGCGGTGTCCTTGAGTATTTGTACCGCCAGATGTGCATCTCCTGAATGGCTGATTCAAAGGACATGACCAGCTGTTGTTTGCTCATTCAGGTTTGTCTAAATTATATAAACTTTTATGTTTAATATGTAATTTGAATATTTAATAATTGATAATATTTCTTTTGACCAGTTGTGGGCGTGGGAGCACCTTTCTTGTCTCCGTCCGTAGAAGCGAGGCGAGATTACAGATGAGATCCCCGTTGATGGTGCTCCTTACGAGCAAGATGGAATAGAGCCCGGAGTTTCCGTAACACGCCGAGAAACCAATTGTTGGTGTTCCGTGATCAACTAGATTTGATCACCGAGACACAAGGGGTAAGTTAATTTCGATATTCTCGTAATTTTTTTTAATTAAATAAATTGTTTTACATTAACTTGATTTTATTTTACAGTTTATGTGGAGACCGTACCCTGATGCGGTAATTGCAGAGAGAATGGCTCGAGATGAAGACTTCCTGTCAACCGTGCGAGCCCGAAAGCCACTCATTTGCTTCGAGGTAGTGGAGTACCACCTACCTGACAGGGTTATTAGGCAATTTGGATTTCAGCATGTGGTACCAATACCAGCAGGGACATACGGTATTGTCGAGGGTCAGAACGTCCACACAGTGAAGGCGGTCCCGACAAAGAATTGGGAGAACGAGCACAACAAATACATAAAGTTGTAGGACGAGCGCGTCGATGCACTCACGGACGCTGTTCCCACTTTCGGTAATGTTATTTTACCAACCTGCGAGTACATGGATATAATAATATTACCGTTCACCGTCTTACGAACCCAAGAAATAAGGATACCAGGACACTCCTGATGGGTTACCAACCAAACGCAACAGCAGAAGATATTTTGGTAGGTTTTTTTTATTTGTTGTTAACATAAATCTTTTTTTTTTAATATACTAATTATAATCTTAATGTTACAGTCGGAGTCAAATATGATGATATTGGAGGAATTCGAGAAGTCTACGACTAAAAATGTGAGCCAGTACAAAAGTCTCATCAACTGGGCTACCAAAGCCCTCAAATATGCCTTCGATGCGGCTGGAAAGGTAGTTGCTTGCAGACCGCGCGCTACAGAGATAGCAGAAGCTGTCATTGAGCAACCGGTGACACAACCAAGGTAGCATGTTAAAGATAGAGCTCAGCGTGGGAGGTCGGGTACTCGTCGGCAGGCTACTCAAGAGTATCATGTCGAGATACGGCGCACCAGGAAACACGGCGATGCGAGACTGTCTCAACCACCGGAAGATCAGACAGAGTCTCAACCTGATATACCCTCCCAATTTGAATACCAATTTCCGGGCAATATCACTCTTTCTCCAAATAGTCAAATAGGGGCATACTGGTGCGGGTCCCTCTACATCGGGACATGCGGAAGTCTTTTTTGGTACGACTCTCTCGTACAGTCTACGCCTGGACCAGACGCAGACGCAGCAGCAGACTCCACTTCTCCAACCAGATTCACCGGAGGAGCTGATACATATCGACCCCGAAGCCGCTCAAGTCATCAAAACGGAGCATGGTAGTGCCCTGCGAACCAGAGACGGTCACGCGTATCTACGGAAGAACCCGAAAATGACCTAAGGTGCACACCGTCGGGGTGGTAGATAGGATTTAGTTTTTTTTTCTTTAATTTGTTTAATTGTTGTTACATACAATTTTTTTTTTATGTTGTTCGTTTTTATTAATAAAAAAATTTTTGTCCTAGTAATTTTTTTACACATTTTTTGGTAAATATTCTGTTTTAGTGCTTTATTTTGTTGTAAAATACTAACTGAAAATTTTAATTGTGTTTCAGGCTGAAAGTTTCTGCCAGGTCAGAACGGAACCGTTTTGGAATTAGATGAAAAAAACTAAGTGCTTTTTACCAACCTACTGGAGGTTGACGGAAGTGGGACTTCCATCCTGGACTGACGTGGCAAGGCGCGTCTAGGAAGTACCACGTCAGCCCAGGACAACTCCCCCCAGGACGGAAGTGGCACTTCCGTTAAGGACAAAAATGTTATTTAAAAAAAATGACATGGTTGGCCCTTTCTGCCAAACCATGGCCAGTCCAATGGAAAAAACTATTTCTTGCCTCCGTCCGTATAATCGAGGCGATATTCCAGATGGTATCCCCGACGAAACTCATTTCGGGATAAAATGGAATGTAGCCCGGAGTTACAGTAATACTCCGAAAAACAAGTTGTTGGTGTTTCGTGATCACCTGGATTTGATGAACGAGACACAAGGGGTAAGTTAATTTTAGTTTTCTCGTACTTTTTTATTTAATTAAATAACTTGTTTTCCTTTAAATTAACTGATTGTTAATGTTATTTTACAGTTTATGTGGAGACCATACCCGGACGCTGTTATTGAAGAGAGAGCCGCTAGGGATACGACTTCCTTTTAACCGTGCGTACCCAAGTGCCGCTCATATGTTTCGATATAGTTGAGTACAATTTGCCTAATAGGCTAATGATGCAATTTGGATATGGGCAGGTGGTACCAGTAGAGGTAGAGATGCATGGTATAGTTGAGGGTGAGGACGTCTACAAAATAAAAACTGTCCCGACCAGGAATTGGGAGAAAGACCACCAAAAATATATAGAGTTATGGGATGATCGCTTCGAGAAAATTGTGGAAGGTGTTCCAATTGAAGGTAATATTATTTTAACAAGCCCTAAGTACATGGTCTGGTACAAGAACATTACCGTCCTCCTTATTAGCAACCCAAAAAATAAGGAAACTAGGCACATCCCGATGAGTTTTCAACCTAACGCAACAGCGGAACAAATTTTGGTAAGTTTTTTTTTCCTTTTGTAATAAATATTACTATTATTAATTTTAAATTACTTTTTTTTATTGTGTAATTTTTTTAATTACAAACGGCGTCAAATAGAAGAATTCTCGACGAATTCGAGAAGTATGAACTACAGACCAATCTGTAGCCAGTACAAAAGTCTAATCACCTGGGCGAGCAAAGCCATCAAAGATGCATTCGATGCAGCTGGGAAGGCAGTTTCGTGCAGACCATGCTTTACCGACATTTCAGAGGCTGTCATTTAGTTACCGTTGACACAACCGAGACAACATATTGAAGATAAGAGTCAGCGTGGGAGGTCGGGTGGTCATCGGTCTCGCCAGGCTACATAGGAGCATTATGATAGAATACGGCGCACACAGAGATACATGATGATGCGAAACCGAAGTACAGATACCAAGGTTCGGCTTAAAGGTCCGATCTTTCTCTATCTCGAACAGTTTATGGGGGAATATAGACAACCTTTCTCCTGCAAGGTTGGATATCAATGGGGGCTGAAACACCACAATAAGTATAAACCAAACTTATTAATACAGTAACTCAAAGAAAGATCGGACTGTATTAATAAGTTTGATTAAGGTTAGACTTGATATATTGATATTTTGATTAAGGTTAATCCTTTGATACTTGTTTATGACTTCCGGTTGAAGTTCATATTTCTTTAAGTTACTGTATCAACTAGTTGGTTTATCTAGTTGTGGTGTTTCAACTTCCATTGATACTTAGCCTTTCCGGGACTGTGTTAAGTGTATTCCCCCATAAACTATTCGAGATAGAGAAAGATCTGCTAATTAAGCCGAGTCTTGATATAACCCATCAAGATTTCGCATCAGGTGGTATCAGAGCAAAAGGTTTATCTCTATCTTGGTGTATCTTTATTGCTTTCTTTAAAAAATTTGGGCAGAAAATTACAAAAAAAAATTTATTGTTTGCGGATTACTGTTCATCGTTACTGTTCACAACACTGTTCATCGTTACTGTTCATCCGAGGGAAAAATCAGATTTTTCGTTTCTGTTCGTCCGGATTGAAAATCAAGAATCAAGAAAATCAAGAAACGTCAATATTGATTCGAATTTCAAGGGGCAACCGTGAGTTCAAGAAGATCAAGAAGATCAACTTTCAAGAAAATCAAGAAGCATAAATACTCCATCTTTTTACAGATTTCAACAAATTCATGCAAAGATGAGGCAACATTTTTATCAAGAAGATGACAACTTTGATTATGATGATAAAAGGTATGGTTTACAACATACAACAAATTCAAGTTATGATGATTCCGATTTGTTTTCTTGTGAGCCGCAAAGGGATTACAAAAAGTAAGTTGACGACTCTGTTGGTGCAATCAAGCTCCCATCTTTTGAAGGTACGAATAGGCCCGACTTATTATTTGAATGGATACATGAATTTCATAATATTTTTGCTATTCATAATTATTCGGAGGGCAAAAAGGTAAAGATGGCAATCAAGGGATTTTATAGTAAGGCATCAACGTGGTGGAAAGAAGAAACTATAATTAGGCAAAGAGCGGGTCAACGACCTATTGATACTTGGAATGATTTGAAAGTCGAGATGAAACGAAGGTTTGTTTCCCTAAATTACTTTACGGAGCAAGCTAAACGCTTTGCAAATGCTTACACAAGGTTCTAAATCAGTAGATGAATATTATGAAGCGATGCGATTAGCCATGATTCGCTCGACAAACAAGAATATGAAGAAGTTACATTGGATCGATTCTTGGCCGGTTTGAATGATGATATTAGGCCGAGGTAGAATGCGTTTATCATGTTCATATTATGGAGATGGTTGATCATGCGGAGCAAGTTGAGAGGCGAATCAAAGAGAAGAAGAACGAGACTAATTCGGCTAAATTTTCACCTTGAAAAATCCAAATCAAGCCACCTTCAAATTTTTGTTTTGGGCAGCGGCAAAGTGAAAATAAGAGCTATTTTGGGGCTGCCAAAACAGCCACAACTCAGATAAAAGAAAGCCAAACAGCCGCCATTATTTCTTTGGAGACAAATATGAATAAACTACGGGAAAGCATGGATCGAATGGATAAATTTATCAACAAATGGGGAACTCAAGAAGACAAGTATGAAGCCGAGCCAATATTAGAAAGCTTGCCAACTAATGATATAATGGTAATACAAGAGGATAAAATTTGGGAAAGTCAAGAAGAAGCCGAAACCATATTAGAAATCTTGACAATTGATGAGTTGAAAGAAAAGATTGATCTCGGAATTGCATCCCACGATTTAGAAGATTTGAGGACGAATCCATTAAAAGGGGGAGGGGATATGAAAGTTTTTCAAGAAGGAGAGGATGATACGGTACCAGCCATGAAGCTTAGAGAGGTCATTTGGATAAATGACCTCATCCTTAATTCATACATCCCAAATACGAGCTTCAAAGTCAAGCATTTGTTCCAAGTGTTTAAAGTCTCTAATCTAAAGGTTCAAGCGGTAAAGAAACCTTCAAAGAAAGCTAGACACAAGGATCAAAGCCATCGAATATCATTTGAATGAAAAATACATAATTGGAAGGAAAACGGTTGAAGGGGTATTTTAGGAAACTTGTAAATTAAAGTCTATAAAAGACTTTAATTATATTTTCAGCTTTATTGTTTATTTTAATTAGCCATGTTGGCCGAAATAAGCTAGCTAAATAATAGGACATGTTGTCGTTGATGTTAGGTAGTGTTTTTAGTTGTCTAGGAGTTGTAGAGTCCTAATCCTTAAAGGACTCTTATTTGTGGGTTATTTTTGGACGAAATTCCACTCTATTTAAGATGGATTTCAGCCATGTTATTGTTAGACTTGATATATTGATATTTTGATTAAGGTTAATCCTTTGATACTTGTTTATGACTTCCGGTTGAAGTTCATATTTCTTTAAGTTACTGTATCAACTAGTTGGTTTATCTAGTTGTGGTGTTTCAACCTCCATTGATACTTAGCCTTTCCGGGACTGTGTTAAGTGTATTCCCCCATAAACTATTCGAGATAGAGAAAGATCTGCTAATTAAGCCGAGTCTTGATATAACCCATCAAGATTTCGCATCACATGAGCTCTTCCACCACCCGAGGATCAAACACAGACTGAAGTTCGCAGGGATGCGGCTGAAGTACCTACCCAATCTTTTTAGAAGTTCCCTAGCAACATCAGTTGGTCAGTGGGAAGTGCAGTTCAACAGGACGCTCAATTGGGGGATCCAGGTGCGGGGATATCTACATATGAACAGGGTGATCGATTTGGTTCAACGCCTTCGTATAGCCTAGGAATCGATCAGACACAAACTCAGCAAGAGGCTCTACAGCTCGAGCCAGAGTCACCTGAGGAGTCGATACGTATCGACACCAAAGGCGCGAAGTTCATAGAAACCGAGCATGATAGTGCCCTAAGAACGAGAGATGGTCACACGTACTATCTGAGGACTAACCCAAAAAAGAAAGTTTTGAACGCACCATCGGACCAGCACAGAGGACACTAAATTTAGTTTGAGTAATTTATTTTCTTTTGTTTATTTTATGTTACATACGATTCATTTTTACGTTGTTGATTTATATTAATAAAGCTACTTTTATTCAAGTAAATTTGTACACTTTTTTTGGTTAATAATATTATGTTTTTGTGATTTTGGAGATTGTTGTAAAATATGTACAGTACAATTTTTAGGCCAAACACAAAAAAAAAAAAAAAAATAGTGTTTTTGGCACAAAAGTTCTACCAGTCCAGAACGGAATTAGGAAAAAAAAAACTAAGTGTTTTCTATCTAGCTATTGTCGTGCCCAAATCCGTTCTGGATGATGTGGCGAGGCGCGTCTGGAATATGCCACATCAGCCGAGAACATATTCCCCAAATCCGTTTTCAACCCGAATCCGTTATGGCAAAAAATATTGGTCAAAAAAAAAATACTGTCATGGTTAGCTCATTATGCCAAACCATAACTAGTCCAAGGCAAAGCCCTAGTATATTGGTAAACATGACAAACTTACAAGTTATTAGTTAAAAATATATGTTTGTTGCACTACGATAGATATCTAACATGTAGTTTTTTTTTTTATAAGTAATCCTAAAAAGTTTTGAAAAGATTCACATTTGACTGTATTTCCTTATTTTTTAAAAATAAAGTTAATAATTTATAAGCGGTTGTAGATAATAAAGTGTTATAAAGAAATCACAAAAATGAAAAGGGGGTTGATATTGCCAGAGCTAAAAACCTCCTGACAGAGCAATTTTATGTTGTAGGACTACTATACCCTTCACGGTCAAACCTACATTCCCTTTACTATTCTCCTGAATCAATCACTTTAAAAACCAAGCATCGCTGCCGTCGTGCCCCCTCTCTCCTATACATACGACTCCTCCACTAGTGTTCTCAATTCCATGTCTTATTCCATCAAATTGTGTAACCATCCAGGCCGATTTTATGGCCTTCCTCATCAATCTGCTTCTTTTCCATCTTCAATCAAAATTCTAGATATTGAAAAATTCAATCACTCGTCAAAGCAACATATATTAATTACCAATAATGGTAGACAACAATTTTCTACAAGGATTTGCTTGCAGATTTTATGGGTTCATCCAAAAAGGTTTCAATTTGCAGTCTAATCCGGAAGAAGGGCCACATCAGACTCCTGTTTGTTAATTGTAGTAGAATGTTTTCTTGCATTTTCTTCAACCCTTGGTTCTTTAATTAATTAGCTTTTTTGTGGATTCCTATTTTGTTACCGTGGATTTACAGAAAGCTAAATTGATTTTATTTAACCTAAATGAATTAACTTTATGTGGATTCCCCAACGAGTTTTTTGGTCATTGTTGTACATCAAGGAAGATAACAGAACCTTGATTTGGAGGATTGTTTAAATTGATTTTCCTATATTGATCTATAGATTGGGTTCTTCTGGAAAAGGAATATAATCTTCTAGTACCGAACGATGGGGCACGACGGCGGTGGTGATTTCGAATGCGAGGATGGAACAACAAGAATTAAAAGAATAAAATAACATATTTAAATGACAGATTGGCTGTGAGGGTACAATTGTCATTTGACCACGAATTGCTCTGGCAGGAGGTTTTTAGCTCTGGCAATATCGTCACCCAAATGAAAAGTATAGAAAGAGACATTTAAAGTACTTAATCTTAAAATTTGTATTTATAGAAAATAAATTTTATATTTATATTACTTCTAAATGAATCTTCTTTACAGTAAATATCATAGTAAATTAAGTACATAATATATATTCGGTGCATTGTTGTTTAATTACAAAAGATTGAAATCGCACTAAATTTTTGCAGCCCAACCGAATAAAAACAAAAACTGCATTATTGATGCGGGCAAAAAAGCGTTTATTTCTGTGTATGTTGGAATCTTCTTCTACTGGAAATTAAATAATTTCTGCAGTGGAAAATTAATTTCTGGACTGAATAAATATAATTCTGGACAGAAAATCTGCACTGGAAAAATTAATTTCTGGACTGATAAAATAATTTCTGCACTGAATAAATATATTTCTGGACAGAAAACCTGCACTGGAAATATTATTTCTGGACTGATAAAATAATTTCTGCACTGAATAAATATATTTCTGGACAGAAAATCTGCACTGGAAAAATATTATTTCTGGACAGGAAATAAAATGCTGCACTGGAAAAATTAATTCTGGACAGGAAATACTGCACTGATTTATACTAATTATTTCTGAACAGAAAAACAGAAACTGAAACCAGTATACTGCAACATAAACAATACTAAAACCTTCACCAGTTTGGATTAGAATCCTGGACAAGACAGTAGTCTTTCCGCTTCCCCTTAAGTTCAATATGTCCTGCCTTTTGTAAGCTTCAGGCACTGATGGACACTGAACTCCCAAGGTACAACGCCCAATCCTTCTGATTCTCTGAAGCAAGAGAAGCAGAACTTTCGAATCGATGTTATAACAGAATGAACTCTGAGACAGAATGCTACTAACTCTAAAAAATTATGCAGCAACAGAAAGTTTAAGTAGAGGGAGGAAGGAGAATTTCGGAGTGCTTTTCTGGCAGCTTTGAGCTCCATTTTATAGGCCCTCAAAAGACCTTGTAACTGCTGTGGCATTACTCAGAGCAATGTAACAGCCAAGACCTCAATGCTCTCTTAATTCGGACTGTTACAGCCAAGGCATTGAGAGCAGCAATAAATCTAGTCAGTAACAAAACATAACGAGTTTTAAGTAACAAATACATGTATATGTGACGTGACGATTTCCACCCCATTTATGCGGTACTAGTTTTGTTGAACATCCCTAAATACCATATTCTGTATCGTTTATACAGAAAACTTGGGTAGCCATTTATCGTGCATAGTAATAAAAAACATTTGCTTTCGTTCCTAATTGGCCAGCTCCCTTCTTTCTTTATTAAACTCTACCATTGTTGCCAGAGCTTCCAGCATTAGCATCTCCTTGATTATGTCATTCTGCATATCAAAGAAGGGGATTGAGTAACAGTGACGAAGGCAGGAGGGGCGGGTGGGGGCATCTAGTATGATGTTTGTTCTTATCCAGATTGTCTCGCTTACTCATCATTTTGGAGCTAGATATTTCTTCTTCATACAAAAAAACACTAAATTATAGTCATAGTATTTGCATAGACTATAGAGTCTTAATTAATTACTCCATAATTCTTAGATCTTTTCTTATATATATTGTAATTGATGATCTCCTAGGTTGCTTAACATGTTGGTGCCCATGCGTTACCTTTGGTCGGATTGCTGAAATTGTCGATCGAGGATCAACTTGTAAGTGCTATAAACTCTAATTAACCCCCCTATGTTTTCTCTTGATAATAAGAATATACGGAATCATTACTGCACCCCTAAGATCATGATTAATTATTATGATCTAATAATGATCTTAAACCTATGCTATGAATTGTAATTACACTAATTTGTGCAGCATGTGGAATAAGCGGAGCTCTGTACTTGATGTTAATGTGCATCACAGGGTGCCCATTTTTGTACTCGTGTTTTTATCGATCAAAACTGGGAGGACAGTACTTCTTAGACGAGAGACCGTGCACTGATTGCTGTGTTCATTGCTGCTGTGAGCCCTGTGCTTTGTGTCAAGAATATCGCCAACTCAAGAACCAAGGTTTCTATATGGCCATAGGTAATAATGTCTTTAACACAGACGAAACTAGAATTTTGATCTTAGAAAGATTGTCGAGAATAAATAAATAATTTTTCAATTGTATGAGAGACTAATCTAAAAGCATAGTGACAATGCGTAGAAAACTTTATTTGGGAGGGAGGGGTGACACTCCTGCCCCTTTAAAGAATTTCTCTTATATGTCGATACATAACTTATTCATCACAAACGAAATTAGAATTTTGACTTTGAAGAGAGAGGAGAAAGAACCTATTAAGATGTTTTCAAAAGTATTGAGGGGATGAATCTAAAACACAAGTGCAAAAATGCCTAAAAACTTTAATCCATATAAAAAAATTCTTCCCTCTCAAAACCTTCTCTTTTATAGTCTCCGCATTTTATAAAAAGATCACGTCTATAATAGAATATTTTCTTGATTTGTAACATTGCAACTTTTCAGGTTATAAAATTTTGTGACTAATTGATGAATTGAATTGAATTGAGCAGGGTGGCATGGAAACAAAAATCGTCGAATACACCCAAGTATCATTAAGAATTTCATCTTTGAATTTCAACGACTCCGTTTGTGAAGTCTGACATGAAGCGCTAGCTAGAGAAGATATTAACTTGGTTTTTATCTAGAAGATTTGAGTGTTTTATTTTACTGTTGTTTTGCCGTTTGTATTCAGTCCGGCTCCTATGAGGAATAGCTTTTTTTCCGCACGTGCAGAACAATCTCAGCCGTCGGATGAGATTTTGAACGGTCCAGATCTGGAGAGAGAAAAGTTGCGGCTGGACTTGAAAAAATAAAAAATAAAAATTCTCTCTCTAGATCTGGACCGTTAAAAAATCTCATCCGACGGCTGAGATCGTGTCCCGCAGTGCAGAACAAAAAGCTATTCCGCATAGGAGCCGGGAGCGTTTGCATTGTGATCTATTGTAAAAACAGCTTCTCGATAAACGATAACATTAGAAAAATATCAGTCTCATTTGAATTTAGAATAAATTTGATTTGAAATTAGATGCCCAAAAATTTGACTTGTAAAAGCATAGAATCGCAAGGCCACGTGACTTGCTATATCGAATTTGATTGCTTTTACCAATGTTTTGAAACCCGGATCGGACATTAACCCGTAAAAGTTATTGGGTCACGGGTCACTGGTCAGACCGTCATCCACTCGTTCATCAACCCGGTGACGTCATAAATATTAAAAAATATATAATATATTCTTATTAATAAAAAATAAAATTAATGTAAAATTTTCCAAATAAACATATCGTTGATACAAGCCTGGATATTAATATTAATGTAAAATTTAAAAATATTACAAATACAAAAGTGATATAATTCCAAAGTAAATAGTTTAGGACTTATTTGTAATATAACTATCTTATAGGATTTTATATGCTAATATTTTAATTGCACTCTTAGTTCTGAGTATATATATTCTCTTAAGCCCAACCCTAAGAGAAGAAACCGTAAATTCTAAAATTCTTTCTTCCCCTAAAATCAGCGCCTTCCCCTCCTCCTCCTCTTCTCTCCGCCGCGGCTCACCACTCTCTTCCTCTTCTTCTCCTCTCCGCCGCTCTCTTCCTCTTCCTTTATTCTCCTTCTCTTCCTCTCTTCTTCCGCCACCGCCCCCCTTTCTTCCTCTTCCTTTTCCTTTCTTCTTCCACCGCGGCTAACCGCCACCGCCGCCCTTTCTTCTCCTTCTCTTCCTCTCTTCTCTCCGCCGCTCTCTTCCTCTTCCTTTCTTCTCCTTCTCTTCCTCTCTTCTTCCGCTGCGGCTCACCACCGCCGCCGCCCTTTCTTCCTTTTTCTCCCTCTTTGCTACGGCTTTGTGACCGTTCTGTTTTCCGGTCCGACCGACCGGGTAAAACGGGTCAGTGAAATTAGAGCGGTTTTTAGCGTGTACGGGTTTTGGCATCTAACCGGACCGCTCGGAGGTCGACGGTCGGACCGGCCGGTCCGGTCCTGGTTTCAAAACATTGGCTTTTACTATCAACTTTCACTATTAAATAGGTCTTTTGATAACAAAGGTGTCGGTAAAAATGACTTTTTCGTCCTAAATGTTATTTCTAAGGGCGTTTAAGGTACTAAATATTTAATTTTAACTTTTTACATCCTATACGTTTTTACGTACTGCCAATTATATCCTTTCGTCCAATTTTCTGTCTAGATACCGTCAAACCAGTCATGTACCACACATGTGAGGCACTTTTTAAGGGTATCTTGGACCTTTTAACATATCTCTCTCAAGAAAAATTTGGGTACTCAATTGTTAAATAAAATAACTATGAATACTCAAATTAACTAAAAAATAAAACATTTAAAGTCAACCCATTCTCTCCCCCCACCACCGTCAACCATCACCAAAAATTGCTAAGTTAGATTCCACGGTGAAAAATCCCCACAAAAATAATCCCAAAGTTCAATTCTTGAATCCCATAACAACAAAAAGAGTAAACTCGTGCTTGCTTCTACGTGGGTTCCAATTCATATTTATATGGTGTGTGAATGTTTTAAAAAGGAAGATAATAAAACTTAAAGAAAGACAAAATTCAGAGAGAGAAAAAAGAGAAGTTAGAAGATAATAAAACAATTTTCATGTGAAGTTGGAGGCAAGGCCTGGAATATATTCAACGAAATCATTTTCCCCGACTCCGATTGTATACAATCCCCGATCTCCGTTAGGGTTTGCCTTTTGATTTCTTTTCAAGAAAATGCATCACAATTCAGCAATTAGAGAATAACCCAGATCGACCATGACCTTTATGACGATACCTCTTCCTTCGGATGAGAAGAAATCCAAAGTCCACCGGAGAAGAATTCGAACATGACCTTTACGGAGATACCTCTTCCTCTGGTTGCCTGACTTCCTATTGCAATTTTCTGGTGTTTAATTTTCTAAAATTTAATTTAGGGAATTTTTTTTTCTTGTTTCTTCATTGCCCAATTTTTTTTTATACAAATTCAAGATTCTTGGATTTTTAGCTACATGCTGAGTCGTACATGGGTTCTCTAGAGAAAACCGGCAAAGATACGGGTTACCCGTCAAGGTTGTTAAAATCGGGATTCTACGTAGAATCGGTGAAGGGGTGAAAAATCGTAAAATCGGGATTTTCCTTTTGTAGAATCGTAAAATCGGGATTTTCCTTCCGTAAAATCGTAGAATCGGTGAAGGGGTGAAAAATCGTAAAATCGTAGATTTAAATCGGGATTTTAACAACATTGCCGTGAATGCAATTGGTCCCTGGTTCAATAACGAACCCATCTGAGGTATTTTTCCGGTAAGGTTATTCTGGCGGAGGAGAACTTCTTTCTATTGCTTAGAAACAGTCTTTAGTTTTTTCATGGCTTGAGTAAAGAGGTAAGTTTCCATTGCTAATCTGATTCTATTTTGTCTGTGTAGTAGTCAGTGAAGGGATAAATTGAGTTAGAATAAGTTGATGAGTTCTTTCTCGGAGATGGAGTGGAATGAAAAATGGGGGTGGTAGGGTTGCAGGTGGTGTAGTGTGGTTGACGGTGATGGGAGAGGGGTGGAGGCGGAGGAAGCTGGAGTGGGGTGGGGGGAATTAGGTTTAGATGTTAGATTTATTAGTTAATTTAAATTGAGTATTAATAATTATTTTGTTTAACAATTGAGTACCAATTTTTTTTTAGAGAAAATATGTTGAAATGACCGAAATACCCTTAAAAAGTGCATCACATGTGAGGCACATGATTGACTTACCGGTATGTAGACAAAAAAAATGGACAAAATGATGTAATCGGCAATACGTAAATACGTGTAGAATGTAAAAAGCGAAAATTAAACATTTAGGATCTTAAACGCCCTTAGAAACATCATTTAGGACGAAAAAGGCGTTTTTGCCCAAAGGTGTCAAGTGATTTGAACGTCTTTACATCAACTTTGCACTATTGAGTAGGCCTTTATATATGGAATAATTCTATTGTGGACGTGGGCTATATGTGGGGGTCATAGACCACTTGGTCCACATTGTGGCACATCACTTTTTTTATTAAAAAAATGAAAACACTCTTCCTTTTGATGCAAGTAAAGAGGTTTTTTTTTTTTTTAAACAAAAGAGGTGATGTGGACCAAGTGATCCATGACCCCACATATAGCCCACGTCCACAACATAATTTTTCTTATATATGCACTATTGGAATTCAAAACTTTTTGATCGATGGTCTTTAATACTTCTATTTCACAATATAAGAGAAAAAGTAAAGAGTATTTTTTAAGTAATTCAACTATAATTAATAAATTGAGATTTTGAGATTTTTTTTTTTTTTTTTTTTTTTTTTTGATAAAACAGTTCTATTTATTTATATCATTCAATTCTTCCTCAGGAAGAACAACATCCACCAAACCTCCAGTTTGTTGGTCACAAAATACAATGAAAGGTAAAGATGACAACATAATTCTGCCATTTTTCCTTTTTGCCCAAGAAGCTAGATTGTGGGCAACTCTATTGCAAGACCTAGGAATTTGGTTAATAAACTAATCTTTAAATCTTACCAGTTTACTCTTGCATTGATCTGTAACTGTCGACCCTTGCCATTCTTCACTTTCACTTTGGCCTCTGATTGAGAAAATCACATTTGTTGCATCCCCCTCAATGATAAATTTTTCCATTTGTCCTCCTCTGCCAGTCTTATAGCCAAAAAAGCAGCATGTGCTTCTGCAGTGAAAGCATCAGGAGCAAAGCCTGAAACTGCCATAGCTCTACTTATGATTCCTCTTTCATTTCTAACCAGCATAGCTACAACATATCTTTCATCACTAAAGAATGCATCAAAGTTGATTTTCTTCCAGTTTATAGGAGGCCTTACCCAGCAAACCATTGGAATATTAACCCCTACTTTTCCTCTTCTCCTCAAATTTGCATTCATATATCTTTGAGACGGTTTGTTTATTCCTTCACTTATTTCAAACCATTCATTTTTCTTCCCAGTAAATACTATCGAATTCCTTTCCATCCTGCAACTCTCCGTAGTTACTATAGCAAACTGTGTAATGTCTTGCCCTTCCATTGCTAGATTTGGCCATATCTTCTCAGGTTGTAGCATAGCTTGAATCCAGGAAACCATATCCCAACTGTAATATGCCTCTATATTAATCTTCCATTTGGACTTTAACCACAAAAATTTAATCAAAGGGCACCTAATAAAGAAGTGTTTAGTATCCTCCTCTTGATTTCCACATATAGAGCAAGTGTAGTCTTCCATCCCAATGTACCTGCCAATCTTCACTTTAGTTGCGAGACTTTTTTATATTATTTTCCACATCAAGTGTTTATGTCTTGGATGTATGCTTGTTTTCCACAATTTTTTCCAGTCATTTCTAGGATAATCTGAGATAATCTGAAATCTCCATTGTTGGTTGGGCTGCCCTAATTGAGAATCTCCCTGACGTAGAGGCAACCCAAACAATAGTATTTTTTTCCACATGTTGTGGAATTTGTATCTTGAGAATCTCTAATGCTTCTCCATCTGAAAAACACCTCTCTGACCAGTCCTTCATTACAGCTTCTGCCATTGCTGTTGAACAATTGGTACCACCCAAAACAAATCCTCTCTATCCCCCAAATTTGGAGCTGGCTTATACCCCTGGATTCCAAGAATCTAGGGGTCTTCCCATATTTTCAAAAGAGGTTCTGACCCTAATTTGTAACAAGCACCCTTCCTAACTGTATATCTAGTTTTCCAGATACTCTGCCAAGCCCATGAAGCTCCTCCTTTGCTAACCTCATCTATTAACAAGTTTCTATGACCCAAATACTTCATTTGCAATTGTTCCACCCAAGAAACCCTTGTTTCTGTTATCATCTTCCAAGCTAACTTTGTACTTAGTACATGATTTATATATGTTGTTTTCCTAAACCCCATCCTACCTGACTCATTTGGCAAACATAAGGAATCCCAACTCTTGAGATACAAATGCCTTCCCCCTTCTTCTTTATGTCCCCACCAGAATCTTCTGCACATACCATCAATCTGTTCACAAATAGATTTAGGGATAGATATTGTTTACATTGAATAAGTAGGCACTGCTTGCAACACAGATTTAATTAGAACATCTCTCCCTGCTTGTGAAAGACATCTTAACTTCCAACCACTCAGTTTAGTAGATATCCTATCAATGATATCCTCAAATGACTTCTTTTTAGATACTGCCTTACAGAATGGCATACATAGATGTTTTATTTTATGATCACACTGTTTCATGTTCAACTCATCATAGATATCAATTTTCAGCCCATTGTGCACATTCCTACTAAAATGTATAAAAGATTTGTTCTCCTTCAGCTCTTGGCCTGCCCAAATTTTGAACTTCTTTAAGATCAGCCCCACATTTTTTGCCTCTTCTTTATCAGCTTTGTAGAACAGCACCAAATCATTAGCATACAACAGATGTGATATGGAAGGACTTGTTCTAGAAATTTTAACTCCATGAATGTAGCTATTTTTTCAGCCTGAGTAATTAATCTAGAAAGAAGGTCAGTAAACAAAACAAAGAGAAAATGGGATATAGGGTCCCATTGTGTCAAACCTCTGGAACGAACTACATGCCCATAGGCAGACCCATTAACCAGGACAGAGAAAGAAGAGGTACTCACACAAGTTCTAACCATACCAATGAACTTAGAACAAAACCCATGTTTAGAAAAAATATGAAAAAGAACCTCCCACCTATCATAAGCCTTGGACATGTCCACTTTTAAAGCCATATAACCTACTAAATCAGACTTCTTATTTAGATAATGCATGTTTTCCTGACTTAAGATGGTATTGTCAGTAATAACTCTACCAGGAACAAAAGCAGACTGAGCAGGAGAAATCAGATTTTCCAACAAGGGTTTAAGTCTAGAGGCTAAAATCTTAGAAATAATTTTGTAAGTGACATTACACAAGGAGATAGGTCTGTATTGATCTGCCTTTACATCCCCAGGATTTTTAGGAATGAGAGCAAGGAAAGTATTATTTGTCTTATTTTCTAAGATACCAGAAAAGAAGAAATTCTGGATATTCTTGATAAGAGCAGATTTAACAGTAGACCAATAATGTTTAAAAAAACAGGCAGACATGCCATCAGGCGCAGGACTCCTACCTACAGACATATTGAAAACAATATCCTTAATCAAATCCTCAAAAGAAACAACACACAGATCATCATTTACAATTTCAGAGATAGAGGGAGAAATTAACCCATCAAAATCAGAAGGATAATTTGGCCTAGTGGTGGAAAACAGATTGGAAAAATATTGTTCAAATAAATGACCAATTTTTTCTCAATTTGTTTCCCAAGATTGATCATCCAAAAGAATATGATCAATCATGTTTGCACTTCTCCTAATAATAGTAGAAACATGAAGAATTTGGTGTTTGCATCACCTTCCTCCATACCTTTATCCTTAGCCTTGTCCCTCCAGAGAACTCCTCTTTTCAACAACTCCTACAGTTCCAATTGATTTGCAGATGAGACTGGTTAAGATTTTGAAGGATATCAATGTCTTTTTTAGTTTTTTCTATGGCTGATTGTAAGTGACCAAAGGTATTTTTATTCCGAATATTCAAGGCTTTTTTGGTATTTTCAATTTTGTAACCTAAATGAAGATGAGAAGGACCAGGATTAACTATATTCCAGGCTTCCTTAACAACCAAATGTGACAAGGGGTCTCTAGTCCACATGGATTCAAACCTGAAAGGTCTAGGACCACGTTGAAAATTTGGGTTTGAATCCAACAGAAGAGGGTTATGATCAGAAGACAGAGCAAGAAGATGAGTTATTCTAGCTTTAGGAAAGAAAGATTTCCAAGACACATTCATCACACCCCTATCCAACCTCTCCATAATATTTCCCTCCCTCATCTTTTATTGTTTCAGGTATAAGGAGAACCCACAAAACATGCATCTACCATCTAAAACAGAAGCAAGACCATTACTCCCATGACTAACAACTGGCCTACCCCCCTAATTTATCATTTTGAGAACACACGGAATTAAAATCCCCCAAAACTAGCCAAGGACCATCAAAAGAATCATTCACCTCTCTCAAACAATTCCAAAAGGCCTGTTTACCCTGAGCCTTAGGAGGCCCATATACACAGTTAAATTGCCAACTCACAGAAAGAAGGTGAGATGAAACTATAGTATTGATCAGATATTTATTAGTAACGATAATATCAATCTTCACATTAACTATCCAAACCCTTTATTTATAATGTTGTCAAATTTAAAAAACTCCATACACTTTCGATGTGCGATTTTGAATAAAATTGAAAAAATAAAATTAGAAAATTAGAATAGAAAAAATTAAAAAAACATTAAAAATACTAAAATATATAATCTATTTTGAATAAGTCTAATATGAAGTTTCTAAAAAAAAAAAATAAAGCGCGTCTTTCCAATTCATTGGGCAAATTCCAACCCAGTTAATGATACAATAAGAATTAAATGTTCGATCAACTAATTTTTTTTTTTTAATTTTTTACTCTTTTAATGAAAAAGGTTTAGTGAGGAGGCTCGTTTGTGGGTTTACCAACAAAAATTATAAGTGAGGGGTTGACCATGGATTTGCAAGGTACCTGATAAGAATGCTAGAAATATGGGAGTCCGTGCTAGTGGAGTAATTAATATTTTCTTGATTTATTTCAAACATTTAAAATCTTCTTAACCAATCACACCATTTTAAATTAATTAGAAAACTCATTAATCTAGACAATTTAGATTATATTGGGAGTTTAAAACTAAAAAGTGTGTTCAAGATTATGAGAAAAAATTTAGGATTGTAGAGATATTTGGATAAGTAATTTGTTATTTAAATTTGTTTTAAGATAATAATTAGTTTTAAATTATTTTAGTTAATCAAAATTCATCTCAATCAATCAAGTTTTTGTATAATAATTAAGAGTTAGAAAATTCGAGAAATTTGGATTAGAGTTTTGAAGATTTCTGATTGATTAAAACTTGAAAACATGTTCTGTAATATAAATATAGATTGATTATGGAAAAGTATTTTAAACCAATGAAATTTTTTATAAAAGAATTTAAAGTGTTAAATTTTTTATAAACTTCTAAAACATAATGATAAAGGAAGAGGTTAAAAGTATGATATGAGTTTTGAATTTTGAAATTAAGGAAGATAATATATTTAATGCAGATTATTATATCATACCAAAAATATTGTTAGTTTAGATTTGTTAGGGATTGTGGAAAAGTTTACTTAAATTAGTATTCCATTGAAAGAATTAAATAAAATAGTTGTCAAATATCTGCTAGAGTAGCTGATAATGTGGTGTAGCAATACTTGCATGTCGTGGGATCGAATCTCCCTTCCCCCAATTTAAATACAATAATTCAATTTTTTTGCACCAAAAAAAAAAGTTTTATAACTAATTAAAAACTTAAAATCCTAGAAAATGACACGTGGCATGATATCACTAAAAATATGAAAACAACCTCTATAATATATATATATATATATATATATATATATATATATATATATATATATTCTATGAAATCAAGTAATTATTACTTTATATTTTTACTTGGGCCCTTGAGGATTCATTTTTTATTACGTACTTAGTGCATTTAGCGAGGTTATTATTTTAGTCCATTTGACCAAATCGTCACCGGAATAAATTATTATATAATTGATGTTATTACTTTATGGAGGTTTAAATATAAGTACGTTTCTGCTCGATGGAGAAGAAGCTTTGTACACTATATAACATTGTTCGGTTTTTTATGGGTTATCGAAACGTTTTTCAAAGTGGTCGCAAAACAATCCCAACTGGAGACCACTTTGCCCACTATTTAACATTGTCCATTTTGTTTTTAATTTTCACCATTCTCACGTCTTCTCCCATTTTAATCTTTTATATAAAAAAATCTCCAACTAAAAAATGATCGAAATTATGCGTATTTCAGAGTTTAGAAAATCTGAAAAGGTCGAAGTGATTGGTAATGGGGGGGCATGGAATGTACGGTTCCTACTACCAAGATACAATTATATCCGATTGACCAAGCATTCAAATTTTCGTTGTTTATGATACAATTTTGGAAAACGATCTCAGTGGACCTCTTCAGGAGGTTGTTGAATGGAGGTTTCTCCGCCCCTTCCTCATTTCATACTCGTGCTCACATTTACAACAGGGGAACATGTGGATGCGTACAATAAAGACGGGTGATGGTACATTATAGTTCTAGGGTGAATGAGTGAAGGAAAGTACAAAATTTCATTTTTTGACAATCCACTTCAAGATGCTGACTTTTATGCAAGTGAATTGAGGAAGCATCTTGACTATGTTTGGGTGAACGGGAAATTTATATTTAGACCCCCTCCATTGTAATTTTTTTTTTTAATTATTTAAGTGTATTTTTTTTCTAATTTGATTGCTTTATTTTAAAATATGTAAAAAGCAATCAAACATATGTACTAGTTTTTTTTGTTAATTAAACGAATTTTAGTTTATAATGTATGTTTGATATTTTGTAATTTTATAATATTTCCGATTCTATATTTAGTTTAAAATTTGCAAAAAAACAAAAACGAAGGGATGCTGACAAAAAGAACTACGTCGTTTTAGTAATTAATATGGCGGTCGCTAAGTGGTGGAAATTGGCGATGACTTTGCGACCATTTATATATTTTTAATATAAAATTAAGGGTTGCTAAAAACTAAAAACGACGTTGTTCTCTTAAAAAATATGTGGTCGCAACATGGTGACCAATTACGATCACATAACGACCACTTTCATATTTATATTTTTTTAGTTTTTTAATAAATATATTGGTCGCAATTTTTCACCATTTTGCGGACCGCTTACGACCACGTTGTATATTTAAAAAACTTAAATTAAAATATATAAATGGTAGCCCCGTGGCGCAATTTGCCACCACTTTGCGACCATTATATTATTTTAATTAAAGTTTTTGTTTTAATATAGACGTTAGTAGATAAGTGGTCGCAACCTGTGACCACATTTTGGACCACTTAGCGACCACCGTCTATATTTAAAAATAATTAAATTAAAATATAAAAGTGGTCGTAACTTATGACTCACTCGAGAACATATATATATATATATATATATATATATATATATATATATATATATATATTAATTTAGGGTTTTTTTTTAATATAGATGGTGGTCGGTAAGTGGTCGCAAAGAGCCACCACTTTGTCATTTGGATTGAGTTAGCAAGTGACGTCAAACGTAGCGACCATATAGCGACCATATTGGAACCACTTGTTGAGTGGTCACAAACTGGTCTCTAATGAACTTATATTAGCGACCAATTATATTCGTTCGCAAATTTCAATTGCTATTCGCCGCGTTTATGGTATTGAAGAAGGAGGGGAAGGGAATAGATTATTAATTACAATTGGGTATCCATTGATTTTTATTTGATAATTTGGTATCCTTAGTTTTTCTCTTCTTGTGGGGGCGGGGGGTGAATGCATTTTAAGTCTCAAAATTATCCCTGAAAAGGTCACGTGAGAGATATGTGTCATATTTGATGACATCCTATTCAAAAATTGAACAGAAATCCTTAAATGAAATGCTGAAAAAACATATGATACCTTAAAAAAAAAAAAAAAAATTATTTTGGACCTTTATGATTAAATACAATATTTTGGGACCAAAATGACGAATTTTTCGGTGGGACAAAGACGGAGTAATTTTAAAACAAAAAGTTAATCACCATTCATGCTCTTCAACTAACTTTCTAAAGAAAGTTATGACCCAAACTATTTTGTGTGCCATTTATACGGGTGAAAATCGTCTCAGTTTCATTTCACATCCTGTCCCCACCTAATCAAAATTTACTATATAAATAATTTTTCCAATTATATATACACATGGTGGATTGTGATTGGCTGGGACAGGGATGGGGACAGGAATTGGGGACAGATGATTATTTGCCCATTTATACCCATTAGAATTTGCAGGTGCCAAAATTACCCAAAAACAACGGAATTCGGCGACCCATAGTGACGGAGATCACGTGTGGCTAGTACTGTCAAAATGGGCTTGGGCCAGCGGACCGGTCCAGTCCACATGCTAATGGGGCGGGTATGGACCAGAGAAAGGTTGATCAGTTAAAGCAAGGGTATTTTCGGCCCGCGACCCGTGCGGGGCGGATCATGCGGTTTGCGGGGGACCGCCCGCAGACTTTGAATTTTTTTTTTACAAGAGTGTAGGGCTAAGGCTTGGCCCAGTAAATTTTTTGAGCCCAATTTATATTATATATACATGTGAAAAGTAAACTCTAACCTAACTCATTTCACATACACCTCCAACTCTCTTCCCCTCTCTCCTGCGCCTCTTCTTCATCGACAATTGCAGGGATGGTTCAATTTCATGGTTGACCTGTGGGATGTGTTAATGAAGAACAATTTCAAGGTTTCATTCATACATGCACGAATGAAGAACAATTTGAAGGTTCCATAGTTGACCTGTGGGATGGTTCAATTTAATGGTTGACCTGTGGGCAGTATATGCAAATTGATACAAGTATCCAGGATGAGCTTTTGGCAAAAGACAATTTGAAAGCTATTAAGGAATTTTCTCCTTTTAATGAAAAAGGCACAGGAACACAAATATATATCTGGAATTTGGATGAATGGGGATAAGATTATAGCTTACGATGGGAGACTGGGATGACAGGTGCGAGTTCATTCGCTGAATTTATTAAAGTGGTTAGGCCCGCGTATTTGCAGCGGAGTGGGTATGAACGGGGGTTTCTTAGTCCGCAAAAAATGGGCCCGGTCCTTCCCGGACCGTTTTGACATAAGCCCGTGCAGGGCGGACCGGATCAGGTCGGACCAGCGCGTTTGACAGTACTACGTGTGGCTCACATGGACAAATTTGCAGGGGCAAAATCGTCAATCAAATGAATGGGAATGGGTTGCTTCCAACCCAAATTCATACCCGATACAAGGAAAAAATCTGGGGTGGAGCGGTCTCAATGGGTCCGGCCCCACTCTCCTCTCACATAAAAGAGGGAGGACCCACACTTGCTGAATGACCTGCGGGACCTACCCTTTAAGTGGGTCTTGTCTAATTTTATGTGAGAGGAGTGTGGGACCGGACCCATTGGGTCCGCCCCATGCCAGACTTACCCCGATACAAGATGTGACCCGAAACTCCAACTTATTTCTTTCTCCCATTATCATCTCTTTCTTTCTCTTTCAATTATATCATCATCTTTAAAGGCTAGTACCCTTCTCTGATTTCTTAAGAATTTCCATTTTCTTGGTACTTAATTTGAGCGTCTTGGTGCTGCAAACATGGCGGATGTAGCTTGTTTGATGAATGAGGTGATTGAAAACATTGAATCAATTGAAAATTGTGGATTTTAGTTTGTGGGTTTATGGACATTTGATTCTCGGATTGAAAGACAAATTGGGCTTTTGATTTTATGAACTTGCTTTAGGAAAGCTAGAAATTGGTGCTAAAATTCAATGAGTTTATTCAGTTCTTGTTGTTGCTTTTGGAAGATTGTTTCAAGGGTTTGATAGTCTATTTATGCTCTTAATCATTTTTTTTCATTGTCTAACAGGGTTTTAAAGGTCTATTCTGTCATGGACCATACGGTCCAGATTTGGCCATGCAGGGATGTGGCCAAATCTGGACCACATGGTCCACATGGACCCGGTCCATATCAGATATTTCCGGTTTTAAATCAAGTTAGTTTGTTGCTTGCTATGTTCAAGATCCTGCAACATTCTCTTGATAATATATTAAAATTCAGGAAGTTAATGTAGTGTTGGGTTTTATTTGTGTTTGATTTGGTTGTTATTAGAAGTGTCACACCACGCCTCATTCACTGATGAGACACCGAACCCATAAAAAATAACTATAACTTCAAAGAACATGACTTATCTTATTGCATAACTTGAAGGTTTGCATCAAACTTAAAATGTGCTACATGGTTAAACTTAAAAGTATAAAATATAACATAACATGATATATTAAAACACTAATACATCAAAGCCACAACAAATCATTCCTCGTTCCAGGTTTCCGCAATAGTTCCTTCAACATAATCATCTGTAAAATAGTAAGGAATGAGTTACACTAGCCCAATAAAGTTTTAGATGAATCATTGTTAGACTCAAAAATATTTTCCCATTTTCCTAAAACATTTGAAACACACTTGATATAAACTTGAAATAACTTTTCAGAACACAAACTTTTAAAAAGAATCAGAAACATCACATCCCTTACCCAAAAATCAGACTTGACAACTCTAATAGACAACTTCATACTCTTTGAAATACTTTTAAACATTATACATTTCTCACTTTCAAATCCGGTACTCCGAGTACCATTATTTTCAGACTTATACACACACTCACTCACACATAACACATAGTTCACACAAACAAGTTCTACCACGTCCGTCCTGGACAAAAATGTTGTTTCATTTTTTTTTACTGTCATATTTTGTCTTTTCTGCTAAATCAGTGTCAGTCTAATGCAAAAGCCCCCATTATGATGGACCGGAGTAAACACAATCTTAAACGTTCTGAGCTAAAATATTACGTATTATAAAAATATAATGCACTATCTTATACAAGTCTTTATTTTTTAGATTAGAGAGTGGAGAACTTACTATTTTTTTTTTTTTTTTAAGTAATTATTTTTCTTTTTGTTACCCCCTGCGGCTGTGAGCATTTAGTGTCCTCACCTATGCTATCCAGGTGGAAATAAAAAATTAATCTCATTACAAATATTTAAACTATGCTCTCTCGTAATGTGGCATTAGTAAGCAACTACACCAATTATAGCATCACAAATACACAGTTTTAAGGAATATGAAAAGGCAAAAACAAAGCCAAAGTTCATAAAAAAATATCTGAAGTACATGAAGAGGACAGAAGTGTCAAGTGGAACAAGCCCCTTAATTAACTAAGAAAACAACAACATTAATTGAAAGACCATAAGTCTGAACTACATTACAAAGAAAATACAGCAAAATAACTAGAAATACAACTTTCCAAGCACAAAATGCAGAAAGGAGCCCTCTCCTGAAGTCTTATTGCTGGCCTTATTTGATCCACGACGAGCTTGCTCACGAAAGACGCTGAATAATAAATACAAACAAAACACAGAGACAATGAACATTTGAAACTTGGAAAGTCTGATATGGGCAAGAGAACCTTGCTTTTATTACTAGCGGAGTCCAGGGTGCCAAGAGACCTGAAAATGAGTAAAAGCAACGAAAGGGACAAAGGAAATCCTTAAGTCAAAGAAAATGGAGATGAAAGCTATGTAAATTTTTGTACTAACCTGCCAAGGAAGCAATCAATCTTCTGGAGGATAAACGGCCAGCTTCAAGGTTGTACCTTTGTTGATCTTGTCTTGGGCTTGCCCTTGAAGTTTTGCCAACACGAGTTTCCGAGCAGAGGAAACCAAAGCAGCATTGCAGCAGTAGATTTGGATAAACTGGAATGTTCTCTTTATTAGGTCAGGTGGGATGGCCTGAAGCTTGCCACAATGCACGAGATAAAGGTGCGCCAATTTTGGGAAAGGACTTGCTGAAGCGCTCCAGCTAACTAAATCTGTACTATTTGTAATGTGCAAAACTTTGAGAGCTGGAAAGCTACCGTCGTCGGTTTTCCAAAATTCTCCCACAAATGCATCATCCTTCAGTTTCAACACTTCAAGTTTATCCAGCTCTCCCAATGTAGACATCTGTGCCCACCCAAGTTTGGTATTTTTAAGAGTTAGCCTTGTTAGGTTAGTGGGGAAACTGTTCTTAGTGGGGAGGCGATATACTTTAGGAGCTGCATTATCATTCAAAAGCTTCAAATTCTCGAGCAATTCAAGTTGCTGAAGACAATCAAATAAACTGTCTTTTCCACTGCAGGCGATCAAAACATTGGCTAACGATCCACAGATAGCCAACTTTTTTAGCTCTTTAGCCCTATCAAATACTTCCTTCGTGCAACTTTCAGCTGAGATTACAGTAAGCGTATGCAGGTTTGAATTAACGGTTAAGGCTTCAGCAGTTTTTGCCAGAGTAGCAGGTACATTGGTCACTAAATGCCTCAATTTCGCCATCTTCCATATATCTGCTTTTATCTCAACCTTAGATTCTGTAGTTATGAATATAATAGTTTGGAGGTACCTTAGGTTGGACATTTTCTCCGGAATAATCTTCAAATTACTAGACATGGCAAGGAACTTGAGAAGGAGCAGGTGATTATATATTTCAGCAGGAAAGCGAGTTAGCTTGATCGATCTAATGTCCAACAATCTGACAGCTTTGAAGCCTTTGGGAATGTGTGAGATGTGTTCAACGGGCAAAGGTAAACTCTCCTTGGCAAAACTTAAGAATGAGCGAACATATTTACCTGATGGTCTATTACTTATGTAGTCTAAAATGTCAGAATTAATGCAAAGGCGAAAGTCATCATTTTGAGCTGACTTCCCACTCTGTTCGGACATTTTTATTTCTCGAAAAAGCTGCTCATTTTTTCCATGCACCTTGCAAAATTCGCGCAATGTGTCATGGATCCGTACTGACTTAATCCGGCCATTTAACCTTCTCTTCCCCACCATCACTAAACTCCTGTCAACCAATTCCTCCAAGTAGCCCTCAGCTCTATCCTCTGAGCTTTCCTCCCCATTAGCTAGAGGCACAAATCCTTCTGACACCCACAATTGCAGCAATATCTTTGCGGGAATCTCATAGTCCTCGGGAAAACCCCCAGGTAAAGGAAACATGGCTTTAAGTGATAAGGTAGATTGTTGAAGCTGAGTTTAATGACGATATCAGCATGCTCAGTTTTTCGCAAGATTATAAGTCTCAGCATCCTTGGCCACTTTCCTCCACCAGTTACTATCTTTCCGGTGATTTATGAGGATACCCGCAACTACCACAATAGATAGTGGTAGACAATCACATCTATTCAGAATGAGCTTCTCCACGGATTCCAGCTCAGACGGGAATTCCTCCTCACCAAATACCTTCTTCCTTAGCAATTCTCGGCTCTCATCATCGGTTAGAAACCTTAAGTCATAAGGTTCATTCCCTTTTTTAGCATACTCTGCCAAGTTTTTTTGTCGAGTAGTTATTAATACTCGACTATGCTTCTGGTTGGGTGGAAGAGCTCTTTTGAGATTATCCCAGGCATCTGATTTCCAGACATCATCAAGGACTATCAAATAGTTTCTATTTGCCAAATAATCTCTAATTACTTTAATTAAGTCTTCCTCCGATTTCGTATCCATTTCCTTAGCGCCGATCCCAATTTCCTTTATAATTTTGAGGAACACTTCCTTTGGCTTGTAATCTTGAGAAACTTCAACAAATGCACGGACAAAGAACTTATATTCCACTGTTGGATGCTTGAAGATGTTCCTCGCCAACGTAGTCTTCCCTAACCCGAGCATGCCAAAAATTGAGATGGTTTGGAAGTCTTCCGATCCTCCCTCAAGAAGGCCGATTACATCCTTCATTGCATCTTGGAATCCAACCATATCATTGTTTTCATCATATACAGGCTGTTGGAATGAAAGTCAAGAGAGATCAGAAAATATGTATGATCAAAGATGAATGCCAAATTACTTGGATTACGACTTTCTTGTTGTTGTAATAATAACCAAGAAGAAGAATTAACAATAGTAAGAACAACATCAATGAGATTGGCAAAGTCATGATTATAAGAAAGGAAAAAACAGTACATTACTAACATGAAATCTACTAGTGAAGAACACACCCTTCATAGATATGGTGTGTTTTATGTCGATTCTGGAATCCTTGGAAGTTTTGTTGGGATAAGTGTTATGCATGTTGATTAGGTATGTAGTTTTGATAAGATCAAGATTTACGGAACATAAGTTGAGAAACAATTTTGTGTAGATATTATTGATATCCAAGAATGTTGGGGGTATTTAGAAAAAGTAGTGATACTAAAATCTAACGTTGAAGGAAATAAATTTGAAAATAATTTAAAAATCTAAGTTGGTGTTGTGATGTGAAGTCTTTTTCTTGAATATCTTGAGTTATAATTAGTTATAAAGGTATTATATATTGCGAACTAATGAGTTTTAGATGTAGAATATGTTTCATAGAAGAATTATGATGAAGTATTCAAGGAAATAGCATTTAATATTTATTTTTTGGAATGTGAGGGGTTAGTGTTGTGATTCTCGTGCCCGAGAGGGAAATGTTAAATCATATGGAGCTTTGACATATAAAGATGCTATGTTGATAATAACTCTAATGTCGTAAAAAGTCTCTAAGAAGAATTATTATTAGCATCATATTAAGTTAATTTAAAAGCTTTTAGATGAAATGCTTTTGAGTTATGGAGGAAAATTATTCTATATAGGTTTGATTCCCTAAACGTACAAGGGTGTTTACTATAATCTAAGATAAATAGTAGGTAAATTAGCCTATTTAGTCCTCGAACATTTTTTGTTTCTCCTCTATAGTTTACAATGTTTAATTTCAGCCTATTTAGTCTCCCAAAATATTTCGTTTACCCCGTATAGTCCACAATGTTTAATTTCAACTTGTAAAGTCCCTTATCTATTTATGGGCTGCACTAATCCCGCAAGGGAGTCACCTTCGGGAGTAACCCAACATTTGTGAGTGGTGATCCCATGGAGAAGGTTCAATGGGTAGAACAACCCGTACTGCGTGACTTATTATATAGCATCAAATATTAGGAGATTGTAAATGATACAACTCCTTCCCATCCCTAAGTTGAGATGCTATGAAATGTGATGTTAAGGATGGTATTAACCCTTAATGAGACTGGGGGCGGATATTTTCGCGGTGGTAGAGGTCACACGTACCCTTGGAGGACTAACCTAAGTGAGAGTTGCCATGAGGTCGTGGCTATGAGATTGGGCAATATCTAGAGACTCTCACGAGAATCAAGATCAGAGTGCATGGCCATTAACCGTGCTACGTGCAAGTAGAACTAAATATTCAATCAATACTATGTGTGTTCCTAGTTGAAGTTTGTCCAAGAAACCTAATTCAAGGTCTAGTCCACTATGGTTCTCTTAAACTAAGACTATTTACACTAAGTGTGAGTTTAATACCGGAAGACACCATGCATATTGCATAGTATACCCCATTGCCCAAATATTTACTTTTAAAATTTTAAAACTTATGGGGATAAATTATTTTTTGAAGTTTTAAACCATGTGGGAGAAAATTCATTTTGAAGTTTTAAAACCTCGTGGGAACATATTTATTTATTTATTCATTCTATGTCAAACTTTGTGGGGACAAATTTGTTTTTTAAAGTTTTGAACCTTTATAGAATAAAGTTTAAAAATTTTAACTTTATCAAAATTTGTTTTGAAATTTTAAAATTTGTGGGGTACTGTTATGAAACAAAGTTTCAAAACTCCAAAAAAAATTATTTAAAATTTTTTAACTTCTATTTTAATTGTTGTAATTTTCTCATTGTTATCAAAATTTGTAACTCCTAAATTATTTATTTCCTCTCTATTAAATTATTTGTAATCTCCTATTTTAAATATTATAACTCCTTAATAATTATGTTTGTAACTTCCATTTAATCAATATTGTAACTCCTATTTTATTTATGAGAAAAGAGTTACAACAGATTTTATTTCACTATAAAAGGAGGAGGTTGATGATAGAATTGCGATACATTTGAGAATACAAAAACGCCCTACATTTTACTCTCTCCCTTTTCAAATCATTATACTTTCTTTTATCTTGTTACTTTTTTATTTGGACAATTAGATTGGATTAATTCACGAGAAGTCTTCCAGTGAACATGCTCATTGTGGAGACAACGATATATGAGTTTTATCTTGGAGTCATGACTGACAAATATCACTCACATGTAGGGAGGTCTTCACGTCTTTAGAACAGTGACAGCTATCACCCGCACGTAGGAATGGAAAACATCCTTCCGCACCTTAACCTCTCAGATCAAAATAGCTAATTTTAATTACAATCGCTAGCCATTCAATTGGGTGGTTGTCCTTTTATCTGCACAGTGCAGAGAAATAATCGTCCACACCTTAATTCTGGACGGGTCAGGGGTATGTGGCGGCAGATAAAGGTCTAGGATAAATAAAGAAGTGGCATGTAGAGCACTAGTACAATTGCCCACGTGACTTTTCCACCAAGCAGTCCGGATCCTATGCGGAATAACAAAAAATCCGTATATAAGGTTCGCATGAGGACAGGTATTCTGCACGACAGGTGTCCCGTTTTAAATAAATCTTGACCGTAAAAAATTTAATCCGACGGACGAGAGTAAATTCCGCACGTGCGTAACTTACTCCCGTTTCGCACTGGAGTCACAGATAGGGGTGAGCATCGATTTCGAATTGGCCAATTCGGTCATTTGAAATCGATTTTTTTATTTTTTCAATCTTTCAAAAACCGACCGAATTCGAAACCGAATGCAGAATTGCCGCATTCGGAATTCGGTTTCGACCGATTTGGCCAATTTGAGCAAAATCTGGTTCAATAAACGAAAAAAAAAATACAAGTAAATCGTCAAAAGCAACGAAATTTGGACACATTGGCATGAAACAACAATTTTCAAGAACTGATTATCAATAATTTCTTTAAAAAAAACTCCTAAACTGAAACATACCGATTAACTATAGTGATGATGGATGGAGAAGAAGAGACGGGGAGGGACATGCGGACAGCGGATAGCGGACAGTGGAGGCGAAGGCAGAGAGCCAGAGAAGAAGAGGCGTACAACGTAGGTGGAGAGCCGCTTCATTTTGAGAAAAATATGACGATGGACAGAGGGGGGGTGGGGGTGGCGGAGGGTCAGCATTAGGGGTTAACTTTACTATATATACTTATTATATAATATTATTATTATTATTAATATTAATATATTTAAAAAACTCAATTCTAATTCGGTCAGACCGAATTCAAAATTAATTTGACCGAAGTCGTCCCAATTTCGCGCAATTCGAATTCGGTCACGCCCGAATTACCGAATTCAACCCGAATTACCAAAACCAAATTACATCAGGATCATTTAATAGCTTTCATTGATTAAAGATAAAACATTTTAAGAAAGACTAGCGCGATTTTCATAATACTTATAGTTTAAAGCAATATATCTCAAATTCGATACTTTTCTTTCTCGATAGTAAAAATTCTTAAAAAATTGACAATCACAAAGTTGTTAAACTTTGAATTTTATGTTTAAGTATTACGAATTAAAGTCATCAATTTTTCATTGGACGCTAACTTTTTTTATAAATTTTATTTTTACTAATGCAGTTTTTTTTTGTTTTTTTTTATTTTATGAAATACTAATGTAGTTCGTCTAAAACTAACAAATAAAATGGCCGGAAAAAATATCCATAACACTATCTTAGCTTGTCATAAATTATTTGATTTTTATTATTAAAGTATTTATTTATAAGATTTGTCAGTACAAGACCTTGAAATTTGAAGGGTATTCTTGACTTTTTTATTTTTAAAGAACATTGAAATTTGACAAAACCTTTAATTATGTTGTATATGTGTGAATGGGACAATTAGTGGACATAAGAAAATTCACTCCCTTAAATATCCATTGTATACCATTAATTTTATTTAATAGAGTTATATTAATATCTTAATTAAAGTGTTTTATTTTTTACTTTATTAATTTTCGCTATATGTCCTAAACGACTTATACTATGTAATGGAGTGTATGGTTCAAAGTCGCAGTATCAGTCGCCGACTCAGAGACTACCGGTCTAAATACGACTCGGTTACGTATTCGGCGATACATGATTCTTTGGTATAAAATATTCAAAAAATCATGTATCGCCGAATACGTAACCGAGTCGTATTTAGACCGGTAGTCTCTGAGTCAGCGACTGATACTGCGAAAATATTCAAAAAAATATGAATTTTTTTTGTAAAAATAACAAAAAATATAAGCAATATAATGGTATCATTTATGGAGGTAAACAATGATATTTAACGTAACAACTACTTATTTAACAGAATAAAGAAATGCGATTACAGAAAAATAAAAAATAAATTAAATGTTCAACTTATATAGCATAATATAATAAAAAAAATGATATGTATTACATATTCCTACGAATCGGCAAAGAGTGATCATGGTGATTGTTAGTTTTAATTATTAACTATTATTGCAATTATGTACTATTTGTTTTCATTTTTTTGTACTGAGACGATTTAACTTGGCTTGACTTGACGAGTTTTACCGAGTCGAGCCGAGTCAGGTCGAGTTAGAACTGATTTGACAATTTTTTTTAAACAGTTGTGACAGTATCTCGTTTTTGTCTCGATCGCTAATCAAAGTTGTTACGATCGTAATTTTGACTCGAAACGGAAGGGATCCGAAAACTCGTAAACACGAGAATCGTAGCACGGATCAGAAGATCCTACAAATTTATTTAAATAATATTTCATGATAATTTTATGTATTCGAAACGGAAAGGGTCCGAAAACTCGTAAACACGAGAATCGTAGCACGGATCGAAAGATTTTACAAATTTATTTAAATAATATTTCATGATAATTTTATGTCAATTCAAAATAGGACTGTGATTCTTTCAAATAAAAGTTCCATAAGAGGATGATGAATAAAATAGTTGGCCAATCATTATTTTTGATTGAATCGAATGTCGACAGCGACGTCGTGAGAAACGAATATGGGATGAAGTTGAGAGAAAATGAGTTGAATCCAACTAAATCCTTCCATCGATTAACTGAAGGACTCGAAACAGACTCGTCTGAATAGAGACTGTCGCTGTCAGAAACGAATAGGGGATGAAGTTGAGAGAAAATGAGTTGAATCCAACTAAATCCTTCCATGGTTTAATTGAGGGACTCGAAACAGACTCGTCTGAATAGAGACAAAATTGAATCGCATCAGATTCGTCCGATCCAACGATCTTACGATATGGATCTGCGATCTTATCCTCCAACGATTTTTTTGAAGGTTGTTAAGATCGTACTTTTGACTCCGAACGGAAGGGATCCGAAAACTCGTAAACACCAGAATTGTAGCACGGATCGGAATACCCTACAAATTTATTTAAATAATATTTCATGATAATTTTATGTCAATTTAAGATAGCTGACCAATCATGATTTTTGATTGAATCTAAAGTCGACAGCTACGCCGTGAGAAACGAATAGTGAATGAAGTTGAGAGAAAATGAGTTAAATCCAACTAAATCCTTTCATCGTTTAACCGAGGGACCCAAAACAACCCGTCTGAATAGAGAGAAAATTGAATCGCATTAGATTCGTCCGATCCAACGATCTTACGATGCAGATCGACGATTTTATACGATCTTATACTCCAACGATTTTTTTAAAATTTAACCCGATTTATACATTCTGAATCGTACTATCCAACTCGCAATTTTGAGAACCTTGCCGGTAATACTGTTATGTTATGACTCGTTCGAGTCAACTTGGACTCGGCCGATACTAGGGAGCAAGTAATACCATTAATATCAATCAGTAATGATTGTTAGATCAAAATGTTTGGATCAAACAAATATCAAAGAGTATAAAATAAAAATGATTGTTAATATTTAATATGACATTATGCCTTCATGATCCTTGTTTGATCTAAAAAAAAATTGATCCAATAATCACAACCCAATATCAATTATAAGGTAAATTAAATATTTACATTCAATTTTAAAAGTATGCAGTAATCTTGTATTGAAAACTAGTAGAGAGAGGTGAAATTACCTTTTTGACTTTTATTTGGGGTCCACTGTCGGCTTTCATCAATTGAGTTCCAAGGTTGACCTTGCCTGAAATTAGCTTCTGGACCTCTTGTGTGATATTACGAAGCTCCTTTCCAATATTCCTTATCTCCAGAAGGTGGTCAAAAGCGTGAATTGCACCTCTAACCGCAGTTCGATTCTGATGCCTGGACACGGTGGCGATGTATTTTTCAATGATATCTTCAGCTCCATAAATCAATCTCCGGACATTATTCGCTAATTCCTTTAGCAAATCGTCTTCTTTATAGTCTTCCCTGCACTTTTTTACATAGCTTTTAAGCCAATCGAGGTCGTCGCAAAGGGATTGAGCCGTGTCTCCGGCGCCGGAAATCAAATCCAGATTGTGCATCACCGATTCCTTCAGATTTTCCAGCAGAAAACCCACGGCAACGTCCATGTTTCTGTCTCTCTCTCTCTCTCCTGAATGAAGAAGGGGTTGAAATTGGAACTGATTTTAGATCCAATTGGAGTGGGAGACCTCATTTCTGGGTACCGGAGGAGTTAAATAGCAACTGATGAGTTGACCGGAGATGGGTCCAATGTCTTTCTTTATTCTTTCAACAGCAAGAGGATGCTTTTTTTTTCTTTTTTCTTTTTTCTAATTCATGTGGCAACAGCAAGTGGATGCTTAAATTAAAGGATAAAAGGAAGTTTCCTTGTACACAAAAAGGCGATACCCACGCCCCCAGGGCTCTCACTTTCCGATCCAATAAAATTTTTGGAAGATGTTAATCAAGGTGATCCAGCGGCTCGACTGGTGGGAGGCCATGTCTTAGCCCACCGCAAGAAGCCACCCCCACATTGGAGGGTTGAAACTTTCATACTGTGGCTGCCAAGATTTGAACATGTGTCCTTGTACACAATCTGTCACCCTTGAACCAACTGGGCTATCTTGCTGATTAAAAGGAAGTTTCCTTAACGCGCTGTTTGGTTGTCTCGGGGTAAACGAATACGAGGAAATTAAAATATTCTAATTCTATGTCCAAAAGATTCCAAATATGGTTTAGGTAGACAGAAGAGTAAATAGAAATAAATAGTCATTTATGTTATTTAATTTATTTCGTTTAGTCACTTTCATTATTTTTGGTAATTTTTAACTTTTTTCATTCTCAATGTATTTACGACCTGCTAAAATTATCCTTCCATTAAATGTAATGACGTAACATAACGTCTAACTTCCTTCCTCTCTCCTCCATGAGCATTTTCGAGAAAAATTATCCCTCAATCAGCCCTATTCTTTAACTCACCATTTCCACGCTAAATTGAGACAAATCTTCATTTTCCTACCAAAATTGAGAACTAGAAAACCCTATCTACCTTTAATTCCTCATCCTTCTACAATTACTTTACTTTCTCTATATTTATTCATCTCATAGAAATAAACTTCTTGCATCCTCTGGCTAATAACAGCTTTGACTGTGCAACAACTTCAAATCTTCTCTGTACAGAAGCGAAAAGTCGGGTTTAACCTTAGAATAAGTGGAATCCTTCAGTCCAAAACGGTTTTGTGGAATCCGTGTTGGACCAGGACGGATTTCACAAATGAATTCGTCCTTGCCAAAAAAGTCTCAGCCAAAATAAACAATAACGGGTTTGGCCCATTATGAAAATGCCTATGCTTTGATGGTGATTTTGAAACTCAATCATAACTTATATGTGAGAAAATCAATGAAATAAGCGATAAATGATGTAATCAATGCATTATAGTTCCTTGTAAACACATACAGAAAGAAAAAGGGAAAAATTAAACGAAATCGTTTTGATACAATAGCATCTAAATAAAAAATGATGTCGTTTTGATAACCTTTGAACCACTTGATGAAACAAGAAAACGACGTCGTTTCTGACTTCCGGAGGAGTTAAATAGCAACTGAGGAGTTGACCGGAGATGGGTCTTTCTTTATTCTTTCAACAACAAGTGGATGCTTAAATTAAAGGATAAAATTAAGTTTCCTTAACGCGTTGTTTGGTTGTCTCGGGGTAACGAATACGAGGAAATTAAAATATTCTAATTCTATGTCCAAAAGATTCCAAATATGGTTTAGGTAGACAAAATAGTAAATAGAAATACAGTCATTTATGTTATTTAATTTATTTCCTTTAGTCATTTTCATTATTTTTGGTAATTTTTAACTTTTTTTCATTCTCAATGTATTTACGAGGTTATCGAAGAGGCTAATAGCCCAGTGGGGCATTGATCGGCCCGTGAACGCGAGATCCCGGGTTCGATACCCTCTGCCGGCGTTGCGGTAAGCTTTATTCTACCTTATCTATGGTGTTCTCTCCCCAATGTGGGGCTATTCTATCTCCCCAATGTGAGGCAATCGCCCATCATGGCGTCAAAAAAAAATGTATTTACGAGGTGTTAAAATTATCCTTCCATTAAATGTAATGACATAGGATTTCAGTTGATCAAGCTCATCGGAAAGCGTATTGACGTTGACTTCAGCTCCGGTCATCAAATTAACGTTGTATACAACCAAATCTTTGAGATTGTCCAAAAGAAAACACACCCCAGAATCCATCTCTATCTCTAGATCTAGTTAATGAAATGGAAGATCTGGATTGAGTCTTTAGTAGTTGTTAAATAGCAAGGGAGACTCAAGAGTCAATTGAATAGCAAGTGGATGCATAAAATGCCGCGCTTAGCGTTGTTTTGTTATGCAAAAACGCGCTTACTTGAAGATTCCTTGATATTGCGAGTTCTGAGCCAGGTTATGGTGCAGCCAAAGCTTTGTTAGCATCATACACACTTCCATTACTCTCTTCGTCCCAACTTATCTATCAATATTTCATTTTTAATATATCTCAAATTATTTGTCCACTTTTTAAATAAATGGTTCATTAATGATAATTTTTTCAATACTACTCCTTATATTAAAAAAAAATTCAATACTACGCAATAATTAAAGCATTAAAACCCAATTAATGCAATAGACTCGTAAATTCCACAGTTTTTGCAATATATAATGCTCAATCACTCCAAAATCGATAACCTAACATTACCTAATGTATACGTATGATTTTAGGTACATAATTACATATCGATGGGGTCCTTACCTCTCATGAAAGTAATAAATAAATAAAAACTCGAAACTGCATTGTCCAGTCCCGCTTGTGGAGCAATAAATTTCTGCTGGAAACTCCAAATTGAGTTCCGTCTACGCTCACTCGAAGCTCTTTCAATTATCTTCTACTTGATATGTTGTGGGTAAAAAACGGACACCGGTAGCCATCTCAACTGTCAACTCGAAATTCTGGACAAAAAGTTTTTTTCTTCCTCTCTCCCCAATCGATAGTTTTTAGGTTTTCTTGTGAGTGAAGGAAACTTCCCAAAACCCCAGCCTTTGTGAAGACTTAATTTTATGTTATTTACAATTTAGGTCCCTCACCTATCTCATTACTACACTCATGACTCCACACACATAAAATGTAAATGCAATAAATGTAACATATAAAAGGGACATATAACACATAACAATTCATTCATGGCATAATGAAAATTACATAATGATTTAATAAACACAAAATCATAAAATTCACTTAGGTGAAAGGTCCTGGGTATCACATTATTCCCCTCTTATGAAAGTTTCATCCCCGAAACTTACTAACCATAGTCCCCGAAAAGATGAGGGTACTTCGACTACTAGAAATATAGGTTTTTGTGGCGAGACTGTTTGCGTCGGGCGTGTACCATCACAAATAACTGTCATTTGCGTCGGGCGTGTACCATCACAAATAACTGTCATTTGCGTCAGGATTAACACACCAACGCAAATAACAGTACGACGTCGTTTGGTGATATGCATTTACGACCGCTAATTAGTATTTGTGTCAGCAAATTAATTCGTCGCGAAAAATGAATTATTTGCGATGGCCTTCAATCGACACAAGAAGTCTTGCCGCAAATAAACACAATTTGCGATGAGATTCTCCGGGCGCATAGGAAGTCAATGTAAATGACCATATTTGCAACGGGCTTCATTCGACGCAAAATGTTTCGCCCCAATTAATCAAAATTTGTGATGGGATTCTCCCTTCGTATAGAAAGCTGATGCAAATGACCAAATTTTTATTATTAGTTTGGTGGTGTAATTTTCCGCCCTAAGATAATTATATTTTTTTTAAAAATAAAATGTTACTCTAAAGTAAGTATAATATGATTGGCCAGATTTTAACACAACCCTTCTCATTTGGATATCAAATGCTCTAACCAATAAACCACAATAACTTTCATCATATATTTTAATTATATATTTATATAACATAACTATATTTATTTATATAACTAATTGTTTGACAATGTTGTTTTGTAAAATTCGAAAACATTATAAATTTGATATACGAATTTTGAAAACATAATAGATCTTATATATAGAAAATCACTATTTATGCACCTCATATATGTTTCAAAAGCAACTGTTACCCCTCAGAAATATATGGTGCCATAAATGTGCCCGACTATTTACAGGGTGCCATTTATGCCCAAAAATGGTGGAATCTGGTAAAAGGGGGCGGCGAATCACATGTGCGGTCCGCGCAAGCACATTTTGAGGGGAATAATAGTCATGACAATTCATTCATATAGGTTTATCCTACCTATTCAAAAAAATGTTTAGTGACGGAAAAACGACCGTTATATCGGTCGCTATAGGTTTAAATTCAAAGTCAAATGCACATGCATCGGTTGCTAATCCGTCGCTCACTACCGACGGAATATTCCGTCGCTAAGGCCGCCGTCGCTAGTCGGTCGCTAACAAGTCCAAGTCAAACGTCAACAATGTTGGCCAGTTAGTCGGTAATGCGTCGCTATATGGAAACCCAGTAATAGGTCGGTATTCTGTCGTTAACGAGTCAAATTCAACAATGTTGACCAGTCGGGTCGACAATCCGTCGCTAAATGGCGACTCAATAAGCGGTCGCTATATAATCCGTTAGGATTCGGTCGTTAATAAGTAAAAGTCAGAGTCAACCATGTTGACCAGTCGGTCGGTAATCCGTCGCTATATTGGGACCCAATAATCGGTCGCTACATATTCCGTCGGTGGTCGGTCGTTAATTGGCTTAGCGATGAAAAATACACAACCACGTGATTCAGTCGTTAGTAGGTCGCTAAACTAAGATTAGCGACGGATTTGTCCGTCCCTATTACACTATTTTCTTGTAGTGCTAGTTATAGTAAGGCGAGGGTCTGAACCGTGCTTGAGGGGGTTGTATCTCACCCTTTGTGCACATGAATATGTCTGCACCTTTGGTTACCTTTGACCCACCGAAATATATATCGCGATTTACTCATTGATCGAGGCTCTAGGACAGCCGGTGGCAACGTTTGTAATTTAGTGTTATAGAAATAAACAATATATATATATATATGGCCACTATGTGATTCGAAACTTTATATTTGTCTCATCTCATACATCTCACCAATATAAATATGATACTATAAGATTACTTCCAAAACAAATTTAAAAAATGTTACCTAATGCTCTTTCTGTCGGCGTTATACGTGTACATCAATAATTAGCAGTTTAAGTTGATCAGAAATTATTGCAAAAAAATAAAATAGCTATTACTCACTGGTTCATTTCAGAAAAAAAAAAATTAAAAATTTGTACTCACTGGTTAACCTATTAGTTTTCCTTAGTCTTATTGTATCCCAAAAATAAATAATAGTAGAAGACACATCTGAATTGGCTTTCTAAACACAAGTTTTGTTTACAAAATATAAAAAAATAAGTAGTTTAGGAAAGAGGCGACAAACTTCAGAGCGAATAAAATATTATATAAGAAATGGCCAATGCAAATGCACATCTGGTCATAGTTTTGGTAGGTGCATGGTGTATATAATATTGAAAGAGATAAAAAACAAATAAAATAAAATAAAAAATTAAGTGTATTTGGTCATTTATGTATATCCATCTTATGAAAACTTGATTCCATTTTTTTTTTTGGGTTAATAATTTCTTGGTATTCAAATGATGAGGGCTCCCTCTGTTAGCTCTGAGAGTGGTTTAAAGCAAGGTGCATGGTCACCCGAGGAAGATCAAAAGCTGAGGGCTTATATTACTAGGTATGGACACTGGAATTGGCGACTGCTCCCAAGATTTGCCGGTTTAGAGAGAAGTGAAAAGAGTTGTAGATTAAGGAGAATTGCATTTGACTGACCCAATTTTTGTATAGTGGTCATGAGATGGCACCCAAATTTTGGGGACAAACATTATTGTCCAGGATCCGTCCAGGCTGACGTGGCCAACTCTCAGACGTACCCTGCCACGTCAGCCACGACGGAAGTGGGACTTCCGTTCTGGCCTGGCAGTGTGTTGTGCCAAAAACACTTAGTTTTTTTTCAATAGGCTGCAGTTTTTGATGTTTTTTTTCCTGTGTTGATATTCTAACAACATAAAAAATCCCCAAAACACATTATTTACCAAAATTTGAGTAAGAAAATGAATAAATTGTGTATTAATATAAAACGAACAACGGAATAATCGAAAAAATATTTTATAACATAAAAATGTAAAATAGTTCGTAACAACAATGAATGAAACATAAACAAATTAAATGAAATGCTATCTACGGCCCCGAAGATGTGTATCTATCGGGGCTTCTCGGGTCTTGTCGCAGATAGTAAATGCGGCCATCTCTTGCTTGCACGGTGCTACCAAGAGATGACTTCCGCCCCATCGGGGTCGATAAATATCGGCTCCTCGGGGTATAACGGCAAGGGGGCAACGGAGTCTGATGCTACGTCTGAGGGATGTGGAGGTTATACGAAGGCGGCCCACCCGAATAGAAGCCCGGCTGTGCCGAAGTAGAGGGCCCTGCTCCCGAATGCCCCCGTGGGAATACCCTGGGAATAAGTACCCATGCTCGGATATTGGTATTCAAAACGGGTGGGTAAGTTTACTGGGCTGGGGAACTGAGTCTGGGCTGGAGACTGAGTCGGATCTTCCTCTAGTTGAGCAGGTTCCGGTGCCCTGCCACGCTGCCGAAGTTGCCTCGCTGGAAACTCCTCCTGGGTGGCCTGCCGGTTCCTCCGAGTACATTGCCTCCCAATCTGAGATCTTCCCGGTACATGCTCCCTCGGCTGTGTAACCGGTTGCATAGCAGCAGCTTCTGCTACATCGACTGCACGGGATCGTCACGAAACACTCTTCCCAGCTGCCACGAATGCCTCATTTATTGTCTTGGCCACCCAGGAAATGAGAGACTTGTACTGACTGTTGGTTCGGGAGGCAGGCTTCTCGAATTCTTTGAGCATCAATCGATTCGATTCCTCCTGCAACATAGACATTCATATTAGTATACTTTAAATAATAAAAAAAAATGTTAACAAGGGAAAGAATGAAACTTACAAAAATTGCCTCGGTTGAATGCCCGTCGGGAGTGGACCGGGATCCCTATTCTTGGGGTTAGTCATAAGGTGACGGTAATGCGATTGTACCACTCAATGTACTCATGGGTAGGTACAATAACATTACCAGGATTGGGAGCGGCGTCCGCCAGTGCATCCTCGCGCTCTTCCCACATAGCTATGTAGGTGGCGTGTTCGGTTTTCCAATTCCTTGCCGGTCCCGCTTTGAACGAGTGAACGTCAACACCCGCTTTAGTTCCCATGCTGGAACCCGAATTGCCTGGCAACCCTGTCAGGCATGTGGTACTCAACCATCTCGAAGCAAACGAGAGGCGTGCGTGCCCAACAGGTCGCCTGGAAGCCTTCATCCCGGGCCGCCTCTCGGAAATTACCCAATCAGGGTACGACCTCCACATAAACTGCATAAAAAATTGACTTAGAGTAAAACAAATGATTTAATTTCAGCATAAAATACGAAATTACCGAAATATACTTACCCCTTGGGCGCCCGCCAGCTGATCTCGAAACACCGTCAGCTGCGAATTGGGTGCGTCGCGGAAACTCCGGCCCGTATTCAACCGCGACTCATAAGCTCTCCCGTCAGCGGGAATATCATGTAGAATCGGGCCGCGGTTCGCGGGCCGGTGACATGATATTCGCTCCCACGCCCACAACTAGCACAGAAAAAACATGGAGTAGTCAGCAAATATTCAAAATACATGCTAGCAATAAAACCGTATAAAAATTTACACAAACCTGAATTAATAGGCAACATCCAGCTATGTCCTTCGAAACGGACTGTGCAGAGGTGCACATCTGGCGGTACATATGTGCAAGGACACCGCTAGCCCAGGAATGCTAGTCCTCTGCTAGGATTCTGTCCCTGATTAGTAGGAGATACCGCATGTTCCCCCGCGACCCGGATTTGTTTAGAAAGGGGAAAGTGGACGTCAGGAGGAAAATCAGAGCCCTGGTCTGCTGGTCTACCGCCACGTTAGTAGCATCATCTCCTAAGGGCTCACTAATGTGGGCATGCACCTCTACAAGTGCGATGGTATTACCCCTAATTGACTCAGGTGGGGGTCGAAATCCTAGGCTTGCATGCACGCGCTCAATCCACTGAGTTTTGCTGAGGTTGTAGTCCTCAGGTCAACTCACCACGTGGCCCCCGGTGGGCAGTCCTAGAAGGCATCCTACGTCCTCTAGGGTAATAGTAATCTCACCACATCAGAGGTGAAAAGAATGTGTCTCTGGGCGCCACCACTCTACTAATGCGGTGACCAAAGCGTGGTCTATCTTTATTTTGCCTATCCTACAGCAACCCTCGAAACCTATGTGGTCGATAAGCTGAATCACTCTTTGATTGCCCTCGTGTTGGTAGACATAAAAAAAATTGCCGTCGAAACTAATAATTTTCAAACTACGATTAAGTTCTACATCCCCGCTCCATATTCTAAGAGCTCTATGCGATGCGTGTTTGGTTAAAACACTAGCATCATAAGGACCAGGCAGAAGATGTGCAAGAACAGACATCTATACAAAAAAACAATAACATAAAATTAATTAGAAACTACACATGTTATATCACCAAATTTAAAATTCCCCCAAGTAAATATAAATTAACAAATCACAATCATCAATTCACAAAAATCATCAATTCACCAAAATCATCAATTCACAAAAAATTTCAATTCACAAAAATATTCAATTCACAAAAAACCCACATTCATAAAATCCCCCAAATTGATAATTTCCCTAAATTGATAAATGCCCTAATTTTGTAATTGACCTAAATTCACAAAATCAAACAAAAATTCACACGTATAAAACTTCAAATAGGGAACAAATTACTCTAAATAACCAAAAGCACAACAATTTAAAGTTCAAATGAAAACATATATGTTAAATTGCTCAAAAAAAATTCAAAACAAATCAAATAAGGTTTTATACTTTTGAGTTTGAAAGATGAAAGAGTAAGGTGGAGATGATTGGTGGCGGCGGTCGTCGGAGGTGGGGGGAGTTTTTTTTTGCTTTGGGAGTTTGGGGATTCACGATTTGGGGAGAAGAAGATTTATTTATTTTTATTTTTTTAAGTCTGGGAATTGAGGACGGAAGTCCGTCCTGACTGACGTGGCAGGGCGCGTCTGGGAGTTGGCCACGTCAGCTAGGACGGAAGTGGACTTCCAGACTTCCGTCCTAGATAAAAATATTTGTCCCCAAAATTTGAGTGACATGTCATGACCATTATACAAAAATTGGGCCAGTCCAATGCAATTCCCTAAATTAAGATGAATTAACTATTTGAGGCCTGGCCTTAAGAAAGGAGCCTTTTCGGAAGAAGAAGAAACTATCATCAGCCTTCATAGAGATCTTGTAAACAGGTAACATTGATCACGTTTCTCTTTTTCTTTATAATATTTTTAATTTTAATGGTAGAATGTAGATGCGTAGTGGTTAAGTCAGGATTTCAATATTGAAGGGTAAAAAACTTTCATGTTTTAAGAATTGTTTTCATCTTAGCTTGTTTGAGAAGTATTAGCTCGGCTCTACATGTTTTGAGAATTTGTTAAAAATATATTTAAAGGTAGAAAGGTAAGGTTTCTCTATTTTTTCACAACATTTACCCAAATCCATTTCAGATCACATTGTATTTTTATCCTACTCCCTATAATATTCTTAATTATATCTTAATTATTTATAGATTTATTAATTTTACAAATAAAAATTTCTATAATTAATGCGTTGTAGAGAGTGACACATAAAGTGATATATAAAAATAAAATTGCTTTTAGATAATCACTTGAATGATCTTGGATTGAGGAATCATGATGTAAACAAATTTGAATTTTTATATGGTTAATTGCATTAAATTATCCTAAAGTTAGAGGTTCATACACTTTAGTCAAAATGTTATAAATAATGTACTAGTGGTCTATTAACTAACTATTAATCACCAGTTAAAATTTAGAATGATTGTTATATTGATAATGAATTGTCCATAATATTTTTATCTATGATTGTGCAAGGACTATTTTGCCCATGAAACCTTCTACCAAAATTATCCTCACACGGGAGGGGAAAATTGCAATCTCCTTACCACGTGCTTGGTGAGAAAATCATATATAGAGGGTTAAATAAAAGCAATTGTCTATTTTCAAAAAATCACCCCGAGTCATTTTCATATCTAAACTCATTACTGTTATCCAATTTTTATGCAAACGGATAACAAATTTAAAATAAAGAAGCGAAACGTAATTTTTTTTAAAAAATATATTGAAAGCTACCATCACCTCCCATCTAGGGATGGCAATGGGGCAGATCGGGGAGGGTATCGCAAATACCATACCTGCCCCACGACTATGAAACCCTGCCCCGCCCCGTGATCCGTCAAGGATCAGATTTTTTTGAGGCGGGGCGGGTCAATTTTGCCTTTGTTCTCTTCTGCCTTAATCGTTATGGATTTTAATGGAATTCTCATAACAAATTCATGGTAAATTAACCTTAACCTTCCATTTTTCTTCTTTTTTTTCAAAGTTTCAAACAAAAATCAAACAAAGATCACTAATATTACCACTTTTTTCCATTTTTCTTATTCTTTTTCAAAGATTGAAACAAAAATCAAATATCAAATATTTTTCTTCTTCTTTTTTCAAAGATTCAAAAAAAAAAAAAAATCAAATATTTTTCTGCGATTGGGTTGTTCCTGCTGTTAAAAAAAGAAAAGAGAAGAAGAATAAGAGAGGGGGAAAAGAAAAAGGAAGAAGAATGCTCTAGAAAGGAGAAGAAGAAGCTCCAGTATGAGAGAAAGAGAAGAAGAAAAGAGAATGAGGGGGGGGGGCGGGGTAGGTAGTCATATGAGAGAAGTAGGATTTATGGTTAATATTTAGTACAATAATATTACATAGGATAGGATAGAATAGGATGGGCTGGGCTGGCTGGGGTGGGTAGTCTATAAGCTCCAAATATTTAATTGGGCTAGGTTTAAGTAGGCTTCAAGTACTTGGGCCTAATAATACCAAAAAATAATATTATTATTATATGGGCAGAGCTAGGCGGGGCGGACACAAATACCATGCCCCGATTTGCCTGTTCATGAGGCGGGCGCCCTAAAAGTCGTTAGAGCGGGGACGGGGCTGACGGGTCACGGGTCAAATTGCCATCCCTACTCCCATCTCTCTATTTAATTTTCTCACCAAGGGATGACAAGAAGGTTTCATTTTCCCTTATGTGAGAATAATTTCGTCTTTCTATCATCATCTAAAATGTGTCGTGGACTAATGATATAGACGTTATAGACATTTTATTATCTACTTAACAGTTATTTTAAATTCTAACCCTTAACTAACTAACTACATCTTTTCAAAAAAAAAAAAAAAAACTATCTACATTATTATAGTATTTGGAATGAAGTTCATGACTCCCCTGACTACGTTGTAATTTAATGCAATTAATTATTTTTTATATTCCACCACTAGAAATGTGCCACATGTCCCACTTAGAAAATAAGAGGTAAGAGGAGAGAGAAATTATGAGAATGTTGCAATGCAGGAGGTGTTTGTGTTATAGACGACTAGATATGAACCGGAGGGGCTGTTTCAATCTGTAACCAAACACAACCTTTGCAACCATATAAACGTTCTTAACCTTTAATTCCTTTTCTTAGGCATTTTAGTCTTTTTCATCTTTTCTGTAACGGTAGACTTCACTAATGCAATTAATAAGGTTTATTTTGTAGTTTCATCAAACTATATGATTTGTCTTGTAGTTTGGATAAAGTTCAAGACTAATTTTGTAATTATCTAAAAAAAAATTGAAATTAAGATTTCTTTAGTACTCCATAAGTTACATAATAGGATAATTTAAATAGTTCGTCATCTACTTGGCCCAAAAAAAACACGTTTGTCATCTTTTTAGAGTTGGTAAGAAAAAAAAAAACTGAACACATCAGCAATGAGGCAATTAAGCTAAAAAGGATTTGCATAAACACAAATGTCCTTTCCCCACTGCTAGGGCCAACCTTGCCTCTCCAATTTGAAAATTTCAATCTCGTGGAAAAAAAAAAAAACTAAAGTAATTAACCTTCGTCAATTAGAACATTTTTAATTGAGCATGTTCTTTAAACATCGTTTTGTTTCATCATCGAGCATGTTCTTTAAACATCGTTTTGTTTCATCATCTCCTAAATGTTTGTTTCACTTACAATGTCCTGAACAACTCCTTCAATTCCTAGGAAAGAAAATGTGTATTTGATCAAAGAATGCTAACGCAGCTGGCGCAACACTTTTAACTCAGAAAAATAGGTTTCGAGTTCGACATTCTCCATCCCATCAATAATAATATTTTATTTTTTGAGATTTTGTTTTGTTTTGAAAATCGTAAAGAGCTGATTGGATTGTATAGAAAATATGAGTCCGAAAGTAAAATAATTTTCATTGGAGATAACAAATACAAATAAAAATGAAAGACACGACACAAAAGGAAAGAAAAAATAAAGGAGAAAAAGAAACAAAAAAAGACAGTATATCCACTAAGAAAAATAATAGTCTCCTCAATCCTTTTATTTGACGAAAAGAAAAAATCGATGATCTTATTTTCCACAGATACAACATTCATAATTGAAACAGACTGAACAATCAAACAAACACAAAAAACAACAAAAATTCAACAAATCGAAGGTTTGAAATGTGCAACATAGAATAAAAGCTGGCAGCGACCTGAAAATGAGTAAAAGCAAATAAGGAACGAAAGATAATCTTTATGCTGCATTCAGATACAACAATAACAATAATAACATAACTCGTTAAATCCCAAATAGAATAGAAGACAGACTTAACATTTGGCAATAAAAAAGGAAGATGAATATTAAAACGTCATTTATTCGCCTAACCTGCCACGGTTTAAAGTGATCACTCGTCTGGTTGATAAATCTCAAGCTTCAGGGGAGCTTCGGTTTCCCCCTGAAGTTTCCTGGTAGAGGAAACCAATGCAGAATTGCAGCGGAAAATATGAATCAGCAGGAGTGTGGATGTATTTGCCAGGTCAGATGGGATGGCCTCAAGCTTCACCTGTAGCGGCCTTCACTATATCAGCTAAGGGTCCGCTGATGGCCAACTTCTTGAGCTCTATAGCCCTATCGAAGACTTCTTTCGTGCAACTTTCAGCTGAGATTACACTAAGTGTATGCAGGTTGCTATTGGGGTGCAAGGCTTCAGTAATTCTCGGCAGAGTTGCTGACGCATTGGTCACTACGTACCTCAAACGTTCCATCTTCCATATGTTGGCTTTTATCTCAACCATAGGCTGTGTATGTTAGAAATATTTTATATAAATAAATAATAAATCATTAAATCAGAATAATAATTTACAGAAATATAAAATAGAAATGGGATAAAGAAATCAAGCACTGGGAGTTGTGACAAAATCACCTGTCCCTAAAGATGTGAAGACCTCCCTACGTGCGGGTGATAGCGGTCAGTCACGACTCCAAGATAAAACCCATTTTCTTAGTCTCCTCAATGAGCACGTTCACTGGAAGACTTCTCATGAACTAATCCAATCTAGTTGCCCAAATATAAAATTGACAAGATAGTGATGCTAACATGGAGGACTGGACTATAAGGATTAAAGAAGTCAAAGAATTGGACATGAATAAGTAATATAAAATATAGGGACCTTCTTGAAAACATTGAGTTGAATTACTCATATTTTGGCTATAGTAAAAGATTACTGCATGCATACATAGATGATGAAATAATTTCTCATTTTATAGTAGTAACATAGTCTTTAATCAATCATTATGCTATTAAGATTTTAGGAGTTACAAATCATTAACATCAATGAGAAATTTATTACAATTAAAATGGGAGTTGCAAATGATTTAAATGAATGTTTGAATATTGGGAGTTACAAAATATTTGAAATAATATTTTTGATAATAATTTTTTAAGTTTTGAAACTTATTTCATAATGAGTCCCCCACAAGTTTTAAAACTTCAAAAAAATAATTTTCCCCCACAAGTTTTAAATTTCAAGAAACATCTTTATAATAAATTTGAAGAATAAAATTTTATTTTATAGCGATTGCCACAAAAGGTCTAATTTTCAAAACAAAAATTTCCCGCATAAAATTGACCTTCAAAATAAATGTCCTCCACAAGATTTAACACTTCAAAAACTTTTAGTGAAGTATAAAATTTAATTTTATAACAACACCACACATGCTTCAAAACAAATTATTCCCCCACAAAGGTTTACCTTTAAAAAAATTTCCGCTATAAGGATTAAAAAACTTTAGAAAAATAATTTATTCCCACAAAGTTTTAAAATTTCAAAAATAAATATTTGGGCAACGTTATACTATGCAATAGGTATGGGTGTCTTCCGGACTTGAACCCACACTTAGTGTAAATAGTCTTAGCTTAAGAGAACCATAATGGACTAGGCCTTGAATTAGGTCTCTTTGACAAACTTCAACTAGTTACACACATAGTATTGATCGAATATTTAGTTCAATATGCGGGTAGCGCGGTTAATGGCCATGCGCTCTAATCTTGATTCTCGTGAGAGTCTCTAGAGATTGCCCAATCCCATAGCCACGGCCTCATGGCAACTCTCACTTAGGTGAGTCCTCCAAGGGTATGTGTGACCTCTACCCCGCGAAAATATCCGCCTCGGTCTCATTAAGGGTTAAAACCCATCCTTAACATCACACTCATAGCATCTCACCTTAGGGATGGGGAAGGAGTTGTATCATGTACAGTCTCCTAATATTTGATACTATATAATGAGTCACGCAGTACGGGTTGTTTCTACCCATTGAACCTTCTCCATGGGATCACCACTCACAAAGGTTGGGTTACTCCCGGAGGTGACTCCCTTGTGGGCTTAAACCCATCCCCCTCGATGATTCACCTAACCCTTTTCTCGGTAGGCGTTTCAATAATTTATGTTTCATAATTTTCTCAGGTGATACTTTCACAAAGTATCAACTCATTTCTCTTTTGCTTCATGAAGCTCACTGCAGACGTTTCTCCGATCGAGTTTGCTATACTTTGTACCTGACTATATATCTGCTCATCAATTCGTCAGTAAGAGAATGATAAATAATAAATATATTTGAAAAATTCAACATATAAATTTTTACAACCATAGTTAGTGTCATTTAAGCTACAGCACATTGTACTTCAAGGAATACAAAGTTTGTTACTCTACTTGATGTAAAAAATAAATTTAATAATAGATTCGAGTTCCTTGAGTGTTTGACATCTCTTTATCCTCCAACTATGTTAAGAATTCTCTATATACACTTGAGTACTTCTTCAATCATTCCATATAACTTATCTCGAATTATGAAAATAGTATCACTACTCATAGTGTAAGAAATATCACCACTAGTAGTATTAATAACTATTTAAAAGTTATAATCAAAGGATAACCTTATCAAACTTAGCATGTCATTGCTTATAATTTCATTTGAGCAATACAAAAGACTTCAATAACTTACATTTTTATGCTCTAATTCATTAAACTTAAAATATTAGTAGTTTCATATATCTCCAAAAAAACAAAGTAGTCTCAGTATATACAACTTTCAAATTTTAACCTTTACTTGACTATCCACTTACATAAATATTCACCACTAATAGTCTCTTCCTATGGACATCAAAAAATACCTTAAAATAAGTTTAAAAAATGGTCTCCAAACATCTATCCATCACTATGTTCCTTCTCTTAATTTCTCTATATATTAGACCATTAGCAAAAGAAATATTACCACATATATGAATTTCATCACTAAATAGTCTAATAATTAAGTATTTCCTCAAAAATATAATTTCAAATTCTCCAATAATTAATTCATCCACAATTTTATTATCTTAATATTCTTAAGATAAAACATTTATTCACGATACTGATACCAACCATATATATTCACATTTGCATGAGTAATTTTTTAATTTATATTCCTCAACTTCGATTTTGGTATCACTACTTTCTCAACTACTCCACACTTCAAGAAAATCAAACTTAGATGCTAATAATTATTCCTCTAAGAGATTCTCTACGACCTTAGAGTTATTTTCAACATAGCATCTTTATATGCCAAAATTTCATATTTAAAAAAAATTTCTCTAAAGACCCCCACCATTCTAGGAAATCAATGTAAATACTATTTCTTCCTTAACGAGAAATTGAACTTAAACGTACTCGACTTCTTAATGTATAGGAAAATATTTATTAATACGCTAACGGTGTAAAAGATATCCTCTATTTTCCAGCAACAACTTCAAAAACTATCATTTTCCTTATTCACCAAAAAGCTTAATTCATATTTGTTTTTTTTTACATACTGATGTATTTTTCCACTAATAAGATCAATAATCATGACAATACAATCTGCTGCAATAATATTATAAAGATCAATTCATTCACCACATAAAATATTGATTAGAAACTTTAATTCTTTGTTATTTTCTCAAATTTAGGTTAATCAAAGAAATATTAACAAAGTTTTTGTTTTAAGCTTTAAACCAAGCCTTATTAAAGAGAAATTTTATTTCTTCTTGAGAAACAACAAGTTAAAGAAATCAATTTGTTCTTAGAAAATGTGCAAGACTCATGTCTTCTTTTTCTCACAAAACAACAAATTTCACATGGGAAAGCAAACATCTTCATTATCTAAAGATATTATTATTCGATCAATTTTCAAGAATTTCCAGTGCATAACATTATTATGCCATCACACCAAAGTATGCATCAATGTATTTCAAAATCAATTTACCATAAAATCTCCCTTGAACTCTACTTCAATCTGATATTAGTAATTATTAAATTATTTCAACCAACCTTATTTAGGTATTTTAGTGCGCACTACAGGTAGCTCCTTCACCCATCTTCTAATTTATGCAACTAAGCGACAAATGATTTTTTTTTAAAAAAAAATATATAATGGTAGATCATATTATTTCTATTACTCGGTAGTCCTATTTTTAAAAAGTAGACTTGATCATAAATCTCAATTATCAAAATGAACTAGAAAATAGGTAAGTGCACAATATCATAAATCTCAAATTCTTCACATCTTTAGATTGTTAGAAATATTTTATATAAATAAATAATAAATCATTAAATCAGAATAATAATTTACGAAATATAAAATAGAAATGGGATAAAGAAATCAAGCCCGGGAGTTGTGACAAAATCACCGTCCCTAAAGATGTGAAGACCTCCCTACGTGCGGGTGATAGCGGTCGATCACAGCTCCAAGATAAAACCCATTTTCTTAGTCTCCCTCAATGAGCACGTTCACTGGAAGACTTCTCATGAACTAATCCAATCTAGTTGCCCAAATATAAAATTGACAAGATAGTGATGCTAACATGGAGGATCTGGACTATAAGGATTAAAGAAGTCAAAGAATTGGAAATGAATAAGTAATATAAAATATAGGGACCTTCTTGAAAACATTGAGTTGAATTACTCATATTTTGGCTATAGTAAAAGATTATCTGCGGCATACATAGATGATGAAATAATTTCTCATTTTATAGTAGTAACATAGTCTTTAATCAATCATTATGCTATTAAGATTTTAGGAGTTACAAATCATTAACATCAATGAGAAATTTATTACAATTAAAATGGGAGTTGCAAATGATTTAAATGAATGTTTGAATATTGGGAGTTACAAAATATTTGAAATAATATTTTTGATAATAATTTTTTAAGTTTTGAAACTTATTTCATATAGATCCCCCACAAGTTTTAAAACTTCAAAAAATAATTTTCCCCCACAAGTTTTAAATTTCAAGAAACATCTTTATAATAAATTTGAAGAATAAAATTTTATTTTATAGCAGTGCCACAAAAGGTCTAATTTTCAAAACAAAAAATTTCCCGCATAAAATTGACCTTCAAAATAAATGTCCTCCACAAGATTTAACACTTCAAAAACTTTTAGTGAAGTATAAAATTTAATTTTATAACAACACCACACATGCTTCAAAACAAATTATTCCCCCACAAAGGTTTACCTTTAAAAAAAATTTCCGCCATAAGGATTAAAAACTTCAGAAAATAATTTATTCCCACAAAGTTTTAAAATTTCAAAAATAAATATTTGGGCAACGTTATACTATGCAATAGGTATGGGTGTCTTCCGGACTTGAACCCACACTTAGTGTAAATAGTCTTAGCTTAAGAGAACCATAATGGACTAGGCCTTGAATTAGGTCTCTTTGACAAACTTCAACTAGTTACACACATAGTATTGATCGAATATTTAGTTCAATATGCGGGTAGCGCGGTTAATGGCCATGCGCTCTAATCTTGATTCTCGTGAGAGTCTCTAGAGATTGCCCAATCCCATAGCCACGGCCTCATGGCAACTCTCACTTAGGTGAGTCCTCCAAGGGTATGTGTGACCTCTACCCCGCGAAAATATCCGCCTCGGTCTCATTAAGGGTTAAAACCCATCCTTAACATCACACTCATAGCATCTCACCTTAGGGATGGGAAGGAGTTGTATCATGTACAATCTCCTAATATTTGATACTATATAATGAGTCACGCAAATGACGGGTTGTTTCTACCCATTGAACCTTCTCCATGGGATCACCACTCACAAAGGTTGGGTTACTCCCGGAGGTGACTCCCTTGTGGGCTTAAACCCATCCCCCTCGATGATTCACCTAACCCTTTTCTCGGTAGGCGTTTCAATAATTTATGTTTCATAATTTTTCTCGGGTGATACTTTCACAAAGTATCAACTCATTTCTCTTTTGCTTCATGAAGCTCACTTTGCAGCGTTTCTCCGATCGAGTTTGCTATACTTTGTACCCGACTATATATCTGCTCATCAATTCGTCAGTAAGAGAATGATAAATAATAAATATATTTGAAAAATTCAACATATAAATTTTTACAACCATAGTTAGTGTCATTTAAGCTACAGCACATTGTACTTCAAGGAATACAAAGTTTGTTACTCTACTTGATGTAAAAAATAAATTTAATAATAGATTCGAGTTCCTTGAGTGTTTGACATCTCTTTATCCTCCAACTATGTTAAGAATTCTCTATATACACTTGAGTACTTCTTCAATCATTCCATATAACTTATCTCGAATTATGAAAATAGTATCACTACTCATAGTGTAAGAAATATCACCACTAGTAGTATTAATAACTATTTAAAAGTTATAATCAAAGGATAACCTTATCAAACTTAGCATGTCATTGCTTATAATTTCATTTGAGCAATACAAAAGACTTCAATAACTTACATTTTTATGCTCTAATTCATTAAACTTAAAATATTAGTAGTTTCATATATCTCCAAAAAAACAAAGTAGTCTCAGTATATACAACTTTCAAATTTTAACCTTTACTTGACTATCCACTTACATAAATATTCACCACTAATAGTCTCTTCCTATGGACATCAAAAAATACCTTAAAATAAGTTTAAAAATGGTCTCCAAACATCTATCCATCACTATGTTCCTTCTCTTAATTTCTCTATATATTAGACCATTAGCAAAAGAAATATTACCACATATATGAATTTCATCACTAAATAGTCTAATAATTAAGTATTTCCTCAAAAATATAATTTCAAATTCTCCAATAATTAATTCATCCACAATTTTATTATCTTAATATTCTTAAGATAAAACATTTATTCACGATGACGATACCAACCATATATATTCACATTTGCATGAGTAATTTTTTAATTTATATTCCTCAACTTCGATTTTGGTATCACTACTTTCTCAACTACTCCACACTTCAAGAAAATCAAACTTAGATGCTAATAATTATTCCTCTAAGAGATTCTCTACGACCTTAGAGTTATTTTCAACATAGCATCTTTATATGCCAAAATTTCATATTTAAAAAAAATTTCTCTAAAGACCCCCACATTTCTAGGAATCAAATGTAAATACTATTTCTTCCTTAACGAGAAATTGAACTTAAACGTACTCGACTTCTTAATGTATAGGAAAATATTTATTAATACGCTAACGGTGTAAAAGATATCCTCTATTTTCCAAAGAACAACTTCAAAAACTATCATTTTCCTTATTCACCAAAAAGCTTAATTCATATTTGTTTTTTTTTACATACTGATGTATTTTTCCACTAATAAGATCAATAATCATGACAATACAATCTGCTGCAATAATATTATAAAGATCAATTCATTCACCACATAAAATATTGATTAGAAACTTTAATTCTTTGTTATTTTCTCAAATTTAGGTTAATAAAAGAAATATTAACAAAGTTTTTTGTTTTAAGCTTTAAACCAAGCCTTATTAAAGAGAAATTTTATTTCTTCTTGAGAAACAACAAGTTAAAGAAATCAATTTGTTCTTAGAAAATGTGCAAGACTCATGTCTTCTTTTTCTCACAAAACAACAAATTTCACATGGGAAAGCAAACATCTTCATTATCTAAAGATATTATTATTCAGTCAATTTTTCAAGAATTTCAGCGAGTAACATTATTATGCCATCACACCAAAGTATGCATCAATGTATTTCAAAATCAATTTACCATAAAATCTCCCTTGAACTCTACTTCAATCTGATATTAGTAATTATTAAATTATTTCAACCAACCTTATTCAGGTATTTTAGTGCGCACTACAAAGTAGCTCCTTCACCCATCTTCTAATTTATGCAACTAAGCAAACAAATGATTTTTTTTTAAAAAAAATATATAATGGTAGACCATATTATTTCTATTACTCGGTAGTCCTATTTTAAAAGTAGACTTGATCATAAATCTCAATTATCAAAATGAACTAGAAAATAGGTAAGTGCACAATATCATAAATCTCAAATTCTTCACATCTTTAGATTGTTAGAAATATTTTATATAAATAAATAATAAATCATTAAATCGAATAATAATTTACGAAATATAAAATAGAAATGGGATAAAGAAATCAAGCTCGGGAGTTGTGACAAAATCACTCGTCCCTAAAGATGTGAAGACCTCCCTACGTGCGGGTGATAGCGGTCAGTCACAGCTCCAAGATAAAACCCATTTTCTTAGTCTCCTCAATGAGCACGTTCACTGGAAGACTTCTCATGAACTAATCCAATCTAGTTGCCCAAATATAAAATTGACAAGATAGTGATGCTAACATGGAGGACTGGACTATAAGGATTAAAGAAGTCAAAGAATTGGACATGAATAAGTAATATAAAATATAGGGACCTTCTTGAAAACATTGAGTTGAATTACTCATATTTTGGCTATAGTAAAAGATTACTGCGGCATACATAGATGATGAAATAATTTCTCATTTTATAGTAGTAACATAGTCTTTAATCAATCATTATGCTATTAAGATTTTAGGAGTTACAAATCATTAACATCAATGAGAAATTTATTACAATTAAAATGGGAGTTGCAAATGATTTAAATGAATGTTTGAATATTGGGAGTTACAAAATATTTGAAATAATATTTTTGATAATAATTTTTTAAGTTTTGAAACTTATTTCATAACAGTGTAGTCATGAATATAATAGTTTGGAGGTACCTTAGGTTGGTCATTTTCTCGGGAATAATCTTTAACTCGCTAAACAAAGCAATGTACTTGAGGAGGACCAAGTAATTATATATTTCAGCAGGAAAGCGAATTAGCTTGATGGATCTAATATCCAACACCCGGACGAACTTAAAGGCTCTAGGTATGTTCTATGGGCAAAACAAAATTCTCCTTAGAAAAAGTCAAGAATGAGAGGACATGTTTACCTGATGGTTTGCTACTAATGTATTCCTCAACGTTAGAATTAATGTACAGGCGGAAATTGTCATCTAAGTTCCCACCATCTTCAGACATTTTTATTTCTCGAAAAAGCTCAACAATTTGGCCTTGCACCTTGCAAAATTCAAGCATTGTATCTGTTGGAGTACATTTAATCTAAGGTGCGCCAATTCGATTGGGCCGGGCCGGGCTTCGGGCCGGGCCGGGATTGGATTGGGCCCTTAATCGGGTTGGGCCGACCGACCCGTTTGGACCGACCTTATGGCTGGAATGTTAGACATAAATTCAGCCCTCTTGATGGTGGTTGAAGTGGTGGAGAGAGTGGAGGAGTAATTCTCTCCATGATCTCCCACTTCCCCCATTATCTCACCCCACTCTCTCTTGATACATTTTTCCTATCATTCTAATCAGTTTTCTCCAGCCTTTTGAAGCTAAGAGAATAGAGAGAAAAAGTGAGTTTTAGAGAGAAAAAGACAAGACAAATTTCTGGACTTTTTTCTTGCATTTTTGCTAATAGAAAAGAAGTTAGAAAGCTTGTTTCTTGTTCTTGAAAAGGTCGTTCATACTCCATCCATTGAAGAGTGTCTTCAAAGCTTCTACAAGGCGTTGGCTAGCACCAAGCAGTAGAAGACCATCTCCGGAAGATCGAGTGGATACCGGAAGAGACGGAGCCTGCAAGCGTGGTGTTCCGTTCGTTACAACAAACCGCTGAAAGCGTTTCAGCCATTCTAGCATCCATATAAGGTAAAACACTATCCCATAGTCGTAGGTACTTACTCGTGAAAGATCCTGATAGAGGCGGGTCAAAGTTATTTCCGCTGCGCTTATGTGTATGACCCGGTTATTCCTCTAACAGTATCATGGATCCATATGGATTTAATCCGACCATTTAATCTTCTCTTCTCTACCATCACTAGACCTCTCTCGACCAGTTCCTCCAAGTAATACTCAGCTATATCCTCCGAGCCTTCCTCCCCGTTAGCTTGGGGAACGAAGCCTTCTGATACCCACAATTGAAACAATATCTCCGATGGAATCTCTAAGCCTTCGCAGAAAACCCCAAGGTAAAGAAAACATTGCTTCAAGTGAGGAAGTGTCAAGAATGAAGGATAAAGATAAGGAATGTGATACATTGAAGCTTCAGGAATTGAAGGATGCAGCATCATGTAGTGTTGATACAGGAGTGAAAGAATGCAATCTGCATCTTGGTACATTGAGCAGTTAGATTAGACTAAGGGGCAGTTTAGTCTTTTATACTCTATGTAATCAAATGGGAAAGTAGTTAGTTAGTTATTGTTATCTAGATATTTTGGGAAGTTAGTTGACCAGATTTTAGTTGTATATATAGTTAATTGTACTTAACTTTTACTCAATTCAAGAAAACAGAAAATTCCCAATTTCTCTCTCTTATTCTTATATTGCGATATGGTATTAGAGCAGTAAATTTCTTCCGCGATTTCTGATTTTACTGGTTTGATTCTTATCAAACTTTGATCGAACATTCATCTCATAAACCGCTTGCTTATGCACGGTTTTGATTTTATATTTGATCAACTGTAGTGATTTCTTGATCAATTTCGTGTTCTTGATCATTTCTAGCCCTAATTTTTCAGTATTGTTGATTTCTTGAAGATTCTTGTTCTTGATCTTCCAATCAACAATGGCATCAAACTCAATTACACCTAATGATTTTGCTCATCCCTTCTATATTCATCCAGATGCTAATCCGGCATTGATTTTAGTTCAAAGTCCACTGACTGGACCTAATTACCATAATTGGAGGAGAGCTATGCGAAGATCCTTGCTTATCAAGAATAAACTTTGTTTCATAGAAGATGTTCCTGGCATTCAAATACCTTCTAATGAGCATTTACACTATGGTGCTTGGTTGAGAGCAGATCAGATGGTGATGACATGGATTACAAACTCAATCACAAGTATTATATCACAGAGTGTGCTCTCATTCACAAATTCAGCAGCATTATGGAAAAATCTTGAGAAAAGGTACTCAAAGTCTAATGCTTACAGACTATGTGACTTGCTTGAAGAGTTTCATGCTCTTAGACAGGGTAGTATGTGTGTGGATGAATATTATGCACATTTAAAGGTATTATGGGATGATTACTTGATACTTAGACCTATTCCATCTTGCACCTGTGGTGGTATGGATATCATTCAGGAATATTATGATAATGACTATGTCATTAGATTCCTTAAAGGTCTTAATGAAAATTTTAAAGATGTCAAGTCAAAAGTGTTAATGAAGAAGAAAGTTCCTATAATAGATGATGTTTTAAATTTTGCTACACAACATGAAGGACAATTTCTAAATAGTCCACAGAAAAAAGAAGTTCAAATCATGTATAGTCAGGGTCTTAGTTACAGTAACAAGCTTTCAAGTGATTCTGGTGGAAAAATGCAAGAATCATTTTCTTTTCCTGGTCATTCACAAAGTGCTGAAACTGGAGGAAGCTATGTTAATGCTGTGGGAGGTTATAAAAGGTTTAATCAGAAGAAAGACTTAGTGTGCATATTTTGTGGACTTCAAGGCCACACAGTGGATAAGTGCTACAAGAAGCATGGCTATCCACCAGGCCACAAACTATACAGAGGCAAGTCTAATAGCAATTACAACAATTCAGTCACCAGAAGCATTACTCAAGGTGGTTATAATGCTCAGTATGCAAGTGCTGGAACTGGAAATTTTGGTAACTTTAGGAATTATGGCAGTAACAATGCAGGCGGCATTAATACTGGTCAGCAACATGCTTTTAAATCTGTCAACCATGTTGTCAGTGATCAAGGCCTATGTCAATATTCTGATAATGGTGATGTAATGGAAAAGGTGCTAACAATAGTACTGGTTTTACTCCTGAACAAAGACAGGAATTGATGGATATGTTCAAAACCTTACAAATAGGAGGAGGAACAGCTCAACCTGTTGAGCACAATCTTGGAATATCACCAATGGTACATCAAGTTAATACCAACTTTGGAGAATTCAATGCTCCTACAGGTAACTCTAATATTTCTAAAGATTTTCATTGGATTTTAGATTCTGGTGCTACTGATCATGTGGTATGTTCATCTGTTTGTCTTACATCTTCCATACCTGTCATAAACATGTATGTAAAACTTCCTAATCAATGTTCTATTCCTGTTACTCATAAATGTACAGTGCAACTGTCATCTTTCATTACTTTGCAAAATGTGCTGTGTGTACCTTCCTTTCATATAAATATCATCTCTGTATCACAACTCACTAAACAGAATTCTTGTGGTGTGTTTTGTGATGCTGAAAAATCTGTTTTACAGGCTCTTCCTTCCTTGAAGAGGCTTGGGATAGCTGAAACTTGGCATGGTCCGTATCTTCTCAAATTGAGCAGTCTTATAGATAGATCTTTTCCTGTTTCATATGTCCATTGTACTGAAACTACTGTTGCTATTCAAAATAAGGAAGTTGAAAAACTTCTGTGGCATTATAGGTTAGGTCATCTTAGTATATCCAGAATAAAGCTTGTTAAAAGCATTCCTGTTTCTTTTTCTGCTTCTGCTTCTCAAAATTCTGATTGTAACTGCAGTGTATGCCCTATAGCAAAGCAGCATAGGTTAAGTTTTCCTATGAGAACTACTGTTGTAAAAGCTCCCTTTGATCTTATACATATTGACATTTGGGGACCCTACAAACACTCTACTGTTTATGATCAGAAATACTTCTTAACCATAGTAGATGATTTTAGTAGATTTACTTGGGTGTATCTGCTAAAAGCCAAATCAGAAGCTGCTCCAACTTTACAAGCCTTTCATACCTTCATCTCCACTCAATTTTCTAAATCAATCAAGGTCATTAGGTCAGATAATGGACCTGAATTCTTGATGCCTGATTTCTATTCTAAAAATGGCATTATACATCAAACCTCATGTGTTAATACTCCTCAACAAAATGGAGTTGTGGAGAGAAAACACCAACACATCATGAATGTAGCTAGAACTCTAAAGTTTCAATCTAATATTCCTATTCAGTTTTGGGGGTTTTGTATCAAGCTTGCAACTTATCTGATTAATCTTTCTCCTTCACCTATAATCCAAAATTTGTGTCCTTATGAAAGATTGTATGGTCAAACACCCTCATATGATTCTTTAAAGGTTTTTGGATGTCTTAGCTATGCTTGCACCATAGAACAAGGAAGGGGAAAATTTGATCCTAGGGGGAATAAATCTGTTTATCTAGGTCAATCTAGTACTTCTAAAGGATTTATTTTACTTGACTTTGAAACATATGATTTGTTTATTTCCAGGGATGTCATATTTCTTGAACATATGTTTCCTTTTCCTCTTCCTGCTAATGTCTCTAATTGTGATGATCATGATCATTCTATTCATTCTCCTACTTCTTTTGTTCATGATACATTGCATGCTTCCACATCAAATTCTTATTCTCATAATCATACTACCAATTCTAATTTTACTTCTAATTCTAATAATCCACCATCTTCATCCATTTCTACTGACATTGTTTCTGAAACAAGTCATTCACTTCGAAGATCAAACAGGCAATCCAAGCAACCTGTTTATCTTGCAGATTATGACTGCAGCTTATCTTCTAAACATCATGTATCTGCTCAAAACCTACATTCTGCATCTTCTGCACATAGTCCTCATTTGCTACATTTGGTATTATCATATGATCACTTGAACCAGAGTCACAAAACCTATGTCATGTCTTTAGACTCTATTACAGAACCATGTAGTTTTCAGGAAGCTGTTCAAGATCAGAAATGGAGAAATGATATGAAGAAGGAAATAGAGGCATTAGAGCTAAATAATACATGGGTGTTGGTAGATTTACCTGTTGGAAAGGTGCCCATTGATTGCAAATGGGTGTACAAAATAAAGTTCTTATCTACTGGTGAGATAGAAAGATTTAAAGCCAGGTTAGTTGCCAAAGGGTTCACACAGCAGGCAGGGGTGGACTATATTGAAACATTTTCTCCTGTTGCCAAGATAAGTTCAATCAGAGTTCTACTGGCTTTGGCTGTTGCAAAGGGATGGATTATTCATCAACTTGACATCAATAATGCATTTCTTCATGGGGAACTTCATGAAGAAATCTACATGAAGTTGCCACCTGGTTATGGAAGTGGTTCAAAGGTATGCAAGTTATTGAAATCCTTGTATGGGTTGAAGCAGGCTAGTAGGGAATGGAATGATAGGTTAACTAAGGCTTTGGTAAACATTGGCTTTAAACAATCTCTACATGATTATAGTCTTTTTATTAAGCATAATGGTGGAAATTTCATTGCCTTAGTAGTCTATGTTGATGATGTTATATTGACAAGCAACAGCATGGAAGAAATAAACATTGTGAAGCAGTTTTTACATGCTGAGTTCAAAATCAAGGATTTAGGTGAATTTAAACCCCGAGCTCTGGGGCAACTGGTTGGAGTTGTCATATGCCTCACCGTTGACGAGGGTTCGATTCCCACCGTGGACATCGACTCTCGTGGGATTTTCCCGCGGTGGTAGGGCTCCGTGTATAAGAGCAGTATGGGCCAGGCCCTCCCCCGCTATAGGTCACGCTACGGGCCAACCGCAGGTCGAGCCCGGATTAGTCACCACATTATAAGTGGACACCGGGTGCCTCTCGGGGTGAACCAAAAAACAAAGGATTTAGGTGAATTAAAGTATTTTCTAGGAATTGAAGTTGCTAGAAATAAAGCTGGAATGACTTTATACCAAAGAAAATATATTCTAGACTTACTCAAAGGAGAGAATTTCCTAGAATGCAAGCCTGCTAGTACACCTTTGGATCCAAAAGTGAAATATGAGCATAGGGATTCTGAGCCTTTTGGAGATGTTACTAAATACAGGAGATTGATTGGGAAGCTGCTTTACCTCACTGTCACAAGGCCAGACATTTCCTATAGTGTGCAACAGTTGAGCCAGTTTCTAGATGAACCAACAGTTTTACATCACAAAGGTGTTCACAGGATACTTAGGTACCTTAAAGGTACACCTGTTTTGGGGATTTTTCTATCAAACCAAAATACTTTGGAATTAAAAGGATACTGTGACAGTGACTGGGCTGGTTGCTCTGAAACCAGAAAGTCTGTCACAGGATATTGCATGTTTTTGGGGAATTCTTTGATTTCATGGAGGTCCAAGAAACAACAAACTGTGTCTAGAAGTTCAGCATAAGCTGAGTACAGGGCCATGGCAATGGCAACTTGTGAAGTGCAGTGGTTAGTGTATTTGCTAGCTGATTTGGGGATCAAACAAGGTAAACCAGTTCCTCTCTTTTGTGATAGTGCAGCTGCAATTTATATTGCAGAAAATCTTGTTTTTCATGAGGGGACAAAGCACATAGAGATAGATTGTCATGTGGTTAGGGAAAAATTTTAGCAAGGTGTTTTGAAGCCAATGCTAGTTCCTACATATAGTCAGCTTGCAGATTTGCTTACCAAAGGGTTTTTAGCAGTCAGGTTTAAATTTTTGATAAAAGGTTTGGGATTGTTTAACTTGTACCAAGCTACATCTTGTGGGGGGCTGTCAAGAATGAAGGATAAAGATAAGGAATGTGATACATTGAAGCTTCAGGAATTGAAGGATGCAGCATCATGTAGTGTTGATACAGGAGTGAAAGAATGCAATCTGCATCTTGGTACATTGAGCAGTTAGATTAGACTAAGGGGCAGTTTAGTCTTTTATACTCTATTTAACCAAATGGGAAAGTAGTTAGTTAGTTATTGTTATCTAGATATTTTGGGAAGTTAGTTGACCAGATTTTAGTTGTATATATAGTTAATTGTACTTAACTTTTACTCAATTCAAGAAAACAGAAAATTCCCAATTTCTCTCTCTTATTCTTATATTGCGATAGGAAGCAAGTTTTTAAAGCTCAATTCTATCACATATCTGGTTCGGTCTGCTGTCGCAAGATTACAAGTTTCCATGTTATTAGCAATGCTCTCCCACCAGTAACTTTCTTTCCTGTGATTTATGAGGATACCAGAAACTACAACAATAGATAGTGGTCACATGCTTGTTTCGAGTAGTTATTAAGATTCGACTGTGCTTCTGGTTTGTGGGAAAAGCTCTTTTGAGATCATCCCATGCTTCTGGAGTCCAGACATCGTCAAGGACTATAAAAAAGTTTCTATTTTCCAAATAACCTCTAATTATATAAATATAGTCGTCCACATGCTTTCTGACTTTCTTAGTGTCTATGCCCATAGCATTTAGAATATCGAGCAACACTCTGTCTGCTCTATAATTTGCAGAAACTGCTGCAAATGCACGGACGGAGAACTTACTTTCAACCGTTGGATGCTTAAAGACCTTCTTAGCGAGTGTGGTCTTTCCTAACCCAAGCATACCAACAATAGGGACAGTTTGAAAATCCTCTGATTCGCCGTGAAGAAGGTTAATTACATCCTCCGTTGCATCATCAAATCCAACCACATCATTGCTATCATCAAATATAGGCTGTAACCACTTAACATATCGTCGCGGACCCTCAAAATTCCGTACGGTGCGGGCCACGATCCCAGCCGTTGGATTTTATTCTTTTTGATCCAACGACTGTATCAAAATAGGGGTATTTTAGGGATAAACTTTGCGTGTTACTTTTTGTTCCCGAGGAGAGAGAAAAGTTGCGGCTGAACAAAAACACATGTTCTTCTTTAGAGAACACATGTTTTTGGTTAGAGAAATGTTCTCTAACCAAAAACATGTGTTCTCTTTCTCTAACCAAAAACATGTGTTCTCTAAAGAAGAACATGTGTTTTTGTTCAGCCGCAACTTTTCTCTCTCCTCCTCGGTAACCCAATCATTTATTTGTAAAATTACATATGTACCCTTTTATTATATAACATTGTTTTTTTTATTATTTTTTATTGTCAGCCGCAACTTTTCTCTCTCCACATCTGGACCGTTCAAAATTCCATCCGACGGCTAGGATGGTTCCGCAGGTGCGAAACTTTGGGGGATCCGCACTGGAGCCGGACTGTTAACATATCAGATAATCAAATTTGGAGAAATAGTTGCATGATCCAAGACATGTAGTTGTTCCATATTATAAGTCGTTTTGCAGCTTACACAAAATTTATGACATGAAGTTTTAGTTTATTACTTTTTTATTTTGTAGTTTAATTTTTATAAAAGGAATTGCTAGCTGACTTTGTAGGGGATCTTACGGGCTAAATATATCTTCTAGTAAAATTATCACACATTGAAGCATGCGAGAACATTCTTTAGTCCAATGATGTTTAAAACATGTTGAACAATTTTATTATTGACAATATATTAAAGGACGTACATAAAACCTGGTGTCGATTTTATGTAACATCGTAAAAATTAAAAAACTTATTAGATGTAAATCTTGAGACTTGAGAGTCTAAATTGTTCCGCATATGTTTTTTTTTTTCCTAAACAAAGATTTAAGTTTAGAGTTTATTTTTATTAGAAAATATTAGAATAAATAGCCATTTTGGTCACTAAGGTATTTTCGTCCTGCCACTTTAGTCAAAAATGAGTTTTTTTTTAACTTTTTTCATCACTAAAGTTTTTTCATTCTGCCATTTTGGTCACAATGAGTTTTTTCTGCCATTTTCATCACTAAAGTTGTTTCGATCTGCCATTTTGGTCACTAAAATTTTTTCATTCTGCCATTTTTGTCACTAAATTTTTTTCAAAAACTCATTTAGGTTACTTAAGTTAGTGACCAAAATGGCAGAATGAAAAAACTTTAGTGACCAAAATGGCACATCTAAAAAACTTTAGTGATGAAAATGGAAAAAAAACTCATTGTGACCAAAATGGCAGAATGAAAAAACTTTAGTGATGAAAAAAGTTAAAAAAACTCATTTTTGACTAAAGTGGCAGGACGAAAATACCTTAGTGACCAAAATGACTATTTACTCGAAAATATTATTAGCATTTTTCTCTTACTAGGTACCCTTTTGGAGGAGTATATAATATAATGGACATATAATCAGATTTATTTAAACTTTTCTTTTTATTCTTACTTTAGAAGAAATCACGATCACAATTAACACATTAGAAAATAAAAATTAATATTAATTACGTTTGACAAGCGTTATGCTAAATGACAAACAGTGGTTGATTTTTCTGTTGAATATCCAAGTAAATTAATTAAACTATTTGAATATAATGGATAACTAATTAAAACTTAGTTTATTTGTTTGGTAGTTGACAATGCGGCGTGATATTTGACACGCACTATGTGGGGTATCAAATCTTTTTCCCCCAATTTCACAAAAAAAAAAAAAAAAAAAAAATCAAAATCCATTCTCCCCCCAAACTCTAATTTAAATTGGTAACTCAAATTCGGTAATTCGACATGAATTCAGTAATTCGGTCACGACCAAATTCGATCGAATTGGTCGAATTTGGGACGAAATCGGTTGAACAAATTTAACGAATTCGAATTGAATTTTTAAATAATTAAATATTATTATTATATAATTAAATATATATATATATATATATATATATATATATATATATATATATATATATATATAATAAGTAATTTAGTAATAAAAAAATACTAACTTGTTTCCTTTACCCTAACCCTATCAAATTGATTTTGAACTGATTTTAGGACTGCATTTGTACTAAATTTGTACCGATTTTAAGACTATTTTAAATTGTGCTTGATTTTGTATAAAAAATAGGGTAGGAATTGTGTTGTACTTAACCAGATTCTACTCAAAATTGGCCTAGAAATGGACTTGATTTTTGCAGAAATCTAAACAAAAAATGCACCCTCCAATTTGGCCAATTTAGTCAAAACCGAATTCCGAATTCCCCAATTCGAATTCGGTTTTGAATCCGGTCGGTTTTTTGAGGTATAAAAAAAATGAAAAAACCGAATTCAAATGACCGAATTGACAAATTCAAATTCGGTGTTCACCCCTAATTCTAATCATTCCTAGAAGTTTCAAGGAAAGCATCTACAAGAAGTATAATGAATATTAATGACTATATCTTCCCAAATTATCTATCCACACTTTTTTAATCTATCACAAATTATTTGTCCACTTTCTAAATGAATGACTCAAAAATAATGCTTCTCTAATGATGCTACATGGCTAAGAATTAGCTAATTAATTTGCTAAATTGGTGGCAAAATTTTAAATAATTCATTAAATCTCTTATGCCAAGATGAACCGTGTTTAATTTGATTTTTTAGCCAATTTTACTTAGTCATTAATCATTACCCTTTACATTAAATATTGGAGAGAAAAAGTAAGGTAGAATTGAATTAAGAGTAAAATTAAATAGTAATATGTTTGATATTTTTGGATATAGAATTTGATTAAAATTTTAATTCCCGTTCAAAACACAAACTAAACCGATAATTTGGGACAATTTGGAACGGAGGGATTACCTTCTTGCCCTTCTTCTCAAGGCTGCCTTTTTGTCAGATAATTTGATGGCCTCAACTCCAAGATTGACATGGCCACTGGTCAGTGGCAGATCCAAGGGGTGCTCCTTGTATGCCCAGGACAATCCTAAGATCAAAGAAACAAGTTTAATTTTCACTCTAAATTGTTGAGGGACCACCATAAATTTCAATCATAAATTGTCTAATATGCAACGAAATTTGTAGGTTCCCTCTAAATTGTTGAGGGAGCACCCTAAATTTCAATCATGGATCCGCCCCTGCCACTGGTAATTAGTTCCGTCACATCTTTAGTTATGCCATCCAGCTTGTTCCGAACATCGCAGAGCTCCTTCACGTTATCAAACTCGCTAGCTCTAAGCGAACTTCAATGTCGATTCCGGTTGAAGGCTGTAATATAAGTCTCGACCGCATCCTCAGCTCTGTTAACCAATACCCGGACATTTTTGGATAATTCCTTCATGAAATCTCCTTCCCCTTTCTCTTCTATAATCATTTTGACATAGGATTCAGTTGATCAAGCTCATCGGAAAGCGTATTGTCGTTGACTTCAGCTCCGGTCATCAAATTAACGTTGTATACAACCAAATCTTTGAGATTGTCCAAAAGAAAACACACCCCAGAATCCATCTATATCTCTAGATCTAGTTAATGAAATGAGTGAAATTGATTGTGAAGTCGATTAAGGAAATTGGAAGATCTGGATTGAGGCTTAAGTAGTAGTTAAATAGCTAGGGAGACTCAAGAGTGGCTGAGCTCAATTGAATAGCAAGTGGATGCATAAAATGCCGCGCTTAGTGTTGTTTCTTTATGCAAAAACGCGCTTTACTTGAAGATTCCTTGATATTGAGAGTTCTGAGCCCGGTTATGGTGCAGCCAAAGCTTTGTTAGCATCATACACATTTCTATTATTCTCTTCGTCCCAAATTATTTATCAATATTTCATTTTTAATATATCCCAAATTATTTGTCAACTTTTTAAATAAAGGGTTCATTAATGATAATTTTTTCAATACTACCCCTTATATTAAATGTTGGAGAGAGAAGAATATAGATAGACGATAAGGTAGAATTAAATTGTGACTAACATTAAATAAGGTCATGCTTGACATTTTACCATATTTTACTATAGAATTTGATGATATTTTAATCTCCGTGCAAAACACAAAGTGAACAGATAATTTAGAACGGAGAGAGTATTTGATTAAATGATTGATATTATAGTTAATTCATAAAAAAAAGATTGACATTATAGTTAATTCATTAAAAAAAAAAGATTGATATTATAATTAAAGTTATTCACCATTTATTCCCATCATGTATGTTTCAATAATAAATTATAACTCTTGACTATTTTGTATGTCATCACAATAATTTGTGTGATGCTAAAAATACCCAATCTGGATAGAATTCGGTGGGATACAACGGTGTTGCACATGAACCGCCACACATGTGAAATTTGAAAGAATAACCGTCCCAAAATTCTTCCATGTCTCATTCTTCCCTCTACCACCACCTAACATCTCCAACCACAATCAACATCTTCTTCACCACCGCTCTACCACGCATCCACCTCCTTCCAGAAATACTTCGATCTCTTCCTTCTAATTTACCACAACCACACCAAAACCATTACATACCTTCATCATTAATTCTCAAATCTCAAAATCCCCAAATTTTCTCTTTACTTGTCACACCTCGTAACCAGAATGGTGACATGGCAGTGTCTCATTGGTCGATGAGACACCAAAGCCCACAATACATAGATTACTAAAAGAAATCTATTATGATAAAGCAATCCGCAATAAGATTTCAATAGTGGAATCTAAGTATTACAATGGAAATTGTTCAACAATATAATAAATGAAATAAGTTTAAGTGTAAATGAATAACGAATGAACTAAAACTCTCTATGCGAAACCGGTTATGAATTACTCTTCATTACCCCCTTCCCAAGTACCACCATCATAGTATTAATCATCACCTATATCATTTGCAAAATACTAGAAAATGAATGGAATGAGCTTCGGGGCTCAGTAAGGACCAAATAATCACAAGTAGACACTTAAGCACATTCTTGTTTCTCAAAATACCCTTTGAAACAACAATATACACTACGCACTTAACACTGTCATAGCACTGTAAGTACACTGAGATACTCATCACGGTATCCACAATACATTAGACACGAACACAGAAAGAAATGAAATAGAAAACTGAATTGCATAGGACACGGATGAAGACACGGACAAATGGTCAGCAAGTAGTCAAAGACCAATGCTTCGTCCGCAGGTCCGTCCGTGATAAGACAGTTTGTTCTGTCCTTCTACGGACGATACGCAGGACGAATGCTTCGTCCGCAACCTAAGGGAAACAGAAAATTAAGTGCAAAACTTGTACACAATTGTACTATCTTGCACCAAATCAAACCCAAACCAAAATACAAGTTTAAAGACTTAAACCAAGTATCAAATATTGACCAAAACAAGAACAACAAGTTGAAACAACAAATAAACTAAGTATCCATATTCCTCGCATCTAAAAGCTAACACAATCGAGTGTATGACAAACACCATGCTTTGCCTACATTATATGCTCCATCACAACATCGTTTAGACACTAAGAACATCACTACCCTGTGACATGACATCCTGCAATTCGATCTCAATCATCTAATCACGATTAATCAACAATGACTGTAACGGTCCAAGAAGTTCAACATGTGTGTTGAGTATGACCCTCCAAAGTTTAAGGATCCATTATTTTCATTGTATCATCATCCCCCACCAAGGATTCCACAAAACCGTTACAGTCCCAATGATCTCCTCATCGGGTTAAGACCCACCCAAGAAATTCACATTCACGATATCACCCGGGATCTTACACAACACTATATAAACGAACGAATCCTGCTAATCAATTGGTCATAGACAAGAGATCAAATAGAAGGCGATGACTCAGTCAACCAAAACCAAATAGAACTGAAACGAAGACAACCAAATCGGACGACCAAAGCGATAAACAATTAGACAAGTTCAACAACGACCCATTTAACAATCCACAATTCATGAATATCACTTCACAATATCAAATCATGTAAGGGCAAGTATCATAAAGCAATAAAACAATATACGAATCAGATTATAAAGCAATTAATCAAGCCCTAAGCAATTACGCAATAATTAAAGCATTAAAACCCAATTAATGCAATAGACTCGTAAATTCCACAATTTATGCAATATATAATGCTCAATCACTCCAAAATCGATAACATAACATTACCTACTGTATACGTATGATTTTAGGTACATAATTACATAACGATGGGGGTCCTTACCTCTCACGAAAGTAACAAATAAAAGAAAACTCGAAACTGCACTACCCAGTCCCACTTGTGGAGTAATAAATTTCAGCTGGAAACTCCGAATTGCGTTTCGTCAGCGCTCACTCGAAGCTCTTTCGATTATCTTTGATTTGATATGTCGTGGGTAAAAAACGGACATAAAGTTTTTGCTTTCTCTCTCCCCAATCGATAGTTTTTAGGTTTTCTTGTGAGTGAAGGAAACTTCCCAAAACCCCAGCCTTTGTGAAGACTTAATTTTATGTTATTTACAATTTAGGTCCCTCACCTATCTCATTACAACACTCATGACTCCACACATATAAAATGTAAATGCAATAAATGTAACATATAAAAGGGACATATAACACATAACAATTCATTCATGGTATAATGAAAATTACGTAATGATTTAATAAACACAAAATCATATAATTCACTTAGGTGAAAGGTCCCGGGTTTCACATTCTTCCCCTCTTATGAAAGTTTCGTGCCCGAAACTTACTAACCATAGTCCCTGAAAAGATGAGGGTACTTCGTGTTAGTAGTGCCCTAGGACCATTAGCATATGTTGTACATTTTATATGAATAGTTAATTTTGCTTATGAACATCAAATGCGTGATTTGATAGTAAAACTCATTTGCTTATGTAATTACTATTCTAGTTGTCCCTAGTTTTATGTAATCTATTTTACAATGAAATAAAACTAGTATGATGTTTGATTGATGATTACGTTTTACTAATCATGTGTAATGAGTACAAATCATATCATAGATGCAATGTATTGAGATATATCGTATCGGACGTGATCCGTTAGAGAAGTAATACTTCATGGTCCTTAGTCATAAATATTACTTCCTCAATACTATTTTAGAATCCTTAGACCTTATGTCTCCATTTGATTCTAGCATGAATGGAGCCACATTTTGAATCAGTCGTACGTTGCTTTTAATCGAGTAATCAATACGACTGATGATCGGATGTAGTGTCCTATCATGGCTTGAATGTGAGAGGCATTGTAAGGATTTTGTCCCTCTCTTATTAGAGTGAGATATCCATGGGCCCCTCGATAGGGAAAGACTGTTTAAATGCATGGCCGTGCTCAAATGTATTTAATAAAGTGGTTATTAAATATTGTTTGTTGGAACAGTCTACCTAAAGATCGAGCATAAATATAATTAAGCTTAATAAGGGTGACGACTACCATGCCTTATGCTTAATTAGGATATCGTGAGACAGATGGATTAAATAGTGGATTGATATTAGGTTCCGTTGTATATTCATTCACTTTGGGTAGTCACAATGTCCTGCTAGGGACCGCTTGTGATTTATGAACTCACACTACTACTAAGTGTGTTTTCATTTCCATTGTGATATGAACCTACAGGGTCACACGCATAGACGAGCTAACGAGCTTCACATCCAGATTCAATGAATCTAGAATGTGTCTAGGTTCATTGTATCTGACATTCACTTTTCTGAGAATGATACAGCGTTATTATTCGAATTAGAGATAATGGGCATTTTCAGTATAGCTGGGATTACGTGGGAGTTATTATCCGATAAAGACTCCCACTACCAGCAGAAGTCTAGGGGACGTGGGAGTTAAAGATTCCCACTGCTGGGAGAGTTGGTAGGGACGTGGGAGTTGTTTTTGAAACAACCTCTCACACCCTATATAAACCTCTCTTGGCCGAAACCCTAGGGTTAATTCACTTCAGCCGCAATTAACCAAACACACCCGAAATTAGATTTCGGATTCTGCCTCTCCCTTTTCTCTCTAATTCCCGAAACTCAGAAAAACGAAAATCTAGCAATCGCTGTTCATTTCGTCGCGTGGATACCAGTAGAGAGACATTTCGCAAAGGGAAATCAATTGGTGCCAGCAACGTTTCCAAGAAACAACACCCTCCATTCAAGAATCAGATTCTTGAACCCAAAATGTAAGTCTTTTTCTTCAATTTTTCGATTCTTTTTGTATGAGCGGATCCTTCAGGGGAGTACTCATGGGTGTTTGGAACGAGTTTCCGCCCATGAATCCCTTCACTTCGACTACTAGAAATATAGGTTTTTGTGTCGAGACTATTTGCGTCAGGCATGTACCATCACAAATAACTGTCATTTGCGTCAGGATTAACACACCAACGCAAATAACGGTACGTCGTCTTTTGGTGATATGCATTTACGACCGCTAATTAGTATTTGTGTCAGTAAATTAATTCGTCGCGAAAAATGAATTATTTGCGATGGCTTTCAATCGACACAAGAAGTTTCACCGCAAATAATCACAATTTGCGATGAGATTCTCCTGGCGCATAAGAAGTCAATGTAAATGACCATATTTGCAATGGGCTTCATTCGACGCAAAATGTTTCGCCCCAAATAATTAAAATTTGTGATGGGATTCTCCCTTCGTATAGAAAGCTAATGCAAATGACTAAATTTTTATTATTAGTTTGGTGGTGGAATTTTCCGCCCTAGGATAATTATATTTTTTTAAAAAAGAAAATGTTACTCTAGAGTAAGTATAATATGAATTCGCGAGATTTGAACACAACCCTTCTCATTTGGATATCAAATGCTCTAACCAATAAACCACAATAAATTTCATCATATATTTTAACTATATATTTATATAACATAACTATATTTATTTATATAACTAATTGTTTGACAATGTTGTTTTGTAAAATTCGAAAACATTATAAATTTGATATACGAATTCTGAAAACATAATTGATTTTATATAGAGATAATCACTATATATGCTCCTCATATATGTTTCAAAAGCAACTGTTACCCCTCAGAAATATATGGTGTCATAAATGTCCCCGACTATTTACGGGGTGCCATTTATGCCCAAAAATGGCGGAATCTGGCAAGAAATGTCCTCGACTATTTACGGGGTGCCATTTATGCCCAAAAATGGCGGAATCTGGCAAGAAGGGGCGGCGAATCACTTATGTGGTCCGCACAACCACATTTTGAGGGGGCATAATAGTCATGACAATTCGTTCATATGGGTTTATCCTACCCATTCAAAAAAACGTTTAGCAACGGAAAAACGACCGTTATATCGGTTGCTATAGGTTTAAATTCAACGTCAAATGCACACGCATCGGTCGCTCACTACCGACGGAATATTCCGTCGCTAAGGCCGCCGTCGCTAGTCGGGTCGCTAACAAGTCCAAGTCAAACGTCAACAATGTTGAACAGTTAGTCAGTAATGCGTCGCTATATGGAAACTCAGTAATCGGTCGGTATTCGGTCGTTAACGAGTCAAATTCAACAATGTTGACCAGTCGTTAGGTGACCCAATAAGCGGTCACTATATAATCCGTCGGGATTCGGTCGTTAATAAGTCAAAGTCAAAGTCAACTATATTGACCATTCGGTCGGTAATCCGTCGGTATATTGGGACCCAATAATCGGTCGCTAAATATTCCGTCGGTGGTCGGTCGTTAATTGGCTTAGCGACGAAAAATACACGACCACGTGATTCGGTCGCTAAACTAAGATTAGCGACCGATTAGCGATGGATTTGTCCGTCCCTGTTACACTATTTTTTTGTAGTGCTAGTTGTAGTAAGGCGAGGGTCTGAACCGTGCTTGAGGGGGTTGGATCTTACCCTTTGTGCACATTAATATGTCTGCTCCTTTGGTTACCTTTGACCCATCTACGATTTACTCATCGACCGAGGCTCTAGGACAGCCGGTGGCAACGTTTTTGATTTAGTGTTATAGAAATAAACAAATATATATATATATATATATATATATATATATATATATATATATATATATATATGTGTGTGTGTGTGTGTGTGTGTGTGTGTGGCCACCGTGATTCAAAACTTTAGATTCGCCTCATCTCATACATTTCGCAATATAAATATGATACTATAAGATTACTTCCAAAACAAATTTAAAAAATGTTACCTAATGTTCTTTCTGTCGGCGTTATACGTGTACATCAATAATTAGCAGTTTAAGTTCATCAGAAATTATTGCAAAAAAATAAAATAGCTATTACTCACTCACTGGTTCATTTCAGAAAAAAATAAATTAAAAAAATTGTACTCACTGGTTAACCTATTAGTTTTCCTTAGTCTTATTGTATCCCAAAAATAAATAATAGTAGAAGACACATCTGATTTGGCTTTCTAAACACAAGTTTTGTTTACAAAATATAAAAAATTATGTAGTTTAGGAAAGATGCGACAAACTTCAGAGCGAATAAAATGTTATATAAGAAATGGCCAATGCAAATGCACATCTGGTCAAAGTTTTGGTAGGTGCATGGTGTATATAATATTGAAAGAGATAAAAAAAAAAAAAATTTAAACAAATCAAGTGCATTTGGCCATTTATGTATCTCCATCTTATGAAAAGTTGATTCCATTTTTTTTGGGTTAATAATTTCTTGGTATTCAAATGATGAGGGCTCCCTCTGTTAGCTCTGAGAGTGGTTTAAAGCAAGGAGCATGGTCGTCCGAGGAAGATCAAAAGCTGAGGGCTTATATTACTAGGTATGGACACTGGAATTGGCGGCTGCTCCCAAGATTTGCCGGTTTAGAGAGAAGTGGAAAGAGCTGTAGATTAAGATGGATTAATTATTTGAGGCCTGGACTTAAGAAAGGAACCTTTTCGGAAGAAGAAGAAGCTATCATCATCAGCCTTCATAGAGATCTTGGAAACAGGTAAAATTGATCACTTTTCCCTTTATTTTTTAATTTTATTTTAATGGTACTAGTATGTAAATGCGCAGTGATTTTTTTTTTTTTTTTTTTTTTACGCCACGATGGGCAATTGTCCCATATTGAGGAGATAGAATAGCCTCACAATGGGGAGAGAGAACACCCTAGATAAGGTAGAATAAAGCTTATCGCAACGTCGACGGAGGGTATCGAACCCGAGACCTCTCAATCACGGGCCGATCAATACTCCACTGAGTTATTGCCTCTTCGATAAAGCGCGGTGATTGAGTTAGGATTTCGATATTGAGAGGTCAAATTCAAGTAAAAAACTTTCATGTTTTAAGAATTTTTTCATCTTAGTTTTGTTTGAGAAGTGTTTAGCCCTCTTCTACATGTTTTGGGATTTTGAGTAAATCTAGATAACTAAGTCATTTAAAAAAAAAAAAAAATCACCTTGTGTCATTTTTATAGCCTAACTCATTACTGGTATTCAAATTTTCACCAAATGGATAACAAATTAAAAATAAAAAAGCGAATTTTTTTTTTGTTGGGAAAAGTGGCAGCTACCCTCACCTACCTACTCCCTCTCTCTTTATTTAATTTTCTTGTACACAAAAAGGCGATACTCACTCCCTCAGGCCCCCACTATCCGATCCGACAGACATTGTGAAAGATGTAAATTAAGGTGACCCAGCGGTTCGATTGGTGGAAGGCCTTATCTTAGCCCACCGCAAGAAGCCACCCCACATTGGATTTATTTAATTTTCTCACCAAGCGCATGATAGAGAGATTTCATTTTTCCTCGTGAAGATAATTTTGTTAATCTATCATCATCTAAAAAGTTTCATGGACTAAGTATATAGATGTTACAGACATTTCAATTTCTAACTAACAGCCATTTTAAATCCTAACCGTTAACTAGCAATCAATAGACAACTAGAACATCATTTACAGTATTTGGAATAAAGTGCATGACTCCCTCACCTCCCTCACCCCCTCCGATTCAAAATATAAGTATTTTTAATAATTATTTTTTATTGACAAATATAAGTTTTTTTTATAAATATTATTCATTTATTAACTAATTTATTCCTATATTATTTTCTTGCTATATTTATTTTGGTTAAAATGTGTAGTTCTAATTCAACTCTTTATTATTATTTTTGTTCTTTTGAAGTATTAATTAACGGTACTTTGTTCATCTTGATCAGTATCTTAATTTGTGTAAAAAATACTAAAGACAATTGTTTTGAATCGGAGGAAGGGGTATAATTTAATGCAATTATTAATTTTTTTTTTTTAATATTCTAGAGATTTACTTTCGCAAGGAAAAGCAAATATCGAACAAAGAAAGGAGAACCAATAGGAAAAAGCAACATAATCCCAATAGTGTAGGAAGAAAAAAAAAAGTTTCACTCTCTCACATTTATCGGAAGTCACAAACAAAATAAAGAAAGGTAGAAAGCACAAAATGTTCTCCCTAGAAAAATACAATAATAAATAACCACTAAATTATAAAGGACAAAGCTGATATTTCGGGGAGGTGGGAGTCGTGGCCTCTCAGTTCCAAAAAACTTTCGTATTGTACGTGGTAATTGCATTACCGAAATTTTCATTTATATCAATTGTTAAACTTTAGACGTGAATATGAATATAATTAAGAACTATATAAAGAATTACACCGAGTATTACAGAATATTTGGCATGAACTCTGCCAGTATGTAGATGCAACTTTTAAAGAACTTATATGTTGTGGGTTAAAGATAAATTTTGCATAATTATCGGACAAAAAAAGAGTTAAACTTATAAATATTCTTTCTGAAAATTTTAAAATTTCGAGATTTTAAGATTCTCTAAATATAATATGTAACTACCACTTAGTCTGATAATCGAGGGGTTAATTTGTAATTCACGAGAATAGGAATTAAACTTTGTAGACTAAAAAAAAAAAAAAATGACTCCCTCCATTTCAAAATAATGTTAAAATTTGAATTTCAAATTTTTTTTCAATATAATGTTAACATTTATAATATCAGTTAACATTAAATGAACTTTACCATTTTTTCCCGTCTTCTCACTCTTCTTCTAATCCCTCTTCGCATTTTCAAGAAGTAGTTAATGATGATATATTAATCTTTTCATTTTAACTCTTATTGTTCTTAGAAATTTTATAATCTTTGTGAAAAATACAAATGTTAACATGATTTTGCGATGAGGGAGTTATATATAACTTTTAAATTTTGGGAAAGGTGTCAACCTCGCCCCCTTAGCTCCGTCCTTGGGGAATAAAAATATCGAACTCGGAATATATAATCGGGTGGTGATTATTGGATAAAAAAATTTGGATCAAATTTGGATCAAGAAGGTATAAAGTCACATTAAATTCTAAGAATCATTTTCATTTTATACTATTTGATCCTTATTTGATCCAACTATCATTATTGATATATAATCTATGATCATAAATATTGTGTTAACTACAATAACTTTCTTTAGCAACAAAGATCACTTTTTACCAACACAAGTTGGCTCATTTGGTAAAGATTCGGCACGTCCTTACAAAGGTCAAGTGTTCGATTCCCGCTGCCGACTGTGTTGGTGGGTGATCTGTAAGTACCCTTGTAAGCGACCTATGGTCTCTAGAACCTGCCCTGACCCGTGGTGGTGACCGGAACCGAACCCACCCGAACTTCTTTTAAACCAAAAAAAAAAGATCACTTTTTACTTCTTTGAATCTGAACAATGACTTTTCTCCAATTATCAAGGTTTTTGTTTTTGTTTTCTTTTTATTTCACTGTAGGTGGTCAGCTATTGCAGCTAAACTTCCTGGACGCACCGACAATGAAATAAAAAATTTCTGGAATAGTTGTTTGAAGAAGAAGCTCCAAATTGAGTCTACAAATGAACAACTGCAGCCGTCCGATGATGTAATTTATTACAATGTTGTTAATAAACAAAAATGTTTCAATCCAGATGAAGAAATTGATTTGAACTTGGATCTAACCTTGTAGCTTTATATATGTCTGGAATATACTTGAGAATGATTTATAATATTCTTCTAATTTAAGACATTATAGAATGAATTTCATTTGTTGCAGATAAGCCATAGTTTGGAATAGAGTTTCTAAGCAGTGACGGACGCAGGTGCTTGCTACTGGGGTCATTTGACCCTAGTGAAAAAAAAAAAATTCTTTTAATTATATATGATATATTTTACTCCATTTAAATCGTCCCTGACCCCACTGATCTCAAGTCCTGGATCCGTCACTGTTTCTAAGGATAAGTACTCTACTGTTACTTTTTATTTTTCTCATATTAAATACTCAAATGTAACATAGATAGATACTTAATGAATTTGTCATTCTTACTCTTCTTCCAATGGAAATTAGTTATTAGTATTCCTCAACTATATTCGTGCTATGCAAATACATAGACAAAATCTTCTATTGTTCGTTTTTTAATATATATAAATTATTTTTGTTTATTTAAAAAAAGCTGTAAAAGTTAATTTTTTTTCATGTTAGCAAAAAATACTCGTGTTATGTAGGGGATGAAAAAGAAAAAAATAAAGGATACACTTGATGTTGAAAACTCGAATGTGGTAGTTTAGTTGTACGTGTACCAAACAAAACTCGGTTTATTCACCCAAAAAAAAAAAATTCTGAAAACCAAAACTCGGTTTTTGATGATATATATATATTTTTAATTTAGAAAAAGAATGAGGTAATAGTTAGGTTTCAAGTGCTCTTCTAAAATGTATGTCATGCGATTGACCACTGCGCTATCTTGATTTTTTTGTTACTTATTTTTCCTATTATATTTATTATAATGATATTTTGGATTTTGAAACTTTACTTATTAATCAATAACACTCCTTCAATAGAGAAGGAGCAAAATAAGAACTTCACATTTTTTTTAGTCACATGCAATACATGAGTGGATGAAGAAAAATACTGACCCCAAGAACTGGGGTAGATCTCATTTCAGAACTACAATCAAGTGTGATGTCCTCTTCAAAAATCACTCAGAGATATTCAATAAATGCATGATCTCAGCCATGAACAAGCCAATCCTAACAACTCTGGAATGGGTGAGAGTATACATTATGTTGAGGACTTTAAACAAGAAGGACATGGATAGCTAAACAAAAGGGTAGAATCTGCCAAAGAATTGGAAAAATCTTGGAAAAGTTAAAGACAAGAAATTCCGGTATGCAGCCTATTGTGGGGGATAAAATAGTTTCAAGTAAAAAAATGAGTTGATCAATTTAGTGTTGATACTTCTTTGAGGATATGAACTTCTATGAAATTGGAGTTAAGTCGGATCCATGTATTCATACAATTACAACTATTGATAAGGAAGAGAAGGTACCAGATGATTTTGTTGATAAACTTTATTCAACTGATTCTTATAGGAAGGCTTATAGTCGATCCAACAAATGGGCCAAATAATTAGCCTAAAAGTACTAAAACACGTGTTGTTGCCCCTGCAAAATTAAGAATGTTTGGCAGGCCACATACCAAAATAAAGGAGTCTCTTAAGCCTTCAAAGGAAGATGGTCAAGGTAGGGCAACAAATTCAAGTAATAAAAATGGCAAAGAATGCACGTTAGGTTAGTAAGTGCACATGTTGTGGTCAAATGGGCCAGAACATCCGGAAGTGTCCAAAAAGAGCAGAAAGACTTGGAGTGGGTGATGACATATATGTGCAAACTTACAACAAGTGTGGACAGTGTAAGTGGGTGAGACACAATGCAAGGGCATGCCCTAATACTACAAAAAAAAAAAAAAACTTTTAGTGACGCATAATTATTGTCATGGAAGGTCAATTATTCGTCACGAAAAACCTTTCGTGATGAAAATTTTCTTCGTCACGTACCGACTGTCGGTAAAGGTATTTCGTGACGAATTACGTATTTCGTCACTAAAGGCATTTGTGACGACTAGATTTCGTCAAGAACAATGAGCATTAATGACAATATTTTCGTCACCAAAAGTTTTTCCAAAAAAAAAATTAAGTCGTATAAGTGGATCTGAGCCGAGCCGTAGCCAAGCCGAGCTCCCCTCACCCGCCCGAGCCGAGCCGAGCCAAGCACATTTGAATAATGTATAATAAAGTCTCTCCATTTTCAAGGAGATGAGAATTGAACCCAAAACCTCCCGTATGTATGTCATGCGGTTGGTTGCTGTGCTACGTTGATATTTTGTTACTATTTTATTTAGGGTTAAATGCACTAAATGGCCATATGCTACTATTTCACTATTTCGGGTTACGACCCAAAACAATTATTTCCGCGCCTTTTGGCCATCAAAATTTTACGGGCAGCAACTTTTAGATTCTGGCTAGAATTCCGGTCACTTTCTTCTAAATTTTTGCCTGAAATTGTAAAATGACTGGTGGAGAATTAAGCTATACTTTTGGAGACATCCATTCTGACCCAACAAATGTAGCTCCTACAAGCCAGGATTTTGGAGATGTCCAGAATCCAACATTTCAGAAATCTAGAATTGCACCAGATTAGTTACAGTGTTTTGGCAGAAGCTTCATTATGAAATTAAAATGTGATGACATTTGTAACTAAAAAACTATCCTTTTTTATTTTTGGGCTTGTGATCTTGACTAGGATGGACAACAAATATGCTCAAATCACAATGAATAATCAGTTTTACAAACACCCTAGGTATCTATTTTGTATGGTCAATCAAATATGCCTTTTAACTACAAATCTTAATGCAAGTAAAACTTCTATCAAAAGTCTGCTTGCAAGGCTGCTTGCTACAAGGTCCAAGAGGCCATGCAAATGTGAAAACTTTCGACAAGTGAGACATAACAAAGCCACATGCCCAAACCCAAAAGAGAATCCCTTGCTCGGACCCAAGAGAAATGGGAAATTTTGGAAATTGGAATGACTAAATGGAATTCTATATATCACTGACTTTTTTTGCAAGATTACTTTGATCCAACTTAATTTGTAAAGGTTATAAAACTACCAAGTATAGGCTTTTGGAATGCTCTGATTTTTGTATGTTGGAAACAATGTTTGAACCACTGGCGGAGTCCCAAGAATTTTCAATTTTTTTATATACTAGCATAGCCGGATCTATGACCGCCAGGGATTGCACCACCAGTATTATTTTTTTTTGCCCTTTTTATTGCCCCTCTAAGAATTTTATCAGTTTCGCCCCCCAGATTTGCACCACCAGATTTCGACTCTTGCGTCCGGCTATGTATACTAGGTATATATATCCAACGGTTCAGAATAAAAGAGATTTTTTTTTACTACGGCCCCCCAAACTTAAATCCTGACCCCAGCCACTGGTTTGAACACTTCTTTTTTAACATGTTGTTTGTTGTATGACAGGTTTGGGTTTGGTTTTTTTGGCACATTCATAAACAAATTTACATCTTGTTGTGCACATCAATGAGTCAATACAAAACTTGTATTATCATTGGATTAAACCATTACATTATAGGTTTTTTTGAAATTTAACACTCATACATCATCATCCTTAATCACCATTACATTAACCCATATTTTGCAGCAAAAACACCCAAGAAAAAAAACATTACAATAACCAAAATCTTGATAATCCAACCTTGTTAGATTAATCAACAACCTTTTTAGCTATCTTTCTTCGGAAGTCGTGAATAACACGATTTTCGTTCTCCATAAATGAATTCTCTTCTCTTCCGTACAACACACATTTTATTTCAGCTTTTAACTCTTCCTGCATGTAATACAACTCTCTGCCGCAACAATTGTATAGTTGGTATCATAAATACCTTCATTTCCCTCATTGTCTTCAATTTGGCCATAAGGTTTTCGAAATACATACAATCCACATCGTTGGAGCTCGAATTTGGGTCCATTTTTGGAGTGAATTCATCATGAATAACACCAAACTCAAATTCATTCCCATTACCTTTTGTAAAATTGTTGGGGGCTTCAGCTTTCATAAATCTTCATGACAATGGATCAAGGGACTCCAAGTAAGAGAGTGGGTAAAGGAATTTGTAGATAGAGATTGGTGAATTGGGGAAGAGGATGAATTGGGGAGTTAGGGCTTTTCTAGTTCTCAATTTTGGTGGGAAAATGGAGATTGGTATTAAAAAGACACTATAATAAAACAATTAAATAGCGAAGGATTTTTCCGTCGCTAAACTGAATTTAGCAACCGAATCACGTGGTAAGATGTTTTGCATCGCTGAGCCAAATAGCGACCGATTTCTGATGGCCAATGTAGCGATGGAAAATATTGTCGCTAGTTAACGACGGATAAACGACCGAACTGACATTAATGTTGACTTTTGAATTTGACTGTGTAACGACCGATTTCTGATAGAATTCTTAGCGACTAAAATTGTGTCGCTAATTACCGACAGATTAACGACCAATGGTCCACGACAATTGTAGCGACAGACAATTTGGTCGCTAGTTACCGACATATTAGCGACTGATATGACATTATTGTTGACTTTTGACTTTGACTATTGAAAGACCGATTTCTGACGGATAGTTTGTGACCGACAATTGTGTCGCTAATTAAAAGATCAACTGCTTCAAAATGACGTCGTTTTAGGTACCTTTGAATAACTTGACCAGTCTATAAAACGACGTCGTTGCGGTGCCTACAAAATGATGTCGGTATTCTATCGTTAACCTCAAAACAAAGTCGTTTCGTTTCCGTCGATATTCGATTGGTCGATACAAAACGACGCCGTTTTACAAAATGATCAACTGCTTCAAAACGACGTCGTTTTAGGTACCTTTGAAACACTTGACTAGTCTTCAGCCGTTGTGCAAAACAACGTCGTGTTTGTTGCCCTGATCAGTCTATAAAACGTCGTTTCTGTAGACAAAAAAGGACGTCGTTTTATATTCAGTCGCTATTCATTCGTTGTTACTCGCCGTCGCTGTTCGGTATCTAGTTTACTGATGAAAGAGCGTTCAAAACTGAACAACGTCGTGTAACTCATATCACAACGACGTCGTCTCTGGTTTCCATCGGTATTTGTTTGAGATGGTCAATGGTACCTCTATGGGCGACTATTTAGTGACGGAATAGCAAATGTAAGTTTTTCGGTTTCCATTTTTTCGGTATTCGGCCGCTAATTTTGTGACCGAAAATTTTGGTCGCTATTTTCGGTAGCTAAATAACTGTTTTCTTGTATTAGAGGGGAAATATGGCAGGTTAGAAAATACAGGGATGATGAGTTATTATTTTCCGAAAATACCCTTCAAAGAGAGATAATGAAAGTCAAAAGTTAGGCCACGTCATCAAAAGTGATGGTATTTACCGATGTTTTAGACGGAAGGATGATTTTGGCAGCCTGTAAATATATTGGGGACTCTGAAAGTTTAAAAAAAATGCTAAACAGGATTAAAGTGCCTAAACGCAATTAAGTTGATGACCAAATTGGCTATTAATTACCCTTGAAGTGATCATAATTTTTTTGTCAAACTCAGCCACCACAAAAAAAAAAAGAAGAGAGAGAGAGATGTTAGAGGTGCGACGACCATGGAAAGGGTGAAGGAGAGGGAAAGGGACAGTATTTGTGCTTGAGAAAATCAGCGACAGTATTTGTTGTAATATCCTGTCTAGCCTCCAGGCTTGTACCTTGCGACCTTGGATGCAGCGGTGCAAAAATTCTGAGTTGTTTTTCACATGTATGCCTGAGTAGTCGGTGGGGAAGGATAGGTTGAAGATGGGTTAGCCGACAATATTTTTTATGAAACTAAACAAACGGGCTGACACGATATATTAACATATAGCATTTTCTCATATTGACGTAAATTTGTTGTATTTTATGAGGCAATTTAAAAAATGTCACTGTTTTAATGAAATTTTTTAATATAATTTCACTCAAATATTTTATTCTATTACTATAATTTTGCGTCGCTTTTGATGAAATTAAAAGAATTCCACAAAAATATTACTCAACTCGTCACAAATAATCTATCCACGTTTCATTTTTTAATTTGTTTCAAATACCTATCCACTTTTTAAATAAAGAGCTCATTATGGGAATTGGGTAGCCCAAGTGGTAATTCCTATATCTCCCCATAATGGGGCAAATAATTCTCCTCCTTATGAGGCTTATCTTCCCTCCCCAGGCATGGGGCATGCTTCAATCTTCCCTATCTAGGGTACACTCCGCTCTACCCCTTCGGGGGCAATCGCCTTCGGGCGCTCAAAAAAAAAAAAAATAAAGAGCTCATTATGATTTTTTTTCTTCAATTTAACCCTTATATTAAATGTTGAAGAGAGAAGAATAGAGAGATAAAAGAAATTAGAAATAAATTAGGAGTAAACTTAAATAGGATTATGTTTGACGTTTTACATATTTTTCTAAAGAATCTGATGACACTTTAATTCTCTGCAAAACATAAGGTGGACAGATAATTTATGACAAATTGAGTACTTTTTACATAAATGTCATAACTAAATGACATCATTTGTGTCTCAATCTAGTGCCAATAAAGTCTAATATTACCATAGTGAGTATATATTGATGCCATGATATAATTAAATGGAAAACATACTACAGTTGCCATAATTTTAGTGTTTTATGAAAAGTTTCGTTATGAAACAACTCCATATCCCAAAACATGACTTTTTAAGAAAGAAATAATTTTTCACAATTGTTATATTCTTTAATTGGAGAAGATCAATGTGTGACCATATAGACTTGGTTAACAACAAAATTTTCCATACTCTTATTTATTGTTCTACAACTGCACTTTTACTTTACATGACTATGTTTGTTATAATTTATTACTACTAAATTTTTTTTTTACTAAAGGAAAGTAGAGTCTTTAATTATTAACAAACTATGACCATAAAACTTTTTAGAGTCTATAAATATGTATCCACATAAATTTCTTATTCATCAAAAGAAAAAAAAACTCAGAAATTTCTTATTCACAAAAGAAAGAAAAAAAAAAAAAAAACGAGAGATAGGATGAAAGATGGGCTCGTCTTTAAGTTTGAGTAGTTCACTACAATTGTTTTCTCTTTTTGTTTCACCTTTGCAGATTTGATTGACGATGTTTGCTGCGGAACAAGTAACCCTTCCCTATGTTCAAGTACTTTAAGATCAGACCCTCCATCTCGCGGTGCAGATCTCAAACTTATTGGACAAATCGCAATCAACAAATCATCGACGAGTGCCAAATCAGGCATTTCCCTAGTTACAGAACTTGGACAGGGAGCAACCGATCCCAAATTGAAAGAAATATATAATACGTGCTCGGAAAACTATGAAGATAGCGTTAGTAATTTTCAAGGATGCACTGATAAATTAAAGTCAGGTGATTATTCAGGTATGAATATTCAAGCATCGGCTGCTGCAACTGATATTTATATTTGTGATGAATCTTTCAAAGTTGCTAGTAAAAATGAACCAGCAGAACTCGCATCAACCAGCAAAAATGTCCAAGATCTTTCTAGTATTATTTTGTGTATCGCGAATTGTTTGGGTAATTGAAGAATATAATTTTTAACCCTAAAGGGTTTGAGATATACCTATTTTTGTCAATCTACATCTCAATTACACTCATACATTGGTTCGAGAAAGAAAAAAAATGCATACGTTATTTTCATCTTGAAAAACTTATCTACCAAAGTTTCCCAGTTAGTTGTTGTCACACCCGGACCTAGTAGCACCTTATATGCCAATGAGGCACAGAACCAAGGTAGAAATAATAAATTTCACTACATTATACTTTTTAAGGAAATCCAAGACTTACATAATTATCAGAGTATACATAAGTCCAACATAAAAGTAAAGTGTAAGTCATTACTAAGTGATATTACATCTTTAAGATACCATGAGTAAAATGACAATTAACTATTACATCAAGTTCATTATGGATCACTCCTCGAAATCCCCATCCCAAATCTCCACATAGTCATCATCATCAGGTACCTCATTATTTGCAAATAAGGAAAAGTAAAGACGTGAGCTATGAAGTCCAGTAAGTACCAACACCCTTGGGATGAAACATAAAATAAGACACAAAATTATTTTTCCCGACTTCCCAGAACAAGTGTGAAGACATGCAAGTTTAGGTTCCTCCATACCTCACAGTATACACATAGAAATCCTTACAATACAAGCTTTAGAAACACAAGGAGTAACCAAGATAGAACAAATTTTAAAATGTCCAAAAGGCCCATCCGGTCGACTGGTTACCATCCGAGATCAGGACAGAAACATTGTCCAAAGCTTTGGTCGACCTCACAAGCACATCGGTAGACCGCAATTACTCCGTACGAGGGAGTTTCCAATCCGGTCGACCGAAAATCCACTATCGATCATTAGCAATTGGTCCCAGTAGTTTTTGGTCCAGACGACGGCCAAATGATCCGGTAAACCGAGATCCAGTCAGGCTCATTTTCAGTGTAATTTTGTGAAGGAAAAGTGCATTTATGCACATTCTGAATCCCAGCCCCAAAATACTCAGCTTTGACACATATGCATAAATAATAACTAGCCCAAAAAAAAATAACAAATAAGTTATGAATTGAAATCCAACATTTACACATCAGAATGAGACACAAGTACCACGTGTTGTTCATACCATCAAACGAACATACACAATGTTGGTTTCTTCGAATGTAATTCATGCTATGACTCAACATTCACATGACTGAGCTCAATCGTCTAGTCACAACTCTAAAACAATTACTACAACGGTCTCCAACTTTAAGTCTAGAAGGGAAGGTTTTAAAATGCAATACATGAGTTCAGTTTCTCCCCGAATGAATGACTCACACTTTAAGGATACATTCACATTGTGTCATTTCCCACTACTGTGGACTCCACAACGACCATTTGTAGTCCCTAACATTTCTCCCGGTTAAGAACTGGCTCACAGATTTAACACATATCGAGAAATCTCGGGTTCAACGACAACACATACACATGCACTCGAATGAATCCAGCGACCGGGTCGATTCCAAAATCAGTAAATACTCAATATTAATGATAACATGATAGAGAATGCAAATAACATACACAATTAGATTCAATGTTCAACATACAAGAATGATAATTCAACGTTTCATCCAATGTAATAAATCATGCCTTTGATACTTCCAACACAATGTTCCATAAGTCTAAATATACATTTCATGAATTTTAGTACCAAAATTACAAGGTTGAAGAGTCTTACTTATAATAAGCAAGCAAAGCAATTTATAGAAAACCAGAAAAACGCAGCGACTTCAAATTCAAATTCCCGTTCGTTGGAAACTCGAAATGCACCCCCGTAACTTATCACATGTAGCCCTTTCAGTTATCTTAAAAACGCACTAAGAATCGCCCCAAATGAAGTTTGTTTACTACTTCAATTATGAATAATGCTCACAACTCTCTGTTTTTCCCAGATTTTCTCCCTCTCTCTTTTTTTTTTCTTTAACCTCTTTTTTATCATCTCCTAAAAATTCCTGCACCAACTATCAAGAGACACATCTTCTCAAAAGGTGTCAAACCACTCCCATGAGTTTTCTAAAGCATACAAGTCCCCAAAGTTATACATAATATTAAAGCCACTCATAAACAACGTACACAATAATTAACATTTAATAATCACATAACACATAAAAATCAATTAGTATGTTATCATTTACTGGAAAAAAGTTCGGTTTATCGCATCTTTCTCCCCTTGCATAAGTTTCATCCCCGAAACTTGCTCACCTCGATATTCGAACAATTGTGGATAATTTTGGTGAGCCTCTTTCTCAAGTTTGCAAATGGCCTCTCTTTCGGTATGGTTCGGCGACTTTATCTTGACATAGAGTATGGTCCTTCGTCTCAAAACTGGTCCTTTTGATCAACTATCCTTAACGGTACCTCTTCATAGGACAAGTCCTCCCAAAGCTCCAATAGTTCTGCTTCCAACACATGACTAGGATCTGGCATATAACGCCTCAACTTCGACAATGGAATACATTTTCTAGATCCTCGACACATGGAATAAGGTAATGCCAAATGATAAGATAGATCCTCGGCCTTTTCTAGAATCTCATACAATCCCACATACCTCGGACTTAGTTTTCCGTTTCTAGCAAACCGCATCACCCCTTTGGCGAAACCCGTAAGAATAACTTATCACCCACTTCAAGTGTTAGTAGTGCCCTAGGACCATTAGCATATGTTGTACGTTTTATATCTTTTGAGCATTTCATTTGAATAATTAATTTTGCTTTTGAACATCAAATGCGTGATTTGATAGTAAAACTCATCAGCTTATGTAATTACTATTCTAGTTGTTCCTAGTTTTATGTAAGGTTCTTTACAATGAAATAAAACTAGTATGATGTTTGATTGATGATTATGTTTTGCTAATCATGTGTAATGAATACAAATCATATCATAGATACAATATATTGGGATATATTGTATCGGACGTGATCCATTAGAGAAGTAATACTTCATGGTCCTTAGTCATAAGTATTACTTCCTCAATACTATTTTGGAATCCTTAGACCTTATGTCTCCATTGATTCTAGCATGAATGGAGCCACGTTTTGACTCAGTCGGACGTTACTTTTAATAGAGTAATATATACGACTGCTGATCGGATGTAGTATCCTATCATGGCTTGAATGTGAGAGGCATTGTAAGGAATTTGTCCCTCTCTCTTATTAGAGAGAGATATCCATGGGCCCCTCGATAGGGAAAGACTGTTTAAATGCATGGCCGTGCTCAAATATATTTAATAAAGTGTTTATTAAATATTGTTTGTTGGAACAGTCCACTTGGAGATCGAGCATAAATACAATTAAGCTTTATAAGGGTGCGACTACCATGCCTTATGCTTAATTAGGATATCGCGAGACGAAGGGATTAAATAGTGGATTGATATTAGGCTCCACCGCATATTCATTCACTCTGGGTAGTCACAATGTCCTGCTAGGGACCGCTTGTGATTTATGAACTCACACTGCTACTAAGTATGTTTTCATTGCCATTGTGATATGAACCTACAGGGTCACACGCATAGACAAGTTAACGAGCTTCATGTCCAGATTCAATGAATCTAGAATGTGTCTAGGTTAATTGTTTATGACATTTATTTTCTGAGAATAATAAAACGTTATTATTTGAATTAAAGATTAAGGAAGGGCATTTTCGGTATTTGGCTATATCTGGGATTACGTGGGAGTTATTATGCGATAAAGACTCCCACTACTAGCAGAGGTTTATGGAACGTGGGAGTTAAAGACTCCCACTGCCGAAAGAGGTTGAGGACGTGAGAGTTGGTTCTAGGAACAAACTCTCACACCCTATATAAACTTCTTTTAGCTGAAACCTTAAAGAGTAATCAATTGAGCCGCAATCCAAAAGTACTCCGAAATTAGATTTCAGTTTTCTGCCTCTCCCTTTCTCTCTAACTCCTGAAACTCAGAAAAATGAAGAGCTAGCAATCGCTGTTCGTTTCGTCGCGTGGATACCGGTAGAGGGAAATTCCGCAAAGGAAAAGCCATTGGTGGCAGCAACACAAACTCTGAAAGTCCAAGAATCATAATCTTTTAATCAAGAATCAGATTCTTTAGCCAAAAAATGTAAGCTTTCGTTTTAAATTTTCGATTCCCATGGTATGAGCGAATCCTTTGGGGGAGGACTCATGGATGTTTAGAACGAGTTTCTGCCCATGAATCCCATTCATCAAGTTCCAGCAGTCTTCGTTTGGTATCCGCCCAACGTTTCTGCCTATCTTGAGCTGCCTTTAACATTTCTCGAATAAGCGGTACCACTTCCATTATCACTTGTACCGATTCTAGCCTTGTTACTGTCTTCTCCCCAAGATCATCCCAACATACCGGTGACCGACATTTCTTTCCATACAATGCCACATAAGGCGCCATATTGATGCTTGCTTGGAACTGTTGTTGCAGGCGAACTCAACCAAAGTTAGATGATCCATCATCCAACTACCTTTGAAATCCAATACACAAGCTCGTAACATGTCTTCTAAGGTATGAATTGTCCTTTCCGACTGCCCATCGGTTTGAAGATGATAAGCAGTACTTAAGGACAATTTATTCCCTATTGCCTCGTTGAAACTCCGCCAAAACCGAGACATAAAACGTGAGTCTCGGTCCTGATACTATACTAACCGGAACCCCATGAATTCAGATTATCTCATTCATATACATCTGCACCAAAGTATCCATAGAAGCTGTGATTTTCATAGGCAAAAAGTGAGCAGATTTTTTAAGTCAGCCAACAATTACCCAAATCGTGTTCTTTCCGGTTTTGTCCTTGGGCAAACTGACCACAAAATCAATGGTAACATGTTCCCACTTCCAAACGAAAATTTCCAAAGGCTTAAGTAACACTGCGGGTCTTTGATATTCCACCTTTACTTGTTGACACACAAAGCACTTAGCCAATAAATCAGTTATGTCTTGTTTCATGCCTTTCCACCAAAAGTTACCCCGAAGGTCCCGATACATCTTTGTAGCCCTGGGATGTACTGACCACTTAGAAATGTGAGCTTCTTGCAAAATTTCGGTTCCAAGACCCAAATCAGAATGTACACACAAACGACCTTGATACATCAAACTGCCATATTCATATATCCCAAAATCTGATTGTTCTCCCGATTGTACCACATTCCTTTCCTTTTCCAAATGTGATTCTGTTTTCTGCCCATCTCTAATCCAAACCAAGAGTGTCGGTTTAGCTACCAAAGCTGCCAAAACGTTTTCAGTTTATTCAACGACCACTAAACTTAACTTCTCAAAGTCTGAAATTAAACCAGTTTCTCGATAATCAAACATGCTAGTTGCCCAAACTCTTTCTACTTAAGGCATCGGCTACTCGATTAGCTTTCCCGGGGTGGTAGCTAATCGTGAGGTCATAGTCCTTAAGCAACTCCAACCACCGCTTTGGTCTCATGATATGTTGTTTTGGGTATGAAAATGTACTTTAGGCTTTGGTGATCGATGAAAACCTCACACGGTTCTTCATATAAGTAATGTCTCCAAATCTTCAAGGCAAATACTACCGCTGCCAATTCTAAGTAATGTATAGGGTAGTTCTTCTAATAAGGCTTCAACTATCTTGAAGCATAAGCTATCTCTTTACCATTCTACATTGGAACACATCCTAACCCGATGCCCGATGCATTACTGTAGATAGTAAAACCCTAGATTCTTCAAGTAGTGATAACCATTCCTTCAATTTCTGAAAAACTTCCCTCACAATCTGTCCCCCATTCGAACTTCACCCTTATTTGAGTTAATTTAGTCAACAGTGCGGCAATTCAGGAGAAGTCTTCAACGAACTTTCTGTAATACCCGCCAAACCCAAGAAAACTGTGAATCTATGCCACTGACTTTAGTCGAGTCCAATCAACAGTCTTACTTGGATCCACTGATACCCCGTCGACTAATATCTCATGCCCCTAAAATGTTACACTTCTCAGACAAAACTTGGCGCATAACTTATCCTTCCTTAAAATCTCCAACGCCACTCTAAGGTGCTCTTCGTGAGCTTCATCCGACGGTGAATAAATCAAGATATCGTCGATGAAGACCACTACAAACTGATTTGGACAATCTCGGAATACTCGGTTCATCATGTCCATGAAAGCTGCCGGTGCATTAGTCATATCGAATGACATAACACGGAACTCATAGTGTCCATATCGGGTTCCAAAGGCACTTTTGGGAATATCTTCGAATTTGATTCTAATCTGATGATAACCCGATCTTAAGTCAATCTTAGAGAAAACTTTCGTACCTTTCAACTGATCAAACAAGTCATCGATGCAAGGGAATGGTTATTTTATTAAGCTCACGGTAATCCTTCCACATGCTCATACTTCCATCATTCTTCTTCACAAATAAAACTGGAGCACCCTAATGTGATACACTCGGCCTTATAAACCTTTTTGCTAAGTAGTTCTTGGAGCTGATCTTTAAACTCCTTCAACTCCGCTGGTGCCATGCAGTATGGGACCTTTAGAGATTGGCTCCGCACTGGGTTGTAATAAGATCTCAAAATTAATTTCTCGGGCAGGTGGAACACACAAAAAATTGTGAGAAAAATTTCCCTGAACTCCCTCACTATAGGAACGTCCTCAAGGTGGACTTCATTCTTATCATCATTTAGCACAACGTAAGCCAGAAAAGCTTCACAGCCCTTTCTAATACACTTCCTCACCTTTATCGCTGAGATTACATGCATATTACGACCATTCTTTTTATTTGTACACAAAAATTCCACAACTTCATGATCTACAACTATAAAGTGTATATTTCTTTCCCGGAAATCCACTATGACATGATGAGCATACAACCAATCCATTCCCAAAATCACATCAATGTCTACCATCTGTAAATGTATAAGGTTGGCTTCTAGTACCATAGAGTCTATTTCTACCCGCCACCCTTTTGTATCAAATTAGACTCTAAAATTTTCAGGTAGGTGTCATTACTCTATAAGTATCCAAACAACAAATAGGGGAGGTCTTCAGCACTTTAGAAAATCTATGGGATACAAATGAGTGGGTAGCTCCACAATCAAAGAGTACAAATGCAGGCACCGTGTTGATTAGAAGTGTACATGTGATCACATCAGAAACATCCTCTGCCTCTTGCTGAGTTAAGGCAAAAACCCGAGCATTAGGCTTATGTCTTGTATCACCAACCTTTGCTGTGGTTGATGAAGTATGTCCAGATGTTGGAATAGGCATGGTACACTACCTGACTAGGTGACCGGTCTTCCCGCATCTAAAGCAAGTCATCTTAGATCAATGGAATTCTCCTAAATGCCTTCTACCACACTTGTTACACGTGATTGAGACGTGATACCGACTTAATGCCTCTACAGTTCCCCCACTACTAACCAAATTAGCCCCAGTCCTTACACATGGTCCAAATTAGAATTATCGTTAGGACGTGAATGACCTTATGACATGTTAGGAAAGTTTCTTTTCCCTATTCTCTCTAAATTTGACCTCTTGAACTCAGCCTCAACCTAAGAATTCATTGATAAGCCCCTCTAAAGGTAGTAGGAGGACTACCAGACAGTCTACCTCTAATCTTTGATAGCAATCCCATAACAAATCTCTGATTCTTCATCTCAGGGTCTTGGAGGATGGTAGCAACATACTTCCCCAAAGCATTAAAATGTCTCGAATATTCAGATACAATCATACTCTCAGTCTGTTTCAGCTCAAAGAATTGATTCTGCCTCTCCATTATGAAGGTTTAAGGAAAAACATGGTCTAGAAATTCACTCCTAATTGTACCCAAGTGATGGGTTTCCCCCCTGTTAGTAGATAGGGGAAACACCCCTCCGCCTTTCCGCTGCTCTCCCAGTGAGAGATGCAATCACAACATCAGTCTTTGTACCTTCAGAAACTCTCATAATTCTCAAATTTTGCTCCATTTATTCCAACCATTCCATAGCATGATCAGCAGTCATGGTACCATCAAATGATACCATTCTCATTTTCTTTAATCTTTCATAGTAGGTACCCACATCTACTTCCACACTTGGCGCCGTAACTTGTTCCATTTTCTAATTGATCTGGTTCTGTTGGGTTTGTAACACTTGAGTCAAATTTTTGTGTGTGTTGTTGAGTCTGTATCATCTAAGTAAGAAGGTGGAATGCAATCCCAAAATCTGTTGCAATTGTGGGATTAGTCAGTAGTGGTGGTGGCATAAATTCTTGCCCAGTTTGATTACCCCAGCCTGTTGCCGGCTTGATGAAGCCACAAATTGACGTTGATTGCACTTGGGACCTTGGCGGCCCAAAGCAGCAATCAGAATGTTCTAGTGGTCGGTATTATCTTAGTTTCGGTCCATCATTTCCCATAGAATACCCCACAGTATAAAGAAAGCAAAAAATCACATAACATGCTTAACAAGTTAAGTACATAACATATATGACATACTAGGCATAACACAACAACAATAATATCACATAAAGATTAATCAACGAGTATAAAGCAAGTAAATAAATTGTACGACCTATGCCAGAGTCTCTACCCATCTCACATCTCACATGTTGTCTACCAAGTTCATCATTTATTAATTTCAGGTTTTAGCCCTGGAGTTCAACCTGCTATGATACAACTTATGTCACACCCTGGAACCGGATGATGACCTAGCAGCACCTTATATTCCAATGAGGCACATAACCAAAGCAAAAATGATAAAGTTCACTACATTATACTATTTAAGGAAAATCCAAGTCTTAAATAATTATCAGAGTATATATAAGTCCAACGTAAAAGTAAAGTGTATGTTATTACTTAGTGATATTACATGTTTAAGATACCATGAGTAAAGTGATAGTTAACTATTACATCAAGTTTATTATGGATTACTCATCGGAATCCCCATCCCAAGTCTCCACGTAGTCACCATCATCAGGTACCTCATCATCTGCAATTAAGGAAAAGTAAAGACGTAAGCTATGAAGCTAGTAAACATCAACACTATTGAGATGAAACATCAAATAAGACACAAAATTATTTTCCCCGACTTCCTGGAACAAGTGTGAAAACATGCAAGTTTAGGTTCCTTCATACCTCGCAGAATACAAATAGATAACCTTACAATATAATCTTCAAAAAACACAAGAATGAACCAAGATAGAACGAATTTTCAAATGTCCAAAAGGCCTCTTCGGTCGACCTATACAAAATGTCCGATCGACCGGTTACCATCCGAGATCAGGACATAAACATTGTTCAAAGCTCCAGTCGACCTCACAAGCACATCGATCGACCACAATCAGTCCGGACGAGAAAGTTTCCAATTCGATTATCCGCAATTGGTCCCAGTAGTTTGGTCCGGATGATGCCTAAATGATTCGGTCGACCGAGCTGGTCGTCTGAGATCTAGTTACGCTCATTTCCAGTGGAATTATTTGAAAGAAACGTGCATTTATGCACATTTGAATCTCAACCCATAAAATACTCAACTTCGACACATATGCAATTTAATAACAAGCCCAAAACAAATAACAAGTAAGCTATGGATCGTACTAGTCGAAATCCAACACCTACACATCGGAATGAGACACAAACATCATGTGTTGTTCATACCATCAAACAGACATACACAATGTTGGTCTCTTCGAATGCAATTATGCTATGACTCAACATTCACACGACCGAGATCGATCGTCTAGTCACAACTCTAAAGAAATTACTACTACGGTCCCCTAGTTTAAGCCTAGAAGCGAAGGCTTTAAAATGCAATACATGGGTTCAGTTTCTCCCTTAACGAAAGGCCCACACTTTAAGGATCCATTCATATTGTGTCATTGCCCACCACTGTGGACTCAACAACTACCATTTGTAGTACCTAACATTTCTCCCGGTTAAGAACGGGCTCACAGATTTAACACATATCGAGAACTCCCGAGTTCAACGACAACACACACATGCACACGAATGAACCCGGGATGAGGTCGATTCTAGACAAGAGCTCAAACTGGTGACGACATAACAATTAAGACTCCAAAATCGGTAAATACTCAATATTTATGATAACAAGATAGATAATGCAAATAGCATACACAATTAGATTCAATGTTCAACATACAAGAATAATAATTCAACGTTTCATCCATTGTAATAAATCATGCCTTTAATACTTCCAACACAAAGTTACATAAGTAAAAAGTAGACATTCATGAATTTTAGTAAAAAAATTATAAGGGTGAAGTGTCTTACTTGGTATAATAAGCATGCAAATTAATTTATAGAAAACCAGAAAACGCAGCGACTTCAAATCCAAATTACCGTTCGCTGGAAAATCAAAATGCACCTCCGTCACTTTTCACGTGTAGCCCTTTTAGTTAGCTTTGAAACGCACTAAGAATCACCCAAACAGAGTTCATTTACTACTTTAATTATGAATAATGCTCACAGCTCTCTGTTTTCCCCAGATTTTCTCAAATTCTCTATATTTTTCTTTCTTTTTCTTTAACCTATCTTTCTTTTTCAACTCACAATCTGCACTAAATACCAAGAGACACCTTTTTAAAAGGTGTCAAACCACTCCCATGAGTTTTCTAAATGACACGCGTAAGTCCCCAAGTTATAGATAATATTAAAGTCACACATAAACAACGTACACAATAATTATCATTTAATAATCATATAACACATAAAATTCAATTTGAATTTTATCATTTAATGGAAAAAAGTTCGAGTTATCACAGTTGCAAGGAGAATAAATGAGTTAGGAATAACAAACATGAGCTATTCTGTGATGCTGATCAAGAGTATCCCAGGCTAATGCGTAACACCGAAATTATGAATTTAAAATCCCTTTCAAATGTCCATTCTTTGTTATCGTTGTATGTTTTAAATAGTGGTTTGTCATCCCATAAGTATGTATGCTTTTATGGAGAGAAACGTTTCTATGGTTGGGGGAATGTTCATCAAACAAGCTCTTCATGGAGAAATCCTAACAATTTGGAAGGTTCATTCAACCTTGACTAAGACATTGAGTTAAGAAATTCAGTTGGTCGCCTCACTTACATGGAATTTTTAACCTTAAGATATATTGCAATTTTGAAAATAGTAACTTATTATAATATGCGTCATTAAAGATAATTTCTCACTCAAAAAAGTGAAAAATTACAATGTATTCTTATCTAATTAATAAAATTTTCTTACTGTACCAAGAAATAAAATAATATAAGTGATACATTGTACCGAAATTATACGAATAACTATAGAACAAGGACCTCCCAAATTTAATAAAAAATATTCCAAAACCCTTAAATCTTACAGCGAAAATACACACACAAAAATCACTAACACGATGATAAACAAAACAATTTATTTCTACGTTTTTTCTTTTGTATCATTTTTTATTACGATACATTGTCGCAACAATAATATACCAAACTAAATTAGCTGCACTTAGGACAGCCAAAACCCAAAAATAGTTGTCCAAACGACTCTTGTTCAATGTCTCTTGAAACCAATTGTTCCTTCCTCCTCTTTCACTGATTCTTCCAACAACATAAACCGATAAAACACTTCCTATAATTCCCAGACCAAACATTCCTTGTGTCATAAATATAATGTACTTTTTCATTGATGGAGAAGCCTTATCACTAAAGTAACCAGCCATACTATTCTCAATTATTGAATCATGACCAGCAAGAAGGATATATTGTGGAACTAACCAAAATGCAGTCATTGGGATCTTCTCGTCCGGTTTTTCGAGTAGCCCGTGATTCGTTATCACTCCAATTCTTCGAGTTTCGACTTTTGAAGCAGTTATGCAGCATAAAACAGAGAATAGTATGCCTAGAGCAGGGGTGTACCTTGACTTTGCGATAGGCGAAAATGCTGTTGAAAACCCTAGCTTAGATTGTTCATAGATTACTAGTAGGATTGTTATGGGAAACTTGAGCTTTCCTACCTTATAATTCATGTGATTTGCTTGCTCAACAAAGTATGTGCTTCCAACGGATGTTATTAACCCAGAAATTATAAATGATATCCAAAATGGAATCATGCAAATTGTGATTTTTGTATCTTCTACTTGTGAAACTGTGCATAGCCTCCATTTTTTCTCTGGTTCTTCTACGATTGCAGCCTTCTCCAAGAACCTGTAGGGAGGATTAAAAGAAAATGCTCGAGTAAGGGGTGACTGTAGTGGCGGATGCAGTGTCTCACCATCGAGGTTACATGCCTTCTCCTCAAAAATATATATATTTTTAAAGTAAATAGGGTGTATTTTTATACTCCATTTAGATGGCATGTTCATTAATGACCTCACACAAATAAGATAAACCGGCGAGTGACTCTACTACTAGGTTCAGGATATGTCACTGGGTGAGTGTTATCCAAAAGAGAGGTTTAGGACCACTCTCCATTGAGTAGTTTTATCTTGGTAGGCTACTAAGTTTAAAACTTACATCCAAGACAATCAATACAGTACACGTAGGAAAGAGAATTGAACTTATATCAATTCTGTTTCCTAAACTTATTAGCCTACCAAGATAAAAAATTTCCTCTCCATTCCCTTCCCAATCCCAACTTCTTCTCTCAAGTACCCTACTTTATCCCAAAGTTTCCGCTATTTTCATTAGGTTATACATTATTTAAAAAGAAAAATTTACACGTGATATCTTGTTGATAATGGGAGAAGGAAGGAAATTTTAGATAGATATATGATCTTAATAGAGTTAGGACCTGTTAGTTAACCCCATTAAGAATTGACTCAATAATAATCGATTACGCACTTAATTCAAGCCCCTATTAAAGTTGTAAAGTTAAGAAAAAAATGAATGAGACAAATGTAAGTTTGCAACTTAAGAAAAAATATGTAGTTGTAATTAAGAAAGCGTCAAATATTTTAGAACATTTTAAAATAGTAAGAAAGTGAATAAAAATGGGATGAATACTATTAAATGTTTAATTTCTTAAGAGTGTCAAATTAACATATTTGTCACACATCATCACATATTAATTAAGTTTTCAGATTTCTTAATTCAAACCTAATCTCCATATTGAATAAATAGTTATTTAGGTTAGTAAAATATTTACGCTTTATAATTTTGGCTACTCAACTATTTTTTATTAGCCAAACATTTACGTATGCCTAAACATAAAATGCCAACACTTTTCGTGGTGGTTTCCGGCCAAATTAGACGTGTAGTATGTTTGGCTAATAATGCAATGGCAAAAATGAAAGTACACATCAACCTCACTCCGTGCAAAATCTTTAATTGTTACTGTTAGAGCCCTAAAAAAATAAAGAGACACATTCATTTTGACACACTAACTTCCAATTTTTCCCATGGATTATTTACCACATGTCCGTCACGCGTCTAATTTGGCTAATAACCACCATAAAAATTACTTGCGGTTTATTTTCAGCCACACGTAAATACTAGGGTGATCCAATTAGCCAAAACAAATAGTTGAATACCCAAAATAACAAGTGTAAATAGTTTTACTCTCTCAATATTTAATGTCAGAGTTTGTAAAAAAATCACCACATATATTTAATGAATTCAATTTTCGAATTCCTATTCAAATTTCAACTTTAAAACCACTCATTAGACTCCAGATTTAAGAATTTTCGGAATTTATAATATTTCATGCTTCATTCTTTATATTTCAGTTTTATCAAACATGCACTCAAAACAAAAACATAAAGTCCATACCTGAAGCCCCGGATATGTGTGCCCTCATATTCATCGTATTTATGCAGATCACTAACGTTGTCTGGATGTCTATGAAGCATTTTGCAAGCAGAAGCTATGAGCACTCTGATAACATTTGTTAACAAACTCTGTCTCTCTTTCTCATCATCAAAAACATAAGTGCAATACCCTCCCAGGAAGAAAATTGTAGCGACCAAACTACAAATTGCAGGAACTCCAAACCGAATGGACCATGGTTTTACATATGGAAGTGCAATTGTTCCAATAACTGGAACAAGTAATATAACAAATATTCGAAATGATCTTTTTGTAGTATTTCCAAATTTCTTTTCTTCCGGTGATTTTGGAGGTCCTTTCAGTAAGGAGATCATTCCCTCAACTGGCTGGAATTGTTTATCAGCTTCGCCAATTTCTTCTTGTTCATCTGATGACTTGTTATTGTCCTTTTGTTCGGATGCAAACGAGACCAGAGAAACAATGTGACCAGCCACTCCCACGGCTATTAATGCTAAAGACGTGTAGAAGAGTGATTTTTGAGTCCGGCCAAGGCATTCGGGTTTGTATTGGTTACATGTTCCGGTTGATTTTGAGAGCACCGGTGGTGTAGACATAGATAGTAATCCCAATCCCTGGATGTATATTTGAGATGAGTTATAAAAAAAAAAAATTAGGATAGTTGTGTAAAATGTGTGAGAAAAAAAAGATGAGATGATTTATCTTTTAGTTAGGAAGGAAATGAGAGAAGTAAAAGTGGTGAGATCATTTTTTGGAGGTTAATTTTGATATAGATCAGGTACATTGAACCTTGAGATTCAGAACTAGCCACATCACCATAGAATAACGAGAGAAACAACTTTGTGATAATGTGGTCAATTCAGTACCACAAGGTCAACATGGATCTGATCCATATCAGAATTTTCAATTCTTAGAGAAGTTAAGAGGGAGAAAGTCTTTTTTCAAGGAGACAAAATGCATTATGGACAAAGCTGACCTTATTTATAAATTTTGAAAAGGGTTAGTAACAATTTAGTCCCTTAAAGTATGATATGGTATCAATTTAGTCTAAATGATCGAACAAGTATAAATTTAGTCACTTTTAATGAAATAATTGTGTCAATCAAGTCCTTAAAAGTATAAATGCATTAACGTAGTCCTTAAAAATATATATTGGCAATTCAATACTTCTATCAAAATTCATTGCAAAATTGAAAATCAACATAACAAAATACATAAATTATTTATAACTTTTTCACTGAGGTGATAATTATTTAGGAAATTATTTACTATTTTTTCTCTTATATTCCTTTACATAGAAAAAAGTAACTTAAGTTTGTGATATTTTTACTGTCAACTTATACCTTATTGTAAATAAAATGGTTATATTGTGCTTAAGTTTAATTTATGGGACTAAATTGATAAACTTAATATTCAGTAACTTAATTTATACAATCTTCATATTTAAGGAACTAAAATGATTTATTTTCACAGACCAGATTGAAAGAAATTGATATTCTTAATGACTAATTTGTCATCAACCTCTTTTAAATAAATTAATTAATTAATAGAAAGAACCATGGGGTGAAAGTTAAATTAAATGATTATTCTCTCTCTACTCTTTCCCTTCCCTCCCCTCCCCTTCCTCCTTAAACTAAACAAAAGGGAAGTAAATACAAATACTCTCTCTCCTCTTCACATTTTGGACATTCTATTCCTTGTTTTCACAAAATAATTTCAATGAATAAGGTAGCAAATTCCAAAAATAAAGTAAAGTAAAATTTGAAAAGACTCTGAAACAAATTCGGGTCAAGTAGGGATGAACTTACCACGGTATAGGTGGTGCTGGAGAGGACAAGCATCCAGAAATTGCCTCGAGAAATAGAATCCACTCCAAGAACAAACAGCAAAGGCAGTGCTTTAGTGAGGCCACTATATACATTCTGAATTCCAGCAGCATGTGTAAATCCTAGTTTCCATACATCTGTTAAATATGTCTGCATTATCCACATTGCATATCCAGCAAACATATCTGCCCATAGCAGAACTGCAAATCAAATAAATATTCCAAAATTAGTTCGAACCTTGTCAACTATATAGTCTGTGAGTTTGAACACTGTTAAAAATTTATATCGCATATTTTGAAAATTTCCAAAATACCAATCAAATTAGTCGGACCAAATACCAGAGCACCAGTACCAAATTCTTTGCATCAAATCAACCAAATAGGTATAGAGATTTTCTGGAATGAGACCTTATTCAATAATGATGAAGCTAGAAAACTTACCAACTACAGTTTTGAAAGCCATAACCAGCTTTTGGATCCCTTACTATAATTCTTCTTTGGACAAGAGAAAGGTTAAATAAAGTAAGAGATAGTGAGGAAAGGGGGATCATGAATAATATGGAATCTAATGTGTTTTATCAGAGTCAACTTTTGAAGTCTTCAATGTTTAAACTATTTTATTGTGTAAAGGAAAGAAACTGATGTCTCAGTTGATGCCTAAGGCAGAGAGAGATAGAGAAACTAATAATTCAATTCCTTAAAACTTTTATGCATTTTTATATCATCTATCTCATATTTTAAATCCAAGTTGCACATCACAAAGAATTCAACATTTGTAAATTCAAGGGCAAAATCCAAAATTGAGATGGTATTAAATCTCAACCTTATTGTCTAGCGAAAAGTTTTTCTATATATAAATATAACTAATTTCTTCTGAACGTATGAGTTTTTTTTAAAGGAAATATTTGAGTTGTCGATTTACAATAAAAGATATGAGGGTTAGAAAAATAATATGAGAAGTTAATGTTGTCAAAATGATTATTAAAACAAATTTTTATATTGCTTTTAAAAAATTTAAATAAAAAATTGATTTTAGAAAATGAATTATTACTATAAAAAGTTAAATAACTATTTTTTCCCTCAACAGAAAAAAAACAAGTTAAATGACAAATGGTAGTATGAACTTTTTTCTTTTTCTTTTTTTCTTTTGGTTCACATTCTTGTATGAGCTATACAGCTTACGAAGGAATCCAAACAATTCTTCTATTCTCTCATTTTATAATACCAACGATTTACAATACGAAATAAAGAATAATAAAGCCTGGATAAACAGGAAAGTATAAATCAAGTAAGACAAACCCTTGTTTGGTAGTAATTTAGCTCTAAATAAAGAATAATAAAGCCTGGATAAACACGAAAGTATAAATCAAGTAAGACAATCCCTTGTTTGGTACTCCCTCCATTTCTAAATATAAGACTCTTAAGACAATTTTAAAAAATTCAGGAACTTGTCATTTTCACCCAAAATTTCAATATTACCCCTCTCTTACCTCTATAGCATAAGAAAAGAAAGGAAAAAATAGGGATGGCAGAGGTGACAAATAAAAAAAAATGTCGAGGCTATAATTGGAATAAATTGTTGACAACTAATAAAAAAACCTTAAACGACAATTAATTTGGATACCTATAAATCTCCTAAACGACAACTAAATGGGAATGGAGGGAGTAGTAATTTAGCTCTAATCATGTTTTGGTTAGCATCCAGCTAGATCAGGGACGAAGACAGAGGGCGGGAGGGGCAGTCGCCCCCCGAGATTTTTAAAAATACTACAGTAAAACCTCTATACAGTAATACTCTCGAGACCGAAGAAAAATATTATTCTAGGGAGGTTATTCTTAAATAGAGGCTTACATATAAAAATTATGATTTTAAAAAATAACTAATATACATTATGCGACAATTGAAAATGTCTCCATTCATATTTTAAATACATGAATTTAAAAGATATATAAGATTCATGAGTTTTAAAAAAAAACAAATGTAAGTACATCATGCATTTACATTGTGTATATTAGATTTAGATTCATTCATATACATACAGTAGTTAGGAAATGTCAAAAAAAAATATATATAATTACATCATTATACATTTAAAATATTCACTCATGTATGTTGTATCTTTGAAATGCCTTTTCTTTTGTTTCCTTTTCATTATACATACATAATAATCATAAATTTCATTATCATTTCAAATCATAAATTTTCTACTTCAAGCAAGTCATGTCACCTAAAAACAACGAACTCAAATCACTGAAAGTATTTGTGTCGAGTTGCGCAAAATGAAAGAAACCAACTCATATTGGGAGCAAAAAATATCTTGCAAAATGGTTAAAAGATACCACATAAGGTTAAGTTGCTATTTTATATAGATATATAAATATATTTAAAATTTAATGTTATTTTATTATTATATGGAGGTAAATTTCTAAAGGACGGTCCTTAAAAAAACATGAAATATTACAATGTATAGTTTATTCTTATTTATACACTGGTCCCGAGTTGGGACCAAGATTTTTTATCACTATAAGGAGGTTATTCTTATATAGAGTATTAATATATAGAGATTTTACTGTACTAGGTAGAGTAAATTTTATATGTAGTTCGGAATATTTTATCAGTTTCCCCCCAAGATTTTTTTTTGGCTGTTTTTAGATGACTTGAGCAAATTTTTAAAAAACGAATAAATAATCTTAAAGTTGCATGTCTGAAACGCTGAAATTAATAACCTTGTATGAACAGACATATTGGCCCCGGATTGACTCATCGATTGGCATTTTTTAATTAGTTGATTTGCCATAGAAATTTGCACTCCATCTCGACCCCTTTTATTTTTAAATATAAAAAAATTAAATGAATTTAAAGAACACTTCATCACAAGTTGGTAGGTAGAAAATTCTTTTGCAGAATATTTGACTATATTATGATTTTGGAAGATTATCTAATTAGCCCTTAAACTATTTATATTTCATCAAACTTGTCCTCAAAGTATTGTAAAACTAATCTTTTTAGTCCTGAAAGTTATTTTGGGAAGTGAATTTAACCTTAACAAACCCCTCATGGCATCGTGTGTCCTGTTTATCATCTCTATACAAAAATTTCTATTGAAGAATCTATAAGTGCATTCAATTCAGATTCTATAGAATTTTTAAGAAATATAAAAGTTTATAGGTATTCAATTCTTATTTTAAAAAGTCCAATAAAACCTAGACGTATTCAATTAAAATTGTAAACTATCTGTTGAAATCTGTTACATTCAAAACTCTACAAATTCTCATATATTTCATTAGATGGATGATTGTGAATCGTTATTGGTTTTCTAGATAATGATTTGTATTGGGAAATATCTTCTTTTTTCTCAAGATTATGAGCTTCTTTCATTAGTATTTTTTTTAATTTATTTAATGGGGGAGGGATACCTACCTATTACAATAAATAGGAGGATTCAAGAAGCGGGGAGGGGATTCGAACTCATGACCTCTACATCATGAGGCCTCAGTCTTGGCCTCTCATTAGTATATATGAATATATTTTAATAATTTTATCTGAGATTAAAATTTTTGTAGTGATCCAATTACTTTAAAATTCAAAGTAAAACTTCAAAATTTAGTCACAATTTTCTTCTTGGTCAACTTCAAACGGAAATTAATAAAGAAAGAAAATAATTTCTTCCCTAACTAACCACAAATTTCCCTTTTTCAAATATGGATTTCATTTTCCTGAAATAGAAAATAGAAAATCAAAGGGAAAAATGTAAAAATTCAAGAAACTGAAATTCAAACAAAACTCATCACAAAACATACTTTAAACTAAGCAAAAGAAAAGAATCACATGGTACAAACCTTGAAAAATGAGACAACTTCGTGATCTCCAAAAAATCGTATAGACCCGCCACCATGTTTTTGGGTTTTTTAACAAATTAAGTTGATTCCAAAATTAAGAAAAAAAGTGTGATAAACATATGTGGTGTTTGGAATTTTAACACCATTGTATCAATCACTTCTTTATTTTTGCATGTCATTCAAATAATCAAGACTTTATAAATCAAAATAAATAATTATAAATCAATCTAACATAATCTGCGTAGAGTCTGCAAAGAGCTAAAAAATCCATAAAGCTAGCAGAATACATAGACTTTTGAAAATCAGATAGAATCTTTTAAATTTTGAATTCATATCAATTAGGCCCAAATAGATATGTTTTGTATTTGAATTTTGGGTAGGTTTTGTATTTGAGTAAAACACTATATTTTGGAATTTTTTGTGGAATACATTAAAACCTCTATAAAGTAATATTTTTGGGACTGAAGACAAATATTATTATAGTGAGTTTACTTTTAAGTAGAAACTTACATATTAAATTATAGTAAGTTCAGTAGCATATGAGAGTGCTTTTGTGGGAGTCTTCTGGCCACAGTGGAAACGGCCGTGGGACGCAGGACCGAGGTCCTGCGTTCGATTCCCGCATACCCCCCCTCCCCCGCCCCGTAAAAATGGGAAACGGTTGCCCCAGTGGAAAAGGCACCACATCCCAGGGGTAAGACCCTGAGATCGATTCTCATACCCCCCCCACCCTCCAGCCCCCGCCCCCATAAAAAAAGAGAGTGCTTTTAGCACCGGGAGTCATGTCATGAATCAATTTCGCAGCTTAGTACTTCCCTATACATTTAAATGATTGTTGAAGAATTCAATGAGATTGCCGAAATTGGATTTGGCACCAACAATGGAATTAAATCACTTTTTTGCAATTTCATCATTTGTTAGTTCGCGAGTCTCGTGAGTTTAGCTCGAGCTCACATTAAAATGTGAGTTGAGCGTGAGCTCAATGTTTGTGAGCTTTTCTAGGCTGAGCGTGAGCTGAGCTTTCCAATTTTTATGTAAATTGAGCGTGAGCTAAGTCAAGATCGACTCACATATCTCGATTGCCACCCCTATCCCTACCACCTCTCTTCTCTCCTGTCTTGATGCCTCTGTTGCCACCTCCCCTACTTCCTACCGCTAGAGCTGCAAATTATCTTTGTTGAGTTAATCAAGCTTAGACTGATTGAGTAGAGTTTCATTGAATTTTTTTTTCTTTTCCAAGTTCGAGATCGAGGTGGCCATGCATCCGTGGACACAAGAGTGATGGTTTGAGAGCCCTAAAATATATTCTCTCCGTCCTAAATTAATGGTACATTTTGACAAATATATAAGTATTAAAATTTTGATGATAAAATATAAGAAAATATTTAAAATATTTCTTATTAATTTTGTTAATCTCATCTAAAATTTATGTCATTCTCTCTCATTCCTCTCACATAATATTCAACCACCTCTTGGATATGTGTTGTTGAAAAGTGATAATTTTAATTAAATAAGAGTATTCAATAAGAAGTTAGAAGGAGAGTAAAATTTGAAAATTGTAATCAATACATACTTTATTTAAAAGTAAACAATTAATTTAGAACAAATAAAAAAATATATGCACAAATAATTTGAGATCGAGATAATTTATAAAACTGCTTCTCTCCCAGTGGGACACTCACACTTTTTTTTTTTGCTCAGTAGGGACACTCACACTTGTAGATGAAGATAACTGTAGAAAGAAAAAGGCTAGTACTGTCAAACGGACCGAAAGTCCATGGACTAGTCCGTACCCGCACTAAATGGACTGGATATGGATTTGAAAATAATAATCCGTTTAAATGCGGGCATTTTGGGTCCATATCCGTTTGGACTTGGACTTTGTGGACCGGACCCGGACTAATTCGTGGATTTGTCCGCAAAATTAAAATATAAAAATGGACCCGAACTTTACGGACCAAAACCAAACTCACCCGCGAATCAGTCCGCAACTAACTCCATGTTTTACTTTTTGTTTCATAGATGACGACCAATTTCAAATGAATCAACTATGTCTGGAGCTGGTTCAAATGTTGCTTTTGAAGATGAAGAGGAAAATGAAGATGGCGATGGAGATGGAGATGGAAATGCTGAAGATTAGAAAAACAAGAATATTGTTGTTTGATTTGGATTTTTTTATTTGGATGTTTAATTTGTTATTGGACTTTCTTCTTTGAACATTTTAGTTTTTAGGATTTTCGAGTATCATATGATACGTCTTCTTCTTTTCTTTTCTTTTTTTGGGAGTGGAGGAATGAGGATGATCTGTTTTTTGTGTGTTTGCATGATGTGTTTTGTTAAGTTTACTAGTTAATTGTTATCATTCATGAGTCTTAAGGTTTTTTTTTTTTTATATTTCCTTTTAAAATTGTCAAAAAATAGAGGAAGTCCGCGGACTGGTCCGTAACCCGTGGACTATAAGCGGACTGGGTATGGACTTATCATTTCGAGGTCCGTAAAAAAATGGACTAAGTCCGGTCCAGTCCGTTTAAAGTGAGTCCGTTGCGGATTTGGACCGGACCGGACCGGACCGATCTGTTTGACAGTACTAAAAAAGGCGGTGAATGTTTTTTTACATGGGCACCATAGGGCCACCTTATGTTTTGGTAGTACACACCCCCCCCCCTCTCCTCATTTAATTTTTTTTCTCTCTCCTCCCAAAAAATTTCCCAATTCACCCTGCCTGCCAGCCCGCCGGAAAACTTCTGCCACCGTCGGAAAATTGCCGCTGCCGGAAGCAATTTTTCGGCAATTTTTTTAGGGCATGTGGCCAAATTTTTTTTTTCCAGAAAATTTTGAACCATTATCACTGACGGTATTTAGGTATTATCACTTACGGTATTTAATAACCCATCAAAATTTTAAAAACAAAATCACAAGTTTAAAATATTTAGAATTTTCTGGAAAAAAAAATAAAAAATAAAAAATTTGGCCAAAAAAAATTTCAGAAAATTCTAAATATTTTTTTAGGTATATTGCAAAAAAAAATTCCAAGTATTTTCTTTGTATTTTGATATTATCACTTACGGTATGTAATAACCTATCAAAATTTTAAAAAAAAATCACAAGTTTAAATTATTATTTTTTTTTGGAAAATTCTAAATATTTTTTTAGGAATATTGCAACAAAAATTAAGTGTAAATAAAATACCAAGTATTTTCTTTGTATTTAGGTTTTAAAACTTAGGGTTTGTAATGACTCATCAAAATTTCAAAAAAATTACAAGTTTAAAAATTTACAATTTTTAAAAAATTAAAATTTTTACTACAAAGTGTCATATAAACAATTACAAAATAAATGTTACAAAAAAATAACAGTCAACATCTATATACTTGGTCTAATTTTTAGTAAATCAAGTGACGAAAATTAAAACAATATACTGAAACAAATTGACGGCGAGGTCATTTAAACACTATACTTTGTATTAATTGAATTACATATATTCATTATATATTGAATATTAATGAAAACTAATAAATAATGTTCATTGTTCATTAATACAAAGTATATTGTTTAAATGACCTCGACGTCAATTTGTTTCAGTATATTGTTTTAATTTTCGTCACTTGATTTACTAAAAATTAGACCAAGTACATGGATGTTGACTGTTATTTTTTTAACATTTAATTTTTAATAGTTTATATGACACTTTGTAGTAAAACTTTTAATTTTTTAAGAATTGTATTTGTTTTGAAATTTTGATGAGTTATTACATACCCTAAGTGTTAAAAACTAAATACAAAAAAATACTTGGTATTTTATTTGCGCTTAATTTTTGTTGCAATACCCCTAAAAAAATATTTAGGATTTTCTAAAAAAAAAAAAAAAAATTTAGTCAACCGCCTACACGTCAGAGTCCATTTTGCCGGAATCTTGTCGGAATTTTTTTTTGCTCCAAAATTTTTAAAATTGATATTTTGTTGTGGATCTAGTCCAATAAGTTAAAAATTTGCCGAAAACCGGTGACCGGAGCTCCGGTTGGTGTTTCGGCGGTGAACAGTGACGGTTTTCCGGTAAGGAAGGGGGGGAGAGAAAAAAATTTTTGAGAGAGGATTTTTTGGAAGGAGAGGGGAAAAAATATTAATTGTGAGTTGGGGGGGGGGGGTGAACAACCTATAAATAGGGTGGGTTTTTTTTTATGACCCTTTTTTTAAGGCACCCTGGAGAATGAGGAAAACAGAAGGAAATGACGGGAGAGAAGATTATTAGAGATAACCATAGTTTTAAAATACCTGTCTCTTTTTTTTGAACGGAGAAAAAGAAAACCAACCTTGTGATTTTTTATTAACTAAATTATCTCTATTTTAAGATACTTGTATTCACATAAAATAAGAATAAATATGTAAATTAATAGTTTCCTTCACTTTTTCTCTCACAAATAATTATCTGTTACCAAAACAAATTCGGCTCAACATCGAGAAAATGAGCTAATAGTTTCAATTTACAGCTGCTTGTGAGATTGGTTTCTTGCCTTGAATCCTGAATCTTGTGAAGTGGATATGTTTCTTGTGTCATGGTCGTAATGGAGAATGTGGGAGATTCCTCCTATTTCCGTTGAGTAGAGGTTGGACGTTTCTCCTTTTTCGAACTTTGCGACTTTCTACTTGGGCTTAAAAACTCTTTTGGGCGAATCCCACTTTCCCATGTGAAAATCGTGATAGTTGGAGAATGGATAAGGCTTAAGATCATGTTAAAATATGTTGTGAAACCAAATCCCTAATGTCAATGAGCCTTTGTTTGACCTCTTCAATTATCTGCTTTACCGAACGTTTCGTGCTGCCTAACTGCTTTTGGTCATTTTACCTTGGAATGTCCGTAGTGAACCTCGGTTGGGCCTTTTTGTCTGTTTAATGAAAGGTCTCTGCCAACCAAGATTTACGTGTGTCAACACTATTTAGACACCAACTTAAATCAATCACTTCCTTCACTCTCATCTGTTCTATATCATTATTCTCATTTTCTCTCCTCTCACTTCCCTCAATCCAAATGATGCCTTAGAAAGAAAGAGATAAACTTATAGCTGTCACATTGGTATGAATGATTTCTATTGAACAAAACCAAGAAAAAATGATTTAGTCACTATGTAGAGCATGTTACAAAATATACCCAATTGCGAGTGAATAAAAAGTGTCACAATATTTCAGTCAAAATTTGATGTTTTCTTGCATTGGATTAGATTAGGTTTGTGCTTGTGATTTCGTTTTGTCATACCCCAAAACCGGGTGATGACTTGACGCACCTCATCTATTAACAAGGCACCAAACCCAAAGCAGCATTGATAAGCCAAAGTTATATCATTATTAAAATAAAACCAAAGGTCTTACATAAGAATTTAACATACTTAAGGAACGTGTTCTTACATTAATAAAGTATTGAGATCAACATATAAAAAGGAAATTAATTGATCAACTATTACATTGAGTTCATTAGATGATCACTCGTCATACTCCCCGCCCCAAGCATCATCATAAACTTCATCAGTTATCATCATCTGGAAAAAAGAAAAGAAGAAAATGCATGAGTTTTGAGGCACAGTAAGGATCCACAACATTTGGGATAAAATGTCAAATAAGACTCAAAATACTCCCTGACTTCCCAAATCATTGTACGTGTGACCATGCATAACTTAAAATGACTTGAATACAACATAATATCCTTACACTACACTTAACACAACTTAAAGAAGACTTGACTTGAATCTAGAACCGAACATAACTCAAAATGGACCCTCCGGACGACCTGGACAGCAGATCCGAGGTCGAGGCAAAAAGTTTGACAAAACGTTCGGACGAGGTTCACTGACTTTTGGTTTATCGTAGGTCGTTCGGACCAACCCCGGTCGACAGAAACAGTTCGAGGAGGTCGTCTGAATAGTCCGGTCGTCCAAGGTTTAGGCCAACTTCTTTTCAGTGCAAAAACGTGAAGGAAAATTACATTTATGAAGTTCCAACTCCCAAACCAAAAAATGCAGACTTAAACCAATATGCACATATCAACAAAAGACCAAAACAAGAACAATTAAGTTATACACCATGCTCATCGCATCAAACACTTAAACATCGAAAATGTGCTACTAGCACCATGAATTACTTACATGAGCATAAGATCATCCTTAACATTAGTCACTCCAAGTATGGTTCATAGTATTACTCAAACAAATCCACACGACCGAGCTCAATTATCCAGTTACAATTCTAAACAAATTACTACAACGGTCCCAAACTTAAAAACCAAAGAAGGGAAAGGCCCAATATAACTCATGGGTTCAGATGCCCCCCTGAACGAACGAGGCTATATATATTTAAGGATTCATTCGCATTGTGTCTTGCCCATCACCGTGAACTCCACAATCACCTTTTGTATTCTATAATAATTGCCCAATTAGGAGAAGGTCAATAGTTCATTTTAACTTATCTGATCATTGTGAACTCCCGGGGTTCAACATAACATAAACTTAAACATGAATGAATCCTAAAATTGAGACATTTCTAGACAAGAGCTCCAGATCGGGGAAACGACACCATTAACAAGCAATTACGAATCCAACAACAAGTATAACAAAAAAAAAACAATTTATATGCAATTAACATACACAAATTGACTTGACGATCCACCACACAAAAATGATTAATTCGACAATTGATCCAATGCAACAAAATATGAACAAAATCCTTTCATCATAATTTTCCAGAATTTTAGAGTACTCAAAGCATGAATTTTAGGACATAAAAACAAAGGTGAAGATGCTTACCTTCAAAGGTTAACAACAGACAAGCAACAAGAATTCCAGAAAATTCGGCGCACTTCCCAAAGCAATTACTTTATCCAAAAAGCTCGGAATGCTAATCTGTCACCGCCCAGACGTAGCTTTTTCAACCCTTTTCGAGAAGCACTAAGATTCACACAATTCCGACACCGTTTACCATTTCAATTGTTTGAATTACCTCACATCACACCTTTTTCCAGATCTTCTATCTTATTCAGTTTCTCTCTCATTTCTTTTAGTAACCTCCACTTCCATTAATTTTTCCAGCCATAACCCCCTTTCTCAACTATTCAAATTCCTACACACGAGTCCCACAAGTTTCTAGTTAAACACTTAAGTCACCCAGCTTATAAATTACATAGCGCGCCCCTTAAAACAAATAATGACATGTAACACATAAAATCAAATTAGCATGCAATTGACATATGTTCAAAAAGTTCAGGTCATCACAATTTTACTCTTTAAAAATTCTTATCCTTGAGAGAAGTTTTGAATTAATAGCTAATTTGGTCATCAACTTATTTGCGGTTAGCCACTTTTATCATTTTTTGCATTTTTTTTAACAATTTTCCTACACTCCACCTCTTGAATCCAGAACGGCTCAAATTTAAAAGGTCTGTGTCTCGATCTATCATCGTGTTGATGGTAAGGGCAAAAGTCTAATAGTAATAGGCATGTGATCTGAAATGGGGAAGCAAATGCTTTTTGAAAGTGGACTTAACCTTATTTTTCCCTGCATCTTTCGAAGATACAAATCTAAAATATCATCTAGAATTATGGGCATCTATACCAAGAATTAGTTCAACTTTGATCTTTGATTAGTGCCTCGACTCTCAGATTACTTTCCTTTTTGAAGATGAATTCCTTTCTCAAATTAATTTGGGATCTCGTTCTGCTCTAGTTTTCCAGCTTCCATACTTTCTTCTTAGGGCTTGCCAAAGACATAAATGATCTCAATGGGAAGTTAAGACCAAGCACCCAACTCGGTTGAACATACCGTGAAATGTTTTTGAAATCAGATGGCGATCGTTGTTCTGTACGGAATGCCAAAAAGCAATTCAAAGCATCTATGGAGCTAGCAGAAGATCTGAAGAATAATCATGAATCTGCTAAAAATTTTGTGAAAGAGTACATTGAAAGAGTTGTAAGTTCTTTTTTGTGAACTTTGTTGCGTTATTATATTTTGAAAAAATTTGTAAAACAATGTTTTATGAATTTTTCTCATATTGTTGGTATCATATTAAAAGATTTGAAGGGAAATAGTATATTTCTCTCTTACAAAAAATAAAGTAGTACATGATTATATATACATGGTTTTGAGAGGATATGGAGGCCCATGAGCTAATTTTCACACATATGATATGATTTTTATGTTACTTATTATTATTATTTATATAAAAAAATATACATTTTAATTTTTTGGTACGATTTTACGATTTATTTTACGAATCACGAGTTTACGATACTACACCCCTGTTCCGAGTTTACGTAGAATCACGTTTTTAACAACATTGAATTTATCCACGAATTCCTTCTCCATCATACCCAAACCGCAAAAAAATTGCAGGAATTGCATTCAATTTTATCAGAAAAACAAGCCCTAATAAGAGATGGGATAATATAAAGAGAGAAAATTTATGCCGGGGGAGAGAAAGATGTATATATATTTTTCTCGAAAATGTCCTTGAAAGAGAGAGATAAGACGTGAGACGTTAGGCCACGTCATCAAAGCTAATGCAATTTATCGAAGTTTTAGACGGAAAGAATATTTTGGCAAGTCGTAAATACATTGGTGTGATACCCATAATGTTTTGAACTTACGTGTATAGCATGATTATTTGATTTTATGTATTATATGTTTAATTTGTGCTTTTATGTGTTGCATTTATGTTGAGGGTCGCTTTTACTTGGTTTAAAATTTAGAGGAATTAAATGTACGAACTAGAAACTTGTGAGTCTTTTGTCACCTTTTAAAAACATAATCGCCTTGGTAGTTACTGCTGGAAAAAAAAATAAAGAGGTTAGAAACAGGAAGTTAGAAGAAAAAGAAGAGAGGATGAAGAAGAAGAAGAAGAAAATCTGGAAAACCAAGAGTGTTGTAAGCGTATTTCATGATTGTAGTAGTAAACGAACTCCGTTTCGAAGGTTCTTTAGTGTGTTTCGAACTTCTTCGAAAGGATACAAGTGAGAAGTGACGGATCCGCATTTGGAGTTGTGAGCAGACAGAAATTCGACTTTGAAGTTGCTGTGTTTTTATGAAAATTTTGTGCTTTGAATTGCTTGATAAGACTTACAAGTAAGGATCTTCTCCCTTGTCTTTTCTGTCCGAAAACTCATGAAATGTGGTGTTTAAACTTCTACAAAACTTGTGTTGAAAATATTTAAAGCATGAGTCATTGAATAGGATGAAATGTCGAATTATTCATACTTGTATGTTAAAGTATTGAATATAATTGTGTATGTTATTGTTACATTATATCATTTTCATACTTTGTTGATTTTACTGCTTTGGGAAGTCTTATAGGCTATGTGTTAATTGGAGTCATCACCGGTCTTAAGATCTTGTCTATAATCCATCCCATTGTGGGGTTCATTCTCTTGCATACGTGTGTGTGTGAGTGTGTGTGTGTGTGTCGTTAAACCCCGGGAGTTCACGATTCTCTGTTTGTCTATGAGCCCTCTCCTAACTCGGAGATAAATTAGGGACTACAAACGGTCTTTAAATTGAGACCTTTCGTTTGGGGAGAAACTGAACCCATTTTTGCATTCTCTAATGTCTTTCCCAATTCTTGGGTATAAGTTGGGGGTCGTTATAGTAATTGCTTAGGATTGTGAACAGACAATTGAGCTCGTTCATGTGATTTGTTGGGTCATAGCATGAACCGTATTTGAATAGACTAACATTGTGCACGTCCGTATGTTGGTATGAGTAACACATGATACTAGTGGCACATTTTCGATGTGTATATGTTGGATTTCGACGAGTATAGTTTATAGTTTACTTGTTCATGTTTTGGTAGGTTGTTATATGTGCACTGGTGTCTAAATATGTGTCATTTTGGGTTGGGGATGTTTTAGTTAGGAAATATAGCTTTTACATGTGTTCTTGTACTGAAAAATCATTTTTTTTAGGGTTGCGGACGAATGTACCGTTCTGCTATTCGTCTGCACAACTTCTTGGAGCTACTGCCTAACCGCGGACTAATTTTCGTCCTCAGCTTCGCCCGCGAGTCACGAACTAATGTTTCGTCCTCAGGTTCGTCCTAGGGTCCTGCTTCAGCCAGCTTTTTTAAGTTCTTTAAAGTATTTTGCTAGTGTTTGCAAGTGTTTTAAAGGTTGTTCTAAGTCAAGTAAAGTTGTGTTATGTTTCAATGGTTTTGGGAAAGTTGGGAAAAGATTTTGTGCTCTATTTGATATTTCATCCCAACGGTGTTGATGCTTACTGGGTTTCATAGCTCATGTATTTACTTGCAAATGATGAAGTGCCTGATGATGGTGATTTTGTGGAGCTTTAATTGGAATGGGGATTATGACGAGTGATCCATAATGAATATGTAATAGTTGAACATTAGTCTATTTCTTTTGAACTTCTAATATGTAATCACACCTATAAATTAACTTACACTTATTTACTCTTATAATTAATGTAAGGCTGTTAGTCTCCTTTTAGTAATGGTACAATGGACTTTATCATTTCTACTTTGGTTATGTGCCTCATTGGCATATGAGGTACTTCGAGGTCATCACCTGGGCACTAGGTGTGACAATTGGGGACTAAGAATGATGAAGAGCCTTGACAGAATCAAGATTCGACACAAGGAAAATAGGATCTTTCTCTTACTTGAATTGAGTTCACGTGAATGCCTTACTACAACCTCCAAGCAGCGATAAGCACTTGACTACTATAGCAAAGGACTTTCAGAGTATTCCACACTAGACCTCCAAGCAGCGATAAGCACTTGGCTACCTAGGCAAAAGAACACTAAATGGATGAAGAAACACCACAACAAGGGACCTAGCTTGTTGATTAGTAACAATGAAAGTAAGATCTAAATAGAAATTCAATTCACAAAGCAACAAAGGAATAAACCTTACTATATCATTAATATCAAGTCTCCCTAATATGTGGTCGAAACCTCTCTTTATATAGAGAAAGATTTCGGCTGAAAAACCCTAAACAAGCTAAGTCCTAAATGGACTAGGATTATACTTTCTAAAGAATATGCTAAAGAATAAACTACTTGGCAAAGAATATGCTAAAGCATAAACTACTTGCTAAATGGACCACATGTCCTTTATTTAAGTAATATTTTGAAATTAATAATATACTAAAAGATGGAAATTAAATAAATGCAAAACTTAGAAAAACAAGATTAATTCTCGCTGAAAATCTGGATAACATGGTGTAGTAACTTGCACGACAATTTAAGACTTCATAAAGGCATAATCTGATCTTGTGTTCTTCATGAAAGTTGTAGATATGCCTCTTATCTTTCCATATCATCTAGAATGAGCTGCATTGGATTCCTGGATCGCAAGTTATGACAATTACACCAAACTGTCACAAAGCTGAAATTAATGTTTATCCAAGTTGATGAGAGTTCTCATTACGTAGAGTCTTTGGGTCTCCAAAATGAGTGATGTGATGTGAGAGCTTGTTTACTTGATCTCCTTTGAGACATTATCCAAGTCTCATCATTTGGATAACATGTCCATGGAATTGGAATGAATGAGTCAAAAACTTGATCATAACTTGAATGAATGATCTTGGACAGCTTTAGATATGAGTCTCTTATCTTCAAGGATGTGTCCACATCATTCCCCCTTTCTTTAAAAGATTCGTCCTCGAATCTTCTAAATCTTGTAACTCAAATTTGTAGGTATTGAATTTGGAAACATCTTGAAAAGAACTATCTCCTTTTGGATTCATTGCAATACTCTGGGCTTTCCTTTTTTTCACAATTTGTTCGTGCAATAGATCCATGTATTCCTACAAACATTTAGCAATACAACTTGAAAGAGAATGAGTTGTTAGTTCAATAGAAATAAAAGAGATAAACTTTGTTTCTATGTTCCGAAAAATCAGCCTCTCTAGAGGTTGAATTGTATTATCTACCTCACCAATGGAAACAAGTAAACACTCTTTCCTCACTTTTATAGAGTCGGCATTTTGTCTCCCTTGACTCATGGCTTTTCTCTCAATTCTTTTATCACTCAAACTTGCTTCTTGTCTCTCAAGTGTAAGATCACTCTTTTCTTTCGACTCATCACTCATCACTCTTTTTTTTTTATCAACATTGCTCTCGGTCTCTCTCTTTTCTTTTTGACTAACCCAAGTTACATCATCTTGAATTATCATACTTTGATTTGGGCAGTCCATAGCAATGTGCCTTTTTGCTTGACACTTAGAGCCAGTGGCGGAGCCAGGAATTTGTCATGGGGGGGTGCGGATTTCTTACTGAAAATTTTTCGGGGGCCAAATACAACATTTATAAGAAAATATCACAAAATCCAATAGAAAATTCGTCGTTTCTGAAAATGTTGCCCTCTCCCCCCTCCCCCCCCTTGCCCCTTAATAGCTCCGCCAGTGCTTAGAGCATTCCGTTTGAATTGAAAATGAATAATTTGGCTTCAAAGTTGAAAAAGAATTCGTGGCTGTTTGGGCAGACTCAAGTTGAGTCGTGGCTGTTTTGGCAGCCCCTAATGATTCCTTATAATCTATTTTGCTTGGCCAAAAAGAAGAACTAGAAGGGGGCTGATTTGGCCTTTTCCAAGTGGAAAACTTAGCCGAATTGGTCCCTCTCCTTTTCTCTTTGAGTTGTCTCTCAATTTGCTCCGCATAGTTCACCATCTCTATAATATCAACATGATTAGCTCGTTCCACTTTTGGCCTAATATCATCATTTAAGCCTGTCAATAATCTATCCATAGTAGTATACCTATCCTCTTGAACATTCGCTCTAATCATAATAACTTCCATCTCTTTGTAATACTCATCAACAGATTTATAGTCTTGTCTAAGCCTTTGTAAACGATTGACAAGTTCCTTAATGTAATGTGGGGAAACAAATCTCCGTTTCATCTCAGCTTTCATATCATCCCATCTATCAATGGGTCGTTGGCCAGCCCTTCTCCTAAGTATACTCTCTTGTTCCCATGGCTGCTAAATTTACCTTTTTACCCTCTGAATAATTATGGGTAGCAAACATATGATCAATTTTATATACCCATTCAAAATATAATTCGGAATCGTTCGTACCTTGAAAAGGAAGAATATTTGTCTTGGTTGTACGAATATTATTGTCAAACCTTTGTTGTTTATCCCTTCCTCACGTTCTCTCGTGCCAATAATCATCTTGGGGCCTATGGTATGCTCTCCTTGAATTTGTAGGATTTTGAGAGCCATACCTTTTATCATCATCATCAAAGTAGCCCTCTTTTCGCTCTATTTGTTGCCCTCTTCTATGATTAATGAGCTGCCTTTGTGGTCTTGCCTTTTGACCCATCAATTGTACTAAAGCATCCCTAAGAAATTTGTCATCCACGGAGCTTTCAGATTGCTTAGAGTTGACATATTTGATCTCTCAAATTTTTTTTTTTAAGTGAATCTCTCAATTATTCCTTGAAACTTTGCAAAAGAATTTCAACTCTAGAAGGCTTTAAAGATGTAAGCCAAGAATTGAATCCTAGGGGGGGGGGAGGGGGGGGGGGTACGGCTGGAAAAAAAATTCAAGATTGTAGAAATCCTAGACCTATAAGAAAAGGAAAGTGAAAGAAAAAATAAAGTAATAAGAATAAGAAATAGTACTATAAAGAAAAGGAACTAATCCTAAGAGGAAAAGAACTACTTTGAAATTTTCTTGTGCATGTAGGACTCTTTGACCTCAATCTTTCTTTGTTGGTTTTGGGAACAACTTTAGAAAAGTTCCCTAACCTTTCCTTGATCTTTTGCTCTTTGTAATTTTTTTTTTTTTTTTATTTACCGATATAGGTAGACAAATATAAGGTAATTTGGCTCCTTTTTTTTTATATAATCAAGAAACCAAGAATTGTTGATGATTGGTTCTTGTCTTTGATTTTTTTTTTCTTATAGGCTAAATATAATAAAATAGAGCAGATTTTTTTTTTTTAATCAAGAAAGCAAGAAAAGATACACCAAGAAAGAGATCAACCTTGAGCTCTGGTACCAATATGATGAAGAACCTTGACGGAATCAAGATTCGACACAAGGAAAATAGGATCTTTCTCTTACTTGAATTGAGTTCACGTGAATGCCTTACTACAACCTCCAAGCAGCGATAAGCACTTGACTACTATAGCAAAGGACTTTCAGAGTATTCGACACACTAGACTTCCAAGCAGCAATAAGCACTTGGCTACCTAGGCAGAAGAACACTAAATGGATGAAGAAACACCACAACAAGGGAGCTAGCTTGTTGATTAGTAACAATGAAAGGAAGATCTAAATAGAAATTCAATTCTCAAAGCAACAAAGGAATAAACCTTACTATATCATTAGTATCAAGTCTCCCTAATATGTGGTCGAAACCTCTCTTTATATAGAGAAAGATTTCGGCTGAAAAACCCTAAACAAGCTAAATCCTAAATGGACTAGGATTATACTTTCTAAAGAATATGCTAAAGAATAAACTATTTGGTAAAGAATATGCGAAAACATAAACTACTTGCTAAATGGACCACATATCCTTTATTTAAGTAATATTTCGAAATTAATAATATACTAAAAGATGGAAATTAAATAAATGCAAAACTTAGAAAAACAAAGATTAATTCTCGCTGAAAATCTGGACAACATGGTGTAGTAACTTGCACGACAATATAGGACTTCATAAAGGCATAATCTGATCTTGTGTTCTTCATGAAAGTTGTAGATATGACTCTTATCTTTCCATATCATCTAGAATGAGATCGCAAGTTATGACAATTACACCAAACTGTCACAAAGCTGAAATTAATGTTTATCCAAGTTGATGAGAGTTCTCATTACGTAGAGTCTTTGGGTCTCCAAAATGAGTGATGTGATGTGAGAGATTGTTTACTTGATCTCCTTTGAGACATTATCCAAGTCTCATCATTTGGATAACATGTCCATGGAATTGAAATGAATGAGTCAAAAACTTGATCATAACTTGAATGAATGATCTTGGACAGACTTTAGATATGAGTCTCTTATCTTCAAGGATGTGTCCGCATCAAAGAAAGTTAACAAATGCAAAAAAGAATAAAAGCGGCTATGCACAAAATAAAATATGATCATTTTGGCTATTAATTCGAGAATCTTCCCACATGATAAAAAGTATCAAGAGTTATCTGTTTTTCATGAATTAATGGCCACTTTGTTCATCAACGTTTTGACGCTCGACTAATTTGATCAATTTTTTTTTCAACTTTTCCATCTTCAATATAAGTACGAACTACCAAAATTGTCATTCCGTCTAAAAATTGGTCAAAACCGTAAAATGGTGACATGTAATAATGGGGGCATTTTCTTTCTCTCTTCTGCAAGGGCGAGATGGGAAAGGAAATTCTTCTTCTTCTTCTCCCAAACTTCATCTTCTTCCTCAAATCTTCTAATTTATTCTAACTATGACAATGGTGGATAAGATGCATTTTCATCAATTCTAATTCCAATAATGCTATACAAACTATAAATTACCCACATTTGAATTTCAAAATTGAGCACCTAATTGTGATGTTCCTCACGATTGTTGTGTATTACGATCTCTATGTGGTTCTACCTGCAGTTTGTACTGTAACAATCTGTGATGTCCCCCTCAAGAACTCACACTCTCCCAAAGAAACTAAACCACAAACAGCTAGTTTGCCTCAAGCCCACAATCAGATAAGAAAAAATTAGAGTTCAGTACATAGTTCAGTACATAAACAAATCAGAAGATCAATGACTAATCTAACTAATATGCTTAATGTACTAACATCAGCTCACAAGATAACTAAGAGTAATAAGATAAAAGGAAAGCAAACTCTTAAGCAATCTTCATCACCATTGTACTGCCTTGAATGTCATCTGCAATAGTAACAAACTTGATTCAAAACTCAGGCAAGAAGAATGGATGGAATTTAGATAAGAATCTGATATTGAAATAAAGGAAAACTCACAAAGGGAGAATAGGATATGTAACCATAGGCTAATTTTCTGGATAGCTTTTCTTCCATCACAAGCTTTCCTTAAATAGCTTAGGTTCGGATTTCGAGATGGAATCCTCCCCCTCCAACTCAGCATTGTTGATTCTGTTAGAGAATCAACTGCTCTAGATGTAGCAGCCTTCAATCCATTGGTAAGAACACAGCTCGCATAAGCCATTTTTGAGTTTCTAATTTCAGCTAGTATTTATATTTGAAGGCAAAGCTTAAAAACGCTGTCGTTCTGAGTCAAAACGACAACCTCTTATTTAAATAACTAACTTAGCTAACCAACCTTTCCTCCTCAACCCAATTTGAATCCATCCATTTCAGTTCATTCACCTACTGAACCTGACACAATCTCTTTCCATAGTGAGACTTTTCTTATTTATGGTACCACGTTGCTATATCTTCTGGAATTTATCGGTAAATCAATTAGGAAAAGAAGAAATATGCAACTACTGAGTGTTCACATTATCATACAAAATATCAAAATTCAAGAAAATTTATGTTACCAGTTTCGTATGGGGGTCATTAGAAAAAACAAGGAGTACGCTCAAAGAAGAAAACACAGTCTCAGATGAGAATTGAAAAACGTAGAAAATTTATCCAATAGAAAAATTAGATTTAGTGCATTTTTCCCGAAAAAGAAAAACCTGCCCACCTTATCAGAAGTATTCATACACTCCTCATCTAGATGAGAAGAAGACTTATTTACAACTTTTATGAACATTTGTGCTTGCTTAATTAGCATTTTAGAGATGCACTTAGGTGCAACGATTATTTCTCTTGATTTTGTACATTGTATATAGAGCTTCCCAAAACCCATCTAACAAAAATCCTCAAAACCCAAAAAAAAACACATTGAAGAGCGGTGGTTGGAGGCGGTGGTGAGGAACATCGCAATTATTTGCTCAATTTTGTGATTCAAATGTGGGTCTTTTTAGTTAGTATATGATTATTAGAATTGGAATTGACGAAAATGCTTCTTCTCCACCATTGTAATGGTTGGAATAAAGAAGAAGGTTTGAGGAAGAAGATGTAGTTTTAGGAGAAGAAGAAGAATTTGCTTTCCCATCTTGCCCTTGTAAGAGAGAGAATAAAATGTCCCATTATTACACGTCATCAATTTTGACGATCTTGGCCCATATTTAGACGGAAGGACAATTTGGCGGTTCATAAATATATTGGGATGAAAAAGTCAAAAAGAATAAACTAATCAAGTGTAAAAATGTTGATGACCAAAATGGCAATTGATTAGTTTTTCATTCAGCCGATAGCTTAGCCAATGTCATATTTCTGAACCCATAAGTTCATTTTGTTAAACATTCTGAATATCTACGATTGCTCTAATTGAATCGGTATGTATAATCTTTAACAATTTCTTTCTCTTATTGTCTAACTTTCAAGAGATGGTCAAAGGTAAAAACAAAAGCAGATTGGCAAGCAAAATTTTCAAGAAAAGAGTATAGAATATGCTCAAAGGAGTGAATATTCTAGTACGGTAAAAACAACAAACCGTACATAGCTTATTTGCATGAGCCTAACTGCTCTTCTGGGTATGTGGTGCCGTCATATCAGCTGAAGATAAAGTAGTCATAACGATGAAGTTGGTTGTAATATGTTGAGATTTTAGAGAGCAAAGAGAGAAGAATTTTGTAAGCTTTTCTAGATATTTTTATTAAGCTAGAAGAAGTTACTTACAAGCTATTTATATACATTGCCATAAAGGGAAAATATAACTAACTAAAATGCCAGCTAAGCTAAGGACTAAAATTGTAAAATAATTAAGGACATGACTTTCTAATATTTACAATATGACCCCAACTACATGTCTAACTATTCTTCTAGTCCAGAAGACTTACTTTCTTCATTCTTAGCACAGTGACTATGTTCCTGCTTCATCTTCAAAGCATGTTGTGTGCTGCCTTGTACTACTGGATCATCTTCATATCTCAAGATCCTCCCACAAGCTGTACCACCATTGCCAATAGACAAACCAAGATTATTTACCAAATTCTGAAATCTAGAAATAGGCAAAGGCTTGGTAAATAAATCTGCTAACTGTTTAAGGGAGGTAATTGGCAAAGGTTTCAACACATTGGCTTGCAATCTCTCCCTTACTGCATGACAATCTATATCCAAGTGCTTTGTCCTTTCATGAAAAACAGTAGTTTCAGTAATATGTATAGCACTTGCACGATCACAAAAGAGTGGTACATCTTGAAATTGTTTAGTGCCTAAGTCCTCAAGAAGATAGATAAGCCATTGTACCTTCAAGTGGTCATTGTCATAGCACGATATTCAGCTTCAGCTGAACTTCTGGATATTGTAGTTTTTTTTTTTACTTCCAAGAAACAAGTGAAGTGCCAAGAAAGACACAGAACCCTGTGACAGATCTCCTTGTATCCAAGCACCCAGCCCAATCACTATCTGAATATGCCTTTAACTGCAATGCAGACTTTGCAGAATAAAACAAGCCTTGTGATGGTGTGCCTTTCAGTTATCTACGAATCCTGGTGACTTCCTTCTTGTGTAAGATGGTTGGCTTGTCAAGAAATTGACTAAGCTGTTGTACAGTGAATGCCAAATCAGGTTTAGTGACTGTTACATAAAGAAGCTTGCCAATCAGACTTATGTAAATTGTATTATCCTCTAAATAGTTAGCATCATCATGGTAGTACTTACCTTTGGGATCAATAGGAGTTGCATTGATTTACAATCCAAGAAAGCCTCTTCCTCTAACCGATCCATTACATACTTCTTCTGAGACAAAAAAATACCATCTACATTTCTATACACCTAAATTCCCAAAAAATACTTCAGAGGTCCTAAGTCATTAATTTGAAACTTTGCATGTAAATAAGACTTAACTTCTTGAATAGAAATCATATTGTTATTGGCTAGGATCACATCATCAACATAGACCAAAAGCACTATAAACACATCAACATTCGTCTTTATAAACAGACTATAGTCATGATAAGATTGTTTGAAACCAACAGCAACTAAAGACTGTGGAAGTGTAAAGTTCAATTCTCTGTTTTCCTGTTTGAGGCCATATAAGGACTTTTTCAGTTTACAACCCTGATTTGGTTTAGTACATTTATAGCCAGGAGGAAGAAGCATATAAATTTCTTCATGGAGATCTCCATGCAAGAAAGAATTGTTCAAATCCAATTGATGAACATACCAACCTTTTGCAGCAGAAAGAGCAAGAAGAACCCTCTCAGAAGTCATTTTTGCCACTGGAGAGAAAGTGTTTATAAAGCCTATTCCAGGTTGTTGTGTATACCCCTTAGCAACCAACCTAGACTTATGCCTATATATGCTACCATCAGCTTTAAACTTGACCTTATAAACCCATTTGCAGCCTATATGAATCTTTCCTTTTGGAATGTCAGTTAAGATCCATGTGTTATTATCTTCAAGAGCCTTTAGTTCTGCTGCCATATAATATGATGTGCTTCTTTACAGGAAACAGGTTCTTTGGTTAAATCCAAAGTATATACAAAAGATTTATGATTCTTGTGAGCCAAATTAGTAGTGACATAGACAACATTCAGAGAAGAGGAATAAGAAGCACTAGAAGGAAGTGGAACAGAATGCTCAAATTCCTTAAGATAAGAAGTAATACTTCTTTGCCTAACAGATCTTCTAGGCTGATTATGAGAAATAGATGTAGGATTGAATCAGAAGGTTGTTGAACCTCAAACACAGGAATGGTTTCAACAGAATGATATGTAGAATTACTTTGAACAAACAAAGAAACTGAATGAGAAGGAATGTCAATAAAGGCATTAGGGGGAACCACAGATGTAACAAAAGTATCATCGTCAGACTTAGGAACAGAATTAAGGATAGCATAAGGAAAAACATGCTCAAGGAAGAGTACATATCTAGAAACAAATAACTTATGAGAATCAATATCTAAAATAATATAACCTTTGGAATTAGATTATTGATCTAGGTACACAGCCTTTTTACCTCTATAATCAAATTTTCCTCTACCATGTGCAAGTGTACATGCATAACTCAAGCATCCAAACACTTTGAGATTAGTATAGCTAGGAATTTTGTGATACAACCTTTCATAAGGTGACTGATTATCAATGACAGGGGAAGGTGTGAAATTTATCAAATATGTAGCATGTTTAACACAAAAACTCCAATATTCAAGAGGTATTTGTGACTGAAATCTTAGAGTTCTAGCTACATTCAAGATATGTTGGTGCTTTCTTTCAACAAGTCCATTTTGTTGTGGTGTTTGTACACAAGATGTTTGATGGATAATGCCATGTGTGGAATAGAAAGATGGCATAAGAAATTCACTACCATTACCAGTTCTAATAGTTTTTATTGTAGTACTGAATTGAGTAAGCACAAAAACATGAAAATATTTCAAGACAAAACTTGCTTCAGACTTAATTTTTAAGAAAAAAGTCCAAGTAAATCTGGAAAAGTTATCTACAATTGTAAGGAAATATCTATGACCTTGTGTTGTAGTGACATTGTAAGGTCCCCATATATCAACATGTCTAAGCTCAAAGATAGCTTTTACAATAGAAGTTCCTAATGGAAAAAGGCAATTTATGCTGTTTTTCCAAAGGACATATGCTACAGTCACAATTTGACTTAGCATTACAAGAAACTTTATTGTCAAATTGACTTATTTGTTGCAATCTAGGATTGGAAGGATGCCCTAACCTATAGTTCCATAGTAAGCCATTATTTCTTCAGTAGAAATATTAGCAAGGAAAGAAAACTGTAAAGTAGAATCAGGTTTAACAAATGAAGGATTACATTGGAGCAAGTAAAGACCACGATGTCCTTCAGCTTTGTCCAAATGGTCCTCAAGGTGGAAAGGTCATGTATCACACATTTATTATAAGTGCAAGTCACTGAACAATTACTTTGAAGAGTGACTTTGGAAACAGACATGATATTGAGTTTGAAAGAAGAAACATAAAGCACATCATGAAGGACAATAATGGAAGATAAATGAATGATGTCTTTCCTAGTGAATGGAATGATAGACTTATTAGGTAAACTGACAAAGAGATTTGAGACAAGAACGCTTGAACTGAAACCTAACCACATATTCATTATTATAATTGGCTTGAACTGTCTATAATCCTCCACAAGTATAAACATGAAGTGGTCTTCGGATCAACAATTCATCCCACAGAATTTTTAAGAGAGTATTGTGAAAATTTCGATCATCGTCTAGCAGATCTTCTTCTAGTAGGTCGACACCAGTGGAAGCCCCGACTGGATCGTCGGGTTCAGGAGCTGGATCGTCTGGTTCAGGAGCTGGATCGCCAGTTTTCGAAACTAGACCATCAGTTTCAGGAGCTAGACCGTCGATTTCAAGAGCTAGACATTCCTATCACGCCGTACATACTCTATATTTTATGATCCACCTTATGTCTCACAGAGTACTACCCAGAGTACCCAGCCTCCGAGTTGTCCCATTCTTACTCAGGTGAATCCAACGACGATTGATTGGGAGCAGAGGACCCCAGTAAGCGGCGGACCCGAGAGTCCAGAGGAGATTCCATCTTATTCTGGTCATGTAGCTATTGATATCTGGAATGGAGCGGGAATTTATACAAATCAACACGCGGAAAAAAGCTTTTGGAAGTCAGTAGACAGGACTAGAGGAAGATGGAGAGGCGTCTTCCATTTTAAAAGGTACCGGTTTAGGTCACCTCCGTACTTCCATGTTTAAGCATCACGAAGATGCACTTATTTTTGCATTCGTGGAGAGGTGGAAACCGGATACTAACTCATTTCACATGCCTTATGGTGAAATGACAATCACACTTCATGATGTATATTATATACTTCATATTCCTATTTCTGGTAAGGCAATCTTTGAGCCTCACCATATTAGAAAGAAAATTATACTAGAAATAGCAGAGCGTGTTGCAGTTGATCGTCAGACCCCCTGAGTAAGGCCATTAATGAAAAGGGCATTCCAAATAAGATCTTAGTCAACGCAATTAATGGGCTACCTTGAATTCTATTGACCGGGCGAAGATTTACTTGCTTTAATCGTTGGGGTCGACCTTGTTTGTCGATCGTTCTTGGAATAAGGTGAACTTCATGATTTGAGGAGCCTTAATGGATATAAAGCAAGTACACACGTATTCGCGGGGTAGTGCAGCATTGACAGCTCTGTATCGACAATTGGGACAAGCGTCTAGTAGCGAGTGCAAGTCAATGGGTGGATGTCTAACATTACTAGAGGTACTTGATTATTTTTTAAAAAATGTTAATTATATTTAATTTCAATTGGTCACTGATTTATCTAATATTTGAATTGAATAATTTTTTTGCAGGCATGGATATATTCATATTTCTCGACATTTTTTAGTCAGTGTAGGTTGAACAATAATTGGAATGCTACGCAACCATTTGCCTCGAAGTATATGTCTGAGAGAGTTTATTTAAAAAATATAAACATACTCAGACGCTACCGGGTGATCTTGGATGACGTGGGTGTAGAAGTGGTATTAATTGATTATTTAAACTTTAATCTACAATTTAAATTATTTTCTTGTTTTAAGGTAACTGACTGAATTTTGTAGGTTAATTTCACACCGTTTGCGAGATTCCCATTGGAAAATCCTAATTGCTGGATTTCTACATTTCATGGCACCTTTCGGTTTGCCCATATTGTAGAAACATACATGCTAGATCGTTATTTGAGACAGTTTGGGTATGTGCATAAAAAGCCTATTAATAGAATTTTGCCACAAGAGCATTATCATCCTAAGGAAACTCCAAAGTATAAGGCTGTGTATACTTTTGTCGAGGCATTTTAGCTATGGGCGGAAACACATTGTTTTTCAGCTGCGTGAATAGTGACATGCGATGACGTCATCAACCGCGTGTCCACCAGCACGCGGGGCTTCCCATAAAAAAATTAATTTAAAAATCTGCATGCTGAAGTCATCATGTGGTTGATGACGTCACCGCATGCGCGTGAAACTGCGGTGATGTCATCAACGCATGATGACATCAACAAGCGGCTGTTTCACCCCATAACCATTTTCAGTGCAGTTTTCTCCCTTTCGGTGGTTTTTTTGCCCTGAAAAAAATAAATATTATTAAAACAACAAGAAGAAACGTATAGGTAAGTATTTACCTCAAAATCAATGTCTTCGAAATAACCACAATCGTCGGAGTCCATTTAGCCGAAATTTTGTTGGAATTTTTTTTTCTCCAACTTTTTTTAAATTGATATTTTGTGGTGGATCTAATCTGATTAGCTAAAAAATGGATATATATATATATTGGCCGAAACCCGGTGATTTTTGGCGGCGGCGGAGGCTGCTGATGATGGAGGGGTTGAGAGTATTTGAGAGATATTGATAGGAGAGAGAAAGAAAGGGAATAAATGAGGGATAATTCTGATATGGACCAGGGCCATAGGTAGGGCCACTGGTCGACTCAGCCAAACGAACTCAGCCACGTCGCCTCTCAAAAAATAAAAAATAAATTTTTTTTTGATTCTGATTAAAATACAAAAAAGATTGTTCTGATATGGACACAGTTAAAAGTAAAAAAATTGTACAAATTTGTCACATCACTATAAAATGAGGAGAGAGACAATTTTTTACTTTTAACTGTGTCCATATCAGAACAATTTTTTTTTGTATTTTAACTGTGCCTGAGAGAAAAAAGACGTGGCCAGTTGCTGGCCAAATGGACCAGGGCCCTACCTATGGCCCTGGTCCATATCAGAATTTTCCATAAATGAGAGAGGGGGTGTTAACATATTTTATAGGGGGTGCCCATGTATTTTGTTATCCCCAACAAAGCAGTAAAGTAGTACTATTAATAAGAGTCCACTTCACAGTCACGCGGCGGCAAAATAACTTATATGGTCCTTTTTGTATTTTGAGTTTTTCGATAAGATCCCTTTCGATTAATTTCTACTTTTAATATTCATATTATTTTTTTACCTGACATTAGAGGATTTTTGTCCAAATTTTTATCTATTCTCCGTCAACACAGTCACGTGCCCCTACATATGAAGTACTGTTTAAGGATATTTCAGACATTTTAATCTATTTCCTATAAGAAAAATTTGTGTACTCAATTGTTAAACAAAATAAATAAAAATACCCAATTTAAACTAATAAAAAATATTTAAACTCATCTTCTTCCTTTTCATCGTCTACACTTTTCACCACCAATCACTACCATCACCTGCAACACCCCTTCAAAATCAAAATCTTTATCTTTTTGAGAAATACAAATGGGATTTCCATAAATGAAAATAGGGAAAGGGATATCAAAAATCAAAATCTCCATGTCGTTATTCGTTTGGCTCTAGCAACGGATATGAAACCCCTTTACACAACTGCTTGGCTGCCTCAAACAATGGGGATATTGATTATGACAGTGATGGGTCTCATTTTTTGTTATTGTTTCTTGTTATGCTTGAGCATGATTTTATATTTCTTTGAATTAGTTATAGTTTCTGACCATTTTGTTGGGGAAAGATCTGAAATTGATTTTGTGGGTTTTGTTTACCTTCAATTTTAGGTGTTTTAGGAACTTGCATTTTAATTTCAATCGCCATTTAGTGGTATGCCGGCAACTTTCAAATTCAAGCTCTTATTCTCAAGTTGTGCCACTGTGGATCACAGTCTAAACCCACAAACGAATTTCGAAAACAAAAATAATGTCAAAGATAAAACATTATACTTTATCAGAACCATAGAGGATCTGCAAATTGCTTTTCTTCACACTTGTGGTTGACTACATTCATGGACTTTCAAAAAATCTTAAAAAGCCAAATTTTTGATGTCACAATGATCATAGGCATCACTATATATTGTTGTTGCAAGGATCTCAGAGTCAAGCTGGTAGAAAGCAGCATCCAACAGATGATGAAAAGAAGAAGAAGAAAGAAGGACTGTTGTCCCAGAAGAAAAAGAGCTGCAATCTCATAATAACCAAGCTCAACATCCAGCTGGAACTTAGTTTTGTATAGGTTAGCTTAGTTGCATTGTAAATAGATTGAAAGCGATGAATTTGTTAGAGTTAGTTAGTTGAGGTGGCTAATCAGTTAGTAGATATTTTCAGTATATATATAGATGTAAATATCCATTTGTAATTATGAGATTCAATACAAATATCCAGAAAATTCTCAACTCTCTCTCTCTCTCTCTCTCTTAGGGTTTACTACTTTCTACATGGTATTAGAGAATTTCTTGCTCTGATTACTTCCGCATTGTTACAATTCTTCTGATTTTGTGCATTATACTTGATAATTGAATCGTCAGATTATCTTATATTGATTTTGTTTTCCAGAATTTTGCAAAATTTCTGGGAATTTTGTTGAAATTTTGTCTGCAAAGATATTCTTGTTCAATTTGATTTCTCTTTTATGTTCTTGATTCTTCTTATGGCTACCTCTGAGAATTCAGAATCTAGTGATTTCACGAAAGTTTTACTCATTACGCACCCTTTCTTTGTTCATCCTAGTGAGAGTCCTTCACAAATCTTAGTTCCACAACCTTTGTTAGGACCTAATTACCACTCCTAGAGGAAGAAGATGCGTAGAGCCTTGGTTACAAAGAACAAAATATGCTTCATTGAAAGAATACCAGATATTCCTAGAAAAACTGTACAGGGCTTGGGAACAAGCAAATTCTCTGGTGATGACATGGTTGCATAACACACTTGAGAGTTCTATCAACCAGAGTGTTCAATGTTTGAACACTACCTTGGATGTTTGGAATGATTTGGAAGAGAGGTATCATGATGGAGCAGCATATAGAATGTCTAATCTGCAAGAGAAAATTCATTCTCTGAAACAAGGTACTCTCACAGTTAGTCAGTATTATACATAGTTAAAAATCCTTTGGGATGAATTTTTGGAACTAAGTCCTTTACCTATCTGTACATTTGGTGGACTAAAAGTTGTGCAGTCCTATTATGATAGAGATCATGTAATTAGGTTGTTAAAAGGAATGAATAATAGTTTTGGAGAAGTTAGATCTAGTATTTTGCAGCAGAAAACCTCTTCCTAGCATGAATGAAGCCTTTAACAGCATGCTGCACTACATATACTATTTGCACAAAGTAATAAACAGGTGGTTAACAATTCTGGAAGGTTTGTACACACAAACAGTCCTGTAGCTCAAATCTATAATCCCTCATTTGATGGATCTGTAACTAGTGTAAATGCAGTTGGAAGAGGATTTGGCAGAGATGGATAAAATTAGAAGAAGCAATTTTTGTGTTCTTTTTGTGGTCCGAAAGGACACACAATTGATAGGTGTTATAAGAAGCATGGATACCCTATAAAAAAAAGTGGTTTTAACTATGGGTCATCTGACAATTCCATGAACAACTTGCAAAATACTAGTAATAATTTCAGGCCTATCAATGCTTGATATTGTGGTGAGAAATCTGGGTCTTATAACCACAATGGAGGTAACTATGTATCCATTACTGGTGGAGACAATCATTCTGCAACTATGATTACAAAGAACAGCAGTGTGAATCCATCCATAACCTTGATTCACTCACTGAAGAATTGAACATGTCACAACACCAGCACATTATTAACATGATCAGATCAATGAAAGTTTTAGGAAATGCTGCTGGCATAAGACATATGAGTATGGAGGGTGATATGCAGTCGCCTACTGTTAACCAGGCCATTGCCTTGCAAGCCAACTTTGATGCACCTGTTGATGATGCATGTACTTTTCCTCCCTGTTTAAATTCATCATTGAAACTTTGGATTTTAGACTCTGGTGCTTCTAATCATATAGTGTGTACTGACCAATTTTTCATTGAAACCTTTCCAGTTCATCATATCTTTGTCCATCTCCCTAACAAAAGTGCTATTCCTACCACTAAAAGAGGAACTATACAACTCAATAAACATCTCACAATCAAAGATGTTTTGCTGGTTCCTAGTTTTAGATTCAATCTTTTATCTGTTTCTAAGTTGACAGCTCAAAATTTTTGTTTTGTGCTTTCTTGTGCACAGTTTTCTCTGATACAGGGTTTGAGCACCCAGAGTATTCTTGGGACAGCTAAAGGATGGAATGGGCCTTATTTGTTTCATCCTGCTCCTTTGCCTGTAACTAGTCATGCTGATAATAATCCTATTTTCCGTTGTAATGATCTTCTACCTATTACTGATTCTGAAATAAATGCCAACTTGTGGCATTATAGACTAGGTCACTTGTCTAGCGATAGACTAAAACATATAAAGGGCTTATCCAGTTGTAATAAGATGATTCAATTTTATCACTGTTCTGTATGCCACATTGCTAAGTAACACAAGCTGACTTTTCCCCTTAGAAATTATGTTTCCTTTGCAGCCTTTGACCTTATTCATGTCGATATTTGGGGCCTTTTCAAAGATGCTACCATTTATGATCAAAGATATTTCTTGACTATTGTTGATGACTACTCTAGATACACTTGGATTTTCTTGTTAAAGAATAAATCTGATGCTAGGTCCACTCTTCAATCATTCTTTATATTCATACAAACACAGTTCTCTGTTCCTATAAAAACAGTTAGAACAGACAATGGACTTGAGTTCATCATGCCCCAATTTTATTCAGAAAAATGAGTTTTTCATCAAACAAGTTGTGTCTCACCACCACAACAAAATGGTGTTGTAGAGAGAAAACATCAGCATATACTTAATATTGCTAGATCTCTCAATTTTCAGTCTAATACCCCTCTCTCTTTTTGGGGATATTGTATTTCACATGCTTCTCATATAATAAATGTCACTCCAACTCTAGTTCTTTCCATGAAAACTCCTCACGAACTGCTATTCAAAACCAAACCTACCTACAATAATCTGAAAGTCTTTGGCTTCTTAGCAAATGCATTCACTTTTGAGCATGGCAAGGGTAAATTTGATACAAGGGGTAAACAATGTGTTTACCTTGGACACTTTAAGACTACAAAGGGGTATATTCTTCTAGATAGTGAGAGTTTTGATCTCTTTATTTCTAGGAATGTTCTGTTTATTGAGTATATTTTGCCATTCACTATCACTAAATATTGCAAAGAACAAATTCATACTTCTTCATATACTACTCATTCTTATATTGACTTGGACTATCTTGTACCATCTTCTCATGATATATATACTCCTTCTGTGTCTTTTGAATCCTTAACCTCTCACATATCCTTTCCTAGTTGTCCTCATGTTTCTTCTCCTAGTTCTACTTCTATGTCTCCTGCTATACCTCCACATTCATCCCCTGATGATCATCTCAGAAGATCAGTTAGAGAGAGTCATTTTCCAACTTATCTAACAGACTTCCATTGTCCTACATTACAGAAATCCAAACATTCTTTTAATCAGGTACTTACTTATGATCATTTAAGCCAGAACTATAAGTCTTTTGTTTTAGCTTTGGATTTGATAAGGAGCCCAAGACCTACTCAGAAGCAGTGCAATCAAAAATTTGGAGGGAGGCTATAGCATCTGAAATAAAGGAATTAAAAGATAATCAAACTTGGATTGTTCGTGAACTTCTTGAAGGGAAAATAAGCCGTTGGAAACAAATGAGTCTACAAAGTCAAATACAATTCAGATGGGTCTGTGGAAAAGCCTAAGGCCAGGATGGTTGTGAAAGGGTTCACACAGCAAGCTGGGATAGATTATGTCAACACATTCTCCCCAATTGCCAAAATGACAACAATAAGAGCCTTAATAGCATTAGCAGCAGCAAAAGGGTGGCACATCCACCAACTAGACATAAATAATGCCTTCATTCATGGCACTCTACATGAAGACATTTAAATGATGCCACCATTGGGGTATGGTTATTCCACAGGAGAAATGGAAGAAGATGGTATGCAAATTACAAAAATCCTTGTATGGCTTGAAGCAAGCAAGCAAGCAGAGAGTGGAATTCTACTCTAACTATTGCTTTGATAGGATTGGGATTCAAACAATCCTTGTATGACTACAGCTTATTCACTAAAACCACAACGGTAGGTAACTTTATTGCATTATTTGTCTATGTTGATGACATTGTTTTGGTTAGTGACATTGTTGATGACATAAAGTGTGTGAAATATTTTCTGCATGAGAAGTTTAAAATCAAAGACCTTGGTATGCTAAAGGTACTTTCTGGGAATTTAAGTAGCTAGGAATGAAGAAGGGATTGTATTAACTCAAAGAAAGTACACTTTAGATATTCTGAAAGATGCTAGTTATTTAGACTGTGTTCTTGTGAACACACCCATGGACTCAGTAGCTAAATACACTCACTTGGATTCTGAGCTTTTGGATGATAAAGCTTCATACAGAAGTTTGATAGGAAAATTGTTATACCTAACAGTGACAAGGCCGGACATTTCATATGTCATACAACAATTGAATCAATTCTTAGATTGCCCAATTGTTTTAAATTTGAAGGCTGCACACAAAGTGCTCAGATACTTGAAAACTGGACCAGGACAGGGGTTATAGTTTCCATCTAAGAACTCATTGAATCTTAGAGCCTTCACTGATAGTGATCGGGTAGGGTGTGTGGAGACAAGAAAGTCTGTGATAGGTTATTGTATCTTTCTTGGAGAAGCCTTGATTTCTTGGAAATCCAAGAAGCAACATACAGTATCCATGAGATCAGCTGAAGCTGAGTATAGGGCTATGGCCATCACTACTTGTGAAGTGTAATGGCTGGTGAATTTGCTCATTGATCTATGAGTAAAACAGGAGAAGGAAGTGCCTATATATTGTAATAATATTAGTGTTATATATATAGCTGAAAACCCTGTTTTCCATGAAAGAACCAAGCACTTAGAGATAGATTGTCATGTTGTTAGATAAAGATATATGGTAGGTATCATAAAGCCTTACCTGTAACAACACATGACCAACTGGCTGATGTGTTTACAAAGGCATTAACAGAATGCAAGTTTCATTTTCTTCTTAAAAAATTTGGGATTGTAATAATATGTATCGCAGTCCAACTTGTGGGGGGATGTTGCAAGGATCTCAGAGTCAAGCTAGTAGAAATGAGCATCCAGTAGATGATGATGAAAAGAAGAAAAAGAAGAAAGAAGGACTGTTGTCCCAAAAGAAAGAGGAGTTGCAGTCTCAGAATAACCAAGCTCAACATCCAACTGGAACATAGCTTTGTATAGGTTAGCTTAGTTGCATTGTAAATAGATTGAAGGCGGTTAGTTTGTTAGAGTTAGTTAGCTGAGGTGGCTAATCAGTTAGTAGATATTTTCAGTATATATAGAGATGTAAATATCCATTTGTAATTATGAGATTCAATACATATATCCAGAAAATTTCTCAACTCTCTCTCTCTCTCTCTCTCTCTCTCTCTCTCTCTCTCAGGGTTTACTACTTCCTACAAATATCTTATGGGGTTCATGTGATTCTTAAATTTTATTTTGAGTGCAATCAATTTTCCAGAAAATCTAATTACGCCACAAACCTAGAAATCTAATATAATTTCTCTCTTTCAACTCATTTTCTGTCCACACATTAGGAAATCCCAAAAGGTTAGTCAGAAAACAAAGAAAGTATAGTGATAATAGGGGAGGTGGAGAGATTGGGATTGAGTATGGTGATAATGGGGAGCAGATGATTTGGGGCTTCTAAGAGGTATAGTAAAGGCGGCGGTTGAGGGAGGAGGGATGGATGATGTTGGGAAGAAGAAGAGTGTTGAAGATGAAGAAAAACATTTGAGTATCAAGAGTTTTAATTTTTGCAATTGAGTGCACATAATCCTTTTAATAAGATTTATATGGCATAACAACCAATGCATGGTTGGACATGTTGGGGGAGCACATTCACCATAGATATTATGAGCCTGGTTCCGTCGTCTCTAAATCCGATAACCTGGCAGCTCAAGTTCGAATGATCGATGAAGTTCTCCCGTATTGAGTCTTATTGAGCTAAATATTACTCCATCCATTCCCATTTAATTGTCGTTTTATATATATATATATATATATATATATATATATATATATATATATATATATATATATATATATATATATATATATATATATTCAAATTAATTCTCATTTACATGTCTTTTATTAGATGTCAACAATTTATTCAAATTATACCCTCAACATATCTTTTATTGGAAATTGAAAGAGATGCAGGAAGGAATGGGTATTATTGAAATTGTGCTGGAAAGATTACTATTTGTTTGAGTTCCTTAATTTTCAAGGTTTTGAAACCCGGTCCGGACTGGCTGATCGAACTGGTTGGACCGCCGACTGGCATGCTTTGCGATCCGGATTGGCCCCCAAAACCAGTATGGATAAAAAGCATGCTTCCTTTGTTCAACCCGGTAAAATTTGGTGGTCGGGCCGTCTAACCCGGAATCCGGTCTATTATGTTGAATTTTTTTTTTAAAAAAGAAAAAATTGGTTATTCTAATTGAGATTGTTATTGTCTTGTTGGATTGCCTATGATGTATGTTTATTATTTAATCTTATTTGGAGACTTTATTGGTTAATTAGAGTTTTATTATAAGAATCTATGAGTTGTGACTGAATTTACATAACATTTTGTTAATTTTTGAGTTTATATTAAGTTGGTGTTTTAAACTTTGAATTTGTGCATCCCATATTTAGCAGTTGGAAAATTTCACATTTATTTCATTTTAATTAATAAATTTCACATTTATTTCAAAAAATCACCATATTATTTATTTAATTATAATATTTATGACGTCCCCAGGTCAATTAATGCGTCGATAACGGTCCGCACACCGATTCGATTAATGACCCGTAACCCAGTAATTTTTTCGAATCAATGTCTGGTCCGAATTTTAAAACCTTATTAATTTTTTCAAAGTGTCATAAACGTCATATATCTTGAGAAATGGAGGGAATAGTACATATTTCTTAAAGAATTGTCACTTTTGGGGTCTCATAAATATCTAATCTCTTATGACCCGAATTATTACTTTTTTTTACCATAACTGTACCAACTAAATTATTTAATGATTTGTATCTATTAAAAAAATGCACTTAATTGAAGACAATAAATTTTAGCAGGAGACATTAAAGGCCCCCATTTCAAGATCTTCAATAATATTTTCTTTTCGATATGCAAATAGCAGGTCACGGTTACAATGCTAAACAAGGTATTTTTCAGCACCCGCTGAAAAACCTTACATTCGTTAGATGCTTAGTCTTTATATCTTGTGGCAGTTGTGCATCTGTCTGTCAAACAAGTCGTCCACACCCAATCCCTTTTATCCCGTCCATTAGATATTTTGTTCTATTTCAGAATTTTCTCTCCCTACACCACCGCGATTTTTGGTCCAAAAATCTCGGAATAATCCATCAAATTCGCCATCGTGCTTATAATGCCGCGGATAATCCCTATTTTTAATCTTTCATATTCCAAAAAATCCCTAAAATTTCTTTTTTGCAATTTCTTTTTATTTTTTATGGTTTCTTACAATGGAGATTTCATTATAGGCAGTTGAAAATCATCATTTTCATTCACACGATTTGCTTGCAAAACCGAAACATACCAGTTGAAGATTGTATTGGAATTTCGATACCAAATTAAAACGATTCAGTTTGAATCGAATCAGGCACAGGGAGTTAATGTTATCACGGTAATTTTATATAATAATAGTAATTCTCAGTCATAGATTTTACACTAAATATGATCTGATTTTGTTTGTTATTTATAAGGTCGAAAATGTCGACGAACAAGATCACATATTTTCTGGTTTGAATGATGTTCCATTTCAAACTGGTTTAAATAATGTTTCTTACATCTGTTATTTATGTTTTTACAACTATTAGTTACGTGTTTGTAACCGTTGTTAGAGGAGAAGTTTCTTACCATTGTTATATGTTATCCTTACAGCTGTAAGAAACATAGCTAACAGTTGTAAGAAACCCTAACTTACAGCTGTTAGAAAACAACTAACAATAGAAATGGCTAATGGTATTGCCAAGTCTCATCTCTTCCTGCCAAGGCAATGTTGGCACAAATGACATTTCAGCCCTTCTTGGTCAAATTACTTCTTATTTCATTCTTTAGGCTTAATAGTTAGGGGGATTGCCTTAGCATGGCCCAACTTTTCCCTAATGGTCATGACATGGCACCCAAAAGTGGGGGAGAAACATTTGTGTCCAGGACGGAAGTCCCAATTCCGTCCCGGGACCAGGACCCACGTTAGTCAGGAAGTCCCACTTCCGTCCTCACACTGCCGAAAAAATCCTACAAACCCTAATTTGGCCCGTGACTTTGAGGACGGAATTGCCCCTTCAGTACTCAAATTGCAGGCTATTTGCAGTGTCTAGTCATTTCTCACTTTTCCTTTTTTGACCATACATTATTGAACGGAAATATCTGAACGGTTTTGGCACCTTCGTTTGAATTTCTGACCAATTTTCAGAGACTTGTCCAATTCAAATATTTAATTTTAGAATTTCCCATTACATCTATAAATACCCCTCAAAATCTCTCCACAATCTACCACATTCTCACTCAAACCCATAAAAACCCTATCCTCTTCCCAATTCATTTTTTCCGAATTTATTTCTACAAAAACCCTATATTCCCTAATGGCCAACTTTCCCGAATTTATTCAAAAAGAAATGCGTAACAAATTCAGGGATGTTGATTTTACAAGAGAATGGCCTGCAGAATACGAAGAGGTTTTAATAGAAATTTGTTATGATTTTAGTATACAGGGTTACCCCGGTGAAAAACGTTTGTCCGATTGGTACAACGAAATTGTTTACGGGTGTCACCGGGGGACAATTCACAATAGCGACGATCGACGCAAGTCTAGCAAAACTGCATAGGCGGTTTTGGGATTTCGAAGCACTCACTCACAAACCATGGTTCAAGTATGACGGTAGGACCAACATTGTTGATTTGGACGGTGCTGAGGCCCAGTGGAAGGAATACGTTGCGGTAAGTTGCATGTAATTACGGCAAACTGTTTTAATTTAATGTTTTCATAACTTACATGTTTGGTTTATATAACTTTGCATTAGGCTAATCCAAGGGCTAAGCGGTACAGAAGGACTGGCGAATTTTTCTTTATCCTTCTATAACATATTTTTGGGTACGAAGGAAGAGGATTTGTGGACGAAGCCGGACAGTGTTCAAGATCACCGGAAGAGGTAATAGTGGAGGCTCCTCCCGACTACCTGATGTCGGATGCATCATGCAACAACACTTGTTCATGGAAAATGATTGAGCATAAATTCCGAAAGAAGTAGGGTTTGAATAATATGGACTTTGTATTCTTATATGTTCGATGTAATTTTGTTTGTAAGAATGGAATGTAATTCTCAGTTTTGTGATATTTGAAAGTTCTGAAATGTTTAATATTTAAAAAGAACCCTACAACGCACCATAAATAATAGTAATAATCTGGCACGCAGGGAAAATTTTTTGGCCGCTTGAAGTCCCACTTCCGTCCTCAACCGAGGATGGATCCTCGAGCTGCCGAAAATTTTTCCCCAGCAGACATTTGTGGCCTGATTTTTTAGGGATAGAAAATCCTATCCATTCACTACCAAAATCTCTATAAAATCCAATACCCTTCCCTCCATTTTTCTTACCTCAAATAACATTCCCCAATCAATTTGTTCCAAGCAAACCCATCCTTCCTCAACCCCATATTTTGTGTAAAAAAAATGGCACTTGATTGTCCGATGAGATTGTATTTACATTTCGATAACAATGTAGTGTACGAAAATGGTGGTTATCCCCATTTTGCAGAGCCAAGCGAAAGAAGTTTGGAAGTTATACAAAGACTTTCATTCCGACAACTTTGCCACATAATATGTCGGCGCAAAGGAGTCGAGCTTTCTAGTGTCACTGTTCGGCTAATAATGATTCGTCCATTCTTCATGCCGACGTACAACATGGTGATGTATGATGTTGTAAACCTTAACGACGAAGAAGGTTTAGACAATTTGTGGGGAATCCAAACGGATTTCAAACTACAAGGGATTCATGTTGGTGCTCTGTTAGAACCTGTGCAGAGACATTTAGATAGCTTTGTAATACCGACAACAGAATTTGCGCCAGAGGCACAATTTGTTCCGGAACCATATTTTTCGGAGTCAAATCCAATACCAACTATGCCCCCACCGTCTAGTTACGAACCCTGTACAGATAATTCGGTCATGGATTCCTTGGGTCCAATATCAGACATTGACGGTGTTCCAGAAACAGAAGACGACTTCACCGACGATAGTGCCAGCGAACACTAGGACGATGGGGTCGAGGAAGATGCAGAGGCGGTAGCGGAAGATGCCAACCCTGAAATCCAACAACAAACCGCTGGACCATGTACTGAAGAGACGGTCCAAGAGCCTGAACCAACTCTATCTACCTCCGCCCCGGCAATTCCTGAATGGAATATGCCATCATACAGTAACTATGCTAATTTTGTTTGTTGGAATGATATGGGTTCCATGGAACCTGTCCCTGAACTAACATAAGAGGGAGAAACAATTAAAATATGGAATCCCAATTTTTTCGAAATATGTTTGGGGATGCAATTCAATGATAAACGTGAGGCAATATTGGCAGTTAACGTGTGGCATGACAAGCTGGCCTTGAGGGAATGGAAAAGAGAGAGGAGCAACAAACAATGGTTTAGTGGGTGTGTAAAAACTCAACCGAAAAAAGCCGATGCAGTTGGAACATTCACGTTAACCATATCAGGGTAGATGGAATGTGCAAGGTTACCAAGCTTAACCAGTCCCACTACTGCTTGATGGACTAGAACAAAAAACGCAACATGTCCTCCAGCTACATCGGGGTAAAAATTCTACACCTTGTACAAGATGATCCTGAAATATCTGTTAAATTGATTAGGGATGCTTGTGAAAATAATATGAGTTTGACTTGTACCTATAAAAAAGCTTGGTATGCTAGCCGAAATGCTATAGAAACACTTTTTGGTACTTGGAAATCAACTTTTCAGGTACTGCCCCAGTATATGCGGGCACTAAATGATTCAAACCCGGGTGCTATAGTCAAATTTCTTTACCACCCATGAGAAACTGTTAATGGCCCCAATGTGTTCAGGTCATTGTTATAGACTTTTAAACCATTGGTTGATGGTTATAAGTGGTGCCGGCCTATAATTTTAATTGATGGGACACACCTTAGGGGGAGTTATAAAGGGGCACTCTTGGTTACAAGCACTCTGGATGCTAACAATCAAATTTTATCCCTTGCTTTTGCGTTGGTCAAATCAGAGACAACTTCCACTTGGTCATGGTTCCTTAAGAACTTAAGGGAACATGTTGTGAAAGACCTTCAAGTGTGTCTTATTAGCGCTCGTCATGCTGGCATTCTTAGTGTCATGGCTAGCGTCCCCGGATGGCAACCCCCAATGGCAGTGCACCGATACTGCCTTAGGCATTACAGGTCCAATTTCCACACTCATGCAAAAAAACAAAGAATTGAAAAATTATGTGTGGATTGCTGCAACCCAAAAGAAAAAAAGTAAGTGCGATTTTTATCTTGAGCGTATTAAACAAAAAGATGAGGATGCATTTAACTGGTTGATACAGCAACCCAAAGAGTTGCGGACTTTGGCATACGACGGGGAAATGCGTTTCGGTTGCATGACGACAAACATGTCTGAGGCGCTTAACAGCGTTCTGAAGCAGTCTAGAGCGCTGCCTTTGAAAGCGCTCGTGGAGATGTTTTTTTAAAGCTTGTACATTATTTTGACACACGCCGGGAAGACGCTACTAGTTGTGAAACACCTTTCCCTAAGAGGATATGGGAGCAGTACTTCGCGTACGAAACAAAAACAACAAGTATGACTGTGGAACGACACAACAAAGACCAAGGTATCTATAGGGTCATGTCCCGACATAGAGGACCTGGCAAAGGTGGAAAAATATACACGGTCAACTTATCAACTCGTGCGTGTAACTGTGATAAGTGGTCTACTTATTAAACTCCATGCTCCCATGTCATTACTGTGTCCAAATCCATCAGAGAGGATGCTTCTAAATATATTCACCCTGTCTATTCTCTCGATCATTATAGGAATAGGTACAAGTCCATTTTATATCTTGTACTTGATCCCGTTTATTGGAGACCTCCTCCTTTTGATATGACACATTACCCTTCTAAACATGAAATGTACGCAGGTGGGTCGACCTCAAAGGCGGAGATTTCAAATGCCTATGGACACAGAGAACAGGGGCACTCAAAGAGAAAATAAGTGCGGCCACTGTAAGCGAGTTGGTCACAACCGGAAGACATGCCCCATGTTAGCACATCTTCACCAAGCACCTCCTCCACAGTAATTGTATTTCAATTTTACTAAATTGTAATAGTTTAGAATATATAAATTAACATTTTGGATAGCAATCGTATAAAGTTGTTTTAAATGTGTTCAATTTTTTTCATTCAATATCCGAAAATTGCTGCGATTACAATTACCTATTATTAAAGTTGACGTAATAAATTGGCAAAATCATCATTCTCGGCCCTATAATCAAGGATATCGTAAGGGGCTGAATGAATCTGTACATGGTCACCGGGGTGTAATCTTGAAAACACAACAAACTTATCCCACCCCAAAAAATAGTAATCGTCTCCGCCTTTGTCTCTAGTCACTTGCAGTGTCAATTTGTTCCCGTGAAGATTGCGCATGTGTAGTACTTCGGGGATTCCAAGCTGCATTCTAACACGCCATTGCATGTACTTTCTACATATCCATTGTACACGGGAAACAACATTACAACACATAATTGTAAAATGAACGATTTTATTACTAAAATTTTAATATTACTAAATGTACCTGTTTGGAAAGTGCCGAATATGTTTTGTCAATGTCTATTCGAAAACTTTGCCGGAAAAATGCCCCGTCCGGGGGATACGATAATTCGCCCTTCAGGTAACCTATCCCGGGCCCTCCCTTAACATAAATATCTAATACATTCATTGGAGAGGATATAAAATGAACTTTATATATGGGAAGAAGATTGTTTTCACGCAAAAATTGTTGCAATCCTTCGTCTAGGTAGTACGTTTCATCTATTTTGGTTACATAAACGCACCATTGATTCCTAAAGTCGTCCTTTAGGTAGACAGAACTCGCTTACCCGAGACCAGTTTGCTCCAGCCAACTCGTGTACTTTGATGGAAGACGCTACAAATCGATAATGATGAGTTAGATAGCTAAACACATTTCATACTAGAAAAACTTACACATTACTCAATAAAATACTACCATTTTTCCATCGGTTTGATTTCCGACCGCAATTCTAAATTGGTGTCTGAAATACTCTTCCATCGCTATTCTTTTTGAAATAATATTAAGGAAGACAGGGTTTTTGTATAAATAAAGTCGGGAAAAATGAATTGGGAAGAGGAAAGGGTTTTTATGGGTTTGAGAGTTGAGAATGTGGTAGATTGTGGAGAGGTTTTCAAGGGTATTTATAGATGTAATGGGAAATTCTAAAATTAAATATTTGAATTGGACAAGTCTCTGAAAATCGGTTAGAAATGCGAACGAAAGTGCCTAAACCGGTCAGATATTTCCGTTCGATAATGCATGGTCAAAAAAGCAAAAAGTGAGAAAAGACTAGACACTGCAAATAGCCAGCTATTTGAGGACGGAAAAAATCACGGGGCCAAGTTAGGATTTTTGGCACAAATTTTCGGCCGATTGAGGACGTAAGTCCCAATTCCGTCCCGGGACCAGGACAGAAGTCCCACTTCCCTCCTTGCTGACGTGGCAAGGCGCGTCGGGGAACCAGTCACGTCAGCCAGGACGGAAGTGGGTCCCGGGACGGAATTGGGACCTCCGTCCTGGACACAAATATTTCTCCCCCGCTTTTGGATGCCATGTCATGACCATTGGAGAAAACCTGGGTCATGCCAAGGCAATCCCCTAATAGTTAATGGGTCACTTTCCCAAGACATGTTTTCACTCATTCCCACTTTCTCTATCATCCACGCACAAAGTCACCAACTCACCAGTGGTGTCCCCTCTTACCTCTCTCCCCCTTGAACCAGTAGCCTTGAGAAGCCACTCAAAATCCATCTCTTCCACCATGAAAAACTCCTCATCTTTTTCACTTTCTTCCTTAAAAATATTATTTCCTCCCTTTCGATTTTCCCCCAATTTGTAATTAATAATTAAGATGGAAGACATCAACATATTTAATCATATCTCAAGATGGGTAATTAATGTGTTAAAATTAGAAGCCCAAAGAAAGAAGAGAAATTTTGATTAAAGAATTTTAATTAAACGGATTCAACATTTTCTTCGATTTGTTACTCTTATTTTGTGACTTTTTAAATTCTTGTGGGTTTGAGAAGACCAAGAAATCTGAAATTTGTCAATGGAGGAAGAATGTAGTTTTTGAAGGAAGAATGGAGTTGTGATGGTGGTAGAAAAGTCAATGGCTATGGGCTCTAGAAGAGTGAGAAATTGATAGGGACGGTAATGGGCAACGGTGGTGTGTGGCAGTAACTCTGCGAGGTTGTGGCGGTTCTGCGGCGATGCAGTGCATCTAAACAAAGAGGAAAAAAAGAATTGGGAATATTCACCAAGAAAAAAAATGAAAAAATAGGACTGACCAAGAAGGGCTGAAATGTCATTTGTGTCAAGATTGCCTTGGCAGGAGTTGATAAGCCTTGGCAGTATCGCCAGCCAATAGAAATAAAGGAATCCAATTTTTTTTGAGATATGTAGAAATTTTGGGAAAATATCTGGTATGAGAGAAATTTATGGGAGTTATGAGAGAAATTTAATGGAGATATTAAAGGGATTGTTAAAAATTTTTAGAGATATGGAGAAATTTGAGAAAATACATTCAAAGATAAGGGAGAATTTTATAGAGATATGTGAGGATTTAATGGAGGCATTTAAGGGACGTTTGCCCAAATTAGAGCATGATCTTAAATGCCTAAGGATAATCTTACCGTTAGATTTCGTCCAACGGTCAAATGGTGTTGATAAGGTGCTGAATTTTAGGGTGTTCAACACCATAACCGGCTCAGCAATAGCAAGACCCATGATTTGATTTTTTTCACTGGTTCCATACGCAAGCAAAGATTAGAAATAACTATTGTTCTTTTTTTTTGGTGAATAAGAAATAACTATTGTTCATGTTCTCTTACTTTTAGCAACTAGCAAGTCATTTAAGATAAAAGAGTACCAGCATCCAGATGGAAGCTCAAGTCACTGAAGGTTCAGTGCTATAATTCCGATGAAGAAAAAAAAAAATTACCTACGTCATTTTGCAATGAATGCGTCTTTTTAAATTGGACCATGAATTTTTATATTACACAAAGGTAAATTTTTAACTTTAGTAGATAATTTTCATCATTTTTTATACTTGGAAATTTTTCGTCATTTTTACTAGGAATATTTTCATCTTTTTTTTCATTAAAAATATTTTCGATTTTCAACAGCATTTTCTCTAATTAATACTAAAAAAAATTTCTTTAACACTGAATATTTTTGTTTTTAATTTTTCAACAAAAATATTTCCGTCAATGTTCTTTTTTTTTTTTGGTATTTGACTCAAGTTTTATATTAGAGTTCACTTCACAGTCACGCGGCAAATAAATGTAGAAGAAAGCTTGACTAATAGATTTTTTTTTAGCAACTTTGACTGATAGAGCGGACTTCTTGAATAAATAAGAACAACTTTCCGGGAAAATATCACTACAATTAATACAACATAAGAGCGGTCTCAATTATTTTGAAGGTCCTGTGCTAAATTAAAAAAAGAGGCCCTACATAACTGGAGAAAAAGTGACTTTCATTTAAATATATAACAAAAAACAAAAATCATTACAATTGTATCATAATTTTTGTTCTCTAAAATGTACTAAAGCATTTTAAACAAAAATTTTAAAATAATAAATATTGACAAACTTTCTTCACTTAAAAATAGCAATCCTTCTAGCTTTCTTTGAAATAAAATCATCAACTAAATCTTCATATTTGATTTGCTCCAAAAGATCATTCTCAATTGGTATCATCGCTAATCTATTGAGTCTTTTCTGAGACATTTTAGAACGCATGTATGACTTATGAACAGTATTTACATGTATTTATGAACTTAAAAGCCAATTAATAATAATTTTTATTATTCTTCAACAAAATACAAACACACACACACACATATATATATACACACACACACACTAGCCTAATGACCAGTGCTATGCAGGGAAGAAATTTAATTGTTAAGAAAATATTAAATAGCATAAAAAGTGAAAAATGATACTCTACACTGATATTTTTGTTTGATTTTTCAAACCTACTTATATAGAAAAAAGAAAAAAAATATAAGAATATTGTATTTATATGCAAATATCAAAAAAGATTCTGGTATGAGAATAATATTTTTTCAATGATTGCTCTAGGTCGGCATTGTAAGTTTTCTTGAAAAAACTAACGGTTTAAATGAACCATAAAAAAAGAAAATAAAGTTCATATCTCCAATTTATTGGGAAAATTCCAACTCAATTAATGACACGATAAAAATTAAATGACTCGATCAACTAAAATTTAATTTTAAAGCTTCGACCCTTTTAATAAAAATAATTAGTGAGCAGTTTGCATGCGAGTGCAACAGAAAACTAAATGGTTCAGTTACTAAAATAGGTTCGGTAATATAAATATAGATAAATTGTTTTTTTTTTTTGAAAAGACATAATATCATTAAAAGATATTAGGAGTAACAAGAGGGAGGTGGAATTCCAATGGACCCCTACCCTTAGAAGTGATAGTTCTAGCTAGCCGAAGGGCCAGAACATTACAAGACTCGCGGACATAGAAAAAACTAAATAATAGGTTCCGATAGGTACAATATTCTATATCTGTACAAACAGACTTGAGGCCACGTGCAAACCAGAAGTATTCCTCCATTGTCTGAGTTTTTGCCTGCAAACTTTCATAATCCATATAAGTAGGAAGGGAGATCAACTGAAACCTGTATAGAATACCTAGCCAGCGATCATTCCGGATATGAACCGAGCATCCGCTTTCAATCCTCCATACAAAATCATATTGCAACAGAACTCTATGTTGATGGGTGATTCTCCAAGTTTGGGATGATTGCCTCCATTTATTACATCCAAAAATACATAAAGTAAATTCTTACGTAAGACATAGAAGAAAAGACAACTTTGTTGTGAAAAAAAAACTACTAGATATGTGTGCCATACAGAAGCACACTAGGACCGGAATTATCCAGGTGTTTTTAGTTCCTAGATAATTCCTGAAAAAACAACTCATGGGCCTTGGTGGGGCCGACTTGCGGCCTCCACCTTACCCTGATTAAGGTCAGGAGTCCCTGTAGGACATATATCATCAAAATTAAATAACATTATATGGGACTTTTCTTTAATTTTTTCATATTTGGAATGTTCCTACTAAATTGAAAACGAAAAAATGAAAGTGGTCAGTACAAATATTTATAAATAAAAAAAAAGATCTCTTTGATAAGGAAGAGAAATATTATTGTCCAATGAATGAAAATTAAAAGATTGTCTACTTTTTTGTAAATTGAAAACAAAAATGAAATTAACTAACACAAACAATAAATAATAAACCATTTTTTGATAAAGAATAAAACTTAAAACAATTTTCACCTTCAAAATAAGAAATTGAAGGAATTTTATTCCGTAATTATAGAACTTTTTATATCTGAAATTTTGTGCATGTAAATCAAATGAACAAAAAAATAAAATTAGCACATAAAAAATATTAAATAATTATAAGAAAGAGAACACACATACACACACACGCATATTTATATATGTCAAGAAGGCCGTGGCCCAGTGGGGGCAAGTCTTGACCTGCGACCGGGAGGCCCCAGGTTCGACACCCGCCTCCTAAGTGAGGCAAATAAAATTCTCTAGGAGAGAATTAAGGTACTGACAAAAAAAAACACACACACACACACACACATACATATATATATATATATATATATATATATATATATATTGAAAAGATTAGATCAGTGAATAAGCTTAGCATAAAAAATTAAAAGAAAATATTCTTAAAATAAAGAATTAGAGAACTTCATACCTTTGTTATTTGCATACTTTACTAAATCAAACAATGAAATTATCCCAAAAAAACCGATAGGTTAGATTAAAAAAAACGTATATACATAGAATATAAAAAATAAGGGTGAAGGAAGATTACTTTTGGTGATGAAGATTACTCTATTGCGCCATGATTGAAAACCGAAATTTGTACCTCAATCGAGAACTTAATTCTTGGACGACAAAAAAACAATTCTAATAATAAAAATCATGTAAGAATAAGGGCAGAATAAGTAGGAAAAAAATGAAGTAAGATTACTTTGATTTTTCTGATAGAGACTATTGCATGTTGGTTGAAGAACTCAAGTTAGAGAACAAAATAAAAAATTATTTCTTAAAGCAAAAGTACTCAAAATTAACAAAAAATAAAACAAAAACATAATTAATCTATAAACATAATTCTTACCCTAAAAAAATAAAAATAAAAATACATGTGAATAAATATTTTTGATAATTTGCTTATCTGATTTTCAAATTATTAATTTAATGGTTATACAATGGTATTTAGAACAAAAACTTGTTAACTTTAATTTTTCAGAAAACAAATAAGAAAATTCAACATGATTAGGTAATATGACTTTTATTGAGTAAATGAACACCGAATGATTATTGGATCAAATAATATATAATCAAAAGAATTAAACATAGTCATATACTATTCGATTAATGTTTTATCCAATGTTTTGATCCAATAGTCACTACACTGCTACTATTAAATGTTATTCACCTAATCTTTTTAGAAAATATGAAGAGACTACGTATTGTGATTTCATTTTTCTTATGGAGCCATCTAATTCATTAAGTTTTTCAACATTGTGTGCTCCACATGTTGAGATAATGCATCTTCTTCTATGAGAGTAAGCAATTTTCTGGTCAAGTTTTTTTCCGCCAAACTTGCATAGTTGTAAGATCCATTTTAGTAAATTTTTTTATTACCTGAAATATAAAATTAGTCTAATAGTATATTAATAAATTATTTAAAGGAAATTTATTAATAGTAATGTTTATTGGATAAAAATGGATCAAACATAGATATAAATAATAATTAAACATCAAAAGTCACGAACATAAGAAGGATGAAGTGATGAGTAAATATTATTCTCATAAATTCCAATAAGTTCACAGAAACTTCCCAATAAATTTCCTCAAATAAGTTCCTCCTAAACTTTAGAATTTTTTGGCAAATTGGTCATTTTTGAATGACAATATTTAAGAAAAAATCACTTTTGTAAAAACTATGTTGGGCATGGCTAAAAAACTTAATTGTTAGAACCAAAATAACAAATCAAGTCTAAATTAAGTTTTTTCCTATGACTTCTAGGACATAAGTAAATCAATACATATAATAGAAAAGGTTACCAAGAATTAGGATTCTTAGTACCCTGCAATCAAATAAATCGAAACATTTAAAAGAAAAATCAAAATTAAAAATTAAAAGTGGCTAGCAATGATCAATAGATTCAACTATCATAAATCAATGTAAAAAAGCAAAATTTCTACTAATAATATAAAAGAAATTTAGAAAAAATAACACAATGGCCATAAGCAATATGATGATACATAGTTATCAGAAACTCAAATATTATTTAGTTTATATACTTTAACAAATACAATATTGTTTCAATCCGGAATTTAATGTTTCACTTTGACATAAGATGAAAATTAATAAAAGTATTTTACTTTTAATAAAGTTGTCTTCTTGCATTATTACTGAAGGAAGGTTAATCCCCTTAAATTACGCTTAAACTAAGGAAGGTTAGTAGTGGAAGTTTATATAAAAAATATTATTATTTTAAGAAATGAGTAATTTAATTCTACCCATTCTGAAAAGAAAAACAAAACTCATAATAGACATACTTTACTCGAAAAAAACTCATTCTGTATACTTTATTAAAAAAAAAAACTCAAAAACAGTATGGTCGGTAAGTAGCTTATAGATTAATGTAAAAATTATTGCAATGTAAACGGTCAAACGAAGCAATTTTTCCTTACGAAATTTATTATAATATTCTAACTATCTCATAATTTTCTTTAATCTGAAAAAGAAAAAGGCAAAAGATTGTAATATGAAAATCAATTAATAACCATCTTCTAAATTCTCTCACATAAGAAAATAAAAATTATACATACACAAAAAGTCATTTAAATCCTAAGAATTGTTCCTCGCGCTGACTCTCAGCTTCATCTTCGACCATTTTCGAACTCGTTCTACAACTACTCGACCTCCGTCCCCTTTATCACTGACATCAACCATCTAGACCAACCATAAACAAAAGTATAAGAAAAAATGTCAATAATAAAGCTACATGAAACAGGTCTATAGTACATTTAATGTAGATTATTATATCAATCCAAAAATACTGTTAGTTTAGGTTTGTTTATGATTGTGGAAAATTTTTACTTACATTAGCATTCCATTGAAAGAATTAAATAAAATTGCTGTCAAGTACTTGCCATAGTAGCTGGTAATGTGGTATAGCATTTGTCCTGCATGTTGCGGGATCGAATCCCGCCTCCTCCAAATTAAATAAAATAGTTCAAATTTTTTGCATCAATCAAAAGTTTCATAACTAATTAAAAAAAAAATCCTAGAAAATGACACGTGTCAATTTATGTTTTTTTAAAAAACAAATTGACTATTGGAATGAAAATTTTGAAAAACAAATTGAATTTGGCACAGAATTTAATGGGCTAAATATCGGGAATTGCCTTAGTATGACATTTGTTTAGTAAAATGGTCATCACATGGCAGTGGAAAAAGTGGGAGAAACATTTCTGTCCAAGACGGAAGTCCCACTTCCGTCCTGGCTGATGTGGACAACTCCTAGACGCGCCTTGCCACATCAGCCAGGACGTAAGTGGGACTTCTTCCGTCCTCACCTAGCAGTGTGTTGTGCCAAAAACACTCAGTTTTTTTTTGGGCTGCAATTTTTTGAGTTGGTATTCTTACAACATAAAAAATCACCAAAACAAATTATTTACCAAAATTCGAGTAAGAAAATAAATAAATTGTGTATTAATAAAAAACGAACATCGTAAAAATCGAAAAAATATTTTATAACGTAAAAAATGTCAAATAGTTCGTAACAACAACAAATCAAACGTACGCAAAATAAAGCAAATGCTATCTATGGCCACGATGGTGTGTATCTATCGGGACTTCTCGGGTATTCTCGGAGGTAGTAAAGCGGCCATCTCTCGCTCGCACGGCGCTACCACGCTTCGTTGCGATGACTTCCACACCTTCGGGGTCGATAAATATCGGCGCCTCGGGGTAACCTGGCTGGAGTAGTGGCGTTTGATGCTGCATCTGAGTGACATTGAGGTTATACGACGGAGACCCACCAGAATAGACACCCGGCTGTACCGATGTAGAGGGCTCTGCTTCGGGATGCCCCGTCTGAATACTCTGAGAATAAGTATCGATACTCGGGAATTGGTATTCAAAAGGGGTGCTCACATCAGCCTGAGTGGGGAACTGAGTCTGGGTGCATCATTCAAACAACCAGTCTGCACATACCCTTCAATCCTAATGTTAGAAGAAACACAATCAAGCTTCTCAGCTTAATCATTCATTTTGCATTATTAATCAACCCAAATTTCACATAAAAGCTAATCAAACTATTCTGAATCAAAATGTTACAGTCAAGGCCTGATTTTATTGAATACAGTGGAGTTTGGCCTTGATAAATGACACAAGCATTAAAATTAAATTATAGCTATTAGTTCCATAGTTATTACAAATGAGGAGAGTTGCCGTTGGAAATTTTTTATTATTTTAAATTGGACATTCTTAGATATTTTGTTTAACGATTGAGTACCCACGTTTTTCTTATTGAAAATATATTAAAATGTCTGAAATACCTTTAAAAAGTATCTCACATTTGAGTCACATGTCTATGTTGATGGAAAATAGACAAAAAACTGAACGGACATCCAATAATGGTAGGTCGAAAAACAACATGTATCTTAAAAGTCAAAATAAAACAAATGAGATTTTAAACGCAATCTCAAAAAATGAAAATGACCAAATAGCTATTTTGCCCGCCCTATATTAGATTAATTTGCTTTCTTGAAACGCCTGTCGGTACCACTTTAGTTAATATATTTATTTTATTATTTCAAGTATCTTTCATATAATGTACATTTTATTCTACTACGATTCCCTAAACTTAAATCCTGACTCCGTCATTGATTATGGACAATTATATATCTTAAGATCCATTTGACTAGATTCATAACAGAATTACCCAAAAACTAATACATATATATTTACTTTTAGGTCTCATAATTTTTTAACAAAAAAATTAAAATTTTAATCTCGAGAAAGAAAATTTTAATTTAAAAGGCAATCCAAAACGCACAATTGAAAAGAAAACTCTTTTTTTTTAAAAAAAAACTAAATTGAAACGAAAACTCTAACTCGGGTAAATTTAAGAGTCCGGAGCTAAACTCTTTTGACCCGAATTATTACTTTTTTTTACCATAGGTCCATAACTGTACCGACTACATTATTTAATGAATTGTATCTATTAAAAAATACAATAAATTGGTGATGGGTACCACTCACGGAACACGTTTTTTTTGGGGGTGAAACTATCACCTAACACTTGGTGATGGGTACCACTCACCTAACACGTTTTTTTAGCAACTAAAGAATTATATAAAAAAATAAAATCAATATATTTTGTATTTCACGAAAATTGAACAATTAAACCAAACAAAACCAAACCGAATGCATCGGTTTGAGATTTTGTATAGTTGTATTGATTTCAAAATTGAAAATTGAAAATTTCGCCCTCATTTAAAAAATGTTTAGAATCAAACCAATCCGAACCATAAATATCCATACTTAGCACATTGGTTAATGAATTGTATCAATTAAAATAAATTAATTGAAGACAATAAAATAGTTATGGGTACCAATGTTGTTAAAATCCCGATTTAAATCGTAAAATTATAGGGAAGGAAAACGATTTGAATCGAAAATAAAATCGAAATCTGGTAGAATCGGAGTAGAATCGGATTGTAAAATCGTACAATTTTACAATTCTACCGATTCCACAAATTTACTATTTCCAGGCGGATTTCGGCTATTTCTAGACATAAATTGGCTATTTCCAGGCGAATTTCAACTATTTTCAGACATAAATTGACTATTTTCAGGCGGATTTCAATTACTCGTTAATAATGTCAAAATTATTTGTTCAGTTCTCTAAGTTTCGTATTTTAATAACATCTTGGTGTTCATATTTGTTGCTTATTTATAGAATCGGTAGTCTGATATTTTTGTGGTTTATTTTATTTTGATGTTTTGAAATATTTATAAGTTAAAAATTATATTTTGTCGCGTTTTTATATTTTAAAAAAACTTGTGAAATTATGTTTTATGGATTTTCGCATATAGTTAGACAATATGATGTGATTTATATGTTAATTATTGTTATTTATATATAAAATATATATTTTAATTTTTTGGTATGATTTATTTTACGATTCACGATTTTACGATTTTTCACCCTCCACCGATTCTACGCAGAATCCCGATTTTAACAATGGGTACCTCTCACGTAACACGTTGGATAAAAAATGGCAGATGCCTATTCTGCCTACAAAATCAAGTAGGCCCGTAGTGGTGATGGGAGTGAATACATCTAAAATTTTCTCAGAAAAAAAAAATGGTCGTCCAAAAAAAAATTACATTTGGCCTTTCAGTATGATATTTCCCTCAATTTTAAATTTCTTTTTCATCGAGAATGAAAGATTTAAGGTGTGTTTGTTTTTATGAATTTTTTTTTTGGGATGAAAATTGACCTATTCATTACTAGAAGAAACAGTACAGTCTCCAGGATCCATTACACTCAAAAAAACTATTTGAATCCTGGTCAGAAAAAACCTCACGAGGGAGGGACCTAAGAGGAATACTACCAACAAAAGAGGAGGTTTTTGCCCATTTAGCAAGCTTATAGGGGCAGCCTTGTTACAAATTCTAGGAACTAAAAATAATTTACAATTATAGTTATCAATAAGCCACCTACATTGATCAATAATAGATCCACCTTGCCATTCCATAGCTTCCTTGTACCCCTTGAGAGAGAAAATGACATTAGAAGAATCTCCTTCAAATATAGTACGATCAAGCTTAAAAGTAGAAGCCAAATTAATGGCCAAAAGAGCTCTTTTAGCTTCAACTGTGTAAGCATTTGGAGTCAATCCTTTATCTACCCAAGCCGCATTAATACATCCATTTTCATCCCTAGAGATAGCAGCCACGGTATATGAACCTTCATCAAAAGTAGCATCAAAATTCACCTTCATCCAGTTTGGTGGGGGCCGCATCCATACATTCCTAACCAAATTAGTTTTTATTTTAAGTCCTCTTTTTTGATGCAGCTTCATTATACTCTTTAGCCAACATGATGCACCATTCAAATATAACATCCCAGTTCACAAGAGAGGCCCCAAAATGAATGGAATTCCTCTCTTTCCAAACCTGTTCCATAACTACAATAGCAAAATTAGTAAACATACGAATGTCATATTCATGTAAAGGGAACATTGAAATAGGATCAAGAACACAATCAATCCATTGAAGCATAGACAATGAATTAAGAGCATCAATCTTGATATTCCAAGGAGATTTCCAACAAAAAAGCACAGACAAAGGACATTAAAGGAAAATATGAATAAGCGAATCCACACTATCATTAGCACCACATAACAAACAGGAGATATTTCCAACATAAAAAATAGAGGCAAGTCTAGACTTGGAAAGCACAATATCACCCAAATTCTCCACAGAAGATGCTTGTGCCTCAGGTGTAATTTTGAATTCCATAATCTGTTTCCAAGTAGTCATCGGGATAGAAGAAGAAGTCGAAGTAGTAGTAACTCTATCTTGTTGGCTTAATCGATACGTAAAACGGACCGAGAATTCCCCTGACTTGGAGGGGGACCAAACAAGAAGATCGAGTTCCAAATATAATGGAATATGTATACTTGGAATACTCTTTGCAATAGAATCAGGAAAAAGACTATGAATATAGTTAGTTTTCCAAGAATTTGACACCAAATCAATAAGATCAGATACTTGCCAAGGAGAGTGATCAAATTTCAAAGAAGAATCAGGTATAAACATCGGAATAGAAGTTATCCAAGGATCAGTCCATATCCCTCGATTAGTAATATTCACAACTTTAAGCAAGCCCCATTTCCTAAATTTTCCTTACTTTTCCAAATAGATTTCCATACCCAAGAAGCCTGCTCTCGATAAACTTGAGATTGGATGAGTGATTGAACTCCCAAGTATTTAGATTGCAACAAACTCACCCACAACTTATTCTTGTTAGCACACATATTCCAAGCAAGTTTAGTGTTGAAAGACAAATTAATGTCACGGATCCTCCTGAATCCTAATCATCTTGCTTCTTTAGGTAGACATATAGAATCTCAACTTTTGAGACAAAGATATCTAGATTCCCCCGTCTTGACACCCCCACCAAATTTTTTGAATACATTTATCAATGTCATCACAAATAGAGATAGGTAGAGAGACAGATTGAATCACATAAGAAGGTATAGACTGAAGAACAGATTTAATAAGGACACTTCTCCCTGGTTGTGATAAACATCTCATCTTCCACCCATTAAGCTTACCAGTTATCTTATCCATAATATAAACAAAGGCTTTCCTCTTACTTGTAGATTTACAAAGCGGAAAACCAAGATGTTTAGCTTTATGATCACAATTAGACATGTTATGAATACCACAAATAGTGTTCTGAAGCTCAATGGATGTATTAGGACTAAAATGGACACAATACTTATCCTCATTAACCTCTTGCCCTGACCAACCACAGTAAAGCGATAAGCATTTATTGATATTTTCAGCTTCTTCAGACGTAGCCTGACCATAGATAACAAGATCATATGCATACATGAGATGGGAAATAGAAGATCTAGTTCTGCTAATTTTAACACCATGAATACCACCTAATTGTTCAGTAGAACTAATGGTCCTAGAAAGAAGGTCAAAGAAGAGAACAAAAAGAGCAGGGATGTAGGATCCCCCCGTCTAATCCCTCCAGATGCAGCAATATCACCATAAGTAGAACCATTGATAAGAATCGAGAAAGAAGTGGAAGATATACAAACATAAACAAGATGGACAAACTTATGGGAGAAACCATGATTTAACATAATTTGAGCAAGAACATCCCATTCCACACGATCAAAAGCCTTGGCCATATCAGTCTTAATAGCCATAAAACCTTTCTTACGTTTCTTATTCTTGATATTATGCATAACCTCTTGATTAATGATCGTGTTCTCGGTAATGCATCTATCAAGGACAAAGCAGATTGAGCTGGAGAAATAATGTTAGCCAAGAAAGGTCTAATCCTATTTGCAAGAATTTTAGATATAATCTTATAACACACATTGCAAAGAGCAATAGGCTGAAAATACTCCACTTTCCTAGCAAGATTCTTCTTAGGAATTAAGGCCAAAAAGGTTTTATTAAACTAATTATCCATAACACCATTCTTAAAGAATACCCGAACAAAGATAATAACCTTACACTTGATAATGTTCCAATAGGCCTTATATAAATCAATGGACATGCCATCCGGACCAGGGCTTTTAGAGGAAGGCATAGAGAACACAACATCTTTAATCTCATCCTCAGTAGAAACTAAATAGAGATCAGAATTATCACAACTATTAACAATAGATGTAATCAAATTATCAAAAGACAGGGTAAAAGTTTGATTATTAGAAGAAAATAGATTAGTGTAGTATTGATAAAAAAAAAGGTTACCAATATGTTTCCCAAGAATTATCCTCATTATGCAATTGATCAATCCAATTAAATCTTCTTCTAATAATAGTAGAGAGATGGAAAAACCTGGTATTTACGTTTCCCTCTTCAAAGCTTGAAATTCTCGATTTATCCTTCCAAAAATTTTCCTCCCTTCTAAGGACTTCAGCAAGTTCAATATGTTTTGCAGCCTCGATAGCAAGATTGGAAGAAGTTTGATCTAGATCTTGAAGTACACCAATGTCATCTTTAAGTTTCTTAATAACAGAATGGATATGACCAAAAGAATATTTGTTCCATTTCCAAAGAGCTGACGTAGTCCTATTTAATTTGAGCCCGAAAAGAAGATGAGGAAGACCAGACAAAAGAAATTTCCATGCCTCTTCAACCACAAGAATGGAAGCAGAGTATTTAATCCACATAGATTCAAACCGGAAAGGTCTAGGACCTTGTTTATAGGAAGAAGCAGTATCGAGCAAAATAGGATTATGATCAGAATTAATAGCATGAAGGTGGCAAATCTTAGCCTTAAGGAACAAAGTTCTCCAAGCTCCATTCAAAACATCCCTATCAAGACGCTCTCGGATGTTAGCCTCGCCAATCCTTTTATTATTCCAAGTGAAAGGAGAACCAGAAAAACCACCATCAATCAACCTCAGGCTATCCAAAAATTTGCCAAAACCACCCGATCTAGAAGAGGTAACCGGATTCCCACATTTTTTTTAACTCTGATTGCAAACAGTATTAAAATCACCTATTACAATCCAAGGGCCAAGAAAAACCTCACCCACCTCCCTAAGATTTTCCTAAAATATCAATATATACTTCTTCTTTGGAGGTCCAAAGACACAAGTCAATTGCCAAGGCACAGAATCAGGATGCGATACAATAACAACATAATCAAGTAAGGAGTAGACACCACCACATTAAGATCAACAGATGAATACCACGCTAGAGCTAAACCTCCAGCACGACCAGAAGACGGAACGATCACAGAATTAAAGAAATCCTAATGAGTTTATCACATAAAAGGTTTTAGGGAGAGAAGAGCATTTAAGTTCTTGTAAGAAAATAATAGATGGTTTATAAGATCTAATTGTGTCCCGCAAGGTTGTGGTTACCGAGGCTCGGGCAATACCTCAGCAATTCCATGAAATAATGATCATTGAGAATTCGAAGACCTAATATGGGTCTCCTCCAAAGAAGAACTAGGATCATAATGACCCTCCAAAGTAGCAACCTCATCCAGAAAATCTAAATCAGCAGAAGAAGCAAAATCCTCCCCGTACGGAAGCCTAACCCCACAATTTTGATTTAATAGAGCCTCAGGACCATCAGTAATATAAATTAAATTAGCATTAAGGTTGACCAACTTAACCAAGAAATTATGATGACTGTGAGCTTTATTTTTCCTCCTTGGCTTCTTTTTTACTCGGATAGTCCTCTTCTTCACCACCATAATCGTACCTTCCTCCATAACCTCCATCTCCATCTCCACATGGCTCAGCTTCTGGAAGCATTTGACGAACATCCTCTCTTATACCAAATTTCTTATTTGGCAATCAATAAAATTTTAAAATTGAAATTTCAATTATAATTCCAACCCCCTCAATTCAAAAAATCACTTATATTTTATAATCAAAGAATTTTGAATTCCAATTCTACAAGCGTTATTGTATGTTATAAATATATCATACATACTAGTTATTTTCTCTCACATAAATAAATATATATAAAATGACCAAAGTACCATTAGTATAAAATGACAAAATACCTCTAGTATAGAATGACTAAAGTACCCTTAATTTAAAATAGTTAATGTTCTTCGCTTAAATGATAAAAATACCCTTTGTACGATTTCGAAAAATGCCAATAGGGAAAAATTAAAATAATACCCTTAGCACAAAACGACGTTTTATAAAAAAAAAATTCACAAACATATATAACATAAAATCACAAAAACATGGTGAAATATTTCGAAAATATTCTTGATGCAAAATGACGAAAATACCCTTAGGTCAAAATGATGAAAAAATCTTTGAGAAAAATGAAAAAATTACTTTTGGCTCAAATAGCTAAAAATTCCTATGATGAAAAATGCCCCAAATACCCTTGATGAAAATGACGAAAATGTCTTGGCAAAAAAATGAAGAAAATGCGCTTAATGCAAAATACAAAACGCTCCCATAAAAAAATGGGGAAATGTCTCTTGTGCAAAATTACAAAATTAACTTTGAATAAAAAGATTTTTTTTTAGCACAAAATGACAAAATTACCCTTTTTACAAAATGACAAAAAATTCGTTTATTTGAAATGCCTAAAATAGTTTCGGTATAAAATGAAGAAAATACATTTGTTGAGAACTAATAAAAACGTCATTCATACCAAAGTAAAAATAATAACCATGATGAAAATGACAAAATACCACTCGTTTTAAAAAATAATTTTTTTGCAATAAGGATAATTTTGTCATTTTATAAAATGGGCATTTTCACCATATAAACCTAGGGGCAATGGTTTTTCTTCATTTCCATAGGAGTATTTTCAAGATTTTTTGATTTATTCAACTTTTATCAAGTACATATTCGTTATTATTCACAATGAACTAATTCCACTTTAACAAGGATATTTTTTTGTCATTTGCAACAAAAGCAATTTTTATTTTTTTTTTAAAAAATGGACCATGAAAATTTTCTTCATATTACGCAAAAGGGAATATTTTTATTTTTAGTAGGGAATTTGCATCATTTTTTATACCCGAAAATTTTTCGTCAATTTCTACTAGGGGTATTTTTGCATTTTCCATCAAAGATATTTTCTTTTTTCAATGGAATTTTCTCCAATTCATACTAGAAAGATTTTATTCAGCAATATGAATATATATTTTTTAATTTTGCAACAAAAAATATTTCAGTCATGTTAAAGCAATGATATTTTTGTCATTTTAATTCAAAAGGTACTTCAACTATTTGTATTAGGGGAATATTAGTGTTTTCACACTAGATGCATTTTTTTTTTTAATTATGTGATTTTTTTAGTGTTTCAAACATATAATTATTTGAATTCCACATCAATTCCATAATTTACCAAAAAAAATGAATTCAATTATTTAGAATTGGAATTTCTTATGATTCTAATTCTTGGAATTCCATAGAAATGGAAAATTTTTGAATTCCAATTTCTTGTAATTTCATAGAATTTCATAGAATTGGAATTCCAATTCGAAAACCAATATAGAAAAAGAAAGGAGGGCGAGAGGGACACTCGACACAACCTGTCCCATCGAATGAATCATCCGCAGTTACGGAGAAACAAACTCCATGGAATTGGATCTTTGGAATTTTGAATGGTTTTTCAATTTCAATTTCTTGTTTGGCTATAAAGAAAATCATGAAACTGGAAATCAAATTTCAGTTCTCTTGTTTGGCTCTCAATAAAATTTTGGAATTGCAATTCCCACCGCTCAATTCCAATTTATAATTAAAATTTTGAATTTTAGTTCCATAAGATTTGCTTTATGTTTTAAATTTATCAATAATACAAATTATTTTCTCTTCAATAAATAAATATATGTGAAATGACCAAAGTACCCTTAGTGTAAAATGACAAAATATCTCTAGTACAAAATGACTGAAGTGTCCCTAATTTAAAATAACAAATGTTCTTCGCTTAAATGACAAAAATAACCTTAGTACAATATCGAAAAAGAGAAATCCCCTATTATAGCTCTTATCTATTTACGTATTTCTATAAATAGATTTATCTTTTTATTAGGTTATTCTACTATCCCGGAAAATCCCACCCACCACCACCACCGCAAACCGCCTCTCCCACCACCGTCCAAATAACAAAAATATCCTTTTCATCTCTTCTTTCTACCTTATTTATCCTCATCATCTTCTCATCTTCCGTTCATTCCCAAGTTGTTCCTGTAATACCAGACCAAAGAATCCTATTCAATCTAAAAAAACACTGGGAAAATCCAAAATCCCTTAATTCATGGAATACTACTTCATCCCCACCATGTTCATGGCCGGAAATCACCTGCTCCTCTGACAATTCCTTCATTTTGGCACTTTCCCTAGGAAGCAAAGGGATATCGGAAAAAATCCCAAGAAATATGAGAGCTTTAAAGAACTTGCAACTGGAGGCTAATTTGTTTACCGGGACGTTTCCGGAGGAAATAGGGAATTTGGAGAATCTTGAAACTCTTCAGATGGCTTATATGGAATCGGGTTGCTCAGGATTCGCTCATAATTATGGACAAAAATGCCATTGACTGATATCACGTGTGCAAGGAACGTGCTTTCCTTTTGGCTTGAAAAGTGACTGGATTCACTAATTGGACATTTATAATGACCCGTAAAAAGATGCGGCTATAAATAGCCTGATAAAAATATAAGTTTATTTATAGAAATACGTAAATACATAAGGGCTACTAATATGGAATTTCTCTATCGAAAAGTACCGTTAATGAAAAACCACAAAGGCACAAAAAATAATTTTTTATTAAAAAAAATCACAAACACATAATTAAAATTAGGGAAATCAGCATGTTTAGTCCCCCAGGAATTATCGGTTAGCCTGTAAAGTCCTCAATGTTTAATTTCAGCCTGTAAAGTTCCTTAGGAATTTTTATTCAGCCTGTAAAGTCCCTAATGTTTAATTTCAGCCTGTAAAATCCCCCAGGAATTTTCGGTCAGCCTGTAAAGTCCCTTATCTATAACAAGTTGCATATAGAGGTTCCACCGCCTCTTCTGCTGCGGAATCAGGGCAACCCCAAATTCATGTCATCCCCGTGCTTAATAAGCGGGGGAATAATGGTCAGTTTCAATCTATTAAATTTATAAAATACAAAAAATCTGGGACTAGGTAAGGGAACTTTACAAGCTGAACGAAAATTCCTGGGGGACTTTACAGGCTTAAATTAAACATTAAAGGGCTTTACAGGCTGAACGAAAATTCCTGGGGGACTTTACAGGCTGAATGAAAATTCCTGGGGGACTAACTAGGCTAAAATTAAACATTGGGGACTATACGGGCTAACTGAAAATTCCTGGGGGACTAAACAGGCTGATTTCCCTTAAAATTACCAAGGATGAAAAATTACGAAGACACGCTTGATGCAAGATGATAAAAATACCCTCGGCTCAAAATGATGAAAAATATGAAAAAAAAACATTTATCCCAAATTGCTAAAAATTTCTATAATGCAAAATAAACTAAATATTCTTAATAAAAAATGACGAAAATATCTTAACGTAAAACAACTATATCTTTACCTCAACCCACTCATTTAATACCTTTGTGAAGATATCAATCTTATCGACAGGTACATTTACCGGCCAACCAGTGGATAAAAGACCTTCATATCCAACGCCCAAAAAATGCGCGTACTGCAGCAAAAAATAAAGAACGCGTCACACAGAATCACTTAACCCCAGAAACCCAAAACGGCTCCTGTTCGTCTTCCTCCCCACGATGAGCTTCATCCTTAATAAGAATAACCACCTTCCCACGAAAATCAAACATTAAAACTTCATCAAATACCTATTAATCGGTAATTTTCCACACGTTCACCCCCAATTAATCAACCACCTAATGCTTCGTGTTCCTACCCACGATTTCCTTCACCATTAATGACGATTAACCACCTACACACGAAGAAACCAATTAAACTTCATTAATAACTATTAATCTGGTTACCTCCGCACACGTTCACACGAATTAAAACCCCAAATCACATTTTGAATAGTATAAATATAAGAATCAACACTAAAATCAGTAAGTAATTTCAAACCCTAGAAAAGCTTACAGCAATTTTACAGAATAGTAATAGTTATTCTAGTTTTGTTACATAATTATGGATCAAAATAGACAAGTTTTTCAAGTATCCAGTGGTTTTAAACGTATTGTACACATCAACAATCTGATCCTGAAGAACAAATCTGCATACAAACAAAAATTAGACAGGCTTAGAGTGTCAGATTTTTTGGGATTCACTCAGATAAAATTGTCTAAAATATCTATTGATGCGTGCAGTTTTTTTGCCGAAAACTACGATGCTGGTGAAAAATATATACTACTCTCTGATGGCCGTAAGCTTTACATTACAACAGCTGATATTGAGCGAGTATATGGTGTGGAAAACAAGGGTGAACCCTTAAATGAAAGCCTACTGCCAAAAGCAGCATGGGCTAAGGAATATTGTGAAACAAACAATAATATAAAGATCAGCAGAAAAGCTTACATGAAGGAGGAACTGGTGAAAGAAATGTTGGAACAAGATGAAATAGAAGTTGAGGACAAGTGGTGTGTCCTATACATCTTGTTTGTAATGTCTACAACGATGTTGGCGGATACTACCGAAAGCATGAACATGATGTATGCTATGATGTTGGAGCCATTGACAGATGCAAAAAAATTCAATTGGGCATAGTTTTTTGCAGCAGTGATGCACGAAAGACTGCAAACAAACAAAATAAAAATAGCTTCAGACCAGACGAATGTAAAGACTGTTGGAAATATGCATTTCACGATGGTATGTCCTGTTTACAGTTATTACAATTACGAATAATAGCTATGCGTTACATTATTAATACCTGTAGCATCTATAGCTTTTTTGAACTAGTCCAATAAATGAAACTAATAGCTATAACACACGCATATAATAGCTATTATATGTGGAGGATATTAGTAATGACAAATATAATGGTAAGCTGGAGAATATATATCTATCATATTCAAAATTATAGCAATAAACGATTCCACCTTCATTGTAAATATAACTGTAATTTCTGTGTATAATAGCTATAACGTAAGGTTTTAATAGCTATGTGTAATGTGCGTAGTAGCTATGTGATGATTTTAGACTTATATTGCTTTAAACTGTTGACTAGTTTTATACAGTTTTTGCAACACCTTTAAAAGCAGGTTCATTATCTTGACTACATGACCGGACAACACTCATCAAGACTCACAAAAACATCAAAAATACTGGGACAATCAAAATGTCTTGGTTAAAATAGACAACATTCGGGAAATTGGACTCTCAAGTGTGGAAGAAGGTATTTATGAAGGCGAGGAGAAGGGAGATGAATCAGACTAGAATGAACCATTTCAAAAAAAGAAGAAAAGGAAAACCTCTTCTACATGTGTACTAGACGATTTATATAACCTTGAAAGGAAATATGAAATCAAGCTGGAGCGTATAAGGGGACAAATTACTTCAATGACAAAAAAATTATTTGTTAAAATGTCTTTTTCAAGCTGTTTTTGCTTTGTAAAACTAATTTTATTTGTATGATATTAGATTGACTTGTAGTTGAAGAAACTGAAAAAATAGAAAAGGTAAAACCCCCAAAGGGGAAAGGAAAGAAAAAATCACTATCGGAGAAGAAAACATGAAATAGTAAAGCACTCAACGTTGATTATGCACTGGTTCAGTTCTCTTGGGGTGATGGACCGGATAATGTGGCATTCGTAAGAGATGGGCTCCTTACCTTATACATGAGATCTCTAAAAGTCGGAGAAAGAATGGAAAGCACGATAATAGATGCTTGTGCACACATGTTGCACAGGAAAGAAAGAAAGGAAGTGACGTTTAGACGCTTCTTCTTCACAACAACAATATCAAGTGTTGCAGCTAGTGCAAACTTAAATAGTGGGGATATAATTCAATTCATGAATGATAAATTCTTCAAAACACTGCCATACTTGCCTAGGAACAAAGTTGGAGAGCGATGGATACTGCTGGAAGTTGAAATAGTAAGTTTCCTTGCCTATTATGATATTTAACTATTATTACAACTATTCAGCATTATGCATATAATTATTAATTACAACTGACATATCTATTATAAAGATTCAATACCTATTTTTAAATTATTCACTAACATCCGTTCAATTTGTGAAAATATACAGTTTTACGTTCCAATGTGTAGCAAATGATCACTACTGGCTAATCACAATCGACATGAAAACAGGCAAACATTGGTGTCTGAGAAGCTTGGATGTGGAAAATCATGTTATCAATACATTTTATAAACCAATTGCAGATGCTGTTTTTGCATTTCTTAAACCATTGATGAGATATGCTTTACCAAGTGAAAAGATGCCTACGTTCCTGCCAAATTTCGAGTGGGGATCAGTACCAATACAACGTATCAGCACTCCTAACAGTTGTGGTGTCTTCTTACTGAGCATGATGGAACACTGTGAAGGGAGTCTTTCGTCCAATTGTTTTTTGATATGGCCGACCGCCGAGTACGATGTTGGGAAGCGGGAAAACATTGCATCGCAACTGATGAATCACTCAGAACACAGTTCTGGAATGGAACAAATCACAAGCAAAAGAAGTGATAAAAATTAGAAAAATTTAAATGTAATGCATTTTAATTATATTCTTCGAATTTGAATGTTTTTTAGTATATAACGTGTGACCTTAATAGCTACCACACTGATAGATATTACAACTGCAAAAACAATTGTCATTAAAAACAATCCTAAATATTATTACATAATAGTTATCCGTCATCAAACAAATAGCTATTAAAAATGATAAATACAATTGTCACCGTTAACATTCCTACAGTTTATTCACCTCTAAATAACCTCCTAAAACAGTTGTTAATATACTAACTGATAACCCCCCTCCCACAAGCAGTTCAGTCTCCAAATCCAGATCCGTCTCTATAACCACAAAACCCTTCAAAATCTGTTTAAAACATGAAATATCATATATAATCTACTTAAACACTGATACATAGCTCTTATACAAGTACATAGTAGCTATTATACACATACATAATAACTATATACAAAGGAACAAAAATATGAAGTTCTCCATCACTACGTTCTAACCTAACTTACAAGGACAGTGAAAATATAATTTCAATAACAATAGTTGTTATACACCGATAAAATTAAAATAATCATTACATCTTGGATTTGACTCAACATCACTATAATTTGTTACAGCCAAAAAAAATATAATCAGAAACATAAAGCAATTCCCAGAAGGAAAATCCATTGAACGTAGTGATGGAGAACTTCATATTTTTGTTCCTTTGTATATACTTATTATGTATGTGTATAATAGCTACTATGTACTTGTATAAGAGCTATGTATCAGTGTTTAAGTAGATTATATATGATATTTCATGTTTTAAACAGATTTTGAAGGGTTTTGTGGTTATAGAGACGGATCTGGATTTGGAGACTGAACTGCTTGTGGGAGGGGAGGGGGGGTTATCAGTTAGTATATTAACAACTGTTTTAGGAGGATATTTAGAGGTGAATAAACTGTAGGAATGTTAACGGTGACAATTGTATTTATCATTTTTAATAGCTATTTGTTTGATGACGGATAACTATTATGTAATAATATTTAGGATTGTTTTTAATGACAATTGTTTTTGCAGTTGTAATATCTATCAGTGTGGTAAATCCATTGAACGAAACAACATAAGACGATATATTAAATCAAAATGAAATTCCATTGAAGGAATCAGATAAGAAAAAAAAAACAAAAAAACAGAGAAACATGACGATGAGGAAGATGAATTAGGTTTGTTCCGCTATATTAACACATAATTATCATGATTGTGATAATAAAACAGAGAGTTTCCCAAATTAATCCCATCAACCGTGATTATAGGCAATAAACGCGTGAAGAAATAATAATGAGATCGCGCACAAATCGCGATCTCAACTAACATTCGCAGAAAAGGCGCGCAACAACAGGGGATTTAAAAAAAAAATTCACTGTGCTGCTGACCTTGGACATCAGAATCAACCCAAACCACAGGATGAAGAGGGAAATGATCCAAGAGGTGAAAACAACCCTACATCAGCACAGTAGCGCTGGCTACATTTTCATCCAAAATTAACCACTGAATAGAAATTTTAGCAGGAGACATTAAAGGCCCCCATTTACAAGATCGGGGACAAAGAGAGGGGGCGGTTGGCAGTCGCCTCCCAAAATTTTAAAAAATACTATTATATATAATAAATTTTAGAGCGAATTGCCTATTTTAGACCTAAACAATTTTAACTTTTCGGTTTTTAGACTAAACTTTGTTTTCGACCTTTTGTAGACCTAAACAATTTATGAAAACCCCGATATAGATTTTTTTCAAATTTCCGACAAAAAACTCACCGACATGCAAAACTGTGTCGTTTTGACAGGGGTAAAAAAGTCATTTCAGCTTTACAAAACGAATTGCTTATTTTAGACTCAAACAATTTATACTTTTCGCTTTTAGACTTAAACTTTGTTTTCGACCTTTTGTAGTCTTAAACAATTTACGGGCACCCTGACATAGATTTTTTTCAAATTTCCGACAAAAAACTCACTGACATGCAAAACTGTGTCATTTTGACAGGGGTAAAAAAGTCTTTTAAGATTTACAAAACAAAACAAATAAATAAATAAATAATTGAGCCGACCCAATCAAATCCAACCCGACCCATTTTCCATGTATTCTCCCCATTCTCATCCTACCACCATCTTCATCTTCTCCACCCTAACCACCATAATCACAATCAACACCATCAACATCTCCAACATCACCATCTTCTCCACCCTAACCACCATAATCACAATCAACACCATCAACATCTCCAACATCACCATCTTCTCCACCATCACATTTCTTTTTTAAGAACAACAAGGTTTTCAAATCTTCAATCCCCATATTACCTTGTTGTTTGGGGATAGCCAAATTTTTGGGCTTTTCTGTTCATAGTTTCCACTTAAGATTGTAATTAGGATTTCGTTTCTACTTATAAATAGAATACTTATGTAACATAATTATTGAATTGCTACATAGTAAATATCCTGGTTTGGCAGCGCCCTAGACTAGTCGATTTGGCATAACTGGGTTAACAATTTCTTGGGTATTTTTTTATCTTTTTCGATCTCGTTTTCTCTCACATTGTTGCTGTTTATTTCCTAACATTTAGCTGGTGACTCGATTTTATTTCTAGAGTGGTTATTTATTTATTTTCATGCTATGGTTATTTTTTTCTGTAATGGTAATGGTATAGTTATGTAGGTAGGATGGTCAAAAATCGTCAAGTCAGTCATGTGCCTCACAATTGAGGCACTTTTTAAGAGTATTTCAGACATTTCAACCCAATTCTCACGAAAAACACTTGGGTACTCGGTGAGTTAAAATAAAATAAATTTGAATACCAAATTTAAACTAACAAAAAATTATAAACCTATCTTCTCCATTTTCACCCCGTCAAAACGACACAGTTTTGCATGTCGGTGAGTTTTTTGTCGAAAATTTGAAAAAAAAATCTATATCGGGGTACCCGTAAATTGTTTAAGTCTACAAAAGGTCGAAAACAAAGTTTAAGTCTAAAAGCGAAAAGTATAAATTGTTTGAGTCTAAAATAAGCAATTCGTTTTGTAAAGCTGAAAAGACTTTTTTACACCTGTCAAAACGACACAGTTTTGCATGTCGGTGAGTTTTTTGTCGGAAATTTGAAAAAAATCTATATCGGGGTTTTCGTAAATTGTTTAGGTCTACAAAAGGTCGAAAACAAAGTTTAGTTTAAAAACCGAAAAGTTAAAATTGTTTAGGTCTAAAATAGGCAATTCGCTCTAAATTTTATATATAGTTCGGAATATTTTATCAAATTCGCCCCCAATATTTTTTTTTCCAATTTTTATATATACTTCGGCATACTGTTGCAGTTTTCGCCCCCAACGCCAAATTACTGGCTTCGTCCTATAAAAGATCTTCAGTAATATTTTCTTTTCGATGCAATAGCATGGCCCATGACATAATTTTTCACTGGTTTCCATACGTAAGGTTAGAAATAACTATTGTTCAGGTTCTGATTCATCACTATTGTTCAGGTTCTCTTACTTTTAGCAACTAGCAAGTCATTTAAGATAAAGAGTACCAGCATCCAGATGGAAGCTTATTTCACTGAAGGTTCAGTGCTGTAACTACGATGGAAAAAAAATACCTTCGTCATTTTGCAATGAATGCATCCTTTTTTTTTTTAAATTGGACCATGAAAATTTTCTTTATATAACACAAAGGTAAATTTTTAACTTTAGTAGAGAATTTTCATCATTTGTTATACTTGGAAAATTTTCGTCAAAGATATTTTTGTTTTTCAACATTATTTTTCTCCAATTAATACTAGAAAGATTTTCTTTAGCACTATGAATATTTTTTTTTTAATTTTTCAACAAAATTATTTCCGTAATGTTAAAATAATGGTATTTTTATCATTTTACTTAAAAGGTATTTCAGCTATTTGTATTAAAGGAATATTAGCTTTTTTCCCACTAGAGACATTTTGTTCATTTTATTTTTAATTATTTGAGTTTCATACAAATATATTAGAATCTGAATTGAATCCAAATCAATTTTATAATTTTACCAAACAAAGGAATTCAATTATTTGGAATTGGAATTTCTTAGGATTTTAATTCAAGAATTCCAAAGAATTGGAAAAATCATATAATTATAATTCCGTGTAATTCAATGGAATTTCATAGAATTTGAAATTCTAATTCCAAAACCAATTCTAAGAAATAAATACACCCTAAATGATTTTAATGAGAAAAGATTAGTAGTAGCTTTTGGAGTAAGGACAAGTACTTGGGAAAATTCAATCTTAATACCTTTTTTTTTTTTTTGGATTGGTTTCACAATCTCTTCACATGAAATCGGGGCATAGGATTTCGCTCAATTAATATGACGGAACTGTAGGAAGGTTAGTCTGGCTCAATTAATATGACGGAACTTTTCGATACATAAAGAAATTGTCAGAAGTTATAAGGCCAGGATTCAGAACGTAATGTAATGTACTTTATTTTTCTTTTTTTTTCTTTTTTTTTTTTTTGGCATGTGACGAAAGTTTTCTTCTACATACTATTATAAAAGTAGAAGAAAACTTGACTTATAGATATATATATTTTTTTTTGGTAACTTTGACTGATAGAGCGGACTTCTTAAATAAATAAATAAGAACTTTTCGGGAAAATATCACTCCAATTAATATACCATAAATTAGCGAAGAAAAGTGAGTTGAATAAATCTAGCTAAGAGAATAAGAATGGCAGAATCAATCTCTGAGAAGGCAAAGGAAGAAAAACTTAAGGGCATTGCAGATTTATATGGCAAAACAACCAATGCATGGGAGGACATGTTGGAGGAGCACATTCACCATGGATATTATGAGCCTGGTTCCGTCCCCTCTAAATCCGATAACCTGGCAGCTCAAGTTCGAATGATCAACGAGGTTCTCCGGTTTGCATCAATTCCAGGTGAGTGATTTTGATGTCGTCGTGAGCTAAATACTAGTATATCTTTCTTAAACAATTGTCACATTTGGTGTCTCATAAATATTAAAAAAGTTTTTTTAACTTTATTCTAACATATTAAGTTATTGATCTAAAAATCAGTTTGCAGTTGTTTTGGTGGATTAATTAAGTATAACTAGGAAAATGATAAAAGATTTATTTATTCCACAAATTGACAAACGAAAAGGAAAGGGTTTGGAAAGAAAAACTTGGACAGTCGCAACTATATTATGATGAATGGAGTATTGCCCAGCTTGAACTTTAATTTTGTCTTTCATAATTGGTTTAAAAGACTATGTTTTTTGGGTATGAAAAAACTTTTTAGATGATCCAGAAAATAAACCAAAAAGAATATTGGACGTTGGTTGTGGTATTGGCGGCACTTGCCGATATCTAGCAAGAAAATATGGTGCACAGTGTAAAGGGATCAGTATAAGTCCTATGGAGGTCCAAAAAGCCCAAGCTCTTGCAGCAGCCCAAGGGTTACACGAAGAGGTATGCAATGGAACTTCAAGGATTCTTTTTTTTAAAGGAATATTGAACTCAATATCAATTGTTGCAAATCAGAATAGTCAAACTCTTTATGGCTTTCATGTGGAACATTCCAAAAAGTCAGTTTTTTTTTTATACCACTTCTCATACTAAAAGCCACGTCATTTTTTCAAAGTTATAGGTTTCATTTGCCAATCGTTGAAACTCCTCGAATTTTAATTTGTCTGATAGTTTCTTTCTTTCTATTACAATTATTTATTGGACATCACCAGAGGAGGAGGAGTAGAAGCCCGGCTGAGCGGGGTGCTCCGTGAGGGGAGTAGTAGAAGTCCCGTTGAGCGGGTGTTGTAGAAGCCCGTTGAGCGGGTGCCCCGTGAGGAGTATAAGCATCCCATACGTGAGAGCCCAGAAGAAATGACAATTAAATCATTCCCCTTGTGTGAGGTGGGTATCGAACCCACAACCTTTAAGGTTGTGGGCAGGCCCTTGCCCCACTGGGAGCTAAGGAACCTTAGATAATTTGTCTGATAGTTGCCTCAATGTTATAGGTTTCCTTTGAAGTGGCTGATGCATTGGATCTACCGTTTCCTGACGGACAATTTGATCTGGTTTGGTGTATGGAAACTGCCGAATACGTTCCTCCCTCTGAAAAAGAAAAGGTTTTGTTCCTATAAATTTATAATTAGAAACTCTCTAAATTTGCCTAATTTTCTCTTTTTATTTAGTAGAGAAACCAGCTGCAACTGTAAGTAAGCGAATTTTGGAGGGAGTATTTGGTTGAATGGTGGTGACCTTTAACATCAGAAATTGCATTTTATATTTAGAAAAAAAAATTTGAACTGTCCAAAGCCTAAAGTATTTCTCACATGGGTTGATTCTCTCTTATACCAATTTGTTGGACCTAAACAAATAAAGCGAGATAGCAACGGAATAATAATATAAAAGCAAATAAAAAGACGTCAGAAAATTACGTTGCTCGCTTAATTGATCTACATCAACAGGCTAAAGAGAAGCAATCACTAACTCTGTGAAAAAAAATACAAATATGGGGAAAACTTTCCAAATTGACAAATCCCAAATAATAGGGGTGTTCATGGTTCGGTTTTATACATTTTTCAAACCAAACCAAAATATTCGGTTTGGAAATTTTGAAACCAATCCAAACCATTTAAAATCTCTAACCCATGCATTCGGTTTGGTTTGGATTGATTTGGTTGCTCGGTTTTGCGAGACACAAAAATATTGATTATAAAGTTTAAAAAAAACTTTATTTAATTAGTTAGTTGCTAAAAATATTAAAAAAAAATATGCCTCTTATTTTCTTAAGGTAAACACAATAAAGAAACAAAATAATAAAATATAAATTCTTGGTCTTGATCCTTACACTTTAAACAAATTACTTCAAAATCATCCTACAAGAAAAAAGAAAAATACAAAAATTCCATAATTATTAGTTCAAAATAGTGAAATACAATAAAATCTTTTGGTAAATCTAAAATCGCATACCAAATGATGACTTTTTAATCTCTTGGTTTAACACTTGAAGAACTTGCACTTGAAAATTCTAAAATGAGATACAAAAGTTAGCAATTATACTAGAAATCATTTTAAGGAAAAATATATTTTATCGCAAAAAAGTCCTTTAATATATATTATATATTTGGTTTGGTTTATAATTTTTTTTTAAACCAAACCAAAAATTTCGGTTTTAATTTAGCTCAAACCGAAATCAGTCTAATACACCGCTCAAACCAAAAATTCGATTTGAATTGATTTGGATCGGTTTGGATTGGTCGATTTCGGTTTTGGTTTTTCTTGAACACCTTACCAATTAATAAGATATATTATATTTTGGTACTCCAACTTTTACATCTCGTTCCGCCTTGAATGTGGGAAATTAGTTACCTTGGGGAATAACGCTCCTTACAATTTAGCCAAAAAAAATAAATAAAAAATAACGCTCCTTACAAATATGGTAACTGGGCTAGTCCGTCGGGACTGAGTTATGTTGGGCTGGCTTTTAACTAGGCCTGAGCATGCATACTAATTGGGCTAGGCTGTGTTAGGTCTATATATGGTTTGGAGGGCTGGGTTTAGTTGGGCCAGGACAATACCTACTTTATTATTATTGCCTTTATTTTTTCTTTTTGTTGCAAAAACCCGTCCTTTCCTAGTATTGGTGAGCAAGTTTTAGGTGGGGCAATATGATGTACAGTTATTTAGCAAAATATATATATATATATATATATATATATATATGATGTACAGTCAAATATCTATATAGTAATACTTTTGAAACTGAAGAAAAATATTATTATAAGGAGATTATTTTTAAATAGAAGCTTACACATAAAAATTATAACTTTAAAAAAATAACTAATATACATTATACAACCTTTGAAAATGAGTCTCTTCATATTTTAAAAACATAAATTTAAGAGATATATAAGATTAATGAGTTAAAAAAAAAACAAATGTACGTACATCATGCATGTACATTGTGTATATATTAGATTTATAAGATTCATTAATGTACATACAATATCTAGGAAATGCAAAAAAAATGTATGTATATCATATATGCATTTAAAATATTCACTCATATATGTTGTATCTTCGAAAATTTAAGTTATTGTCACAGACAATTTTAGATAAGTATTTCATATCATCTTAACTTTAATGTAACATAGCTAAATAATTCTGAATATTTATATAGATATATAAATATATTTAAAATTTAATGTTATTTTATTATTATATGGAGATAAATTTCTTAAGAATGTTCTTAAAAAAACATGGAATATTATAATGTAGAGTTATTCTTATTTATAATTGGTCCCGAGTTGTAACCATAGTTTTATTATTATTATAAGGAGGTTATTCTTATATAGAGTATTACTATATGAAGGTTTTACTATAGTTAAAAATAAAATAAATTGAACTTTTAAATCAATTGTGAACTCTCAAAAATAAATTCATAAATACGAAGTTAAATTTATTACTACAGATTTTATAATTAAATGTGACTTAGCTCAAAATATTAATAATAATAATATACTTAAAAAAACAAAGAAACCTAGAAGTATGTGTGTATATATATACAAATGGCTACAGTGCTGAAGAAAGAGGGTTTTCAGAACAGCCAGCATTGATTTCTGGCCATTAGATTTGTGCCTTTCAGATCCAGTGGTTATCTGCGGTCTGCTGCCAAATATAGCGCGTCACACTGGATCAAGCTTGTTTAAAATCCCTTATTCCCGCCAGTGTCCTGCTTTTCGAGCTGTCAACCAAATTATCCCCCATAATCGCGGTTTTCTTCCATAAATCTCGCCCAAATCATGCTATATCAGCATCATATCTATCAAGACATTCAATTTCCCTATTTTGAAAATTCATTATACCCAAAAAAATCCTTAAAATCCATTATCCTCTGCTTTGTTCTTCATTTTTTTCCCCCCCCTTTTTTCAATTGTTTATTGTTTTGATGTAGAATATAATTTTCGATAATTCACAAAGTTGTTTAGAATTCAATCCTTTCAAATTTGTGATTCTATATTTCTTTCGATGAGAAATCACAAATTTTGAAATTCAATTCGGAATAGTCAAAATTTAATCACGGTAAATTTTTTTATTTATAATTGTAATTATATGTCATCATCATTATGCTTGTGATGTTTGTTTTTCTATTTAACATTCAAGTTGAAAATAATACTGAACAAGATCATATATTATATGGGTTTAATGATTTTACAGTGCATAATGTATTAGATGATTTTCTCCATTAGATGTTTCACGATTTTAGATAATAACTACTGTGTACATTTATTATAGCTATTGTGTGTATATGTTATAGATATTATATAAATGACTTACGGTTATTCCCTTCTGTTTGTTTACCTTTTTTATGGGTTCACCTTCCTCAACTGCAGGATAAATATATAATATAATATAAAACTAAATTTTGCTACAACAAATAAGCATGTAAAATACAGATTTCCAAATTAATATATCAATTAGTATAAATAGCTATTTCCATAATGATTAATAGCTATTTCCATAATGATTAATACCTATTAAATCGAGGTGTCATAGTTATCAGCCCCATCGGAGATGGAGAAAAAATAAGGAATGTGAAAAAAAATCTCAATCTGAGATGAAAGGAAGGAAATATAACGATAATTCGAACAAAAATCACGATTGTGATGGAGAAAATACAGGAGAATCTCAATATGAGATTAAATTAAGGAAATATAAAGATAATTTCGGACAAAAATTAAATTCTCAAATTGTGTTTGGGATTGATCAAATCCTGCAAAATCAATCACCGATGCTTTCTATTCACCATTAATGGAGTTTGTAGATCGTGGATGAAGATGACGCCAAGGGGAACATTTTGGGATTGATTAATGGTGGTGAACGTGTGCGGAGATTACCGATTAATAGTTATTGATGTAGTTTAATGTTTGATTTTCATGGGAAGATGGTTAATCGCCATTGATGGTGAAGGTGATAGTGGGAGGAAGAAGAAGCCGGAGGCGTTTTGGGTTTATGGGGTATGATATTTGAGTGTGATGCGTTTTTTTTTTTGGTTGCAAGGCGTGTCTTTCCTGACTATTGGATCTTAAGTGAATATTATCAATGGGTGGATTGATGTTCTGCAGGTGCTGAACTTTGATGCGTTCAGCACCATAGGCAAGCCGGTATATATATATATATATACACAGTACAATTTAAGGACTAGATGCTTTGCTACCTTTTTATAAGCAACCTTGGATTTCATGACTATTATTTTTACCCTTCACTTCATAGCTTGTCAGGGAGATGGTTCGTGTTGCAGCTCCTGGAGCTACAATTGTGTTAACGTCATGGTGCCACAGGGATCTTTCCTCTTCTGAACAGTCCTTGAAACCCGATGAAGATAAGTTCATGAAAAAGATGTGTGGTTTGGTGCTTTTGCCGCCTTTCTGTTCTGTATATGATTACGTTAGCTGCTTCAAATCTCATCAACTTGAGGTAATTTGTTACTTTAGTTTGTCAAATATATTTCGTGGAGAAGACAATTTCTAATAAAGTTAACTACGACTTACTATTTTTAAATAGGAGAGGGAATGTAATTTAATGCTAAAAGTTTAAAAGGTGAAATTATAGGATTTAGGATCACATGTCAAATGACGGTTCCGTTTGATAGTTCGTTTATTATTATATCTCATAATCTAAATCATAAAATGTCATATTTTAAGATCTATCTACAAGTAGTTAAAATAATCATTGTAAGAGATAATATTTTACGAATTAACGAGAGATATTTAGACAACTTACAGACCAACAAATACAAATGTCTTTTAAACTAAATGTTATGCGCCTTCTAATGCCACTTTATAAATTTTTGTAACTAAATACTTTCTTTATCCAACATAGATATACCCTTTCTGATAGGGTTATATTTCTTTTCGCTTCACGGAACCAACCCCCTCCCCAAAGCATTAAAAAAAACCTCTTTTGTAGATAATAATTTTATAACTGTGATAATCACTGGTTATTCAATGTATAATTTTCTTAAATATTATCTATCCTAAAATTAAATGTTCTAGTTCGGGTTTATGTGATAGGATATCAAGACAGATGACTGGACTCAGTATGCTACCCCATTTGATATTGCAATGGTAGCTTCGGCATCCTCAATTAAGGGTTTCTTTTCAATATTATGGACCGGTGGTAAGTCACTATATTTTTGTATTAAAAATATGGCTATTTTTCTTTGGGTTATTTTTTTTATTTTTTTTGTCACATTCAAGTTTATAATACTTCTCTATTTTTATGCCAAGGATGGGATGCATTGAAGTTTATAAGGGCTTCTAACATGATGATCAAAGCGCAAAAGAATGGCCTAGTTAAACTCCTTGTCCTTTCAAGTCAGAAACCCAAATAAGAGGAAATAAATTTCCTAATATTTTGAATATTTTCAAACATTGAAGAATTTCCGTTCAATGATCCTTGCAAAACATTTGATGTTATATCATTTACAATAAGTCATTGCTATTGTGTTCTGAATTCAAATACTTGAATTCTTTGATCGAGTATCGAGTATGTATTCACTTTAAATACTTAAATTGAAGTTAATTTCAATACAACACTTGAAAGTTTTAATTCCATTTATAAATTTGTAAGTTTTAACTTTTAAATTTGATATCTCCAACTCGATAATAATAAAAAATTAAAAGAAAACGATAAGAGATCAACCACCATCAACCATCAATTCGCCATCCTTTTAACTTTTCTTTTCTATTAAGATGAAAATTGCCTTCCTTTAACATACGCCAAAGCCCACCCGCGTAGTTTTCAACCATATTGTAAATCTTAGCAGCCATCATACAACTTGAACAAGTAATCAGAGAAAATATGTGATGTGAGAGAAAATTGATTCCGCGCGCATGGAATTGGGGGTGGGAAAGGGAGTGTTCAGGAGAGGAGAGAAAGAATAACATTGAATCCTCTAATACACTTTTGTGGCATGATGGGTGTCTAAACCACCATAAATAATATATATAATATTAACAATTGCAGATTGAGATAATGATGAGTAGTGTCGAATCCACAAAGATTGGTTAAATTGTTTCTTTGAAATAAAGCGAGTAAAAATTAGACTTTTTTAAACTTGTGTTTGAAAATAAATGAAGCGGAATCAAATAACGGGAAAACTTAGCCAAAATTATAATATTCGTTAGTTTTTTCTTAATCGGTCATCGATGCGCAAATAATTATAGTTATACAACATAAGCAGGGATGGCAATTTGACTCGTGACCCGCCGATCCGCCCTGCCCCAACGTCTTTTGGGGCAGACCTGCCCCGCCCCGAAGAGAGAACGGGACAGATCGCCCCGCCCAGTCCAGCCCATCCCGAACCCAGCGCCCCAGCCCCCAGCCCATGTTATATTATTATGAAAACCTAATAATCCTCTTTCAAGTTCTCCCTCTTTCTTCTCCCTCTCTTCTTCGCTCTCTTCTTCAAGATTTTTCTCACTCTCTTCTTCTCCTCTCTTCAAGATTTAATATTTCAAGATTTTTCTCACTCTATTGTTAGTACTAATTTGCAATGGTTTTAGTACTACTTTGTTGTTTTCTTGACCAAATGGAAGAAAAAGATTCGATTTTTGTTTAATTTTAGTACTACTTTGCTGTTTTCTTGACCAAATGAAAGAAACAAATTTTAATTTTTGTTTAGTTTTAGTACTACTTTGTTGTTTTCTTGACCAAATGGAAGACAAATATTCGATTTTTGTTTATTTTTAGTACTACTTTGTTGTTTTCTTGACCAAATGGAAGAAAAATATTTGATTTTTTTTATTCTTTGTAAAATAAGAAGAAAAATGGAAGCTGCTATAAAAAAAATGTAGAGAATTAAACTTTTTTTGTTGTTTCTTCTGCAATGATAATGAAAATGGACAAATCTGTGAAGCAACAATATAGACAAATGGACAAATCTGTGCAGCAACAATATGGACAATATGGATAATGATAATGAGAATTAATATGTGAAGCAACAATATGGACAAATCTTCTCTACCAAAACTGAGCTCGGAGGCATCTTTTTTTTTTTTTTTTTAAATTGTTGAATTGAGGAAATTACTTAAAAATCATGGGGCGGGACGGGGCAGATCACGGGGAGGGGCGGGGCAAGCCTTCACAGTCGCGGGGCGGGGCTGGTATTTGAGATACCCGCCCTGATCTACCCCATTGCCATCCCTAATCATAAGGTTCATAGCTCAGGTTGTGGGTTCGATACGCCCTCACACATGGAGAATGATTTAATTGCCATTTTCTTGGGTTCCCTCTTGTGGGTCTTCTACTCCCCTTCATAGGGCACCCGCTAGCCGGGACTTCTAGTTCTCCTCCTTTGTGAGGCACTTCTACTCCCCCTTATTGGGCACCCGCTCAGCCGGGTTTCTATCCGCCCTACATAAGCTACTCCTCTGGTGAGGTCCAAAAAAGTAAAAAATAAAAAATAAAAAATAATTATAGTTATACAAATAATTTTGTTATGGTTGTTGGTAAGACCTAACAACCTATATTCCCTTACATTGTTTATGGCTAATATACGATCTAATTACCACTTCTCCTGCTAATAGAAAACTGTAGATAAAATCGTAGGATTTACTCCATGACAACATTAAGGGTTAGAAGGACATCAATTCTAACTAACAAATTCGTAAGACGGTTCATTTAAGTCCAATTAATTAACCAAAATAGTATGAATGATAGAGGTGGTTACATTGACAATGCAAACTTGCCCAAAGATCAACATGTCGGATTCGGGTGGTCCGATCGACAATGTACCCAAAAAAAAACCGAACAAGGAGCTCTACTTGAATTATAAACATATATAAAAGACAAAGGGTGAGAAGATTAAAGTTTAATTAAATACTTGTAAGAAAGTAGAAGTTATAAAACGATTAAATCTCATTATTGAACAAAAAACCATAACTTCAATTAAACTTGTCTAGAAAAGAGTTTTATCAACTCATGAATAAAATAAGACTCTAGACAAAAAATAAAAATAAATAAAGCTCCTTAAGAATTCACAACTATGGAGAAATAACCTTTTTTAAACAGAAAATTTCTTATATCATTAAGTGATACCAGAGGTTACATGTGGTAGAAGAAAACTCGACGCGTCTCAAAACCATTGAGTTGAGACTCTAGTCCTCATTGTATATTTTGACAAAATATTCGCTTGAGTATCACATGATCTTTAGATAAAAGATAAATTCGTTATACTATTCCCCATTAAAAAATTTGTAAGAGTAGTCACAAGATAGTACATTTAGCCAAAACTAATCTTCTTGGAGGTCTTCAAGTTGAGATATCTTCGTGGAGTCTTGACTTGAAGCCTTTGATCAACATCTTCTTGAAGTGTTGAAGTTCAATAGAAATCTTGAGTTATAGTGTATTGAACTTTACACTTCTTCTTGTCAAGGAGTCTACCACTTTATTCTTTTCTTGTTGGATTGAGTAGCTCTTGACATGTTGATCTTCCTTCTTCATGACTCTGCAAGTACTTCCATGGCATGTGGATTGACTTTAGGTTTGTGCTATGGAGTCTTGCAAAGTGTACCTTTCTTGTGTGTAGGATGATGGTTGTGATGTACACAATGAGTTAATTTACCATTTTCATCAATGTTGGTTTGAGTGCTAACGATCCAGTGACACCCCAACCCTCTCGAGTCGGGAATGTCTCTTGCCTCTCGGCCTCTGGGTTTCTAGCTTTCACAATATCAAGTACATGTGGATTAAAAAAATTACATTCTAAGAAACAATATTATATTCTATGTATTGTAATTTGACTTTGGTCTTCGATTGGATTCAAAAGTCTTCTAATCTTGATTTGTGTCTAGTCTTGACTCAATTCTTTGTCTTGGATCCAATGATATACTTTAGAATGTTCTTATTCTATTCTGCTTAATCCTGCAAAAACTAAAACAGAAAACAGAGAAAGAGTGAGCTATAAATAGCCCAGTGAGTCCCTGTGAAGTGACTGCTAGTGTTTTGAAATTCATTTTATTTCGCAAACATTTTCTTTTGAAGACACGGAGAAAATTTCTTTTATCAGAAATACTTTTCCTTTTCAAAAACATTTTACTTTCTTTTAGGGAAACATTATTTTTATCAAGAATATTCATTCTTTGATTCAATTTCAGAAATAACCTTCCGGAATAAGAAGACCATTCCGGATATTAGATTCAAAGGGCGCCTGACTGACCAAGTCATTAACCCTTTAGTCAATACCAATCTTACACCAGACATGTCCAAAATTTTCAACCACATACCCAGTCATTAAGTGATGAGGCATCATCCATGAAGATAAAAGAGGTCATTCATTCAAATGACCAAGTCCTTAACTCATGCATTCCAAATACGAGTTTCCGAGTAAAACCTTTGTTTCAAGTGTTTAATATTTAATCTAAAGGCTCAAGAGTCAATGAATCCTTCCAAGAATGCAAGGCACAATGATCAAATCCATCTGATAGCATTTGAAGGCAAGATACACAATTGGAAGGAAACGATTAAAAGACATTTTAGGAAACTTGTAAATTAAAGTCTATTCTAGACTTTAATTAAAATTTCAGATTTATGTTATTTATTTATTAAGTATTTAGGCGCATTTATGTTAGTAGTGCTAGAATAAAGGACATGCTGTCCATGTGTTTATATAGTGGTTCAATTATAGCTAGTTTGTTATTCTAGGATTGAAGAATTCTAACTAGATTAGGATTCTTCCTTTGTGGGAATCTTTTTGGATGAAATTCCACTCTATTTAAGAAGGATCTCAGTCAATTTATTGATTAGAGTTTATATATGATATTTCTTAAAGTTATTCCTTAGTTACTTATGAATTGAACTTCTATGTAAAACTTCATTCATTATTTGAGTTACTGTATCAACAAGGTAGTTTTGCTTGTTGTGGTGTTTCATCCTACATCGATAATCAACCTTCTTGGAGTTGCGTTGATTATATTCCCCCGTAAACTACTTTCGAGAAAGAGAAAAATCCGATTTTCAACCTTTTGTGTCGAATCTTGACCTTAAAAATCAAGGTTCCTCATCATTAAGTGTGATACCTCGGTAGCTAGGGTACTCGCTAGTCCGAGTTCACAGGCTAAAGTTCCAGAGTCAAACCTCCTAATCCGAGAAACATTCAGCCTTAACATTTGACATTGAAGGTACACAGAGGAGACCAGTCAGTCCGATGCTTTCTATGCCCCTACTATTTCCCAACAGGCAAGGGATCCCATTAAGAATAGCCAAAGGTCCTATCAATGGTTTGAGATGCCCTCATACGGGTGACTAGCCTCGCACAGTGCAAGCCCCCACCGACAGAACTAGAAATCCAGAATTCCAGAGGCTTTCATTTTTTTTTCTTTTTTTAAAAAAGAACTAGACCATTTATAAGTATGGTCTAGTTTATTACAATTATTTATTATTAGACCTCTCCAGAGGAGGTCGACCTCACCATAGGAGGAGTAGTAGAAGTCCGGCTGAGCGGGTGCCCCGTGAGGGGAGTAGTAGTAGAAGTCCCGTTGAGTGGGTGTCGTAGAAGAGCCCGTTGAGCGGGTGCCCCGTGAGGGGAGTAGTAGAAGTCCCGTTGAGCGGGTGTCGTATAAGCCCGTTGAGCAGGTGCCCCAAGAGGGGAGTATAAGATCCACACAAGGGAGCCCAAAGAAATGACAATTAAATCATTCCCTTGTGTGAGATATAGGGATTGAACTTGGGACCTAAGCCCCAAGTGTGATGGCCTTACCCACTTGGCCATCCAATCCTTATTCCAATACATTCATGAAATATTAAATCAAGCCTTTCATTTACTTTCTTGATGACTCTTTCATGAAATATTCCAATACATTCCAGAGTTGTCATTCATTTACTTTTCAGAGATACTTTCCAGAATTCTATTATTGAAATACTGTAACTTTTCATTTGTAAACAATTTCTATAAACACATTTATAAAACTAGTTCTCCGGTTTTGAGAGGGAATTCACCTTAGCCTCTTATTGTTCGTATTTTCTTCCGGGTCTATACCTATTACGACAAGTATCAAATATTTAAAACATATTTATAGAAATATATTCTTAGTGATATTCAAGCCTTAATATGCCTAAACATCTCAAGACAAAATTTCTAGGCTATCGGGGGTCTTTTGTGTAAATTCTCAAAGTTCAAGGATGAAACTGCAAATTCGCGTAAAGTGACGAAACTATCGAAACTTATAAACATTATTCGTTCACGTATTTATTTTTATATCAGTTCCATAGTAATAATTATGTTGTAACATTATTTTTATCGTGTGTATAGGTTTATGTTAAACATAGGGACTAAAGAGCAAATAGCTAAAAAATTGTGTAAAGCCCATTAATGGATGTATCATATACCTATAGTTATTTTATAACATGAAAATTCTTAAAATTAATTTATAGATCTATTTCGACAATTTTGGGCTCTTCATGCAAATCTCTGAAGTTTAAGGATTAAAATGAAAATGTTTATCCTATGCCATTTATGATATTTTGACGACATAAATATATTCTATATGTTGTAAATAAATGAATGACCAGGCCCAGCCCATAGATTGGGATGCTCATAGGCCCATGAACCAAAGGATTTTACCTCTATAAATAGAGGCATTTGGTTCATCATTATATACTGAATATCATATTCTCTCCCAACTTCACTTCTCCCTCTCTTATATTTATAACACGTTATCAGCACGAGACTCTGCCAATTTGAATTGAATCAAATTTCAAGGTTAGTTTGTATAGATCGGTTTTATATTGCGGCTTCAAATTAATTGGAGTACCTAATAGATCAAGCATCTCTACTAGATTTTCAAAAAAAAAAAAAAAAAAATCTAAATCTATTTGATCATCGCCTTGGATGGATCAACTAGCTCTCTGTTATATTCTGTATATATTTTGCAATTGATCTGTTTATATTATTATTCAGTATATATATTTTCTCTCTTAAATCAGAATTTTCATCACAATAATTTCCTACTGGAATCTTGCTTTAATAATTAAAAAAGTAGAAGATAAAACCTAATCATGGCATGCCTTGTTGCTTGTTATATGCGTTGAAATGATATTGTGATGATTGCGTTGAAACATAACTGTTACAGTTTTTTTTATTATTGATTTCAGAGTATATTATCTATATTCTTATTAATACTATGGCAGCATATCATCTTACCATGATTCACTATTTAAATTCAGTATATTTATTTTTCATTTATTATTATCAAGAATTTATAATATTAAACAATTACTCCTAAAGTAGTAATAGTATAAATTAATAATATTAAATGTTCTCGAAGAACATCATCTAATTTGGCTAAAGAATATTATTTATTCTTGAAGAATATTATTTCTACAACTTAATTAATTATTCCCGAAGAATATTATTATCCATTAATTATTTACTCCTGGAGAGTATATTGTAATTTAAAATTACGTGAAGAATATCGAAATATTGTTCTTGAAGTAACAATTATTTAAAATAATATTATAATTCATAAATTCTTATTATGCTCTTGAGGTAGCATTTTTGTCTTAAAATAATCGGTTATTTTAATATAATCCCTGAAGGATAATATATGTCATGCTGACATTATTTATTATTTTTTTTATGATTAATATGGGAAGCTGGTTATTCCTAATGGAAATTCATATGAAAAAATTCTAAACTTACAATTTTATTTTTCGTGGTCAAACAATCTGTTACGCCTCCAATAGGCGATTGTCTTGGATTCTTGTTCAAATTCATATTTAAATGTAATGGGTCCTGAAGACATCGTTATAATGATTTTATTCAGATCATCTTATATGGAACCATAAAGATTGAATATGATACACCTTATTCTTTGACAATAATTTAATAAGAAATTTTACGAACACCAGAAGAGGTTTGTTGCATCAAATATATGTTGTAATTGATTATGGATCTTAATCGAATTCTACGGACAAATATATGATTGCCAGGAGATGGTTGTAATAAACACATATTATTATTGATTATACTTGTAGATATAAGTTTAACCACCTAGGGATGGTTTCAATATAAACACTAACCATTTTGCAAGATATTTTTCGCTTCCAATTTGGGTTGTTTTTTTCATTTTGAGCAATTCGATACGAATACTTTTAGTGATTTGAGTTCGTTTGTTTTAAGTGCCATGACTTGCTTGAAGTAGAAAATGTATGATTTAAAATGATAATGAAATTTATTATTATGCTAGCATTTATATATGCATAATTCTGATATGGACCAGGTCCAATGGACATTGCGGTTCAGAACTGGTCACATCATCACAAAGTTGTCTCTCTCCTCATTCTGTGGTGATGTGGTCAGTTCTGCACCACAAGGTCTACATGAACCTGATCCATATCAGAATTTTCCTTTATATATGTATAATAAAATGAAAACAAATGAAAAAACGTTTCGAAAATACAACATACATGAGTGAATATTTTAAATGCATACATGATGTACGTATTTTTTATTTATTTTTTTTTACATTTTCTAGATACTGTATGTATATAAATTAATCTTCTAAATCTAATATACATAATGTACATGCATGATGTACGTACATTTGTTTTTTTTAAACTCATGAATCTTATATATCTTTTAAATTCATATTTTTAAAATATGAAGGGACACATTTACAAGTGTCATATGATGTATATTAGTTATTTTTTAAAAATTATAATTTTTATATGTAAGTCTCTATTTAAGAATAACCTCCATATAGTAATATTTTTTTCCGGTCGCGAGAGAGTATTACTGTATAGAGGTTTTACTGTATATTGGTAGACATGACAAACCTATAAGTTATTTGTTGAAAATATATGTTTGTTGCACTATGATAGATATCAAACATGTAGTGTTTTGTTTTTATAAGTAATCCTAAGAAGTTTTGAAATATTCACATTTTACTGTATTTCCTTATTTTGTAAAAATAAAGTTAATAATTTAAAAGCGATTACAGATAATAAAGTGTTATAAAGAAATCAAAAAAATGAAAAGTATAGAAAGATACATTTAAAGTACTTAATCTTAAAATTTGTATTTATGGAAAAATAAATCTCAAATTTATATTACTTCTAAATGAATCTTCTTTACACTAAAATATTATAGTAAACTAAGTACATAATTTATATGCGGTGCGTTGTCGTTTAATTAAAAAAAACAAACTGAAATCGCACAAAATTTTTGCAGTCCAACCGAATAAAAATAAAAAGTGCATCCTTGATGCGGGCAAAAAAATGTTTGTCCATTTACTTAGCAAAAAAAAAAAAAAAAATGTTTGTCCACGTGTATTTTTTCATTCCTTTATCCAATCACTAATAATTCGTCACGTGTATACATAATTAGAAAAATAAATATTCACATAACAAATTCTGAGTAATAAATACATGATGTGACGTGACGAGACGATTTTTACCTCATTTATGTTTAGTTGAACATCCCTAAATACTATATTCTGTATCGTTTAGGGATGGCAATTTGACCCGTGACCCGCCGATCCGCCCTGCCCCGATGTCTTTTGGGGCAGCCCCGCCCCGCCCCGTAGAGAGAATGGGGCAGATCGGGGCATGGTATTTTTTTCCGCCCTGCCCCGCCTCGCCCCGCCCCGACCCGCCCTGCCCCATTTTGCCCCATTTATATTACATTATTATAATATTGTTATTATTAAACATAATCATGTTTAATTTTCATTTTAATATACTAATTGTACTTGTTTGAGAATTGATTTGGGATAAAATTAATTATTTTTTAAAAAAATTAAATATATTTTTAAAAAATTAATTATTTTTATGATAAAATTAATGATTTTTTGGATAAAATTAATGATTTTTATGATTTTTAAAAAAAAAAATTAATTATTTTTATGATAAAATTAATGATTTTTATGATTTTAATTTTTTTGATAAAATTAATGATTTTTATAATTTAAAAAAAAATAATGATTTTTTTTTAAAAAAAAAATAGGATGGGGCGGGGCGGGTCAGATCTGCCCCGTGCGGGGCAGGGCGTGGTATTTGAGATACCCGCCCCGATCTGCCCCATTGCCATTCCTAGTATCGTTCATACAGAAAACTTGGGTAGCCATTTGTCTTTTTTTTTTGCTAAATAAGAATTATTCATTAATTATAAAATAGTCGAAGTTATTACAATTAAAAGATAAAAAGAACATATAAGAAAATAAAAGTTATACAATGGTGTAAACCACCATAATAACAGATAAAAGTCCACACCCTGAACCGGGTAAACACTACAAAAAGTAGAAAAAATAAATACATAAAAAAATTTCGCAGCATCTTCTCCAAAATCCTTGAAGCAGTAGCAAGATCAGTTTCAACACCTTTCTTAGAAATCAAGAATCTACGAGACCATGGACGTATCAACCGTCTCATAGATTGTCTCGGAAAGATGAAGAAAACTGAGGAAGTGCCCAGAACAACTCCGGATTTAGAGGGAAACTTCAGATCTGAAAGGACCTGAAGTAGATCTTGCATCTGAGTCTTGAATCTTGAATAACAATGCCTTGAAAAATTCTATCACGATTTACGGTAAAATGAGAGGGTGAAGACACAAAAAGTGAAGTAAAGCAGATAACTGGTCAAGATTTGACCATTAGCCAGAGCCAATAGCCAAATCTGACCAGCGGCAGAAGGAAACAAAAAAACAGCAGGAAGAGGGAGAGACAGAGGGAAAGAGAGAAAAAGAGAAAAGGGGTAGCCATTTGTCGTGCACAGTAATAAAAAGCATTTGCTTTCTTTCCTAATTGGCCAGCTCCCTTCCTAATTTGCCAGAGCTTCCAGCATTAGCATCTCCTTGATTATGTCATTCTGTAAATTGGTCAAAATCAAATTTGAATTAGGGTTGGCTCTTCAAATTAGGCGACCTGACCTTAATTAATAATAACATGATTCATCATACTATTTTAAGATCCGATTCAGCCATTATATCTTGTTTCTATCAGATTGCGATTCTACTCCCGATTAAACACTTTTGCATCTATAAAATCGTAGAATCATGTGATTTCTACCAGTTAACTCACGATTTTAACAACATTGAAAGAAGAGGATTGAGTAATTCAAGCTTACAATCTTCTCAGATTTCTCGATAAGCAATCCAATGGAGGTGGCTCCATTCATCAATTTTTTTATCCAAGTTTTTCATACAATTAATCCGATTGAGAAAGTCATGCGAAAATATCCACCAATTCACACAGTTTATGAAATTATTTGTTAGACCGTGATCTTACCTTGAAATACCCTGAGTAATCATAAGCAAAATGGGCTGTTCGCCATAGGTTGGGCCCTATTCAGAGTATTCTGTGCACCGTTGGCCCATTTTGAGAGGCCCATTTCAGTTTCACCTGTATCTTAATCCCATAGCCTAATTTTGACATGGACAAGACAAATTACTTTCTGTCCATTTATTGGGGTTAAATTGGGCTAAGACGAACATAAAAAAAGAATCCAAACGGTGTTAATCCAATACCCTTAACAGTCGCAACCGTCAATTCCCAGCATGTCATGCACGTATGTGTATACATACTTTTTAAATTCAACGTCTCTCTTCATTTTTTTCCTTCAAATTTCATTTACTTTTTTTCAATTAATTTTGATCAACAACCAACCATGTATCCATCGGTGTCAGAAATTAATGATACATTATCGCCATCACCGTCGCCATCGGCGCCACCAGAGCCTCCATTCCCGGTGTCAATGCAACTTCCTTCTCATCATCATAATCATTATGATTATCAACAGCAGACCACTGGTGCCAACATCCAGACGAACGTAGTAAATTCCAAGAATACCCTTAGGCGGCCGTCCAAGGGTTCTGCCCATTGTATGGTTCCTTGGTCCACTGATCTTTGTGCTTGTTTCGACAACTTCAGTAGTTGTAAGTTTTATCAATTTGTTAGTAATAATTGTCTCTCATTTGATTATTACAAAAAGTTAGTAGAAAGAAAGTATGTAATTGTTCCTCAATTATTGTGCAGTTTAGACCGAAAATTATAATTAAAGAAAAAAAAAGCGGTTAGCATTGTCGGTCAAATTTATATCCGAATTTATTCAATTTTAATATTTTAAAATAAAAAATAATTAAATCAAAAGAATAAATTTTAATAACATGTAGAAATGATACTGAAAAATGTTATATAGTGTCTGTAATATTGTACTTCAATGACTACACTTGAAAGTTAATTCTAATCCGTTGAATTTGACCTTCATTTACTGTCAAAATTAACGGTCACATCTAGTACGATATTTGTTCTTGTCCAAATTGTCTCGCTTACTCATCATTTTGGAGCCTAGATATTTCTTCTATATACAAAAAAAAACTAAATTATAGTCATAATATTTGCATAGACTATAGAGTCTTAATTAATTACTCCATAATTCTTAGATCTTTTCTTTTATATATATATATATATATATATATATATATATATATATATATATATATATATATATATATATATATATATATTGTAATTGATGATCTCCTAGGTTGCTTAACATGTTGGTGCCCATGCGTTACCTTTGGTCGGATTGCTGAAATTGTCGATCGAGGATCAACTTGTAAGTGCTATAAATTCTAATTAACCCTATGTTTTCTCTTGATAATAAGAATATAATGAATAATTACTGCACCCCTAAGATCATGCTTAATTATTATGATCTTAAATTTATGATATGAATTGTGATTATATTAATTTGTGCAGCATGTGGAATTAGCGGAGCACTGTACTTGATGTTAATGTGCATCACAGGGTGCCCATTTTTGTACTCGTGTTTTTATCGATCAAAACTGAGAGGACAGTACTTCTTAGACGAGAGACCGTGCACTGATTGCTGTGTTCATTGCTGCTGTGAGCCATGTGCTTTGTGTCAAGAATATCGCCAACTCAAGAACCAGGGTTTCGATATGGCCATAGGTAATAATGTCTTTAACACAGACGAAACTAGAATTTTGATTTTAGAAGGATTGTCGAGAATAAAGAAAGAAATTTTCAATTGTACGAGAGACTAATCTAAAAGCATAGTGACAATGCGTAGAAAACTTTATTTGGGAGGGAGGGGTGACACTACCCTCCTCGCCCCTTGGTTCCGTCTATAGATGCTCGTTCTAGTCTTGCCCCTTTAAAGAACTTCTCTTATATGTTGATACATAACTTATTCATCACAACCGAAATTAGAATTTTGACTTTGAAGAGAGAGGGGATAGAACCTATTAAGATGTTTTCAAAAGTATTGAGGGGATGAATCTAAAAAACAAGTGCAAAAATGCCTAAGAACTTGAATCCATATAAAAAAAATATTTAAATTTTTTTCTTCCCTCTCAAAACCTTCTCTTTTATAGTCTCCGCATTTTATAAAAAGATCACGTCTATAATAGAATATTTTCTTGATTTGTAACCTTGTAACTTTTCAGTTTATTAAATTTTGTGACTAATTGATGAATTGAATTGAACAGGATGGCATGGAAACATGGAAAGGATGAAGCAAACTCCTCCAATGACTCCGTTTGTGAAGTCTGACATGAAGCGCTAGCTAGAGAAGATATTAACTTGGTTTTTATCTTCAAGATTTTGAGTGTTTTCTTTGACGGTCCTTTTGCAGTTTGTAACAAACAGTTTATCGATACACGATAAGATGAAATTATGATCAAGAACATTAGAAAAATTGTCAGTCTCATTTCAATTTAGAATCAATTTGATTCAAAGTTATGATTTGAAATTAGATGCCCAAAAATTGGACTTGTAAAAGAATAGAATCGCAAGGCCATGTGACTCGCTATATGGAATTTGATATCAACTTTCACTATTGAATAGGTATTTTGATAACATGGGTATCGAGTGATTTGAACGTCTTTACATCAACTTTGCACTATTGAGTAGGGCTAGAAACCGTGTCCCCGTAAATGTCCCTGTTGTTGAGAATTTGCTATGCGGACAAATTTTCCAATTTTATATATACGTGACGAATTGTGAGTCGTCGAGCACAGTTATAAAAACATGTATAGGGACAGCCGATTTTTTTTCCATTGAGTAGACCTTTATATATGCCATATTGGAATTCAGAACCTTTTGATCGATGGTCTTTAATACTTATGTTTCACAATAGAAGAGAAAAATTAAAGAGTATTTTTTTAAGCAATACCCTTAACCAATTCCACTATAATCAATAAATTGAGAATGTGAGAATTACACTTATTTAAAACTTTAAATAAACTCTACTGGCACAAGCGAGGCGGGTAGGGTGCTGAATAGTCATTTGTTCAGCACCTCAGGAACACTCTAAAAACCGTTGGATTATAATGATTTATATCTAATGGCCAGATGTTGACAATACACTTAATAGGAGTGTGTAGGGTTATTGTACAAGATTTGTGACGGGTGAGTACAACCGGAGTGCCGTCGCCGCAAACGCTGCTCTATCCCCAAATTTTCGCCCTACCTCAAGAAACTCACCAAGTGACGCCGTTCACAATCGTCGTCGTCTCTACAAAGTCTCTACCTCTGTCGTCGTCTCCTCAATCCACCGATGCCTCTCCTCCTCATCTATTGTCGCCGCCGCACTATTTTTCTTTGACTTTCTTCGATTACTAACGACCGACGATCCAATTGCTGAATTAGGTTGAAATTAACGGTGATATAACTGAGAGCGAGACGGAGCTCGGAATGTAATTGCAGAAAAAGTCACTCCCATTAATGTACCTAAAGTTGTGCACCTATCATGGAAAAATGAACATGTAGACTATTAATAGAATGCCAGGAAATTAAGTAAAAATACATATATATACCCTTGAAGGAAGGAGGATGTAATATAAGAATATGGTATACCTCAATGTCAAGATCAGAGGAAGAAACATATGAAATTGTGGGAGAATGAGGTGAGAGGAGATCATTTGCAGGATCTAACATCCTCATCATCACTTGTTGTTCTACGAATTGGACTTGAAGTGTCACACCCCGTATCCCAAGGGTGATCAGGCAGTGCCACATACGTTGATGGGACACTGAACCCTCAAACGGAAATGCTAAAATTCCAAAAGAATTCAAATACAACGTATGATCTTACAAAGAAAGCAATCTTACAAAGAAAGCAAAGTAGACTCTGAAAGAAGGAAAATATTCTATCTATTACAAAAGTCTCAAAAATCTTCCTCGATCCAATCCTCATCATCGATACCATCGACCTGGACATCTGCAAAACAAAAATATATGAAGGACTGAGCTACTAACCTAGCCCAGTAAGTATCAACCCCCTTGGGATGAAGCATCGAACACAACATAAAACAATTTCCCGACTTTCCCAAAATGTGTGAAATCAATGCAAGGCTTGACTTGAAATACTTTAAAAACGTTAGAAAACATATTCAAAATACATTGAACTAAAGATAGACTGAACTCAGAAACGAAACGAAACGAAATGAAATCCAAACAAACTGAACAGAGTTCCGGTAGACCGCACCGGTCACCCAGAATCCAAATAGAGGCACAGTTCACAATCCGATTGACCAACATAGCCAGACTGTCGACCGATATCTAGGCAGTAGCTAAATTAGAAATCCCGGATGACTTACACATGTCGACCGAGATACAATGTAGAAAAAAAATAGTACAAAATGTGAAGGAAAACATCATTTTGGAAATCCCCATTTTGCCAACCCAAAAAGGTACATTTTAGACCAATACCACATAGCAAATAAGACCAAAACATGAGCAACAAAAGCTATAAAACCATACTCTTCATATCTTAACACTTATACAACATAATCGTGCTATAAGCACCATGAATTACTAATAACAGACCAGATAGAAATACAGTTTGTCATACACTACGAGTATGGTTTCAGCTATGTCACACAATCCCACAATCAAGCTTAATCATCTTTGAATAACTTTAAGCAAAAACTACTAACGGTCCCTGAAGGTACTCATGGGTTCAGTATGACCCTCTGAACAACGGGTCTCAACTGATTTATGTTTAAGGAATCATTCAGTTATGTCATCGCCCACCGAAGTGAACTCCACAACAACCGTTAGTAGCCCCTAATTATCGGCGAACTAAAGAATCCTCCTGACTGAATTCAGACGGACCAGATTAATCGAATGACTCCTGCCAAAGTCGTTCATAGACGAAAGCTCAAGATTGGGGACGACACTACCAACAAAAGCCGTGACGACGACACCAAATAAACGACCTCAACCATTTAATAAAACCAGCAACCAACAATCACAATTATGGACAGTCATAAATACAATTCAATCACCGAACAATAACATCGCAAATTCAACAATCAATCACATCAAAATTCAAACAATTCAACACTTCATCCGTTTTATACAATTAAAACATGTGTAAACCTTTTATAAACAATTACATAATGTAAATATACTGATTTTCATGATTTTAGGACTGAAAACAACATGGGGGAAGATCTTTACCTCAAAAGTTTAACAAAATCCTACGATTTCTTTTTCTTTTTTCTCTCCTCTTCCTCTTTTCTTTTTCCCACTCTCAAAATAAATCCAGCACTAACTACCCTTAATTACTGTACTAACTCCCCCATTAACTCCCATTAACTCCCATTAACTCAACTAACAAAAAGGCCTTTCAACTTACTAACAAATCCACTCAAGTCCCTCTACTAACCAACACATCCACTATGCCCCTCAACTCAAAAACCACAAAGGTAATACATAAAACATGTTAAGACATATAATTGACACAAATTAAATACACGTAATATAGACAGGTAAGAAGAAAAGTCACGAGTATCACATGAAGATATGTGAATTTATAAGTTCTGAATTGGGAGGAAAAGGAAATGCAAGTAGAATTTCCTTATGAGTATAAACAAGGAACATAACATATGTTAAATCCTTATATGATATATTTAATAGTTGTAAAAGAATTGTCTAACAGATGTAAGATAAATTACTAATAGTTGTAAGAAGTGTTTCTAATAAATTTGTGTCGCGTTCCTAACATTTGTAAGCTGTGTTCCTAACAGTTGTTAGCCTTAAATGAAAATATATTAAAAAAAAACTATTAATTGCTTTTTAGAGAGTGAAGATTTAGAATTTTACAAGATTTTTCTTTTTTTTTAAAAAAAAATATTTTTTGCAAAGGTAAAACGTGCGATTTTCACAATCTTGCCTACAACATATTACCAAAATGAGGGATATGATTTTTGAAGACTATAGTCATACTGAGACATACCATAATTAGCATTAAACCATAGAACTTCTTACATTGCCCTAAAAAATCATATATACTTCATAATTATATACACTTCAGTGATCTATTGGAAAGTTATAAATGATGTATGGTTGGAAAATGGTAGTAGAATTTATGTCTTGTGATAATGTAATATGATCACATATATTAACTTCTCTATTGCAGGAATCTCCCCGCTGAAAAGCTCTACGGGTACAAATGTTGAATTTCTGCTGTTCGATGAACAATATCAGACTTCAGCAAAGAGAATCATGGAAATAATGATCAGCTCAGGAGAATCTTAGTCAGGTCAGTTTCCTTTTAGGAAAAGGTCAGGTGAGATCTTTACGACAATAGTTACCAAGAGTCAATTGTATGAAGATCCTTAAAATATGGGGTTTAATAAAAGTGGTAAATCTTATGCATGATCCGAAAATATTGGATGAAATCGCGATTGGGGAGGGGGAAATCTTCTGAAAATTGGGTAAATCTGATTCGTATGGCCGGGAAAGCAGTTTTGAGGGGCTTGGATTGGGTGTCTTGCACTTTTAAAAAAGACGCATTAAAACGGGCCATCAGATGTAAAGGATAATAATTGGACGACTAGGATGTTGTCCCTGAGGTGCTAAAAAAATCTCTGTTAAGCACCCTTTGTGAAACCCGGACCTTTTATGAGGACTATATTGATTAAGTCTTATAACATTTGGGACTAGAGTGATTGAATCCTTTAATATTTGGACTTAGGGTTGATAATGTCTATTAATTGAGGACTAACATTTCTATAGCCTTTCCTACTCCAATATTTTAATATAAACAATGCTTTGTGATTTGTTCTTGTGCATATTGGGAGTTTAGGATAGTCTTTCTCCATTTTATCCGTGGAATGCATCTTTTGCCGTTGTTTACCGATTCCGTCTCGTGTACATGAGCTCCATGCCCCTGCGTCTTAGCAGCTTCTGAATACTAAATCAATTTTGTTTGTCTGATCCATTTGTTTTAATCGACTAATTCTTGTAGAGAAGGGGTTGGTTGTTCATTTTATTGAAGAATTATTCCACGTCATGGATTTTCCATGTTCTGATCAGGACTTTTTATCCTCCTTTGTCAACTAAGCATGCTACATCATTGTTGTTAAAATCGCGAGTCAACATGTAGAATCGTACGATTCTACGATTTTACGGAGGCAAAACGTGTTGAATCGTGAGTAGAATCGCAATCTGGTGGAATCGGGGTAGAATCGGTCGTAGAATCGTACGATTCTACCAAAAGTATGATGGGTCGGGTTATTTTTAATTTCGGGCCGGGTCACCTAATTTTTTTTTATTTTAGAAAGTCCACCTAATTTTTAAAGTTCTCTAAACAAAAAAAAAAAAAAAGGACAAAAAAATCGATATTCATTTCTGGGAGAAGAAAGAAGGGGACGGGACAGGGAATCCCAAATCCCAATCTGCACTAATCCGTTCACAAATTGATGATTCAAGATCAAGTAATCTGTTTTCCATTGTTTTATGCTAAACAAGTAAGTTCATGAATCATCGAAGGCACGGTAGCCCAGTGGGTAACATCCACTGCCTGAGACCGAGAGGTCCAGGTTCGATACCCATCTCAAACAAGGGGAATGATTTAATTGTCATTTCTTTGGGTTCCCTTGTGTGAGGTCTTATACTCCCCTCACGGGGCACCCGCTCAACCGGGCTTCTACTACTCCTCATCTGGTGAGGTCGACCTCCTCTGGAGAGGTCTAATAATATATAATTGTAATAAACTGGACCATACTTATAAATGGTCTAGTTTTTTTTTAGTAAGTTCATGAATCATTGATTTCCATTTTTTTTGAAATTTTGGGTTCTAGGGCATCCATAGATGGTTATTCTATTTATGATGTTTTGCTCGAATCATTGTTTATGTTCTTTTTCTTGGCTACTTTTTCTGATGGGTTGTGATTTTATTAAAATGAATATGCAAATTCATTGCTTGGTTGGGTCAGAAATGTCCTTTGACTTTCTGGGATCGCTTGAATTTTTGTGGGTTTTGGAATTGGAATGCTGAATTCTTGGGATTTTGAGAATTGGGTTCATGTGGGTTTCTAAATTATCCATTAAAGCACATATCTTTCTTCTGGAAAAGTGAATTCTTGGTTTTTGAGGTCTGGGTTCACATGGGGTTCTTAGTTATCTAATAAAATACATATTTTTTCTTCATTTTCTGCTGTGGGTTGAAGGTAAAACTGTAGATATTAAGGTGTAGTTGATTATTTGCCATGGATAGGAATGTAGTGATTCTTTGCCCTCTGTTTCTTTTCCTTTGCAGCAGGTTGATATTTACTGCTTGTTTTTATTTACTGCTAAAATCCAATTCTAGCATTTTGTGTGTTGTTAATTCCATTTTCTTGGCTTTAACATACACTCTTATATTGTTTTTTTTTTTCCTGTTCTCTCAAGGATGTCAGCTACTGGTTCTCGTAGTGGTGCGAGTGTAAGCGGTGAAGGCGCTAGTAGAACTCAAAGTTCAAAATCTCACAGAAATGCTCCCGGCAATAGGAGTGATGTTGGATGGAAACATGGAACTATGCATCCTGAGAATCCAAAAAAGGTCATTTGCAACTACTGTAAGAAATGCATATCATGAGGAATTTATCGATTTAAACATCATTTGGCAAGGACACAAAAGGATAGTGCACCATGTTTATCTGTTCCAGATGATGTTCAACATGAAATGTTGGTAGTCGTATCTTCATTGCAAGAAAATCTAATTAGAAAGACTAAACAACATGAAGGAGAAGATGATGATGAACAATTAGAAGAAGGAGACTCGAGAAGAAAAAGGCAAGTGGTCGAGCAAAGTTCTGCAAATATTTTCAAGAGAAAAGGGATTAGTAGTCAATCCACGGTGAGTAGCATTTTGAAGAAGAATACTCGGGAAGAAGCGTGCCAAGAGATTGCTTCTTTCTTTTACAACAATGCTATACCGTTTAATGTTGCCAATAGTGATGAGTTTAAGAAGATGTTTGAATTGGTTGCAAAGCATGGTCCAGGATTCAAGCCGCCATCTTATCATGAGATTAGAGTCAAGTACCTGAAGCAAAAGGTCGATTCCACCAATGAGGACTTATGAGATCACAATGTTTATTGGAAGAAAACGGGTTGCACTATAATGACAGATGGGTGGACCGATCGGAGGAGAATGACTATACTCAATTTCCTAGTTAATAGTCCTAAAGGAACTGTTTTTCTAAAGTCTATTGATGCATCATCTATATCCAAGACAGCAGACAAAGTTTTCAAGATGATGGATGATATTGTCGAGGAGGTTGGAGAAGAAAACATCGTACAAATCGTGACAGATAATGCAGCAAATTATAAAGCAGCCGGAGAGATGTTAATGGAGAAAAGGAAAATGTTGTATTGGACACCTTGCGCAGCACATTGTATTGACTTAATGTTAGAGGATTTTGAGAAGAAGATCTTGATCCATAAGGAAACAATTGCAAATGGTAAGAAGGTTACAACCTATATTTATTCGAGGACTACTCTAATTTGTTTGCTCCATCAGTTTACCAAAGGGGGTGATTTGATAAGACCGGCCATTACTCGTTTTGCAACTTCTTACTTGACTTTGGGTTGCTTGAATGATAACAAGGGAGCATTGATAAGAATGTTCACTTCAAATGAGTGGAAATCCGGTAAACTCTCGAAATCTAAAAATGGAAAGTTCATTGAGGATTTGATTTTGGATAAGGAGTTTTGGAAAAATATTGTGATATGCTTGAGAGGTGCTTATCCGATCATTAAAGTGCTTCGTTTGGTGGATTCAGATGAGAAACCTTCCATGGGTTTCATTTATGAAGAAATGATTCAAGCTAAGGAGAAGATAAAAGTTGTATTCAACGGCGTAAAGAGAAGGTAAATAACAAATATGTTATAATTTTTATTTTTGACTTTATAGTTTGGAGATCTATTCATATTTGTCTTTCTTCATTATTTAGGTATGAGCCTTTGTTGGAGATCATTGATGGAAGATGGGATAGGCAAATGCATAGGCCGTTACATGCCGCGGGATACTACTTGAATCCTCGATTTCACTATAGTCCCGATTTTAAACCTCCTTACGAGGTTAAACATGGACTATATGAGTGCATGCAAAGGATGGTGGAAAGCATGGATGAACTTGCCAAGATAGATTCTCAACTTGAGTATTTTAAAAGTCGATCATAATTTTTTGGTAGTAAAGTTGCAATTGCTGGAATTCAAACCAAGAATCCAGCACAGTGGTGGGAATCTTATGGTGATGAGTATCCAGAGCTTCAAAGATTTGCAATTCGTATATTGAGTTTGACATGCAATTCCTCTGGTTGCGAACGTAATTAGAGTGCTTTTGAAATGGTAAAATTTTATCGAAATGAATTTTATTTTATTATGAACTTAGTTCATGTGCTATTTATGTTTGTGGTGGTAATTTGTTCTTCAGCCAAGGATGTGGTTCTGCTAGGTTTCTTGATGTTAAGATGTGATGTTTATGTTTATGTTTATGTTTGTGATAGTTCCTTGTAGTTGTTGTCCTGCTAGGTTTTTGTTTTTTTTTTGTTTTTATGAGGATATGTATGTGACATACAATATGTCAATTTCACCTAGGTTCACACCAAGAGAATAAACCGTTTGAAGCAAAAGACAATGAATGATGTTGTTTACGTGATGGCTAATGCAAAATTGGGTAAGAATAAGCGAGCTCGAAAGTCGAAGGAATATAACCTTGATGATCTTTCTTCAGATGATGATTGGATTGTAGATGAGAATCCTGAGTTGGATTTGGAAGAAGAAGAAGACAATGTAGAATTTGTACGTGATGCTACTACTAGTGCTATCGATGCATCCTTTGACAATTTAGAGCTTCCTCATGATGATGATGAGTTTGATGAAGACGTAAATGATATGGAGGATGATGATAGTGACGGTGGTTCAAAATTCAAGTCTTTGAATGACTTGCTCTCTTAGATCATAAACTTATTACGTACTTTATTTTATTTTGATCTTTTGAAAGACTTATATGTTAAGAATTATGTGTAGTTGCATTTTTATATTTTGAAAGACTTATAAGTTGTTTATTGTGAACTTTGTTCCGTTATTGTCTTTTAAAAAAACTTGTGAAACTATGTTCAATGATTTTTTTCCCCATATTTTTGGATCAAATGATATGATTTATATGTTAATTATTGTTATATATATATAAAATAATTTCTCGATACGATTTTATGATTTATTTTACGATTCACGAATTTACGATTTTCACCCCTCCACCGAGTCTACGTAGAATCTCGATTTTAACAACCTTGTGCTACATGCAATTCATTCATTCTTGTATCTAATTTGATTCTATGTTAGTTGACTTCCACTATTTTGCTTTAAGGGGCATATTTTGGTCCCTATAATGCATAGTCTTTACCATCTCATTAGGACTATTTAATACTAACTCTGTCCCAAATTATTTGCAACGTTTTACCTTTTGAGACATCTCAAATTATTTGTCACATTTAAAAAATCAATGCATTTTTATTATTACTTTTCCACTCTTACCCTTAATTTATGGGTAGTGATAATGCCAGAGCAAGAATCCTCATGCAAGAGCGATTTATGTGCATGTGACAAAATTACCCCTCTAACATATTAACTAAATCTTTTAATTATTTTTTCTATTTTCTCTCCCAATATTTTCTCTCTATCTTGGCCTGATCTTTCTCTCCCCCTAGATTCTTTTCTTATTTTTCTCTCAATCTCTCTATTTTCATATGATTTTTGTTTCCATATCTGTTTTTTTTTTTTTTCGTTTTTTCCTCTCTCTATTTTTTTTTCTCGTTTTTTTTTCTTCTCTCCATCTCCGAGTGTTTTCTTTCTTTAGTGATTTTTTTTATGAATTTTGAGTTTTGCATAAATAAGGATATTGACATTGAAACTAGGAGATGGGATATTTTCTTGATTTATATTACTATTATTATTGGCTTTTTGTTTAGTTTAGCAAGTTCTTGGCTCATTTTTTTGGAATATGAACATGAGGAAATGACTTGAAATGGAGGAGACTCCATAAAATATAAGCAAATCCCACTAAATGGTTATTATCATTACTGTTATCCCTTTGCTAATAGTGTTAGTCTAAAAACTTTTAATTTTCAATGATTCTGAGGTTTTTTTATGGGTACTAACGAAGTACTATTGTTGTTGAATGATTCAATCCAAGAAAATGGTCTATTTAGTGAGGAAATTGAGAGAAGAAAAATAATAAAAAACAGAGAAGAAAACAAAATCACTTGGAGATGGAGAAAAGAAAAAAAATGAAAAAAACAGGGAGAGAGAGAGAGAGAGGAAAAAATGAAAAAAACAACAGATATAGAAACAAAAATCACGAGAGATTGAGAGAAAAATAAGGAAAGAATCTAGGGAGAGAGAAAGTTCAGGCCGGGATAGAGAGAAAATATTGGGAGAGAAAATAGAAAAAATAATTAAAAGATTTAGTTAATATGTTAGAGGGGTAATTTTGTCACATGCACGTAAATCGCTCTTGCAGGAGGATTCTTACTCTGGCATTATCATTACCCTTAATTTATTGCTCAGCTAACCATTAATAATAACTTTGTTGTCGTTAATTGAGGGGTATTTTAAAAAACAATCTCCATTAATTACTTTCCAATTATTTTCTTAATCTTAATAAAAAAGTGAAACGTTATAAAAAAATTTGGGACGGAGGCAGTACCTTCTAATGGCCTTAATTTATTGTATCTTTATGGGGAAATCTTTGGTTTTATTATCCTGTTTATAGCTTTTATCCTCTTGACAACACGTTGTAAACGAATCGGAATTGGTACTGCTTGTACTTTGTCTTCCCTTAAAAAAAAAAGATTACTGCTTAATAGTCATAGTGTCGTAAGTCTTGTTTCCTCCAGTATAAATAAATAATTTTGAGTATCAAAGTTTTGAATTTTATTTAATTGTTTTGAATACCTCCGTTACTGTTTGATACTTTGCGGGTTAATTTTGGAATACTGTCTGTTCTGATCTACCTAGGGGTGGAAGCTAGGAATCTATTCTGATCCATTCCCTAGAGAGTATAAGTCTAGGGCGGATATCTATTTCTGTTTCGGTGCCCCTATGATCCCGGTCAAAGTATCAATGTGTATATTCCGTTATGTTCTGTAACTGTTAAAATATTATAAATCTGTCTGAACTTCTGAAAATTTTTGAAAATACTTTTTTCCGTCAAAAGATTTTGTTTAAAATAGATTTCTATACAAATCTGTTGTTTTTTGAAAACTATATGTATGTAAACGGATTTTTCCGGGCGGCGTTTCTATACTTACTGAATTGTAGCTCACTCCTTGCGTGTTATTTTTTTTTACAGAGGATCATTATAGTATTTCGATAGTCCATACGAGGAGTATTGAGTGTAGAAGCGAGTCTATCGAAATAAAACTGTAGGATAGTTCATTTAAGAGTATTTTTTTTTCTCTATTTCAATGTATTAAAGTTTATTGTGGAAATTTGGTGGTTTTATATCACTACAAAAAAAACTACCTGTTATGACGAACCTTTCGTGACGAAGTCATATTTCGTTACGAAAGGTATACTTTTCGTAACGAAATTCGGAATCGTTACGAAAAGTTGAACTTTCGTAACGAAAAAAATTTTCGTTACTAAAAGTAGTAGTTTCGTTACGAAAGGTCTACCTTTCGTAACGAAAACACATTTTCGTCACGATAGGTATAACTTTTCGTGACAAATATCTTTTTCGTTACGAAAGGTTGAAATTTGTCACGAAAAGTTTCGTCTTAATTATTATTTATTTTTTTTAAGAATATACATATATAAGTATGATATAATTTAGAATATAATTTTAATTTTTATATTTGTTTAGTCTTTATATTAAAAGTATTACTAAAAAATAGTATATATGCAACTAGAATAATTTTATTCTGATTTTTTATAACAACTTAATACACAAATACATTGCCGAAAATGTATTAATTTTAATTTTATTCATAAAAAAAAAAAAAAATCACCAAACAAAGAGAAATTAGAATAATTAAAGGTTCAAAATACAAAACTTCATTATAATAAATATAATAGGAACAATAAGTAACAAATGATCAACGTAGCTCAGTGGTTAAGTTCATGACGTACAAGTTGGAGGTCTTGAGTTCGATTCCCACTTCTATGAAAATGTGGAGACTTTATTCCACATTATTGTAGAGGAGCTCCGGCACTTGGACACGGCTCGGAACCGGCTCGGCTCGGCTCGGTTCCACGGCTTTAAATTTTAAATTTTTTGTAAAACTTTTAGTAACGAAATATATATTTCGTCACTAAAGGTCACATTTCCTAACGAAACATGCTTGATACTAAAGACCTTTAGTAACGAATATCCTTATTCGTTAGGAAATACCTTTAGCGACGGGGCTTTCAGGAAGAACTTGGTGACAAACGATTTTCGTTACTAAAGGTCTTTAGTAACGAATTTTTTGACCTTTCCTAACGAAAATTTTCGTTACTAAAGGTCTTTTTTTTGTAGTGTATATTTGGATATTTAATACTGTATTTAATCTATGGAAATAGATTATCTGAATGTAAGGATCTTGTAGTTTCAAAGTTATTTCGAAAGTACAGTCATGTTGGATTTGTGGATACAGATTCATAGACCCGGATCCGGGGCGTGACACTCTAGTCCTGGGCTAGCACAAGGTCCCACCACACCTGGTCTTAGTGTCCTTCATCTACTCCATTAATCCACAACCTCTTTATTAATTTCCTTAATTAATACGTATAGAAAGGTAACTTTATCAAAGTCAAATGTGCACCTGACTTTTATATTATATAAAATTAAAATAAGACACTCAACTTTTAGACGAATAGAATATTTCAGTCCCTCATTTAAATAAAGCAAAAGGATAAACGTCAATAAACCCCTTTCGGTACTCCCTTCTATCAACATCTTTTAAGTAAAATTCTTGTTGTATGCTAATCTATCTTATCTTAAACCACAATATCCATCAACTGGGAAATGCATCTATCTTATGCCGGACATAACAAATTCACCCCTATTTTCATCCAAGATATGGGAAGGAATATATAATAAAGGGGATTTTCCTGAAATGGACTGTCTTCAAGTTAATTTTATTCCTTTTTTTTTCTTTGAGGAATTTATTCTTCTTTAAGTCAATACAAGATCTTAAGAAGTGTCGTGTCAACCATGAGGCCATTTAGACCATCTCGTCAGATCCCCACAAAATAAAGGCCTCAAAATTTTTTTTTATACGAAAGTTTCACTTCAAAAACAAAAAAAAATAAAATTTCCCACCAAGAAAAATACAAAAATTTCTTTAAACTTTTCAAAATATTTTTTTCAATAAAAGTCTCCGATAAATTTTTGCCTTGAACCCCGTGTTCCCTTCACACGTCCCTGGTCTTAAGTACAATTTCTTGATAAAATGATATATATATATATATATATATATATATATATATATATATATATATATATATATATAAGAGAGTGATATACCACATCCACCCATGGCAGGAACTCAACCGGATAATTTGTGACGTTTCCAATGTAGACAACAGTCTCCTTCTCTGTTTTATTGATATTGTTGCCACTTGACATAATAAATAAATATATATAAAAAATACACGGATGAAATTAAATACAAACCTACTTAACATGAAACTTACAAAATCACTTGTTTTTTTACTTATAATTTGACTCTAATCTTATAAACTACAAGATTGTAATTGATTATGAAAAACTATTGTCATGTTTAATTTGATACTTTGAAATATAATGAAATAAAATCTTTTTCTAATTCATAATCTCTTTCAAGTGAGAATGGAACTTGAATAATTTTTCTATTCCATAGTGTGAATAATCTTTCTATTCCTTTTTTCTCTTTGACGAATTTATTCTTCTTTAAGTCAGCACAAGATCTTAAGTAGAATTTCTTGATAAAATGATGTAAAGGAATATAGATATAGATAAGGGAGTGACGTACCACATCCACGCATGGCAGCAACTCAGCCGGATAAATTTTCCAATTGCTCCCTCTGCACCAAATTGAATGTAAGAAATACAACATTCAATTTGTGACGTATCTAATGCAGAGTGCAATCTCGTTTTCAATTCTATTGATATTATTGTCACTTGACAAAAAAAATATATAAAAATACATGAGTAAAAATAAATACGTTGACTTAACATGAAACTTACGACATCACTTGTTTTTTTATTTTTTATAGTTTGATTCTGATCTTCTAACTACGAGATTATACTTGATTATAAAAAATAAAAAATATTGTCATGTTTGATACTTTGAAATATAATGAAATGGGATATTTTTCTAATTTGTGATCTTTTTCTAAGGGAAAATCTTTCCCTTCCATTGTGTGAAAGGAAACATTTGAATAAAAATAATTATTCATTTTATGTATTTAGTAAAATTATACTACCTCCATTCCATAATATAATTCTTTTGGATATATAGCGAAAATTAAGGAAGCAAAAAAAAAAAGGTATTTTATTAGTCAAAATATAAATACTACTACACTCTTAAATATAAATTGTATACCACCAATATTATTTAAGAAAGTAATATTGATATTTTAATTTAAAAAAAGCCTTATGTTTCGCATCTTTAATTTTCATTACATAGTGTAAACGACTTATATTATGGAATGAATGAAGTATTATTTAATATCAAAATAGAATGAAATTTTACATAATATACTTAAATGCCTTGCTAGCATATGATAATAACAAAGGAGCGAATATATTACAATAACTTAACAAAAGGAAAATAAAAAGGAATGAAGAAATTATGTGAAATTTGAAATTGAAGAAATTGTGTGGAAAAGAAAAGAACTAATTTCCTGTGCTAATGAAGCTTATGTAGAATTGGTTGTTGCACTTCTTCTTTAAGGTAATTACTAAAACAATGACACAACGGTCATTTAATTTTAATAAGCATTCCAACTTCGCTAGACCTTTCATTCGGTTATAGTGAGTAAAGACTTTTACTGAAGATTATTTTCAGCTTTAGTTTTACAAATTAAATATTGGGATGAAAATAAAAGTGGTAAAAGTTATTTTATTAAGCGTACTAAATATACAGGAAATGTTTCCTTGTTTTAAGGGTGAAAATTCTCTGTCCTCATTCCTGTCCCCATTCCATCCTCAACCAATCAGAATTTACTATATAAATATTTTTTCCAATTATATATACACAGGGTGAATTGTGATTGGCTGGGGACAGAGATGGAGATAGGAACGGGGACAGAGGATTTATTACATCAAAATGGACATTCGAGTTGAGATAGAGAATTATGAGAGATGGTAAATTCAAGATTCTCATAAAGGAAGAGGGAAGGGGTGGAAAATTAAAAACCAGTCACTGATGAACGCTGATTAGAAATGTCAAACAATTAACTCTAATTTCACTTAAATTTTTTTTTTCTCAAGCAAGTTTTACCTTTTTCATTTTTCCTAAAAAACAACCACGAGATCCTATTCCTAACATGCTCTTGGAATATATAGCAAAGTCTTACACCACAAATCTCCTCCTTTCCTGAAGAAAAAAATAATGTTTTTTAAATATGTAAAAATGATTTATAGTTTGACAAGGGGGTTAAAGGACTAGGGGGTTAATAATGTTTTCAAATAAATAAATAAATAATTGTAAAAGGACTAGGAATTCTTTGTCCTCATTCGGTGTCCCTTTCCCTGTCACACCAATAAAAAATTGACATGTATTAATTTTTTAATTAAAAAATTATAACTTAAAATAAATAGTGAAAAAAAAATATATACATAACAAATATGTATTCGTAGGGACAGAGAAAAGAATAAAAAACGGGAATATAAGATTTTTTGCCGGGGGTTAATGTTATAATTTCACGTATTTTAAAAAATAATAGAAAATAACAAAAAGATTGAAACAAAAAGAAAAATGATATTTTACTCTACTTTGTAAGCTCACTGTCAAACACCTACTTTTTTTAATTTTTTTTTATTGGACCTCACCAGAGGAGGAGCCCATGTAGGGCGGATAGAAGCCCGGCTGAGCGGGTGCTGTCACGGGTCGCACGAGAGACGACCCGTGACAGTGCCCCGTGAGGGGAGTAGTAGAAGCCCGACTAGCGGGTGCCCCAAGAAGGGGAGTATAAGAACCCACACAAGAGGACCCAAGAATAGGAAATTAAATCCTTTCTTTTTGTGTGAGTTGGATATCGAACCCAGGCCATCTCTCCACTGGGTTATGGACCTTGTGATGTCAAACACCTACTTTAGAATAGAATGCGAAGGTTATAAACAAACTATAATAGCAAGTTTATTAGTAATTTGTTTATAACAACCACTACAACCAAAAAGGCATATTGCGACGTTTGTCATATGTCGCAATAAGGCATAAAATTTTGATATAGATCTATACCAACATTTATTACAAATGTCACGTAAACGTCGCATTTGCCTGTGTCGTTATGGTTTTTTTTACAACATTTGTTACAAGCACTGGTACCTATCTATTACGACGTTTGTGTTGTCTTTTTAAAGTGTATCAAAAGGTTTTTTTTGCCGACATTTGTAAATAATCGCAACAAGTAGAGCATATTCCGACGTTTTTACATAATCGCAACAAGATATCTATTCTGGCATTCGTAAATTTTGAAACAAGACTGGCTGAACCGAGCCAAGCCGAGTCGAGCCACCTTTGAATAATCAAAGTCGGACCTATAAACAAGCCGAGTCGTCGAGTCTAGCAACCTTTGCATAATGTATAATGAAGTTTCTCCATACTCAAAGAGATGGAATTGAACTTGCGACCTCTTGCAAGTATGTCGTGCAATTGACCGATGAGCTAAATGATCACTTGTTATTTGTTTCTCATCATATTATATTTATTATAATGGAATTTTGGATTTTGTACATTTACTTATTTTAATTTCTCTTTGTGTTTTGATTTTTTTTATGAATCAAATTAAAATTAATACACTCTCATTAAAATTTTAATAACTAAATATCTTTAATTTTTCTTTGAAACATAATCTATGTATTTGTGTTTTTCTGAAAATGTCACAAGATCTAACGATATAGTATATAAATGTTGCTTTATTAGTCGTACAAAGTAACAATTTATAACAAGATATAATGTAAATGTCACTAACTAACATTAAATTGTCGGTAAGAACAAAATTACTATAACCGTCGTTATGAAGCGTCGTATAAAATCCATACATAGCGACGTTTGTATGGAATTTTGATTTGAACTTCCACTAGAAGTCTCCAATAATCTAATAAAATTAAAATTCATTAATATATTGGTCCCGCCAATTTTCAAATTTAAGGAGATTAAGCACTGCTAACACATAATTCCACCACTAACTTTCTTAATTTCATTGATTAAACTTTATTAACACACTAATGACGGTGGTTTATTTTTAGCCAAATGCTATGGTGATATATTTAGCGAAAAGAATAGTTGAGATACAAAAACTGCAAAAAGTAAATAGTTTAGTGGCCAAAATAGCTATTAACTATTCTCTAAAAATATACATATATTTAATCAAATAGTATTTTTTTTTTTTTTAAAACATTCTTATACTATTTTGAAGTATGGTCTGTGACACTAGCCTCTGCAAACTAATCGATTTTTCTTCTTTTTAAAAAAAAATTTCTTGTCAATTTTTTAAATTAGTTTTTGTCTCTTATCGAAGATAAGTATTGCTTAAATTCAAATATCCTAATAAAAATATAACATTTTACCTCCAATCAGGGACAATTCTAAGGGGTGGCGGGGTGGTAGTCGTCCCTGAAATTTTAAAAAATATTACTAGATATAGTAAATTTTATATGTAGTTTGAAATATTTAATCAAGTTCGTTGCCCAAAATCTTTTTTTTCTTCAGCTTTTATATGTAGTTCGGCACACTGTTGCAGGTTTTCGCCCCTAACACACAATTAATGGCTTCGTCCTTACCTCTAATATATCGTCTTACAGTGTGAGAGAATTTTAGATCGACCCTAAGTTCAAATCATGGCTCTTCCTCTGCTTCCGTATATACAAACAACAACAGTAACATAATAATAATAATAATAATAATAATAATAATAATAATAATAATAATAATAATACTTCAAACTTTTATTAATATGAGAATGTTTACAAGAGAGAGAGAATGAGAGAGTCTTATAAAAAAGGTGAAGATAATCATCTACCTGATTTTTTAACTCGTGAGTATTTATGATTCATTTGAATGATATAGTACAAAATATGTATTTTGAATCCTGGTTACAAAATTGTATTACCTATGATAATAAAATTGGTAATATTAATTTAAGATGTAATGAAAAAATTGAAGATATTATGCTTCCAGACTTAGAAACATTTGAGGAAATTAAAAAATTTGATTCAGAAATATTTTCTCAAATAATAATAATAATAATAATAATAATAATAGGAGTCGGTAAACTTTATCAAGTATCCTGAATATTGGTCAAAAAGATCAAAGAAAAGATGCGTGAAGAATATATAAAGGAGTTGGCCAATTGCATATACTACCAGATTTCATATATTCTTAAAACTATATTGTTCTTTCATTATTTCTGATTCTGATGGGTATCACATTCATTTTGTTCAACATCCCTTTTGCTCCATCTTCATTTTTCCTTTTTCATTTTTGGAATTTTGCTGTCCTTTTTTGTTTTTATTTTTTGTTGCTTCGTCCATGTCATCATCAATTTCTTTCTTTTGACTACTTCTTTGACCATAATCTATATTCTGTGTTGAATTTCTTACATTTTCTAAAACTTGTTTTTGTCCATTATTTTCGTTTAAAGCATTAAATTGAAGAAGTTGGAGGGGAGAAATTAGAGGAGCTGTAGGGAAAATATAGTGAATTTTTAAAAAAATTGGGGAGGAAGGTGAGACCTATCTTTAAAAAGGATTTTTGAATTTTATATAAAAAATGTGACGTTTAGAAAAGCGTTAGAAGACGAAGGAAGGGAGAAGCTTAGAGTTTTTCTGGCCTATTTTCCTTTTATATCTAAAGATCTACAAATATATATATATGATTTTTAAAGGGTGGCCAGAAAATAGGTTAAACACTGTCGTGATTGTCTTATAAGACGTGTATATTGTTATTTTGTCCGGTAAAATTTCAGAAACGAAAGCAATACTATGACTACATTGTACAAATGCGTCCTACCTGAAGAATATACATACCATAATTAGTTTAAATTATTGAGCTCAAAATAAAAATAAGGACAAATAAGTAAAATAAAAAACAATACTGGGTTTAACGAAAAATATTTACTTGGATATGGTACAAAACAATTCAAAGCAAAAATATTGAAGCAATTATAAAGTAAGATTCTATGTCTTACATTTTTTCATTTTATCGAACTCTCTATTTCATTTTAAAAATATTTTTCACATATTTCACCCATTTTCATAAGATTCAGTAGTTTATAAGGATTATTTTGTCTTTACGAAAAATAATTATATAACGTGGTAACTTAATAATAACGAGAGTGCGGAACAGAAGTTGAGACTCAAAGTTTAGGATCTAGCCAACTCTTTGATTCTTCGTAGGGACCGAGGATGGTACTCCTCGATAACTTATCTGAATAACAAAGTACAAAATTCCCCTGCTTTTTAGCCATGCAATTTCCAAACTAATTAACAATATTTTCAAGTAAAAAAAGCAAGCTTAATTAATGAAAATATAGCAAATATCTTTCTTACATCACATGCTTTTTTTTTTTTTTTTCTTTCAGAAAAGGCAATTTAAAATTATAAAAAGAAAATATAGCAAAACAATTAACTTCAGACATGGAATAAATTGGTGTGAGTCAGAAGTAGCTTGTTAGTTAATCTCATCTTAATAACATAAAGGGGAATCCGATTGATTTTTTCATCATCCCCACACCAATTTCCAAAAACTTAATCATAATTAATTGAAGAATTTATTATAATGAAAAAAAGAAGAAGAAATAGTTTGTATCAACCTTGTCATCGAGGAACCCTAGAAAAGAGGTATAATTCGGAGCTAAAGGTACACACACACACACACACACACACACACACACACATATATATATATAGGAATATCATATATATGCTCCCATATATGGGTATTAGTTGTAGGGTTTTCGGATTTTGGGTAATTTTTTTGAAGAAATTAGATGGAGAAGAAGATGAATTGCTTTTGCTTGAAGAATACAATGAAGGAAGATGATGAATATAAGTTTGTGGACTATTATGCCCCTGAAAGTACGCATGTGCGGGCCGCACATGTGCAGTGCCACCCCTCTCATCGGATTCCGCCACTTTTAGGCACTAATGACATCTTGTAAATAGTTGGGGACATTTATGACACATAAAATTTCTGAAGGTTAACAGTTGCTTTTACAATATAGTTGCGGGGGTATAAATAGTGATTAATTCTTTTAAAAATACACATGTAATTTATAAATTTATTTTTTCAGTAGGGTCATGTGACCTCACTGAAGAGAATGTGTATCTGTCCATGTATATAATCACCTCGAAAATGCTCCCGGCTCCTATGCGGAACGTCCTTTTGTTCCGCACCTGCGGGACACGCTCCCAGCCGTCGGATGAGAATTTTTTACGATCCAGATCTGGAGAGAGAAAAGTTTTTTTTTTATTATTTTTTAAGTCAGCCGCAACTTTTCTCTCTCCAGATTTGGGGCTTTCAAAATCTCATCCGACGGCTTCAGTTGTTCCGCCTGTTCCGCACAGGAGCCGGACTGCTCGAAAATGGACTCGGTATGTATTATAAATTCCGTGTTGCAACGCAGGGCGGTGCACACTTCATCCCTATGTTGCAAACCATGTGTTACAACAGGCAGTACATGCTTCGGGTGTGATTGCATTCGGTTTGGTTTTGAGATTTTGATCACAGTAGTCAATCAATTTCAAATCCAAATCAAATTTTAGATAATTTAATATTTTAGATTTAAATTTCAAACTTAATTTAAAGTTGATTTAAGTCTGACTTTGACTCTTCTAAATCAAATTCAATCTAAGCAGACAATTCATCCCTAAGTTTTGCCAGGATCGGGGCATGCCTACGTGGTCCGTATTAAAATTCGGACGTGTGATAATTCTGTGGGCAGCTTTCCCCTGATTTTCACATAGAAGTTTCATGCGGAGTGTGATATGCCCCTGATTTAAGCCTCTGATTTTTCAACCAAATGTGGGCAAATAATTTTAAATAAACATTTAATTTAAAATGAAAAGAATTAAGTGCAAGTTGGTAATATTGAGATACAACGAATAACAATCCACGAATACACAGGTGTTGATTCTGAGAGGGCTCATGATCCCCATACCCTTCATTGATTATAGACCAAAGATCTAATTGAATGGGGGTTAAATTTGAATTTGAAATTCTAATCTAAGTTTCAAATCAATTTAAAATCAAAATCAAATTGTAGATAATTTAATGTCTTTATTTTATTTACAGACTAAATTTAAAATTAGTTTAGATATGAATATGAATTTCATATCAGAACTAATCCAATCAGATCTTAGTTTCGAAGGGAAACTTTGCAAGTGGGATGATGGTGTAATGTACTTAGCATGCAGAGAGAGAGACAGAGGTAGGATATGACGAAGGATTCCAGATAAGGCATCTTACCTTGAAATCTTTGAGTTGTTGTGTACTTTTGATTTGCACCCACTGTTGAAAAAAGAAAGATATACAAAGATCTGATTATTTTATTCAAAATAAAAAGTAGCTTTTTGATTCCTAATAACAATAAATGGCTAATACTGTGGTAGCTGGGGGAATGTACACAATGACGGTCTCCCCCCCGCGAAATCTCCTGTCTCTTCTCTCTCTCATTTCTTCCTTATTCAAGCCTTGATTTCTATGACTAGATCCAATAATTCTTGGTTGAATCTAGTCATTCTTCACCCTTTTTTGGTGTCCTCACCCCTACTTTTGACCACAAACATCGATGGACCTTTCCTAAGGCGTTTTCATCAAGATTCAAGACTTGGGGGCAAGATCTTTTGTCAGATCGACTAGTTGGTGGTAAGATATGGATACCCAGAAATGTTCTGTGCCCTTCCTTGAGTTTTCACCTCTTTTCTAGGCGATTTTTAAGATCGTTGATAAACCCATGTTCTTCTGAATCGCTGTCTATGAAAGAGGTTGAAATCAAGAGCTTGCCTCTGAGGTTCGAAAATGGAGATGAAAATGTTGCGGAGAATACTATCTTTTGTTTGTTTGTTAAATTAGCAGTTTTAGTTGCTTCCCACCTCCTGTGGTGTGGATTTTTATCCGTTACTTTGTGTAACTTTATTTTTCTGTTTTGTTTGTCTTTCTTTCTTTCTCAAATCTTCTCTTTTGTTGTATCAGAGAAAGAGTTTGAGAACTTTTCAGGTTGTAATGACCCCGACCATTTTATTATTAATGGATAATCCTTTATTCATAAAAAAAAAAGGATCTGTACACAATGCATATTCTTTGCGCAAGTGGAATTTTCTGTCCAAATTGGCCTTTGACCCTAAAGCAACTTTTGCAATTTATTTTAGTTCTATTTATTTAATCTTTTGGGTTCAGAAAGACATGAGAGTACGAGCATAAGAAGTTGTAGAAATTTTATCTTCCGTTTGATGTCATATTTTCTATTTCACTAATAGAAAATTGACACTTTTCATAAACTAGAAAAAATAGTAAACTTCGTATAGAAAAATAACACTTATTCGTCGAGAAATGAAACGAACATGAGATATTTTTGCCAATAAGATGAAAGCATGTTCATTGGATGTCCTTAAAGCAGGGAAAGTCAACCTCTAAAAAGTGGTTTGGGAGTTCTATAATAACAAATATTATTTGAATGAAAACTGACTGAAATGAGAGGATTTTAATGTCTTTTAAACATGATTTGGAAACTTAAATTTTGGAGTATTGCATTAGATTGATCATGATTTAGTAAAAATGATTAATTATAAAAGTCTTTTTTTTTAAAGAAATATTTTTGTCCAGTCAAAACGGAAGTCCCACTTCCGTCATGAATTGACGTGGCGTTTCTCAGATGCGCCCTAGAGAAAATGAGCCATTTTCTTTGACTTACATGCATTATCATAGAACATGTCAAATCCATAACCCATATAGGAATGAGTGGTCCTTCGAAGCTTTGCTATCACCACATAATTCATACTCATAACCATTAGTAAAAATATATTTGGTCTTAATAAGATACTTTTTATTTTTGCCTTTATCTTGTGGGTAGTTGAATTACGCACTTATAAATTACTTTTGACTTTTTGTGCATGATAAATGTTGCAAATGCACCACTTATACGCAAGAAACATTATATCCACCAAAAGGTTATTTTATAATGTTTAACATTGTAATGACTAGCTTTTCATTTCCGCGTGTCTTAGAACAAGAAGTTAGTCAAAATAATGAGCGTGATACTATCTTTGAATAATTGGGACTCCTCTTGACGTTGAAACCGTGTGCATTTATTCCGATTTCATCGTTTATTTTATATTTCGTGTTATCTGTTTAATTTTAGAATTTTTCTATTTTTATTTAGCAAAAAAGAAAAAGAAATAATGTAACAATTTAATAATTGCACAAAGACAACGAATAAGACAAAGGAGATTGGATCCATATGACATGTTATTCTCGTGTCTAAGCTATCTAATACATAAACTGAAGTCTTTATCTTGACCTTGAAGTAATAGTTTAATTATTAGGGTCATGGTAGGGATAATTTTATGGTAGGGACCTTAACCTATAATATGTTTATTTTTTTTCATCAAAAAATAAAATTTGTAAAAGGTGTCGAATTAAAGAAGAACCATATTTGCTACTGCTATAGCCCGCCATGGTAGACTTCTTGTGAAGACACGTGGCACATGCCCAAATGACCCTCTTTGCATGTAAAATTACTGTCCGGCTCCTATGCGAACAGGTGTTTTTTCGACATACGCGAAACAATTTTTTACGTGAAAAAACAATAATTTTTTGCTAAAAAAATAGATGTTCGCAGAATAATTGTTTTCAAAATCATAATAGGTATATTTTTTTTTAATTCAATTTCAGCCGTAAAAAATTTAATTCAAAGATTTAGAATCTGTCCTGAACATGCGGAACAAATACATATTCCGTGCACTGGAGTCGTGGTGGTAAAATTAGGTATCTTCTTACACTCCAACTTTTGATTCGATGCTTAAGTTTGACCTTATCTTTCCCACTCGTGTGTGTGTATAAAAGTTGACATAGTCCAACTCATTCTATGCCACTAAACAAATTCTCTTCTTACTTCACTTCACATCTTTATGAAAAAGAGGAGATCAATGGCTTCCATGACACTTGATCAAAGTTTGAGTCGTCAAGTCAACAAGGAACATCACGAGCAAAGAGTCCTGATTGAAGAAGTTGATGGTCTTATAAGAGTTTACAAAGACGGTTACGTGGAAAGACCTCAAATCCTTCCCAGTGTGATTTGCACCGTGGAACCAAACCTAAATCTTACCTCAAGAGACGTTATCATAGACAAATGTACCAATATTTGGGCACGTCTCTATGTACCAAAAGGGCAAGGAAAATTCCCTTTGCTAGTATACTTTCATGGTGGAGGATTTTGTGTTGGTTCGGCTTCTTGGAGTTGCTATCATGATTTTCTTGCAAGATTAGCATCAAAATCAAATTGTGTGATCATGTCTGTAAATTACCGTCTTGCCCCTGAGAACCGGCTCCCGGCACCTTATGATGATGGCTTTAAGGCCTTATTATGGCTTAAAGAACAAGCCCTAACCGGAGCAAACGAATGGTTTTCGAGCAAATGCAACTTCTCCAGTATCTTCTTTGCTGGAGATAGTGCCGGAGCAAACATAGCCTTCAACACCTCCACCCGGATCGGATCATTAGAGGCCTCAAACTTGAGGCCTTTAAGCTTCAAGGGTAATATTTTAATACAACCATTTTTTGGAGGAGAATTAAGAACTCATTCGGAGAAATATATGGTGCAACCACCTAAGTCTATACTTACATTGGTAGCCTCGGATACATATTGGAGACTATCATTGCCTGCTGGAACTAATCGTGACCATCCATGGTGCAATCCGACGGCTAAAGGTGCTCCAAAATTGGAAAATTTAAGGGTTTTTCCAACTTTGGTTTGCATTTCTGAAATGGATATTTTGAAAGATAGGAATTTGGAGTTTTGTAGTGCTTTGGTTAGTGGTGGTAAGAAAGTGGAGCATTTGGTGTATAAAGGTGTTGGACATGCATTTCAGATTCTCAATAAGTCTCAGCTCTCACTAGCAAGAACTGAAGAATTAATACATGATATCAAGAATTTCATGCACTAGATAGCCAAGATAAATCTTAAATTGGTCAAAATTAAAATAATTAGCTCTAAGGAGGAAGAATTGTTTTTTTTTCCCTGTTTATTATGGTGTCTTAATTTCTTGTGTGCTGTTAATAACTAGGTTTGTATTATTTTTGTAATTCCGACTTCATGGTGATATGAAGTAGTAGTAGTAGTAGTACACACGTTAATGCAATGGATTTCATAATTAAAATCACTTTGCAACTTCAATTCGATCTTTTTCTTTTAAAAAATATTTTGTATTGCTAGAATGGGGAAATGAGACGTGTCAAGTCCGGTGTGGCGGGCACGCAATGAAGTCATGGGTATAAGTCTAGCAGCCACCTTTGTCCCCATTCCTATTCTCATCCTTATTCCAATCAATCAGAATTTACTATATAAATATTTTTTTCAATTATATATACACATGGTGAATAGGAATGGAGACTGAGAATTTTTTGCCATATATCAAGTGGGACATGAAGATGAAATAGAGAATTGGGACAAAAGATACTAAATCGGGATAACAAAGTTTTTCTGTCTAATAAAAAGAGGGTAATGGTGCCTAAGACAGCCCGCTATAAGAGGACTTGCCAGTCCTCGGCGAAGTGCATCAGGGCGGCATGGGATCGGAGAGGCATTTTATTTACAAGTAGCGAGCACATGGCTCAAATGCATGCACACGTTTTCGACCCCCCAAGTCCTTGCCACCACATAATTATAATACTATAATATCGTGTTTCGTGCTTGCAACTCACAAAATGTGTGTATCACAACTCTTACAACTAATTAATACTCCCTCCATTCCTAAATATAAGACTCTTTAGATAATTTGAGAAAATTAAGAAAGTTGTCATTTTCACTTAAACTTCCAATATTATCCCCCACCTTCCCTCTCTCACACTTTTTTATCATAAAAAAAGGAAAATGTTGAGGGTATAATTGGAATAAATTGTTGACAACTAATAAAACAACCTTAAACGACAATTAATTTGGATACCTAGATATCTCCTAAACGACAATTAATAGGGAATGGAGGGAGTAGTACTTATTGTTATATTAAAATAGATATTTTAATAGCGCTTCTTAAAAATGAATATTTAGAGGGGTGTATCAATCTAGAATCTATAGCATTTTTAAGGAGTTGTAAAGTTTATAAGTCTTCAATTTAGATTTTAAAAAGTTCATTAAGATCTAAAGGTATTTAATTCAGATTTTAAAAAATCCATTAAAATCTAAAGGTATTCAAAATTCTATTGATTCTCATAGATTTCATTAAATGGAAGATTTTGATGGAATTCATATGCACAAATTTGTATTGAGAAATATTTTCTTTTTCCTCAAGATTCTAAGTTTCTCTCATGAATATTAAAATTAAATTTCCTTAATAATTTTATCTAATATTACAATGATCAAATTTCTTTAAAATTAAAAGAAAAATAAATAAATGTCCAAACTCAAAAAATATGAGGAAAAATTTCGCATGGTTAGAAAACTCAATATGGAATGTTTATTTCCCCCAAACAATATATATTTTCATAATATCCAAAAAAATTTTTCCCGATCATCTTCAAACAAAATCAAAACAATTTCTTCTCTATCCAACCACAAAATTTTATTTTCCAAATATGAATTTCATTTCCCTGAAAGAGAAAATCAAAAGTGAAAAAGAATTCAAACAAAACCCATCACAAAACATATTTTAATTAAGTTAAATGAAAAAATCTCAGTATATAAATTATACAAACATTGAACAAATAATTCAAAAAGGGTCGCAATTTCGTGATCTTCAAAAAATCAAAGACCCACCACCAAACTTTTTAAATTTTTAACAAAATGATTTGATTCAAAAATAAAAATGATTGATAAACATATGTTGATTTTGGAAATTCAACACCGCTAGATATGTATAATACACCACCGCATCAGTTTTTTCTTTATTTTTGGGTGTTATTCAAATAATCTATAGACTTTACAAATCAAAAGAAATCATGATAAATCAATCAAATAGAATCTGCGTAGAGTCCAAACAATCCATAGAGTCAGTAAAATCCATAAACTTTTTAAAATCAGTTAAAAAAATTTAAAATTCGAATTGAATACATCCCTTTTAGTTTCATGATTTTATATTCACTCTTTTTAACTCTTGTTAAAGAGAGATTACTTCACTCTTATTAACGAGAACTTATCTAGACTGGGGGTTGAGGAGGGTAGAGGTGGGGCCGCACCTCCATGCAGAATTTGAAACTATCAGAATGTTGGTAAACCCTTTTGGTCCCACATTGCAGGGCGAATATGGACTATGGCTTAACTGGTCCGCGAGAAAACGGGCAAGGGTCTTGACGGACCGAAATGGATTAGCCCGTTTGAGAGTGCTAATAGTGCCGACATATAGAACGGTTTTCATTGCTGCGTAACACTTTCATCCCATATTCAACCAAATCACGACTTTTGATTAAAATAATAAAAAATAAAGTGCACTCTATGAAGAATTAATGAAAAGAGGTGATGTGGTTGATTGTGGACCAAGTGGTCCACAACCCCACATATAGCCCAGATCTATATCAGAATTTTCCCGACATATATATGTTGTTGGAAATATACTGACCAAAAGATTTATACATAAATCAATCCAGGATGTTGATTAGGATGTTGATTAGTTGTCGCATAGATTAAAACCCAACGGGCAACCCGCTATTCAGGTGTCCTATCAGTGGCGGAGCCAGAATTTGAATTTAGAAGTAGAACTAAATTTTTTTGCTACGGTGTAAAATGATATATTTGAGGTAGAATTATATATTTTTTTAGAAAAATTGAATTTAAATGACATATACAAAGTCTTAGGTTAGCGGAAGAGGGGTCAGGGCGGCGCCCATTAAAATTTTTTTTTATTCTTCATCGACTCATCGAATGAGTTTTTTACCCCGATTTTAACCCTAAATCGCTTAACATACATAACCGAGATATTTTATTTACGAGGAGAAGTGGACCTATTTTACTTAATTCTTTTTTTTGGCCCAATGCGTAAATCTTGATCGCATCACAAGTCCATTCTTCCTTTTCTTAGCATTTTTGCGACTCTTTTTATTCTCTTTTCCTTGATCTTTACGCTTTGCAACTTGAAAGAACTTCGACTGATCTTCATTTCTTCTACTAATCTTCAACATTGGTGGACCAAAGCGATTGTAAAAATTTCTAAATGGTATATTTCGGTGTGTATCATAAAATTCTTGGGGAGTAGTAGTAGAAAAAAAATCTATTTTTTTAAGCAGATTGGATATATATACCCTAGTATATAAAAAAAATTGAAAATTATCAGGGGCGTGGGCCCCCTGCCCCTTGTATCCTCCGCCACTGTGTCCTATTGTAATTAGAAAAATAAAAGTTCCCATCTTATTGAAACACCTAATAAGGAAAATGTTATATCCATCCCCGAATGCTAGAATCTGACAAACTAAGGTTGTTAAAAACACATTTCTATGTAAATTCGGAAGTGTAGTTCAAGATCGTAAACTCGTGAATCGTAAAATAAAACGTAAGCTCATATAAAAAATTTAAAATATATATTAAATATATAAATAATAATAAGTAATGTATAAATCATATCATATAATCCAACGATATGAGAAAAACATAAAATATAATTTCACAAATTTTCAAAAGATAATAATACAACAAAATTTCTAATAAAGAGCTTACAAGTTGGCGGAGATCATCCAAGAGCCTAAGAAAAAGTTGGTGGAGGGGGAAGCTGCCGAAATTGAGATGCACCGGTGGGGCGGAAGCTGTTGGTCATGACGGGGGCAACGAGTGCGTGGAATACAAAATTGAATTATGTTTGCTTTCTAAATCTTTGACCCGACCCGCCAGATCATTTTGTAGACTCAGTAGAATTGTTTAATTTTACGTTTTATTATCCGATTCAATTTTTTTACCGCGTTTTTACCAAATTGCGATTTTACTACTAATTTAATACGTTTTGATTCTCTAAACTCGTAAAATCGTTTGATTTTATGACCCAGCTCACCTTTTTAACAACATTCCTAAAAACTATTTCCCCCCAATTTGTACAAAGTCTAAGGATTAAGAATTGGGCAGTCCCTAACAAATCCAAAACGGTTAAACTTTTCCCGCAAAAACCCTCAATAGATACCAAGTAGCTCCACTTCTCCTCCTATACCAGCGTTGTCAACCTCTGAAACGCAAGAACAAGTAAATAATAAAAATTAGAGAACAAGCATGCAAGATTCGAATGTCCAACGTAATTGGAAAACTACATAAATTTTCAAGTATTGAAATTGATTCAGTTTTTGTCAATTTTGAACACTAATTTATTTTGTACCCTGCATACAGAACAAATCGTGACCGTCAGATCAAGAATTGGATGGCTGAAATCATTTAAGATTGTGAAAATTAAAAAAAAATTAAAATTATCTCAACCGTTAGATTAATTAATCCGACGGCTACATTTGTTCTGCACGGTGCAAAATATGCACCGTATCCGAATTACAATTTTGTGTTATTTCTTGTCTTACGAAAATAAAAATTAAATATAACAGAATATAGAATTCTCCAACATTTTGCACATTCGAATTACGGTTAATTTATCTTGTGATACTCAGGATTGCTACAATCACGTGCCTAATGTTCAATGTACATCCTTTTACGGTTAATGTTCTTTGGTTCGTCAGATTTGGCATGTAGTTATGATTTTTCATTCTTTTTCTTGGTGGGTTTCAATAAGTTAAGCTTTTTTGGTGAATTAATGAGTCGTAGACAACTTAACGAGAATACTAGTTTTCTATTGTTGTTTATTGACAAACGGTTTTCTCATCTCTAATTTTCACCATCTAACTGAGCAAACGAGTTTGCACAAGAAAGAGTGTAATTTGTAAGACGAAACACAGTCAAAGGATAGTGGGATGTTCTCAACCACTTTTCGATGTTAAATTTATCTTTTTAAAAAGAAAGAGACACTGAGGAGAGAGCTCAATGTCTAGAAGTAAAGTAATTAAGATGAATCAAAACAGTAATTGTAAAACCCGTAACTTTTGCTTACGGAATATTTGACGTGTAATTAATTTTTTTTCGCGAGTAACTGTGTAGGCATAATATTTCTCGTGTGATTACGTGTTCAGTTTATTCTATAACATGTTACGTGTTATTTTTCGTGTACTTTTATTGAGAGCGTTTCGCACACATATCGTAGTTGGAGAATTTAGTCGTGATTCACTTAGTTGAGTAATTTAATTAGATTAGTGATTTTGGAATTAATTAGGATAAGGAAAATAAAATAAATTAAAAGTTAAAAGAAGTCGAGGCATTTCGTGGGTATCAGTTACTAAAGGAAAGAAAAAAAAATAATTAAAAGAGCAGTAATGTGGTATAAGGTGAAGGGTTCTCGTAACCGTGCAAAACATCAGTACAAAAAGGAAAAGAAAAAGCATCTCGTGGGATTACTGGATCAGGGAACAAGGGGAAGAAAAAAAAAATAAAATTCAGTAGCAATTGGCAACCTAGGGAACCGTGCTGTGAGACAAAGCAAAATAAAAAAATGGATTCCAAAGCCGTGAGCAACAGGGAAGAAGGAAAAGGAGTTTTTGAAAACTTTATTCTCTAGCAATTTGATAGTATTTTTGAGTGAGCAATTCTTGTCGGATTTCGACAAACCTTATATGTAAATTGATCACCACGAAACAAGCTGCGAGGGCGTGAAGTCGGATTCACTTTTCGATTTCGGAGTTGGAAGATATCGCATCAAGAAGGAGGGCTGATTTATGGAATTTTGCTTTCTGTGCAGTTCCAGTAGAATCGATGTACAGGTAACATACGAACTCCAAACGGAGTAATTCTTTTTGATTTATAAACTAGACTGATAGGGCTATAATCTGACCGGAGGAATTGAGATTTTAACTGTTAGATCTTCCGTAAAGTATCACAGAAGTGGAGGGCAGAAACCAGTTTTTTTGGTGCAATTATATATAATCTGTCCAGAACTTCGACAGGACGTTTGAGAGGGCGATAGACCTCCATTTTCGACCCACAATATATCTATTTTGAAGAGAATTGAAAGACCTTCGAGTCAGCGCAGACGGATCGTGAATCGGAGGTTTCGGTAGAAAGTTATCGCCCCGGAAGTGAGCTGCCAGAACTGATTTCGGGTTTGTCATTATTTTATCTCCGTAACAGGTAGGGACCCGCTTTCCTATGTGATTTCTGTTTTGTAATTATGAATAATATTGATTACTGTTGGATTACTGTTCTGGCATGTTTTACTGTATTTGGGGATATTCAATTGCATAAATTGCTAGAGATTGACCTTTGATGTTATTGTTAATTGTTTATTGTTGACTGTTTTAATTGGAGTCATTATTGTTGTCCTAATTGGTTTGGTCGACCGAGTCGTCGCCCCCTATTGAGCTCGTATCTAGGATCGCTAGTCGCCGGGTTCGGTCCCCGCCTCTCGTTCTGTCTCTCGTTTCCGTGACCCCAAGAGGTCTTCTCGCTCGCTTTCGTCCCCGTGGCCCATACTTAATGGGGCTAATCATTAGGTACGGTGGTGGTTTTGTGGAGTCCCTGGTTGGGGATGATGAGACAATGTAAGGATTGAACCTTAAAATCTGTGTCCCGTAGTTTGGGGGAGAATCCGAACCCACGAGTTTACTGAAACCGTCCTAGTTTGGTTGATAACTGGGACCACTGCTGTTATTGCTGAGTAGTAGAGATTAGATATGTGAGCTCATGTGGTGGGAGTCTTGTCATAGTAGGTAGCTACGTTCTAAGTATCTAAGACGAGTATGTGATTGGGTGTACCGGATGGGCAACGCGTGGTGCTTGTCGTATACTCGGTTATGGAATCGTTTAGGTGCGAAGAAGGTGGTTATTTGCTTAATTGTTGCATTCTATGTGTTCATTCTTGTTTGGTCTTTATATGATGTTTGTTTGGAGTCTATTTGGTCTCATGTGAATTGGGAATGTTGGGTAACGTTTTGGTGCACTTTTGCACAAGTTTAAAACTCATTTTTTCTAAAACCGCAGTATGCGAGTCACCATTGCATTGCTCGTTTTGAACCCTCTGCTTCGATCCCGTTTGCATGCGATGCTGCACCGTCCCCGCACCGAGTTCTGAGTCTTGTGAGACTTGGATTGAGTCGTTTGCATATACTTCCATAGGGGTATTCTGGGAAAAAGGGCATCTGCATCTGCATTATCTGCTTTGCTTTTACGCTTTGCATTTTCGTTGCATTACTGTCTTTATTATCATTATTACTGTTTTAGGTCCCTGCTGAGCACCGGAGGTCAGTCCGATATCCGGTTTTCTTATTTTGCAGATGACTTAGGTGAGGACCTATACTTTGATGACGGCACATGGGATGGGGATTACACCGAGTGATTCTAAGCTGCTAGTTCAAGAACACTGTTTTGCTCATTTTAGTCATTTAATTTGGAACTGGTAGTTCTTTTATCCGTTGTAATAAACCTAAGAGGATTTTCTTTTGTCAAATAATAATTTCCACTAATACTGTTTTTTTTTTTTTATGAACATTGAATAATGAACTCCTTAAAATAGTAATTCTCTGACAAAGGCTTTGGTGTTTCATTTACTAATGGGGCACTGCCATGTCATCATTCCGGAAACGGGGTGTGACAGTAATTGATACATAATATTTACAGTAGATAAATCCACGAGTATAATAGTTACATATTAAAAATACACTTCTCATATAAGTGTCATAATTGGGTATGGAATAGAGAAACGCAGTCCAATGAAGAGTCGAACTTTATAATAGTTAACGTAAACCGGACATGTCAATCAAGTATCCGCTTGGATCAACCCGATTTGAATCCAATCCCGAGCCCAATGGTAGATCTTAGGCCGGAACCCACCATTTATCTTTGTTAACTTGCTTTTATACCTTTCCCTTTTCCAGTGGTGATGCATGATGCATTTTCCTCTTCTTCTTTTTTCTTTGGAGAAGAATCTGGACGTCGAATTCAATTTTCTGCATGTAAATGGTACAAATTGGATCACATGAGCTTTGTAAAATTTGCATTTTTATTTTCTTGCTTCACACCTCTAAATATTTTATGACCTGAATCACATAATATATACTCAAAGGCAGTGACGGACGCAGGTTTGACCCCAGAATTTAAAGTATATATGATATATTTTACTCAATCTAGATAATAAATGAACCCACATAAAAAATTTAATGACCCCACTAATAAATTCTCAAAATTTTGATCAAACAGATAATAATCCGTTCCACACGTACAGAACAATTCTCGTTCCTTACTGGAGCAGTGGTGTTAACCATTCTTATTGTTTCTAAAAGATATTTAACAAGCAGCTTTAAATATTGTAAAGATTTAAAAATACTTTTTGTTTCTAATCTTTTAGGAGATATTTAACAAGTTGCTCTCAATAAAAAATAGTCTTGTCTCTCAGCTCTCAAGTCTCAATTCCTTCTCGCTTCGCGGGATATTTAACGAGTTTCTCTAAATAAAAAATAGTCTTGTCTCTCATCTCTCAAGTCTCAATTCCTTCCCGCTCCGCGGGATATTTAACAAGTTGCTCTTAATAAATAAAATAGTCTTGTCTTTCAGCTCTCAAGTCTCAATTCCTTCCGCGGGATATTTAACAAGTTGCTCTCAACTTGGGGAGGGGTGCAAACTTGATAAAATACTCCAAATTACATATAAAATTTACTAAAATTTACCATACCTAGTAGTATTTTTTAAATTTTCGGGCACCCCTAGAATCGTCCCTGACCCCAGTAATCTCAAGTTCTGGATCCGTCACTGCTCAAAGGAGTTTATGTTAGGGATTTTACTATCACTTTCTGTATAAAGCCCTTAATAGTTGTTTTACATGTTGTCATAAGGTAGAATTATTTTCAAGTATATGCCGTAAGAGATCTCTAAGCCATTGCCATTTGACTGTTTGATGTTGGTTGCTCATGTTAGGGACTGGAAAAATAACAGCTGTTAATATAATACGTAAGAACGGTTCCTTACAATCTTAATAATTGTAAATTAAAATAATAAATAATTGTAAGTTTCAGAATAACAGGTGTTATAGATAGATATAATAACTGTTCGATTCGGAATTAATATGTGTTAGAGATAGACAAAATAACTGTTAAATAACAAAATAACAGTTGTTGAATAACAAATTAACAAATGTTAGGTATAGAATTTCTAAAACTGTTATTCTGAAACTTACACTTGTTTGTTATTTTATTTTCAATTCAATTCAATTCTCTAATAAAAACCAAATTCTCCAACAGCTCAAAGATTCAATATTTCAGACATCTACTTGTTTTTCTTTACTTCCTATTAATATATCTTGTGTCCCTGGTTAGATGTTATCCTAAAGTTGGACTTTTGCAAACATGAAGAGCTAAGCATGTAATGAAGATGCATCCTTCATGACTAGCTAGGTTTTTTTTTAAAAATCTTTTCCTCTGGGATCCTTTTGTTTTTTTTTGAGCTTTTTTGTTAATTTCAATTAATGTAATGAAGATATTCAGATTTTGATTGATTAATAAAAGGGAAATGATTTAACGGCTAAGAAAAATTGACTAAAAACTCAAATTAAACATTATTCACTCACTGTTGATATAAGAGATTCACCCAATTATTTACCATTTTGCCACTAATTTAGCCAATTAATTGACTAAATTTTAGCTCCCTAGCAATGTCCTAAAATAAAATTTCTCTTATTGGTTTTTTGCATTTGATTTCATATCCTTAGTGCTATTTACTTTATACAAATCCCATTTATAGGATACAAGTCATAGATTATATATCAAAAAATAATAAATAAATAAAATATAAGAAAAAAAAAGCAAACTCTGTTGTGACATTTACACTGATGCTTTAGAACGTCACAATAGGAATGGACATGCATCACTCTGGACAATTTTATGATATGCTATTGTAACGGAACATAAAAGTGATGTTTTTATGAAATGGCACCAAGTCGAAAACGGCACAACGGGTCATCCTTACTGTGAACCACAAAGAGAAACACAGATGTTAGACTTCAACAAGTGTTCAATTTACGTTAGTATGTGCGGGAATAAAAAAAAGCGTTTCGCACTAAAATCGTGGTGGTTTTTAGCAACAATTAGGGGTGTGCATTTGATATTCGTTTTCGATTTTCAAAACAAAATTTTGGAATTCAATTCGATTTTATAACGTTTTATGAAAATTGAACCGAAACAAAATTTTATGAAAACCGAAATTATTACGGTTCGGTTCGGTTCGGTTTGTACCGAAATTTCATTTTTTTTCTTCTGGAGCTCAACTTAATAAAAGTTAGAGAATAGATAAAATTGTAATGCACAATTAAAATAAAAATAATAAGCTAAAAATTAAGAATAAAAATAAAACTATACAACAATAACATAACTCATTAAGTCCCCAATAATTCAGGGTATGAGCGGCAATGAATATGAGACATACCTAACATTTGACAATAAATAAACAAAGTGGTTGCTCCCAGAATGTCACGGAAACAGATGGATTGAAGACAACTCGAGTAATATTAATAAGTATAATAAAAAAAATGGTCTATTTGATATTTCTGTAATTCGATTTCTAAAAATTAAAAAACGAATATCAAACTGAATTATTTTGATTTTTTTAAATCCGAACTGAATAAACTGAATCATATAGTAAAATTCAGTTTGATTTGGTTGTATATTTGAACACCCCTATCAACAACCCTAAAAAGAGGGAACAAAGGAGATCTCACTTGATGGAATGAAATATTCATTTCTAACACCTTAATGTTTTGCTCAATAAAAAAATAACAATAATTTGCAAATGGAAAGTTCTTGGAATGCTTGAATATGAATATAGACTTTAAGAACTATTAATACACTTGAAGAACTACCTTAACGATAAGGTCTTCTTCAATTTGTTTCTCATCACCCAATTCGCCACCCATACCAGTTGTTCGAAGGACTAAATTAAAAGCAAAGCTTATTCATTTCATGTTCACCCTTGGGTATGCGTATGCCATCATAAATCGAAATTTCGCCCACAATCACATAGATGAATTCAAATGTAATTATCATTGAACAAATTAAGATTACAAACGTTAAAATATATTTGTTTCCCACTAATTGGAGCAGTTAATCATTCATTATTATGATATATGCATCTTTGTTTTGGCATGTATCGTAATAAAATACAGAGTTGTAAATTCAGATTATTTTTAATTCTCGAAACCTTTATAGTTAATATTTCTTTACAAAACAATGACCCATAGTATAATTACTTTTGAGATTCAAAGTAAACATAAATAATTTAACAAATTAATAATCTTACATGTTAATCTCTCTATTATTTTTACCAAAAAGTAAAATACTACAATACCTCCACACCTATGGTACAACTAAATTTCACTTTTAACAACTTTCCTTTTAAATTTCTCTTTTGTTTTCATGCATAATTCATCATAAAATCTCTACTTAATCAGTGATCATGTTTATTTCATAATTATAATCACATATAATTATTAACCCTTTCATGATACGACATTCATTTAGGATTAAATACCATTTCTTTTTAGTTTTTACAGTCACTTAATCATATATGATACTAGTAGTATTTCAGTATCGACTACCATATTCAAAAAGACTATTTTTTTTGTACAATTTCGTTCCGAAAACTGAAGGACCAAAATGCTCTGTGTGTTTTTCGACATTCCTGTAATCCCCTCATTATGTAGAGAAAGATTGTATTAAATTTAACCAAAGTAGGTTGGTATAGTTGGTTCGGCAGTTTCGTTCTTTAAGAGAGATCGAGTAATCGATTCCCATTCAGCCACTTTAGCCTGTACGTTACTTCTTTATGAGCCGACCTGGTGCGAGTGAGGATTAGTCTGATATGGACAAAAAAATATGGTATTAAATTTTAAATTTTATCAAGTTCTAACAACCAAGGTTGTTAAAAACGCGATTCTACGTAGATTCATAAGAGATGTGTAGAATCGTAAACTTGTGAATAGTAAAATAAATCGTAAAATCGTACTCAAAAGTTAATATATATATATATATATATATATATATATATATATATATATATATATATATTATATGTAAATAATAATAAGTAACATATAAATCATATCATATGGTCCAACAATATGAGAAAAATCCATAAAACATAGTTTCACAAGTTTTTCAAAAGACAATAACGCAATAAAGTTCACGATAAAGAACTTACTAGTCTTTTAAAATATAAAGAAGACCGAACCATTTGTCGGATTCACAAGGCTGACAAATGTGCGAAATACCATAGCATGCTGAAAATAATTATACTTTTTGGAAATTATAAAAAATTAGACACACACGAGATACATCAAGAGTAGAATAAAATTACATATATTCTGAAAATGCAAAAGAAAGTTACGAACTCAGAGTTAAGAACTTTGATTACCTGCTGGATTTTTAGTAGTCTAAAAAATTCATTAAGAATAGGAAATTTTGTAGACTCGGTAGAAACGTACATTTTTACGATCTGATTCTACGATTCTACTCCATTTCCACCAGATTGCGATTCTAATCCCGATTCAACACGTTTTGCTTCCGTAGAATTGTGCGATTCTACAAGTTGACTCGCGATTTTAACAACATTGCTAATAACAACTACCTCGGCTTTTAGTGCAATTCTTCGAAATTTTTTAATATAGGACCGGGGCCTTGTGGGAACTGGCCCCACAGCACTCTCACATGAGTTGTAGTATGACCTACTTTCCACAACTAATGTGAGAGGGGTGTGGGGTCAGTCCCACAAGACCGGATCCATGTCAAAGTGACCCCCAATTCTTCAATTGATTGTAGCAAATCCTGTCCGATTCGAAATAAATTGTTTTGCTTTAGGCAAGTAGGCTCTGCAAGTGATGAAATGCAGATTCGATTATCCGTTGACTGACCATATTCAATACCGATTATTCCATTCGTCTGTTAATCCCTGGATTCCACCGGCCAAAGATGGTTCACCAGTTAAAGGGGTCGTTTACTACGATTCATTAAGTGGACCAAGTCCTAGTTGTCATTATGGTTGTGTGCATAAAGAATTAGTTTTTCTTGGCACGGTAGATAGTAAATTATGACTTTGATAGAAGCTACTTATGTGGTGAGAATCAATAGTTTATTAGCTTGTAAGTTTGAGTTTTAAGATGTGAGAACTCATATTTTAATATGAATCCCACATCAAAATAATAGGAAACTTCAATATTCTGGTGAATATTAAATAACAATATTTTCCCTACATAGCAATTCCGTGCAAATTTATAATATATAAAGTTAGGCAAAATTGAGGTAGAAGCTTCATGATGTGACATGTAACATATTATGAGATGTGTTCCAATCATAAGCTTCAATGTGACAACTTTGTCATTAATTTTCTTTTAAAAATAGTGTTTAATAAGTTATAATCTTCATCTTCATTCTAAAGTTACTATGAAGATTGAATAGTTTAGCTATAATCTTCATCTTCATTCTAAAGTTACATATTTATAGATTATAGAAAAAGTATGTAACATAAATGAATTGAATTTAAAAGAAGAAGTTCAATGGTTTTTTTTTAAAATGAAGAAGTTGAATGGTTTTCTTTTTTAATGAAGAAGTTCATTGGCTCTTTTTAAATGAAGAAATTGAATGAGTTTTTTTAAATAAAGAAGTTCAACGGTTTTTTTTTTTTAAATGAAAAAGTTCAATAGTTTTCTTTTTTAATGAAGTAGATTTAATGTATATAGGAATTCTTAAAGTCTTCCATCATAAAGTAGATTTAATATTCTAAGAAAACAACATGTATATAGGAATTCTAAAAAGCTATGTAATATAAATGGATTGAATTTAAATGAAGAAGTTCAATGTTTTTTTTTAATGAAGAAGTTGAATGTTTGTCTTTTTTAATGAAGAAGAAGTTGATCGTGTGTTTTTAAATAAAGAAGTTCAAAGGTTTTTTTAAAATGAAGAAGTTCAATAGTTTTCTTTTTTTAATTAAGTAGATTTAATGTATATATGAATTCTAAAAGTTTTCCATTATAAAGTAGAATTAATATTCTAAGAAAAAAACAAGTATATAGGAATTCTAAAAGGCTATGTAACATAACTTAATTGAATTTAAATGAAGAAGTTCAATGGTTTTTTTCAATGAATAAGTTGAATGGTTTTAATGAAGAAGTTCATTGGTTCTTTTTAAATGAAGAAGTTGAATGAGTTTTTTTAAATAAAGAAGTCCAATGAGGGTTTTTTAAATGAAGAAGTTCAATAGTTTTCTTTTTTAATGAAGTATATTTAATGTATATAGGTTCTAAAAGTGTTCCAACATAAAGTAGATTTAATTTTCTAAGAAAATAACATGTATATAGAAATTCTAAAAGACTTACATAAAATAAATAGATATTAATGAATTTTTGGATTCTTATTAATGCATATAGGAATTCTAAAAGTCTTGCATCATAAATTAGATTTAATAATTCAAGAAAATAACCGACAATATAAACCAAAATCAGCCATGTATTCCTTCACAAAAAACACAAAAAAACACCATCAAAACAAAACATTATGGGGAAATCAAGACTTCAGTATGTGCATCTCAATGAACTTGGAAAAGGAAAACAAGAAAAGAGAATATTATTTCGAGTAACTAGATTATGGAACACTTTCAATGCCCAGAAACCTGACGATTTAATGAGTGTTGATTCTTTGATTTTGGATGAAAAGATAAGATTTATTCTAATTTATGTTATTGTTGTTGTAATCGTAATTATTCATTAGAAATACAACCGCGCATCGCACAGACATTGAAACCTAGTTATAAAAGAAAAGAAAAAGCAGTGTTTGTTCCTTTTTCAAACTGTTGCATTTCTTTCTTTTGAGAACAAAACGGATAAAGTGGAGACTTTTTAGTCTCACTAATTTCATGGTTTAGTAAACTAATTTATTTTATTTTTAAGAAAAAAAAAATTGACTGTTAGAATGAAAATTTTGAAAACCAAATAGAATGTGTCATTCAATTGAATGGACTAAAAAAAAAAAATCAACTAATTCATTCAATTAAAAACTATGTGCAACTCCTCTATTTATAATATTGACAAATTCCAAAATCTTCATACACTTTCCATGTGAGATCTTGAATAGTAATGAAAAGATAAGAACTTAAAATAGGGAAATTAAAAAAACCATTAAAAATATTAAAATATGTAATTTAATTTTGAATAAGCCAAATATGTCAAGCTTGCTTCTAATTTAATGGATAAAAAATTATTCAATCAATCAAAATCTTTTAAACTAATTAGAAAATTCAAAATTAGTTTATTGGCTGCTCAATTCCTTCAATTATTCTTTCATGTTCTTAAATAACTTTTAAGTCTAGCGATTATTCTTTCAAGGGTTTCTTTCAATGAAGCTCAAGGTCAGGGTGGTAATTTTCTTGGAATATTTTTTTTAATTGAACAATCTGAAAAGTCTCTCCATAGTTCAATCAACAAAAGTTAATTTTTTTTAAAATTTCAATCTTTTGAAGAAAAAAATTTTAGTGGACAGGTTCGCCTGCGGGTTAAATATAAAACTAATTGATTCGGTGAAATAAATTTTTTTTTAAAAAAAACGTTACATATTTGAATGAAAAAATTAAAAAACAAATTGGATTTGACACTCAATTTAATGGATTAAAAACCAACTCAACCAATTCATTCAATAAAAAATCATTCTCAACTTCTTTATTTATAATGTTGTCAAATTTAAAAAAACAAATTATAAACTTTCGATTTGGAATTCTGAATAGTATTGAAAAGAGAAAGAATAAAATAGAATAGAAAAAATAAAAACCATTAAAATATTAAAAGTAACAATTTCATTTGAATAAGTCAAAGATGTCAATCTATATTATTATTTTAATAAATAAAAATTATCCAATCTGATATATTTTTTAAACTAATTAAACAACAAAATAAATTCAGAAAATTACATGTTATAGATAGTTACTTCTAATTTAATGCATAAACAAGTATTCATCAATCAAAATCTTTTAAAATAATTAGAAAATTCAAAATTAGTTTATTGGTTGTTCAAGTAGTGCAATTATTCTTTCATGTCCTTGAATGACTTTTAAGTTTAGCGATTATTCTTTCAAGGTTTTTTTTTAATGACGGCTAAGGTCGGAATGATAATTTTCTTGGAATTTTTTTGTTTAATTGAACAATTTGAAAAGAAAATAAAGCCAGTCTCTCCAATTTATTTGGGCAAATTTCAACTCAGTTAATGATACTTTAAAAATCACATGGTTCGATCAACACAAGTTAATTTTTTAAAATTTTTTACTCTTTTTAAAGAAAAACGTTTAGTGAGCAGGTTCGCATCCGGATTAAATATAAAAATAAATGATTCGGATAACTAATTTTCTTTTAAAAAACTTTAGCTATTTGAAAGGAAAAAATGAAAAGCAAAAGGATTTGTCACTCAATTTAATGGATTAGAAACCAACTCAACCAATTCATTGAATAAAAAACCCTTCTCAACCACTTTATTTATAATATTGTCAAATTTCAAATACTTCAAAAACTTTTTATGTGGGATTTTGAGTAGTATTGAAAAGGTAAAGAATAAAATAGAATAGAAAAAATAAAATCCATTAAAAATATTAAAATTAATAATTCCATTTGAATAAGTCAAAGATAACAAACTATATCATTAATATAATAAATAAAAAATTATCTCAACCAATTATATTTTTTAAACTAATTAAAGAACAAAAAAAATTTGAAAATTACACGTGGGATTGTGAAGGCTTGGGATTGGTTGAAACTGAAAACAGGTTCTATAATATATATATAAAAGTTTACTGAGAATGCTCGTCTGCGGATTTAACGGAAAACTAAATGGTTCGATAAACTAACTTTATTTTAAAAAAAAAAATCGACGTTTTGAATGAAAAAATTGAAAATCAAATAGAATTTGTCACTCAATTTAATGGATTAAAAAACAACTCAACCAATTAATTGAATTAAAAATCATGTTTCACCCCTTTATTTATAATGTTTTAAAATTCCAAAAACTTCATACACTTTCGATGTGGGATTTTGAATAATATTGAAAAAAGATAAATAAGAAAAGTAAAAAACCATTAAAAATATTAAAATATATAATTTAATTTGAATAAGTCTAACATGAACCATATGAAAAACAAATAAAGTCCGTCTTTCAAATTTATTGCGCAAATTTTAACTCAGTTAATGATACGATAAGAATTAAATGGCTTGATCGACTAAAATTTATTTTTTAAAATTTTGATTCTTTTAATGAAAAAAAATTAGTGAGCAAGCTCGCATGCTAGTTCAGCAGAAAACTAAAGGCAATGACGAAGACAGGGAGGGAGGGCGGCGCCCCTCCAAGATTTTTAAAAATACTACTATTTATCGAAATTTTATGTGTATTTTGGAAAATTTTATCGATTCGCCCTCCCTAGAATTTTTTTTTGCCATTTTTATCGCCCCCCAAGAATTTTTTGCAAGTTCGCCCCCCCAACACCAACTTCCTGGCTTTGTCCCTGACTAAAGGGGGTGTATTCAATCCGGATTTTAAAAGATTTTAACCGATTTTCAAAAGTCTATGAATTCTGCTGACTTTATGTATTATTTTAACTCTATGCAGAGTCTACGCAGATTCTATCAGATTCTATTATATTGATTTATCAGGATTTCTTTTGATTTATAAAGTCTATAGATTATTGAATAATACCAAAAAATAAAGAAAATACTGATTCGGTGGTGTATTATAAAGATCCAGCGGTGTTAAATTTCCAAAGTCAACATATGTTTATCAATCCTTTTTTTTTAATTAAATAATTTTTTTAAAAATTAAAAAGTTTGATGATGGTCTTTGATTTTTTTTTTTTTTAGATCATGTAACTGCGGTTTTTTTATTTATTTGATCAATGTTTGTATAATTTACTTACTGGTATTTTTTTCCTTTGCCTTAATTAAGATATGTTTTGTGATGGGAATTATTTAAACTCTTTTTTTCCTTTGATTTTCTCTTTCAGGGAAATGAAATCCATGTTTGAAAAATAGGAATTTTTGGTTGCTTTCTTTAGTTTCTATTTGAAGATGATCAAGAAGAAAATTATTTGGATATTATGACAATATAGTTTGCTTTTGGGAAATAAACATTTCATATTGAGTTTTCTAACGATGTCAAAAAAAATCTCATTTTTTTAGCTTGGATATTTCTTTATTTTTCTTATAATTTTAAAGAAATGAGATCACTAATTTTTTTTTAATCAAAGACATTTAATTTTAATATTAATGAGAGAAAATCAAAATCTTGAGGAAAAAGAAGAGATTTCACAATACACATTTAAGCCTAGGAAATCCATCAAAATCCTACATTTCATGAAATCTATGAGAATCTATAGAGTTTTGAATACCTCTAGATTTTAATGGACTTTTTAAAATCTAAATTGAATACCTCTTGATTTCATTGGACTTTTTAATTAAAATCCAAATTGAATACCTATAGACTTTAAAACTCCTTAAAAATCCTATAGAATCTAGATTGAATACACCTCCGTAAATTGTTCGGTGATCTAATTTTTTTATAGAAAAAACTGTCTGTCAGAAAACACTTTAACTATTTGAATGAAAAAACAAATTGGATTTGTCACTCAATTTAATGGACTTAAAACCAACTCCACCAATTTATTCAATAAAAAAAAAAAACCATTCTCAACCTCTTTATTTATATTGTTGTCAAATTTCAAAAAATTTAAATGTGGGATCTTGAATAGTATTTAAAAGAGAAAGAATAAAATAGAATTGAAAAAAAATAAAAAACCATTAAAATTATTAAAATTAACAATTTCATTTGAATAAGTCAAAGCTGACAAACTATATCATTAATTTAAAAAATAAAAAATTATTTCAACCATTCATTTTTTAAAACTAATTAAAAAATAAAAAATTCCAGAAAATTACACGTGAGATTTGTGAAGGCTTGTGATTGGTTGAAATTGAAAACTGCTTATGTAATATAAATATAGATAGATATTTATATTTAAAAAATAAATAATTTTAGAATACTTGTCTCAATTTCAAATGTATATTATATAAATGGATAGCTATTAGAGAATTCTAATCCATATTAAAACAACCGGAAGCAGTCCATATCCTGCAAAATGGAAAAATGTAACTCAAGATAACAACTTAGTTGATGATTTTTGAGGCGCTATTCTATTTGTTATTCGTACTCTACCTACTGTATTTTCTCTTAGAAAGATAACAACACCATTTTTTTTTCATTTCAAGACATACTGCATTGTATATATTCGAGATTAAGGACCGATTTGTTATTTATTTTTTTTTGTCACAAGACATATGGCATTGTATAAACCCTCTTTAAAATATTTCTTTCTTTCTTTTTTAAATGGGGGAATATGTAGGTTTGCAACAGGATGGAATAGGCAAAATAGCCTATATAGTCCAAAATATATTTTTTATTCTCCTTTAAAATTCGTTACTTGAACAAAATTACATCTTGTGGATCATATTGAATATTTGACAATACATTCCGTACAATGCTAAAAAACGGATATTTTATTTTTAAGTTCCACTATTTTTAATTTTATCATTCGGGAGATGGAGGGGAAGGGGATGAGTTTAGGGTGGGTTATTTCTTTTGTTTTAATTCAAATTGATACCTATAGTTTTTTTTGTGTGGTTAAATTCAAATTGATACCTGTAGTACCCATAAATAGTTTTTATTTGTAGAAATGAATTGGAATTTCTTAAATACCCCTTAAAAGATCCTTCTGTGTGATACATGTTTGACAAAAATATTTCATAAAAAAAATTGGACAGAATTTTTTTATTGGCAGATCAAAAACATATATTATACTTTAAAAGATAAAATTAAACATAGTACACTCGGAAGGAGAATATAAAATACATTTGTAACTAAATAGACTATTCTTCCGGGTGGAATATCCACCAACTTGTGAGTGCTTGCTGCTAGGTCTACGAATTGCATCACGAAGCAGCAACACAGGTTGTGACCTTTTTCCCTTCTAGCAATAAAAGAACTTTATTAAAAGAAGAAATCTCAAATTGAAGTTGCAACTAATTTTGATTTAAGAATTCTTTGTAATTCATAACTAGTATTACGTACTTCTTCTTTTTTGACAAGAAAAGGGATCATATATTCATTGCCAAAGGGTGTAACCCGAGTTACAAAAGCAAACGACCAAGAAAAAAACTCAAGGCTAGAAAAGAAAACAAAAAAACTGGAGCGAAACTACCAGAAAAACCCTAACAGTTGCTCACTTATACCATATGCATATTGTCTATCATCTAGACTCAAACGTACAGAAATCCGCAGCTCTCAGCTTTTCTATCCCTCCAAGACATCATCCATTTAAGACTCCTGGCCTTGATAGTGTTGGCAAAGTGCATAGGCCCAAGGCTCTCTATACTATCGTCGATACCAAATCGTACTCACCACTTCCCTAAAGAAGTAAGCCCATTCTATCTGTCTATATTTCGACTTCTTCAACTCAATCGTGTCTTCCAAACAGTCATCCAGCCACTCTTTGGCCAACATCGTCCTTGACCTCCCGTCTAACTGGGCAGTCCCTAATAGCATGAAGCATAGAGTCCACAGCATTCCCACATAATTGACGGAAAGGAGAAGGCGCGCAATATATGTTAGATAACAGCCCCCTAGTGGGGAGGACCTCGTGTCGCAATTGCCATAGAACGAAATTGTACCTTTGCGGGCCAATATGCTTCCAGTTCTGCGCCTCTTCTCCAGACTTATCCCACCCTAACTGCTTGTAGACCTCCTGCAAGTGTAACACCCCTGATATAGAGCTCTTTAGTCCAAGAAGGCCTGCACTTGCCAGAGTTAAGTCGTCCGGGTTCATAGGCCCCCAATCAATCTCGGCTTGCAGTAATTCTCTCACACCAAGCAAGCTTGCCCATACCAACGAAACATTTTGTTTCTTAGCCAATGGAGAAAATAGATTACCATACTTTAACCACAATACCCGAGTCCACAGCTTATCCCTATCATGAAGCACTCGCCACTCGAGCTTTACCAATAACGCCTTATTGGCATCATGCATCCGCTTCAATCCAAGACCTCCACTTTCCAAAGGCTTGCATTCCACTTTCCTTTCATGAGCCTCCTCCCCCCAAAGAAACTTTCAGTTCAGCTTCTCAATCTCCTCCAAATTCCCCTTTGGCAATGCCAGCGTCTTCATATAGTAACTAGGAATAGTAGCTGTGACTGTCCTGATTATGAGACAACGAGCAGCCCTCGACATTGTCCTAATCTTCCACCCACTTAGCTTCCTCCTAACCTTGGCCACCATATCCCCGAATGTTAACCTTTTTATACAAAAATTAAAATAAGTATGAAAGTATATATATTCAATTATGAATATGAAAGTACTCAATAAGCTAAAAAGGAGATAAAGATAAATGAGAATTTTTTACCTGTTTAGCTGTTCTTGTTTCTTTATCATGATCATCATCTGCTTCCATTGAGTATACGAATCTTTGAAAAAGGGACTCAATGAATTCACATATGGTTAGAAGTAGACTTTGATTGAAGAGAACTTGAAAAGTGTGCTCCTATTTATAGTAGGGTGAAAAATAAGAAGAATAGAGGTGGTAATATGGTGGTTGAGAAATGCTTTTGAGCAAGAGCCACCCTTCTTTAGGTAACAATGCCTCAACCCCCATCCTACCTTCCACCCACGACTAATCTTAATTTTTTTTTAAAAAATAAAACTATGTTACTTTATTGGATATGATGGAAAAATTATACAAAGAGGGGAAGCCCCCAATAGAATCAACACACGACTAAATTAATTAATGTGTGAAAATGGTTTTCTCACCACATACGATTAGATCATCACTATAGAATCAACTCATATAGTTACTGAGTTCAAAATATCTCTTAAAAACAACTGTTTTTAGGGTAAAATAGTATTAAAAAAAAGTATTTGTTCACCACTAAATTAAAAATCAATAGTTGATATTCATCATCACATGCTGAAAAAGTATTCATCAACGTTATAACTGGATCCTCCGCTAAGGCAGTGACTATATGGAAAGTAAAAGTAGGAAACAAAAAGTTACTCTCAATAATCCCACGTTTACTGTCCCTCAAATCTCTCAATAAACCTACGTACAGTCTCTAAAAAGAAAATTTCACTATGTAATTTTTTCACCTACAAAATTACAAAACTCAATCAAGTGCGAAAAATACGAAAATTTCTAAAATATGAAGTTTTTATTTATAATATTTCCTCCCTCACTATTTACCAAAACTATTGATATTTAAATAATGAGAGAATCTCCACCCACGAAGGCGCTGAATATGGTAACACTTCTATGTGAGTTTTTTAAAAACTCTTGTACATTATAGAGTAATAATCACTTATAAATTTAATATGCCCTTTGATATTTTGTAATAAAAGTGGTCCTGCATATGTACTTTCTCAAATCTTGTTATGGTTATGGAAGCTGATATAACCCAGACATAGACGTATTCAAGGTGGGGTCCGGAGAATGGTGCCCCTAAAATTTTTAAAAACCTATTTTTGTAATTAAAAAAAAATAGTGTTGTTACTAGGAGTCTTTGTCTCTTGAATTGTAAAAGTAAATTGTTTGTGATGAAGATATCTAACTCGAAATGAAAATTTTCTATCAGAAAATATGGAGAGAGTATACCCAAAAATTGTTAAATTTTTTATTTTTCGCCTCTTGCAAATAAATTTTGTTATTATATTTTCTATTTTTGTTTTTGTTTTTTTCCCCCACAGAGTGTAACACCCGTAACCTGGGTGATGACATGTCAGTGTCTCACTGGTCGATGAGACACAAAAACCCACAAACAGAGTTACTAAAAAAGGAATTCATTATGTATTATTCCATAAAATCCAAAGTGCAACGTTGTTAACAGCGGAAGTCTAAATTACTGAAGGAAAATAATTCTAAGTATTACATGATGGAAATAATGTTCAAAAGTTCTAAATGAATTACTTAAAATAAACTGGAGTTATATAGCTAGCCGATTAGGATCACTCCTCGTGTTCCCCTTCCCAAGCATCGTCACCATAGTTGGGATCAACATCTACGTTACCTGCACAGTAAGAAAGCAAATGGACTGAGCTTCGAGCTCAGTAAGGACCAATATAACTAGGAAATGAAACAACAGATAGACACACACAGTCCCTATTTTAAAAAATACCCCTTTTAAAAATACACTTTACACGACGGATAAACACTATAAAACAATGTAAATACACAAACACTACACTGCACAAGTCTCACAGGACACAAAATACGAACACTGGAAGGGATCGTCCGCGGTAAGACAGTAGCTACTATCCTTCTGTGGACGAACTCTATGACAAATAGTAGGACGAATGAATTGTCCGCGACCTGCAAAAAACAGAAAAACAAGTGCAATTTCATGCACAAATGTACCAATCTTGCACCAAAACATTCCCAAGATGAACGTTTCGATATATTGTGTGTCGAAATCGGTCGTTGTTAGCCCACTCAAAATGCCCAAAATTTTTGGTGATCTCTCTTTTCTTTCTCTCTGTCCCCCCTCCCCCCCTCCCTCCCTCCCTCCCGAGCTGTTTCTTTTTTTCTTTTGTCCTGTGGACGATTACCCCGATCCCCCTATTTGTTGCCCATGATTCTCACCTTTCCGTTTTCCTTTTTTTTATTTGGGAAATCAGCTTATTTAGTCCTCTAAAAATTTTCATTTCGGCCGTATACTCCCTAATGTTTAATTTTCGTTTCGCCTGTATAGTCCCCAATGTTTAATTTCAGGATGTAAAGTCCCTTATCTATTTACGGACTGCATATAGAGGTTTCACCACTTCTTTTGCGGCGGAATCAAGGCAGCCCCAAATTCATGCCATCCACGTGCTTAATGAGCGGGGGCATAATTGTCAGTTTCGATCTATAAAATTTACAAAATACAAAAAATCAGTTTAAAAAGGGAACCTCAAATTTTATTGCCCTAATTTGGAGTAACCGAATAAACCGTCGCTAAATAGTGACCGAAGATAAATTTTGGTCGCTAACCTACTTATCGACGAAAATTATCCGACCGAAACATCCATGGCTAACGATATGTTTTCTTGTAGTGTTTTATTTACATTTATGAACTAATTGGTTATATATTTAAAGACACATCATGTGACACTTTTATGACACTTCGATACATTGCCATAAATTTTGTTGCACACTTTATTATGCCGTTAAGGGAAATGCAACTAATTTTGGGCACTTGTTAAAAAGTGCCATTAATATGTGACTCTTTCTCATATTAGCGTAAATTTGTGGCACTTCTTGAGGAAATTAAAAAATACCCCAACATTTGTGACACTTCATATAAAGTACCACTAAAATATGGAATTTCACATAATGTCGCAAATTAATGACAAATATCATAAGGGACAAAAGTTAAATGTCGTCAAAACCCAATTTTATCATAGTGCTAGCTCGATATTTTAATCTGTTTGTATTTGTGATAGTCCATTCCACATTTGAAATGTCTAATCCATCTTCAATCGGTTTGTCAATATATGTTTTCGAGACATAGTTACTCTCGAAAGTCTCTCACGTCTTCTTAGGCGATGTCTCCTTCAACACTGCCATTTTGATTCGTGGAGTCAGTGCAGACCGAATAGTACTAACCGTTGTCTTCTGTATCGTACCACAATCTGAATCTTTCATCCTTATTGCATTTTCAGCATCCAATGCAGAATTAAGATTACGTTGCACTAAATAATCTTGAATAGTGCATTGCCGCAAAGTCAAATCGATCTTTCCATGAAAAAAGTGGAGATGGAAGATCACATGCCAAAGTGCTTAAAGAATCCATAAATAAACAACTTACCTTCAAAAGTTGTTGTAGAACCTCTGTTTTCTTTTCTCTCCTCCCAGACCCGAACCATCCACAATAATACCATTTGTTGGGGATAGCAGAATAAACTCAAAAAACATACACAGAAAAAAAAAAAAAAAACAGCAACACCAAAATATAGGTCTATCAAAAGACCCGCGTCTATAATCCCGAAAGGGAAAACTCAACTATATAATTTTTAACTGACAAACTTGTAAATCTTTACAAGACACAACATATATACAACATAAAATGGGGTTTGCATTAGACTGACACTGATTTATCAGAAAGCACAAAACATGGCACTGAAAATGGGTGGGACAACATTTTTGTCCGCGTTCCGTTCCGAGATCGAAACGGATGTGGGAATTCCGTTCCGACTGACGTGGTAAGACACCCAGCAGAGTACTGCTCCCATAGACTCTGCTCCCATAGACTCTGCTGGGAGTCTTGCCACGTCAGCCGGAACGGAATTCCAACTTCCGTTTCGGTCCCGGAACGGAAGTGGGACTTTCGTTCCGAACAAAAATGTTGTCCCACACATTTTCAGTGTCATGTTTTGTTCTTTCTGATAAATCAGTGTCAGTCTAATGCAAACCCCACATAAAATCCCCCAATTAATTAGGATTAAGAAGTTAGTACAAAATAAAAAGAGCAAGGTTGTTAAAAACGCGAGTCAACACGTTTCTACGATTCTAAGGAGGCAAAACGTGTTGAATCGTGAGTAGAATCGCAATCTGGTAGAAACGGGGTAGAAACGTTGACTCGGATCGTAAAAACGTAGAAATGAACGTTTCTACTGATTCTACCGATTCTACCAATAAGTATGATGGGTCGGGTTAGGTTATTAAATTCGGGCCGGGTCACCTATTTTTTTTTTTTTTTTAAGAAAGGTCATCTAATTAAGTTATCTAAATAAAAAAAAGACCAAAAATAGCTGGGAGAAGGAAGAAGGCGATGGGAGTCGGGACAGAGAATCCAATCTTCTCTATCACCGTTCACGAACTCACGATTCAAGATCAAGTAATATGTTTTCCATAAACAAGTAAGTTCATGAATCATTGATTTCCATTTTTTTGAAATTTATTCTTTTGAAATTTTGGGTTCTAGGGCTGGAAAAAATCAATTGAATTGAAAATGGAATTAACAAAATTAAAAAATTAAAAGAAATGGATGCCTGTAAAACGTTGTGGACTTGCAGTCTTCTGTGGCATCTCCTCGTCACGAGGCTAAAAAGAGTCTGTGATAGTTTTGGTCATGGGGGATTGAGAGAGACCCCTGTGACATCAGTTTCTTAAATATCTATTGAACTATGCTCATAAAAGGAAAAGTAAAACAGCATGAGTTCTCTAGGGACCGAGTTCTAATTTGATTAGAACTTTATAAGTGTTTAAGGACTAAGGAGTGAAAGTTATGGCATTCACAAATATATAGACTTGTAAGTTTTTTTATTGTGAACTTTGGTGCGTTATTGTCTTTTGAAAAAACTTGTGAAACTATGTTTTATGAATTTTCGCATATTGTTAGACCATATGGCATGATTTATATGTTAATTATTGTTATTTATATAGAAAATATATATTTTAATTTTTCGGTACGTTTTTACGATTCACGAGTTTACGATTTTTCACCCTTCCACCGAGTCTACGTAGAATCGCGAGTTTAACAACCTTGGTAAAGAGTCTCACCATTACCCTTTTCTATTTTAACCGATGTAAAATTTGAGAAATCACTCAACAGCCTTTGCATGGGGAAGGGGTCTTCCATTATATGATTTTGTTTCAAATCAAATAAGGACAAATGCTTGTTTGAATTTAGGAAGAAGGGACAGAACGCAGAAGAGACAAATAATTATAACCCACAGAAGCCAAAAGAAACTTTTCTGGACCCTATTCTTGGCTAGGGTAGGAAGGAGATTGTTAGGGTTTTCTAACCAATTCAATTAATTTAGACGAAAAAGTTACCACAGCTGCGAATAAATTTTCATAATTATCAGATGGTTAAGTTTGAAAACGAGAAAAAAAAAAAGCAACTTCTAATAAAATATGTGTCTTTTTTCTTTAGTAAAAAAAAATAGTTATTTTTTTCACTGTTGAATCAAAAGTTAACGGTTAAAATTTATCAGTACAGTGTTGAAGGCACACAACTCACCACCACAACCAGCTCCTAATTTATGAGAAGAAGTACAACATTTATAGTACCAGAAGTCCTATACTATTAAGGAATATATTCAACTACAACTCCTAATATAATTACAGTAATAAACTATTTTACCAAGTAATACATCCATGGCAGCAAATGTTGTAATCAGGTCGTTGTGATGCCAAGCGAGGAACAAGCTCGCGTACGTGGTGCTGGAAATGGATTGGATCCATGAAGTCAGCTTCGAGTAAAGTTCTAACACCAAACTCTGGTCCCAAATCCACGATGAACCTTAACACCAACATTCGAAAATAAGACCGTGAAGGTCCGAGGTCGAGGCCGCGTAAGAGTCCATCAACCGCCTTCCTTCACGCCATTAACAACGGTAACTTTCTTGCTCAAATGAGTGTTCCAAAAATGTTCATAAAGTCCCATCTGCAAATACAAGAAAAATACGATTTTAATAGCGAATTCAATTCTAATTTTCTTCTTTCTTGAAAAAGATAATTGAAGACTTATGATAGGCCATTTCACCATTTTCTATAGTGGAACTTTATATGTGGATCGTGCACATGAAAGTGTAAAGATAACCAACAACAGATTTGTAAAACAAGCTGCACTCACGAGTAAGTATTTAATAATCATGCTCGTTATATCAAAATAAATCTCAAAAGCTAACAATGATCAAAAGTAAGGCTAATGCTCATTCATATATATTAGACATTTTAGCGGACTATCACAAATATAGAAACAGATTAAATAGCAAGGATGCGAAGAGACATTATGTGTACAGCTGAGGCATGAAAATCTTTGCTGAACGATGAAATATTTTAAAATTTTCAAGAACTTTATCTTCTCAGTTGGGCATAATTATTTCATCTTTTAAATTTTACGTAGCAGCAAGAATAGGAGACAGAATATAATCGTTATGGTAATGGCGACAACAACGGTGAATATGTTTCTATACTAGCTGAAAAGAACTGGCCAATAGTAATACTTACTCCGTCAGAATTTGAGTGTTAACCTTTTTATACAAAAATTAAAATAAGTATGAAAGTATATATATTCAATTATGAATATGAAACTACTCAATAAGCTAAAAAGGAGATAAAGATAAATGAGAATTTTTACCTGTTTAGCTGTTCTTGTTTCTTTATCATGATCATCATCTGCTTCCATTGATTATACGAATCTTTGAAAAAGGGACTCAATGAATTCGCATATGGTTAGAAGTAGACTTTGAATGAAGAGAACTTGAAAAGTGTGCTCCTATTTATAGTAGGGTGAAGAAGAAGAAGAAAAAGAAGAATAGAGGTGGTAATATGGTGGTTGAGAAATGCTTTTGAGCACGAGCCACCCTTCTTTAGGTAACAATGCCTCAACCCCCATCCTACCTTCCACCCCACGACGAAATTAATTAATGTGCGAAATTTGTTTTTCTCGGCACATATGATCATCACTATAGAATCAACTCATAGTTACTGAGTTCAAAATGTCTCTTAAAAACATTTGTTTTTAGGGTAAATTAGCTGTTACAAAAAAACAAAAACAAAAAAGGATAGGTATTTATTCATCACTAAATTAAAAATAAATGTTGATATTCATCATCACATGCTGAAAAAGTATTCATCAACATTACAAATGGATCCTCCGTTCCTTTAGGGCAGTGACTATATGGAAAGTAAAAGTAGGAAACAAAAAGTGTCTCTCAATAAACTTACGTCTACGCTCCCTCAAGTCTCTCAATAAACCAACGTTAACAGTCTCTAAAAAGAAATCTTCAGTATGTAATTTTTGCACCTATAAAACCCATCCAAGTGCCTAGGTATATGTCACCGAATCGTATAATTAATTCTAATATAGGAGGTCCTTATTTATAAAATTTTCCTAACTCACTATTTTCCAAAACTCTAGAGGTAGGATATTGAGAGAATTCCCAATATATCCTCCATACTTTCAATTTTCAAAATTACCACTGAAGCATAATTTTATAAAACTAAAACCTAACTCTCTTGAAATGTTGATAATTAAATTCTTAACAAATCATCTCTATTGTCAACTTCCCAAACTACAAAACGGAAAAACATCTACCTCCAAGTCTTCTTCAGGCATTCTTCTCTGAACTTAAAAAAAAAAAGTTTCATCTCTGCTTTCTCCAACTTTACTTTCTTGGTGCTTCATTCAAAGAATGCTTATTTTCTCTCCTCACCCTGATACCTGTGGTTGTGGTAGCTAAGGGTGCTAATGGTTAAGGATGGTTCAATTTTACACATTTTTTAAACTAAACTGAAATATTCGGTTTGAAAATTTTGAAATCAATCCAAACCATACAAAATTTTAAACCGATGCATTCGCTTGTATTGCTTTTGTTTGGTTTGGTTTGGTTTAGTTGTTCAATTTTCGGGATATACAAAATATATTGATTATAGAGTAAAAAATAAAACAAATTTTTTATATAATTATTTAGCTCCTAAAAATATAAAGAAATAAGACTATTGTTTTCACAAGCTAAACACCATAAAAAATAAAATAATAAATATAAATTCTTGATTCTTGAACTTCAATATAAATTAAAAATAAAACATTTTTTTAAATATAATTACCTAACTACTAAAAATATAAAAAATTATGTCTACTTTTTTCACAAATAAAACACAACAACAAAAAAAAACAATTTAATGAAATACTCCCTTCGTCCCAAATTAACTGTTCACATTTCCTTTTTTGTTTGTTCCAAATTAATTGTCCATTTTCTAAATAAAATATGTATTAATGACAATTTTTCCAATTTTAACCTTCTTCCAACTCCTCATTGATTGTTCTTACTTAATTAAAATAATCACCTTTCAACACCAATTTACGATGCAGTTGTATGTTGTGAGAGAGGAAGGAGAAAAAAATACATAAATTTTAAATGAGATTAATAAAATTAGTGAGGGTTATTTTAGACTTTTACTTATATTTTATCATCAAAAACATCAAATCCTTAATACACGTGCATTTGTCAAAGTGGACAAATAATTTGGGACGGAGGGAGTATGAATTCTTGATCTTGATTCTTGAACTTCAAACAAATTACTAAAAAAATTATCCTGCGAGGACAAAAGATAAAACTACAAAATTTATACCATTATTAGTTTCAAAGTAAAACAAAAACTTCATGTGAATCTAAAACCACATACAACAGATGGCTCTTCAATCTCTTACTTTAGCACTTGAATAGATTGTTTATCACGGTATAAATCAATGTTTTGAAACCCGGACCGGATATCGACCCGGAAAAGTTATTGGGTCAGGGGCCACTGGTTGGACCAGTGGTCGGACCTTCATCGACCCTTTCATCAACCCGGTGACGTCATAAATATTAAAAAATATATAATATATATTTATTAATAAAAAATGTTGTTAATGTAAAGCTAGTTCAGATATATTTTATCTTGATTATTCCCTTAAATATCTCCTTTAATTTTAATATCCAACTAAATGTTGAAAATAGACTTTTTAGGACTTGTTTGTACTATAATTATTGTTTAGGGTTTATGTGATAATATTTTAATTGTCATTTTAGTCCTAGATATATAAAGACTCTTATCCAACCCTTAAACCTGTCATTTCCTTTCCCCTCTTCTCTCCCAGCGCCCCTTTCCCCTTCCCCTCTCTTCTCCGGCACCCCTCTCTTCTCCGGCATCCTTTTCCCCTTTCCCCTCTTCTCCTTCTTCGGCGCATTCTCTTCTCTTCCTCTCCTTCTCTATGCAGCAACTCCCTCCCTCTTTTTTTTTTCTTCTCCTCTCCTCTGCCCCGCCACCGCCCCTCTCTCTTTTTTTTCCTCCTCACCGCCACGCCACCGCCCCTCTCTTTTTTTTCTTCTCCTCTCCTTCTCTCTGCCATGAACCGCCACCTCCCTCTTTTTTTTTTGGGTAAAAAGCGCTCACGCCCCCTAAACTATTCCGTTTTTTGGTTTTTGACCCTCAACTAAAAAGGGTCAAGTTTTACCCCCTAAACTATTTCGCTTTTTGATTTTTGACCTTCCATCCATATTCTCCGTTACATTATAACGGAATTCCAAAAAATTGGGGCATTTTTGGGCAATCTGTTAAGATCCTAAAATTTTTGTTTTTATAAAATAAAAACCTATTATTCTGACAAGAAAGAAGAAGTCGCTAGTGAGAACGAGTGATAGAAGAAGCTGAAGCCGGGTACTACTCCTCTTCTCGAATCACCAACTGCAGAATTCCAACCTCTAAAAAAAATTCTTAAAAGACCATTTTTTTCCCTTAAATTTAATTCTATTTATTATGAATGATATGATTTTTTCCAAAATGCCCCCATTTTTTGGACTTCAGTTATGATGTAACTGAGAATATGGATGGAAGGTCAAAAACCCAAAAATCGAAATAGTTTAGGGGGTAAAACTTGACCCTTTTTAGTTGAGGGTCAAAAACCAAAAAAAGTAATAGTTTAGGGGCGTCGTCGCTTTTTTACCCTTTTTTTTTCCTTATCCTCTCATTCACTCTAACCGCCTAACCACCGCCCTCTTTTTTTTTCTTCTTCTTCCTTTTTTTTAATACAGTAAAAATTTAAAAAAAAATGTATTTTTGTAACTCAACTGGTTTCCCAAAACCGCTTCAGCATTTCTGATCCCGACTGGCCGAGTCCACCGGGTCAGTGAAATCAGAGCGGTTTTTGACGAAAATGGGTTTTGGCACCTAATCGAACCGCTCGGAGGTCCGGTCGACGGTTGGACCGGTCCGACCGGCCGGTCCGGTCCGGGTTTCAAAACATTGGTATAAATAAGAAGTTCAATATGTTTATTACATAAGAGTTCTTTAATATATATATATATATATATATATTTGGTTTGGTTCGTTTTGGATTATAAACAAATTTAAACCAAATCGAAACCAGTCCAGTACACTGATCAAACAGAAAAATCGGTTTGAATTTGTAAAACACAAAAGGGGGGTGAATTGGGTTTTAGTCGATCTTGCAAACTTTTTCGAATCTATTCAAAGCTAATGTAGGTTTGAGCAAGATGATTAAAAGCAATACAAAAGCCAATCACAAGACAAAGGATTTAGAGTGGTTCGATTCACTTAGAATCTACATCCACTACCTTGAGCCGCACCCAAGGATTTGCAACAACTTCACTAAGAAGACTTTTTTACAATTGTGGCTAACTCACTAAGAGTTTTACAACACAACCACAATACACAAACTCACTAAGAGTCAATTGCCCACACAAAGTAGGACTTATCAATTTGCCCACACAAAGTAGGACTTATACAAGAATAACCCAATCACTTAGAAAGGGAATAAGAATGTTTAAAGAACAAAGTTGTTCACTCTTCTAAGTGAAAGATATATACCTTTGAAGTACAAGAATGATAAGCTCTTAGAACATTTGATGCACACTCTTTGTCTTGCATTTGAAAGAACACTCTTCAATGATTTAGATCATAGAGATAAAGTGTATTCGCTTTGAGAGTGTTTAGACTTGATAAGAAATCAATGTAAATTGTATGTGCAAGCCTCTATGTCATTCTCTAGCTTTGGAGTATTTATACATTTCAAAATAGGCTGAAAAGCGACTCTGCAACGGTCAAATAACGGCTAGTTCTCGCAGAGTTCGGTTGACCGAACTGAGACCTCGGTTGACCGAAGCACCACTTCGGTTGAGCCTAACCTAGGTCGGTCGACCGAACCTGACCTTAGGTCGACCGAGCTCATAATCACAACTCTGCTTTCTCTTCGGTTGATTCGAGGAAAGCTCGGATGATCCGACCTTCGAGCTTTGAGAGATGTTGATTTTTCACACGTTTTGAAATCTATTGAAGTCTAAAAGGTTTTCTCAATATGTAACAAGTAAGAGCATTTAGAAAACCGTTTTAAAAGACTTATACTTTGAAATCAAAGGCTTTTGAGATATGAACACATATGAGAATCATTTTGAAACTTTAGCCTTTTGAAAACGTGTTTATGAAAAACATGCAAGACTTGAGTGTAGAGCTTATGTTCATGAGAGCTTTGGTTAGAGCTATATAAGATAAAGACTTATAACGACAAAGCTAATCTAACCAAACCTAAGTCTTCAATCATCAATCTTGAAAGATGAGCCTTGAATAATATGTCTTTGAATCTTGATCATGGCTTGATTGAAGTACTTAGAGCTTCCATTATTAGTTCCGATATTCTATCACAAAGATATAAACATTAGACACAACATCAAGTGTTTGTCCATTATCAAAAACCGAGTTTGATCGCCCTTAGGGCTAACAGAATTGGTTTTGATCGATTTGGTTTGATCGGTTTCACTTTTTCATGAACACTCCTAGCTAGTGTTAGCAAAAACACAATGTAGATATACATAGAGAAAAAGAAGAAAAATAATCACCACAATGATATTAGGTTTTGGGCAGTGAAAACACAACAATAAATTTATTGAGAAAAAAATAAGAAAAATTCTAAAATATGAACTTCTTATTTATAATATTTTCCTCCCTCACTATTTACCAAAACTGTTGATATTTAAATAAAACTATTGATATTTAAATAATCAGAGAATCTCCACCCACGAGGGCGCTCGATTTGGTACCACTTCCATGCGAATTTTTTAAAAATTCTTTTACATTATAGAGTAATAATCACTTATAAATTTAATGTGCCCTTTGGTATTTTGTGATAAAAGTTGTCCTGAATAAGTATTTTCTCAAAGCTTGTTATGGTTATGGAAGCAGATATATCCCACAAATAGACGGATTTTAGGTGGGGTCCGGAGAATGCTGCCCCTAAAATTTTGGAAACATTATTTTTGTAATTTAAAAAAATTGTATTGTTATTAGGGTTCTTTGTCTCTTTTGGATTGTAAAAGTAAATTGTTTGTGATAAAAAAATATTTAACTTGAAATAAAAAATTTGTATCATAAAATATGGAGTATACCCAAAAAGAGAAATTCGCTATTTTATGGCACAGACATTTTTACGTTTTCCGCTTTTTAGCAAAAAACTTTTTATTAGACTATTTTTAGCATTAACTTTTTACGGGCCACTAATTATGTCCAATTAGTGAATCCGGCAACATTTCAGACCAAAAACGTCACGTGGCCTGAACATGCTTCTGGCATTAAGGGCAAAATTGTCATATTTCGTCCTACTAACCCATGTTTCCCTCCATCTTCTTCTTCTTTGTCTTCAATTTTACCCAAAAAAATTCCCCAGTTTAATGCTCAATAACAGACTCATGCTCAACTATCAATCCATCACAATTTTCTTCTTCTTATTCTTCTCTCATCAATTTCTAAATGTGATATTCAGTTACTTTTTTGACGAAAATCATTGCCAACAATTGAAGCAGATAGAGTTTTCGCTTGGGAAATGATGGCAAATGTGAAAAAATCAGCCAAAAAATTCCTACTTATCGATTCCCTCACTTTTAAATCTTCAATTCCTACCTATCAGTCAACAAATAATTTCCTTTATCAGCCTAAAAGTGATAATAGCAACAAAACTAAGAAGTTTATAAGAAAAATCAGCAATAATCTGAACACATAAATAGAGATAAAAGCTTTAGCATGCAAAAATCAAGATTGAAAGACAGTTCATTTTTTGAGAAAAGGTCATGAAATGATAAAACTTTAATTGTAATAAGTTTGTTCTCTTAATGTACTTTTTGGACGTTACAGTTAGACCCAATTTCATTTTTAAATGATATCAAAATTATTTAACCCAATAATGACCCCTCGTTGATTTTATTGTTATTCACACTCCAAATGTCCAACATTAAGTATGTGGTGGTCGGGGTGTGTTGAGAATCTTCCATTGACTAACTGACGATCGAGCAAGTTTATTATTTATATGACTTGAATAATTCATCTCCTATTGAGTTACATTTTTTGGATTGGAGTTAGATCTAGTTTTAATATCCCTATTGTGATATACATTCATTAAACTTTTTATTTCTCATTAAATTAGTACATTGTGATATACGAGCAGGGGAGGATTTAGAATTTAGTGACAGTGGGGGCACTCGTCTACGGAAAGTGCCATAAAATAAATTAAAACTGAAAATTCGACGTTTCTAGAAAAGTTGAGGGAGAAGGTCCACATTTTCTATGATAATTTTTCTCAATAAACTATTTTCTATTTCTTGTAAAAACTTTTATTTGTGATATTTCTGTCAATGAATTATTTTTAGGTCAGTTTTGACAAATTAACAAAACACGATGGTTTTAGGCTAAAACTAAATCTAACAATCAATTTTCTTGTTCTAAAAGGGGGAATGAAGTGAATGAGACAAAAATACCTCTAACTTCGCTGAAAATTAGTTAGTAAATGCAAAGTCTTTTGAACGGATATCTCAAAACAAATGTCAATATGATGTGTGAGAGAAGTAAAAAATTTAGAAGAAATTTTTTTAAAAAAAATTAAATAAAGAAAGCGATAAGAATCCATGCGACAGTCATGAGAATTGAATCACCATGTCTATGTCTTTGTCTTTTGCGTTTGGTATTGTTTGAGTATGTGGTCACCAAACTTTCTAGCGGGTTCACTAACTTAATGACATAGACCTAATCGTTATATATAAACATATAATTAGAAGTAAAATAAAATTACAGTGGGGGCATGTGACCCTGCTGCCAGGTCATTGGATCCATCCCTGTATTCGAGTAGTATTATTTCATTTTACAACAATTAAATAATTTATTTCTTGCTTTCGAATTAAAAAGTAAACATCGTGTCCGAGTACATAGTAAGTAAATATTGATCATTTTAATTGTTATAGCTGATATTTGAAAGATAGGTTTTTTTTTTTTTAGGTAGAAGATAGATATGTTGTTTGGGAGTGTTTAGAGAAAGAAAAATAAATTAGTTTATTAATTTTTGTCTGAACGTTTGGAGAAAAAAAAATAAGAGATATGATCCCTTCCATATTTAGTAATGGACTGAAATATTCATTTTTGTATCATTCATTTTTGTATTCAAGAAGTAGTTGAAGTTAAATGTTCACTTCCAAATTATGAGAAGAAAATGTTATCTTGAATCTTAAATAAAAAACATGAATTTATGTGCGTGTGTGGAATTAATTGCCATTTGGGTCACCAACATATTTTCGTTCAGCCATTTTTATCCTTTTCAACTTTTTTTTTAACTTTTCGACATCCCCAACATATTTACAAACCGCCAAAATCATCCTTCCGTTACAAAAACTGTCACAAAATGGATGACTTTCTATGAATAGTGCTTCATCTTCTTCATTGTTAGCAAAGCAAAATTGAAAAACCCAAAAACAAGAACACCATCTTCAAAAAATCAAGAACACCATCTTCAAAATTTTCAAAAATCAAGAACATCATTTTCAAAAAATCAAACCCTAAGTCCCAAATCTTCATCTCCGGCACCACCACCCCACCTCCGGCTCCACCACCACCACATCCGGCTCCATCACTACCGCCGCCGCCGCCAACTTCCCCATCACAAATTCAAGAACACTAAGCCATCTTCAAAAAAATTTCTGCCAGAAAATTGCCTAGAAACCGAAATTTTTCAAAAAAAAGCCCAATCACTACGGACCATTTCACCAAAATCAAATCATATACACTTGTTCACAATTAAAAGACGAAGCTATTGGTAAAGTTTGAGCTTCAAACTCATCACGAATCATCCAGAAATCGCAAAAGAAAAATGAAAAAAAATTCTGCCAGAAAATTTTGCTTAGAAACCGAAATTTTTCAAAAAAGCCCAATCACTACGGACCATTTCACCAAAATCAAATATATATACTTGTTCACAATTAAAAGACGAAGCTATTGGTAAAGTTTGAGCTTCAAACTCATCACGAATCATCCAGAAATCGCAAAAGAAAAAATGAAAAAATTGCCAGAAAATTTTGCCCAGAAACCGAAATTTTTCAAAAAAGCCCAATCACTACGGATCATTTCACCAAAATTAAATTATATACACTTGTTCACAATTAAAAGACGAATCTATTGGTAAAGCTTGAGCTTCAAACTCTTTACGAATCATCCAGAAATCGCAAAAGAGTAATGAAAATTTTCGCGAAAATTTTCTGGCAGAAAATTTGTTCGTTACTCTTTTGCGATTTCTGGATGATTCGTGATGATTTTGAAGCTCAAACTTTACCAATAGCTTCGTCTTTTAATTGTGAACAAGTGTATATAATTTGATTTTGGTGAAATGGTCCGTAGTGATTGGGCTTTTTTTTTGAAAAATTTCGGTTTCTGGGCAAAATTTTCTGGCAGAATTTTTTTCATTTTTCTTTTGCGATTTCTGGATGATTCGTGATGAGTTTGAAGCTCAAACTTTACCAATAGCTTCGTCTTTTAATTGTGAACAAGTGTATATGATTTGATTTTGGTGAAATGGTCCGTAGTGATTGGGCTTTTTTTTGAAAAATTTCGGAATTTTTTTTGAAGATGGCTTAGTGTTCTTGAATTTGTGATGGGGAAGGTTGGCGGCGGCGGCGGGGCGGCGGCGGTAGTGGTGGTGGAGCCGGAGGTGGGGGTGGTGGTGCCGGAGATGAAGATGGTGTTCTCGATTTTTGAAGATGGTGTTCTTGTTTTTGCTTTTTCCAATTTTCGCTCCCTTTAACAACGAAGTTAAGATGAAGACTATTCATAGAAAGTCATCCATTTTTGACAGTTTTTGTAACTGAAGGATGATTTTGCCAGTTTCAGAATATGCTGTGATGCTAAAAGTTAAAAAAAAGTTGAAAAGTTAATAAAAATCTACTGAAACGAAAAATACGTTGCATGACTCAAACTAGCAATTAATCCGCGTGTGTGTGAGAGAGTGAATTGGAAGAAAGTATTAATATAAGATGACTCAAATAGTATAAATTACGTATTTTTTTGCATTAAAGCCGTGTAATTAAATCTCACTATCTACGTAAGGATAGTGCTGATAGACAGCCTATAAAAAAATTTTGCGAGTGATCTATAGTCCCTAGACTTACACATCCGTAATGCCTGGAGCGGAACCATGCAAACTTTACTTTACCAAAAACATATTGGAAGCTGAAAGTCTTTTACGTTGTCTAGTTAAAACTGAAGGCATTAGTCAAAAAGTCTATTTTAAATTATATATTCTTTCTCTATTAAAAATATGTATATTCTCTCTCATAAACCACAAGATTCAGTTTTGTAATTGCATACTTCCTAACTCATATAAACTACTGTTACTGTTCGTTACAGTTCATTACTGTTTCCGATTTATTATGTGTTTGTTTATAATGTTCCATAAATTTCTTATTAATTTTATAATAACTATCCATTCTATTTTTACTTCTTTTTATATGAGCATTAACATATTTTACAGTCGAACCTTGACAAGCTAAATATTTTTTCCTATTTATAAACATCTTTATTCCAGTCAAATTCTCTTCCTAATTCTCCTATTTTCTTCATCATTTTATCACATATAATCACTTGTTAGAATTTGCTAATATTTGCAAAGCAAATAAAAGGGTATTATCATAAAAGACGGTTATAATAGAAAGAGATAAGATAGAATTTATGGGATTTATACTAAGTAGTCATGGAATAGAACTACAGCCTCATATAAGCAGGAAAATAAATGAATTTCCAGATAAATTAAGAAATAAAAATGAAATACAAAAAATTGTAGGATGTCTTAATTATGCTGAAGGATTTATACTAGATTTAGCTAAAAAGAAGATGAAAATACAAAAATTATTAAGGAAAAATAAATTAGAGGGATGGCATAATGAGCATATTGATATAGTTAAAACCTTAAAAGAAGAATGTAAAGTTTTACCTAATTTAAGAATACCAGATGATAGTGATAATTTGGTTTTACAAACTGATGCTTCTGATAATCATTGGGCAACCTTATTAAAAACTGACTTGAATGAAATATGCAGTTATAGTAGTGGAACATTTAAATCTGTAGAAGTTAATTTTCGCAACTCATTGTGAGATTGAAATTTGATCTTTGCGCCCCTCCCCACCCCCATCCCCCCAATATTTTGTTTTTGTATTTTTTATATGTAGTTCGACATACTGTTGCAGTTTAGTCACCAAACGCCAAATTCCTGATTTCGTCCCTATTTGCGGGTTATGCTTACCTTTATTAAGAGCATTTACGATGAAGAGATTAGTCACTACTGTCGATAATAAACATGTTCGAACTAGAAAGTAATATTCTTTCTCATAACGATCAATTTTGACCTCATAAAAAATTTAGTAACTTTTTAGAAAGTCAATTTTAAACTCAATATATTATTTCTCATAACAGTCAATTCCGATCACAAATAAAAGAAATCTGAAAAAAATTTTAAAAAAAAATCAATTAAGTAGAGTGCCTCGGTGGAAATGGAAGCGAAGGGAATTTGTATTCAAATTCACTTCTACAAACTATTTCTTGACTGCTCCTCTCCTCCTTGTAAACTTGTAGTACAATACAAGCAATTAAAGAGACAGAAATAGGTTAAGTGGTTCAACCAACTCTTCATTACTTATTTATTTATGGTCGAAAAAGACTTATGGTGTAGATTTGCTGAATTTTTTATTGGTAGAACACATTTCTTCTATGATCGAAACTAATTTATTACAAAATTAAATAGAAATAATATTTGATTTTGGTGAGGAAAAAAACCACAAAAAAAAGGAAAGAGAAAAGACGCTAATCTGCATCTTTGCTCCTATTGTTCTTCTCTCCCACACACAGAGGTTATCAATCGTTAAGGTTTAGATTTCACTAGAATAATTCGAACTCACTATTTTAAACATCAGACGGGTTAGCTAATCTGTCAAATTGAAAGCAAAGATTAAAGGATATAATTGATCTTGAATTTCGGAGGCTACGCAAGAGGTAGAGAACAACAGAACATGGATGAAGGCTCCTGTTTATTCTGGTTGATTGAAGACAAAAGTAAAATTTGCATAAAAAAAAAGAAGACAAAAGTAAATAAATAAAAAAAAAGAGGACAATTATTTTGAAAATAAAACAAAGGAAAATCAGCCTATTTAGTCCCCCGAAAATTTTCGTTTAGCCCGTATTGTGTCTAATGTTTAATTTTAGCCTATTTAGTCCCCCTAGAAATAGGTAAGGGACTTTACAGGCTGAAATTAAACATTTGGGACTATACGGACGAAACGAAAATTTCTGAGTGACTAAATAGGTTGAAATTAAACATTGGGGACTATACGGACTCAATAAACAAAATGTAGTTGAAAAAAATTCACGCCATGCAATGCCCAAAATACTGACAATAGCAATGGAGGAACAAGTGTATACCATATTCAGTGTGGTCTTTTCATATTACTATACGATATCAAGTATCCATCCCTAAGATCTAAGATTTATATAGTGTACACTATTTTCCTTTTTCTTCCCCCTCTATAATGTTCATTAAATCTCTTAATTAGAAAAATCAAATCAATACTCCCCAACATAATGGCGAGAATCCTAAATAAGTAAAACGAGGCGACTCCTAATTACCAGAATGGATGAAAAGAAAAACTGTAAATTAGATTCTGGGATCATTTTACAACAAGACGGCCCTAATATCATAAACATTAGCGAGGAAACTACAACGGACTACACTCGACTCGATAACCTGGGGGTAGGTGGGGGTTAAACTACAAATATGAGGAAGAAATTTACCTGCTTTAATCTGAATATTTGTTAATTCAAAACCAACAAAAGAAGCACAAATCTGATTCAGGGCTCGCTGATATCAAAATGAACTTGTTTAATCCCTAAGCTGTCTAGCTTGACATCATGACATTGTCGATTGATTGAAGTGCCTGATTGGCAAAATAGCGGACATCAACATCGGGGTCTTCAGTAAGCTCTACCAAACACGGTCGAATTGTTTTCTCCACCACCTTCGTCACATGAAAAAACCCCATAAAATTGATAAGAAACAAACCTATCGAAGAGGAAAACAATGGCACTGAAATAGTGATGCATACCGATTGGTCAACAATAGGAATAAGGGACTGCAGAACCTTTGCCACATTGAATTTAATATTTGGCACCCTGGAAAGAGAAAGCAATTCAGTATCAGTAACTATATATGCAACCACATACATATATGAAAGATAATATGAAGAAAGTTGGATACCTGTCCTTAGAAGCATTAACAACAACTGGCAGCAACTTAGAACATGTTATCTCAGAACCCATAACAGGAGCAAGTAGCGAAACTGCACGAAGAATGGTCATTCTATACAAGTAGTGAGGGTTGTTTGTCATATCCAAGACCTGCGAGAGACGTTTTCAATCTTTTCATTAGGAAATGATTCAAGCTAAAAAATGAAATATGGAGTTTAATTTCCAAGTGAACCACACTCCAGAGGTCCTTTTCTTGTTCCTCTCCCATGTGAACATTTTTTATAATTCCATATACACGTGGTGGATTGTGAGTGGTTGGGAACGGGAATGGGAACATGCCCGGGGACAGACGATTATTTGCCTTTTATAAATATGTAGTGATTCGGATCCTTTAGGCTCTTTGAATTTCGCTTGAAAAACATGATCCTATCCTTATCCCCCCACCCCCTCAAATGAGTGCAAGAAAATTGACCATAGACCTGTTAAAATTGTCTCTCAGATACACTTCACTGGCATCCCAAGAAAAGAAATTAAATAGACAAGAAAAACCTGAGGAATGATATGCTGCATAGCCCACTCAGGACCAAATTCTTCTGCAAGGCGTTTCAAATTATTGGCAGCCGCATCTCTAATTGAGTATACCTGTACCACATATCCAAAGAAATATACCGACAGCTATTTTGATTTGCATCAATCATTTGTGCTGAAACGACATTGACATCATAGATGATAGAAGAGGCCAGAAACATTCCGTTTGGAAAGCATCAACAGCTTATCATGTACATTGAGAAAGTACCCACTAATTTTCCATTAATAATAACAAGCGAAAAGTAAGTGTCATGGATAGTATTGAATTGAAAAGGAAAGATGGCAGAACAAACAATACATATAATTGCATTGCAATTTGCAATAAAATAAGGCAGCAAAGTTCACTAAGTTGCAAACTCATCACTTCAATGATATGAGAGCTCTTTACAGCCTAGTAATCAACTTCAGTTATGGTTTAAAATAATAATAACAGTAATAATAAAAAGACTGTAGTCTTGTTATAATTAAAAGACAGTCTGAATACCTTGTCCTGTAACCACTGCATGCATAGTGCACCAAGCTTATCATCAAAAAAACCTACACCCAATTGACTTGCCAACAAAGGTATGTATTCAATAATTGCCAGACGGACTCTCCAGTGCCTATCCTCTGCAAGCTCAACAATAGCTGGTAACAGAGATTGTGACAGAAAATCGATTCCAATAACCTACAAGATTTATCAATTCCAGTCTTAAGAATAGATAAACAAATAAACTTCGCCAACATACCAGGAAACCCATATTTCAAAGAGATTCAATCATTCAAACAGTGAACCGGAGCAATGTGTAGGGTCTATTTGCATTCCACTTGAAGTGGAAAATTTTCCAATTTTTTTGAGAAGTCAACCAAGGGAGAATCTCTTCTCTCACAGTGCCCAAGTTTCTTTTTTTTTCAGAAAATGAAAGTTTTCAAACATAGACCTATCCAAGTACATCCAGTCACACTGGCAATGACATCGCCAGCTCCAATAAAGATTAAGAAAGAATGGGGTAAGAGCAACGAATGACTTCAGTTGAGAAAAAAGTGGCATGCATCAGCATCTACAATGCATTCACAGGAAAACAAGGGCACATTTCCAATGAAATGATTAGTACCCTCAAGTCTCTTATTATATCAATAACCAATAAGCTTTTAGGAGAATAAGAAGAGCAAACAGACAGAAGAAATATGTGTCCAAATGGCAAAGCAACAACAAATATTGAGGATACTTTCAACCCGGACTTGATCTGGGCCCTTTATCAACTTTCTACATCTTCCCGAGACAATTTGTAGGACGGTTGATACGCCCATGGTCCTATAAATTGTCGACCCCTAAGGAAGATGTTGAAAGTGATATTCTCCTGTCCCTGTGGTTCAAGAATGGCGATGAAGATGCTTTGAAGAAGAAGATTATGTATTTGTTTAGTTATCTAGTTTTTCTAGTTGTTTTTCCTAACCATCCAAGTTTTCTTGGATGTGTCTTTTGTCTGTTATCGTGATTTTTTAAAATCATTGTATAACCTTTACTTTCTGTATTTTCAGATTTTCTGTTGATTGTAATGGCCTCGGCTATTTGTGATTAATGGGAACAAAATTTATTCAGCAAAAAAAACAACAAATATTGAGGAGGGGGGAACTTTGTCTTGAACAATGAGGAATAGCATACAATTAGAAACCTTAAAACGTCACAAACCTGATTGACTTGATCCAGCTTGCTAATGATATTGAGGCGCACATCAGGAAACTCATCCTTCAGAAGCGAAAGAAATATCGGAAGAAGTTGTTCGATTGTTGCATCCTGCAAATGACATACTAGATTTGGAAACTCACTAGAATAGATGCAGCGGTACAAGAGTATAGTACAATTTTAGAGCAAGCAGATAACTGTGGCATGAGCCAAACATTTATCTGAAATAGCCATGTGGAATGTACTTCTAAAATCCTTTTTAAAAAATAAAGTCATGATTTGTACTGCTCAATCAGCAACAATAATTAGGGGGAACGCAAAAACGAAAAAACATCAAAATACGCAACCACGTAACATAGCAATGCAATGAACTATATACAGACAAGGTGAAAGAAATAATAACATGCTGCACCTGCTGAAAATTTTACATTACTCATGAAAATTGCTAAATGAAAGAGAAATCAAATGATATCCAACAAAAAGAACATAGCAAAACTTAAATGTGTAGAAGTATATAATGCCAAGGTCAAAAAGGGAATAGATGCTTCAAAATAATATATAGGCTGACCAGTAGCCAATATAGTATTGCAGAAGATGCAGATGTTGGGACCCTACTCAACTCCAAAAGAACAGAATAATAAAGAAAATGTGTTTGTCCAAGTGACCGCCAAATCGGCTTCTACTAGTAAACCACATTAAGGTATTAATTAAATAGACACTGGTTGAAGGTACCTAATATCCAAACTTGATTTTGGGTAAACTATCCCCCAGCTGCAACCATAACATTAGCCGCCACCCCACCCCACCCAAAAAAAAAAAAAAGAAAAAAGAAAAGAAAACCAAGGAAAAAAAAGTCAAATCCATCACAAAGGTTCATTAACAAAATTGTGGGTCTGAACAGATGTCACTGGGTAATGAACCAGTTATTAATGCGGCAAACATGAACTAAATGATGATTTTCTATCCCAGGTAGCAAGCATTACATCAATAGTCATAACAATATGAAACCAACAGTACATAGACAAAGTGTGACTATCTTACCTTCCCCAGTACGGGAGCCATTCCCATGATGACGGAAGCCAAAGCTGACCTAACATGCTGTGAAGAATCTGATGATAATTCCTAAAAGATGTAAAGGAAGAGTTATAATACAGTGCAGCAAAAAGAACCGGACTATCCAATAAGGCAACCAACCAGGAAAGAACTGGGGAAATGCAGGAGTACCTTAACACAGGGAAGAATATGCTGAATAGCATGTTCTGGAGTAAGAATACGACAAAATTTGGTCACTTTACCAGCAGCTGCTATGCGTACTTCAGCTTCATTATCACGCAGTAGTCTCACATAAGCAGGAACCAAATCCGCCCTAAAAACATCATTTTAATTATCAGTTAGACGTCTCATAGGGTTACTTCTCTCGTATCTAGTGCAGGAAAGAAGGAGATTATTTCAAAGAACCAACAAACAAAAAGAGAAAGGAAACCCGACAACAAAGTGCCTGTGCATGCATTGCGACATTAACGAAATCTAACCAAAGCAGGTATCATAGATCAAATTAAATGAATGACAAAGTCCACAAGAATAGCTTGTAATTCATTGTCTCAAGAAGCACCTTGTAGGTTCAGGTCCAACAGCTTCACAAAGCTCATACAGTTGATTCGCAACCATGTAGCGAACACGCCAAGACTTATCCTGTTAACAAACGAGATAAACACAATGAAACAGTTTACAAGTCCAAAAGCATTTATGGCAACAAAAACAAACTTTTGTTGCATAATTGCAACTAATATTCTTTAGAAACTACGGAATTGGTGGCCCACAAGAGGATTATGTTGTGCCTTAAAATTACTAGTAAAACTAATTATCAAAATGAAGAAGTCAAAAGAAACCCTTAAAACTTTCTGAATCAATATTTATGTTCACACTTTGACCACATAACATTAACCAGATAGTGAAATACAAAAAACATTCCCTTAAGGTCTCTCGGAAATGTTTATCATGTATTTTACAAATTATGGTCTACAATCTAGAATTTTAGGGAAAACATCACTTCACCACGAACCTCAAATTGAATCATGCCACTAATGGAACTAATATCCTAACACAGGTTCAATGTTGCAGAAGTCGCTAGTCGGTCGCCACTAGCGACTAGTTGGCGACTTGGATTAAAAAAGAGCGCCTAGGTGCGTGGCGTACAGATGCGATGATGAAAACGCATTCGACGGCTGAGGCAAGGCGGTGACCATAAAGCGCGTGTGATGCGCTCGCCTAAGCGCGCTGCGTCCGAGGCGCAAATATGGTGATGCGCAGGGGATTATTACCTTGACCTAATTAAAAAAACGAAGCGCCTGTTCTTGCCGCTGCTGTTCTTCCAGGTACGTTCTTCTTCTTACTTTTTCTTCTTCCTTCTTCTTACTTCTTCTGCCTTCTTCTTCTTCCTTCTTATGTTGTCCTCTTTCTTTTTTCTGATTTTTCTTCTTCTTCAATTTCTGATTTGTTTTCTTCTTCAAACTCTGATTTTTTCTTCTTCTTCAAACTCTGATTTCTTCTTATTCTTCAATCTCTGATTTCTTCTTCTTCAAATTGCTGGAGCTATGGAACTGTGAAGAGAGATGATAAAGATCAAAATTCTCTGGTTTTGTGGCTTGAGATGATAAAGATTTTTGTTTTTCTTCTTCTGCTGTCCACGTAGCCTTTTTAGGATGTTTACTAGCCTTTTATACCTTTTAATGAGATTCCACGTGTCCTTTTTCTTTTCTGATGTTTACTGGCCTTTTTATGCCTATTCATGTTAAATATTTTCTCATTCCTTATTCATGTGATATAAAAATATACTTTTAATGACAAGGGAAAATGAATACAATTGACTTACACAACATGAAATTGGAATTCAATTGGTATTTATAATATTGAAATCATATTTTTAGTACAAATTTTTATATATATTTAATATATAAGCATTTTTGTAAAGAATTGCGCATCGCGTCTCGCGTCCATGATGCGCTCGCCTCGAACGTTCGCGGTCTTAGTTTTAAAAGGCGTGAGGCGCACCGAGGCGATGAGGGTCCGAAGCAACGAGGCGCGAGGCGAGCGCCTCACGGACGCGAGGCATATTTCTTTACAAAATACTTATATATTGGAGATGGTGATAAATCTTGATTCAGAACTAGGTATGGGTCAAGAGATTAGAAAAAAATAGAGAAGAGAAGGAGATTTTTTTTAATCTGACATGGGTATGCTTTTAATCTGATTTTAGAAAGATAATTTTAAAAAAATTAAAATTAAAAGAAAATCAATGGTCCAGATTCTTTTATATTTTTACCCTTATCAATGGCCCAGATTTGATCATTCTCTACAAAAAAAACCTAGCTGCATTTTACTTATCAATGGTCCAGATTCTCTCCTCTAAAAAAACCTAGCGGCAACGGTCCAGATGCTCTCATCTAAAAAAATGAAAAATGAACGGTCCAGATTCTCTCCTTCTCTAAAAAACCCTAGCCACAACAAAAAGTCATCTCTCCTCTTATGAAAACCCTAGCCGCACAGAAGATGAGAACCAGAACCAAAATAAGAGAACCAAAGGAAGAAGAAGAAAGGAACCAGAACCGGAACCAGAAGAAGAGAAACAGAACCATAAGAAGAGAACCAAAGGAAGAAGAAGAAGAGAACCAAAACCAGAACCAGAAGAAGAGAAACAGAAGGAAGAAGAAGAAGATGAAGGAAGAAGACATACCTGGTAATCCCCTACGCCTCAGCCGCTTTGAGCCTCCGGCGCCTCTCGCGCCTCAAGGACACCAACTCGTCTCAGCCGCCGGAGGCGTTTTCTCCATAGCCTCAGTGCGCCTCACGCTCAGGCGCGCTTTTTAATTCCCAGCGTTGGCCTCGCGCCTCGGACCCTCATCGCCTCAGTGCGCCTCGCGCCTTTTTAAACTAAGGTCGGCGACTAGTCAGTTTACCTAGATTACAAGGGATTTTTTAAAATTCCTTTATCTTATATATTATACTAGTCAAACAAAATTCCATAAAAAATTAACAATCAAATACTAGTCAAATCAAAGTACACAAAGTCCATCCATAATAATTAAATTCAATACCATAATAAATAATAACAAGTTTAAATACTAAAATAATCAAACGACGTAGTTTTGGGCAGAAAATTATGTTTAAGTTGGTCAAGCAATTTTTTACCAGATTTTGGGGTTTTCTAGTCAGTTAGATTTTTACAACACTGCATAGGTTGCCCAGAATCAATGCAACTTAAAGTAAATTATGTTAATATCTTTCACATTCTTAATCAAGGAATAGGATGTTCAACACCAAGCATCACTTTGAGATATCCTTTATAAAAAAAAAAAAAAAAATAAGGCAGGTCTTTCTGCATAAGTGGTTATAATTTCTGCTCCTTCCAAAACCTCAACAGAATCGTCATACAGGTGGAAGTTTCGTCTAAGGCTTCATATCGTAGCACATCCTCTCCCAAAAAGTGCATCATTTTATGGGTCATTATTACAGAACCAGTTCAATCCCACAATAATTATACCTGTGGCTTTTCTTCCCAAAGATTCTTACAAGTAGAAATAATAGTGCTGATTCCCCTTACTCCAACATCTAACTCCATATGTTTGGTTATACAACAACTCGCAGCTGGTGGAATTTTGGTTATAAGTTCTAACCATGATATAGAAACTCTCAAAAAATGTATTCATTCCTTTGTCAAACAAATTATGCCAGAGTATCTGATAATATCATCACTGAATGTTCTACGTTCATCTGAACTTCCTCAATAGTTTAAAATAAAAAGTCAATGAACTTGTTTGTGACATACTCAATAGGCAATAAAAGTAACAGTTGCATACAACTTTCTTATAATAAAGGAAATGAAAAGTACATACAAGTTGGGTTTAAAAAAGCGCGTCTCAAGCTCGCCTAGGCGCGAGGCGACCTGAGGCGAGGCTAAAAACGCCTCCGGGGGTCTGAGGCGAGGTCGAGGCGATCCTGAGGTGACCGAGGCGAGCCTGATGCTAAGGCGACCGAGGCGAGCTTGAGGCGCACAAAAATGAAAAAAATTGCATCGTAGGCTAAAAATTCTCTTTGATCTAATTTAAAAGAGGCAGCCTCTTTTCTTTTTGTCTTCTGCCTCAGAAATTCTGCTATCTTCTCCTCAGAACTTTCATCTCTCTGCTCATAACTTTCTGCTCTGCTCCTCAGGTACGTTCTTCTTCCAGATTTTTTTTTCTGACTTTTTCCAGATTCTCTGCTCTCTGCACCTCAGGTACGTTCTTCTTCTTCTTCTTTATTTTCTGATTTTTTTTTAAATAATAAAGATGTCACAAATAGAACTAATTTCACTTGTGACTTTTGTAAGAAAGTAATTAAAGGAGGAGTTCAACGAATGAAACATCTAGTTGGAGGATTTAGTATAAAATATATGCTTTTATCTAGTATTTATAATATTGAAATAATGTTTATAATACAAAATTGTATATATATATATATTTAATTTATGAGAATTTTTGCAAAAAAAAAAAAAGCGCCTCGCGTCCTTGAGGCATGCGCCTCGAACGTTCGTCTCGCGCCTCATCGCCTCGGTCCCTCATCGCCTCGCGCCTTTTAAAACTAAGCATACAAGTATAGACATCAGCAGAAATTTTGCCACTAATGGCAGATAACTATTATGGATTGAGAAACAGTTATGAATTGCATTTATCATTTATGGACAGTGTGCTCAGTGAAAATTTTATAGATAATCTATGTTACTCGGACTCGGGTACGGGTGTCGGGTACGGGTATGTATTTAGGTGTCGGGTACGTAAACATCTAAAACAAAGTATCTGATCGGTGTTGATCAGATTCGGGAAGTATGCCATACTCATACCCATGTCGTGTCGGGTCGACACGGGTACGGCAGGCACAAACGAAGAGTCCGAGTAACATAGTAGATAATAGCAAAGAACAAAAAGCTTAACAGAGGTCCAGGGTGATTACCAAATTATTTACAATCACAATTGGACAAGGAATGTGAAAATGTTAATTTCAAGATTAACTGCACAATCTTTTAATACATAAAATCTTTGGTGAAAACCACCATGAATTTGTAATAGAAGGCAATTCCATTTTATTCCCAGTGGTCACTATTTTATATCCAACAAACTTCTTGTCTGCATTTATTTATCATGCTGTATCAATTTCAAAGTATCTTAGTTTGGAAGCAATGACTTTGACGAAGAGCACTAGGTCATCAATTAAAGTAAAAGGAAAAAATACGAAACCAGAATATAACTCCGAAAGAAAAAATAAGACACATGCACATCTTATGGTAAATCCAACAAAGGCAGGAGAAAGATGGCCAATGATTAATTAGAGAAACATAAAATTCCAGGGGAGCTAGACAAGGAGATTTTTTACCCTTTAAAAGAGTTGCAATCAATCATAGTTAAAAACAAATGTAGAAGTGTCAGTAAGAATCACCTGGGAAAAGTTGACAATGACCGGAAGGATGTGTGCAACACAATCTTGGGGTTCCAGCAGTTTTCCAAGAGCAGCACAGCTCTCAACAGCTAGTAAACGAACAGAATCTTGATCTGAAAACTCCAAAAAAGAAGCCAGGTTACATGCATATCACATCTGTTAACTTCATTTCACTCACATCAACATAAGTCGTGCTATCATGGCAAACTCCAAAATGCTCAGATTTGATCATATCTATTCTTTATTTGCTTGGTTAGGTTCAAGAGTTTATCCAAGTAATGAAACATATTTCTTCAAGACATTCAACGACTATCAAGTTGAAGTAATCTAAACACAAAAATAGATGAAGATTACAAAGACCTTTTAAAGCAAAAAATTAACCTTCACGGAGAAGTAAAGCAAAAAGAGACTTTGAGCTGCTTCTTTCTAGTCAAGTATATGCAATGTCTTACCAAATCTAATAGTAGCTTCCACTCCTAATTCGTAATAGTTTTAAGGATTAGATTCACTTTTTCATCAAAACTCCAAGTCCCGATTTTTCATGTAAACTTTATTGCTTAAAGACAAGGAATGCTCTGAGGGGGAAGACAGGGTTATGAAATAGCAGAAACGCTCTATTCTTGAGTACACTAGCACACATTAGGCCACGAGAAGGAATGGATGACTAAAAGATTTGAACCCTCGCAAAAGAAAAAAGTTCTTTTTTTTCTTTTCCATCCTTAAGAGTTCACTCTTCTGTCTTACCAATCCTTCAAGTCGACTCAGTCTGTCATCTACATCTAATTAGTCATTCAATCTATCCTGGCATAATGACAAAATTTTCCTTCCAGAAACGGAAAATTGCAAGGAAATACAGCTTTGTTAGATATTCTGAGATTCTCCAAAACCAGGCAACCCTCATAACAAATCCCAAAACTTCGACGTACACACATTTCTGTTCATTTCGCAATATCTAAGTTTGCACTACCTAATTTGCAGGTCCGTCATTAGACTGAAATACCTAAAGTTTGGAACTGCTATTGATCCTAATAAGTTCGCTGACAATAGTTTGACCAATAAAATCTTAAAGATTCAGCTAACCCATATTCTTAAGTAATTAAAATCCAGCTTCCAGCCTGTTGTGTCATTCAGATACAAAGAAATAATCACATGCTGAAGTTTATTCTGGGGAATAAGGCTTGGCCAAAACCGAGTATATGGCATGATTATTTTTAGAGGATCAGATTTCAACCATATGCATTCTCAACTCTCAAGATGATACAGAGGAAGATAATTCCTTGCCATAATCTCCGAGCACAATGAGAGTATTTCTTTATATCTGAATAACACAGTAATTAAAAACTGCGCTTTTGATCAGCTTTAAAGGAACAGGCATCAACTATATGCATTCTCAGGTCTCAAGATGAAACAGAAGAAGATAAATCTTATTAGTTAGTTATCCAGCAGAAGTCTATATTATGATACTTCATGCACACTATTAATGTATTTCCATTGCTTTGAAGTTAAAAATCCAGGAAATCTAATATGTGAAACTAATGATAACGGTACAATAACCTGCACGGACGACATTAACACTACTAATTTGACCATTGACACCCGGAGAAGGTTAGTTACATCATGATGTTTACCTAACGGCCAAACAATATTGTTAACAAATAGATTTCTGACTAGTATCTAACTCCTCCATAGGGTGGTTGCACAATTGACATATCAAGAAAGTAATTAAATACTAGCAAACTTCTGCCGAAATATACACCATGCATTTCTAAGACGAATCCACTAAGCAGGCAGTTAACCATGGGCAAGAAGTAATAAAACTAGAGAAGCTTTAATCACGCATTTAAATCTTCAGCTGACCAATTGCAAGACACAACCATTGAAGAACAAGAAATTACCATCCTGTGTCAGATCCTCGAACATCGACATGATGTCTGTCTTCAGATGAGCTGGTTCAACAGTTGCAGCGAACTTTCCCAAGTTAGTTGCAGCAGCTCTTCTTACCATCGGCATATCATCTTGACACAACTGGCTGTATATTGAACGAAGCTCTGTCTTCAACATATCTGAAGCGCTTGGATAAGCAATATGAAACAGTCCACATGCAGATACTCGAGCAGTGAACCACTCACCAGCCGCCAACCTCTGAATGAAGAAAATTAAAACTTGTCCAGATAAAATAAATAAAATTTCAACAAAAATCTATATAAGAAAAAGAACCGCCATGATTAGCAAAAATACACACTTTTCAGAATTTAGAAAACGTCTCCAAACTCTCATACAAGGGAGAATTTTTAATTTCCGAAAAACCGTATACAAGAAGCTTTCACATATGAAGTTACTAACTACAGATGAAGAAAGTTATAGTTCAACTCAAGTCGTAGTACTATAAATTGAATATTGTCTTAAAAGGAGAATCTTCCAAAGCCGACAAAAAATACAAATCTACTACCGAACAAATGACAAATGGGTTTGTCTAACCTTCACAAGAGGGATGAACCAATCTACCAGATCACTTTCCCTCATCTGGGACCCAATTCTACACAATGACTCGACAGCTTTATCCCTCACACAAGTTTCCTCAACCGTGCAAAGAGTCTCGAGCGGTGGAAGCAACACGTGGGCATGTTCAACACCACCAACATAAGGAATAAATACTCCCAACTCCTCTGCCATAGCGAGCAGCACCTCATCATCATCGTCATTGTTCTCACTTAGAAATGGGATCAATTCTTTGCGGGTCCTTTCCTCCCCAAGAGCTCGTGCAATTGTGGACAACTTACGGATGGAATTTAGCCGTAACTGAATATCGTCATTCTTTAGCTCATCTATTAGCACTGCTATTGGGTACAATGGCTCTTCCACCATCGACATTTCGCCCTAAGCCCCCAAAAAAATGCAAAAACAAAAGGAAATATTCTCACAAGCACAACCAATTTCTTACGCCATAAAGTATGTGCATAAACAAAATAATTAATAGTGTGTAAACGAATCAGCTGTGAAGATCTCTAAACAGGTAGAAAACTATAAATTAAGGAAAATGTTGGTTGGCACACCTAGGAACAAATGTGGCTCAATTGATGGGCAAAATTGTCCAAACCAGAGAACAGTAACCTAGCCCCCTTTGTTTGTAAAAGTCAGCCCCGTTATTTTACATGTTTTGCCCCCAGCTGTGACACATTTGCTCCAAGATCATTACTCCACCAAATACTAACCATAAATTAATCCAAACCTGAAGAAATACTTGCATCAAATTTTAATTCTAGAAATTAACAAAGTTGAAAGAGCGAATTCGGGATCGTAATGTATATAATATTATTCTTATATACTTTAGGAATTAAGAATTAAAACAGGAAATGAATCAAATAATGTCAAATTAGTTGTGAAAGTGAGATCTGAGGGAAAGGGGAAAAAAACCTAAATTTTAGCAGCCTTGAAAAGATCAGAATATGAAGAGCGGTGGTTCCGAATATATACAGAGAGAGATGAACGCCGGTGCCGATGACTTCCCGCCGCCGGCCTCAAGATTCGAAGAGAGAGAGAGAGAGAGAAGAAGAAGAAGATCTAATTGTGGATTTTTTGTTGAAATGTCAGTTGGGTTTGTGTTTCCAAGTGATATTATTATAGAAAATTATGCCAAAGGCCCCAAAATATTGGGCTGATTCTGTTTGGGGTTTTAGAGAAATTTAGGCCCATTTCTATTTTATCTTTTTCCCGGTTCTATTTCCATGTTGCGCGATGATGAAAAAAAAAGAGCATTAGACACTCTGGTTGGGTGATTGATAACTGGGTAAGGTTCTCTTCGGGTAAAGTAGAAGAAGTTTAGCATGGATCGAAGTAGCAATGGCAAGTGGGTTCGGCCCACCCGTAACTCGTCCTGCCCCGTTTAACTCGACTCACATTTGTACTTGTCTAAACCCGCTATAATTCACGGGTTAAGTGAGTTTTATAAACGGGGCGGGGTGAATTGTACATAAAAAAAAATTGACCCAACCCGTCTCGCCCCGTCAAAAATCCACAACCCGCCCTGCCTCGTCACCCCAACCCGTATAAACCCGCCCCATTTAAACCCACCCGGGCCACCCCAACCCACTTAACCCATAATACCCCACCCACCTAGTACCTATTGACCCAGTGACCCTATTTTGCTACAAGTAGTATCTAGTAGTACATATCATATGAGTTCTATCCGTTTTTTTCTTTCTTTTTTTGCTGAATGGACAGTACCTACTCAGCACAGCAGTAGTCCACAACATATCCGTTATTAGAGATTAGAGAACGGCTATTTTTTTTTGGCCATTTACATTTTACAGCCAACGGCTAGTTAATTTTTTTTTTTTTTTTTTTTTTTAAATAAACCTCAAATATATCCTATAAATACCCCCTCAAATCCCCTCAAATTCACACCAATCTCACTCTATCATTATCATATATTAATCTATTTCATAAATTGATTCAAGAGGCGAATTTGTTCAAGCGGTTAAAGTCGAAGTCGGTGAAAGTGTGGAACATCTTCGAATACTCTACCAAATTTTGTGATATTTTAACAATACCGGTTTCAACTGTTGCTTCAGAACAAGTTTTTAGTTTAAGTGGAAGGATTTTGGATGAAACTAGAAGTCGGTTGGCACCTAAGAGTTTAGAGGCATGTATGTGTTCGAATGATTGGTTTGATGCCGAGTTGAGGGAGATGGGAGTTGTTCCTAACGCGGTTGAAGATTACTATGCAATAGTTAATGAGGACGACGATGAAGATGAAGATTAGAGGTAAGTATTTTAAATTGTAATGTTTATTTTATTATGCAATTTTCATTTTAAATTGTAATGTTCATTTTATTAGATATTTAGGTTTAAGTTTAGTACTTACTACTTAGTAATATTAGATAGTGTAATGTAATTTCATGTGGGAGGTTTAGGCCATAAGTCCCCCTCCTATGTAACACTAATTTTATTATTAATAAAGCCGATAGGGGTCCATGCCAAACCCCCCCCCCCCCACCACTATAAGGTGGTTTTATCTATATTTATGGAACACTTCTGATATAGACCGGGTCCACTGGACCATGCGGTCCAGATTTGGCTACATCACTGCATTTCCTTCTCTCTCCTCATTCTGCAGGGATGTGGCCAAATCTGGACCACATAGTCCACATGGACCCAGTCCATATCAGAATTTTCCATATTTATGTCTAACTTATACTTATTTATTTCTAACTTAAACTCATAAAAAATAAAAATAAAATTACAAAAAACTCCCAACCCGCATAACTCGCCAAACCCAACCGACCCGCCCAACCCACCTGGTTAACCCGTGACTCAGCCCACTTTTGACGGGTTTTCCAAGCGGGGCGAGGTGGATCCGTCATATTCATTTTTTGATTCAACCCGCATTGACTGGTCAACCCCGCCTCGCCTCGTCACTGTTCACCGACTAGCACCGAGCTCGCAGGGCTAACCCGTTTGCCATTGCTAGATCAAAGTTAGTCGGGAGATTTACCAATTATTTTTCGGACTTCGAAACAGATTGGTCTCTATTGATAAGAATATTTCTTAGTCGAGATAGAAAATATGAGCATAGAGATGAAAATACCAAAATAAATAAATAAAGTTCTACAACTACATCAAATATATAGTTATACAAGAAAATAATTCTTGGCTAAATACCTTTTGGCTCAATTTAGATCAATATAGGGTAAACTTGTATGTATAAGAGTGAAATTATCTTGAACTCTAAGAAGATTTTCCGAGATATTTTTTTTACTCTTTTTTTATTGGCTCTGCCAAAGCCAAATAGCATTATCTCAAATGTATGTATGTGTTAAACACTTAAAAATACTGATCTCATTAATAATAGGTTTAGTGGCACTTACCACTTAAAAAAGACAATGACTTCTCTCCAATACCCAACCTTCTCTAACACTCTCGTCGAAGGCAACCGCATTACTTCATAACATCACTAAAAAGTTCAATCAATTCCCCTCGACTATATTTCACTTCAGACCAATTCCAGTTAACCAATCTTCCCCTAGCCCTTTCCAACATAAATTACCAAACCTCACTCCGCAAACTGGACCCTTCCCTACAACCCCTGTTATCACCTCGCTATCATTTACCTCTTACCTAGCCAAGCTCAATTTAGGCAACTCTCCACCACAAGACAACGGACTTTAAGTTATTTTTTTTACCATCATGACCTATCATAAGAGGTAGAAAATCGCATAAGTTTATCCCTCTCACTTCTGCGGATAAAGCTAGAATCTACCAACATTGGCAACATGCTTTAATTATCAAAGTCTACAGAAGAACAACAGAATACAAATTCTTCCTTCAAAAGTTACGAGCAATTTGAAAACCCACTGAGACCATCAATCTTATGGGTCTTGTGAAGGATTTCTTTGTTGGTAAATTTACAAAAGAAGAAAACTACGACAATGCTCTCCACAAATGGTCATTGGTTAATTGGGCCAAATTTCCTTTTTGTTAGACTTTAGAGCCTAAATTTAGTGTTTCGCAACCGTCTTCAGCACCACTATCATCTAGGCCAAGTTACCGAAACTTCTAACGGAGTTCTTTGATCTTGATCTCCTTACCAAGGTCGGCAACATTCTAGGTTCTTTGCTTCGAATCCACACCACCACTCTTACTGTCATGCATGGTTAATTTGCCAGACTGTGTCAACAAAAATTTGGACCAGCCTCTTGTAACTACAATTCATTTTGAAAAACATTCTCAATCAGCCATTTATGAAAAGATAACTCAACTCTATTTCGCCTGTGATTAAATTGGTCACCGAGCTTCTAATAGTCACCACACTCCCAGTGCCGATAAACTCCACTATAACGGCTCATGACCTATCTTCCACCACTATAGCAACATTCCAACAACCATAACTACTCTCCTAACACCTATCGTTCGGTCCATACCCTTGACCCATGGATATTAGTTTCTAGAAACTGGAAACCATAACCCCTGACTGGAAATCAACATACCAAATCCCTTATTAGATACTCTAACAAACCCCACCAAACCCACAATCAACATCTCAAACAAAAGTGGTACTCAAAGATCCCCAACCAAGTTCCAAATAAATACAACTAAAATTCTTTTGCTGCATTATCTTATTCACTAGCAGAATCCCACCAAAATACTACTGCTCAACTGCCACATCAGCATCACTGTAATCATAATCTTTCTCAAAATACTAAACACACTCCTGATTTTTTGACAAAAACTAACCAGACTTCTACTCCTACTACACCCCGTCGATATATAAAAACAACATGATTGTCCCTCCTCATGTAGGACTCTTACATCCTACAGTTGCTAACCCCCACATCATCACTCATAACTCCTTTTGTAACAAAGAATTGCAAAATTTGAATAAAAAACCAAACACCTTTGGTCAATCCGCAATCACCTACAACCATTATTTACTTTCCTGCTGCTTCTAATTCTCTCAATAAACCTTGTTTGGAGCCTGATTGTAGCACTTATCTCCATCACAAGTACTTTATGACAAAATCCGCAAAGATACTCCACTACTTTCATCTAATATCTCAATTGACACTTATACAAAGTAACCACATAAATATATTATCTCTACAAACCCTCTCTATTGTGCATGATCAAGTCTTTATAAACCCCTAATGCCCTCCCCCCTTCCCCCGAGTCACTTATCTTCAATCTCATTCCCTAATTTTTGTGAAAATGTTTCGCCTCCTTCCTCATCATCATAACAGAAATCAGAGGCATCAATCCCCCCTCGAGTGAATGATGAGGTATCAATATGCCCAACACCGCCATTGCCACTAGTTTCTCCAAGCACGACATTCACAAACTAAGCGAGAGAAAGCCCTTTCACTTCTCCCAACCAATTAGTTCGGCTTCAAACGCCAATTCCATCCCCAAATTTCAAACCCCATGAACTTAACAAACCCTTGCACAAGAGTATGGTATATGATCATCCATCATCTATCATAGATTCATCCAATAGCACTGAATCCAGCATATTTTTCCCTAATTCAAATTCTATTGATTGAAACAGCCCCCGCCTCATGGGTGGAGTGGGGTCGACAAGGAGTGAAGCTCACTCTGAATATCAAAGTTGACAGTTAGATGCGAACTTAAAACATCGAAGATCCTCATTTCACCAATTAATTGATTACGGGGGTTTGTGGTCTAGCATGAAAATCGTATACAATTATCTTTGGCTCATGCAGCCCTCTCACTTCATCAACCCACGACATCCCTTAGAGAATATAGTCAACCCTTAGAGAATTCCAACCTTTGTCATGCACCACGCTTGACAACTACACTCATGGAGATGCCGATGTTCTCTTTAATGACAACTGCAATTCAACTCCCCCTCGAAATCTGTCAATGGAATAACAAGCACCTACACAAGCTCATCTTCAAAACAACTTGTCATTACCATATTTCGAGCTCATTCTGCCTCTGAATCCATTGGATGAAGAGGACATGCACATCACATCGTTCTTGGGATTTATAAGCGTCAAGTCAAATCCACTGGAACAAGCGGTGAACCACGACAAAAAAAATGTTACATGATCTCTTGTCATCTGATTGTACATAAGTTGTCAATAACTACCAAGACACTCTCTCAATTGGACGAGCACATGAAGTTTGCAACAGTTCTCGTTCCGACTACAGTTTAGAAAAACTTAACCCCCAAACAACTCTCCAACATCACCACTGTCACCAATCTAGAACTTCATCTAGCCAGCAACATGCTTTAATCTCTAAGCTTGGAGGAACCTCTCAAACTACCCTTCCCGGTGATAATTTTATTATGAAATTGTAGAAGGGCTAGGAACCAAGATTTTTGTGTGGCTGTAAGGTAATGTGGACTTTCATTGGCCCACTACTTATAGAAAAAACCATGATGAGGAAGTTGTTCTCGCACTAATGAACGAATTCAACTTCACATATTTTGCTTGTGTCTAAGCTCCTAGGTAGTCGAGCGGCATTACTGATCTTTGGAACCTGAATGTAGAAACAGAAATACTCACCAAAACCACTAAAGAAATTCACTTGATAGTCAAGGTATATCCCCAATGTTCTTCTTTTTTACTTTCAACGATATGTTCCAGTTCTAATCTAGCAAAAATGTGTATCTTTTGGTAACTCGCACACCTATATAACACAAGAATAAATATAAGTAAGTACATTATGAGAAACAATAACAGTGTGAAATCTTGTATAGTGAGCAAGTCCTTACATCGTGTTGAGAAGAATGCATCTTCTCGAGGGCCAACTCTCTCAACTCTTAGAGAGGCCGGATGCTCAAGGCCCTCACGCCGGCATCCTGGACATGGATGGTCTCAAAGCTACCCTTATGTTTCTTCTTATTCTTATTGACTCCAATACGTCGTATTTCACAAGAAGCCATGACCTCGAGAATGCGCCACCTCGAGTCAGCATGGCAGTACGGAGTGCCACTTCGTGAACAACCTGTGTACGAGTCACATGGAGCAGTACATGTTCATTTGAGATTTCTAAATGAGAGGTAAGATGAGGCTGAATAGGAAAATCAAGGCTCACGTTCCCTGCATGGCCGACATCATCATCATCAGAATAAAAAAGATCTAGAATGACTTGAGTTTGTTACAACAAAATCTACATTAGAGGGAGAAGTATAAAACAAGTGTAAGATTCTACACAATATCAAACAAATTAAGGACATGACCACTTACCCCAGCTCGTGCTTGTATGATCAGCATGAGTAGTCATATGTTTCTCTCGGGGTGCAGGCGAGGTTGCCCCGACCTCACTCGCTTCTGCAAACTCCCTGTAGACGGTGAGGTGTTGGTAAAATATTTCACTACCCCAGCAGGTAGATCATCGCCTAATGAGTAGGAAAAGAGCATCATGTACATATAAAAAGCCATTATAACAGAAGGGTACAAGCATATATGAAAAGTGAGGAATGAAATACATGTGACAATGGGATCAACATTCATTAAAGGGTCGGCCCCGAGTATATTACCAGCACGAACATTCTCCCGTCAGGAATTTGGACCCACTAGAGAAAATACAGGTACCCAGGACGATAGCTCGGCCCATATGATCTTTTCCCGCTTGTCCAAACGCTGCCCAAAAGGGAACTTACGATGGAAGTTCATGTCAACATGAAAACAAAAATTTAGCTTCAGTGTAAACAGAATTTCACGTATACACAAAGCAAATGCACTGATGCAGGGAGGCATAGTTAGGGGTGTCAATCGAGCTATGTGAGCTGAGCTTGGCATAGCTCACGCTCAGCTCACATAAAAATTCAAAAGCTCACGCTCACGCTCAGCCCGGAAAAGCTCATAAACCTTGAGCTCACGCTCAGCTCACTTTTTAACACGAGCTCGAGCTTAGCTCACGAGCTTCCCAAGCTCACTTATATTAGCGAAGAAAACGAAAATCATATCTCAAGAATAGCATAATACAATGAGCCTTAAAACTAAATTTGGACAAGAATACACAAAAAGAAGCAAAAGTTTCAGAATTGTTTGATATGCTAATAAAAGGAGTCTTATATAAAAAAAACAAAAAACAAAAAACAAGAGAATCCATGCACTTAAAATTTTAACAAAAGATAAATTTGCAAATTTCAAAATATTGATTTAATTCCATTGTCGGTGGCAATTCCAATTTTGACAATCCCATTGAATTCTTCTACACCATATCACTTTTTGTTGTGATTCATCCCAATGTATTTTGTATCGTGTTTTCCCACGCTGTCTTTTCCTGTTTTCTATTTTCCTTTAACTTTTGTACCTGTCTCTCTCCTGTTGTAAGACTCTTTCTTTAATATAATCTCCTTTCTACCCAAAAAAAAAATTATTGAGTTAATCCACACATTATAATTATAATTATAATTATAATGTATATAAGTTTTTTTTAAATTAGTATTATTATTATTAATATATATATATATATATATATATATATAATATTTTAATTATATTAATCTTATTCGGGTTCGAGCTTTTATCGGGCTGAGCGGGGTCAAGCTCACGCTCAGCTCACATAAGAAGCGAGCTTGAATATTAAGCTCACGCTCAGCTCATGGTCACATTACCTCAGCTCACGCTCACATTTTTTCGAGCTATGTGCCCGAACCCGTTGACACCCCTAGGCATAGTCATGGGAGCGTTGATATATAAAATCCCAGAACAACGGGCTTCGAAATTCGTTCACAATCATACTGTATGAGTACTTCTTCAGTATATTGAAACCCTTGGAGTCAATGTCAAAATTAACCAAATGATTGGGGATTATAGTGGATAAGTTCCACTCTCAGGTAAATCTCGTCGGTGCAGGGTGAATGAAGAAAAAACTTTCCTTCCAATCTTTAAAATATGAGGGACCATGAGAAATCTTTTTTTCATCCGGGCACATAACTTTGTGCTTATGCGCAAACCAACCTAACACTTTCTTTATCCACCGGGAGACGCATCCTCACGTATTTTACTCATGGGGCTATTTCAAAGAAACGCATGAACAGTTATAAATTTGTGGGCACCCCAAAAGAATGAAACATATAACAAACCGGGCAAGGTTCGGGCTCAATTGACTATTTTTTATTTCATAGAAACTTGTTCAATTCTAAGAAGAGTTTATGAGGCGGAATTGCCAACCCTCCACTGGAGTTGCTCAAAATATATGATGGCACTGAAATACCCGAAGGGCATTTGCAATACCTAAATGGGAGAACCTTAGAGGGGAGAGGAGATGGGGGTTAATAGGGTTCTCAAATAATTTAAACTTTTCTACCAAATTATTTTCCCTAAGTGATCACCTACAATTATGTTCATTAAGCATATATAGTGAATTAAAGGATTATCACTTAGATAACTTATGTGTGTAGAATGCAACACATAGGAATACAAGACAATGTATATGGTCAAGGATTATCTAGGTCAAGATTCCTATATCCAGAGTTTGTAAGAACAAACACACAAGTCATGAAGGCTATCATTTAGCAAGTGATATATAAATTTATAAAGATCTCTAAATGCAAGTCCTATGCCCAAGCCAAGGGAAGATATAACAAGCAATTGATCTAACTCCAAATAATCAATTAAAACTCATACAATCAAGTTCATATTAATACAAGCACAAGTACAATGTAAGAACTTGAAAGTAAAGAGATTGAGCTAGAAGATCAAATAGAAGGATGTAAAGTGGTTCGATCATAAAGATCTACATCCACTACCTTGGGACACACCCAAGGATTTTGGCAAATTCCACTAGCTTGTCTTGAGAGCTTACAAGTAAGAACAAACCAACTAATAGTCTTTTACACACTCATGTAACCTTCTTTTACACACTCATGTAACCCTCCAAGGAAAATGTCATGCACACATGCAACTCTTTACCCATGGGAACTCTTTCTCTAACCTAGTCTACTAAGTGAGGAAGTTTTACGAATACATCAATCGTACTTCTATTTCGGGTTCACCACTCACTCTAGTTCCTACGATTACAAGAAAGATCCACTCCAACACATTGGAGGCCCAAAATCATCACTCTCAGAAACAAGCCTTGCCACTCAACCCATTACAAAAAAAATATTATCTCAACACATGAGATTTTACAACTAAGCTCAAGAAAAAGAAATCCCTCTATGGATTGGATATTACAATGATATCTCTAATTCATATTTGAGAAATGAAAGAATAAGTAGATGGAGCTCTTTCTCAAATAAAAATATTTTGATGAATGATTGGAAAAATTAAGCTCATGAAAAATGTTTAATTTACTTGTCTAAAACTTGTGTACGAAGGCCCATCTTTTATAGCTTGAGAAATACACAAAAATTAGCTTTAAAGGCTATTTAAAGGGTCAAAAAATTGTAAGCCAATAGAGTTACAACGGACATCCACGATTGACCGAACTATGGAGTAGGTGGTCTGAAGTGCTTCCGAAGTTAAGTTCAAAGTCTTATGTTCTCATCTCGGTCGAACGCAAAGGGTGGTCCAGTCTTTCGATTAAACTATTCGGTCGACCGACCTAAAACATGGTCTTCCGAGATTTTATAGTCGTTGGTGTCTTGGAACATTTAAAAGTGACAAAGTACAAAAGACACTTCGGTCGACCATGTTAGCCCGATGGGCAAAGTGATCAATCTTGTTTTGATGATAACAAACCATTGATAGTTCTAATGTTTGTGTGAGCATGTTCTTAATGATAGGATCCTTAGCACTCACACCAACATTGATGAAAATGGTAAGTTAGCTTCTGTGTAAACTAAGGTATGAATATTACACACAAGAAAGCTACACTTTGCAAGACTCCATAGCACAAACATGAATAATCCATATGCTTTGGAAGTACTTGCAAAGTCAAGAAGAAAGAAGATCAACATGTCATGAGCTACTCAATCCAAGAGAAGAATCAAGTGGTATGCTCTTTGACAAGAAGAAGTGTGAAGTCCAATACTGTCACGCCCCGAGCCCGCGGGCCCGCAACGCGACGCATGGGCCTGGCAGTACCCACGATCATCTACTTGGCAACCGAACTCGCTATGCCAAAAGGGATATCCCGAGATGATAGTGGATACTTAGGCCCACCTTATATAGCAGTCACAACTTTCAGACTTATCCCATGTGGGATGGGGTTTCACATTCACCCCTCCTTAGGACCCTAGCGTCCTCGCTAGGCGCCCCACACATACTTAGCCCATGACCAACCAGGTGTGCAGGATTCTAGAGGTGGCCCCCACCCCTTACGGTGTGGCACTTAGCTCCCACACGTCCGCCTGGTCACCGGCTCTGATACCACTCTGTCACGCCCCGAGCCCGCGGGCCCGCAACGCGACGCATGGGCTCGGCGAGTACTCCACGATCATCTACTTGGCAACCGAACTCGCTATGCCAAAAGGGATATCCCGAGATGATAGTGGATACTTAGGCCCACCTTATATAGCAGTCACAACTTTCAGACTTATCCCATGTGGGATGGGGTTTCACAAATACACTACAATTCAAGATTGCTATAGGATTTCATCACTTAAGAAGATGTTGATCAAAGGCTTCAAGTCAAAGCTCATATAAGATTTCATCTACAAGACTTGAAGACCTTCAAGAAGATTAGTCTAGTCTACATGGGTATATTCTTTGTGACTAATCTTCCTTTGAGAATACTAGGATATATAGATGTTTAAAGCTCAACATTGCATTTTTTTCAAAACCTCATGTTTTACTTTGTTCATTTATTTGAAAAGATTTTTGAAAAACAAGTTGGCCAATGCCTAAGTACTTTAAAATATGTTTTCTATCTTTACATAACACTTAGGCATGTGCATGAGAACATTAGAAACTTAACTAAGTGCAAAACCAACTTTTGGACTGTCATCCGGTCGACCTAGGCCTAACCTCGGAAGACCAGTGATGTCCAGTCGACCGACCCATGTTGAACCGATCGACCAGTGTGTTTTGATCCTTATTCGAGTTTTGAATGTTCCAATGCTTCAACGACTATATTCTATCCGGACCTTTACTTCGGTAGACCTGACCACTCTTATGCGGTCGACCGAGATATGGACATAGGACCTTTAACCTTTGATTTAAATCCTTGGAGATTGCCCTAAGGTAGTGGATGTAGATTCTTTGTGAATCGAACCACTATAAATCATTGTGTTAGTTTTCTCTATCCCTACTTCTTTACTTTATAGTTCATTAATTGCTATAACTTGTATACCTGCTTACATGAACTATTTTCTTAGGATAGAAACAATCACATGCTTCCAAACTTTATACAATTGCTTCACATAGTCATCTAAGTTTCCTTAATCATAATTGAATCACCTTATGTGCTTAAACAACATACTTGTTGTTAAGGTGAACACTTAGGCAAAATAAGTTTTAGAAAATTTTAAAAAGTTTTTAAGAAGCTAATTCACCCCCCCTCCAGGTTGTATACCCTCAACGGGTATTTCAGACCAGACAACGCATGTCGGTCGACCGGACTTCATCCAGTCTTTTGAGGTCTAGGACCCGGTCGACCGAACTTCAGTCCATAAGTGGTTTTTCCACTTAGTCAACTTTCTAATGTTCTCAAACTCACGCCTAAGTGTTTTTTAAAGATATTTAAAACATTTTAAAAATCTTAGGTATTAATCAACACTTAAAAGATGTTTTATAAACCCTTTGAAAGATTCAATTTTGAAAAAATCCAAGAGTATGAGCTTCATCATACTATAAACTATTATTCACCAAATAAGATTAGTCACAAGAGATATACATATATGGTTTCTTGACTAATCTTTTTCTTGGTCTTCAAGATGAGTTCCTCTTTGAGCTTGGACTTGAGACATTTGATCAACCTATTCTTGTGATGGAGTCCTTTGTAGTCTTTTCAAGTTGTAGCATCATGGACTTCAACACTTGTTGATATTTCCTTTGATTTTGCAATATCTTCCATTAACATTGTGGATGACTTTTAAGCTTGTGCTATGGAGACTTGTTGTTGGATTTTATATTTGATATATGTGCTCAATTGGATTGGGCTGGCTAAATTGGATTGGGCAAAAGACCCAGTCGACCAGAGAGCTGTCTCGGGTCGATCGGACTTTTGGTCACTCCGGTCAGCCGAGAACCTTTTTTGCGGTCGACCGGACCAGTTGGACTTGGTCAAAATCGGCAAATCTACATGTGTGAGAGAGTGTGTGGAGTGGGAGAGAAATAAATGGAGAGTGGGTGATTCCACTTACCCCACACTAGATGAAAATAGTTTTCATTCTAGCATTACACAAGTTGTTGAAACTCTCTTTTTTCTCTCTACCTCTAGTCGAACCAAAAGGAAAGAAAAATCTGATTTTTCATTCTTCATTTGACACACTCTCAAGAACACTTCAAGAGACAAGAAAAATCTGATTTTTCTAGTTCTCAGATTTCCAGTTTTCCTAAGTAGTCTATACTTTGTGGATTCCGGGAAAAGTTTTTTCCACCTTCATAGTTTTTGGACTAACATTTGAGGCTTGGAATGACAAGCTTAAATTTGGTGTGTGGATACCAGTAGAGACACGAGTCAATTGGCTGCTGTTGGTGAATTCAAGTAGCAAGAATTCGGGCATCGTCGATTAGATCGACAGAAAGGTATAACTCCTAAACACAATATTCTGGTTCTTTCTCGTGAGTAGATCCTCTAAAGGAACGTAACCCTGCGCGTTTATTTCAACTGTATTTGGGGATTACGAATTTTTCCTTCAAGTTGTATCAGAGCCTATCACGAGAACCCAATAAACTTGTTATGTGTTATCTTGCTGTTTTAGCAGTTGATAATGCATGTCATATGATGTTTTACTTTTTACAGCCTATGGGAAGTCATTTAAGTGTTAAACGAATCCCAGAACGAATTGTAACATTCGTGTTTTTGGCTGTTTTCTATTTTTTAGCAAATATTCGGTCGACTGGAAGAGGTTGCGGCAGACCGAACATGAGTTAGAATATAGGATTTTGTTACTGCCTAGATTTCGGACGACCGATGAGCAGACACGGTCGATTGAGGCTTGTATGTTTTCAGTCCGGTCGAACAGAAGTGTTCTGGGTCGACCGAGAAGACCTATTTTTTACACTGTTTTGGTTACTACCTTATCGCGGTCGACCGGGAGTATGGCCTGGGTCGACCGAAAAGAGGCAGACAGTGTGTATTTGTGCTCTTAGCATGATTTTGTGTATGTTTTGAGCATGGTGCATAGTAATAGCCTTTGACCAGTGATTTTTATTATAATACGGCTTGCATGTCGTGCCTTATCTATTATCTCTTGTTGTAATTTTAATGTCGAATGTAACTCGAGAATTCTTTCCATTATGTAAAAGTTTTAGAATAAGATTCTATTTAATTTTATATATGTAACAAGTGATTAAGGAAAGCATCCATCAGATGGAGAAAACCACAAGGAGGCGGAAGACAATAGATATGATTTATTGCTTTCCACCTTTAGATTGACTTAGGATTTTCTGTTGGCTCGGAAAATCTGCATAGAGGTTATTACTATGTCACTTTTTATTTACTTTTTTACGTATTTTGCATGAGATGCCTGATGCATGTTTACAGTATTATTTTAGCATGTGATGCATATTCAAACGTATAATCAGATTATACACCGTTTGGTGAGACAAATTTTAAAAATCCCATAATTTTAAATATTAAGTCTATTGCCTTCCAAGCGGGGCCCTCGTCAAGGCCAAGATCGACAATAGTGTAAACTTCCGAGTGGATTAAGCACATGTCTATCTTGGTGAGGCGCGAGGATAAGTTGGTGATATCCGCCGGTCAACTTTGGGTTATACTTACCCGGATTACCTCAATCGTTGAGAATCCGGAGGCAAAAGGGTTAATATGTGCATTTATGTACTCAGGGTAATCGTTACCTACTTAACCAACCAAGAGTCACATAATTGATGTGATTAGAAAACGTTGCTTACCTAAAGCTTCTTCTTGAGTATAGTAGCCAAAGCTGCCTTGAGAATGACGAAATGTGGATCTTGGTCCTACTAGAAAGTCTTGAACTTTCCAAATGAATACTTTGGGGTTATTAATTTGAAGAAAATAGTGGGAGAATCATTAAATAAAGTCATTTGAATGATTTTAAAATATGACAACTAAATCTTTACAAATTCTTCTCTGTAGATAAAATGGCAAATGCAATCGTTACATTAAACTCACTTTCATTGCGATCCGTCCTTGAGAAGGACAAACTTGAGGGATGAAACTTCCTCAACTGGTATCGAAACTTGAGAATCGTTCTCAAGCACGAGAAAAACTTGCATGTTCTCAAGGAACAAATTCCTGATCCACCAGTCACAAGGGCTCCGACCGCTAAAAGAAATGCTTATCGTAAGAACTTAGATGACGCATTAGATGTGTCTAGTTTTATGTTAATGACCATGACCTCTGAGCTTCAGAAGCAACGTGAGGAAATGGGAGCTTTCGATATGATTAATCATCTAAGGCAACTCTTTCAAGGTCAAGCCCGTCAAATCTCTCTCTCTCTCAGTGCAAAATGGCAGAGGGAACACCAGTCGGAACTCACGTTCTGAAGATGATAGACTATATTGAGAGCCTCGAAAGACTAGGATTTCCTCTGGGCAGGAGCTATCCACTGATTTGATTCTGCCATCGTTGTTTGAATCATTCAGTCAGGTTGTACTAAACTACAACATTAATGAGATAGACAAACCTCTCCCAGAATTTTTGAACTTGTTGAGGACCGTCGAGAAGGAAATAGGCAAGTCCAATGCCGTTTACATGGTCAACAATAACAAGGGCAAGAGTTTTGGTAAGACTAAAGGCAAGCCTAACCATTCTGAGAAAGCATTGAAGCCCAAGGGCACTGTGGCTAAGGATGGAATTTGTTTCCATTGTGGACAAAAAGGACACTGGAAGAGAAAATGCCCCAGTTATCTTGTCGGTAAAAAGCTTGGAAATGGAGCAAACGTTGCTTTTGGCTCAAGTACTTATGTTATTGAGATTAACTTGTTTACCACTACTTACTCATGGGTATTAGATACTGGATGTAGTTCTCACATTTGAATGAATGTGTTCAATGGGTTTTTTTAAATGAAGAAGTTCAATAGTTTCCTTTTTTAATGAAGTAGATTTAATGTATATAGCAATTCTAAAAGTCTTCCATCATAAAGTAGATTTAATATTCTAGGCTTACATAAAAAAATATGCATAATAAATTTTTAGATTCTTATTAATGCATATGGGAAATATAAAAGGCTTGCATTATAAAGTAAATTTATTGTTTAAAAAAAACGGAATTCTTATTCATGTATATATGAATTCTAAAAATCTTGCATAAAGTCTTGAATCATAAATTAGATTTAATATTTCAAAAAAATAACCGACTATATAAACCAAAATCAGCCATGCATTCCCTCACAAAAAAACAAAACAAAAAATACCATTTTTTTTAAACTAGACCATTTATTATGGTCCAGTTTTTATTACAATTATTTATTATAAGACCTCACCAGAGGAGGAGTAGTAGAAGCCCGTTGAGCGGGTGCCCCGTGTGGGGAGTAGTAGATGACCCGTTGAGCGGGTGTCGTAGAAGTCCCGTTGAGCGGGTGCCCCGTGAGGGGAGTATAAGACCCACTCAAGGGAACCCAAAGAAATGACAATTAAATCATTCCCCTTGTGTGAGGTGGGTATCGAACCTGGACCTCTCGGTCACAGGTAGTGGATGTTACCCACTGGGCTACCATGCCTTCGATAAAAATTCATGGGGAAATCAAGACTTTAGTATGTGCATCTCAATGAACTTGGAAAAGGCAAACAAAAAAATAGAATATTATTTCGAGTAATTAACCATATTATGGAACACTTTCAATGCCCAGAAACCTGACGATTTAATAAGTGTTGATTCTTTGATTTTGGATGAAAAAGTAAGATTCATTCTAATTTATTTTGTTGTTGTAATAGTGATTATTCATTAAAAACATGACCGCGCGGGCATGAAACCTAGTGTTATAATGAAACCCTAATTCTATAGAAGTCTTACTAAGCTTATTTAATTGGACTCTTCAGGAACCCAATTGACATCCACATAAATTCTAGAATGTTTCACAACACTTCCCAATGGAATTGGATGTCAATAACATGAATAATATGTCTCATTAAAAACTTATTAGGAAAATCTCAATGGAAAAAACACGCTTAGTAAAATAAAAGAGTACACTATTCCTATGTATGTCGACAACATTATGAAGGGAAAAGTCTTCTCTAATGAGTATAAGATTACAAAGTGAGCATTTCAATACCTCTCAAAATCATATTTCAAAAAATATTAGCAAACAAATATACAAAATTATATTGGGATGCAAAAAACATCACAATAACTACAATCAAGTCCAATTCAACTGCACCAAACAATCCCATTAAGCCTCATTTCTTGGATAAAAATCAAATTAAAATCCTCATCAAGAACCATTTACTTGGTAATCAGCAAACTTTGCCTTTTCACTTAGTTCTTCAAAGGTATCAACAACATTTTGAAGCCTTGCAACCAATTCAATCAAAAGTGAAGCAAATGTTGCCAAAGACAAAGAACTTGCACTTTCAAAGGTTTTTATTTCTTCTTCCTTTATAATTCCATTTTCACCATCAAGTGGAAGTGGTGAAGGCCATGGAATTTGTTTCCTAAGGCTAAATGTACTCTTACTCACCCCTTTCGCCGAAACTGCCATAGATTTTATATCAATTACAGTTTCACTGTAAGATTTAAATCCCATTTGCAAGTCATTAAAAGAGTTTTGACATGACAAACTCTCAAGACCTTCTTCCATTTCCGTCGGCCCAATTTCCCGGTTGATCTCTGAATTGATTAAAAGATGTGATCGTTGATCGATAAGTTTTTGCAACTTCTCAGCTGCCTCATGTACCCCTTTGAGTATGTCGTCGTTGTTTAACTTCTCCATCTTCTCTAATTTATCACCAATCTCTCGTAGAACTTTAGAACCCTCTGCACCAACCCTTTGAAGCTCATCACGAAAAACTTGTCTTTTCTCCATCGGTGCCTGAATTTTTTTTGGTAAATATGAGTTCAAGATTATAGAACAAAAACCATAAATATTAATTCCTCTAGTGATGACACCCATCAAGGGACTGGTTTCAATTAAATTGTTTCTTATATAATTTTTTTCTCCTAGGTGAATTTAAACTTATTCGAGTTGGGACCATGAATTTTTTTTTTATTATAGAGAGTTTATTCTTTTATAGACTATTATTATAAGGAATTTCTATTGTTGTTATATCTTTATTAGACAAAGGTATTTTCTTTGGGTAAAATATGGCGTAATTGAATAATAGCGATTCGTAAGCCAACTTATTATTTTCTTTGGGTAAAATATGGCGTAATTGAATAATATATAATTGTACAATATCATTTTTTCAAGGGAAAAAGGGAAGGGGCCGGGTAAGGGGTGAGGAGTAGGCCTGTCAAGTGAGCTTATTTAGTCTAAAAATATTGGGTCTGGATCCAGAGCCACTAAATTGAGGCTCAAGTTGGATCTCTATTGTGTTGGGTTTGAATCTTTTCAACTTGGATCCAAACTCAATCATGTCTGGTTTTGGATCTATTCATAAATTTTACATATAATTTTAATTTTAACGATAGAAATGTAAATATTTTTAAAAAAATAAAATAAAATAAAGAGTGATTATTAGCGAATTAAGATTCTTGGATATGCAAACATTAAGTATCATACCCGATTTGCATTGAATGCTTATTAAAAAATAAATAAGTAATTTTAATTGGATATTTGGGTCTCTTGGATTTAATGCAATTATAATTTAGACTTATCACTTTTGGATCTCATATTTGTTTGGATCCGGCCCATATGGGTCTAGACTCAAATTGGGTATGGGTACATAAAAATAAGTTTAGATCTAGATTGAATCCAATGAGTCTGAATATAGATCTGAGCTCTTAAGTCCAATTGATAGGTCTAGTGAGAAGGCAAGGCCCGATTCCATACCGTGTGTCCCCGCCTATGTTTGCAACCATAAATTATTTAGCAACCATCTTCAGAGACGGAACTAAGGGGTACCAGTGGCCCAAAACTTTAAAATACTGTTAAATTTTAGAGATTTAATTGAATTTTGTTACCTTAATCCCCCTATCTTCAAAAAACTAGGTAAAATTTTACTTTTTGCCTCGCAACTTAGAGTTTTCGATTCCGTCTATGATCATCGTGATGCCAAAATAGATATTTTCAATTAAATAATGAATGCCTAAACCTGTAGGTACATATGATTCATAGTTTCATGACAAGTTTTGTCTATTTAAGGTTTTGTCCAATTGCTTACCTGAATTACAGCCATTATGCATCCGTGCAACGCCATCACCATGAATGCACAATGCCTAAGAGCACCACTCAATCTGATAAAATTTGTCCATGGATAATTCAGCAATCTGTAACGCCCATGAGGAGGTTCCCAAACAGCAAAGCCTAACTGTTGATCAATATCAAAAGGCCTGATTATTATTATTTTTTCGAATAAGCAAAATCAATAAGAACAAAATAAATTTCATCGTACCAAAGTCTGTTCTCGAGTTGCAGATTCTATTACTGATCTGTAGCCTTTGTACAATGGATCATCTGAAGCTTGGCATGTGAAGATCTTTGAAGGGATTCTCTCATAATCAACTCCTTTTAGATACCCTTTAACACAACCTATACAAATTTGCACAAGAAAGTTTAATCAGTTCTGAATCATTATCAACATCAACAACAGTAACATAACCAATTAAGTCCCCAATAATTAAGGGTATGAGCGCGGATGCACTCTTTTTTTTTTTTTTTCTTCTTCTGCTTCTTACTATTCTCATGTCATTTCTCACAAACTAATTCGCTTATTTTTATTCTCAAAATGAGCACTTTGGCTCATGTTCTAACAAGTACCACGCTGAATCAATTTGCGGTGTCAGAGAGTTGATTAGGTCAAACAACTCAACACCCAAATCGATTAAGCACACTGCTGGCAAAAAGCTGTCAGCATGTGAACCAATCTGCAAAACAAAACTACTCAAAAGACAACCCGGATCGACAGAACACCTTTGAACAGGTGTTTTGAGTTTAAAATGGGTGTTTTAAGATTCAGAACAAGTGTTCAACGCGATAAAAACAGAACAGGTGTTGGAGTATCAGAACCGGTGTTTTTTTAAATCAATCTTAACCGTCAAAATTTTAATCCAACGGACGAGAACCGTTCCGCACGTGCGGAATTACCCCTTCCGCATCGGAGCCGTGGCACTCAAAAGAAACCAGTCTAAAGACAATTGGTTTTGGTGTTGACGGTGTCGTGCTAATATATCTTAATCGTCAGGTTGTTTAACTGATTTCGGCCATCTGATCAAACGACTAGATGACCGAAATTGTCAGCTTGATACTACCAAAAATGGGTTCTGCACGGAAACCAAATTGATCCAAGAAACCTTTTGAGAATATCAAACCTTCTAAAGCAATTGAAAGATCCTTGAAATTCTTGACCACCAGGCGATGCAGATCTTCCCCTGACCAAATGGGGTAAATACAAATGTTTATGATGAAACAAGTAAGAGCACCCAAAGCAATTAGTACTAATCTTGTTACGATCGCCACTACATAGTCTCTGCTTCTATTTCCAGCAACCATTAGGATACAATATGTCAATACAAACACTCTGTATCCATAGTCATAAGGAACCATTGTTGGATAAAGCCTTAAATATGATGCAAATGAAGCTGCCAAAATAAGATTGAAAAATTAAGTCAGACTTTAAATCAAACACCTTCTGATCATAATTTTTTTTTTATCAAATACAAATGTTGTGAAGTTTTAAAGAAATTATTGAACCTGTTAAGAAGAAACTCAAGATAATCACAACTTTTTCGTATCGCCCCGCTAGCAATGATAATTCAGAAAAGAAGAAGGCAAGCATTGCAGCACAAAATGTTCCAAAACCTCTATTGAAACCTTTTATGAATGTTGCTCCTGAAGAAAAAAAAAACAAAATTGTAAGTGTCATTTATAAAACACTAAAAAATATCCGCCCCTACCCGTTTATCAGCAGAAGGGTGATCTTCGAGCAAGAAATTATTATTTCTTTTTTCTTTTTTTGATCTGCTGATAAACGGGTAGGGGTCACGTCTTGCTGAAGATCACCCTGGGAACCATATTGTATATTACCTATGCTAAATTCAAACATTACAATGACTGTCAAGATTGCCCATATAGAGTATTGTCCAACATCATTGAAAGATTCTTCCCAGAACAAGAGCAGGGATACAAGAGACAATGCTAATCCCATCTTGAAGGCGAAAATAGGCTTTCGCGGATCAGAACGTCCCATTTCAACTGCTTTCTTCGCGAAATCTTTAACATTTTTGCATAATTCTCTGAGGTTGTGAAATAATGACCTGAAACACATGCATCCTGAACCCTTTTCTAGCACTTCTGAGCTCCCAAATGAAAGCAAACTTTCCTTGACCTCATTCATTGAATTGCTATATATTGAATCCTCCTTTCTCATAACTCTTCACTTATCCCTTCAAAGATTTGCAAATTCTTGGACAATTCAACAATGATGAAGGAAAAAAAAAAGCAAATATTTATGGAAGAATAATGATTATTGATTGATGAGTTTGGGGAAATCAACTATTTAGTCCCCCAAAAATTTTTGTTTAGCCCGTATAGTTAATAATGTTTAATTTCAGCCTATTTAGTCCCTCAAATTTTTTTGTTTAGCCGAATAGTCCTTAATGTTTAATTTCAGCTTGTAAAGTCTCTTATCTATTTACGGGGCTGCATATAGAGGTTTCACCACCTCTTCTGCGGCGGAATCAGGGCAACCCCAAATTCATGTCATTCGCGTGCTTAATGAGCAGGGGAATAATGGTCAGTTTCAATCTCTAAAATTTACAAAATACAAAAAATCAGTATAAAAATGGTTATACAAAGGAAACCCCAAATTTTATTGCTCTAATTTGAAGGAACCCATTTTCCCTAAGTCCGCCGCATAAGAGGTGATGGAACCTCTATATGCATCCCGTAAATAGGTAACAGACTTTACAGGCTGAAATTAAACATTGGGGACTATACGGGAGAAACAAAAAATTTTGAGGGACTAAATAGGCTGAAATTAAATATTGAGGGCTATACGGGTGAAACAAAAATATCTGGGGACTAAATATGTTGATTTCCCATGAGTTTGAGGTAATGTAGAAAAGGAACTTAAAGAAATGCAGAAATTGGGTTAAGTCAAGCTAAAGATATGAGATATCTAGCTATCACATGTGTAGAAGAATTTTTTGAAATTGAATTATTAGCAGAATTGTCCCATTCTTGACAAGCCCAATTTATCCTTTGCACACCTCGGATTTTGACATTTTTCTTAATAAAAAAAGAGTATAAGTGCACCACGACTCCTATGCGGAACGGATTCTCATCCGTTGAATTAAAATTTTGACGGCTGAAATTGATTTAAAATGAACAGCTGTTCTGATTTCAGAACACCTGTCTTAAGTTAAGAACACCTGTTCTCAAGGTAAAAAAAATATTCCGCATGTGCGGAAAAAAAGTTGTTCCGAATAAGAGACGGACTGGTATAAGTGACTTTTTTCTCCTAAACTCGATTGGTATTCTCGTATAATTTATTGGTATTCTTGTACAATTCACTGCTAATTCGTTCTATTATATTATTAGAATTGTTATATTGATTGGAATTTTTTGCTCCGAACTAAAAAATATTGAAGATTGAAGCATGAGGTTATAAGAGGTAGAAGGAGATCGAGAAAATTTTGAGCCAAATTAATAAATAGTGATATGATCTCGTTTGACTTGGATGAGAGTGTGGACCGTGGATAAAAAGAGGCGGAGAAAAAGTATTCATATTCACAATCACAACCACACAGAAGTTCTGCATTCATTCATGTAGCCAACTTCATTTTTTTTTTTTTATTATTAGAATTTTTGTAGATTGGAGAGTTCTATGTACAAAGTTTAAGTTTAGAATCTTACTTAAAAGACATCCAACTTTTTTTATCAGCTCTGATGGATTGGTATCAAGGACTTGAGAGACAGCTACTAAAATCTCCAAAAGATTTCCTACGACTTTGAATCTGGAATAGGAATCAGTATAATATGGACGTGATTATTCATGATAAATTTTAATATTATAGGGGTCAAATTAAATTTTCAGAGAGTTGTTAGGAAATGGACAGCATGAATATTCCAGATGATGTACCAATTGGAATCGATTATAAAAAGATTTAAATAATTAAACTTCTCCTTTTCTATGCATTGCGATAACCACACGAAAGAACCTATTATAACTATTAAATTATTAATGTGACTTAAGAATTTTGTAAATTAAACCTAATGTTTGAGAAGAAAATGATATTAAACCTACTTTTATTAAATAAAAGATATAGGACTCTTCAATTGATTGAACTATCTTCTTGCTAGATTGAAGAGGTGCAATGAGAAAATATACATGAAAATGTTAAAATTATTAGGGAGTTTTTTTTTTTGAAGCCCGAAAGGGCGTTGCCCCCGAGGGGGAGAGTGCGGAGAGTACTCTAGAAAGACCGATTAAAGCATGTCCCATGCCCGGGGAGGGTATTGCCTCACCAGAGGAGGAGGAGGAGGAGGCCTCACCAGAGGAGGAGATTATTGCCCCAATAAATGGGAGATACGGAAATCAAACCTTCGGCTCGTGTTCGAGTAGCTTTACCACTTGGGCTACCCGATTCCCATCAATTATTAGGGAGTTGAGAAGGCATAACAGACACCTTAGGGGGCAAATATTTGATGGGATAGCTGGAACCTAACAGTATTTTCTCTGTACAAAATTAGCATATCTAACTTGTTGCTAGGAAAAAAAATAGAATTTTTTTTTTTTGAGCGCTCGAAGGCGATTGCCCCCCCGAAGGGGAAGAGCGGAGAGTACCCTAGATAGGGAAGATTGAAGCATGCCCCATGCCTGGGGAGGGAAGATAAGCCTCGTAAGGAGGAGAAATTATTTGCCCCATTATGGGGAGATATAGGAATCGAACACGGGACCTCCGCCCCGTGTTCGGGTAGCCTTACCACTCGGGCTACCCGATTCCCATAAAAAAAAATAGAATTTATTGTATGTAAATTATGATATTGCATTTACTAATTTTTTTTAATAAAAAATAGTGGTTGGACTTGTATTAGTTGAATTCAAAAATAAATAATTTGTGAAAGTTTTAATTGAACAAATAAATTGTTTATTTTTTAAGTTGTCAGTGATTGATCCCTAATTTCATGAACAATGAGTCAGACACTCGATCACCAAGTTATTACTTAAGTGGCAAAAAAAGTTTGTTCTTAAAAAATAATTATTTATTTTATTTATTAAAATATCTAAAAATAAAGTGAAATGTGAATGTTTAACTTTGAACCAAGAAAGTATCATTCAATATGAAATATTTATTAGTTATATAAGAGTGAATAATGTACTGCGATTATTAAGCAGGAAGAAGATCCAAAAATGATGTAAAACACTACAAGAAATTTTGTTGACTGTGACCCTGAATTCAACTGCAATTCAGTCGGTATTAGCTAAATAGCAATCGAATTGTGACTGAATTAGATGGTTATAAAATTTGGTTGCAGTTTGTAATTAAGAGTAGAAATCAAATAAAGAAGTACAAAGAATAAGAAGGAAAAAAAAAGTTGTTAAGATTTATGGATGACTTATAACTATTTACCAACTCTGACTCAATATAATTCACATGTAATATAAGACATTCGCATGAAAATATCATGAGAAGTAGACTGAAGGAAGAAAAAAAAATTGGATCAGCAACATATATAATTTTTTTACTTACCTGTTTAAAAGAAAGATTAATCTTTCTTCAAAAAGGGAAAAAAAAAGAGAGAGAGACAAATTAGCCAATAAAAATTTATGGAGTTAGTTAATTTTATGGACACTTCTTATATGGAGCGGGTCCACTGGACCATGCGGTCCAGATTTGACCACATCACTGTATTTTCTTCTCTCTCCTCATTTTGCAGGGATGTAGCCAAATCTGGAACACATGGACCCGACCCATATTAGAATTTTCCTAATTTTATGGAGATATTTACTAGAGTAATTTATATAACAAAAAAAGGAAAAGGAGTAAATATATTAAATTTGGAGCGTAAATAATACTCCCTCCATTCCCATTTAATTGTCGTTTAGGAGATTTATAGGCATCCAAATTAATTGTCGTGTAAGGTCTTTTATTCGTTGTCAACAATTTATTCCAATTATACCCTCGACATTTCTTTTATTTGCCGCCTCTGTCATCCCTATTTTTTTCTTTCTTTTCTTATGCTACAGAAGTGAGACAGAGGGTAATGTTGAAATTTTCGGTGAAATTGACAAGTTCCTTAATTTTCTAAAATTGTCTAAAGAGTCTTATATTTAGGAATGGAGGTAGTATTCACTTAAATTTTATCAGGATAAGAAATGTCTGATAACCTTTAGTTTTTTTTTTTTTTTTTAAAAAGAAAATAATATCATTAAAAATTATTAGGAACTACATGAGGGAGGTAGAATTCCAATGGATCCCCTACATTTTGAAATGAGGCATCACGGTCATAGAAAAATCTTTAGTTTGGCCTTTGATTTTTCATTTTTTCTTTTGAATAAGTAATTTGGCTTTCACACATGTCGCGGGGTTGTGGGATTTTGAAAGGAAAAGAATAGCAGAAACAACCAAAGCAGCTGCTAATTGCTTTATTTATATATATACATGTTCCTTGTGGCATTTTCTAAGGAAGATGATAGGTCATGTAAAATATCTCCCAAACTTTTTTAAAGGTTAACTGCAGTTTATTACCATTAAGTTGGAGGGGAGTAGTACTTTGCCACCATAAAGTTTCAATTAATGCATTAGAAATTCATTATGTTAAACTTCTGTTAAAACTGACAGCAAAATGAGTTTGTTACCCTGATACATATTTTTTTTTCATTTCACTACTATCAAATTGGAGCATTTTAGAATTTAGTCCCTTCAGTAGTTGAATTAACTATTTATTAAAAAAATTAATTTATCGGGGGAGGGGAACTAGGCCTGCAAACGGTCGGATACGGATACGGAATTGTCTATTCCGTATCCATATCCATTTTTAATTTTTCATACCATATCCGTATCCATATCCTAGCGGATCCAAAATATGTATTACCAGATCTGCTGATTTGGATACGAATACGGATACGGCAAAACCCGTTTCAAAAAGTCTAATTATATTATAATCCACAAATAATTCTACGAAATATAATATAATACAATACATAATTATATTGTTGTTTAAAGTTCAAAATATACAACGCTTGAACAAAATGCTACTTGGACAAAATCCTACTAAACTACTTGGACAAAATCCAACAAGCTGCCCGAGCGGAAGAAACGCAGGAGAAGGGGAAATCGGAAAGCCGGGACGAGAGAGAAGAAAGACGGAAGAAAGCGCTGGGAGAAGGAGGAATCGAAAGCTGGGAAAGAGAGAGAGAGAGAAGAAGAGGCGGATGTGTTAGGGTTTATTGTCTTAATAACCCTTAAGAATATATATATATATATATATATATATATATATATATATATATATATATATATAAAGGACTAAAATGGCAATATAAATAATTAGCATATAAATCCTATAAAAAACTTATATTACAAAAAAAATCCTAAATCCTATAAATTTCGAAAAAAAATCCTAAATCCTATAAATTACGTAAAATATATTGTTTTAGGGAATATAATATATATATATATATATATATATATATATATATATATATATATATATATATATTGTTTTACCTAAAAGCAGATTCGGATTTAATGGATACGATTTTTTAGATTTCATATTCGTAACCATTTTATTACTCTTATACGGATTCGGATTTTAATGTGGGTATATGGATCTGAAATGCTTACCATATCCTTAAAAAAAATACGGATTCGAATCGGATACGGATAAAAATCCGCTCCGTTTGCAGGCCTAAGGGGAACCTATCTATTACAAGAAATAAAGGGATTTAAGAAACATCGAGGGGATTCGAATTCATGATATCTACGTCATGAGGCCTAAAAGATGAATTAACTTCTACGAATACACGCAACTATATCATTGTGTAGAGAGAGAGAGAGAGAGAGAGAGAGAGAGAGAGAGAGAGAGAGAGAGAGAGAGAGAGAGAGAGGGAATTATGTTATAGAATGAGCTAAGGATATATTGTAAGAGTAATGTGCAAAAGCAGTCACAGTCATTTTTATAGTTGCAATTTGGTCTTTATTTTTTTTTTTCAATGGTTTTAGTCATACATCTATTTTCTTTGAACGCTTCTGGTCTTCATTCGACTTAATCCAGGTCTCTAGTGCTCATGCGACAAAATCTGTTGGTGTTCCACCGCATGAGGGCTAAACACATTAAAACAAAATGGATATGAGACTTAAATTATAAAAATAGGTGGGACTAATTTGCAACTATTAACATAATTGGGTTGCATGTTATTTTATAGATTTTATTGTAACTAGAATGATAGTGGTTAGAGTCTCTAAAGAATCAGAACGTGAAAAGATTAAAGAAAAAAAGTATTTGACGAAATATTTTACTTTTATATGTTCCTCTAAAAAAATTAAATTGAAAAATAAAAAAAAGTCGAATGAGTTACTTTATTTATTGAAGATGCTAGATTGAAAATGCTCCAATTTGATAGTAGTAAAATGAGCAAAAAAATTATTTTGCTGTCATTTTTGCTAAAGTTTAACATAATGAATCCCTAGTGCATTAATTGAAACTTCATGGGTAAAATACTACTACCTCCATTTTATAATGCAAGTCGTTTATTATATTTAGCGAACATTAAAGAAGTAAAAAACAAGTTACTTTATTTGTTAAAATATCAATATTACTCTCTTAAATATGACTTGTATACCACTAATTCTATTTAAGAGAGAAATATTGATATTTTGATTAAAAAATAACTTTATTTTTTATTTTTTACTAAATGTTTTAAACGACTTATCTTATGTAATGAAGAGAGTATTCTACTTTTTTTTTTTTTTACTAAATGTTTTAAACGACTTATCTTATGTAACGGAGAGAACATTCTACTCTAACTTAATGATAGTAACCCACAATTAACCTTTAGAAAAAGTTTGGGAGATATTTTATATGAAGCAATTAGCAGCTGCTTTGGCTGTTTCTGCTATTTTCTGACAGACCCAAAGGAAATTGGATATTTTGAAGAATTCAAATAGTGACCTTTGGTATTTGTGTCCTACCTTCTCTCAAGTCACTAAATATGATTTTCCTTTCAAAATCCCAGACCATCACAACATCATAAAGTGAAAGGGATTAAAGAAAAAACAAGGTGTTTGATGAAACTTTTTATTTTAATTGGTTCTTCTGAAAATTTTAAATTTAAGATTAAAATATTTATTAAAGAGATTAGATTGAAAAGTGTCTCAACTTGACAGTATTAGTATGCAAGAATATGGACAAGGGCAACAAAGTCATTTTCCTATCATTTTCAACAGAATTTTATGGAAATGGACCCCTAATGCGTTAATTGAAACTTTATAGGGTAAGGTTAGGCCTGCCAATTGAGTCCGGACCCAAACCCACCAAATAGAGGCTCAACTCAGGTCCTTATTGTGTTGAGTCTAGATCTTCTCAATTAGAATTCGGACCCAGACCCACCAAATAGAGGCCCAACTCAGGTCCCTACTGTGTTGAGTCTGGGTCTTCTCAATTAGGATCCGGATTCAACCATGTTGGATTTGTGTTGGGTCCAGATCTAGTATGAGTTTGTTTATAATTTTTAGCAATAGTTTTATCGGTAATAAATTTTAACGATTATTATATTGGCCACTAATCGTGATATATATATTGAAAAATAAATAGTGATCGATTACCGAAATTTATTCTTTCCAAAAAGTATGTACCGACGTTTAGATATTTTTCCTAAAAAATCACAAAAATAGAAAATAGAAAAAAATGTACTCTTCTCCATCGATATCGAAGTTACGTCAACAGTTTAAAAATATTGACGAACAATAGTTGGATGTCGTCGAACCACCGTCTTTGTCGATCGTCCACCAACCACCGTCACAGGTCGCCAGACAAAGGTCTGTTGGATGTTTGAATGAAAAAATACAATGTATAATCCAAATAAATGTATGAATCTTGGAGATAGATTCTTGAGGTACAAGTATATGTGTTAATCTGTTTGAGACATGAATCACATATTAAATACATTCATGAGATGAACATGTGGTCCAAGTAATCTAATGGAATTCAAAGAACTTATTTTTAGATAAGATGAATGTATTATATGGTTCATGTATAGAGGTTTAAATGAAGATTCATCCATTCAATCCTTATTCATGAATGTTCCCAGTAGGGTGAGCACCGAATTCAAATTCTCCAATTCGGTCATTTGAATTCGGTTTTTTCATACCTCAAAAAACCGACCGAATTGGCCGAATTGCAGGGTGCATTTTTATTCAGATTTTGACAAAAATCAAGTCCATTTCTAGTCCAATTTTGAGTAGAATTTGGTTAAGTACAACACAATTCATAACTTTTTTTTTATACAAAATCAAGCACAATTTACATTAGCCTGAAATCAATCCAAATTCAGTACAAATACAGTCCTAAAATCAGTTCAAAATGAGTCCAAATACCGTCCAAAGTCAATTCGATAGGGTTAGGGTAAAGGAAACATGTTAGGATTTTTTATTACTAAATTACTAATTTACTTATATATATATATAATTAATTATATATATAATAATAATATTTAATTATATAAAAATTAAATTCGAATTCGGTCACACCGAATTCAAAATTAGTCCAACCGATTTCGTCCCAAATTCGACCAATTCGAATTCGGTCGTGACCGAATTACCGAATTCATGCCGAATTACCGAATTCGAATTACCAAATTGAATTCGAATTCGGTCGGAATTCGGTAAAAACCGAATTTGCTCCCCCTAGTTCCTAGTGTCCTTTGAGATGGGTCATTCCAAGACTCTATAAATAGGACTTCTTCATCCACTTCCTATAATCAAATAGAACAAGAACAATCTTCTTCTTGTAAAAGTTTGTGTCTCTTTCTCTTGCTAAATTTCCTAAAGTCTTTTAGTGCAATTCTTCTTAGGTTCGATTGAGAATGTGAGATAATAGTGTCATTTTTTACACTACGAGTGTTGTATCATGGGAGGCGATCGTCTATCAACTGTTGACACCATAGCAGGGGCGAATTCAGCCTTAAGGAGATTTGTTTTGGCATACCTCACTCGATAATCTTTAGTAATCTATAATTGTATTCTGATTTCTTTTTAAGAGAACAATGTATATGAATTTGTTTGTATATGCATTGATAATAAAAATAAATATTTATTCATTGTCTATCTTTTGCATTAATACACTATTTTCAAGGATTAGTTCCAACAATCTTAAGACTGAATTAGTGTGTTTGCAAAAATGTCTACTTCTGAAAATGAGACTGCTTTGCCTACTTCAAATTCTTCTACTCCTTCTATTGGTCTACCAGTGGTTGTTCCTTATCCACTTCCTGCGCATGAGAAGCCAGAGAAATTCTCTGGAAATGACTTTAAAATGTGGCAGCAGAAGATGATATTTTATTTGACCACCACCCTAAGTCTTGCTAAAAATATCAAAGAGGTTGAACTTGTGCTTAGCACAAATGAGTTGGATGTTACAACAATTGCTGCAGTCGATGTTTGGAAACATTCTGACTTCCTGTGTAGAAACTACATACTCCATGAGTTGTCTAATACTCTTTACAATATTTATTGTAACATTAGGACAGCCAAGGAGTTATGGAATCACTTGAAAATAAGTATAAAACCGAGGATGTCGGTACTAAGAAATTTGTGGTTGCCAAATTTCTAGATTACAAAATGGCTGATACCAAAACTGTAATCAGTCAGATTCAAGAGATTCAGATTATCTTACATGATATTTTGGCTGATGGGATGTCTCTTAGTGAGTCATTTCAAGTTGCAGCAATAATTGAGGAATTACCACATCGGTGGAAAGACTTCAAGAACTACTTGAAGCACAAGCGAAAAGAGATGAGTTTGGAGGACTTGATTATTCGCTTGAGAATAGAGGAAGACAATCGGAAAAGTTCTAATCCTCTTTCAGAGCCAAAATAAGTCAAAGCAAATTTAGTGGAATCTTCTAAATCTAAGGCATTTGGAAAAAAAGGAAGAATGTTGATAATGGCAAAGGAAATGGGAGATTTAAATCTCAATCTCAAAAGTTCCATGGGAATTGCTTTGTATAGAGGAGGGGAGTATGAATCAAATTCCTTCAATGAGTTATATGAAAGGTTTGGAATTGGGCACCAAACAACAGCTCTATACACACCTCAGCAAAATGGAATTGTTGAAAGAAAAAAATCGAACTTTAAAGAAAATGGTCAATGCCATGCTTATCAGTTCAGGTTTACCTCAAAATTTGTAGGGGAGCAGTTTTAACTGCTAACTACATCCTTAATCGGATACCCCATAAAAAGACAGGTAAAATTCAATATGAGTTATGGAAAGAAAGAGCGCCATGTTTCAAATTTTTAAAAATGTAGGGGTGTCTTGCTAAGGTGGTTGTACCTCTACCGAAGCGAATAAGACGTTGATTGCATGTTTGTTAGATATGTTGAAAATAGTAGTGCTTTCATATTTTTGGTACATAAATCGGAAATCAATGATATCCATGCTAATACTGTCATGGAATCACGAGATACTGAATATTTTGAGGAAATATTTCCTTGTAAAACAAATTATGATTCTCAAAAAAGATCAAGGGACACGATTTCTGAGAATAATGATTTTAGTGAAAATAAAAACTGAACCAAGAAGGAGCAAGAGAATGAAGATCTCTAAATCATTTGGTTCAGATTTTCAAAATTTCCTGTTGGAAAATGAATCTCAAACATTCAAAGAAGCAATCATACTTGGGTGTTTGTTGATCTTCCACCTAAAAGTAAATCGATTGGATGTAAATGGATATTCAAAAGGAAACTAAAGACCGATGGTTCCATAGACAAATACAAGGCAATGTTGGTTGTTAAAGGGTTTAGACAAAAGGAAGGTCTATACTATTTTGACACCTATTCACCAGTATCTAGAATTACGTCCATAAGGATGTTAATTGCTATAGCTTCGCTATATAATTTGCAGATACATCAAATGGATGTAAAGACTGCGTTTCTAAATGGTGAATTAGATGAAGAGAATTACATGGAACAACTCAAAGGCTTTCAAGTCAAAGGGCAAGAATCAAAGGTGTGCAAACTTGTAAAGTCATTGTATGGACTTAAACAAGCTCCTAAGAAATGGCATGAGAAGTTTGACAAAATCATGAGTATAATTGGATTCAAAATAAACGAGTGTGACGAATGTGTTTACACAAAGACCATGAAAAATGGTAGTGTAATTGTATGTCTCTATGTTGACGACATGCTCATTCGTGTATCCAATAATGAGGTTATTAGGCACACCAAGAATATACTCATGAAAAACTTCGATATGAAGGATATGAGAGTTGTAGATGTAATTCTAGGTATTAAAGTTTTGAGAACTTCAAATGGCCTGGTATTATCTCAATCTCACTTTATTGAGAAAATGATTGAAAGATTTAAAGGACATGGCATTAAAGATGCTAACAATCACTTTCTTCCACATCTAGTGTTGCATAAAAATACTGGTAATAGTATTTTGCAACTGGAATACTCTCAGGTAAATGGCAGCATAATGTTTCTGATGAACTACACAAGACCTGATATTGCTTATTCAGTTAGTAAACTGAGCCGTTATACAAGCAATCCAGGACACGGGCATTGAAAGGCTTTATTGAGAGTATTATGGTACCTCAATAGGACAAAAGATTATACTCTTCAATATGGAACTTATCCAGCTGTGGTGGAAGGATATAGTGATGCAAATTGGATTTCTAATTCCGGTGAATCTAATTCAACAAGTGGCTATGTATTCACCCTTGGGGAGTGATGTTGTTTATTGGAAATCCTCAAAACAAACTATAATAGCACGTTCAATAATGGAATCTGAATTCATTGCGTTGGACAAGGTGAAGAAGATGAGTGGCTTCGCCATTTTTTGGAGGATATTCCTTTGTGGCCAAAGTCTGTGCCTGCAATTTGCATACATTATGACAATCAAGCAGCGATTGCAAGGGCACAAAACTTCATTTACAATGGAAAGTCTCGACACATTCAACGTAGACATAATTCTATTAGGCAGTTGCTCTAAAGTGGTACAATATCTATTGATTTTGTGAAATCAAAAGATAATTTTGCGGATCCGTTTACTAAAGATTTGAGCAAAGAGCAAATTAACTGCGCATCGAGGGGAATTGGCTTAAAAGCCCTAAATAATTGAGTTACCTTGATCGAAACCTAACCTAGGTGATTGGAGATCCCCATGGACTAGGTTCAATAGGAAAACAAAAGTTTTGTGTAACTCAGACGTGAGCACTTTGGAGTCTAACTCCACACCATTCCTTGGATGCACTAAGTGCTGCCTACATGAGACTGATTAGGTTATGCTAAATGCTTTAATAGTGTCTATATCTTGTAATTTATAAGTAGAGTATAGTAGGATACTCTTGATAGGACACCACCTATGTGAGTGAAGAGCAAGGCCGACTCTATGAAAATATTTCTAAGGTAATATTTTCTAAAGCACTCGCAGACCAAAAAAGTTCAGGGCCGAAATAATGAACACAATTGAGAACCAATAAAGAATTGGATTGGTACTGTGTGAATAGTATTATCTAGGCATACATAAACAACTGACAGTTCAAGGCTTCAGTCCACTGACTAGTTAAGTATGTCTGATACCTTTTCACTAGGGAAGGTTCAAGGTTAAGAGCTACCTATCTCGATGCAGTATCTTCTCTCTTGCACTCTTTGATTTTTTTTCCGGTATCAATCTTGTCATCTTTTTCCATTCATGTGGGGGATTGTTGGATGTTTGAATGGAAAAATACAATGTATAATCCAAATAAATGTATGAATCTTGGAGATAGATTCTTGAGGTACATGTATGTGTGTTAATCTCTTTGAGACATGAATCACATATTAAATACATTCATGAGATGAACATTTTGTTCAAGTAATCTAATGGAATTCAAAGAACTTATTTGAGGTAAGATGAATGCATCATATGGTTCATGTATAGAGGTTTAAATGAAGATTCATCCATTCAATCCTTATTCATGAATGTTCCTAGTGTCCTTTGAGATGGGTCATTCCAAGACTCTAAAAACTAGAACTTCTTCATTCACTTCCTATAATCAAATAGAACAAGAACAATCTCATTCTTGTAAAAGTTTGTGTTTCTTTCTCTTACTAAATTTCCTAAAGTCTTTGAGTGTAATTATTCTTAGGTTCGATTGAGAGTGTGATATAATAGTGTCGTTTCTTACACTACGAGTGTTGTAGCTTGGGAGGTTATTGTCTATCAACTGTTGACACCATAGCAAGGGCGAATTCAGCCTTAAGAAGATTTGCTTTGGCATACCTCACTCGATAATCTTTGGTAATCTGTAACTGTATTCTGATTTCTTTTTAAGAGAACAATGTATATGAATTTGTTTGTATATCCATTGATAATAAAATAAATATTTATTTATTGTCTGTCTTTTGCATTAATACACTATTTTTCAAGGACTATTTCCAACAAGGTCAAGTCGGACAATTGGCCGGTTGAATCTGGTTGCCAGAAAAGTTGATCATTCAGAGATGGCCGCCAGATCGACAATGGGTTGCAGGAAAATTCGTCGGCCAAAAGAGGTTGTCGGAATGTTTTGTTGGTGGTGGTGGTGGCGGCAGTCGACAATGGTGGAGTAGTGTCCGGTGATGGTGATTGGTTGCATGTCGATATGTGATGGTGAGTGATGACAAATTTCTAGTTGGGTCTTATATGGGTCTCTTGGATCCTATTTGGATCTCTTGGGTCTACTCAAAGTAACTCTAGATCCATTATTATGGGGTCGAGACCCACCTTGGATCCGGATCCAACTTGGGTATGAACTCAATTGAGTTTGGGTATGAAAACTTATGTCTAAATCCAATCAGAGTCTAGTGGGTCTTAATTTGGGTGTTGGTCTTTGGCCCTAATTAACAGACTTAGGTAAAATGCTACTCCCCTCTAACTTAAAGGCAAAAAATTGCTTGTCCTTATTATGTGTCTGGTTCCTGTCTCATAAATAAGAAATTATCATGTGTTGATTTTGTTTTAGTTTCTTCTTCTTTTTTGTAGTTTTAAATTAAAAAATTAATGCATAATAATTTTTTATTGATGGGATAGAGAGCGGGATACAGTATGTGATTGCAATTAATGATGGTAAATTGCAATTAACTATTTTTAAAAAATAAATAAGTTAGTTCCGAACAAATTTGGTTGTGATTAACTGATTATTCTAACAAAAGAAATTTAATTGCCATCGAATTTCCTTTGTTATAATTTTTTGCAACTTAACCCAACTTGAATGATTTCAAATTTTGTTCAGATCGAAAGTTTCGCAAAAGACGGCTCCAACTTGTCAACTGTGCTGACATTTTGAAATATTCCATTTGATCACTTCAACTGTGTTTAAATGTTTTAATATTGAGCCACATCTTATTGTTGTTAGCCCTAAGGCCAAAGTGATCAATCTTTTTTTGATGATAACAAATTATTAATAGTTCTAATATTTGTGTGAGTTAGCTCATTGTATATACTAAAGGTATCATCATACATACAAGGAAGTTACACTTTACAAGACTCCATATTACAAGCATGAAGTCAATCCACATGCTATGGAAGTACTTGCAAAAGTCATGAAGAAGGAAGATCAACATGTTAAGAGCTATTCAATCCAACAAGTGTATAATCAAGTGGTATGCTCCTTGACAAGAAGAAGTGTGAAGTCCAATACACTACAACTTAAGATTACTATAGGACTTCATCACTCAATTAGAAGATGTTGATCAAAGGCTTCAAGTCCAAGCTCCAAGAAGAATCAACTTGAAGACTTGAAGACCTTAGGAAGATTAGTCTATGCTTTATAGGTAATCATTCATGACTAATCTTTCCCTTGAGAATACTAGGATATATAGAGGTTTAAAACTCAACCATGCATGTTTTAAAAATCCCATGTTTTACATTGTTTCAATTCTTTGAAAAGGTTTTTGAAAACTTAGTTAAGTGTTGGTCAATGCCTAAGTTATTTAAAATATGTTTTATGTCTTTACAAAAAAAACTTAGGCATGAGTTTGAGAACATTGGAAACTTGAGTAATTGGAAAAATCAATTTAGGGCTGCATTCCGGTCGACCTAAGCCTAGCCTCGGAAGACCCGATGAAGTCAGCTCGATCGATATAGGTTATCAGGTCGACCGAGGATGTTTTTGTCCTTAGTTAATTTTTAATGTTTCAAAGCTCCAACAACTATATCATCTCGAAAGACCTCGCTTAAGGTCGGTAGATCTCGATTCACTTCGTTCGACCGGACCACTTACTTCGGTCGACCGAGATGAGGACAGAAGTCTTTTTAATATATACTTTGGAGGCGCTTCGGACGGCCAACTGCCTAGTTCGGTGGACCGAAGCTGTCTAATACAGACAAAAAATATAGCCGTTATGATCGAATTTACTTGTGTATTTTACCAATATATAAAAATTTTAAAGCTGATTTTGCATAAATAACCAAGTCATTAGAAGGTATATGCTATACACTTCATAAACAAGCTTTATGATCAATTTGTTACCTATGCATTTATGCAACATAAAGAGCATTAGAATGCAAAGTGAAACTTTTTCTATTTTCTTTTTAATTTTAGTGAGATGTAAAATCTGATTTTTATAGGAAAAAAGAAAGAAAGATGGACCCATAATAAAAAAGAATATGTAACTTTTTTTTCGTTTTTTGGATATTGAATTACCATTCAAATAAGCTGTAATCCTATCTAAGCTCTTTGGAGGCAAAAGCCCACTTTGAATTTGATAGATCCCTCATGAAGTATGCATTTCCAAAATATCCTAACTATACACCCTTTGGTGTTACAGATCAGGAAGTAATATTTGAAAGAAGATCTGCAAAAGTATTAAAAAGAAATGGATAAACAAAAAGCGATGTAAGTTTGGACATTCATGATAATTTGGAGTAAACAGGTTGAATGAAATATTTGCAAGAGAATCTATAATAAAAAAAATGTTCGTAAGATAAAATATCTTTATCAGACAATAACATTGAATTTGATTCATCATCCATTAGACGTGTTGGCCTTTCAATTTGGCTACTAAAAGAGGAAATAAAAAACATGGCCACTATCCCCCCCCTTGCCTTTTTAACACCCCCCAAGCCCCATAATTTTTTTTCTCCCTCTCTCTCCTCTCTCTCACCATAATAAAAAATGCTCCCAACCCAACCCTCTATCCCTCAATAAATTTTCTGCCGCCGCCGCCCTGAGCCGCCTGCCGGAATTTTTTTTTTGCATTATCATATTGCAAACGTCGTTCTCGTCAACTTTGTCAACATACGCATCGTCAAAAAAACATCACAACTAACACGATGTAAGTTTTACTTTTTAAAATTTTGAATTTCAACTTGAAATATTTAGATCTACCACACTAGAACTTTATTTGCAAAAAATGTTACAAAATTTTCTTAAAAATAAACTATTTTGGTGTATTTTTGGAAAAAATTGGACTGAACTTACGTTTTTGGGACTGGTGGGCCGACGGCGCGTGTGACGCGTGTAGAGAGTGGGGCGCGTCTGGCGTGGGAAACGTGTGTCGAGTGTGACGCGTGAGGTAAGTGAGTCGCGTGGGCCGCGTGGATCGCGTGTCGAGCGTGGGATGCGTGGCGGGCGTGGATCGCGGATCGCGTGGGTCGCGTGGAGGAGTGGATCGCGTGGGTCGCGTGGAACGCGTGGCGCGTCTGACGCGTGGGACGCGTGAATGCTTTGTCGGCCGTCTGCGACGTCGGTGAGTGCAAATTATTTTTTTTTCATTTTTTTTTGCGGTGCCGATGGTTAAAATTGCATATTTTGAATTAATTTGCTATTTTCAATTAAATATTGTCTTTAATAAATATTATTTTGTTTATTGTATTTCAATTATTTTGTCGAGTTATAATTATAAATTGTTTTTGAATTTGTAGATGGCGAGATCGGAGAAGGAATATTGATCATTTAGGCCCAGACTAGGGGACCGTGATGGTAGAGTAGGCTGACGAGGGCTCGTGACTCGATCGCCCAGATTGAGTCGAGAGCATCGCGAGACAAACAACTCCGCTGCGAATATTATTCCCCAGGTTGGTAGTCCACCACCCGATGAGTTACAGTACCCCCTTATTCCGCAACACGCTTATGGCTCTACTCTTTATAATCCTATACCATACCCCCGCATACAACGAGCCCCACCAATGGATGGCGGGTAGTAGTTCACACCCACCTCATTCAATTTCCGATATTCCTATGCAATCACAGGGGAGGGTTTCTGGTTTTGAAGCGGATTATAGTGAAGATTCTTCTACTGAGGAGGGGGAGGATTTCGTTGATGCTACACCCCCTGTCCAACCCATTGTTGGTGAAGGTGAAGCACATAAGAGTCCGGGAATATTGAAGAGAGTATTTGGGAGATTTCGGTCATCGTCTAGCAGATCATCTTCTAGTAGGCATACCCCAGGGGATGACCCAGCTGAACCGTCGGTTTCAAGAGGTAGACCTTCGGTTTCCGGAGCTAGACCTTCTGTTTCCGGAGCTAGACCGTCGGTTTCCGGAGCTAGACCTTCTGTTTCCGGAGCTAGACAACCAGTTTCGGTGCTAGACCTTCATTTACGGAGGTAGACATTCCTCCTATCATGCCCCTCTGAGACTACTGTAAGTGATGACCCACCGTATGTATCACGAGTACTACCCAGTACCCTGACCTCCGAGCTTTCCCATTCTTACTCGGGTGAAACCAACGACGATAGATTGGGAGCGAGAGGACTCCGGCAAGTGGTGGGACCGGGAGATTCCGAGATGAGATTCCGTCTTATTACAGTCACGTAGTCGTTGATATCCGGAGCGGGATAGAGCGGGATTTTCTACAAATCACCACACGAAAAGAATCTATAGCCGGTGAGTGGGACGAGGACTAGACCAAGATGCGAGGGCGTCCTCTATTTTATACGGAACCGGTTTAGGACACCTCCCAGTACTACAATGTTTTCGCATTACAATGATGCACTTATTTGTTCATTCGTGGAGCGGTGGCAACCGGATACTAACTCATTTCACATGCCTTGGGGTGAAATGACGATCACACTTCATGATGTATTTTATATACTTCATATTCCTGTTTCTGGTAATGCAATCTTTGACCCTAAACGTATTAGAAATAATATTATACTTGAGATTGCACAGTGTGTTGAAGTTGATGTTCAGGCCCTTACTAAGGCAATTAGTGAAAAGGGTATTCCGAATAAAATTTTGGTCAACGCAATTAATCAAATACCGATGAGTTCTATTGCCGGGCTAAAGTGTGCTTGCTTTGCGAAATGTTGGGGTCGACCCTGTTTGTCGATCGTTCTTGGGACAGGGTTAACTACAGGATATGGGGAGCCTTAATGGTACCGGCCCAAGTAAATTCGTATTCCTGGGGTAGTGCAGCATTGGCAGCTTTGTATCGACAATTGGGTAAAGCGTCTAGGGCCGGCTGCAAGTCAATTGGCGGATGTCTTACCTTACTAGAGGTACTTAATTTTTTTTAGGGTTGTTAAATGTAGTTATTTTTCAGTTGTCACATGATTGTTTTTTCTAATATTTATAATCACCAATTTTTTGCGGGCATGGATATATTCATATTTCCGTGTATTTATGACTCGAGATAGGTTGAACAATAATTGGAATGCTACACAACCAATTGCCTCGAGATATTTGCTCGAGAAAAATTGATTTAAAGAATATGAACAGACTCAGGAGTTACCGGGTGATGTTGGATGATATGAGTGTGGAAGAGGTATAAATTGTTTATTTTTTATGATTCAGAATTAAAATTATTCTCTAGATTTACGTATAGTGACTTAATTGTGTAGGTTAATTTCACACCGTTCGGTAGAATCCCGATGCAAAATTCTAGTTGCTGGATTTCAACATTTCATGGCACCGTTAGGTTTGGGCGCACTGTAATCTTGTCCCTCTCTTGACCGCCCTTGCCATCTGGAGCCCCAACGTATATTCCAGAACGCTCACATCTTAAATACACCTTGGGCGCACTGTAATCTTGTCCTCTCTTGACCGACCAATCACAATATACACTTTATGTTCAATCCCTTTTTGTTTAACCCTAATGCACTAACTTCGTCCCTTGGTCTCAAAATCATATTCTTCATACTGAATAAATAATTCCCCCGTTTGAGTCAATTTTCCTCATTATCGGGAAATTCCTCTAGATCACTACTTGAGTCAAAGTCTCGAACTCGAACCTACAATAAATACAAAACATAAAATTGTCGCAAATACCAAAAAATTTATTTTTGGTCACTGGAAAACAAAATAATTTTTTCGACACTGAAAAAAAAAATTAAATTTTAAGAAATCCGCGTGTAAAATTAAATTTTAAGAAATCCTCCTGCGTTTTTACACACGGTTTTCCCAAAAACCGCCTGCGTTTTTACAAACGGTTTTCCCAAAAACCGCCTGCGTTTTTACAAACGGTTTTCCATAAACCCGCCTGCGTTTTTACACACGGTTTTCCCAAAAATCGCCTGCGTGTTTACACGCGACTTTTTCCCAGTATGGTTTTCGGTCCTATTTTCTCAGTTTCGGACTATTTTTTTCGCATTTTATCAGTTTAAACATGTATTTTTACCCAAAAAAATTTACTAACAACAAAAAACACAATATAATAATAATTATTATTTACCTCAAAATCAATGTCTTCTAAATAGCCACAATCGTCTGAGTCCATTTTGCCGGAATCTGGCCGGAATTTTTTTTTGCCTCCAAAATTTTTGAAATTGATATTTTGTGGTGGATCTAGTCCAATAAGTTCGAAAAACCAAAAAAAAAAAAAAAAAAAAAAATTTTGGCCGGAATCCGGTTAACGGTGGTCCGGTTGGTGTTCCGGCTGGCGGCAACGGACAGGGGCAAAAAGTTTTTGAGAGATAGAAGGTTGAGAGAATTTAATAGGGAGAGAGAGAGAGGAGAGAGAGGGAGAAAAAAAATTTATGGGAAGGGGGGTGTTAAAAAGCCATTTATGGGGTGGGTGGATACATAGGCCCATAAAAAACGCGAAGTATTACCAATTGCAACCAATCAATCAATATGCAAAGAAATAAACTTTTCAATATTGAAGGAGACAACACCCAAAAAAAAAAAAAAATTTCACTATGGACAAACTTTTATCCAAAAAAAAGGGTAATTGGTGTATTTAGTCCTAAAACAATTTTCGCTTGGCAATGTTGGTCTCTAATGATTGTTTGCAACATTTTAGATCCTCAATCAAATTATGGGTAAGGAATTGGTCCTTCTGATTTTTTTTTTGAAATATTGAATGTTAGTCAACAAGTGATGTGGGCAAAATTGGAGCTTCACATTTTTTTAGATAATTAATACTATATGGATTTAATTGTAAAGATAATTAAAAACAAATACCTAATTGCAAAATTTGAACTTTTCTCCTCCTCCTTCTCCCTTCTCCCTCCAGCCAGCCTCCCCTATTTCTTCTGCTCCCTCCAGCCGCCTCCTCCCTTCTTCCTACTCACTCCAACCACCTCCTCCTTCTCCCTCCTCTATCCAGCCACCTCCACCTCCACCTCCTCCTCCTCCCTCCCTCCTCTCTCTTTCTTCTGCTCCCTTCTCCCTCCTCCCTTCTTTTCCCTCCTTGCCGCCTCCTCCCTTCTCCCTCTGCTGCTCCTCTATTCTTGGCAAGATTCCGGCCGGAATTGGATGATGATTTTATTTTTTAATTTTATAATTAGGTATTTATATTTAAGTATATTTACAATTGAGTACAAGTGGTATTAATTATCTAAAAAATACGTGAAGTTCCTATTATACCCTTCTACACTTGACTAATAAATACAAAAGGACCTAAAGAGTTGCAAACAATCACTAGGGACCATGTATGCCAACCCGAAAATTGATTGAGGATCTAAAATGTTGCAAACAATCATTAGTGATCAACCTTGTCAAGCGAAAATTGTTTCAGGACTAAATACACCAATTACCCAAAAAAAAGAATTTTCTTTTATCAAACCACTTTTGTCGTCAAAGGAAATGGGTGAAAAATTCTTTGTCCCCATTCTTATTTCCATCTCTGTCCACAACCAATCAGAATTTACTATATAAATATTTTTTCTAATTATATATACACATGATGAATTGTGATTGGATGGGAACAAAGATAAGGACAAGAACGGGGATACATAATTTTTTGCCAAAGGAAATAGCCAGTGGGGCGCGTAAAAACTTCCGACTCAGAGTACTAGAATTCGAGACGTGTCATTCTCTCCCTTGAAAAAACCCCCCACTTTTATCTATTAAAAATACTATTAGTATAATTTAATTAATTGAATGGTATCTTCTTGCTAGATTAAGAACGTGCTCTGAGAAATATAATATGAAATTTTCAAATTCTTATTTTGAAGAATTTTTCTGATATTAACCAAGTCCACATGGATCTTTTGATTCAGAATTAGCCACGTCATCACATAATTGTTTCTCTACTCATTCTGTAGTGATGTAGTAAATTTTGGATCGCATAGTCTAATAGACTTAATTCATATCAGAAGTATCTTGTTTTGAAAGACCAAAAGACATCCTTATTTGGAAAGACCAAAAAGGCAAATTTTCTTGTGGTAGCTAAAAGTAACACTGTAATGCCATTATTTAAACAGGAAGAAGATCCAAAATAATGTAGATGGTGAACAACAACCTAAATCTAACAAAACTGGCCAATAATTCAAATCTTTTTTTCTGCAAGGCATAATTTTTTTAAAGAAAATCTTAATTGGTTACAATAATTTATGGCAAAGGAAGTAGAACTTTTGCTTCCAACTATGGACACTTATTTAGGTCTACATATTAGTAAATTAAAATGTATAGTGATACACGGATTTAGCCAATTAATTGAATTAATTCAGAGATCAAAGTATAAAATACTACAAAAGTTTTTTTTATAAACAGTGGAGTACACTATTCTATTTTAACAACTTTACTCTCAGTTGATCGGATTTTGAGCTGTATTTCTCTTAAGCCATTTATCATTTCCCAACGAAAATTATGGAAGTACAAAGGGAAAAAAAGAAGAAAGAAGAAGAGATCACTCCTTTTATCTTATGGCAGGTACAAAACGGATTACCTATTGAGTTTCAGGAAACAAAAGACAAGACAAGATGGAATGAATAAATGGAGGATTGATGCAATGTACAACAATGCCAGTCAAGTTCAGCATCAAGAGAAGAAAGGGAAAACTAGCAAAGTAAAATTAGTAGCAGTAGTAGAACAATTAAAGAAGGAAAGGAAGATTTGGCCAAGCTGATTATGAAGGCTAAGAATAAATAAAATACTGGGCTTATGCAAAAGTGTAAATAATAAGTCATGTATATAACAGTCCAGTAATTTGTACAAAGTATGGGTTATACCCGGATTCACTTTTATTTATTCAAGTATTTGTAATCCAATCATTAAGTGACAGCTAGGTTATTTTTCCTTTAACTGTTTTTTAGATATTTTCTTTCCCTCGCATTTGTAAGTATATATACAGCTCCAGGAGCGGTTTCTTAGTAATATAGAAATTCAGAAATTCTCAAAATCCTTTCAACAAATTTACACTTTAGTTTTATGATTCTTAGTTTCAATATGGTATCAGAGCTGCGCAGAGAATTGTTTCCGCTGATGAATATTGATATCCAATTGATGAACGGTTTGCTTTTCTGTGTTCATCTCTTTTGGATTATTCTTATTTTTTGGTTCATTGATGGATTGATCTATCTGCTGCTGATTAGTTGCGAGTGATTGATTGTGAAGAGACAGCGATTAAAGCTTGTGAATCGCAATTTGTGTTTTTTTTTGCATTTTAATCCTCTTTTCACTTGTATGTAATTGTGAGATTTTGCTGTTTGAACCTAATTAGGTTTTTTCTCTACAAATTTCCTTCATAGTGCACGGGCTTGTTTTGCCTAAATCACAGTGATTCATTAGGCTTTGGTTTTACTGAGTTTCTTGTATAGGCTGCTTTAATTCTAGAATTAGAATTGCTAAGTACAATTGTTATGGCAACATCCATCAACAATACTAGCATAACTGAGATATCAGTGTCACATCCTTATTACCTTCAATGAGAATCATGCACTAAAGCTCAGTAGCAAAATTCTAACTGGATCAGACAACTACTTCAGCTGGAGAAGAGCTGTTAGAAGGACATTAATAACTAAAAATAAACTGAGCTTCATTGAGAAAGTGCCTATGGTTATTCATCCTAAGAAAGGTGAGCCACTATATCATGCTTGGGAACAAGCAGATCAGATGGTTTTCACATGGATTATGAATAATGTTAGTGAAACCATAGGACCTAGCATTCAGTTGCTGAACACATCCTTTGAGGTTTGGAGAGATCTAGAAGAAAGGTATCAAAGTGGGGATTTGTATAGGTACTCAAGCCTTCTGAGGAAGATATACAGTTTAAGACAAGAAAATATTTCTGTAACTGAGTACTATACTCAACTTAGAATTTTGTGGGATGAATTCTTGATGATAAGGCCAATGGCTGAATGCACATGTGGACAGTGCATTTGTGGATGTATGAATACTTTGCAAAAGTATTCAGTCTTAGATTTTGTGGTAAAGTTTATTAAAGGATTGAATGATAACTTTGCTACAATTAGGTCACATGTTTTGATAACAAAACCTACACCAAGCATCAATGAAGTCTTCAATGATGCCTGCCAACATGAGAAAGAGAAAGCTTATGCCTCTCAGCAAATTGTGCCTCATGTCATGTGCAGCCAAGGTGATTCCAATACTGTTAAAAGTGGCATGTCAGATAGTTCTACAAGAAACTCTGTTACTGATATTAGACAAGTTAATGCTGCAACATGAGGATTTGGTTGGGGGAATTTTAATAAGAAAATGCAACAATGCATTTTTTGCAACAAGCAAGGTCATACCATAGAGAAATGTTACAAGAAACATGGCCCAGAACAATCAGTTCAGATGGCAGGCTGGAAATTTCAATTCTTCAGGACCTAATATGACAACAGTTAGGCCACCTAGGTACAACACAGGCAACACACAATATTCTAACTTTCCTGATAGCAATTATAGGCCTGTGAATGTTGTTGGAACAGGATTTAATCCTACTATGGGATATAATCCATATTCTGGCTATTATGAAGGACAAGAGACAGCTAGTCATCCTCTTGGAAACTATGTTGTTAATCAAACCTATGCTACTAGACATGGACAAGGTATTAGTTATGGCACACAATCTAATACTAATGCTCCCTTTACTGGTTTTACCCCTGAATAGGTGCAGCACTTAGAGTACCTGATATACAAGTTGCAGAATAATAGTGCAAAGGCACCTCAAGTGGCAACTGTGAGTGCTGCTGTTGCAGATGTTGCTACAAATGAAGCATTAGCCTTCAAAGAACATTACAATACCACTATAGCAGCATCAAGTACATTTGTTCGTCCTGAATTATCTCATAGCACCTGGTATCATAGATTCAGGAGCTTCATATCACATAAGTGCATGTGATAGTTACTTCATTTCTTCTATACCTGTTTCTGATGTGTTTGTTCACTTACCAAACAAGTGCATTATTCCTGTTCTTAAGAAATGAACAATTCAGCTAACTCCTTCTATCATTCTTCATAATGTTTTGCATGTGCCACATTTCAAGTTTAACATTGTTTCTGTTTCCAAATTAACAACACAACATTCTTGTTCCGTGTTGTGTTGTGTGTCTCTGATCACTGTGATATACAAGATTTGATCACTCACAAGTCCATTGGGACAGCTAGAGGATGGCATGACCTCTATCTGTTGCAGTTAAATTCAGCTATTACACCTACATCTTTTCCTACTGTTTGTAATATTTCTATTTCAGTCACCTCTAAGGAGGTTAGTTCCTTGTTATGGCATTATAGGCTAGGCCATTTGGCACATACTAGACTTCAATGTATTAGGAATATTAAGTCTGTATCTTCTAGTACTGGTTCTTCTTCATTGGAACATTGTACTGTTTGTCCTGTGGCTAAGCAACACAAGTTGCTTTTTGTGCTTAGTCAGACAAAATCCATTGCTGTTTTTGATTTGTTACATGTTGACATATGGAGACCATTTAGTGAACCAACTGTTTATGGTCAAAGATACTTTCTCACTTTGGTAGATGATTACTCTAGATATACTTGGACACATCTTTTAAAATACAAATCTGATGCTAGACAAATCTCGCAAGATTTTTGTACTTTTATTCACACACAATTTGGAAAAGTTGTGAAAATTATTAGATCAGATAATGGAGGGTAGTTTAATATGCCTAACTTTTATTCCTCTAAAGGCATAATTCATCAGACTTCTTATGTATATACCCCTGAACAGAATGGTTTAGTTGAGAGAAAACACCAACACATATTTAATGTGTCTAGGGCACTTAGGTTGCAGTCTAAAATTCCTTTAATTTACTGGGGACATTGTGTGACTCATCATTTGATCAATCTTACACCCACTCCAGTACTTCAAAATGAAACACTTTATCAAAAACTTTACTGTAAAGTTCTTGCCTATAGCCATTTAAGAGTGTTTGGATGCCTTGCTTATGCTTGTACCTTAGATATTGGTAGAAGTAAGTTTGATCCGAAAAGGTAAACAATGTGTTTACTTAGGGCATTCTACTACTTCTAAAGGATTTATTCTTCTTGATAGTGATACTCATGAACTTTTTATATCAAGAAATGTGATTTTCATTGAATACATTTTTCCATTTGCTTGTGATTCTAAACAAACTGAGCCATTGGATCATTCTGATACTGACTTTTATAATGATCCTACTGTCTTCACATCACCTTTGCCACTTCCCATTCCTCATATTCCTACTGATTCTTATACTGATACACCTTCTCCTTCTTCTGACTTTCTGTCTTCTCCACCACCACTTTCTTTACCCCTGAGAAGATCCACAAGAACTTCTCATCCACCATCTCATTTACAGGACTTCATTTGTCCTACTATTCCTTCTGTCACATCACCTCATTCTTTACATCATGTCATTTCCTATGAACTACTTTCTCCTTCACAGCAGACATTTGTGTATTCTTTAGCCATAGAAGAATAACCTAGTAGATATACAGAGGCTGCTAAGTCTCAGGTTTGGAGGGAGGCTATGGCTTCTGAAATTAAAGCCTTGGAGGATAACCAAACCTGGACATTAGTTCCTTTACCAGAATAAAAGCAACACATTGGTAATAAGTGGGTGTTTAAGGTAAAGTTTAGATCCAATGGTGAGTTGGAAAGATACAAAGCTAGATTGGCTGCCAAAGGATACACACAACAAGCAGGAATAGATTACTTAAACACATTCTCACCAGTGGCTAAAATGACATATGTAAGGGGATTGTTAGCATTAGCTATAGCAAAAGGCTGGTTGATACATCAATTGGATATCAACAATGCCTTCTTACATGGTGAGTTACACGAGGAAATATACATGACACCTCCTCCAGGGTATGTTGAACTAGGCAGTAACCTTGTTTGTAAATTGAGAAAGTCTTTGTATGGACTGAAGCAAGCAAGTAGGGAATGGAATGCTAAACTAACATCATAATTAATAAAAAGGGGCTTTGAACAATCATGGCATGACTATAGTCTTTTTATTAGACATAATCACTTTGAATCTGGTAGTTTTATTTCACTTTTAGTCTATGTTGATGATGTGATACTTGTCAGTAATAAAGAACAAGAAATTGCAACTGTTAAAAGCTTCTTGCATGATCAGTTTAAGATAAAGGACCTAGGAGAGTTGCAATATTTTCTAGGTACAGAAGTGTTGAGGAATGAGGAAGGATTGGTCTTGTCACAAAGAAAATACACACTTGATCTATTAAAGGAAGAAGGCTTCACAGGTTGTGCACCTGTCAGTACACCTATGGAGCCATTACTGAAAATTTCTCACCAAGACTCAAAGAGGTTTGAGGATATAACAGCATATAGGAGATTGATTGGAAAACTTTTGCATTTGACTGTAACAAGACCAGATGATAGCTTTGTTGTGCAATAGCTAAGCCAATTTCTGGACAAGCCTACAATGCTGCACTGGAAAGCAGGGCATAAGGTACTTAGATATTTGAAAAATGCACCTGGGCAAGGTTTATTTTATCCAACAAATAACAATCTTGAGCTCAAAGCTTATAGTGATAGTGATTGGGCTGGTTGTAGTGAAACCAGAAGGTCTGTGACAGGAATGTGTGTGTTTTTAGGATATTCTTTAATATCTTGGAGGTCAAAGAAGCAGCCTACTGTGTCCAGAAGCTCAGCAGAGACTGAGTATAGAGCTATGGCATTGACCACATGTGAGGTACAGTGGCTTGTGAACTTGTTGCAAGATTTAGGAGTGAAGCAAGCTAAGGCTGTTCCATTGTTTTGTGATAGTAAGAGTGCACTTCATGTAGCTGAGAATCCAGTTTTTCATGAGAAGACAAATCATGTAGAAATTGATTGTCATATAGTAAGAGAGAAGTACTTAACAGGACTGATAAAACCATTGCCTGTCACCTCGACATTTCAGTTGGCAGATGCTTTCACCAAAGCATTAAGTACAGGCAGGCTAAATTTCTTGATCAAATCACTTGGTTTATATAATGCATTTGAACTTCCAGCTTTTGGGAGAGTATTGAGTTTCAGGAAACAAAAGACAAGACAAGCTGGAATGAATAAATGGAGGATTGATGCAATGTACAACAATGCCAGTCAAGTTCAGCATCAAGAGAAGAAAGGGAAAACTAGCAAAGGAAAATTAGTAGCAGTAGCAGAACAATTAAATAAGGAAATGAAGATTTGGCCAAGCTGATTATGAAGGCTAAGAATAAATAAAATACTGGGCTTATGCAAAAGTGTAAATAATAAGTCTTGTATATAACAGTGCAGTAATTTGTACATAGTATGGGTTATACCCGGATTCACTTTTATTTATTCAAGTATTTGTAATCCAATCATTAAGTGACAGCTAGGTTATTTTTCCTTTAACTGTTTTTTAGATATTTTCTTTCCCTCTCATTTGTAAGTATATATACAACTCCATAAGCGGTTTCTTAGTAATATAGAAAATTCAGAAATTCTCAAAATCCTCTCAACAAATTTACACTTCAGTTTTATGATTCTTAGTTTCAATATTACCCGCATTTACAGCAAAATATTAATATGGATCTAAATATGTATCCATAGTTAGAATTTTTTTTTTTCCTACAATAGGAGAACAAACATTCACGCACTCAAAGATTGTGGTTGGATCCGATGTACTTGAAGAAATCTGCTAAAACTGTACAACATATAGCAACTTTTTTTTTGTTGTTGTTGTTGGTCGAATTGAAAATATATATAGAAAACACCTAACCCGTAGGGTAAGGGACAAAGTTAATACTATTAGTACTATTTGACAATACCTTTTATCCATATCATGCCACTTTATAAGGCTAACAAAATGATGGGTATGGATAGATGTATCAGAAATAGATCTAACAAAAAAAGTCCACGGGCATCCCCCGCCACTAGTTGACAAACAAAAGGGGGTAGAGAGTGATAAATAATAAGATCGGATGAAGCTAACTATCTTCCAGCTTTGGCGAGGCTATCCGCACAGGCGTTGACCTCCATGTAGATGTGAGAGAAACTATTCTCCGGTAAGAGTCGGAGTAATGCCCTCCAGTTATAAATAAGTGAAGATAATTGGTGAGTACTAATATATGCATGAAGAATAAGTCGAATCACCACTTTAGCATCCATTTTTATAGCTAATTTTTGGCAATTGGGACTAATAGCTAATTTGAGACCACCCTCTTTAAGAGCCCAAAGTTTTGTACAGGTGCCAAGGTTTTTGCAAAATACCGCAATCCAATCACCATCGCTATTCTTGATGAGACCACCACTACGTCCCCGTCCAGGGTTACCAATGGAAGAGTCATCAACATTAAGTTTCCTCCATCCAATAGGAGGCCATGTCCACGATATCTTAAGTTGTCTCATATGCTTAGTATTTCTCACACCTGCACCCAAAGCAGAATATTCAGTGGATTTGCTAATGGTATCTTGAAAGGGATCATTACAAGGTTTACCCGGGGAAAAGAGTTTTTGATTCCTAGTAATCTAAAGAACCCAGTATCCATATGAGAAAATGTATCCCCATGTGTGACGATTCGGATCCCTTTCGGGTCGGGTCATCGCGTGCCTCTTGGCACTGGTTCTAGAATAAAGCGGAATTTTCTTATTTATAATTACATAATTACATACTGATACATTTCGAACATGGATTACAAGGGACAACTACTTTTCTAATCTGTTTATTTTCACCATCTTTATTTCCTGGCTTCGTCTATTTGACAAAGCATCATGTTAGCCTCCTGAGGTACTCTTATTCGTGCGCTTGATATTTACAACCCTGAATTTCCTGAAAATTTTAAAACATAAAACAATGAGCTTAAAAAGCCCAGTGAGTTCCCAGTGAAGTGGGTGTCTGTGATTTAAAACTTGTTTTGTAAAACATTTATTGTAATATTTAATGAACTTGTCATTTTCTTTATTTCATTCATTCTGGATAATGTAGTTTTGATATTTGAACAGAAGACCATAAATCCATATATAGAAGTCCATAGACAATAACCAGCCGTACACCAGACATGACCATGATTTTCAGCCACATACCCTGTCATTTAACATAAAATCTTGGGAGCTAGGGTACCCGCCAGTCCAAGTTCACAGACTAATGTTTCGGAGCCAACCTCCTGACTTGGGATACATATAGCCCAAACCTTTTGACACTGAAGGTTCACAGAAGAGATCAGTCAGCCCAATGTTTTCCCTGCCCTTTTCGATTCCCAACAGGCCTGGGATCCCGCTTAAAATTAACTGAACTATCGATGGTTCGAGATGCCCTCGTACTGGTGACTAGCCTCGCATAGTGCAAGCCCCCTCCGATAGAACCAGAAGTCCAGAATTCCAATAATATTCCAGCGATGCCAATAAGATTACATTTATCCAGGAATGACTTGTACATTTTTATTTACGAAACAGTTTATATTGTTTTTAGAAATGGATTTTTTGGAGGGAACTCACCTTAACTCTGAAGTTCACGACCGTCTTGTAAATCTGTTATTAAACACAAGTTTGATTAATACATGTAAGATAATTATTCATTTAATTTTATATAGTCCTAAGGGTCTCCCAGGGTAATTTAAGACTTTTGGGGTCACACCATGGGACATTGTTAAATAAGGAGATTTTTGTGGACTTAGCACATTTTTTAAGCCAAACTTCGAAGTTTATATCAAGCGTGCTAGGGATATGCTGATAAAGATGAAGACTCTCACATATGTTTTGCCCTCCCACAATCACAGAGCAGGTGCTCAATAGTCTCAGGGAGGATACCACACCAGGGGCATGTAGCGTGAGGGGTGATGTGTTTCCTGTAAATGTGTTCCTTGGTAGCTAGACGATTATGAAAACAAAGCCAGAGTAACATTTTTATTCTCTGGTTACAGTTTGCAAACCAAATCCAACCCCGTTCTTTCCCCTCAATTTGATCATCACAAAAGTCATGATGAATCATAGAGTGAGCATCTGTAGCATTAAACTCATCATCAACCGAGTTTTTCCATCTTATTCGGTCAGGGAGATCAGTGCATTCCGGTCTGGGTACCACTCTAATGCAATCAACGATATGAATAGGCAAATCAAATGATAGGTTATTAAGGTTCCAATTACCAAAAATATCAAAAAGTTCTTTAATCTTCCCATTTTCTTCCTCCTTATTTAAGGGACTCGAGATGTGTTTTCTAAGGGGCCCTAGGCCAGACCAATCATCATACCAAATTCCAATGATGTTCCCTGTACCCGAAATCCAAGCAGAGGATTTGTTAAAAAGGCCAAGGCCTTTTTTAAGGCTATCAAATTGATGAAGCCTTGGCCTTTTTTAGTTCGATCATAGCTTGAGAGTCGTCTTTGATGTATTTATTTTCCAGCGAAATAGCCTAAATAATAGTGGTATTCCTGTTCAGCCTCCAGACTAGTTTTGCTAGACTAACCTCATTGACATGTCTAGCCTTCCTGATTCCCAGTCCCCATTGTTTCTTAGGTTTTACCACTCATTCTCATTTAACAAGATGGATTTTCTTTTTTGATGAAGATCCCCCAAGAGAAAATATTTGTTCTCTTTGCCAATCTTATCGCAGATAAAGGATGACAGAGGTAAGCACTGAGAGTAGTATGATAAGATTTGGGTCGAAGATGACTGAATAATGCTTCGTCTACCAACTATAGAAATGAGATTAACTTTCCAACCCGAATATTTTTCCCTAACTTTATCCAGAATAAATTGGAAGTCTGAGTTTTTTCGGGCATTTCCGGAAGATAGGAAATTGTAAGCCCTAAGGGCGAACAAACTCAGTTTTTGATATTGGACAAACTTTTAATGTTATGTCTAATGATCTTAATATTTGTGATAGAATATAGGAACTCTTAATGGAAGCTCTAAGTACTTCAATCAAGCCAATTGAAAGCCATTGATATCAAGATTCAAAGATATACAAGGCTCATCCATCAAGATTGAAGATTGAAGACTTAGGTTTGGTTAGTTTAGCTTTGTTGTCATTAGTCGCTATCTTAGAAAGCTCTAACCAAAGCTCTCATGAACATAAGCTCTACATTCTAGTCTTGCATGTTTTCATAAACACGTTTTCAAAAGGCTTAAGTTTCAAAATGATCTTTACATGTGTTCTTATCCAAAAAGCCTTTGATTTCATAGATAAGTCTTTTAGAAAAGTTTTCCAAGTGTTCTTACTTGTTACCTTTTAGGAAAACCTTTTTAGACTTTAAAAGACTTCAAAAGATTTCAAAACGTGTGAAAAATCACTTCGGAAGTTCGGTCAACCGAGCTCAAGTTCGGTTCAACCGTCGAGAAACTGAGACTTGGCTTTTGGAGGTTCGGTCGACCAAGGCTTAGTTCGGTCGACCAAGGCATGGTTCGGTCGACCGAGCCCTTGAGTAGTCATCCGAGGTTTCCTTTTCGGTCTACCGAGTTGTTCTTCGGCTCAACCGAAGTGAGCTTCGGTCAACCGAAGTTGCTCAGCGGTCAACCGAACTCTGCGAGAAACTAGCCATTTTTTGACCGTTAAAGAGTCGTTTTTCAGCCAAATTTGAAATGTATTTATACTCCAAAGCTAGAGAAACATTCCAAGGCTTGCATATCAAATATTCATTGATCTCTCATCAAGCCAAAACACCTTTAAGGCAAAAACACTTCATTTCCATGATTTGAATCATTCAAAGGTGTTACGTCAAAAGCAAGACAAAGAGTGAACTTCATATGTTCAAAGAACTAAATTGATTGTGCTTCAAAGGTATATCTTTCTCATTTAGAAGAGTGAATAATCTTTCTTGTAAACCTTTTCAATTCCCTTTCTAAGTGATAGGGTTATAAGTCCTACTTTGTGTGGGCAAATTGTAAAGTCCTACTTTGTGTGGGCAAGTTCTTAGTGAACTTTTGTATTGTGGTTGTGTTTGTAAAACTCTTAGTGAGTTAGCCACATTTGTAAAAAGTCTTCTAAGTGAAGTTGTTGAAATCCTTGGGTGCGGCTCAATGTAGTGGACGTAGATTCTAAGTGAATCGAACCACTTTAAATCATTTGTCTTGTTGATTGGGTTTTGCATTGCTTTTACTCTTCTTGCTCAAACTTCCAATAGCTTTGCAAAGAATCGAAAAAGTTAGCAAGTTTAGTTAAAACCCAATTCACCCCCCCTCTTGGGTTTTTCATCCCAGACACTTTCCCAGATTCGTCGTATGCTGAATCTGGACGAGTCTCTCAATTTCCTGAATTCTTAGTGACGATAAGTTAGTCGAAGCGGTGAATTTGGATTTTGTAAGGTTAATGTTCTGACCTGATCAAAGACTAAAATCATCAAGTACCCTCATCATCTTAGAGATTGAGTCATTATAAGATAACCCGAACAAGATGACATCATCTGCGAACAGAGAATGGGAAATAAGAGGACCCTGTTTACCAATTTTTATTGGTTTCCACTTGTTGAGGATTACGGACTTTTCGATACTGATGGAGAGATATTCCATGAATATCACAAAGATGTAAGGTGACAACGGATCGCCTTGTCTGATGCCTTGCGATGGGTAAAACTAATCAGTCGGTTCACCATTAAACATAATGACCATTTTTTAGGAGCATACATAGTTCATGATAAGCTTGATGAGATTCTTAGGAAAGTTGAAGAATTCGAGTGATTCTTTGATAAAGTCCCATTCGAGGCGATCAAAAGTCTTTTCAAGATCAATCTTGATAGCAATGACACCTTGCTTACAAGTCGTCTTCCTAATGGTGAAGATAGATTCCTGGACTATAATAGTATTATCAGTGCATCTTCTACCCGGGATGAAACTGCCTTGGGTATGGGAGATGATAGAAGAGAGGAAATGCCTGATCCTATTCACCAAGATTTTTTACATGAGTTTATAGATAGTGTTACACGGGCTTATAGGGCGAAATTGCCCTACATTCTCAGGGTTAACAACTTTTGGGATAAGGCAAAGGAAAGTGGCATTAATATCTTTAGAATGAGGAGTGCTCATAAATAAATCCACAATAAAATTGATAATTGAGGGTTTGAGGGTATCCCAGAAATGTTGGAAGAACACCAGGTGTAGACCATCAGGGCTCGGGCTTTTATGAGGTTTAAAATTCCATAATGCCTTTAGTCTCTACAGCAGACGGCTGGTCGCCAAGTTTGCTGAGGTCAAAATGGGAATCCCTAGACCAGGTTAAGGGTCAATAGCTACCGAGGTTCTGTTGGAGGCTTAAAGTCTATGTAAGTTTAAGAATCATGCTCTTGACTCTGAATATATCGAACTCCCAATCTCCATTAGGACTTTTTAGGGACATGGTCTTATTGTTCTTGCGATTATGAATGGTAATGGCTTTCAAGTATTTCATATTAAGATCATCCCACATAAGCCAGTACAATATGGATTTGATAGCACACAAATATTTTTCTTCCTTGTAAATGACATCAAACTTAGCTAAAAGATCCCGCTCAAGATTAATAAGGAAAGGGGAATGATGGGATTCTAAGGAAAGTTGAGTGCCTTCGATCCGGGCTAAGAGTTTTCTTTTTTTGTACCTTGATATTCCCGAAAACGTTAATATTCCAATCAGAGACCGATTTCTTAAAATAGTGGCTCCCAAATTAAAATTATCATCTCTACCAAGCCATACATCTTGTACTATAGCGGAGATGTCTGGGTGAGAGAGCCAAACTGGCTCAAACCGGAAAGGCTTGTGGAACAGAGTGATGTTATTTGGCTGAAGCCGAAAGAGGACCCGGGAATGATCCGATCTAGTTTTAACCAAGTTGTAGACAATGGCATTTGGATAGTGGTCTCTCCATTCAGTGTTAGCAACGGCTCTATCGCTACGTTGGAAAATGAGTTTACCATGGTCTTGTTTATTGGTCTAAGTAAAACGAGAACCTTCATGGACCGAGATCTAAAATATTACAATCATCTAACATGCTCCTAAAGGCCGAGACTCGGTTTTGAGAAGGGGGATGACCCCTGAATTTTTCTGATTGGTACAAAACTTCATTAAAGTCTCCCATAAGAAGGGAGTTCATGACTAGCATTCAAACTATGAAGGTGATCCCAAAATTCTAATTTAGTAATAAAATCATGGCTAGCATAAACAGCAAAAAGTAACCAAAACAGAGAGGTGCACCGAACCTTGACTATGACGTGGATGGACTGGATGTTTTTTGCTACATGAGTGAGTTCAATATCAGCGTTGTTCCAAAGCAGCCATACACATCCCCTGAAGCCATCAGGATCCGCTCTTTCGACATTGGTGAAAGGAAGTCTGGCACAAATCTCCACCACATTATTACCACTAACTTTAATTTCCAGTAAAGCAAGAATAGTTGGATTGTGGACACGAATTAATTCCATCATATGATCATGGAATTCCGGATGGGTGGCACCTATAACGCTCCATACTAGTAGCTTTATCATCGAGGGTGATTGACTGATGTTCCTCCAAACCCCAGGCTGTCCCCGACTCATTTGTCCCACTCGACTCAACAGGGGCTGCCATATCCTCCATTCTCTTTCTCGGTTTGATCTCGGGTTGGGGGTGGAGGTCGGTATTAGATGTAGAAGATAATTGTGGCTCATAATGGTCACCTTCTGGTCTATTATAATTTGCATTCTCCGAACATCGTTTGCCAATTGAACCAAGAGATGAGTAGTCCTTACAATTTGAATTTCCAATTTTAAAGGATGGTTGCTTAATGTGTAAAAGCTTACTACCGAAAATGTTCTTTCTTGACTGGGATTTTCTTTGTTCTCTAGCCATGCCGCTCCGCTTGTTCCGGCTCGGTGTTGATTTGGTAGAGTCCTCGATGTCCATGTCTGATTCCCCACTCGAGTTCCCGTTGTCCGGTTCACCTCCGACGGATAATCTGTTGTGTTTGCTCTGAGGGTGAAAAGAGCATTCTGCTATGGGGTTACAAATATACTCAAATGGGTTATATTTCTCATGACCCAGTCCACCAAGGCTGATGGGTTCAGGTCCAATGTGAATCTTACGCCTTGTTGGGCCGGACCACAAATTTAATTTGCCCATGTGAGATTCTGGCATCCTGGTTAAAGGGTTGTTGGGTTGGGCAAGAAGCTAGCGGCCCGACGAGATGATATGTAGTGACCCGAGCAGGTCCAGCTGTTCGGTCCTACTGGATTGGGTCTGGAGATGGTTTCTATTGGGGTCCAATGAGTATTGGAGTTGCGATGTGGCCCATTGTGATAGAGGTTGGTTTTCAGGGGTGATGTTGCTCTCTGAGCCCCTCTGGAAAGAGAATGTGTTCTTTGCTCCAGGCTGGTATTTCGGCCGTCCCTGTGGTTGTGTCTCCTTTCCGGACCTCGGCGTATGAGATTTGGTGGCGTTTCCGTTCGCGGTGACTGAGAGGGAGATTTCTTAGAGGTGACATCCTTCAATTTCCCCTCTATCTTTTCTATGAGTATTGTGGCTGAGGGATTTCCAATAGATAAAGAGGAAAATTTGTTTGCTATAGGGGGTTGGGTTACCCACCGTGTGATTAACAACTTTTGATTGATTGTAGGCGTCAGCAGAGCTGGGTTTCATAGGGTTTCGTGCCGTCAAATCGGATGTTTCAAAAGCCATCGATTTGCCCTTATTTTCGCTGGGTATAGACCTCGGCAAAAGTTGTTGTGGGTCAGCATTTAATGTTGACTTAGACAAAATGATTTGACTTGACCCCTTTGTAACATTCGATGTATCCGGTAGAGAAAGTCTTGTAGTAGCTGGTAAATGAGACTTGATGTCTTTCAATCTCCATACTTTTGAGGTATGTGACACAACATCTTTCGAGTTACCTTTAGCATCCAAGTCTTAATAGTAATTTTTTTTCCGGTTGGCCGACCGATTTTGAAACAATTTTCCGGCGACTTGTTCTTGCTGTAACCAAGTTCCACGGACCGAAGTCATTTGACTCCTGAATATTAGGACTTTGACCCTCTTCTTCTATGATGATATCTTTAGGATTATCATTGTTAGTGCTTGCATCACATGGAATTGTAGGTTGATCTTGTTTAGATTTAGGACACTGTTTCTCAATGTGTCCCACAATCCCACATTTATAACAGAATTCGATACCTTCGTATTGAATTTGTTGAATGTGGAATTTTTCGATTTTGACACAAGTTACCAAAGGTCTTTGAAGATCGATTTGAATACACAGTCTCGTGTACCTTCCCCTTTCCGCATTGGAAGTTTTTTCATCAATTTTGAGTAGAGTTCCTAGATGTTCACCAACCTTGGTTGGAAATTTTCGGTCATAGAAGTCGACGGGTAGTGTCAGCAACCTTGCCCATATGGCAGTGGTGGTTGGACTATCTTTGTAGGGGTTGAATTCCAGTTGCCAAAGCCTAATGGTGAGATATTGGCCGTTGAGAAACCAAGGGCCGCCGGAAATTACCCTAGCAAAGTCTTCTTCTAGGCCGAATTTTGCGATGAAAAAATTGTTTCCCAAATCGATTAGTCGCAATTCGCCCATCAGATTCCATAACTGATGTACTTTAAAATCAATGTAACCATAGCTTAGTGCTTTGTTATAAGGTTTGATGACGATGAAATTGATCCATGGTGTTCTATACCTTAGTTTATCACTTTTGGATAGTTTGACAGTACGGATTGCATCGTGTTCTGTTTTCGATTCCGAATCTTCATCAAGATGTTGAACGAGAAAGTTCTTTTGAACATCATTGGCACATAGGTTGTGAGATTGCTTTTGCTTGTCCTTGTAGGAAACTAGCTTTTTAGTTGCATAAGAATGATCCTCTGCACAATTTTTGAGCTTCTTGTTTCTCCTATCTAGTAGATCATCTTCCTCTTCTGTGGAGATCTTGTTGTTGTTTGTTACCTTAGAATGTTGAGCTGATGATGATGATGGTGTTTTTGTTTCCATGAGAGCTTTTTGAGTCTTCTCTATCTCTGCGACAATGAATGAATTAGTAGAGAAAGAAGAAAAGGAAGAAGAGGATAGCAACTTCTTTGCATTTATGGGTGTTGTGGATTGGATTGATGAAAATCTCCATAGTGATCAGCACTGATAGAAGTTCTTCCCTGCTCTGTGTGGTCTTTGTTAGTGGTCTTCTATCCCTCTCTATTTCTCATTTCTCCTTTCGGGCTTTGTTAGTAGTTCTCGTCCCAAATTTAATACATAGTTTACAAATGTAATTAATATTACTCTATTAAATATAACTTATATACCACTAATTTTATTTAAGAGGTTAATATTAATATTTCAATTAAAAACAACTTATTTTTTACTCTTTTAAATTTTCCTAAATGTTTTAAACGACTTATAGTATGAAATAGAGGGACTAGAAAAGTTCACGTCCAGAAAATACATTAATAACCCAATTATTTCTCCTTCTATAGTTTTTTTTTTGTTGCTAAGTTGCTCCTCTCCTTGTTGTTTATGGTATATTGCATACGGAATAATGTATTAATGTATACTCCGTCCAATTGACCGTCACTTGATACATTTCTTTTTATCTATTTATCTGTCATTTTACAAAATCAAGATAAAATTGAATGTTCTTTCTTACATTCACCCCTACAAAGAGAATAGTCATGTTGTCTATTTATCCTTGAATGTAGACAATCAATCGCTTTGCTTAATCTTAATATATTTTTCTAAAATGACAATTAATTTCAAACAGAAAGATTATACGAGTATTAGATACCGTACAAATACTAATAGTATATCAAATATAGTGGTGGATCCAATGGTGGCCGGGATGGCAGCTACTCTAAAAAAAAATTAGGATGTCCAATTTTCTAGAGCAGATTTTCATCTTTTCTGAAAATTCTTTTCAAGTATTACATCTCGTCCTCAAAAAACTTTAGAAGTTTACTGCAATAAATATTATTTTTGGTATTCGCCATCTAACATAAAATTTCTAGTTTTGCCTCTATATACACTATAAGATGCATCGAGAACACGGTATAGTATAGCGAAAGTTGTGTTGACGGGTAATTCTTGAAATTCAGGTAGTTGAAAAGGTAGTGAAGAAAGTGGATAAGCCAAAGATGGTGTTGAAGTTCATATGGATGGAAAGAACATTGGATTAGGAATGGATCAAGTAATAGCAGGTCATGGAACTGTGCCTCTGAATCCTTACTTCTTTTGGCCTAGGAAAGATGCATGGGAAGAGCTTAAAACAATATTTAAGCTGCACCAGAAGCAATTCCTGCTAAATCCCGTTCTAGATATCAACAGTTACATGATATAAAAAAAATCAAAAACTGGCCGCGTATAAGTCAGCATGTCGCGGCTGACTTGTTTGCCGCATGATGACGTGTACGCGGTGACTTCAACCATTTTGTAAAATATCCGCCTGCTAACGTGTAGACAGTCAATTATTGATTTTTTTTTTTTTTTTTGCAGAACAACTATAACTATTTTTTAGGGGTATTGCAACAAAAATTAAGTGCAATAAAATTGTCAAGTATTTTCTTTGTATTTAGGTTTTAACACTTGGGGTATCTATTACAAAGTGTCATATAAACTATTACAAAATAAATGTTACAAAAAACAACAATCAACATCCATAAACTCGAGCTAATCTTTCTCACTCGGTCTATTTGACTTTCAATGGATCATACCAATTTTTTGCCATTGTACTTGAATAATGTATCCAAGAAGGATGCAATGGGGGCAATTTGAACCTGTTATGTTTAAAAAGTTTTATTAGTCATAGACAAATAAACACAAATATTTAATAAATCAAGGGTGATGAAAGTTAAAAAATATACCGATACAAAGTGACTACGAGATGCTATAAGGGCGATAGTAATTTCCCGAGCTGGTGATGGCAAATTAGTTTCGAGTGGCAAGAATGTGTTCGATCTTCCCCAACAATAGCATACAAATATAGCCTTAAAAATCGTAGCAATAATCCAAACCATGTCTGGAATGTCCATCCAGTAGTCTGGTGTGCAGGGATGTAATCCACCATGACAGTTTTCCCTTAATTTAAGCTAAAACAATTTTCCCATCGACCACAAGCTGATATTGATAGTTCAAATCAGGACCGTCTTCTCGAAGACTATTATGAAGCAACAATATGACGAAATGTATTGATCTTGATCATTCCACACTTGATGAGCTACTGACCGATAACCACAATGACGGTCATCTTTCACGTTTAGACATCCAGGTCATAAATGGCAGGGTTAATGGGGGAACTCTGTTGGGAAAATGAAGATAAAATCAGATCTACTATCATCATTTACAGTTCCCTGTCCAGATGAGCTAGATGGAGTCCCCCTACCTGACCCACGTCCTTGAGAGCCACTCGAAGATCTTCCTCCTCGAAGCGGAAAGGTTTTCTTAAAGTTTTTTTTACCTGTTTTCGATCTGTACTCCCACCAAGATGGGTCTCGTCCTGTAGAGGCTCATTTTGATCCTTTCAGACCTACTTTGGTAACAACGACCGGTGGCTCCCGTAAGAGTGTCTCGTCGGGGTAAATAATTTATGCAAAATTTGATTTATATTGTCTGATTTGTTCAGGATCTCTCTTAGAAATGTCATTGTACGTGTCCATAAGACCCTTTAAATGATCCTCGGGAGGTGGTACATCGCTAAACATAGGATGTTTGGGAGGAGTATCAACCGAGAGAGAACTCCAAAAAGGGTGCAGATCATTAACTCGTATTTTAACCCAATCTTCCCTAATATGGCTTGTACTTCACATGCACGTGGAATTCCATAAATTGATCTACTAAGGCAATCACATTCACCCCTATTTTTTGTATACTCTTTCATCAAAAGGTCTATTCCCCAAGAACTAACTTTACTTTGCAACCTCCTCGGAAAAATGTTGTATGTTAAATGTTTGTCCCAAATACGAGAAGATTCCATTTCCGCCTTAATTTGATCTATTTGGTTTACAATCATAGCGTGTATCCTCTCCCAGACATATACAAAATTCCTAACAGATGTTCCCAAATACCTCTTAAATGCCGAGTCTGAGCTCTCAACTCGGTTTGTGGTATTTGTACCGAAGTAGAGATACTTGTTCGTCCACGCCGGAAAAAACATTTCCTTGTAGCTATCAATCCAAGTCTTTCTAAGATATTGAATAAAATCGAAACCTTTTTGCATTTTGTAAGAACTTAAAATATCTGACCATTTCATATAATACTCATCTCCTGTTTCTGGATAAGCCAAGAGACCCCAAGTGGTTTGAGAGAATTTTGTACCCTCTTCTTCTCCAATAAATGAACAAGCATTCTTGTTAACACAATTTACAATGTGTCTCCTACACAACATGTGTTTGACGTCATTAAATACCTCATGGCTTGCATTAACAAGCTGCATATCTTTGTCCGTTACAACAACAATGGGGACCCGTTTGGGATCAAATAATCCTCTAATCATAGAAAGTGCCCAAGAAAAATTATCTTTTTTCTCTTGATGCAAGAATGCATATGCAATAGTGAAATACCGACCGGTGCAAGTAAATCTAATCACAACAAGTAGAGGCATTTGTATATGTAATTATTTAAATCGGTAAATCTACAATATCCTAAACAATATAAATAATTTTAAATGACAGTAAGTTTTTAAAAAATCTTTGAAAATACATACATGGTGGTCTTGTAGGTGCTATCCATAAGGATAACATAGGGGAATCCCTTTGCAAGTCTTATGGAGTCCGGATGAGCAAATACTAATTCGCGACGTATTGCTAGAGAATCATCTACACCCGCCATGTCACTCACGCTACCAACATAACGGCGACACTCCAAAACATAGGCTGCTTATGTAAGACGATACATCAGATCTTGTAATTCAGTCTTATCTTTCCTATCAAGTTTCCTCGTCTTTGCCCGAGCACTATATATTACAAGACTTTGACGCCATAAAAATTTGGATTTTCCATCTTCAGTTTGTTAAATATGATGTTGGCCCCAACGTTACACTATTCAACTGCTCAGCCAACTTAAACTATTCGTCATTCAACCGACGTGTCGATGCATGACCAAATTGATAATTTCTAAGAAGTAGTTATGCTTGCCTTGCCTTACCTCGTAATTCCATGTCCCAATTTTATTATTTTTTCCTAATATCTTAATTGGGTAATCTATCTTCTTAGTCCTCCATGTCCGGTTAGCTTTCCTCCCCTCATCTCCTTTGCCAACAGGTGCCCCAACGTACTTACCAAAGCGCTCACACTGTAAATCGCACTGGAGTGCACTGTAATCTTGTCCCTTTCTTGACCGAACAATCACAACATACACTTTATGTTTTATCCCCTGTTTTTTTCACCCAATCCACTAAATGGTCTTTGTATTCAAAATTATAACGACCATTGGGCCTAAATATTTCCCTCGTATCGGGTCAATCTTTCTCATTATTGGGAAATTCTTCAAGGTCACTGTCGGGTCCGTCTGAACTTTGAACCTACAATAAAAACAAAACAAGATATCAACAAAATAAATTTAAAATGTAGAAATTAATTAATTTTAGGCACTGAAAAAAATCGGGAAAAAAGTAAAAAAAAAATTGATTGGTTTTTCCACCGCGTGCAACTGGACACGCGGTTGACACAATGACCGTATGCTGACGTGTACGCGGACACGTCAGATGCCGCATGTCCAGTAACACGCGAGTAATTTGCTTCTGAAAAAAAAAATTAACCTCGTGCTGACGCCAGCACGGGGTTAATTTTCCAGTGCAGTTTCCCTAGTTTCAGTTTTTTCCCCCTAGTTTTTCAGATTAAACATGTATTTTTTTTTTTTTATCGAAAATATGTAAAAAATATTAAAACATATCAGAATGTATAGTAAGTATTTACCTCAAAATCAATGTCTCCCAACTATTGTCGGAGTCCATTTTGCCGGAATCTCACGGGAATTATTTTTACTCCAAATTGTTTATTTTGATATTTTGTTGTGTATTTAGACCAGTTATCCAAAGATAAAAAAAATAAAAAATTGCCGGAATTCGGTGAGCGGCGGTGGCAGTCGGGCGGCGGAAGGTTGATAGTTTGCTGAGATTTTTTTTAGTTGAAAGAATTTTTTGAGAGAGAGAATTGTTTTTTGAGAAATGGGGATAGAGGGTATTAAGTCTTATATAATGGGGTGTGGTGGAAATTTGGCAGTCCCCTCCCGTTTATTGTACCAAGTGTTCATGCATCCATCAAACTCGGCATCTATCATGCCCAAATCGTTAAGGATTCCAGCTAAACCACCATTACTACTTCATGCCACAAACCTACCACCTATTTTATCACCTTGGTTGCACACCATATTAAAATCCTCAATAACAATCCAAAGTCCCCAAAACGCATTCCCCACATCCTATAGGTTATACCAAAAAAGAGTTATATCCTTCCTCCTAGGTGGACCATATACACATGTAAGTCGCCAAGAGGATGAAAGGGAAGGGGACGAGAAAACAAGAGCATTAATAAAAAATCTATTACTGGCTATCACTTGAATATTTACAAGGTCAAGGCATGGCAAGACCTTAAACACGGCCCACAGAGGGTACAATAGAGAGATTATGAAAACCAAGAGAGCTAAGAACATAGTTGATTTTGACATAGGAAGAAGTTTTAAGCTCATTGAGAAAAATAATAGAAGGTTTGTGAGCTCATACCATGTCCCAAAACGTTCTAATTACCGAAGGCCGGGACAACCCTCGGCAATTCTAGGCAATTAATCTCATAACAATTTTGGGGTCAGCACCTGGCCCGCACAAATTTGATCCACCGAAGAGGTAGTAGTTACTGAATTATCCAAGAGGGGTAAAGATTTGGGTAGGTTGGGTTGTTCATCATCTGGGAGTTTTTCAATTCGGACAATTGGGGGACAAGACACCGAATGCTTATTAGCCGGAACTGAATCTGGTCATGTCTATGCTTTTACGAAAAAAACATTGTATCAGATTGTTATCTAGAGCAGAGACGTTACCTTATTCGCAAGGTTCTAAGCCGCAATCATCATAAAGGCTTTAATATTTTGCCTTTTGTTAGTAAAAATCTTGGCCACCAGAGTGAGGTCCCCAGTGTGGGTTTTAGTGGTTTTTGTAATGGTCAGAGAGGGGGATACAATGACAGGGTTCTTGGATTTCTGAGCTGTATCCTTTGGTTTCATAATGGTGGGGGAGAGGGTAGGTAGGGGAGTAAAGATGAGAGTTAAGAGTAATGGTCAGGAAGAGGAGCTATGAGAATTAAATGGTATTTAAGGAAGAGTGTGTGAGGGCAAGAGTGTGACCTGTTAACACCTAGATAGAGCAAGACAAACAGAGTAAATATAAATAGAAGATGAAGGAAGTACAAAGTAATGTAGGGGAAGGATCATACGCTAAAATCACAGAAAACCCTAACTGAATCTTCATAAACAAGAGTTACAAGGTAACAGGAAAAGGTCTTCTCTAGAGAGAACAAGGATAGTTTCTACTCTTAGAGCGAGAAATGGTTGTGAGTCCTCAATTATCTTACTTTTTCGTTATAGAATTTCGTCACTGTTTAACGAAAAAAGGAGATGGCATGACAAATACTAACGTTGGAAATAGTTGGAGTGCAAAAAATTGTCGGTTAAACTTGAAATTTGGAGGGCAACTAAGGCAATTTACCCTTTATAAAATAAAGAACTATTCATGAACAACTATTCACAATATGTGGTGAACTCATACCCTCTCTCTCCTTCTTAAATCTACAACCAATTTTTCTAATATAACTATATTTTGAGCCATCAAATCAAATAATTCAACAGTTTAGATTTATAAATACAGGTGTTATGAGAAAACCTTACAAGTACCGAAGCCAAATTGTGGGCAGAAAATCTTACGTCCCCAGTTTCGTCCAAATGTTAAACATGTCACTAAACCAATCACGATTCATCATGTGTATATATAATTGAAAACAAATATTTATATAATAAATTTCGATTGGTTAGGGGACACTGTAACACATCTGTGAGCGAAGGGCAGAGATTTTCACCCAAATTGTGTACAGAGGGCTCGGATGTTCACCAGATTCAAGTACTCCTTGCTATTGAGCTGCATAGCACTAACGTCGAAAGGCTAGACAAATATAACTCTTCTGCACGCTTATATCATTTTCCCAAAACTTTTAAGCAGAAAACACCACCATTTTCCCGCGCTCTTCTTCGTGGTCTCCTTCACAAACTCCATCAATGGCTCCCAAATCCGACAGCGCAGAAGGTAAAATTCCACCGTTAATCTTCTTATTGCTCTTATTTTCATCATTTTCTCAATGTTTTTTTACTTCGAATATTTGAATTTCAATCCCTTTCCTATATTTCTTCTTGCTAAATCATGATTTTACTAAAAACAAATAATAAAATTCCTGATATTTACTTGATTACTTAAACTAAATTTGTTTATTTTTCAGGAATCGTGCTCAATTTTGTAAACGAGGTAATTTTTCTCTCAATTATACCTGATTTTTGTTTTCAGGTCTGATTAATTTGCGGTGAACTTGTTGGTTAATTTCGGTGGAATTTATTTTTTGAATTTTTTTCATTACTCTCTAATATTAATTTTTTTCTTTTGTATTTATAAATTTGAATTTTGTATAGTTACTGAATATTCAACTGGATAGAAATAGAACTATTAAAAAAGGGGAAATACAACTGTAGACTCTAATACCGTGAAAATTCAGTGCAGAAAATCATTATATGCCATCACTTCATTGTGATTTTCTATCTGGTTCTTGGGTCTACCTTCTCAGATGCCGATTGGCTTTAATTTGAGGGCATGATTCTGAATATGATGGTATAGGGGACCATTCTTTCAGTAGTATTCTTTGAGCAACCACTTTGTGCACTCATTGCCAAAGGTTAGGTTAATCTCCAATCCATCCGTTTCAGTGATATTCTTGAGCAGCCACTTTGTGCATTTATTGTCAAAAGTTAAGTACTCGGGTCTTTCTCCTATCCATCCCCACCCATACCCCCAATTATTGGAGACTTAATGCTTTGTATTGTTGTTGTTGAGTGATTTTCTATGCAGTTGTGCTTTTTTTTTTAGGTGGATAATATTTCTGATTCTGTATGTTTGTTAATTCAGCAAAATAAACCGCTGAACACTCAAAATGTGGCTGATGCTCTTCAGAAGTTCAATCTAAAAAAGGGCGCAATACAGAAAGCACTAGATACTCTTGCTGATAGTGGAAAAATATCATTCAAGGAATATGGAAAGCAGAAAATATATATTGCACGTCAAGATCAGTTTGATATTCCAGACAGTGAAGAACTTAATCGTATGAAGCAAGAAAATGCAAAGTTTCAAGAAAATCTGAAGGAACAAAGGAGAGCTATCAGTGAGCTCGAGGGAGGTATTCATTTTGAAACCTCTTTTATGTATTTGCTAGAGTGATCTTGTAGCTTGCATCTTAATATGTAAAATTGAGTCTTTTGCTGTCTCCAAATCCAGAGTTGTATTGAATGAGTCAATGACAGAAATATGGAGATTTTCATCTTATGAATTTGTCATGACTGATTGTTGCAGAAATTAAAGCCCTGCAGTCAAATTTAACGTTGGAAGAGATACGTGCTAAGGAAGCCAAACTAAGCAATGAGGTAAGTTATGGAAGAACCTTTTGCGTTTGCTCCTATATTGTTCTCAAAGAGACAATTTGAAGAAAAATACGCAAGTTATATACATTTTCAGGTAGAGGAAATGGAAAAGAAGCTGATTAAATTGAGGGAAGGAGTTACACTTGTCAGTCCAGAGGAGCGCAAAGCTGTGCAGAGCATGTATACTGAAGCACTAAATCAATGGAGAAGAAGGAAGAGGATGTTTAAAGATGTATGGGATGCTATAACTGAGAATTCTCCAAAGAATCTTAAAGAATTTAAGGTATTCTATAAGCTAATCATCTCTGTTTCCAGAAGTAGACTTTTGTGCCTTTTGTTTCATTTTCGGCATTCAAATTTACAGGAAGAACTTGGGATTGAATATGATGAAGATGTTGGCGTGGATCTGCAGTCCTTTAGCGCTCTAGCGCAACAAGGGAGAAAGCGTGTTAGAGGCTAGTGACTTTTGGCTCAAAATCGTTAAAACAACGTCGTAGCATACATGTAGGCCTATAGTTTTCTTATTTTTCTTTAAGTTTGTTATACAGTGTTGAGTTAATTAATGGCTTTTTCAAAATCACTTCTCTTAAAGTTCAGCACATTATGAATGAACATGGATAGAATACAATAGTTGCAAGCTTTACATTGAAAAAAATATGCTAAATAAACAAACTCAAAAAAACTTATACTTGTTCCACACTTGTGCTTCAAAATGTTCAAGTGTATACATAATTTATGATATTACTGCAACTCAAAAGTTTTATTGCTAGTGTATTCACTTTATGCTTGTCACCTGCCAAATGTATTCTTTTTTGTTCTCAAAGATATTGGCTTCTTGTTCTTATCAAAAGGACCTGCCCCTGGAGTTCCTATTTTTTCTGCAAAACTTGATTTTGTTTCAGGAACCTTCTCCGAAGTCAGGCCAGCTTTGGTTTCACCTTGGTCCTCATCGTCACTTTCATCAAAGACTAACTCTCTCCCTGTATAGCTTCATCAGGAGGTCGTCACCCGAAGGCATGCTCTCATTCGGTCCACCATCGAATGATTCTGGGCTTGATCTAGAAGGTGATCTCCTGAACTCCGACTCATTCTTTGCCTGTTTGAATTTTCCCATCTTAACATGATTAGGCATTCCTTCATCATCAGATTCAGAAGAATATTTTTGTGTCGGATGGATTTTCTCGATTCTCATCGCAACTTTTTGGTCCTGAATACCCCCCCTTAAATCTCTTTCTACAGTATGAGATTCGTATTCCATTGACTCATTAACTCTAGATTGCCTGGGGTCACTTGGATCATCAGGGTCTTGGGAATCGGTACGAGATAGTTCCACAGCTGCTCTAGCGGCAGCTGCTGCATAAGCTGCAGACTCAAAAGCTGCTTGGGCTGCATCAGCTACACACTTGTATTTTTTCCTCATTTGCATAGAATCTGACTGTCCTTCAACGTTTCCAAACTCTCCTACTGGCAGACCACCCCCTCCATCGCTTCCTCCCCTTCTGAAATCTCCCATGTGAGATGACGCTTGCGTTTTCTCCTGCAATAAGCAGAAACAAACCATTAGCTAAAATGCTTTAAAATCTGTCAATTAGATCATCCCTAGTGGCTGCGAACCTCTGGTTTTTCTGGGGCAAGTTCCTCAAGTTGCAGAACAATGTTCTCTTCCGACGCAATCGCCTTTAGCGCCTTCAGTCTGTCCTCCAAAGTAGGCATTCGTGTTGATAGCTTTTGTACCATCTGCAGACAAAAGCATTTTTCATTCGAATGTTAAGACTAGAATTCTGGTTAGCCAAACACCACATATAGCTTTTGTAGTATTCTGTTTATACCTTAGGATTAACTCCACAATTGTTGCGCAATTCAACAGCCCGTCCCACAAAATCCTTCCCGTATCTTGATGCAAAAAGTGCCCGAATCTCTTGAAGTTCTGGGAAATCTCCACATCTTGAAGATGCATAAATCAAACTTGCTATAGCCTCCTTCAATTCCTCAGGACAAGCTCTGCAGAGACAAAAGTACAATAAATAATGTCAACCTAAACCTTTATATCCTCCCCTCCGGATTGAATGCCTACTCCTTATTACAAAATTAATAGAAAAATGGATATTCAATATGTAGAAGCAGTATTATTCAAAGTATGAATCGGACTTGGGAGGAAGGGAATTAAAAAAAAAAAACCAACTTTTCTTGCTGGATGAGATTAAGCCTTTCGATCAAGAGATGACAAAAGCCTTCAATCAGCACATACACATCCAACATGTTTTGCTCCTTCGCCACTTGTTCAACCTTTCGAAGCACAACAAAGCATCAAGAAAAAGTCCACAAAAAAGAAAAGTATACATAAAAAACCATGAATTGTTAGTAATAATACCCTAAGAAGAGCTCTTTCATGTTGGCCAAGATTGAGTATTTGAACCACATCGGAACGAGCCACGGAAAACCGCGCTAGACGCTGGTTTCTCAACACAGCAAGCCTAGAAACTGCAAGATTTAAGGTAGCTTTGAATTTTGCAGTCTTGAAAGTTCTTCCAAGGAGAGCATCAAGCTTCTTTCCCATGTCTAACTCTTTTTTAGTATATCTAAAATCTAAAAGAGAGAAAAACACAAATTAAGGTGGTAAGCGGTGGCTGATGACGGTTGTGGAGTGGTGGCAGAAAGGAACAAACGAGTCTTAGCTCGTTTGGCCTTTTAGTGATGACTATAGAGAGAGGAAAAACAGATTTTACGTCTATAATATTTTATTTTATTTTCTTCTTGTTTTGTATGGGTTTTATATGAATGTTGGATTGGATTTGGTCATAGGAGTGCCACAGTTATACTGCTGAACGCATTAAATTCAGTATATGTTGAACATTTTTTAAAAAGTATTAAATTTTATGCGATAAGTTTTCACTCTTTATGAATACATGTTTTAAGTCTGTAACATGTGTTTTATCATACTAATAAGCGTATGAAAATCACAACAAGTGTCTCCGAAAAAAATTTGAACCGTTGAAATTTTTTATTCAACGGTTCAGAACGGCCAAAATTATTCAGTATATATTGAATTTTAACCGTTCTATACCATAGCCGGACCGCAGTCTGCGACGGTGTGTAATGCCAGGCCCAGCTCTAAGGGAGCTTAAAGTGCCATACGGATCAGGGCCTCCGAAAATTGAGTGCCTTACCTATATATACATATGTGTATTTTGTTGAAGAAATTTGAGAATTCTTTTCTATTTTCTCAAGAATTTGGAATCATCAAGTTAAATGTATGAATTCTCTTTTTTATTTTTGTTCAAATATTACATGAAAAAAATAGTATTAATATAATGTTAATCTATTAAAAACTAGATAAAATAGATGAAGAAAAATCATAACAATTGTTGTTTGATTTGGTTTTGGAAATTCGAAAATCGTATTATATTTTGACACTTTTTATAATTTAGACCGTAAAAAAAATTAGGGATCTAACTTTAATAATTAGTATAATGCTTCAATATTGTTCGAGACGATAATGTGTAAGGCCAGGGTGATGTATTATCATTATATAACTAAGAGAAGTTTTTAGAAGGAAAAGAAAGGGGCCAAATTGGAATTATGGGATATTTTGACGCGGTTGGTATTGGTCCTTTTATGCCGTGGAAATTCATAGGGACTTTCTGAGTTTGCATTTACTTTGTTGTTTCTCATACTTGAAGCGGTCCAATTGTTTGATTTTGCAACTCGAGTGTTTTTAGTTAAATTATACTGGTCTAAATTAAATGTTCTTTTTAAAAAAAATAATAATAATAACTATACGGAAATGAGAGAAAAATCAATCTTTTTTTTTCTTAAAGAAAAAAACGAAATCGTTTTTTTTTTATCATATGATATTTTTATTTTATTTTCTTGAATAAGAGTCCTATATGAAGATAACAGTTTAAAAAGTTTGGAATCATTTATTTGACATTTTTATAGATGCATATCACATGTTTCACACTCACTTTGAACTTGTTTTCCAAAATAAATAAACACTTTCTTAAAAAGTAGAAACATGTATTTTTTATTTAGTGAACATTTATATAAAATTTCGAATGCTAATTTCTCAAAGAGTTAATAACTATTTATAACACTAAACTATTTACGAATTTCTCTTTATAGTACTAAACTATTTTTTTTTATCTAAATATGTCACTCAACTATTTACGTTTATAAAAAAATATACAACCACCCATTTTTTGGGTGTTTTCCGGCCAGCGATGTCACGTGAGTTGCTTCGTAACATGAACAACGACAAAAAGGAAAAGAAATATTGGAAACGTCGGGCGATAACTGCTTAATTTGTTGTTGCAAGGGCAAACGGGTCTGTCAAATTAAGCAGTTATGACCCGACGTTTCCAATATTTCTTTTTATTTTCTCCTTTAGTACTATAAAGAAAAATTCGTAAATAGTTTAATGTTATAAATAGCTATTAACTCTTTCTCAAAAGTATAAATTTGTATTGGAAAATTTAGTTTCTTTTGCAAATTAGGTTATAGTACCAATTACACATCTCTTCATCCTTTTGCTTTACTTGGATATACCCATGAGCTTTTTTCCTTTTCTTTTTTCCTCTCACGATTTAGCTAAATGTAGCAGTTATGTGCATTTTCAATCTAATGTACCTTATTTAGCAAACAAAAGAAAAAGATACAAAAAAAAAAAAAACTACTATACCTTTATTGAGTGGGTCTATTTTATATATGAATCGCCTATAAGAAAGCAAATAAAATATGAGTCTCAGATCATATACAACAATTGTTTATCCAATTAAGCAAACATTTTACGCAAATGATATTTATCTTAATGATATATGAAAGTTTTATCATATCATCACACAAAACAAAAAAGAAATACGCGATTCATATAGTTTCCATGAATGTAAAAGGAGAAAACTACGAAGATAACAAAGAGCAAAGTGCAAACCTTTTCTTCTTATGGATATCAGCATAGGGACAATGAATAGATAATTTATCAAAGTTTGGCTAATGATTATTTCATACCTACTCTAGAATTTGACCCTTTACGAGATATATGCTGATTCTCTTGTCCAATTTACCAAAGAAATAAACAAAAAAGTCCTACCAGATTGAGTTAGGTATCTGCTTATTTTTAACTTCTGTCCAATCTCAATTTGCACAACTCAACTCAGCAATTACTTTTAACCACATCAAAGGTGTACTAGCCCAGTGGGGCAGGCGCCTGCCCACGATTCAAGATCGTGGGTTCGATACCCTCGGCATCAGGGGCGGATCCAGGATTCAAACACGGGGTATTCATTTTAATCCTAAAAAAAAAATTCGTTCTTGTTCAGGGTATTCATTGAGAGAATTGAAACCTAGACCTCTAGTATGAAAGTTGAAGTACTATACCATCTCTACTATTTTCGTTCTTGTCAGGGTATTCATTGAATACCCTGAAGCCCCCCTGGATCCGCCAGTGCTCTGCATGCGTGCGACAAGTTTTAATCTCCCTTTCTAGAGCTATCTTCTCCTCGTCTGAGGCAGTTCTCTCTCCCCTATATGGGGCAACCGCCCAATCGGACTTCAAAAAAAAAAAATTACTTTTTACCACATTCAAGAAATTGGGGTTAGACTTAGAATGCCTATGAATTTGCATAACGGGCCAACCATGGCATCACAAATTTGGGGAGAAATTTACCAAATCCGTCCTCAATTGGGGACGGATTTGTCAAGGATGCCAAAAATGTTTCCTCCAAAAAAATTCATGTTATGATTGACCCATTATGCAATTAGGGTACCAATATTCCTAGGCTAAACCCCAAGAAATTGACATTAGTGTCTCTACGAGAACTTGAACAGGTCACCTCGCCTATACTCAAAATGTGATGTTCAATTCCTATTAAGTTAAGAATCAATTCCTTCTCAGCGTACACATCACGCAATGTACATCTTTCACACTCAACTCTACAAACGGGATAGTGTAGATCCATAGAGAATATTGTTCATTCCTTTTTTTCTTAAGAAAATTGACATTAGTGTGAAATTCACTATCCTAGTTAAGTTTTTTGTTAAACAATTAATTACAAGCATGGAATACTTTACAGAAATCTCTTCCTTTTTGGTTGCTTAATATAGCTTTCTTCATGATATTAAAATTAAGACTTGTTGGTTTCTTAATATATCTTTTTATTTTATAAATATACATCTATAATTTAGAATATAATTTAAAATTTTACATTGTTTAGTCTTTATATTAAAAGTATTACTAAAAAGTAGTATCCAACTAGAATAATTTTATGGGTGGTGATTATTGGATCAAAAAATTTGGATCAAGAAGGCATAAAGTCACATTAAATTCTAAGAATCATTTTCATTTTATACTATTTGATCATTGTTTGATCCAAATTTTTTTATCCAACAAGCATTATTGTAATTTTATTCATATTTTGATAACAATTTAGTACACAAATACAGTGACGAAAATGTATTAATTTTAATTTAATTAATAAAAAAAATCACAACACAGAGAGAAATTAAAATAACTAAAGGTTCAAAATACAAAACTTTATTATAATAAATATAATAGGAACAATGAGTAAAGAATGACCAACGTAGCTCAGTGGGCAAGTGCATGACATACATGTGGGAGGTCTTCAGTTCAATTCTCATCTCTTTGAAAATGTGGGGACTTTATTCAACATTATTGTAGAGGGCTCCATGACTTTAATTTTTTAATTTTTTAGAAAAACTTTTGGTGACGAACTTAAATACTTTTCGTGACGACAATGTTGTCACTAAATTTTTTTTTAAAAAAATTGAATCCAATCCTTATAGAGAATAATCACACAAGACCTTTTCAAGTTACTCCACCCCATTGAAATTACATTTTTGCATTCAAATATGCATTTCATGGTTTTTTATTTAAAAAAAAAGAAAGAAACACGATTTCATCATATACTCTCTCTATTCCCATTTAATTGTCGTTTAATATATATATATATATATATATATATATATATATATATATATATATATATATATATATCCAAACGTCCAAATTAACTCGTCATTTACGAGTGTTTTTTATTAGGGTGTCAATAATTTATTTCAATTATACCTTCAACATATCTTTATTGGAAAAGTGAAAGGGAAGGAGGAAGGAAGGGATATTATTGAAAATTGTGGTAGAAAAGATTATTGTTTTCTTGAGTTTCTTGATTTTTTTAAAGTGTCCTAAATAACTTATATTGAGGAATGGAGGGAGTATTATAAACCAACGACATCTGCACAAATAACAGATATAAGAGGGAATATTTCCGTCCAGTATAGAGTATTGTGCATCTCATAGTTAAGTTCCAATCAATTAATTAACCTTTCTCTTTCCCCTCTCCAAAAAAGAAAAAGAAAAAATGGATGGTTTACGTGCCGACGGTTTGTGAAGAAGTTTCTACTAATAAATGGATGTGAAGTTTCTTGGCGATTTCTTGTAATAAACAAATGCCACAAGAAATTGAAAAAACAGACCAATTAGTCCACTGTGCCCTCTTATTTAGAAGGAAAGTTCCAAAGACCCATGATATTACGTTCACGTCTATATTATTAAATGACTTATCAGTAAATATAAAACACTTTTAAACATGTATTTTATTTTTGGTGTTATATTTCATACAATAAATTTTTTCTCCTTATGAAAACTTGTTCTTGGACATCTAACACTTGTCTTATATAACAGGTGTCTGAAAATCACAATAAATGTCCTCGCAAAACAAATCTTAGATAGTTAAAAAAAAAATTATTCAACGATCCAAAACGGCTAAACTTATTCAATATGTACTAAATTTTAGCTTTTTGCACCATAGCCGTACCGTGATATTTCACCCCGTAAGCAACTTCCTATTTTGCTTAAGATGTTTGAAAAGTGAAACCTTAATCCACAAATTCTTATTTCTTCTTCATCTTCATCTTCTTTTTTTCTTTTCCAACCCCACTTCAGAAACTGATATTGCAACTATCACTGCCTTGCTACATTTAATTTCTTAAGATAATGTACAAAGGATAGAAAATGTGTGTCCAATGGTCCCTTTCTTGCATTTATAGCTAACCCCGAGCACGAAGCTTCATGTATAGTTGTTGTGTTAAAGGAACTTTTTTACTAAAGAAAAGTTGTGTGTTCTCACAAGGCAACAATAATCAATCTTCGAAGCATAGATAGAACCAAAATATTGATTTTGAAGGAACAAGAATTTGTAAGAAAAAATTTCAGAAAAAATTAAGGAAAACTTAGGGGACTAATTAGGATTAAAACTAAAATATTGTGACTAAATTGGCGAAGAGGAAATATTCAGGGACTAATTAGGATGAAAACTAAAATGTTGTGACTAAATTGGTTTTGAAATTGCATTCCAATTCTATTGAATTCCATGTAATTATATGAAATTAGAATTCTATGGTTTTCCAATTCAATGAATTGGAATCCTAAGAAATCCTAATTCCAAATAATTGAATTCATTTGTTTGGTAAAATTATGGAATTGGTGTGAAATTCAATTCAAATTCTACTTTATTTATTTAAAACATCAAAAAATTCACATAATTAAAAATAAAATGAATAAAATGCCTCTAGTGTGAAAATGCTAATATTTCCCAAATACATTACTGAAGTACCTTTGAAGTAAAATGACAAAAATACCCTTGCTTTAATACGATGGAAATATTTTTGGTGCAAAATTAAAAAAAAACAATATTCACAATGATGAAGAAAATACTTCTAGCATGAATTGGAGAAAATACTGTTGAAAAACGAAAACATATTTGACAAAAAATGACGATAATAACCATAGTAGAAATTGACGAAAATTTTTCGGATATTAAAAATGATGAAAATTCCATACTAAAGTTAAAAATATACCATTTGTGTAATATGAAGATTTTTTTTTAAAAATGAGTGGTATTTTTTCATTTTCATCATGATTATTCTTTTTCATTTGATATGAATGACATTTTTATATTTCCCAACAAGTGTGTTTTCGTCATTTTAAACCAATAATATTTTAAGCATTTCAAGTAAACGAATTTTTGTTATTTTGTATAAAGGGTAATTATGTCATTTTGGGTTAAGAGAAAAAAAATCATTTTGTTCAAAGTTAATTTTTTTCATTTTGCACAACATGTATTTCCCCATTTTTTTTATGGGAGCATTTTTGTCTTTTACATTAAGGGCATTTTCGTCATTTTACGCAAGGGTATTTAAGTCATTTTTCGTCATAGGAATTTTCAGCTATTTTAGCCAAAGGTAATTTTTTCATTTTGCGCGAATGTATTTTTCATCATTTTGAGCCGAGGATATTTTCATCATTTTGCTTCAAGGGTATTTTTTCGTATTTCTCACCATGGGTATTTTTGGTGATTTTTTTTTAATTGTTTATTTGTACCAAGGGTATTATTGTAATTTTGCACAAACGGTATTTTTCGACATTGTACGATCATTTAAGTGAAGAGCATTAGCTACTCTAAATTAAGGGTCATTTTGTATTAGGGGTATTTTGTCATTTTATACTTATGGTATGCAAACTATATTCCTTAAAAAAATTGGTCTACTTTTGGCCCAGAAGTTTCATCATTTGTCTTAGGCTTTCTAAATGGTGATCGTAATATAGTTGGTCTCAATAATACGTTCATTGTTCTGATTCCTAAAGTTAAGTCTCACATCCGTATGACTGAATTTCGCCCAATCAGTTTATGCAATTTTGTCTATAAGTTGATTTCGCGAATCTTAGTCAACCGTTTGAAGATAGCTCTTCCCTCTGTTATCGATCCATCCCAAAGTGCATTCCTAAAGGGTAAACTTATTACGGATAACTCAATTGCGGCCTTCGAAGCATTTCATAGTATGCATGTGGGTTCTCGGGGAGCAGGCCAACATTGTGCTTTAAAATTGGATATGTGTAAGGCGTTCGATAGAGTTGAATGGCGATATTTGGAGTTAATGATGGAAGCTATGGCCTTCCCGCCTCGCTTTCGTGTACTGATTATGACATGCGTGAGGACCGTTACTTACCGTGTTCTTATTAATGGCAAACAGTCTGAATACATTACGCCTACGCGGGATCTTCGCCAAGGTGATCCTCTGTCCCCTTTCCTCTTTATTATACGTGTTGAGGGGCTTTCCGCCATGTTCCGCAAAGCTGAAACGGAATCACTCTTTCATGGTATAAAATTCGGACGAATGGGGCCTTCTTTAACCCCCATCTTTTTTTCGCGGACGATTTACTCCTCTACTTTGAAGTATCCTTGGAATATTGTTCGTTTATTAAGGATTTACTAAGTGACTATGAAGTTGCATTTGGGCAGTCCATCAATTTTGATAAATCTTCAATGTATTTTAGTAGACTTTGATGCATATACAACAGTGGCATTATGTGATAATTTGCGAGTTCGTCTTGGTCAAGGAAAGGGAACCTATCTAGGACTTCCCTATTTGATAGGCCGGAACAAGAGAAAAGTCTTCTCATATATCAAGGATCGGGTTTGGAAAAAAACTCCACGCGGATGGAAAGAAATTTTTTATCTCCGGTGGGCAAAGAGGTTCTCATTAAATCGATTATTCATGTCATTCCGACTTATGTTAATGCAGAGCTTCTATATTACTCGGTCCATTCTCGATGATATTATGGTTATGATTCGGCAATTCATATGGAGTAAAGGTGGCGGTGAACGGGGAATTCACTGGATTTCTTGGAGTAAATTATGTTTACCAAAATCACGTGGCGGTTTAGCTCTCAGGAACATGCATCAGTTTATTCTTGCGTTGCTTGCAAAACAAGGTTGGAGGATTATTCAATTCCCGAACACTCTTCTTGCTCGAATCATGCAAGCAAAATACTTTCGGCACGGTGGGTTTCTTGATGCAGGGGACGTGGTTCCCGTCCTTCAACGGTATGGCAAGGACTTCTTAAGGGTTGAGAAATATTTTGACTCGGTCTGTGTTGGCGTATTAGGAGTGGAAGTGGTGTTCGTATATGGAAAGACCCATGGCTGCCGCTACCTTACACTTTTCGGCCTTCCACACATAATGAACATCTTCTGCCGATGCCTTGGTCCATGACATTATTTTGCCATCTCCATACCACTGGAATGAGCCTCTGATCCAAGCAATATTTTTACCTCATGAAGCCGAGGTAATCCGTACAATTCCTCTAAGTGAGGTTCATGGTGGTGATCGACTAGTGTGGCACTTTACCAAGAATGGATACTATAGTGTTAAATCAGGGTACAAGACTGCTATGGATGTGCAGCTACGTTTGACAAATGTTTCAGAATCATCCTCCTCGGCTATGGAGGAGAAATTCTGGAAGGATATATGGCGTGTTAAAGTTCCACCCCGACTGCATCATTTCCTTTGGCGAGCTTCTTCGGATAATCTATCTACGACATTTAATTTGTCAAGACGAATATCCATATCTAGGGAATGTACATCGTGTCATGATCCCAAGGAAATAGCGGCACATTGCATTATTTAGTGTCCTTTCGCCTTGCGAGTTTGGTCCTTCTGGGATAGAAGTCAAATTTGACTAAGCTTAGGCATTAACTCCTTCAAGGACATATTCCACTTCATCTTGCAGACACCTTTCTATGGAAGAAGCTATATTTTTCGCCTACCTGGCCTGGTACATATGGAAGGATCGAAATGCTTTTGTCTTTGATTCAAAGCGTAGGCCCCCAATAGTTGTTTTCAATGATGCTTTGGCTGCTGCGGTGGAGTTTTGGAACCTGCTTGCGGCCACCAGCGTTCCATCCCCATCACCGAGCTCCCACCCTGCTGTATGGTCTCCAGACTCCGGCACCATTTGTCAAAATTAATACGGATGGGTCTTGGGCTAACGGATTTGCGTCATATGGTTGCATTGCTAGAGATCATACTGGAGTTCCACTCATTGCAGCTTGTGGGCAACTTCAGCAATGTGTTAATGTAGCTCACAGTGAGGTCTTGGCACTCATTGAAGGCCTAAAAATTGCATCTTTACTGGAGTTGCGATCTTTTTTCTTGGAAACGGATAGTTTAGTTGCCCTCTCTCATCTCCGCAGCTTGGAAGACGACCTTTCGGATATGGGTAATCTTGTTGATTATGCTAAGGCTCTCATTGATTATTTTGATTTTGTTTACCTGCTATTTGTTAAGCGAGATAGGAAAAAGGTGGCTGATTGTCTGGCTTGCCATGACCATAATTTTCCTACTATGATGTGGACTTGTCGTTTTCCGATGGATGTAATGTCTGCGATCTCCATTGATCGCTTGATTCATTTTTAATGAAGTATGCACCCATACTGGGTTTTTTTAAAAAATGCTTTAGAGCTTTTGAAACGCTCATCCAAACCAGCATTAAGAATTTACTAAATCTAATTTTTCTAGTATTGTGTGAACCTTATTTCACCTTGAATAAATTTAAAATGTCTTACCGATATATAAGTATGAGTTTTAGTCTCATAGTTATTTCAGAATATTTATTTTAACATAGTGAATTCAATTGTCAAATATATGTTCCTGAGTGTTGTTAGATTCATAAATCACGTCACAAAGACACAAACTAGTGAACATGGATTGTGATATATTCCTAAACCCGTAAAAACAGACCGTGATATATTAAATGTATGCGGACAGATCATGTAATTTTTTCCTAGTATCACACGATGATAGGAAAATTTGGCAAAAAATCTTATGTCCCCGTTCCTGTCCCTAGCCAATCACAATTCACCCTATGTATATATAGTTGGAAAAAATATTTATATAGTAAATTCTGATTGGTTGGGGACAGAGGATTTTCACCCGAAAAATTCACCTATTTAGAGCAAGTATAAGCGCCGCCACCATAAGAGACCACGATGGGATGTCATATAGCACAGCTCTCTCGAAGACATTATGTGAAAATTAGCTCATGGAGCTCATATCCTCTCAAAATTAATTAGCTATTAGCTTATAAGTTGTTTGAATCTTCCTTAGAGACTCAATGTGAGACTTTATATTTTAACACTCCCATCACATCGAGGTGGTGATTAATTTGAAGGCCCGTGCCCTTCTTGGGTCACACAGTGACAGTTCAATGCACGTTGCCCTTCTTGGGTCGTACATGAACAATTAGAGCCCACACATCCCGCCTAAGGGTCTGCTCTGATACCATAAAAGATTTGAAGAAAACATATATATTTCACTCTTACAAAATAAAGAACTAATACATAGGTATTTATACATGTGTTCCTATGCTACATTAGTTAACTACCAATTATACCATACTACACACTATTTAAGTAACTAGTATATTTTAGGTAGAAACTAATTAAGTAATGTCCTAGGTATTAATTAGACACTTCCTAATTAATTAGATAATCATAAATTGAAACTTCCAATACATTGTTTTGAAATGCAGAAGTTGTTGACCTCCTTGGGTGGAGGGGGTATTCTGTTTGCTCCAAGCCTATGGTTTCAAAGATATCATGTTGAAAGTAGTCGCATATAGTGACGGATCTAGTATGGCGGCAGCGGGGTCATTTGATTTTTTTTTTTTTTTTTTAGTATATATAAAGTATATTTTGTTTCATTTAGATGATAAATGTATAAATGATCTCACACAAATCGCCGTGTGCTCCCCAGTGTTATCTATTCCTGGATCTGTCACTGGTCGCATAGGATTTTAGTTAAGGTCTTGAAGGAGTAAATTATCGGTATCATTTGACATTTTGAAAGATTCGGCAGTTAAATATTTTGATATTGAAATAGCTATTTTAACTTGAAATAGTTATTTTGCATTACAACTGTCGAATTTTTTAATTCAATAACTCAAAAATATTTGCACATTGTTAAAGATTTATTCCCCCGCATGTCAACCGCCTCGATTGTATAATCACACCGATAAGTCAGATTATATATATACCTGAAAAGGAATTATTCTTCCATCTTCTATATCTCCGGAATATGTAAAGTGTTAGCCCAATACGAATAATTTTCTTCCACAAGTAGCTATAATAGATTTCTCAAATTTCCTCCACCCGATGTACTATTAGTTAATGAATACTATTTTTACCTTTCAAAAGAATAATAATTTTCATATAATAAAATATTGATTAAAATTGATCCAATTCCTGCGCTCTATTGAGCAAAGCAATGGACATTTTAACACTGGCAATCTCTTATTTTTTTATTTTTTATTTTTTTTTTTTTTTGTGAAAAATTTAGATTTTCATTATATCATTTCTGACATTACAAGAGTGACTATTTACAGGGGAACTTCCTCCAGCCACACTCTATCATAAGGGACATTACAAATCATTTTTTGCTAATCTCTAAGCCGATGTATTACAGTTTCTTGGTGTAAATATAAGCTCCCTACATGAGAATCCATTTATAATTTTTCTGATATAATGAATGAATTCTCTATCTACTGCCAACACTGGCAATCTCTCGAGCAATACATTTCTTCTTCTTTTTTTTATCTTTTTTTTGAAAAAGAATAGCGCAATTGTCTCAAGTCCCGACTATGTTTACTTCTTTTTGAAACAATATCGTTTTCTTTGACTTCCTCTCTTAAACATTTCCAAAGGACTAAGTCAATATAGGACCAGCCATATGACCAATCTAGAAACATCCTTGGTCCCACAATAAAGACTCTTTCTTAATTCTTTGTTAGCCTCAAAGTGTTGTCCAAATTTTTGATGAAAATAAATTCATATGAAAAGAGCAGTCTGACTCTCAGGGACGAAGCCAGGAATTTGGTGTTGGGGGGCGAAATTGATAAAATTCTTGGGAGTAATAAAAAAAGGCAAAAAAATAATTCTTGAGGGGGAGAAACTGATAAAAAATTTCAAAATTTTCCAAAATACACATAAAATTTCGATAAATAGTAGTATTTTTAAAAATTTAGCGGGGGCGCTGGGTGCCTTCGCCCCTGCTGACTCTGCCTTCCCTGCAAACACGCAACAAAAAAAGAAAAGGAAAAAGTGTTTTTTCTTTTTCTGGAGAGGATGAAGTATTGAATATAATCCATTGAGTATGCAATACTTAAGTCTTCTTGATGAAAATAATAGGAAAAAGAAAATAAAATATAAACATAGGTACACCAAGTAGGGTTGTCAATAGGTTTGGACTGGTCCGAACCTGACACGCTCAACTCAAAAATTATGTGAAGTGAGTTGAGTTTGAGTCCAGCATAAGCTAAATATTCAAGCTCCACTTTATGTGAGTTGAACGTGAATTTGTCCCCCGTTCAATCTGCTCAAGGCTCATATTAAATAACATAATTAAAAGTATTATATGTATTTTTATAAAAAGGAACGTGATATATAAAGCGCAATAAATTATAAAATGTAGAACATTTGTAACATTTTATTCGTTTATTAAAAAAAGAAAAACCAGGCAGACGTAAAGATAATGTAAACAGGCCTCCTAGAAACTATTTTGCCTATGGAATGTCTTCCACTTGGGTCAGAATAAGAGCCAAAACGAACTGACAACTTCGATAGAACATCTTCTACTGAAAAGCTACATTGATGGGAACCAAATACTAAAAAGGGGCCGAAACAAGAAAATTATGGATTTTTTTTAAACTTTCCTGCACTCTTTTAGTTTGTAGTTCTAAAAGGTTGAAGCAATTTCTTGTGAATTTGTTCTTTTTTGTTTCAAGCCTTGAGGATGTTTTAACCCTTGGGTAGACACCGATTTTGGTTTATTATTATTTTTTCAGATTTATATATATATATATATATATATATATATATATATATTTGTTGTCAAATGGAAAAAGTGTCAATTTATTGTTTATTAACAACATTGCATCTTAAAAAATCACGCGGTAAATAACAATAATGTATAAAAATTATATTTTAATACTACCTCCATTCCCTTTAATATAAGATTTTCATTACATGTTACGAAAACTAAGGAAGCAAAAAATAAATTGTTTGTTTAATCAAAATATCAATACTACTCTCTTAAATAAAATTAGTGGTATACAAGTCATATTTAATAGGGGTGTTCATGGTTCGGGTTGGTTCGGTTTTACACATTTTTTAAACCAAACCGAAATATTCGATTTGAAAATTTTGAAACCAATCCAAACCGATACGTTCGATTTGTATCGGTTTGGTTTGGTTTGCTTTGATTTTTCGGTTTTCTAGAGATAAAAATATATTAATTATAAAGTAAAAATAGAACAATTTTTTTATATAATTACTTAACTGATAAAAATATAAAAGAAATAAGACTATTGTTTTCACAAGTTAAACACAATAAAGAACAAAATAATGAAAAATAAATTCTCAATATAAAAATATAAAAGAAATAAGACTATTGTTTTATATAATTACCTAGCTACTAAAAATATAAAAAAATATGTCTTGTTTTTTCACTAGTTAAACACAACAAAAAACAAATTAATGAAACATAAATTCCTAATCTTGATTCTTGAAATTCAAACAAATTACTGAAAAATTATCCTACGAGAAAAAAAGCAAAAAAATATACAAAAATTACACCATTATTACTTTCAAAGTAAAACAAAAACTTCAGATGAATTTAAATCATATACAACATATGGCTCTTCAATCTCTTACTTTAGCATTTGAAGAACTTGCTTGTCATAGTATAAATAAAAAGTTCAATATGTTTAATCGCAATAGAGTTATTTAATATATATTTATATTGTATAAAAAACTATTGATGTAATTTTTTACGGAAGAAATATAAAATTACTAGGAGATTTAAAGGGGAAAAAAGACATCTTTTCAGCTCTCGTATTTAGTCATCATGTTATACTCTGTTGTATCAGCTTGGAATTATATTTTAATTTCTTACACGAAAAAGAAAAAAAGAAAAGAAAATTGTTAATTTTTCATTCTTAGTTGCATAAAAGCTTAATTGTTTATAAGATAGAATACAAATTCACATGTGAAAAGGAAATTTTATTAAAAATGTACAGGCAAAGTCTATAACAAATTAAAGGGAAATCTCAAACGCTCCTCGTTTACAATGCATCTAATATTTTCTATCCTATTTCAAAACCAAATTAATTATCTAGATGATAAAAAATTATATGACCTATGAAAGTTTATATTATTTTAATTAGGTTATGCGAAAGGTCTTTTTATAAAAAAATTATTGTGGATTGATATGATTCAATTATAAAAAGCTCGATCTGTTTGCTGGTAACATAATTGCATTATACAATATTTAATGGGTTGTTAAAATATTTGACTTTCCAAAATTATCTTTCTTTTTTTCTAGAATTACCAAAATGATTTAGAACTTGCTTCCCTAAAAACTTAGGTGACATATTCATGAATGATTATAATTTCTTTTGGATTTGATGTGATAAGATTTGATGATGTAAACAGACATGTAGGATGTTAGTCCACCTCAAGATGGATTTGGCAAATCCGTCCAGTCTAAAAATATTTGGCCCAAACAAAACACGCAATATCTAGCCGGTTATGAAAAAAAACTGTCATTCTAAGGTGATGCCCTCACATTATTAAGCCCAGTCTCAAGTTAGTTTTTATCAAAACAACATGATTTACATGGTATTAATTTTTAAGCAGCTATTTTGGCAAGGACGAATTCTCCAGAATTCGTCTTCGATGAAGGACGAAATCCAGGAACCCATCTTTGACTGATGTGGACAAAATTTCACCACCTCAACTAAAGACAGATTTCTAGAAACTGTCCATCATTAAAGACGAATTCTTGGAATATGGCCTCCCTTACCCAGATTTTACTCTAACAAACTCTAGTCAGCTTGTCCAGGTCAACTAAGAACGAATTCCAAATATCCGTCCCTTCATTGGATCTCCTTACCCTAACAAACCCTAGCCATTCCAATTCGTGTTTTTAATCTTTTTTTAACAAGACAACGATGGATTGAAATCCTTCAGTCATTACCTTAATTATACCCTAACAACCCCCACCGTATCCTGAATTTTATTTTATTTTTAGAACAAATGTATAGTATCTCTTTGAAGCTGATACTACAAAAGTGACAACAAATCTGATCTTATTCTCGACAATATTAAACATAAAGATATAAATGTATACGACTGGTTGAGCCAATACAACAAGGAGCAATGGTTACGACAGAGGAAATCACTACGAATGCACGACAACAAATTTGTCTGAATCCCTGAACAAAGTTTTGAAGTCCAAAGCATTACCTTTGAAAGCTTTGGTGCACTATTTTACTATACACAGGGAATATGCAATGAGCTGCAATTTTCATTCCCACAGTGTTGGGAATCAATACAACGCTTATGAGTTTAAATCTCTTAGTTTATCTGTGAAGACATGCCATCTACACCGTTTTCTCACCAGAAGGAGGACATGCTAAGGAAGGAAAAACATATAAAGTGGTATTGAAAAATTTTATTTGTGATTGTGATAAATAGCCCACTTACCCTACGTTTTGCTCACGTCCTTGCAGTTTGCAAAAACATCTGAGAGGATGCATCAACATATATTTCGGTTTGTGCATTCGCTGCAGTACTACAAGACATATGAATCCGTCCTACATCCAGTATCTAATGAGAACTTTTGGGGACCAGTTCCATTCAAAATGGCCTATTGCCCACCTATCATGAAAGGTTCAAATTCAGGGGAAAAAAAATCTAGAAAACACAATGCCTATGGACAAGGAGAACAGTTCAACCCCGATACCAAAAGTGTGGGCAATGTCACCAAATTGAGCACAACCAAAAGAATTTGAACTAGTAGCTCCTGTTAATTGAATTTACTTTATTGATGTAATTTCAAATTTGTTGTTCACTTTCATAGTATCGACTTTAACAAAGTTATATAGTTTTCGACCACTTTAATAAAATCATTATTTAGATTTCAATTATTGTATCTATGCCAATTTGTTAAAAATTTACGTTTGCAACGCCTTTCGTACTTGAAGAATTTTATCAAGTTGTAATATGATTTTGTAAGTAGGACTATTGTTTTGCCGTTTATGTCTGGTTAAAAAAATATTAAAAACACGAATTAGGTTGGCTATGATTTGTTAAAATAAAATTAGGGTACGGACGTACGGGTTCCATGAATCCGCCTCCAACGGCGTGGACAGACTAGTTGAGGACGGATGACGGATATCAAGAATCCATCTTCAATGAAGGGCGGATTCCAGTCCTTCACTGACGTAGTGAAATTTTGTCAAACAGCACAGAAAAATACTTCAATCAAAGTAATCACGATATATGCATCTATATTGTGCAATCTCTTAAACTAGACACATCTGAAGAACACTCTTGAGACAAACTCAAAAGTAGAAAATATAGTTTCATTTCTCCAGGGCAGAAATCATCGTCCCAGGTTCTTTTGTCAAAACTCTCAACAAAACGAGAAACAAGAGTGCAAGGAAGTCGGCTAATATACAAATAGCATAAATCCTAGAAGCAAGCTCATGAAATTATAGATCTGGGAAAACATGTTCAACACCCAAATAAACCACAAAACATGCATTCGTCTGATAGAAGTTTACAATCAAGAATTTTCTGGCAACCAAACATCAATATCAGCAATCATGATCTTCCTATTTTTTGTCTCAAATGGCAGCCTGGCTCAGTTTCAGATTTTCTGGCATCTAGGGTCATACTAGTTGTAATATGAATTTGAGAATCAGTACAAGATGACTGACTCCTTAAGTTCAAAGCTTTATGATTCAATCTCCTTTTCATCATATCAGCAATCATGATCTTCCTATTTGTGTCTCAAATAGCAGCATGGTGTATGGCCCAGATTCAGATTTTCTGGTATCTAGCGTCATACTTGTAGTAATATGAATTTGAGAATCAGTACAAGATGACTCCTTAAGTTCATAGCTTTATGATTCAATTTCTTTTTCATCATCACTACTTACAATAATATGTTAATTGTTTTATTATTCACAATCTACAAATGAACAGACCTTTAAGACTACAAATTAATTCGATTATCAAGAACCTGGTCAAGAAAGTAGACAGAAGGAAGAGTATTCCAGTCTCACAATGTGTCTCAGAGAAAACCCGAACAATAGGTCAAACATGCTATGGGTACAGAATCCAAAATGTCAAGTGTGAAAAGAGAATAAAAGTCAAAGGCATCACAATCGACAAACATCAAAATGAGATGCATTCTCAAGAAATGTTATATATCCACATAAAAGTTCAAATGCACAATAAACTGCAAAGAATCAGAAAGTTTAAAATTCAAATACTTGATAATTACTAGGCAGCGTCTCAATATTCCAGATTGAAAACTTGAACTGTAATTGTAACTGTACTGCAAGTTGGATATGGTGAAAACCCAACTTCGCACCATGGAAAGGACATTTACTGCCTTCGGGTACATTTACCATTGGGTTTATCTGCCGAAGCAAGTAGCCTTAACCATATGTGCTAACAGGTAAGCCCGAAGGCTATTCCAATCCCTGTAGCGGGAGATCCCAACCATTTCTCCTTTCTACAAACACAAATACATTCACGATTGATGTCAAGCGCGGACCTACACCTAGGGCGTCCTTGCCTCCCCCCAAATTTCAAAACTATTTATATTATAATCCCTCAAAGTTTAATCCCCCCCCCAAAACAACATTTCACACCTTGGGCCCAACCCTGGTTGACGCCATCAAGGTCCATTTCCCTCTACTAGTTTAGCACAAGTGTCCAATATGAGCAGATATAATGGACCACTTAAAAGCACAGATATTCCGCTTATACATATAAGAAAATATAACACTTAAATATCGTATCCCCGTACCCGTGTCCGAATTTGGGGAAGTGTTCCTTTATTTTAGATGTTTAAATACCTGACACCTAAATACATACCCGTACCCGACACCCGTACCCGTACCCGAGTAACATAGCACGTCAGCATATAGAGTGGTAGGGTTAAAGAAAGAACATCCATAACTGCCAAGAAAAAATGGGAACTTGGTTGCAGGAATCAGTAGCTTACTCTGGAAACTGCCATAATAATGCAAAACTACAGTAACTTACACAAAGCAAGATAGAGCAGTAAACTATTCAGAAAGCAAGAGGTCTCTCGGCATGCATGATGAACTTGACCAAGAAACAGACAGAAGAAAAAACACGGATACTTACAAGAGTTCAACTGGCATAAACTCATGCCCTGAAAATAAGAGGAATCAATATCAGAACCAACGTCTAAAAGAAAATTAACAGGAAAATGTATCTGAAGAAGTGAACAGCACCAAGTCAGAAATGCTGACTCACCTTAACCCCTCCAGAAGAGCAGCCAATTATCTCCAATGTGATATTCCTCCACATAGGCCAATCATAGATCACAAGGCAAGTTCATTAGAATTTATACGGAGAAGGTAGAAAATATATTTGTAATACAATCAAACAAATTTGAATTACGAAGCATTAACAAAAATTTGAAAATGTAAGAGAAACACAGAATGTGAAACTCTCTCTTATGAAAAGGAAAGCAAAGGATGCACAACCAGAAGCCCACAAATATAATTCCACAAAACTTAATCCATGAATCTAGAAGGACAGTTAGCAAACAAAAGAAGAGCAAAGTTTCAGTCATGTTAGAATAAGCTCCTAACAAACAAACCAAGATACCTTCTCCAGGTTGCCTTTAAAGCATCTAAAGCACTCAACGGTTGCTTCATAACAGTGATCTGATCCTGAACGAAAAATTCAATTAGACTCTCCAGGACCTAAATAATTCAGAATGAAAAGCAGATACATAATAGAATAAAGCCATGCATAAGAAAACTTATAAAAAGAATAACTATCCTCAAAAATCAATCACAGCAGGAAAAAAAAATAGAAAAACAGCTTTCTAGTGCAATTTTTTTTCCTATTTACAGGGATTTATTTTCTACCAATCTACTTCTGAGGAGTTTGTAAGGCCTGCAAATAGAGCAGCAGGTATTGTTTCCAGAATACAATGAGAAATTCTAACCGGAGAGAAAATGAAGGAAGAAAACCTATTCAAACAGTTCTTAATGGTCAACATTAAGAATTAGTACAAGGTAGATACGCCTTTGGCAAGTTATCTTACAATAGAAACAGAAAACATTCCACTGACAGAACCGCCAAGAATGAAGTTCCTCCTTGCCAAGCACCATTTCCAAAGCTCTTATAGCAAGAACAGAGAAGAGATAGATTAATGCCCAGTGATTATAACTGAATTAAATTTATAGCATATCATAATGTACAATATCTATCTCAACAGCATTTCTGTAGTCAGAAAATCAGTATCATTGTTCACTTGCCCGTGATGAAAGGATGGCCCAATGCTTGTGACACTGTAATCCTTTTATCAGGATCCAACGCAAACACTTTCTCAAAAAGATCCTTAAAATGCGCCAACATCTTTGGATCCTCACCAGGAGAACCCACAATCAAAGTCCCCATATCTTTTGGTTTAACATTAAGAATAAGCCTCTTTATAGCCTGCCAGAATAGGATAAATTACTTACTAATGAACAGGTCTAAGAATCATTAAGCCACTAGAGGGGCAATTATTAACAGAATGTGTGTCCAATAAATATACATAAAGGCTTACCTTCTTTGTGACAGGATCTTCCTCAGTGGCAAGAAAATTCAAATCTTGGTCAAAATGATGGTCGGTAAACGCTCCCTGTGGTGAAAAAGACCCATGGTGAGAAAAGTTACCTATTCTGCAAATAAATGGCCTTAACATTTCAGGCCTCACAGTTAGGAAAAATAAACAATTGAGCTTGCACTTTCAATGCAGTCTCTAACCTTACGAAGCATCTTCTTAGGAAATGGACCCTTTAGTTCCATATGAAGCCGAAGCATGTCATTATTTGTAGGACCAGGAAAGAGAACTTTACCCGTGTAAAGTTCAAACAAGCAGCAACCAACTGACCACATATCCATGGGATGATCATAAGGCAATCCAAGAACTGGTTATGATAAAGAATCAAGATGTTAGCAGCTCAAATAAGCAAGAGGTACAACTATAGTTCGAAAAGAAAACAACAAGATAGATATCCAGAAAAGAGAACGTCAATAATCTATCTTACTTATCTCAGGGGCACGGTAAAAACGGCTCACGAGGTATGGAGTAATTTCATTTTTACCAGCAAACATGGCATTACCGAAGTCGCATAGTTTCAAGACATTCTTTGCTTCACTTTACCTGGGGAAAGGCACAAATGTAGATTAGTATTAACCAAAGATTAAGGAAAAGAAGACAAATAGGAAGAGAAGAAGCGAGGAATGACTTCAAAGAGTAATTGTGCTTACCAGCATGTTATCTGGCTTTATATCACAGTGAAGAACACCACAATTTTTTAAATGCTTCAGTGCAATAAAAAGTTGCTTTGCATATGTTCTTACAGCAGTTAACTTGAGTCCAATATTACGTCCAAACTTCTTCAAAACCTCCCGGAGATTCATATGAAGTGACTCAAAAACTAAACAGAGGTGATTCCGGTACTTAAAGGTGGAAATAAATCGAACACAATGACGCTTATTCTCAGGATCTGCACCCACCAACTTCTTCAATATGACCAGTTCATCCATACCAGCCTTATACCTACGTAACAAAGTGAAAAGAATAAATTAGTGCTTGTTCATTGGACCAACATACTGAATCACCCACCAAAAACATCATCAAACCCAAGAAAAAAAATTACCCACATGGTCTCGTTACTGCGTATAATTTTAATTGCCACTTCTTCCAGGTCGCCAGGTTTGGCCTTCAGATCCTTTGCACGAACAACTGTGGAAAAGACACCTTTACCATGTGCAGCTATAATTTCGTATCGACCATCAAGTATTTCCCCAAAACGATAGCCTGCGTCCAAGAAGATGAAGAAAATAATAAGACAGACAAGAATTTCAATTCATTGAACCAGCTACAATATGAAAAGGTCCAACAGGTCTTAAGTTGGTCACTCATTGAATTTTATCCTCTAATTAAAATGAGAGAAATTTTGGTTGTCACCCCAACTTGTTCTTGTCAACAATTAATTAATTCAGACAGAATATCAGAAATTAATTCAGTGGCAGTACATCATGAGAATCATAGAAAATACATGCATTTTCTACAAGGGACATGCATAGTGCAAAGACAGTACCAGAAGAGGACAACATAGCAAAAGGACAAGAATAAATACGGAGGAGGAATCTTAAAGAAATCCCGTAGTATCCGTAAAGTGTTACTGGGCTTTACAGGGCACTTACTGTAGTATCCTTCTGAATCATCCCAATTGTCATGTAGGCCACTTCTTTCAATAGCCAAGACATCGCCTTTGCCCTGGAGAAAATTTTGCAAAGCAAAGCAAAGTTACAAGAACTGCAAAAATGACCTGTGAAAATCATACAAGGCACTGTAAATTCAGATGGCAAAACTGGATATTACAGTCTGAAACTACAGAATCTCAACATCTAAACATAAATGGAAAGGAAAAACTTCCAATTCAGACCAAGAGGCTTGGAAACCTGCCAAGAACCAAGAGGCACAAGACTTACAGTTTTACGTACGCCAGCAGGGGACTCTCCAAATATATCATCACAGAACATATCAGCTGACCTTTCACTCTGCTCTTATAAAGACTTCATCAGTTGTAATTAAAAAGATACTGAACATTTGAATACGAGGTAAAGAACCGACACGACCCAAGGACAAAAAACTATCCAAAGATTATGAAGAAACCAAAGCATTTTCAGAAGAATTAGAAATTTCTAGATATTTAGAAATTAAGACTAACCTTTGGAGTACCATCCCCAAGTCCTCCAGCGTCAAAAGATTTCTGAGTAGCAGAAAGTCCATTTGCTTGAGGAGATTTTCCAACGGAAAAGGAAGGGTCAGCAACAAAGTCATCTGCAACTTCATTTTGACCATCAACAACTTCAGGAACAATATCAGCAGTAGGTGGTGTCACAGAGTTCAGTTCTACTTGCTTCTTGGCTGTTGAACAAATAACGAGCCTTAGAAAGTCACATTAAACAAACAGGCACATAAGACATAGGTTCATCAAGATAGATGCATATGATGAAATAAATTTAGATTTCTTTCTAATAAATTGACTGGTAAGATTTTACCAAAGAAATACTTGGTGCCTTTTCAAAAAGTATATATATCAAAACCACCATTCTAGATGTAAATAAAACCCAACTTCTATACGAGCATACCCACAAGAAATGAAAGGTTCATAAATAAATAAAACCAATAACTAAATAGAGTAGAAGATAATAGAATAGAAGAGATGTAACCCAAAATCAATAAATAAATAAATAAAAGAAAAACGCACAAGGCCTGGCTGTACCTTCTATATTAGTGTTGGAAGGCTGCTGCAAATTCGGACTTTTATATTTTTCAAGTATGGCTTGCCTTAGCCTTCTACTCTCCTCCTTAATTTTTTCAACATCATCTTCTTCCTGTTCTGCAAGTTGCACTTCAATTCTTTCTTCATATGCTTTTTGTTCCTCTTCATCTCTGTAATCAATAAATGGAATACAACAAAAAAAAACAAAAAAAAGGAAAAACATCATTGGCTACTAACATACGAAAGGCACACCCCACTTCCCCTCCCAAAAAAAATTGAAAAGAGAAAACACACGAAAGCAATGTACCTTTTAAGCTTCTCACTGTCCCTTTCAGATAAATTTTGGTCAGAATCGGCAGCATTTTCTCTACCATCACTTTCTCTAGGTCTATTCCTGCGATCTGTATCATCATATCTCCAACTCCTGGGATTGTCGTACCTATGTCGACCACCATAATTATCATCTAAATCATCATATCCATGATGCCTAACAACCCTGCCATTCTCTCTCCCCCTATCTCTATCCCTAATTCTATCTATGTTGCTCTCTCTGTCCCTGCCTCTATCTTTACTGCTCTCTCTGTCCCGTTCCCTCCTTTGCCTTTCCAAATCTCTGTGCATATATCTCCCCCCTCTCTTTCCCTTTCCCTTTCCCTCTCTTTATCTCTTTCCCTCTCTCTTTGTCGAGTATGTTCCCTCTCTCTTGACCGATCCCTATCCACCTCTCTGTTGCCCTCCCTAACTCTCTCTCGGGCTTCTCGGCTGTGATGCCTACCGACCAGACTAGCATGCCTGTTATGACTAGAACTGGGCTCTCTTTCCTTATCCCTCAACAATTCCCTGCTCTTGTGTCGCAGATCCCTGTCAGGTTTAACCGCTCGTTCATCATCTGAATCACTCCTATGTCCTCTCTTCGAATAATAGGCATCTTCTCTTGGTGTGTCTGATTGTGACACTTCATGGAAACTACTCTGAGATCGAGATCTACGCCTAGACTGACCAGGAGACTTCAAACGGTTTGTACCATGATCCTCTTCATGGTGCCTGATAAAAGGGGGAGAGTTTGAGGTATCTCTTTGCTTCTTGCCCCTACTTTCAGATGACAAAGCATTCCTCTCATCTTTTAGATCATTTCCAACAGCATAGTTGTTACTTGTTTTCCCATGTTCTTCAACAGATAAGGCATCTTTAAAATATTTATTAACTAAATCCCTGCTAGAGACATGGTCAGTTCTTGACTTCTGCTCCCGATTGAACACATTTTGCTTCTTTCTACCATTACCCTTACTCCCTTCTTCATCTGTTATATCCAAGTCTAAAGCTCCAATACTTTTACTTTTTCTATTGATAGTGTCTACGTCTTCTTCGGACACATCAACCCCCTGCAAAACAAACATTAGAAATCAAATAATTAAAAGCACAACTTCGGTAAACTAGCCAAAGGTAAGCAAAACTTTGCAATAAATTACAACATGATGCCAGTTCTTACAAATCCATTCGAGAGCCAATAGTCTTCAGGAATTGCCTAGAGCAACTTTTGCCCGGAATAAAATGTAAAAGTGGAGATGCAAAGCTCTGGAATGTATTCAAATTCTCACGTCTGGTCGTGAAAAACATGTCTAAAGAATGTTCAGAACACAGCATTACAGGACTACCAATTATAGAATAAAATTAGCAACTGAAATTATAAATCTCAAATTCAACAAAATGATAAGATTCTTGGACAACATTCCCCTCCAAAGAGGATAAACAAAGGTTCCTTTCAAGATAACATTTAGAATAACTTTAATTTTGTATACTTTATCTGAGTCAACTGGCATACCATGGATGAAAAATCTCAGCCCAAACAAGGAATTCTCAAGAAAACAAACAAAAACAAAAGGCCCTGTAACAGGCTACATTAATCAGTAATAGCATGCTATATTACGTAAAAATAAAAAACAAAGATTGATATTTTGAAATTTTTTTTTGTAAAATCTTCTCTGAAGAGAATGCATATTACTAAAATAAAATTAAAAAAAAAGAAAGAAAAGAAAAGAATTTAACTACCAGGAGGAGGATAGAAAGGAAGTGATCAATTTTGAACAGACCTTATTATTCGCACCGCTCTTCTCAACTTCAGAATCCAAATCGAAGCCTTTCTTCTTCGCCTCAACTCTCCCACGGCCGGCTTCTTCACCCTCCTCCTCAATGATTTCTCCTTCTTCCATATCATAATCAATCCCCAAACTTTCTCCTTTCACAACCGCACCAATTCCAACCATAACAGAGACATCATTACTCTCATCTTTCTGTTCTTCTTTTTCTACGATTTCAATCCCCGATTCAACTTCAGTATTATCCTCAACCTTATCTTGTTTCTTGCTCCTGTGGTCGCGGTGGTGGCGGTGCCGATGATGACGGTGGTGGTGGCGATGATGCTTACTTCGTTTCGAAGGTTCTTCGGAATCGTTCTCTTCTACGTCGGAGGAAGGAGAACGCCGATGCTTGCGACGAGTGGGTTCATTTGAGTCCTTCGCCATTGAATTGAGATTGAATTTTTTAATTGAATCGTTGAATTTGAAGAGAATTTGAGTTGAATTGATAGATATATCGAAAATTCTTGAGAGTTAGGGTTAGGGTTTGCAAAGTTATGGCAAAAACGCCTATTTCGTCCTAATTGATGTTTCTAAGAATCTTTTGAGTCCCAAAACATTTTTTTTTCCTTTTATATCCGGTATGTATTTACGTGATGCTTATAAGGTCCTTCCGTCCAATTTTTCGTTAATTTTCTATTAAGTCAGTCACGTGTCTCACATGTGATGCACTTTTTAAGGGCATTTCAGACATTTCAATATATTTTTCTTTAAAAAAAAAAATGAGTACTCCATTGTTAAACAAAATAACTATTTATACTCAATCTGAGTTAACTAAAATATAAAATATCTAAAGTCTAAACCACCATCACCACCATCGTCAACCAAAGAACTAAATCCACCCCCTCCCCCGCTCCATCTTGCTCCGCCCCCACCCTTTCCCCACCACCGTCAACCACCGTCACATCAACACTCTCACAAAACACAGCCTAGCTTCTTCTTCTCATCCCACGCGTCCCTTCCCTCTCTCCATTAATTCTCTCTCTCTCTTTCCACAAATGGGATATTGTTGAAACTGAGTTTCTTGAAACTTTCCTCTGTTTTTAGCCCACATTTCAAGTTCTTCAAGAATCCCCCAACTGAAGCTTTTTTTTGCTTTTGTTGGGCTTAATTCATACCAAAGATTCATACTTTTTAAGCATCTGAAGAAGCTTAAAATTGTGTTAGCAACAATGGCACCATCTTTTGACTGGTGGGTTGGCAAAGAGAAACACAAGGGAACACCTATAGAAGTGAAAATGGAGAACCTAATAATTGGTCCATGGTTGAACTTGAAGCCCCTTCTGAAGATGATGATTTTCGGAAACAAATGGGTTTCTTGATAATGGAGAAATAAAAATAAACTCAAACCCACAAAAATCTCACCATCAATGGAGTTCAACAAACAAATGGGTTTCTTGATTCTCATATGAGTTTTGTTTCTTTTCAATGAGGTTTGATGGATTTTTGTTTTAATTTTGAATTGTGTTCTTATTTCTCAATGTTCAAGATTTTTGTTTCTTCTTCAAGCTACCATCACAACACACCACAAAAAATCACGAGTCTCACCATGCCCTCAAAAGTTTTGTTCCATTGAAAACTTGGCGGGACGATAGCAAAGGCTTATGAGCTTCATATCCATGGTTGCGGGTTGGTGGGACCGTGTGGGGTGGGGAGAGGGAGGGAGGAAGATGGAGGTGGGGAGGGAATGGGTTTAGATATTTTATTTTTTAATTTATTTAAATTTAGTACTCATAGTTATTTTATTTAACAATTGAGTACAAAATTGTTTATTTAGATAAATATGTTGAAATGTCTGAAATACCCTTTAAAAATGACTCACATGTGAGGCACATGACTGTCTTGACGGAATCTAGACGAGAAAAATTGGGACGGAAAGGACCTTATAAGCATCACGTAAATACATACAGGATATAAAAGGAAAAAAAAATCTTTTGGGACTCAAAAGATTCTTAGAAACATCAATTAGGACGAAAAAGGTCGTTTTTGCCGCAAAGTTATAGCCACTACTGGTTTTTTTCTCTATTTTTTTCCTTCTTTTTTACTTCTATTGCGAGGTACGGTTGGCAGTCTGGTTCCTATGCGGAACAGTCCTTTTTCCACACCTGCGGAACAACTGGAGCCGTCGGATGATATTTTGAACGGGTCAGATCTGGAGAGAGAAGAGTTGTGGCTGACTTAAAAATAATAAATAAAAACTTTTCTCTCTCCAGATTTGGACAGTTAAAAAATCTCATCCGACGGCTTGGAGCGTGTTCCGCATAGGAGCCGGGAGCGTTGGCACGAGAGTTGATTTTCTTTAGGGAAATGGCTTATTATAGTCCTTTAACTTTGAGTGCAAAGTACATTATGGTCCTTAAAAGATTTACATTCGCCAATTCGAAGTATTTTTGTAGTGTGTAATTATGATGCGGAGAGCTATTATTTTCAATATCATCTTAATAAATCTCAGTCGTTAACTTTTTATTTAACGATGAAAAATATATATTTTTAAAATATATATACATTTAAAAATCTTCAAAAATTAGCTATTTTCTGTTTTTAATTCCAATCGTTAATCAAATGATTAGACTGTCAAGATTTATTAGCACAATACTGAGAGAAATGACCTCATAAATGCCTTTAACTTTTACCTATTTAACACAATCTTTAGTAAAAAAAAATTATAAATTTCATATATTCTCTCACAAACAATTTACTTTTACGTTTTCTGAAAATAAAACAAAAAACCCATTCAAATACACTAAAAGTCCCACCACGACCATTCTCCACTAGGCCTCTATGTTGTGCAATGGCCCGAGTCTATACTCTGTACACAATCTCGAGGATGATACGAATATGTTTCTATTTATCTGAAATTAAATATGTATCTGCTTAAAAGTATTTATACAAGTTTGGATACAAAATATAATAATATCTATTAAGACCTGAACTTGTTTTACCGTCGAGGTGTTGAAAGCATTTGGCTTGTTTGGTGCTCACTAATTTTATGTGTAGGTTATGATGTCTTATGTTTGGGTAATAATATGACCATATATAGATGTGTAGGGTAGTTCATGTGGATCTCAACTTTTGCATATGTATTATTAGTCGGAAATCATGCATGATATTTAAGGGTTTGTATGAAATGCAAAGAGAATGGGAGGGCAATATTTACTTCCTTTAAGGGAAGTAAATTCATTTACTTTATTTTTGTATGATATGAGGGCAGGAAAAGTAAGTCATAAGTAATTTTGATCATTAATTTTAATTATTTATTTTATTAAAATGACTATTTTACCTTGTAGAAAGAATTTGAGGGCTTCCTGAATTGGGCCGAAAGGTGTAGGATGAGAATGAGTGGAAGCAAATTGGGAAGGGGAGTTATCTTTCACATAAGTAAAATAGTCCTCCAATTTTGAAGGGGTAGTGATTTTATAACTAAATGACAAAATAAGGCTCCATTTGGACCGTCACTTTACACCTCAATTCTCCATTCTAATCCAATTTCAATGGAAAATTAAAGGTATGTCCAACCATAGTTTTCCAACTCCGTTAAATAGAAAAATTCATTCTCCCATCCGTTAGCAATGAACAGTGTAAAAATCACTCCCCTTTTTATCCAAAATATCGTCCAAACTCACCTTTATTTCCCATCAAACAATCGGTACATCTCTTCTCCTACCCTTCAACGCTATTTTAGTTGACAGTTTCACCTAAAGTAATGTGCCTAAGTTGACTGTAACATTTAATGAATTTAGGGGCTAAGTCGGTTTAACAAAGAGTGATGGGGTCATGTTGACAATACTAGATAAAGAAAAAATTGGTTAACTTGACAATTTTCCCCATCAATGTTATTATCAACTGAAGTATAACTACAAACTTGTTAAAAAAAACCTAATGTTCTTGCAGGTAAGTTGACAATTTCTCATTAATCATATGTAAGTTGACGGACACAATTTAATGTGGTCAGTTGACTTCCCAATTGTATGTAATTTATTCCAAGATTGAAGGGGGAGCCATGTTTCTTTATTCCAAGAATTATGTTCAACAACGAAGGTTATACCTCTCTCGCGCCTATTGGAAGGCTAGCTACGATATTGAGGAGACAGCTGCTAGAGATGATGGATTTGTTTTAGTAATGACCCGACTTATTATTCAATGTTGTCATGCTTTTGTTTCTTTGAATTTCAAAAAACATGTGTTTGCTTAATGTTGCAATATTTTTTTCTCTTTTGAACGCAAAAAATGTGTTTGTTTAATGTGAATAGTGTTACTGTAACAGTCAAATGTGTCAATACACACATATAGTCCAAAATCAGTAAACAGACAAAACCTCTAACACAAAAATAATGAGGAATATCCGAGTGGGACTTTGGTGGTATATACATCCTCAAAATGAAAAAAAAAAATCACATTTACTTTATTCAACCAAACATTCTACCATTTTCAATTCCAACATAATTCTACTTTTTGAAATTTCTTTCTCCTCAAATCTAAATTCCATCCAAATTGAATGAATATCCAAATACAGTCCAAGTCTTCATAGATTTTCCATTGTGCCCTCCACCACATTCATCTTTCCCAAATAATATGAGTATAATAGTTAATATAGTAAAGAAGTTATAATTAAATCACTATTATTTTGACTCTAACCAAATACAATAAAAGTACATCTATTTACTTCTTTAGGAAAAGTAAATGACATCTATTCTCCTATTATACAGTGAACATAAAATCCAACTGTTATACATATATAAATTCTCAAGCACCTATTAATGGGAAGCAAAACATGGGATATGAATGGGGAAGGGGGCTAAAAAATAACCTAGCTTTCGTCATTGCAATTACTCTTAGAATTCAGACGGTTACATGCCTACTTCCTCTATTTATTTCATAAATCATAATCCATGTTGCATTATCTACAACCTTCTTCATAGAGATGGCCTTCTTTTCTAATATGTATTATTGTTTCCGTTTTCTGCTATATAGCCAGTAAGCTCCGGTATGGTAATAGTCTTAGAAGTGAGTGGCCACTTGATGTAACACTCGGTAGACTACTTTGTAATTTTTCAGTTGATCATTTATATAAGGGTGAATTGCACTCCTTGGCCCTAAACTATTTCTACATTTTAAATGTAGGACCTCAACAATTATTTTGGCAGAAAATAGCCATCAAACAGACTCCGATCACAATTCCGGCCAAATTTTCTTATTTTTAACCTGAAAATATAAAAATATCAATCTATCCCCAACTTTTTATTTGACCCGACCCAATTAAAACCTACCTGACCCGCAAACCCCTTCCCACCAACAGCCCCCGTAACAACCCTCCCCTGCTCCCACTCTCCATTCACTCCGGCGTAACAAGCCTCCCCCTTGATTTTTTGCAGCAAGAAATTATATGTGAATTTTGCATGCCTTGAATTTTGCAGAAAAAACTCTTTTCTAGGGGGGATGAATTGAGGGTCTCAATTAGGATTCATGGAAATTTTCACCAAGCTTCTGCTTGGCCTTCTTCTCCATCTCCAATAGGCACCAAACGCCTCACAACCTCTCCCTCATCAGAAATTGAATAGAATTCCGAATCAAAGCCTCTCCCCATGCCTTTTTGTAGAAATATAATTAAACACCATATTTCTTCATCAAAAGATAAAATAAGCATTAAAGAAGTTCATATCTCGAATTCAAATTTTCAATTCAGAATGATTCTCCTAAAAAAAAATCAGAATGATAGCAGCTGCCTAATGTATTAAATTTCTGAAGGAAAAAAAATTCCGCCCGGCGACAGTGACCATCTCCGACGAGACCCCATCTACTAATTTCCAACTGGGTCTTTGAACTTGGATTAAAGATTCAGTCTTGGTAAGTGAGTTTGGGAATTTGAACTCAAACAGAGAACTGAATAGTTTCGTTATCTCCAAAAAAAAATCAAAGACCCACCACCAAATTTTATAATTTTTTAAACAAAATGATTTGATTCCAAAATAAAAAAGATTGGTAAACATAAGTTAAGGTTGGAAATTCAACACCAGATCTGTATAATAAACCACTAAATCAGTATTTTCTTTATTTTTGGTTTGTTATTCAAATAATCTATAGACTTTATAAATTAAAACAAATCATGATAAATCAATCTAATAGAATTTGATATAATCTGCATAGAAGTAAAACAATCTATATAGTCAGCAGAATCCATAAACTTTTAAAAATCATTTAAAATGTATTGATTACACCCCTAAGTCAACTTATTCAAATTTTGACCTGTAAATTTAGGTTATAAAAATCGACTGAAGAACTGAATGAAAGATCATTAAGTTAAACAAAACATTAAAACCAATGGATTTTAAGGTATTAAATGTTGTGATTATGATGTCATTTCTGTCAGGAAATTAAGGAGATAGGGAGCTTATTGAGGATTGGTTGAGCTAAGCTCCTTGTGCGTTCTACTATAACAAAAGGAGGGAGAATTTCATAGTGAAAATTAGTGATGATTGAACCAGGAAAAAAATTACATTTATTTTTTTGAAATACAATAGTAGTGTTCCATAAAGTATAGTGTAAGGTTAATTGAGAGGTGAGCGAAAATAGCTATAAAAGAGGTGAGCGAAAACAAATTGGCTATAAAAGAGGATGTGATGGAGTAAAATGACAAAAATACTCTTAAATCTGATGAAAAATGCGTTGTTAGCTGCCCTCTCCCTCCCTCCCCGAAATCTCAATGTTTTCATTGATTTATCAATATTATAATCTCTAAAATAGTTCATAGATATAATTGTTCTAAATAAACGTTTTGACTAGAAATAGAAATTTGAAAATAGATTTTGGATAAAAATAGCGGATTTCCTAATTTAGACTCTCCGCATACAAATTTGAATGTCATATTTGCCTTATTGTGATGTTCGAAATTGAATGTCACATTTTCAAATTTAGCTAATGTTGATATGAGAAGGAGAAGCTGGACAGAATAAGCAAGAAGAGGAAATGAGTGCTTGATCATTGATGATCACAAGCTGAAGAAGTAGCATTTCTTTTCTAAGGAAGAAGAAGTCTAATTTGGTGGGCTAAGGAGCTGGGCTACGCAGCAAAGAAATAAAACAGCCTTAGTTGACATTTTAGTTTAAAATGTAATTGGGCTGTCTGGTGTTATAAACAGGCCCAAGTCCAAATTAGATATTTTACTGCTTTAACAAATAAACAAATTAGCAGTATAGTAGGGGATTATTTCCCAAGAAAACGGTTATCACTTTCCTTTTGTATAAAGGCTAAGCTACAACTTCAATTTAATTTCTAATTCGAAATTAATAAAATTGAGAGAAGCTTTCTCTTCCTTTCTTATCTTCTTTGTTTTCTAACATGGTATCATAGCCATTTTGGCTTCTGTGAGTGATTGCTTTGAGTTTTATTGCAGTTCAATTTGTGAATTGAATGCAAGCTAGTTCTAATTTGTTTTTTTATTAAAATCTCAAATCGAATTTTTTTTTTTAGCTTCAGATCTCCATGACTACTGTTGAAGTAGCTGTTGTGCATCCTTTTTCAGTTCATCCTAGTGAGAATTCTAGCTTTGTTCTCACTAAAGTAGTTTTGACAAGCTCAAATTATCAAACATGGAGAAGAGAGATGCGGAGAGGAATTGTGACTAGAAATAAGCTTTGCTTCATTGAAAATGTAGCAGGATTTCATGTTCCAGCAAAGAATAACAAGTTGTACAGGCACTGGGAATAGGCAGATCAATTGGTGATGACTTGGATATTGAATACTTTGTCAGACACCATAAGAATGAGTGTAAGTTCCTGTACTACTGCACAAGGACTGCGAAAAACTTTAGAGAAGAGGTATACTAAAGGAAATGCTTATAGATTTTCAGATACCTTAGAAGAATTTTATGCTTTAAAACAAGGTGTTAAGACAGTAGATGCTTTTTATATTGAATTGAAATGTAGTATGGGATGAATTGTGTGCCTTAAGAGCAATACCTGCATGTACATGTGGTGGATTAGTTGTTGTTCAGGAGCAATATAGTGCTGAGTATATTATTAGGTTTTTGAAAGGACTCGATGAAAATTTCTCACAAGTTAGATCAAATGTGTTAATGATGAAGCCATTACATGATATAGAAGAGGTATTTAGTATGGCTAAGGAACATGAAAAACAGATTTTGTATGCAGCACAACATAATATCAATGCACATGCATTGTGCAAACAGAATTCAAGTGCTGAGATGATGTCACTTGATGAAAGCTACTGGAAATTCATATCATACCAACAACATGAATGTAGGAACAGTCAATGCAATGGATTCTAATTTCAAGAGAGGCAATTTCAATAATCATAAATAAGTGTTTGTGTGCACATATTGTGGCAATGTAGGACATTTTGTTGAAAGGTGCTATAAGAAGCATGGCTTCCCTCAGGGAAATACTGCTTTTAACAAAACAATGACAAATAAATGGAATCAAAGCTAAGCTTCTGTTTATGGAGGTTCTAAACCAGAAAATTAGCAATCAGGCAATTCAGGATTAGGAAGAGGCAGTTTCAAACCTGTGAATCAGGTTACATGAGTTTCAGATTGAGGTATTGTTATTGCAGGATCAACTGATGCTACTATTGCAGGTTTTTCACAGGAACAACAACATCAACTTATTCAGTTAATGAGGACTATGTGCCTAGAGCACAATGGAGGAAACTCACCAGCCTTCTCACCTGCAGTTATTAATCAAGCAACTTTGATGCAAGATGATCAGTTCAATGCTCAAACATGTATATATTTTTCTTCCTTGGCATCTACTTGGATAATTGATTATGGAGCAACTGATCATGTTAGTTGCACTGATAAATTTTTTATCTCGTTTGTTCATGTCACTAACATTTTCATTAAACTTCCTAATCATACTACTATTCCTGTCATCAAGAAGGGAACAGTTCAATTGACAGCTGATATCATATTGTATGATGTTCTTTATGTTCCTACTTTTAAACTTAATATCATTTTTGTCTCTAAGTTAGTATCCCAATCTCATTGTTCTATTACTTGTTCACCTGGTCAATGCTGCATTCAGGACCTGGTTACCTTGAGGAAATTTGGGATAGCTAAGGAAATACAAGGATTGTATTATTTCCAGCCTTCATCTTCTTCAAAGCTTTTAGATTCTTTTCTTCCTGCAGCTCAGTATGTTTTGCCTATTGTTGCACATGTCTCAGCAACAGAAATAAATGATATGCTTTAGCATTATAGGTTAGGTCATCTGTCTTTGTCAAGATTGAAAATGATCAAAGACATTTCTACTTCTTGTACTTCTGTTTGTGAGTGTAGTATTTGTTCTGCTGCTAAGCAGCATAAACTTTCTTTTCCTATCAGAACTAGTACTGTAAAAAAGATCTTTAATCTTGTTCATATTGATGTTTGGGGGACCTTACAATGAATTAACTACTCATGGTCATCAGTACTTCTTAACTATTGTGGATGACTATAGCAGATTCACATGGACATTTCTTCTTAAAACCAAATCAGAAATTGGTACTACTTTGAGATCTTTCTATTCTTTCATCCATACTCAGTTTGATATCAAAATTAAAATCATCTGAACTGATAATGGTGCAGAGTTTCTTATGCCTTCATTTTATTCACATCATGGCATTATGCACCAAACTTCTTGTGTACAAACACCTGAACAGAATAACATAGTGGAGAGAAAACTGTTGGAGTACATTTAATCTAAGGTGCGCCAATTCGATTTGGCCGGGCCGGGATTGGATTGGGCCCTTAATCGGGTTGGGCCGACCAACCCATTTGGATCAATCAATTCGATTGGGCTTCGGGCCTGGCCGGGATTGGATTGGGCCCTTAAACGGGTTGGGTCGACCAACCCATTTGGACCGACCTTATGGCTGGATTATTGGATATAATTTCAGCTCTAAAATGGTGGTTGAAATGGTGGAGAAAGTGGAGGAGTGATTTCCTCCATGATCTCCCACTTTCCCCATAATCTCTCCCCACTCTCTCTTGATAGATTAGGAAAATACTGATTTTCCTAATCATTCTAATCAGATTTTTCTCCAGCTTTTGAAGCTTAGAGAGAAGAGAGAAAAGTGAGCTTTAGAGAGAAAAAGAAAAGATAGATTTCTAGACTTGTTTTCTAGCTTTTTGCTAATAGGAAAGAAGTTAGAAATCCTGTATCTTGTTCTTCTGAAAAGGTGTGAAATACATACTCCATTGAAGAGTGTCTTCAAAGCTTCTACAAGGCGTTGGCTAGCACCAAGCAGTAGAAGACCATCCCCGAAAGATCGAGTGGATACTGGGAGAGACGGAGCCTGCATTGTGGTGTTCCGTTCGTGACAACATACCGTTGAAAGCATATCAGCCATTCTAGCATCAATATAAGGTAAAACACTATCCCATAGTCGTAGGTTCTTACTCGTGGAAGATCCTGGTAGAGGCGGGTCAAGTTTTATTCCGCTGCGCACTTGTTTGTGACCCGGTTATTCCTCTAACAGTGGTATCAGAGCCACTCACGAGTACCCTATAGACTTTATGTGTTATAGTGTTTGAATATAGATTATGAATCTATGTTATGCATGCCTTAGGATTGCTAGAAATGTTGTAAATCATGTATGACATGCTTTTCCAGCTTTTTGTATGTATATCTGTTGAGAATTTCCAGTTTTGAAGTCATTCAAAAGTTGGGAAAAATCTCATTTTCTGGCTATTCGGTATCGGTCGACCGAGGTAAGGTCAGTAGCTAAATGATTTGGGTTCGGATCAACCGAGAGGGTGTTCGGTCAAACCGAGTTGGTCTTCGGTCGACCGAAGTGCCTGGTTGGTCAACCGAGTACTCTCAGTACTTTGTTCGGTCGACCGAGCTTGATGGCCGGTCAACCGAACTGACAAGAATATGAAATGTTCTGTTTGTTGATTGCTCATTATTTTTCATAAATTGTTATGTTAATTGAGCATGATGCATAGTAATCGCCTTTACTTTGTTGGTTTTATTTTATAATACGATCTGCGTATCGTGCCTATTTTATTATCAAAAGTTGTAATTTTATTCTCATCAAATCCCCTCGAATGTAACTCGAGGTTTCCTTAGAATTTTGTAATTCTAGATTAGGAGAAGGTACATCGATGAAGATATGGAGGCAACCAACTGAAGGTCAAGACGGTGTAGAATAGAATGCTTTTCTTTTCACACCTTAGATTGACTTCACGGTTTTTCCATTGGCTTGTAAAAACCAAATAGGATATGGTGATTACTATTGCATTTTACTTTTATGTATATGATGCATATGTATATAAGCATAAACTGTTTTATTTATGCTTTTCTGGTGAGATTGTTAAAAACAAAAATCCCTCAATGAAATATTAATTAGTGCCTTCCCTAAGTTTGGCCCTCGTCAAGGCCTAGATCGACATTAGTATGGGACATGCCAAAGTCGTGCATACGTGTCTATCCCAGGGTGAGGCGCGAAAGGATAAGTTGTGATATCCGCCGGCTAAAACTTAGGGGTCCTAGTTAACTGGATTATCTCAATAAATGGACTGAGGATCTAGAGGCAAAAGAGTTGAGAAAAGTGTATAATGATATGCTTGAATAAATGTTATTCACTCAACTAACCAAGAATTACATAATTTGATGTAATTGGCAAACGTTGCCTACCTAAATAACTAAGTTTTGGGCGATCAGCCAAAGTCGACTCGTAACGAGGTGAAATATGGATCTTGGCCCGCTAGAAAGTTAACGAACTTTCCGAGTTGATATTGAGGGTTATTCACTCGAAGAAAATAGTGGGAGAAATCATTAAAAACGATAAAGACCTAATAATGATTTTTTAATCGGTACTTACTTTTGTATATGCATATTTTTGTTGTAGAAAAAATGGCAAATTCAAACCAAACACTATCATCTGCGTTACTGTCCTTGAGAAGGACAAATTAGAGGGAGTTAACTTCCTCGATCGGGTTCGAGAACTTGAGAATCGTTCTCAAGCATGAAAGAAAGCTGTATGTATTGGAACAGCCTATTTCTGCTATACCAGAGGCTCGCTGTGATACCCAGGACCATTTGACCTTAGAAATTGCATGACTATATTTTTGTGTTGTGTGACTAATTGACTTTTATATGTGTTATATATTATGTACATTATTGTTTAGGGTGTCTATGACATCTTGGATTAATTAGAGGACCTAAGTGCATAAAAAAGAATTATATGTTAGCTAATTGGCTAATTTTGGAGGGAGGTCAGTGTTCATGAAGGGGTACCTTTAGATATAATCCTAAGGGGGCTGAACTTTGAGGATTGGTTGCCTACTTTAGTGTTACAACTTCTCAGAAATATGGAGTTTAGATAGCCTATAAATAGAGGATAAAGGTAGAGAAGGGAAGGAAAGAATAAGAAAGAAAAAGAGAGAAAATAAGAGTGCTGGAAAATCTGGACAGCAAGTAAGAATACTTTGGCAGACATAGCAAATCATCTCGGATTCCTCCCATATTTTAACCACAGATATTAGACTCCCTAAACTAAATTCTGACCAAAGGAATTATCATTCTAAGTTCTGGATTAAGAGATATCATCATCGTAGTTGAAGGTCTTGGCAGATTGGGTAGGCTGTGGAAGAATGCACTTTTGAGATAGCAAAAGGTGTTTGTTTTCAGCGATTCTTAGTGCGTTTCGAAGAGGACTGATAGAGCTACGTTTGGAATTCAACGGAGTAACATTTGGAGTTCTGTATTTCGAGTTATAGGATTGGGAAGTTAGTCCTTTGAATCTGGATTTTCTGCTTTTGGTGTATTTTGAGGTTTTGCTTTAAGATTGATAAGGTAAGAACCCTTCGTCCTTATTTTTCAGTCCTAAAAATGCATGAAGTATTCTTTTATTAAAGATCTGAAATGTATGAAGTTTTCACATGTTTTATTGCATAAAAATATGGATGAAGAACCGAATGATGTTTGCATCGTTGCATGCTTATACTTGTTGATTCTTGCGCATGTTGTTGATTAAATTGTTGGATGCATTACATGAGAGTCAGCATATGCATATTCTCAATTTAGAGCTCTTGTCTAATGATGACCCTAGACCAGGATATATTCCGAATTTATGATATAAGTGCCCCGGGAGCGCTTTCTGTCCCCAATGATGCCTGGTCCCTTGCAGGTTTAAAAGTTAGGGCTGTTAACAGAGTCATTCAGTCCACGAGGATGGATAATGATAGGAATATATCCTTAAATAGCAATTTCTGAGCCTTACCAGTTACAATATGATATGTTATAAGTTAAAAAAATGTAAGGGCCTCCCTAAACGGCATTAAAGTTTGGGCTGTTAACAGTTGGATAGAGTTATTGTTGGATAATTGAGCTCGATTGTAGAATTACTTGTTGCATGTCATTTTGGTACTAACCATGTCAAGTTTATAAGTATTGGAATGCTACGAGTATGTCATGTTATTGTAAGCCCTAAGGGCGAACGAACTCTGTTTTTGATATTGGACAAACTTATGATGTTGTGTCTAATGATCTTAATCTTTGTGATAGAATATTGGAACTCTTGTAGGAAGCACTAAGTACTTCAATCAAGCCATGTTCAAGATTCAAAGTCATACTATTCAAGGCTCATCTATGAAGATTGAAGATTGAAGACTTAGTTTTGGTTAGTTGAGCTTTGTCGTCATTAGTCGTAATCTTTAAAGCTCTAACCAAAGCTCTTATGAACATAAGCTTCTCACTCTAGTCTTGCATACATGATTTCATAAAGACGTTTTCAAAAGGCAAAAGTTTCAAATGTGTTATTATCCAAAAAGCCTTTGATTTCAAGTATAAGTCTTTTAGAAAAGTTTTCCAAGTGTTCTTATGTGTTACCTTTTGGGAAAACCTTTTAGACTTCAAATGATTTGAAAACAAGTGTTTAATCAACTTCTCGAAAGCCCAGAAAGTCGGTCGACCGAGATTTTCTCGGATCAACCGAACAAAGTACTGAGAGTTGAGCTGTCTTGGTTCGATCGACCAAGATATGGTTCGGTCGACCGAGATGACCAAGGTCACCGAGTTTTCTTTCGGTCCACCGAGGCCTGTGTTCGGTCAACCGAGGTGCACTGTTACTAGCCGTTATTTGACCGCTCTGCAGTCGCTTTTTCAGTGAAATTTCAAATGGTATAAATACTCCAAAGCTTTAGAATGACTCCAACACTTACATAGACTTGTACATACAATAGAGATTGATTTCTTATCAAGTCTAAACACTTTCAAAGTAAAATGCACTTCATTGCAAAATCTAAATGATTCAAAAGTGCATTTCATAATAGCAAGACAAAGAGTGTGCTTCCTATGTTCAAAGAGCCAACAATTGATGAGCTTCAAATGTATGTATCTTTCACTTAGAAGAGTGAACAACTTTGTACTCTAAACCTTTCATCTTATCCCCTTTCTTAGTGATAGGGTTATTGTTGTCTAAGTCCTACTTAGTGTGGGCAATTGTTTATAGTGGTTGTTCGTAAAACTCTTTGTGAGTTAGCCACTAGTGTAAAGTCCTACTTTGTGTGGGCACATTCTTCTTAGTGAAGTTGGTGAAATCCTTGGGTGCGGCTCAAGGTAGTGGATGTAGATTCTTAGTGAATCGAACCACTCTAAATCTCTTGTCTTGTGATTTGCATTGGGTTTTGCTTTAGCTTTTGTTAAACTTGCACTATCATTGTTTAGATTGGAAATAGTTTGCAAGATTTATTAGAAACCCAATTCACCCCCCCTCTTGGGTTCCTTCAGTTATGTCAAGTTATGTTAAGTACTCGGAGTACAATTTCTGATATGTATGTGATCGATTTGGTTAGTATTGTTATGACATGTTATTTATATGATTTGGTATTATTTCTAAGTATTATAAAGAGTCTAAAAATAATGTTTTGGGTTGGAATTTCAGATTGTAAGTTATGAAAGCTCTCAAGTATTATGTTATGTTTACAAGTATTTTACAAAGGTTTTCAAGATGTTTCAGGCTAAGACAAGACAAGATATATTTTCAAATGTTTTGGGAAACAGGGAATGTGTTGAAGTCTCTTTGGTCCTTCATCCTAAGGCCGATCGGCTCTTACTAAGCTAGTGTAGCTTACCCTATTATATTCTTATGTTTTGTAGATGATGCTGATGAGGAGACATGGGACGGGGAGCACGACAAGTAGAAATTAAAGAAGTAATGATCATGTAATAGTATAGTTGATTTGAACCTTTATTAAGTTGAATAACTTTAGTTCTAAGTTTATGTAATCTACCTTTAAGTATTGATGACTTATAATAAAGTTAAAGATTAAGATTATTCTCGTTAAGTTTGTCTTGTTAGAGTATATTTTGTTAAGGGTTCTTTGTCTCATTGATAGATGAGGCATCGCTGTGTCACCTTCCGGTTACGGGGTGTGACACTCGCGCTTCGGCCGCTGGTAGAAGTGCTTATCAGAAGCATGTTAGTGATGCTTTAGATGTGTCTAGCCTCATGCTTGTCACCATGAACTCGAGCTTCGAAGCAACATGAGGACATGGGGGCTTATGAGATCGTCGGCTCACCCGAAGCAACTATATCGAGGGCAAGCACGCCGGGGAGATTCGATGTATCGAAATCTCTTTCAATGCAAAATGTCCGAGGGAATGCCAGTAGGAACTCACGTTCTTAAGATGATAGGTTATGTTCGTAACCTTGAAAAACTCGGGATTTCCTTTCGGGACAAGAGTCATCGATCGATTTGATCTTGCAATCGTTGCTCGAGTCATTCGATCGGTTCATTCTAATTATCACATGAATGAAATTGACAAGCCATTGCTCGAGTTGTTGAACATGCCGAGGACTCGCCGAGAAGGAAATAGGCAAGTCCAAGCCCAACACCATACTGATGGTGCAAAAGTGGCAAAGGCAAAGGTTTTGTGAGATCCAAAGGCAAACCCGAAAGTGTAAGCCCGAGGGCAAGCAAACCACTTTCAACAATGCACTGAAACCTAAGGATGGTGTAGCCAAGGACTCTATCTCGTCATCATTGTGGTGAGAAGGGTCACTGGAAAAGGAACCGCAAAAGCTATCTTGCAGGGGAAAAAGGTCGAAAAGGAGAAAGCAATTGTTGCTTCGGGCTCAGGTATTTATGTTATAGATATTAATATGATTGATATCAATTTAAATACAACTACTTCTTGGGTATTTGATACCGGATGTGGCTCTCACATTTGTACTAATGTGTAGGGACTGCAAAGGAGTAGAGAGTTGGCAAAGGGTGAAGTGGAACTACGAGTAGGCAACGGAGCACGTGTTGCAGCCCTAGCTGTAGGGACTTGTACTTTTACTTTGCCTTCAGGGCTTGTTTTGGGTTTAGAAAACTAGTTCTATGTACCTAGTTTAATTAAGAATATTATTTCAGTTTCTTGTTTGGACAAGAAAGGTTTTGAGATTTCGATCAAAAACCAATGATTGTCGTTATTTCTGGATAATATGTTTTATGCAAGCGCCTCTTTGATTAATGGTCTATATGTTTTAGATCTTGATATGCCAATATTAAATATAAATACCAAAAGGATTAAGAGTAATGATTCTAATCCGACATACCTCCGCATTGTCGCTTTAGGCCACATAAACGAAGACCGCATATCCAAACTCCATAAAGACGGGCTATTGGAATCATTTGACTTCGAGTCTTATGATCGATGCTAATCTTGTTTGTTGGGTAAGATGACAAACGATCACCTTTCACTAAGCTAGGTGAGAGAGCCGATGCTTTATTAGGACTAATACATAGTGATGTATGTGGCCCTTTTAATATACATGCAAGGGGTGGTTACCTCTACTGATGACTTCAGTAGGTATGTATATGTGTTCTTGATGAAACACAAATCCGAAGCATTTGCTAAGTTTAAAGAGTTTAAACTAGAAGTAGAAAACCAACTTGGCAAGAGTATTAAGATTCTTCGATCTGATCGAGGAGGAGAATACTTGAGTCAAGAATTCTGTGACTATCTAAAAGCTTGTGGAATCGTTTCACAACTTTCTCCTCCAGCCTACTCCACAATGGAATGGTGTATTCGAAAGGAGGAACAGTAACCTTATTAGATATGGTTCGTTCTATGATGAGTCACACGAGCTCGCCCAATTCCTTTTGGGGACACGCACTAGAGACAAGCAGCTTTAACACTTAACCGCTGCTCCATCTAAATCGAGCTTGCAAAGACGCCATACGAGTTATGGGATCGGGAAGCGTCCCCAGCTTTGTCTTTCCTCAAGATTTGGGGCCGTGAAGCTTTTGTAAAACGCTCGACTTCCGATAAGCTAGCTCCAAAATCTGAAAAGTGCATATTTGTAGGTTATCCTAAGGAAACTAAAGGATACTACTTTTTATATCCCTAACGAGAACAAAGTGTTTGTTGCTCGCACGTGAGTCTTTCTAGAAAAGGAATTTGTTTCTAGAAACACAAGTGGGAGTAGTGTAGAACTTCATCAAGTTCCGTGACTCTCAAACTAGCACTAATGATGAGATGGAAATGGGAACAGACTCCACAAGTTGTTGTGCAACAAAGTGCCACAAACAAATTAGTGCACCAACACCAGTTCAAGAAACACAAGAATTGCGTAGAGTCCGGTAGAGTTTGTCGTCCACCTCCGGAAAAATTTGGATTTTTCATAACAAAACATGGTGATGTTATGTTTGTGGATCACGATGAACCTTCAACCTACAAATAGGCAATTAATAGCCCAGATTATGAGAAATTGCTTGAGGCCATGAGATCTGAAATGGACTCCATGTACACTAAACCAAGTCCCGGATCTTGGTTGATCCACCTGAAGGGGTAACTCCCATAGGGGTGCAAATGGGTTTTTAAGATTAAAACCGACATGGAAGAGAATGTACAAACGCATACAGGGCGACTTGTCGCAAAGGTTTCAAACAAATTCATGGTATTGACTATGACGAGACCTTTTCCCCGTAGTTATGTTCAAGTCCATTCGGATTTTGCTTGCTATCGCAGCCTTACTATGACTATGAAATCGGCAAATGGATGTCAAAACCGCTTTCCTTAATGGAAAACTTGAAGAGGATGTGTATATGACACAACTCAAGGTTTTGTCACCCGCAGAATGCTGAAAAGTATGTAAGCTTCAGAGATCCATTTATGGACTCAAGCAAGCTTCTCAAGTCGGAACATCCGCTTTAATGATGCCGATCCCATGAGTTTGGCTTCATTAGAAATGAGGATGAGCCTTGTGTTAATGAGAAGGTTAGTGGGAGCTCAATCGTATTCCTCGGTTTTGTATGTAGATGACATACTACTCATTGGAAACGACATACCAACCTTAAAGTCCGTCAAGGCTTGGTTGAGTACGTGTTTCTCTATGAAAGACTTAAAGCGATGCCAGCTATATACTAGAGTCAAGATCTATAGAGATACATCCAGGAGACTCATTGGCCTAAGTCGAGTACGTATATAGACAATGTGCTAAAACGGTTTAGCATGCAAGAGTCTAAGAAGTGGCCTTTGTCCTATGGCACATGGTACTCGTTTCTATCGAACAAACAAAGTGTTCTAAAACGCCCGCCGAATTAGAACGCATGAAAGAGATCCCCTATGCTTCGCCATAGGATCCATCATGTACGCCATGGTTTGTACTCGCCCTGCATGTCTCGCTTCGCCTTAAGCCTTACGAGCAGCATACTAGTCTAATTACGGTGAACGCCACTCGGATCTCGCCAAGAATATCCTCAAGTACTTGCGAAGGACTAAGGATACATTCTTGATTTATGGAGGGCTGGATGAGCTCGTTATAAGTGGTTACACCGATGCTAGTTTCCAAACCGACGGAGATGATTTCCGATCGCAATCTGGGATATGTGTTTAACTTGAATCGGAGGTGCCGTGAGTCGGGCGCAGTTCAAAGCAATCAACCATAGAAGATTCTACTACGAGGCCGAGTACATAGCACCTGTGAAGCATCTACGAAGCAGCTTTGGATCAGAAATTTATTTCCGACCCTCGATGTGGTTCCTAGTATTGCGAACCCGATAGACCCTCTATTGTGACAACAATGGGGCTATTTTACAATCTAGGGAACCTAGATCTCACTGCGAGGTCCAAACATGTACTACGACGATTTCACCTAATCCGCGAGATTATAGAGAGAGTGATGTGCATATATGTAGAGTTGATTCTGCAGACAATGTCGCCGATCCATCGACGAAGCCACCGTCAGCAGTGAGCAGCATGATCGTCACACTAGCTCCATGGGTATCCGATATCCGGAGGGCTGATCTTTAGAGACAGTCATTAGTATGCCCTAAAGACCATTTATTGTAATTTGGGTCTTTAGTGCAAGTGGGAGATTATTTATTGTAATTGTACCGTATTTTATGTAATTTTCATTTTGATGAATAAAAAGGCATTAATTCCAGTATTATTCATTATGTTTCTGCGTTCTTAACAACATAAATAAATAATATGTCCTTAGAATAGTATTCATAATTGTTATGAGATACTATTCGAAACGCTCCTAGTCGAACATTATTATGGAATCATCGAGGACAATAATAATGTGTAAGACTAGTATGTGTAGTGATTGATATAAGATATCGATCGTCATACGGGTATATATGATTAGAGAATCATTATTATACTCGGATGGATCCCGACATGAGAAACACACCACGGGTTGTTATATAATAGTCAACGGTGTTTCTCAAATTTTGACTGGTTGTATATGAGATCCTTCGTCGACTCGAGGTCTCACAAAGAGTTCTTGCATGGCTAGATGTTATGCTTTGAAAATGTTAAACGCTATCCGTAATGGGGTGAGCAATAAAGGAATTTATCGGGTATATCACTAATCTTGTTCGTGATGAGCGGATGCAGAAAGGATTTGTCCCTCCTATATAGCTAGGGCGAGCGATATCTTGGGGCCCCTCGACGGAGATTGACTAATTCATGGCCATGAACAAATGAATCGAGATGAGATATTGTTGTCATTTGATTAGTCTACTCACGAATCAAGAAACTAAAAGATCGACAATACAAGTGTGACTTTTTCCATGACTTGTGTTCAATCTAGATATCAAGGACAAAAGGATTTAACTACAAATGTCAAATGTTGTGATTATGATAAATCACCGATATTTATGAATCGGGGTAATGATGCGTTGCTAGATACCTCTCATTACTTGTGATATATGATGTCACGCCCAACGCCATAGATACCTCTCGGGTCGCACTCATAGATCAACCGATTGGGCTTGCTGGAGTACATTTAATCTAAGCTGCGCCAATTCGATTGAGCCGGGCCGATTGATTGGGCCCTTAATCGGGTCAGGGCGACCAATATGATTGGGCCGACTAACCCATTTGGATCAATCAATCCCGATTGGGCTCGGGCCGGGCCGGATTGATTGGGCCCTTAATCGGTCAGTCGACTAATATGTTTCGGGCCGACCAACCCATTTGGATCAATCAATTCGATTGGGCTTGGCCGGATTGATTGGGCCTTTAATCGGGGTCGGGCCGACCAATATGTTCGGGGTCGACCAACCCATTTGGATCAATCAATTCGATTGAGCTTCGAGTCGGCCGGATTGGATTGGGCCCTTAAACGGGTTGTGCCGACCAACCCATTTGGACCGACCTTATGGCTGGATTATTGATATAATTTCACTCTAAAATGGTGGTTGAAATGGTGGAGAAAGTAGAGAGTGGTTTCCTCCACGATCTCCCATTTTCCCCATAATCTCTCCCCACTCTCTCTTGATAGACTAGGAAAATACTGATTTTCCTAATCATTCTAATCGATTTTTCTCCAACTTTTGAAGCTTAGAGAAGAGAGAAAAGAAAAGATAGATTTCTAGACTTGTTTTCTAAACTTTTTGCAATAGGAAAGAAGTTAGAAATCCCGTATCTTGTTCTTCCGAAAAGGTGTGAAATACATACTCCATCGAAGAGTGTCTTCAAAGCTTCTACAAGGCGCTGGCTAGCACCAAGCAGTAGAAGACCATCCCCTGAAGATCGAGTGGATACTCGGGAGAGTCGGAGCTCGCATTGTGGTGTTCCGTTCAGTGACAACATACCCACTGAAAAGCGTATAAGCCATTCTAGCATCAATATAAGGTAAAACACTATCCCATAGTCGTAGGTTCTTACTCGTGGAAGATCCTGGTAGAGGCGGGTCAAGTTTTATTCCGCTGCGCACTTGTTTGTGACCCGGTTATTCTTCTAACAAAAACACCAGCACATTTTAAATGTAGCTAGGGCACTGAAATTTCAGTCTCATGTTCCTATATCTTTTTGGGGATATTGCATTATACATGCTACATACTTGATCAATATAACACCCTCACCTATCATTCAACATCAGACACCATATGAAAGACTTTATAACTGTTCTCCATACTAGACAAATCTCAAAGTCCTTGGTTGTCTAAGCTATGCTTGTACTCTAGCACATGATAGAGGAAAATTTGATCATAGAGGTAAAAAATGTGCCTACTTAGGTCAATCTAATACTTCAAAAGGGTATGTCCTGGTTGATGTTGAAACTTTTGATGTATTTGTGTCAAGGAATATCATATTCCTAGAACACTTGTTTCTTTTTCAAGAACAAGTTCCAACTTCTTCTTCCAAGGATAATTTTGTCCTTACTCCTACAGAATTTTTACAGTATTCTTCCTCTTTACCTTCTCAGCAAAGATCATCTCCCTCTTCCTCTTCTTTACCCTCTCAACCAAGGTCATCTTCCATTGTTCTTCCACCAAGTAGCAAGTCAGGCAGATAGATAAAATCTCCTTCCTATCTTAAAGAGTATGATACATCTTTATCCACATCACCTCATACCATTCATAAAGTCATCTCTTATGATATTTTACACCAGAATCATTTATCCCTTATAAATGCTTTGGATATTATTTGGGAACCTGTGAGCTATACTGAGGCTGCTAAGCATCAAGTTTGGAGTGATGCAATGGCTGCTGAAATTGCAGCTTTGGCAGAAAATAATACTTGGGAAATTACTTTTCTACCTCCAGGCAAAAATGTTATAGGCAACAAGTGGGTGTACAAAATTAAGTACCTTGCAAATGGGAGTATATAGAGGTACAAGACCAGATTGGCTGCAAAAGGCTACACTCAACAGGCAGGTGTTGATTTTTTGAACACCTTCTCACCTGTAGCAAAAATGACAACCATTAGAGTCTTATTTGTTGTTGCAGTTAGTAAATGATGGTTTATGCACCAGTTGGATATCAACAATACCTTCTTGTATGGTGATCAACATAAAGACATCTATATGCTACCTCCACCTGGACTTCAAGGCATTCTACCTGGGCGAGTATGCAAACTAAAGAAGCTTCTCTATGGCTTAAAGCAAGCTAGTAGAGAGTGGAATGTCACTCTTACTACTGCTTTACCGAAACAAGGTTTTTAACAATCCTATCATGATTACAGTCTTTTTACAAAGCATACTGCCACCTCCTTTATAGCTTTGTTGATCTATGTTGATGATGTGTTACTGGTAGGCGATTTTCTATCTGAAATCAATATGGTCAAGTCTTTTCTTAATCAGGAGTTCAGAATTAAAGACTTGGGGGAGCTAACCTATTTTCTTGGGATTGAATTCACTAGAACTGATCAAGGCCTAGCTCTATCACAGAGGAAATATGTTCTAGACTTGTTAAAGAATGAAGGTTTTATTGAGAGCAGTCCCGGTCTTATACCTATAGATCCAAATGCAAAGTATTTCCATAATGATGCAGAAATTTTACAAGATGTTACAAAGTACAGACAGATTGTTGGGAAGCTCTTATATTTGACCATCACTAGACCAGACATTGTATACACAATTCAGCAACTTAGTTAGTTTCTGGATCATCCAACTGTGTTACATCAAAAGGCTGTTCACAAATTGCTAAGGTATTTGAAGGCTGCTCCTGGTCAAGGCCTTTTATATTCAGCACATAGTTCATTGAATCTCAAAGCATTTGTGGACAGTGATTGGGCAGGATGTAGTGAGAAAAGAATATCAGTGATAGGTTTTTATGTTTTTATTGGAAGTTCACTGATTTCTTGGAAGTTTAAGAAGCAAACAACAGTTTCCAGAAGATCTGCTGAGGTAGAGTATAAAGCTATGGCTATGGCAACATGTGAAGTTCAATGGCTCATTTATTTGCTTGGAGATTTAGGAATCAAACAAAGTCAAGCTGTCCCTTTGTTCTGTGATAGTGCAAGTGCCATATACATAGCAGAGAATCCAGTCTTTCATGAGAGTACAAAGCACATTGACATTGATTGTCATGTTGTAAGGGAGAAACTGCAAGTCAATGTTCTCAAGCCTTTGCCAATTAGCTCTTATAGTCAACTTACTGAAATTTTCACTAAGGGATTACACTCAGGAAGGTTGCAATTTCTCATATAGTCTCTAGGGCTTTTTAATCTCTACAAAGGTCCATCTTGAGGGGGAGGGGGAGGGGGGTGTTGAGATGAGAAGGAGAAGCTGGACAGAAGAAGCAAGAAGAGGAAATAAGTGCTTGATCATTGATGATCACAAGCTGAAGAAGTAGCATTTCTTTTCTAAGGAAGAATAAGTCTAATTTGGTGGGCTAAGGAGCTGGGTTACGCAGCAAAGAAATAAAGCAGCCTTAGTTGACATTTTAGTTTAAAATGTAATTGGGATGTCTGGTGTTATAAAGAGGCCCAAGTCCAAATTAGATATTTTACTGCTTTAACAAATAAACAAATTAGCAGTATAGTAGGGGATTATTTCCCCAAAAACGGTTATCACTTTCCTTTTGTATAAAGGCTGAGCTACAGCTCCAGTTTAATTTCTAATTCGAAATTAATAAAATTGAGAGAAGCTTTCTCTTCCTTTCTTATCTTCTTTGTTTTCTAACAGCTAAAATTTTAATATCAAATTTCAATTATATGTCAAGTCAGAACGATCCTTAAATTTTAGCCATAAATTTTAGCTCAAGTAAAATGGGACGTTCAAATCCGGACCGAGGGAGTGATTAAGAGTCATAATTTTCGTGCAAAATCTTGATTCTATGATTCTTTATCCAGCGATTCATCTCTATACTGAGACTGGGTGAGGTTTTGGATGATATGGATTCAAAGCTCAAAGCTCTGAAAGTGTGTAAATCAGTGCTTCTGGAAGCATAAATCAGTGCCTTCCTAATGAATTTGAGATGGGTTATGAGTTTTCTTCGTCCCTTGATCATAGTTTCCCTAATAATCCAAGTACTCGATATCCCTTTATTCTCATTTTAAATGTAGCTATAAGTGCAGCACTAATGACATGTCGCTAGTGGGCCAAGAGAGATGATGAATATCTGGGAAAACATATGATGCCTACTTGGTGCAAAAGACTGACTTTACTAATCCAAAGTTTTTTAATGCAAATATCTATTTACTCTAATATTTTCACGTTATTGCAGACAAAATAAGTGCAACAAATCAAGTCAATAAGTTTTTTGATATTCTCCTGAAATTTCCAACCCCAAAGATAGAGGACCGCCTTGGTTCGTCAATGTCGTATTCCTTTCGTTAAGTGGTGCTTTAATTTTTTCTAAAATTGATTTAACTCAAGGCTATCACCAAATTAGAATGAAAGAAGGTGATGAATGGAAAACCCATTTTAAGACTAAATATGGTTTATATGAATGGATTGTTATGCCTTTTGGTCTTACAAATGCACCTAGTACTTTCATGAGATTAATGAACTACATATTTCGGCACTGTTTTGGAAAATTTGTTGCAGTTTATTTTGATGATATACTTGTTTATAGTAAAAACCTAGAGGATCATATTAAGCATCTTAGGGTTGTTTTTACTATATTAAGGGAACAAACTTTGTATGCTAAACTTGAAAATTCAAGGTATTAAGGTTGATCCGAAAAAAATCAAGCTATTGTGGAATGGCCGAGACCAACAAGTGCTACTCAAGTTCGTTCATTCTATGGGTTAGCAAGCTTTTATAGGCGTTTTGATCGTGATTTTAGCATGATTGCTGCCCCATTAAATGAACTAGTGAAGAAAGATGTCCCATTCTTTTTGGGATAAGCCGCAAGAAGATAGTTTCGAGAAGCTAAAGCAATTACTTACTTCTTCCCCTATTTTTATCTTTACCTAACTTTGATTTAACTTTTGAAGTTGAATGTGATGCATCAGGGATAGGTATTGGGGTTGTTTTGCAAAAACAAGGTAAACCTTTAACATATTTTAGTGAGAAATTAAGTGGTGCTTCACTTAACTATCCTACATATGATAAAGAGTTATACACCATTGTTAGAGCTTTGGAGACATGGCAGCACTACTTGACCGCAATGAATCCATCAAGTATCTAAAAGGGCAAAAGTAAGTTGAATAAGAGACACGCTAAGTGGGTTTCCTTCATTGATACCTTTCCTTACATTATCAAATACAAGAAAGGTAAAGAAAACATTATAGCCGACTGTGACAGCCCGTCCCTCTCGGGTCGGGTGCGACGCGTGCATCTCGTCACTGGGTTCTATCTTTTACAATATAAATTACATGTGGATAAATTTTTTTGAAACTATTCTATGGCTTCTAAGTTGACTCCGGACTTTGATTGAATCCCAATGTACAGATTTCTAATCCCAAGCTTTCGCTGCGCACTCTGATACCAAAATCTTCTAATATGGGTTTGTGTCTAGCATTGACTCAATTCTTTGTCTTGGTTCAACTCTACACCTCAGAATGTTCTTGTTATATCTGCTCAATCCTTCAAGAACCAAAACAGAAAATAGAGAAATGGTGAGCTATAAATAGTCCAGTGAGTCCCCAGTGAAGTGTGTGCTAGTGATTTTGAAATTCATTTTATTTTACAAACATTTTATTTTGAAGACACGGAGATACTTTCTTTATTTAGAAATACTTTTCCTTTTCCAAAACAATTCCAAAATCATTTTCTTTCAGAAAACATTCTTTTTTATCTTCTTCCAAAACGTTTGAAAAGAGTGTATAACCGGATATTAAAAAAGATTGTTTTCTGAAATTAATACTAAATAATTTCAAAAATTATTTAGTTTCAGGAAAACATTTTCTTTAACTGGAATATTCTTTCTTTTCAATTTCAGAAATATCCTTCCGGAATAAGAAGATCATTCCGGATATTAGATTCAGAAATAAAAAGAGTGTATAACCGGCCAAGTCAATAACTCTTTAGTCAATACCAGCCTCACTCCCGACGTAGCCACGATTTATCTACCTTATCCTTCTTGTCAGAATTATAAAGCCAATAGTCGGGGTACCGCGGCTTGGCGTCAAAAATACCAACAGCTCCTGAGTTAAACCTCCTAACCCCGGAGACATGTTAGCCGTCAGATTACTATTCGTATGTGGTGCACGTAGGGGATACAGTCAGCCCGTTGCTTTCCCTGCCCCTAACGATTCCCACACAGGTTTTGGGATCCCAAGAGATAAACAGTGTCCAAAACCAAAGGTGCGAGATGCCCTTGTACGGGTGACTAGCCTCGTACCAGTGCAGACCCCCAATGGTCGGACGAGGGGCTACCCAAATTTGTGCAGTGTAAGCGCCCTTTTCAGAATTCCAGAGTCGTCGTTCATATATTTTTCAGAAATATTTTCCAAGAAATACTTTCCAAGAAATAATTTTCCAGAATTCTTTTTCATAAATATTACAACTTTTTCTTTATAAGGACAAATGAAATAGCAAGAACCTAAGCAAAGAGCTCCGAGGTTTTCTTTTCCCTTCTTACCTTGTTTATATGGGTATGACATAACCTGGGGGAAAGCTTGCTTCTGAGGAAGCCCTGAGTTCACCACAGGGAGCTCATACGGCACCACCAAGACATCCAACTGTCTCAAACTCATGATTGATGGTGACCGCACTTTTACGATCATAGGCTGGGCGTCTATAAAAAACATCATGCCACCTTTACGGTCGAAACGTTAGTAGTTTCTTCCTGGGATTGACCTTAGGTTGTTTTACTCATGTGAGGAGTTAGCTGATCACTTCAATTCAATAAAGTCGCTTATAGAATACCTACTTGTCTACAAAGCTTTCCTTCCCCAAAAATGCCAGACTATTACTATAAACTTTAAGCTTTCTATAACTAACAGAAGAAGGCTTGCAGTTACTGTCCATAAAATACGTTTATAAAACAAGTTCTCCGGTTTTGAGAGGAAACTCACTTTAGCCTCTTCGTTCGTACCTTCTTCAAGATTTGTACCTATTTTGCCAATATCAACTCTTTAGGAAATACTTACAAAACTTAATGATATGCAAGACTTAATATGTTTAAAACTCTCCAGACAAGGTTTTTGGGCTTCTGTGGTCTTTTGTGTAAATTCCTAAAGTTCAGGGACTAAACTGTAAATATTTATCCTACGATATTTCTACGCTTTAGAAGACATAAATATATCATATATATTATTATTAGTCTTGTAAATTCTCCGGAATAGTTTATATGTTTTAACGGGCCTTAAAAGTACAATATAAAATTATAGGGACTAATTCGTAGTTTCTAAAAGTTATTTCGGACTCCGAATGTAAGTTTTCTGATATATTTTATTTTAATTATTTTCAGAACTGTTTTCTTTTATCTTTCTGGTCCAATTTGAATATTAAAAATATAGGGTAGACCATTTAAGACTTGTTCATATTTTATAGGATTTATGTGATAATATTTTAATTGCAAATTTAGTCCTAGGTATATATAGTCTCTTAAGAGAACTCTAACACTAAAATTTTATTTTCTCTTCTTCTCTCCCAGCCGCAAGTCGACGCCTCCCTCCTTCTCCTCTACTTCCGCCGCGGCTCCTCCCCCTCTTCTCCCTCTCCGGCGCTCAGCCACCGCCGCCCTCTCTCTTCTTCTTCCTTTCTTTTCTCATTTCTTCTCTTCTTCTTCTCCTTCTCTTTTCCTCTCCTCTGCTCGCCGACCAAGCGCCTTCTCGGCCGCTGCTCTGGCTTCTTCCTTGCTCCGCCGCCTCTGACTCTCTTATCTTTCTCTCCGATCCCTTTTTTCCTTTATCCCTCTCTCTTTTCTTCCTCTCTTTTTCTTTTCCTCCGCCGCTGGACCCCTTCTCGTCCGCCGCCACTTGCGGCTTCTCCCTCTCCGGCGACTAGTAAGCTTTTTATTTTCTCTTTTTCTTTTAATTCTTTATTTTATGTGTTATTATTCTTGTTGTTCTATTTTGTTTTCTTCTCAGATCCACCTTGCCGCTGCCGGTCCGCCATCTCTCCGGCCAGTCAACGGTCATCCGACTCCAGCGAGGTAACCATTTCTTTTCCTTTCTGTTTTCGTTTACTTTCTATTTTATTTTCTGTTTACCTATTTCTATTTCTAATTTATTTTACTTTAATTCTTCTCAGATATTCCGCCGCCAATCTGCCGTTGACTTCACTACCGAGGTAATCTCCATTTTCTGATTTTTTTATTATTATTATTATTATTATTATTATTATTATTATTATTTATTGTTATTATACTTATCTGTTTTCTTATTACTGTATTTATTATTAGACTTTTCTGTTTTTCTTTTCCTGTTATATTACTGTTCTTACTAGTATTATTATTATTATTATTATTATTATTATTATTATTATTATTATTATTATTCTTAGTATTTTCCATACTTGGTGATAAAATAGACTTGAGGGCTTAATATATTTATGCTACTTTTCTTTCTACTAGAATTTCCTAAAATTCATTCAAACTCTTAGAAGTTGTAAAAATCCCAACTTACTCAATTTCTATAACATTCAAAGTAATTAATCTCTTTTAAAAGTTACATAAATTAATCAAGTTTCTTTTTAGGTGAAAGTTTCATAGACTAATCAAATTTCTTGAAAGAAAGTAAGGTAATTAAGATTCTATTATTTCTTCCTAATTTCAAATTGTAAATAAAGTAGAGAATTATGAAAATACCATTTCAATAACAGTTTAAAAGATTCAAGAAGATTTAAAAGTTAAATTTCCAAATATTCAGGAAACCTAACTTTAAATTTCCATAAATCCATTTTTATCTTATTTAGTGTCTTAATGAGATTTAAAATGTAAACTTCTCTTTTCTAGTCTAGGATCAAGTAAGAATTTAGACTTATATTCCTCTGGTTCACCCGTCTTAACCGGCACAAAGTCCGATTAGAAAAAGTCTCTACCAGTGGGGTAGGTCACGGGATGCTCCCTGGGATTGCGTTTCCACAATCCTCGGGCACATACAATCTCAGAGAATATAATCCAATTCTTACATGAACCCGATTAACCTAAGTTCATTTATTGTGCAGGATCAAAATAACAGATTGAAGAAGTACCTGCTTTATAGTAGGTAGAGTAATGGGAAACACTTTAGAAAAATTAGTCAATAATGTCTTGGTTTTCTGATGAAAGTATTCACAGAAGATCCGATTAAGGCAACTGTGATATAATTCAGAGCATACTAACCGAAGACTATTGACCGGGGGAGAGTTTGGTGTAAGTGAGAAAGAGAGAATCTCCCTTTTTAGGGAAGATTGGTGCAAGTGAAATGCTTAGGCAATGGCCTCTATTTATAGTAGTAGAGAGGCCCTTGCCTTGTAATTTCTTGATTTGTAAGGACTTATTGTGTAAATATTATTTTTAATGTAAATAACATGTACTTCAGGGACTTTGAATGCAATTAATTTTCTTTTCTTGGTGAGCAAGTATAAAGAGATAAACATCACTTTAATTTTTTTTTCTTTTATTCCTTAATTTTAAAATTACTATTATACCCTTGTCTTTTTAATAAAATTACCAATTTATTGTTTGGACTATTTTACCCTTGCTATTTAATTAAAAAGACACTTTTAACCTTATCAAGTGAAAGATAATATAATACTAACCTTTTTAATTGGTACTTGAAATTATGGGTCGTCACACCGATGCTCTTTTTCGAATGTATACTTTACTTTCCGTTATGCATGCTAAATTACTTGGATTTGAACATCTTAAAGCATTGTATGAGGGAGATTTAGATTTTTCAGATTTGTATAAATCTTGTGAGCTCTCGACTCAAAAAGATTTTTTCAGATTTGAGGGCTTCTTGTTTAAAGGTAATAAATTGTGCATTCCATCTTGTTCTATTAGAGACTTAATTGTTAGGGAAGCACATTTTGACGGATTAATGGGTCATTTTAGTGTTGTTAAAACATTAGATATATTACAAGAACACTTTTATTGGCCTAAGATGAAAAGAGATGTTAGAAAAATATGTGACCTTTGTTTTAAGTGTAAACAGGCTAAAAGTACAAGCAAAACTCACGAATTATACATGCCTTTACCTATTCCATCTTCACCTTGGATTGACATATCCATAGACTTTATTCTTGGATTTCCGAGATCTCAAAGAGGTATGGATAGTATAATGGTTGTTGTATATGATTTTTCTAAAATTGTTCACTTTATTCATGCAGGAAAACAAATGATGCAAGTCATGTTGCAGATTTGTTTTTAAAAGAAGTGATTCAGCTCCATGGGATTCCGAAAACCATTGTGAATGATAGGAATGTAAAGTTCCTAAGTTACTTTTGGAAGACTTTATGGAGTAAGTTGGGGAGTAAATTGATATTTTCTACATCAAGTCACCCACAAACGGATGGCCAAACTGAGATAACAAATAGAACTTTAGGGGGTACTACTTAGAGCTCTAATTCAAAAGAACTTAAAAAGGTGGGAAGATTATTTACCTATTGCTGAATTTGCTTACAATAGGACTTTGCATTCTACTACAAATGATTCTCTTTTTGAAATTGTTTATGTCTTTAACCCCTTATCCCCTTTGGATCTAACTCTTTTACCTGTTGATGAGTATTATAATGTAGAAGGTGATTCTAGGGAAGATTATATACAAATGATGCATCAACAAGTAGCCGAGAACATTGCAAAGGGGAATGAGCAATTTGACAAATATGCCAATAAAGGCTTCAAGAGAATATCCTTTGATGTTGATGATTGGGTTTGGTTACACCTTAGGAAAGACCGATTTTCTAATGAAAGAAAGATTAAATTGCATCCAAGAGGCGATGGTCCTTTTCAAGTTGTTGCTAAAATCAATGATAATGCATACAGAGATAGACTTGAAAGGTGAGTATGGTGTACATTCTACGTTTAATGTTTCTGACTTGTCCCCTTTTGATTTTTATTCAGATTATGTTGATGATGATGATGATTCGAGGATGAATCATGCTTTTCAAGGGGGAGGGGATGATGATGGGCCATCTAAGGGGATACCCTACTCAAAGGATCCCTTAACCAAGCTACAATGACCAATGAAAAGGCTAAGGACAAGGAATGTGAACCAATTTATTGCATCATTGATCCGAGACATAAAGACTAAAGAGGAAGCTAAACTTCAACTAGAAGATGATATCCAAGTCAACATCTTAAGTTTACAAAGTGTACAATTTGGCCCTATCAAGCAAAGTGGCTAAGAAGGGCATTTTAGTAATCTTGTAAATTAAAGTCTATTCTAGACTTTAATTAGTTCTCAACTTTATTTATTATTTAATTAGACGTGTATAGCCGCATTATCTAGTAGTGCTTGCTATAATAACGAACATGTTGTCTATGTGTTTAGATGATGGTTAAGTGGTTAGTTATCTAGTAGTTGTAGAGTCCTAATTCTTCAAGGACTCTTATTTGTTATGCTTGTTAGCCGAAATCCTACCCTATTTAAGAGGGATTTCGGCCACCACTGTAATTACGTTAGATATATTCTATTTGGTAAGGTTATTCCTTAGATCCTAGTGAATTGAACTTCTTTATAGAATTCATTCATTCTTTGAGTTACTGTATCAACAAGTTAGTTTCACTTGTTGTGGTGTTTCACTCTCCAGCGATACTTAGCCTACTTTAGAGTTGTGTTGAGTATATTCCCATTGAAATTAGTTCAAGTTAGAGAAAGATCCAAACTTAAGCCTTTTGTGTCGAATCTTTGATACTTATTATCAATGTTCTTCATCAGTTATGAAGTTAGAGATTTTCCTCAAAAAGCAAGTAGCCACTGAGAAAATCCTCCTGCTCTCTGTGGAGTAGCAAATTGAGGCATTTAATAAGGCAGTAGGATACTTAGATCTTGAAGAGAGGCTGAGCTATATTAGGAGCCATATTAAAGATGCACCCCAAGGAAACACCAAACACATAAAGCTCATCTTGGTACTCCTGGAGGTAATAGTATCTCTGAATCTCTCTACTCATTTGAAAGATATCCCAACAGAGATGATTAGAGATACTCTTTTAGAGTTTCTCCTAGAAATGGTGATTTTCAAGTCGGAGGCATTTTTGGGCGAGTTGGGCGAAAATAATGAAAGTTCAATCATGTTGGCTAAAGAGGGAATATAAGCTCTTCGTGGGCGGTTGAACTTCCTGATAATGTTTATCAGGAATCATCCAAAAGGAAATAAAAATGGCGAAGATAAATTAATGGCACATACTTTAGCCTTGGCTAGCAGAGAGATTTCTCTCTGTTTCTTATTTCAAACCAATGATGTAACGAAAGAGACAATCAAGAATTTTAGCCTTTTTATTCCGAATCTGCTTGATAAGGTTAAACTTTTCAAGCCAGAGCTCAAAGATACTTAACTTCATCTATCATGGTTTAATTTTCCCAAGATAAATGGATTGGGTCTTATTGATTCACTCTTGGAAAAACTGAGGGAATTAATGGAGGCGAATGTGGATACATCTCTGAAGTCTCAAATTGCTGAATTTTTAGGGGATTTGAAATTCTTAAGACAATTCCTCAGAGGTGTTTCAGAGCCGGATATTGTGAATCAAGAAATGAAAGATCTTGGTGCACGTATCATAGATGTGGCTTACGAGGCAGAATATTATATTGACTCGATGATGCTTGAGAATACTGGTGAACCGTGGATGGAAAAACTTGATTTACCTATATCTTATTCAAGAAGATATTAGACCGAGTAAGATACAAGTCTAAAAAATTGACGAAAAGACTCATCATGACAAAGAGCATGATATACCCCACACTTCAGTGCAAAAGGAACCAGAGGCTACAACCTCGAAAATTTATGAAATTGTCCTGGTGCTCAATGATCAGGAAAAAATGATAATTGATCGACTTATTGCATGATCTAAGCAGCTAGACACTGTCTTAATTGTTGGGATGCCAGGAATCAACAAGACAACCCTGACAAGACAATTAATGTATAACTCTCCAAAAGTTGTGTGTAATTTTCATGTTAGCACATGGTGTTCCATTTCTCAAATTTACATAAAAATGATGTGTTGCTTGAGACTTTAAGCCATATTATAGCGCTTACTGATGATATCCTTGGAATGACCAATGATGATATGGAGAAAATGTTGCGAAAACTCTTGTTGAAGAGCAAATTTCTCATTGTAATGGACGATCTGTGGAGCACTGCTACATTGGATGAGCTGAGACGATCACTGCCTAATGATGGAAATGGAAGTAGAATTCTAACAACCAGTCGTCATGATTTGAAAGCTATCTCTGACGCTAGTTGTGATATTCAGAACTTTTTGCTTACGTGTTAGCTTTCCTTGTAATTAATTTTGTGTGACGTATTTCTAATTACATGTTTAATGTGTTGTACGTTAGTTATATAAGTGTTTAAGGGGCGTATTTGACGTTTTGATTTTTGGGGGGCTTGAGTGTGGATGTTAAGAGATTGAGAGATTATTTTGTTAGGGCATTGAGAGGTTATTAGAGGGGGTTATTGCTGGAAAAATAAAGAGGGGAGTTACAAAAAGAGAAAGAAGAAAAGAAGAGAGAAACTGGGAAACAATGGAGTGCTGTGAGGAGATTCCATAATTGAAGTAGTATTCAGAGTTTGATCAACCCCATTCTTATTTCTAAAGTTAAAGGATTTATAGAACTACAATCTGGATGGTGAAGATCGAATTTCAACGGTCTGTTTTAGAGTAATCTTCTTTAGAACTTTGTCAAGTGATTCTGGAATTTCTGGGCTATCCTTCTTGTGCGGTAAGTTTGAAACCTTTGCAGACATAGTAAATGTTCTTTGATCATTCCCAAATTTTAACAATAGTTAGAAGACTTCTTAAACTAGATATAGACTGGTGGAGATGTTACTCTAACAGCTAGATTAAGAGATATAAAATTCGGAGTACAAGACTGTGAAACTCGGGGAAAAACAGAGAGCTGTGAGCATTTTTCATAATTAAAATAGTAAACGAACTCCGTTTGGGGTAATTCTTGTTGCATTTCGAATCTAATTGATAAAGATACACGTGAGAAGTGACGGGGGTGCATTTCGAATTCCCAAAGAACGGAAATTTACATTTGAAGTTGATGCGTTTTTCTGGTTTTTGGTATTTTTCTTTGCTTGCGCTAATTCCAAGTTAGACTCTTCACCCTTGTGTCCTAAAATTCATGAAATGTCTATTTTATACTTATGGAAATTTCCGTTGGAAGTATTTAAAGGCATGTTTTATTGCATTGGATGAAACGTTATATTATAATCGTTGTGTGTTGAAGCATTGAATCTAATTGTGTATGTTACTTGCAATCTCTACCTTGTTATCATTTAGTGTCGAGTAATTACTGATTTTGGAGTCTTAAATGCTATGTGTTATAAAGAGTCGTCACTGGTTGAGCTATTGTTTGGGATTGACCTCATTGTACGATTCTTTCGATGTGCATAAACGAGAAATTGTCGTTGAACCCGTGAGTTCTCGGTAAAGAGTGAATTGAGTTGATGGTGAGGGTCCGTTGATAACCACGATAAATTTTAGGGACTACAAACTGTCTTTGCGGAGTTCACATGGATGGACAATGACACGATACGAAAGAATCAGTAAATTGTGAGCCCTTCGTTCGGGGAGAAACTGAACCCGTGTATTGCATTTGAAAGCCTTCCCTTATAGGCTTAAAGTTGAGGACCGTTGTAGTAATTGCTTTAAGGTTGTGATTGTTGAGTTTTGGCCCATATTCACTAGATTACTAATTAGATATTAATTAGGTTAAGAATTAGGAATTAGGTAAATTACTAATCATGTGTCATAATTGGATACTAATCAGGTTAATTAGTAATTAGGTGAATTACTAATTATTTGAACTCCTACTCCTTTTAGCTAAATGTTTACTGCTTCTATATATATGTGTGTGTGTGTGTCCTCTATACTACTTTATAGTAGTAAGGCAGGAGGGAGCTAATGGGTTGGAGGAATCTCTATTGTATTTTTGTTTCTCAATTATAATGAGAGTATCCGCTCGCCTTACCCGTGGATGTAGGCTAGTAAACAATTCCTTGTGTCTTTCATTATTGTTTTTCGATCTAGTTTTCTCTCCCAATATTGTTGTTTATTTCCTAACAACTGCTATCAGAGCGAGGTTCATAACATAAGATGAGTTGTTTGTGTGCATCGATTTCGCCAGAGATTGGAGGAGAGTGTTGGATATAATCGAAAGCGGAATCTTTCGATTGGTTAAGCCAAGGTGGAAACGCCGTTGTTACACCAGAATTTGGCGTTACTCTCTAGTGAAAGATCGAGCAATTGTCAACTCAGAGTTCTATGCAATTCTATCCATCGTCACCAAAAACCGTTGACACCGGTGGAAATATTTTTATGTATGTCCTCCAAAGATGGAAGAGATATCCATTGGGGGTGAAGCGCACTTGCCGACAGAGGTTTGACAAAGGAGATGTTGTTGAAAGAGATAAAAATCTAGTGTGGTTGGTGTACAAGTCAAGCAAATTGAAAAAGGATTAAATCTAGACAATTAAATTAGAAATGTGGAGGATTGATCAGGTATGTTTCGGGTGCATGGACCCAGAGGTGCATCAAGTGTCCTAAACCATAGTGGGTTTGGTGGACTTTGAACGTTGAACAGTTTGTTCCGTTATTAGTATTGCCATGTTTGACCTTTGATCAAAGTTGACTAAACCTACCTTAGTCAATCCTCCTTCATTCAACGTGCTGATTTGAAGGTTCAAATGCAGAACAACGGATTTGTGCGTAGAGGCATATGAGGCGTGGAGCATATGGGACGCATAGCGTACTAGTTGGAGATTAGGTGAATACGTGTCAAGGTGGAGATTGTTGGGTTTTGGCCCATATTCATTGGATTACTAATTAGATATTAATAAAGTTAAAAATTAGTAATTAGGAAAATTACTAATTATGTGGATTCATAATTGGATACTAATTAGGTTAATTAGTAATTATGTGAATTCCTAGTCATTTTAGCTAAAGGTTTACTACTCCCATATATATATATGTGTGTTATATATTGTTTGGAGTAGTAAGGGGATATAAAGCTAATGGATTGGAGGAATCTCAATTGTATTCTTATTTCTCCATTATAATATAGTAATATCCTTGCTTGGTAGCGCCCCCAGACGTAGTCAATTCTTTGACGAATTGGGTAAACAATTCCTTGTGTCTTTCATTATTGTTTTTCGATCTAGTTTTCTCTCCCAATATTATTGTTTATTTACTAACAATGACCAGACAATTGAGCTCAGCCTTGTGAATTGTTGTGTCATAGCATGAAACGTATTCGAAGGATACAATGTTGTGTATGTCAGTATGTTGGGATGAGCAACACATGGTGCTTTTCGATGTGTAGACGTTGGATTTGACGAGTACGGTTTATGTCTGACTTGTTTTTATTTTGCTACTTGTCATTCTTATGTGCATATGCATCAAAAATGAGTATTTTGGGGCTGGGATTTGGATTGTGTAGAAATGCACATTTCTTTCACAAATTTACACAAAAAATGGCCTTCACTGGATCTTGGTCGATCAATGCGGTCGACCGGAGCATCTATTCACCGTTCGAAGCAAATTACTGGGACTAAACAGACGAAGGGATAGTCTATTTCGGTTGACAGGGTGTTAAGAAACCCTTCAACCGAAGGTTATGTCGGTCGACCGGTGTGTGGTGCCTGGTCAACCGAACTTTTGGTCATTTTGATTTCTTTTTTGTCCTGGTTCTTTCTTGGTATTTTCTAAAGGTTGTTGGTAAGTTTTTCATGTGTAAAATGTGGTGTACGAAGGAACCTAAGCCTTGCATGTTTTCACACTTATTTCTGGGAGGTCGGGAAAATGGATTTGTGTCTTATTTGATGTTTCATTCCAAGGGTGTTGATGCTTACTAGGGCTTCACAACTCATGTCTTTAATTTCTTTTACTTGCAGATGATGAGGTGACTGATGATGGTGATTACGTGGAGCCTTGGGATGGGGATTGCGATGAGTGATTCATAATGAACATGATGTAATAGTTAACTTTTACTTTAATTCCTTGGATTCTAAATATTTTAAAAAATTATAGTTAACTCATACTTTATGTTAGATTTATGTTGCACTCTGATAATTAATGTAGGAATTGATAGTTTTCTTTAGTAATAGTATAACAAACTTTACTATTTCTGCTTTGTTTTTGTGCCTCATTGGCATATGAGGTACTGCTAGGTCATCATCCGGTTTGGGGGTGTGACATAAGTGGTATCAGAGCAGGTTGAACCGTAGGGCTAAAAACCTGAAATGAATATATGATGAATTTGGTAGATAACTTGTAAGATGTGTGATGAGTAGAGACTCTGGCTTAGGGCGTACTCATTTACTCACTGCTTTATACTAGGTTGATAACTGTTGTGTTATGTTATCGTTGATGTGTTATGTCTTATTATGCGATATATGCTATATCATGATATTTGCTAAGTATGCAATATTATCTACTTGTTATACAATGCCATGTACTTGTTAAGTATCGTTATACTTAACAAGTACATGGCATTGTATCCGACAATTGGAGTGCTGATTTACATGGCCACGGTATGGATATCTTGATGCAGAAGCTCAAGCGTCTAAGAGGAGCTTTGGCATCATGGAATACCAATGTGTTCGAAAATATTCATACAAATCTAAAATTAGCAGAAAATGTGGTGGTTGAAGCTGAGACTACATATGACTCGGACCCGTCACAAATAAATAAACAAAGCTTAATGGAGACTCAGAAAATGTATGCAGATTTTCTCATTATGGAAGAAATGTTTTGGAAACAAAAGTCTCGGGTTCGATGGCTGGCAGAAGGTAACTCCAACACTAAATATTTCCATTCAGTTTGTAGTAATTGCAGGAGGAAGATGCAAATTACGCAGATCACTGATGAAAATGGGGCGGTGCTCTCCACGCCGGATGAAATTGGGGCGGCTGGATCTCGGTTCTTTCAAGCTTTATTTACTGAATCTAGCAGCAATGCCGCAAACCAACAGCTGCTTGATGTTATTCCGCATTTGGTGGTGTCGCGAGATAATGATACACTTTCCATGATGCCAACATTACCCAAAGTGCGGGCTGCTGTTTTTTCACTTGACAAAAATAGTGTGGCGGGCCCTGATGGCTTCTCAGGTACATTCTTCCAAAGTTGTTGGGATATTATTAGCTCTGATGTATTGCAGGCGGTGCGTGATTTTTGGGCGGGAGTGCATTTCCCTAAATCTATGTCTAGTGCTTTTCTTGTTCTTATTCCAAAGTCACAGAATCCGTGTAGTTTTGGGGATTTCCGACCTATATCTTTGTGCACATTTGCTAGTAAAATTATTACGAAGGTCATGGCTATCAGACTGGCATCTCTGCTTTCGCGGTTGGTTTCCCCCAACCAATCTGGGTTTGTTCAAGGTAGATTGATATCAGATAATATTTTGCTGGCTCAGGAATTGGTTCATAATATTAATCGGAAGGTTCGAGGTGGTAATGTGTTGTTAAAGTTGGATATGGCTAAAGTGTTTGACAAAGTCTCTCACAAATACCTTCTTCAAGTTCTAGAACGCTTTGGTTTTAGTCCTCATGTTCTGAACCTGATTCACAACTCTCTGAAATCAAACTGGTTTTCAGTGCTAATCAATGGCAAACCTCATGGTTATTTTTGTGCAAATAGGGGGTAAAGCAGGGAGATCCGTTGTCACCATTACTCTTTATTTTGTCAGCCGAAGTTCTGTCACGGGGTCTCAATCGCATGTTAACAACGGAAGAATTAATGCCATACAGAATTTCACGTCACAGTCTGTCTATATCTCACCTAAGTTTCGCGGATGACATTGTTACTTTTTCTAAATGGTGAAAAGAGAAATGTGTTGCGATTAATGGCTTTTCTGAAAGATTGCGAAGCGGTATCGGGACAGCGAATTAACATTGGCAAAAGCTCTTTTTTTACATCAAATAAAACAAGTACAGGACATGCCACGATGATTCAAGAAGCAACGGGTTTCGTTCATGGCGACTTCCCATTCACTTACCTAGACTGCCCAATGTTCCCTGGGAGAAGCCGCGTTCACTATTTTCAAAGCCTACAGGAGAAACTCGCAGAACGGATAGAGGGATGGCAACATAAGATTCTGGATATGGCGGGTCGCCTAGTCTTGCTTAAACATGTTCTAAATTCCATGACCCTTCATGTATTGGCAGCTACATCGCCACCATTATTGGTGCTTGGATCCATTGACCGGATGTTCGCGCGATTTCTTTGGGGAAGTAAACGTCATTGGATGAGCTGGCAATCTCTCTGTTTGGCCAAAGAGAGCAATGGACTTGGTTTAATATCTATGATTCAGTATCGCCGAGCATTTGCAATGAAACTCTGGTGGCGGTTTCGAACGAGTCACTACCTTTGGTCACAATATCTCCGATCACGCTATTGCCATGGGCTGGTACATACAACTTTAGCGGAGGTCCATTCGGGATGCACTGGAACATGGAGGCGGATGCTCATTATCAAGGATGAGGCAGAAGCAAATATGGGCGTTCTTATTCGGGAGGGAAACTCGTCTTTTTGGTTCGAGAACTTCACATTGAGCAGTCATTTAAATGTGGATGGCCTGCCACATTCTTTGATGGATAAAGTGATTGGTGACTATGTTGACTTTAATGGATGGGATTTGCAGACTTTGCGACGAATACTCCCGAATTCAGCTTTGCAATCACTCCCGCGAGTAAGGATCCGTAATGGTCCCGATCGATTTGTCTGGTTACCTGAGCCGAGTGGTACTTTCTCTCTAACCTCGGTAATCAAGGCAACATCTTCTAGTCTCCAACTCCGGTCGCGACAATGTATATGGTCAAAGGTAGTGCTGCCTTCTCTTTCTATTTTCCTTTGGCGATTCATGAACAATTTTTTGCCTATGGAAGAGGTTCTGCGACGCCAAGGTTTTGCAACAGTCACATGGTGCTCTTGTAAAAAGGGCATGGACTCGTATCATCATGTTTTTATGGATTGCAATTTGGCTCATGGTCTGTGGTTACATGCAGCTTCTCAAGTGCCGGGTTCCCCATCAGCGAATTACCGGACACCACAAATGCTCCTTAAGTCTTAGTGGAATTATGGCTCCAATAATAACACTTCACTACTCCTCTCAAGCACGGTTTGCTGGATCTTATGGAAAATGCGATGCAGATTTATTTATGAAGGGCGCATCACCACTTTGTGGATAGCTATGAATGAGATGGATTCATTCCTATACCAATTACGATTGGCAAAGGGACTGATTTCTCCTAGTGGAGCTACCAGAAATCGGAGAGTTACAATTGTTAAATGGAAGAGAGACTTTGGGACTAAACCTATTTTGAATATTGATGGCGCATAGCGGGGCAATCCGGGAGTGTCCGGAGCGGGCTGTGTTCTACGCCACTCAGATGGAACCTTTTTGGGAGCCTCATCAACTTATCTTGGCACACATTTGAGCAACTCCAGTGCAGAACTTGAAGCCTTAGTTGAAGGGCTGCTTCTGGTACATTCACTGGGATTCATGGATATTGTCATTCAAACGGACTCAACCTTTCTACAAAATTCAATTCAGCGGAAGAGGATAAATTCTTGGACGCTTGATTTATCTTTTAATAGGGCTTTGGACTTATTGAACAATGCATCGGTGATACATGTTTTTCGAGAAGCAAATCAAGTTGCTGATTCTCTCGCTAATCTAGCATGTGATACGAGAAGTACGCAAGCGTTTACAAGACTTTCACAGTTGCCGCGAAAGATCAGAGGTCTGATAAAATTGGATCAAGAGGATACCTCTAATATTCGGATTCATTAAGCGTGTTCCTTATTTAAACTGTAAACGAGCTCACTTCAGCTCACCCTCTTGTAAAAGCGAAGCTTTTCGGCTTACTATTAATAAAAGCAGCATTTTTAAAAAGTATTGTTATACTATGTTAACTTGATATCTGAACTTGTTATGTAGATTATGTGTTTACGTAATTGGTTATCGTATTTTGAGATTATATTTGTTATGAATTGTACTAACATACTAGTTCACTTTTATTGTATTAACTGTTTAGTTTGTCAACTGGAATTGAAGATGGTAGGGTAAGGATATGCATTCAAAAAAAAATGTACAACGCAGGAATTTTATATTTTTGTTTATAATTCTATGATAGTCATGGTCGCAGTATTTTATACGTGTGTGTTTAATTAATTTATTCAGTGTCGTGGGAATTAGAACATGTTTTTCTCTCTAAATTGCTGATGCCCTCATAATTCAAAGAACATACACACATTACATGTCAATTCAATCCATTGGGATGGAGATTGCGATGAGTGATTCATAATGAACATTATGTAATAGTTAATTTTTACTTTAATTCCTTGGATTCTAAATATTTAAAATTAACTCACACTTTACTTTATGTTAGATTTATGTTGCACTCTGATAATTAATGTAGGAATTGATAGTTTCCTTTAATAATAGTATAATAGACTTTACTATTTCTGCTTTGATTCTGTGCCTCATTAGCATATGAGGTACTGTAAGTCATCACCCGGTTTCGGGGTGTGACACTAGTCCTCATCATCTTCGGTAATTATCTCATTTAAAAAGTTGGAACTTGTTGCCAAAGAAGATCTTTCGTGAAGTATGCTGTCCCGAAGAATTGATGGAGATAGGAGAGCAAATTGCTAACAATTGCAAAGGATTACCTCTGGCAATTGTTGCAGTGGCTGGTCTCCTTAAGAAAAGAGAAAGGCAATATAAATCATGGAAGGAGATTGAAAAAGATTTGAGTTTTCGCATTGTTGATGATTCACATGAGCAATGTCGGAAAATCTTGGAGCTGAGCTACAAACACTTACCTGATTATCTGAAAGCATGTTTTTCTTTATTTTGATGCATTTCTGGAGGACCAAGATATACCAGCCCGGAAGTTGATGCAGTTATGGATAGCCGAAGAGCTTGTGCAAATATCTGAGTTCAAGAGCTTGGAGGATGTTGTAGAAAATTACTTAACATATCTAATTGATAGAAGACTTGTAATATTCTCTTGATCCAAATGTGGGGCTAAAGCTTGTCGTGTTCACGATGTACTACATAAATTCTGTCAATCCAAAGCTAAAGAAGACAATTTTTTTGAATATAATAACCACGTATAAAGTGATGTTCCTCTTCTTGATAAAAATTATGTTTTCAGCGCCAAGATTGGCCATCCTTCGTGTTCTACAACCTATGAGGATCATGGACTTTGTTTCTGTTCACAACGAAAGCATTTCCTGAAGTTATTATGTTGATAGTACTCTTCTCTTTTTTGCTACCAATGATAAGGATCCAAGACGTCCTTTTGACATCTCTCTGAATTCTCACAACTTTAGACTTCTTATAGTATTGCATTTGGAATGCATCAATATGAGTACTTCCTTTCCCGAAGGGTTAAAAAGATTGGTGCACCTGAGGTACTTAGCAGTTGCTGGGTATATAGATTACATCCCATAATCAATTGCCACACTCTGGAACTTGGAAACATTTATAGTGAGGGGATTGGGAGATGAGGTCAAATTACGCATTGCATTCTAATGGTTGAAAAAGTTAAGGCATCTTCATGTTAGTGATATTGCTTTGATTAACTTGCAAGATGATCATCGTGGAGAATCATCTGGACTGAATTATTTGGTTACTCTCTCCTCGATCTTTCTCAGCTTTGGCAAAGAGACAGAATGTATACTGAGAAAAATTTCGAATCTCCGAAAACTGAAATGCATATTTTCATAACCTTGGGATGATTCACATAATTGCAATAACTTTCCAAGTTTGGAAGTCCTATTTCATTTGGAATCACTGAAGATAACTTATTATGGCCAAACTCATCATCATGGTGAGTTTAGCTTGTCTTTGAACTTGAAAAAGTTGGCATTGTGAAGTTTCCAACTTCCATGATATAAGATCTCAGTGATTGGGCAATTAACAAACCTTGAGGTTCTCAAGTTACTTCCCGTGGCCTTTGATGGGGAATAATCGGACATGGTGGGAGGAGAATTTTCGGAACTCACATATTTGAAACTGGACAGTGCCAAATGGAATGCCTGGAGTGGTGACCATTGGCGGACCTCCTTTCCCCCCAATTTTTTTTTGTAACACCCGTGCCGTGAGCATTTTGTAGTGTACCCATTTTGAGTCAGTTTTCGATTTGAAACTAGTTTTTGTGGTTCGTGGATTATAGGAATAACACAACTTATATCATAACAAGTTTGGTTAAAATTTTAACAAGCTTAAATGTGTAATGAGACTATGATGTTTATTAAAAAAAAATTAACAAACTTAAGAGTAAAAATTTGAAATCTTGTGAAATTTGTACTATATGGTGATTATCAAAGATATTAGTGATGACTTGTTTTCTATTCTTGTTGATGAATCCCGTGATATAACAATGAAGCAGCAAATGTCGGTAGTATTTCGTTAGGTGAAGAATGGGTAGGTATTAGAGCATTTTGTTGGTGTCAGTCATGTATCAAGTATTATCGAGAATGATGTATTATCAAAATATGAAAACGCGTATATGTTTTTATAAATTTGTTTTGTCAATATTAATTGTGCCCCTCCTACCTTTAAAATCTGCGTCAGCCACTGGTGGTGACCTTCCCAAACTTCAACAATTGGTGTTGCGAAGCTGTAATCAACTGGAGGATGTTCCGTCATGCATTGGGCGAAATACTTATGCCGGAGACAATTTATGTACAGTGGTGTGGAGACCATGTTGAAAATTCAGCGGGACAGATTAAGAACGATGGAGATGGAAAAGTAAAGGTCTTTATCAATTTTTCTGAAGTGCATGATCCCCAGATGTAATGGTGATCCAGTGTCTGCAATATTCTTTGGAATAAGTTTTTTGATGCTTCATTTGAAATACATGGCTTACACGTTTGTTGATAAATCTATTCATGAAGAAAAACAGTCCAGCAATCCAGTCATGTTCAAGCTTCAGCATGACAATTAAACTCAAAGTGAAAAGGTGGAATTTGATAATGATATAATAATTAAACTCAAAATGATGGAACTAGGAAATGGAAATTCATCACAAGGTCCTTAGCCCAGTGGGGCGACGGCCTGTCCACGACCTTGAAGTCATGTGTTCGATACCCTCCCCGCGCATGGGATATGCTTTAAATTGTCTCCCTTTCTAGGGTTATCTCTTCCTCCTTTTATGAGGTGCTACTCTCTCTCCTCTTGGGGTGTACGCCCAGTTGGTCTTCAAAAAAAAAAAAAAAGGAAATGGAAATTCTATTAATCTTTTCGAAATTCTATAATAGTTGTACTAGTAAATATTGTGAATACAATGAAGAAGAATATGAGGTGATTTTAAGGTCTCAAGGTATATATTTAGCAATCAGGAAGGAACTATATGGTAACCATGGATCTGAGATTACTTCTTCTTGCTTCACTTACCTTGTCTTGATCTGATTTATTTACTTTCTTGATTGTTCTATGCTGAATTTTGGTTCATTTTCTTGGTATTTTTGTAGTTCCGAATCTAATATGTATTTTGCCTTACTTTTGATGTTTTATAAGGCGTTTTTTTAGTTATAAGTTGCAATAATTGTTTGCGAAATGAGACATAACTGAAGATCTAATTATTTGTTGATGTTGTTTTTGCTACTCCACATAGGTATCTCCCTCTTTTGTTTCATAACATAGAAACAGTTCTCTCGGAAAACTTATAGTATCAGCTTACTACGTTACTAGTGTGAACCCCATTCTCACCAATGCAAACACCCCCATCCCCTGTACTACTAAAAAAGCAGTCCGAATCTTATGCGGAACAACTTTTCTTCAATACATACGTAATGCCTCAGAACAAGTATTCTGATGATCAGGACATGTGTTTTGAGGGTTAGAACAAGTGTTCCGAACGGTAACAAATAGAACAAGTGTTCGTTTAAAATCAATCTTAACTGTCAATATTTTAATCCAACGAGACGAGGGAGTTCTTCACGTAGCGGAATTACCCCGTTCCGACTGGAGCCAAGCTAAAAAAAGCTCATATCAATTTTCAGCTATAGTATTTCTAAAAAAAAGACCTTTGACAACCATTCAATTAATGAATTTGACTCTGTCAAGTCTTTTTTCTATTAACATACAAAGATAATCTCAGCTAACAAGTCCACATACAAACGATAGAACCCCACCTCCCTATTTCCATCCCGTTTCCTACTCATCATCAAGTCAATAACTTCGCTTCAAATTCATCCGAATTTTATTTTATTTTATTTTATATGTAATTGTCCCACCTGCTTTTCCTTTTCTTTGACCCATTCTTTGCTTTTCTAGTTGAAACACGCATCCTATAATAATATCAACTCGGTTAAGGTGTGGATGACATATTTCCTTCGTACCGTGTGGATAAAAGGAAGGTCGCATGGTCACTCGATTTGATGATTGTGATTAAAATAATTATTTTTAAATGAAAAATAGTTACTTTTCATATTAAAATAGTTATTTTTAATTACAATCGTTAAATCAAGTGACCCGACAGTTTCCTTTCTTTCCGTAACGGAGGAGACACCACTTCCGCACTTTAACCATTTCGATAGGAATATGCAGTTCTTTTTTTTTTTTGAGCGTCCGAAGGCGATTGCTCAAGGGAAAGAGCGGAGAATGCACTCAAATAGGGAAGATTAGGCATGCCCGCATACGCAAAGGGGAGGGAAAATAAGCGCTCATAAGGAGGAGAAATTATTTTGCTTGCATTATGAGGCAGTGTTCGAGTAGCGCTTTACCAGCTAAGCTACCCGATACCCATAGGAATATGCAGTTCCTTTGGAAGCTTTTCAACAATTCATCATTGCATTTCACTTTTCATTTATTAAATTTCAATGCACATAAATGGTATGTATATGGATTCTAAATAAAAGAAGTATGATAATGTGTAAATAAATCAAAATAGTTCTTGCACTTGTCTTTTCTAATGCATTTTATTTTTGATTTGGGCATTATTTCGTACATTAATTGCCAAATGTTAAGTAGTCTTCAATCCATCTATTTCATTAATATTTTGGGAGGAGTCATTTTGTGAATTTATTATCAAATGTTATGTCTGTCTCATATACATCCCTGCCCATACACTAAATTATTAGTGATTTTATTTTTTTGGTTAAAAAAAAGTTTGGGTGAGTTCGACTGCAGTCACTATCTCAGGGGCCATAAAAGTCGCTTACTGAGAGTGCTTCTGAGATCACCCTGCTAACACGATTCTCGCGTCTACGATGGGAATTAAACACTTAACCTTTAAAAAGATGTGTTAAATTCTTATCAACTGAGCCAACTTGTTTTGGTTATTGTACGTGGTATGTTATTGTTGTTAATGTTTTGAAATTTCTGATAAGATCGGCTTTCGGTGTACAATCTGACATTTCATAATAATAAGATAGACGAATGACCGTTTACTACACCTAAGAAAGTCCTCCCTTTCATATTCTTTCTATAAGAAAAATAAAGAATGCTTTTTAGGTAGGATTCAAACTTGGAAGGCAGGCGACCAATATTGACTTTTCTTCTTCTTCTATTGGTCTTTGAAATAATACTATAATGAAATTTCACCTTATTTCTTTTCATCCTTAGGATTCCAGAACTTCAATATTCCCTCCATTCCCATTTAATTATCATTTAGAGAGAGAGAGAGAGAGAGAGAGAGAGAGAGAGAGAAAGGTATTATTGAAATTATGGTGGAAAGATTATTGTTTGTTTGAGTTTCTTAATTTTTTTAAAGTGTTCTAAACGTCTTATATTTAGGAATGGAGGGAGTATATGTGAAAGGAATAAAAGTGAGAAGCACTTTAAATTGGTTGAGATTTCAAAAAGAACTCAAGATTTGATCATAATTTAACTTACTAGCAAATGGTCATAAGAAGTTTGGCAATGAAAATTGGTAAAAGATAATGGAGGAATCTGATCAAGAGACAGATTGTAAAAACTAAACAAAAAAGAAACTAATTAATAAGCAACCAAATCATAGTAACACATGATCATCCTTTTCTTTCTATACACGCGGCATAATATTTGAATCGAATCCAAAACTTATTGTCTGGTAAAGATTGTTTATATCTAACTGAACTACTTCTTTGTCAGATTAAGGCACAATCCTTAATAACAACGACAAAAATAGAACACAAATAACATATTACCTCAATTCCTAAATATAAGACTTCATTAATGTTACGAAAATTAAGATGTTTTTATAATTAAAATAACAAAATTACTCTCTTAAATATGACTTATATACTTCTAATTCTATTTAAGAGAGTAAATATTGATATTTTAATTATAAAAACATCTTAATTTTGAATTTTTTAATTTTAGCAACATGTAATTAAAATCTTACATTTACGAATGGAGGTAGTATATAGAAGAAAGAACTGGTTAAGTTTATTTATCTATTGAAAAGTCAGAACCTAAACTTACTGACCATATTTCTCAAAGCATATGGTTGTTGTTGTTGTTGTTGTCATCATTGAAAGATGTTGTCCTAGAATTTTCAAGTCTTTGAAGAAAAGCATTAGCAGGTCCATGATTAACGTTGTTCATCACATATTGTTGCTGATCATCATTAGTCCTAAACTGTTGCTGCTGATGAGGATACTGATGAGGCCTAACGGCGACCGGGTTCATAATCTGCTGCCTGAAGCTGAAGTTGGAACCACTAGGGAAGTGTTGAAACCCTGTTTGATTAGGTCCACCAGTGAACTGTTGAACCATGGCACGAAAATTACTAGCATCTGTGTTAAGCAATGTGGTTGGAGTTCTTCTAGAAGCTCTAGACCTCTTTCGGATTGGTTTCGAAACACGCCCTCCATTCGGGCTCAGGTGATCGGAACCACCTGCAGAAGGACTTGGTACATGACTTGTGGAGGAAGTGAAAGTGGTGGTGACAACCGTGGAATCGGAGATTGATTGATCGGCGAAAAGGGTTGCTAGTGATGTAGTTTGGGGTTCTTGAGAGAGGTTATGGTTATAGAAATGTATCCATTCACTGGAACTTAGCATGGTTTCAGTACTCATGGTCATGTGTGAAAGGGTGAGAGGGTTAGAATTAGTAAGATACCATAAAGCTTTTGGTATGGGTAAGAAAGAAATATGGAAAACAAGGGAACATATTTATACACCTATTTGGGGGTGACGCGTGTACATTTGTAATATGGTATGAATCTTCTATCCCGTTTGGTGTTCCATTCCCTTTACCACTAATAAGAAATAAAAATGTGTTAAATTTTTAATTAAAAAATTTATACCCTAAAAGAAATAGTGGAATCCGTAAAAAAAAATAAATAAAAATCGTTATGCATCTCCAGTTTATAATTCACAAGTAATCCGATCTATTATTATTCACCAAAAAAAAAAAAAACGAAATCCGATCTATTCTTACGGTCTCTTCATTCACATGGTTCAGGCCTTACTTAAAATACACTATATTCCTTTGTTTCACTTGGGCCAATTTATGTGGATGTACATAGTAACATGTAGACATAGTATTTACAATTATCTCTGTACTATATCAGGCATTCTCAATCATTTTGGAGACTCTGTGCGAAACTTTAAGATAAGTATAACTTAAAAATGTGAGTTTTCACGTAAATATATAAATTTTTTTTTGCATAAAAATCAACTATTAGATTCGAAATGCACAAATACAAAAGGAATATATTTACATACAAATAATTTGGGAGATTGGGGTATAATAGGAATAATAAGATAAAACATTATTATATAATAATGGAGAAATAGACTCACTTTTAGCTACAAGTTGAGTCGTTAAAATAAGATGAACACATCCTCTTAAGTATTTCAATAGACATCCACATCTTATAATAATATTTATTTTCTAAAATTAATATATTTTCTATTTGAACTCCTATAACTTATTTCTTCATGGAAACAATGGATAAAAGTACTATGTTGTATTTTCTTTCACCCTCAATTAAAGAATATAGATTCCACTAGTACATAATAATTCTTTTATGAATCTAATTAAGCAAACCATGTAGTAAGTTATTCTTTTTATGTTTAACCAAAATAAGGCATCTTATTTTGGTTGGAGAATGTAGTAGGTAGGTGTACAAGGACTTTTCTAGTCAAAGTAAAATGCACTGACACTTGGTTTCTTCGTAGAAAGAGGGGTGTATTTTATTTTGATCCCTTATAAATGACTCGCAATATTAAGTTTGTTCCTGAAAGTTTAAAAATATCAACCTTGTCTTTGTAAATATCTCGTAATGTCAAGTTTGTCCCTAGTAAATATCTTGCAGTGTCAAGTTCAGTCCCTGAAATTACTGAAATGTCAACCTTGTTCTTAAACATGGCTCACAGTGTCAAGTTCGTCCTTAAAATTTCAGAAATGTCAACCTTCATACCAAGTGATATTATGACCTATAGAAATTTTTGTATATTCTTTGCAGTTTTATTCAGGTTTCATTATAATTAGTTTTGAATTTCGTTTACGTCAATTTTCAATTTTCTAGATTTCTTTAAACTTCAGTATATTCGTGAAACATGTTTTTCTAATGATATGTTGAATATGAAAATGTTCCTTACCCCAATCAGAATATGGAAGATTTGATAAATAAAAAAAAAATGATTTCAGAAATTGTGAAAAATTGGCATCTTTTCTCAAAATATACTAGAGCTTAAAAAAATTTAAAATTTTCGTAAACGAAATTAAAAACCGATTAAAATGAAACCAGAATCAAACTGCAATTTATATATACAAAAACTTCTACATAATCATAATCATTCCCCGTAAAACAAATCTCAACCATCCACAATCCTCAAATTGACCGTCAATATAAGGATAAGGGATTATTATTCTAATAAGCAGTCTACAACTTAAATAAGTTAAAAGTAATTAAGCTTGAATAAGTGAGAATAACCTATAAGTCATGAAAATTTGTGGTTATTAAAGTTTATCAAGTAAGAATTTAGTTGGTACAAACCGGTCTTAACAACCAACTCTTGATATATAGTACCACCTCTAAATATTCGATAATCCAAAATAGTTATTCTATTCTACGATCGAAATTTTATTCCGCATGTAAAAGAAAAAAATCAGGTCTCCGCAATTTAACGAAATACATAAATATCTCATTTGCGTTCAAATTTACATCCGCTTATTTTTTTTTCCTTTTATTTTTCACCTCAACCAAACTACCTGATACTAATGGGCTCGAATGCAAGGAATAAGTTAGGAATTGTCTGTTGGAAGTGAAAAACTGTAACAGTATATCGACCTACTTATAAAAATTGCAAAAAATATTGGGGCGACGAACTTGACAAAAATTTCCGAACTACATATAAAATTATTATATCTAATAGTATTTTTAAAACTTTCGGGATTATCCCGTCCTAGAATCGACCCTGACAAAAAGTGTAAATAAGTGATTGGAGTGGGGGGGGGGTGTTTCTTGGTTGGTTCTGGAAGCTCTACTAGGTACCTACCTACCAGTGCTCAATAAAGAAGAGCAGAAGAAGTTGAGAGTGGTTCCAAGAAGCAACAAGAAATATAAAGAGGTGAATGAGATGTTGTCATATGGAAAATGACATGGCTGGTGTTTGGTGACTCCCATCTGATTTTGACTCTGGCAAGAGTTTCGCAATTCTTTGGTCATTAATACAATGTTATGTTTACCAAACTTTTTAATTCGACCAACACAAATTGACTCAATTGGTAAGGAGTTGTGGCGTCGCTTCTGAAGTCGAGTGTTCGATTCAGTTGCCGAGCGTGAAAGTCTGTGTTGGTGGGTGATCTATAAATACTGCTTGTAAGCGATCTATGGTCGCTAGGGCATCGCTGCGACCCGTGGCGGTGGCCCGGAGCCCAAGCCACTGAACTTTTTTAAACCAACTTTTTAATTCGCATTCACATGGGAGGGAGGGAAGTAGAGTAAGCTTTTCTCTCTATTTCTTACTCTTGAAGTTTTTTCATTTTTTGGTTTTCTTGGCTAGATCTAGCCATCTTTCTTCCACTTTTGATGTCTTCATCCCCTCATTTTACCGTAAATTGTGATGAAATTTTTCAAGGTATTTTGATTCAAGATTCAAGACTCATATGCAAGATCTATTTCAGATCCTTCCAGATCTGGAGTTTCCCTCTAAACCCGGAGTTGTTCTGGGCCCTTTCTCAGTTTTCTTCATCTTTCCGAGACAATGTATGAGACGGTTGATACGCCCATGGTCTCGTAGATTGTTGATTTATAAGAAAGGTGTTGGAACTGAGCTTGCTACTGCTGTTCAAGGATTTTGGAGAAGATGCTGAGAAGAATTTTATTTATGTATTTATTTATTTTTTCTACTGTTTGTAGTGTTTACCTAGTCCGGGGTGTGGACTTTTATCTGTTATTATGGTGGTCTCCACCATTGTATAACTTTTATTTTCTTTTTATCTTTTGATTGTAATAGCTTCGACTATTTTATGATTAATGGATAATTTCTTATTTAGAAAAAAAAAAGAAAAGAAAAAAAGAAGGGAGTAAAGTAACATTGTAACTGCTTCGTCTCAACTTATGTTTTTATCAACGTCTTTATTTGTTGGGGGAATTTCAAATGGTTCTTCGAAAATTGATGGAATTTTTAAAATCCATCCCTGTAAGTGGAATATGGTCAATTTAATCCTTAAAATTGAGTGAAACATGTTAATTTGGTCCCTATACAAACGAACATCTAACAAGCTAGGGTTAATTTCAATTTAGTCCCTAGTTTTTCAATTAGGTCTTTGTAGTTTTAAAATTTTATCAGTTTAATCATTGGGATAATAACCATTAAATATGTAAACTATAGACACTAAACCAACACCCTAAACCTAAGCACTAAAAAATGTACGAGTACGAGGTTCGCTTGAGCAGAAGCAACAGAGAAGAGAGAATGTGTGATAAACTCTTTAGTCTTCACAACTTAACCCTAAAAATAAGATATAGTACATAATTCTTAGGGGTAATTGTTTTAGTAATCTTTTCAAATTTTAAAAATTTATAGAGGTTTAGGGTTTAGGATATAAGATCTAGGATTTAGTGTATAGTGTTTAGAGTAGGGATGACAATTGTCCCGTCTAAGCGACCCTCCCTACCCGGTTCCCCTCATTATGAAAATTAATTTTGAAATTTTTGTTTAGTTGCTATTACTAAAAAAATAAGAATTTGTTTCATTATTTTAAATAATTTATAGTTTAAAAAATTATACTCTCTGTTTCTTAATAAAGATTATCTTAGATAGTTTAGCATAAATTAAGGAACGGGAGACAAAAATATTTATACTCTTATACTCTTAAATAATTTAGTTTATTATAAAATATCAACCCTTCCCCTCACCCCCTCTCTCTATAGTAAGAGCAATGTTGGCAAATTGGCCCAAATCGTCCTAAATGTATTTACGATTAATCCTTAAGGCCCTAATTCCTAAACTTTTAAGATCACTAAATGTATTTCTGACATCTGCGATAAAGGATATCCAGTCCATTTTTACATGCTATTTTTCGTCAATCTAGTAGAATGGTCAACACATAAGGTATTTTTAAGGGTATTTTAGACATTTTAACATATTTCCCACATAAAAACATTTGGGTAGTCGATAGTTAAAAAAAACTATGAATACTCAATTTAAATTAACAAAATAAAATCTAAAAATCTCATGAAAAGTCGAACTTACCTTTCACCTCTCTCGAAATCGCCATCAGACACTCCACCGCATTGCTGTTGAGAAAAGCTGACCGGCCTTCCTAAAAGCATCCCTAAAAGCACCCTTGGTGATTCGTTTGTTTCTTCTGTTATTTGACTCTTGGTATCTTGTGCAGGACAAAACTTCCTATGACATTTGTGCACAATTACATTTGTTTATATGTGTTTTTGTATGTTTATGTAAATAGTGGATTTTGGAAACCATCAAGTGTTGATAATCAGCTTTTGACTTCAACGTCCACAAAATTCTATAGACGTTTTTATTACAATATTGACTATACAATAAGAATTTATATGTAATTTAGCTCTCTGATTATAATTGTTGACTGATTTGCAGAGTAGGTAAAAATGTTTTAGAAACAGGTGTGGTGGTTAGCGGCGGTGGTGGAGAAGGTGAGGGGGAGAAGAAGACGAAGACGAAGATGGAGGGGAAGGGGAGAGGATTGGTTTTTGGATTTTATTTTGTTAATTTAAATTAAGTATTCATAGTTATTTTTTTTAACAATTGAGAGTACCCCAAATGTTTTTATGTGGAAAATATGTTGAAATGTCTGAAATGCCTTTAAAAGTACCTTATGTGCTGACCATTTGACTGGGTTGACGGAAAATAGACAGAAAAATGGACGGATGTCCTTTATTGGTAGGTCGTAAATACATTTTGGATCTTAAAAGTTAAAAAAAATGAATTATGACCTTAAGGATTAATCGTAAATACATTTAGGAGGATTTGGGCCATTTTGCCTAGCAATGTTAGAAAACCCCCTTAAAAGTTAGAAAATGAAATATATTTGGAGAAGAGATGAAGAGACTTAACATACATCTATTTAAAAAATGAGTGAGTTATAGTTTTTTTTTAAAGAAAAGAAAAAAAAAGAAAATATTACTAACAAAATTACCTTTCGTCCCATAATATCTAATTTTTAGGATTAGCTTTACGAATGTTGGAGAGTTTATCGTTCATACTCTCTTCAATGTTGCTCCTTTTTAAACAAATCTCGTACTCGTAATTATTTTAGTGCCTAGAGTTTTGTGTCTAGGGGTTTAGGGTGTTGAGCTTATTGTAAAAGGAATATCTGGAAAGAAAAAATAAAAGGGATTAAGAACGAAAAGAAAAGAAAAAGAAGATGAAGAAGAACTCAGACAAGGGATGGGGAAAGGGAGAAATAATTCAAACAGGTTATCATTTCAACAATAATTTGTACCAGTTATCTTGAATAACTGAGATAAAAAACTTGTTTCTTCCGGAAATACCCCCAAAACTAAAAGAAACCAAGAACAAATTGAACATAACAAAAGCCCCAATTTCTAGGGTTCATCTCAAGAAATCAAGAATCGATTAAACATTACAAAATCTTCAATTTATAGGGTTTAACTAATTTATAGGGTGTTGATAAATTATAAAATATTATTTAAAAAAAATTTAAAAAAAAATCACTAGCATCCCCCTTTTTTTTTAAGCCCGATTGAGCGGTTGCCCCATATAGGGGAGAGAGAACTGCCTCAGACGAGGAGAAGATAGCCCTAGAAAGGGAGATTAAAACTTACCGTACGCGGGGTCGTGGGCAGGCGCCTGCTCCACTGGGCTAGGACACCTCTGATAACATCCCCTTAAAATGTGGATGGATTTTGAATTCATGCTTGAAATTGAAAAAAATTGAAAGAATGTGCATGTAATTGTAAAATCGGATAAACTTCGCGCCTGCTTATAAAATTAACCTTTTAATTTTGAGGATAACAAAAAATCATTTATATTATCTCCAAATTTAGGTTTATCTTATAATCAACAAGAACTTACCACTTCTGTCAAAATAAGTTAATATCAACCTCACAAAAAGTCACATTTTTATTATTCTATGACAAAAAGAACTACCAAATTACTCCATCCGTTCCAAATTATCTGTCCACTTTGTATTTTGTACGTGAATTAAAGTTTTATCAAATTCTATACTGGGATATGGTAAAATGTCAAACATGACCATATTTAATTTAACTCTCAATTTAATTCTATATTCTTTTCTATATCTATTCCAACATTCAATGTAAGGGGTAGGATCAATCCAGATCCTATGCATAACAGTTTTTTTCAGTACATACGGAACACTTCAGGACATGTGTCCTGAGGCTAAAAAACACAACAGGTGTCTAATTTAAATAATCTTAACCATCAAAATTTTAATCCAACGGACGAAGGAAGTTTCGCACGTGCGGAATTACCCCTTTCGCACTGGAGCCTCCGCCGGGTAGGATTGGAACAACCATAATTAACAGGGACGAAGGCAAGAATTTGACGTTGGGGGGCGAAAACTGCAATAGTATGTCAAAATATATACAAAAACTGTAAAAAAAATGTTTAGGAGGCTAATTTGATAAAATATTCCGAACTACTTATAAAATTTATTATATGTAATAGTATTTTTAGAAATCTTTGGGGGACAGTGACTGCCATCCCATGTCTTCGTCCTTGATAATTAATGAATCCTTTATATAGAAAGTGAACAGTTAATTTGTGACAAATTAAAAAGGAAATGTGGATAGATAATTTGGATGGACGGAGGGAGTACTTATCATTAGATCACCAAGTTGCCACTTTAAGTAGGGTGTTTGGCTGATGATCAGTAACAGAGCTTACAAAAATGTAGTATCACATAATGGTCCATAATCCCGGAGATAACTCAAAGCGAATGCATAAAATTTAGGATATACTAGCAATTGCTACTGGACTAAAATGCCCCTCTTGGGAGCTGAAAACTTACACTAATTATTAGCAAGATCAACATAGTGATACTTGTCGAGAATTCAGCTATTCTATCAACCTATGACTAACAATTCAGCTAAATACATAATGGGCAGCGACTGAACAGAATTTAACAATGATCTGCAATGTAACAATGAACAATGAACAGCATTTAAAAACATTTAGCTCCTTCTAGTCATCTAACTGGAACGATGATCTGCAATGTAACAATGCATGCTTATTGCATTCTGATAGAAGAGTATGCTAATTATTAAGGTCGTACAAGTCTCCCGCATCGCAGAAGTCTGGGAAGGTCCCGAATTACGCACCCTTACCCTTATTTTTCATAAAAAGACTGTTTCCAGCGTTCTTTAGACATCCAATCATAGGTTTCTCGAATATTATGTTCATCATAATTCCTCATGAAACCACCATGATGAATCTTTATCATTATTAACATGGACGAAGATAGAGGGGGCGAACTTGATAAAAAAATTTCAAACTGCATATAAAAATTACTATATCAGTAGTATTTTTAAAAATCTCCCCAAACTAAAAGTCCTGACTTCGTCCCTGATTATTAAGCAGATGATCTCAAAATAAGCCATCAGGTTCCTTTCCTAATCAAGTAATTTAGGGGGATCCGGCAGGAAAAATGGGCATGAGTCCAGGGACATTCTAAAATTTAGGAGGGTCAAACTGCATATTCTAACTTTCGTGAGGGTCAGAATGGACATTTTAAATTTTATGAAGGTCCAAATGTAAATTGTACTTTCGTGAGGGTCAGAATTGACATTCTAACTTTAGGAAGGTCAAACTGAATATTAATACTAACTTTTATGAGGGTGAAAATGAATATTCTAACATTTATTAGGGTCAAAATGAACATGATAACTTTTAGGAGGGTCAAAATGAATATTCTAACTTTCGTGAGGGTTAGAATAGACATTCTAACTTTTAGGTGGGTCAAACTGAATATTAAAAATTGTAAGAGGATCAAAATGAATATTCTACCTTTTAGGAGGATCAAAATGAACATTATAACTTTTAAGAGGATCAAAACAAATATTATAAATTTTAGGAGGATCAAAATGAATATTCTTATTTTATAGGACTAAAATGAACATTAAAATTTATATGAGGATCAAAATGAACATTAAAAATTGTATGAGGATCCAAATGAACATTAAATATTGTAGGAGGATCAAAATGAAAATTATAACTTTTTGGAGGGAAAAATTCATAATTATGACATTTAAAGGGTCTAATGAAAATTATAACTTTTAGGAGGGTCGAAATGAACATTCTAAATTTTAGGAGGATCACAATGAACATTCTAACTTTGTTGAGGGTCAAAAATGAATATTATATAACTTTAGGAGGGTGAAAATGAACATGATAACTTTGAGGAGTGTCAATTGAACTTCCAATTTGAACAACTGGATGTCTCTTAACGAATTTCATTCAATTTTTTTTCTAAACAGATTAGAATGCCTTCTCCATTATCACTTCTCACAAAAAAAAATCAACATAAAAGCTACACAATTTCTTTTACAATTCCTTTGTTTTATTTTTCTTTCACTTTCAGGAAAGAATCCTTAGGGTGTGTTTGTTTCTTAGAATTGGAATTTCATGGAATTAGAATGATGAGGTTTTCTAATTCTATGGAATTTCAAGAATTGGAATTCTAAAAAATTTCAATTCCACATAATTGAATTCTTTTGTTCGGTAAAATTGTGGATTTCAATTCAAATTCTACTTTATTTTTTTGAAACACAAAAAAAAAACGCATATTTAAAAATAAAATGAATAAAATGACTCCGGTGTGAAAATGTTGTCCATACTACAAATAGCCGAAGTATGAAGTAAAATGATAAAAATACCCTTACTTTAATACGATGAAAATATTTTTGGTGCAAAATTAAAAAAATATTCACAATGCTAAAGAAAATCTTTCTAGTATGAATTGAAGAAAATACCGTTGAAAATCGAAAATATTTTCGATGAAACATGATGATAATACCCCTAGTAGAAAATGACGAAACAATTTCGGGTATAAAAATTATGAAAATTCCCTACTAAAATTAAAAATATACCCTTTGTTTACATGGTTCTATTTAAAAAAATGCATTCCAATTTTTTAAAAAAATGTATTCGTTGCAAAATGACAAAAATACCCTTGTTAAAGTTGAATTTTCTCATTGTGTAGAATAATGAATATATGCTTGATACAAGATGAATAAATTACAATTAGTCAAAAATTAATGCCCTTAGAACAAAATTATGAAAATGTTCCTGTACAAAATGACGAAAATACCCCTTCTTAAAATTGACAAAAACATCATTGGTGTATAATGGCATAAATACCAATAGTTACAAAATGATGAAAATTCTCTAATGGAAATGAAAAAGAAATATCTTTGGTTTAGAATGGTGAAAACGCAAATTTTCTAAAATGGCGAAAATATCCTTATTGTATAAAAAAAATTATTTTTTAAAACGAGTGGTATTTTCATCAAGGTTATTCTCTTCATTTTTTATGCATGACATTTTCATTATTTCTTAATAAGTGTATTTTTGTCAATATACACCGATATATTAGGAATTTCATGTAAACGAAATTTCTGTCATTTTGTACCAAGGGTACTTTTGTTATTTTGTGTTAAGAGAAAATATTTCATTTCATTCTAAGTTAATTTCGTCATTTGGTACAAGAGATTCCCCGTTTTTTTTTTATGGGAGCATTTTTATCTTTTTACATTAAGGATATTTTCGTCACTTTACACCAAGATAATTTCGTCATTTTTCATCAAAGGTATTGCATTCATTTTCAATTATATGATTTTTTAGCAATTTGAACCAAATGTATTTTTTCTAGTTTGCACGAAGGTATTTTTCATCACTTTGATGCGAGGGTGTTTTCGCCATTTTGTATCAAGAGTATTTTCGTAATTTTGCACCATGATTTTTTTGGTGATTTTATGTTATGTGTGTTTGTGGTTTCTTGTATAAAAATTCGTTGTCTTGTATCAGAGGTATAATTGTAAGTTTGCACTAACGGTATTTTTGATTTCGTATCAAGGGTATTTTTGTCATTTAAGCGAAGAACATTCATTATTTTAAATTAAGGGTACTTTAGTCATTTTGTACTAAGAGTATTTTTGTCATTTTACACTAAGGTACTTTGGTCGTTTTATATATATTTATTTATGAGAGAAAATACTTGTATGTATGATATATTTATAACATAAAGCAAATATCGTAGACTTGAAATTCAAATTATTTGATTATAAAATGGAATTGATGGGGTTGGAATTGGAATTGGAATTCCATTCCCAAAATTTTACTAAGAGGCAAATAAAAGAATTTCAATTTCAATTACAATTTCATGATTTTGTTGATAGCCAAAAAAGAAAATTGCCAAAACTCCAATTTCATGAAAACAAACACACTTTAAAGTAAGAATCTAATTGAACGCAGAAGAGGACCTTAGAAAATTTGGTCCACTAGAAATATTCTTGTTATTGCTTCGACTCACATTCCCCAAAAAGTGGATCCCGCTCTAATAGCTCCGAATAAATTCAATACGTGCATTAATATACGAAGGCTTCTTATTCCACAACAACGAAAGCACTTTTTCACTCTTTCATATACTAGGGGATTTCACTTTGGAAAATAAAATGTTCCATACTAATGGATTCGGGTCCATCTGCATAATGTATTCTCCTCAGCTAAATATTGCGGTAGTTGGTGTAGTATCCTAGTCTTATCGTTTATCTCCTCAGAGTGAAGATGTGACGGCCAGTGCCATGAGAGTTGAGTTGAGAAAGGAAATGAAGCGGAAAGAGACCGAACGTGTCCTCTTTCTAAATTTGAAAATATGAGCCCGCACTAGAACGACAAAGAGAAGTCGGAGCCACTGGTACTGATCATTGATACTGGAAAGTTGGGTGGTTTGTTGCTTTTGTACCCGCCCATGATATGATCTAAACGAGTCGCACATACACCCGAGTACATGTTCCTCGACGTTGAGGACATCTCCGAAGAGCGGGGGATTTCGTGACGATCCTCACTCGACCGTGACTTGGTGCCAATCGAGGTATTCTGGCTAAGAATACTACTAATCGATTCTTTGACCTGCTTTGGTCGAGTAACCGCTACATTTCTTGAACGACCACAGCCTACATAACTTGTCTCCCTCTAAGGTGAGGGTTTTTTCCATTGCAAATCCGCTTTGACTATGGAATGGAAGAATCTTTCCTCGCGACTAGTCTTGTCTTTGTACACAAGATAAGAAATCACTTTTACGCGAGAAAGCGCATATCATAAAAATAAAGAAGCTTTTATTAATGATTTATTTTTATGGGTTAGGCATCTAAAATGAGAAGAAATCCAGATCCAAGAAAGAAACTAAAGGAAGAGGGAAATGTCCACCTTTCTCTAATATGAAATAATATGTTGTTTCGAATTCGTGCTCGTCGTTTCTCGAAAGTATCTTTTTTCTGGGAACATGGTCAACCATAAATTATTATGTTTGTGATTCTTCATCCACCGATGCAGAAAATGCTCCAGTTTTCCATTCTCATATGAGGCCGAAAAGTGGATTGGCAAGAGGTCGGCACACTTCGAAGAACTAACAAAAATTTTCGATTAGAAGGCCAGGCCAAGGGTAAGGCTTCTATACCTGAAAGCATAGTCACTCGCTGCAACTTACTAATCGATTCCAATAACATATGATAAATGAACGACATATATTTTCATATGATAAATGAACGGCGGCAACTCTCGAGATAGCGAAACTAACCGCAAAGGGTTTACTTCCTAGAAAGATTCAATCCAGCCACAGGGTTCCCTTCAGCTACCTTGTTACGAAGAGAATGGATAAACCTCCTAAAACAGAACCAGCTGGACCGGGCTACCCCCGGCCACCGACGTACTCTTTTAAGAAAGAGCGGCGGTAAAAAAATATGTTTTTTTGGGGAGATATACTATTTCGCCAATCGAGTCAAGAGAGAGAGAGAGAGAGAGAGAGAGAGAGAGAGAATGAAGATATTTTCTGGAAGTAATTTTCATTAAAATGAGAGCAGACTCCTTGAGCTATTTATATACGAAGAGAAAATGAAAAAGGAAAGTAAAACTAACTAATTACTTTAACTAATTCGTAATTGTAGTTAATCTATAAACTCTAATTGACTTAATTTCAAGTCCAACCGGGTACAACCGGTATTGGACCTTTCACATTTTATCTATCAGACTAGCCCATTATTTTCTTATTTGCGCAGCAACCCAATTGTTTTGGTGGCCTATCATTTGCTTTGTTTGTTGCCTTCAATATCTCTCATGCGTTGCTTCACTACTGCTCAGTCTCCCTTCCAATTTCTTAATTCTTTCACTAGTTCCTGCTTGATCTTTCCCATTTCTAATTAACTTCAACACTCCTCCACAAGCTGAAAATCCAGACAAATTAAACAACCCAAGTGATTGAATGAGGAATATTAACCTTGATGATCCCAAAGCCTTGGTAAATATATCAGCAAGCTGCATTTGAGAAGTGATTGGCAGTGGCTTTATCAATCCAGATTGATATTTTTCCCTTACAATGTGACAATCTATTTCTACATGATTTTTTTTGCTATATGGATAGAACTCTTGCTATCACAGAAAGTGGTACTGCATTTGCTTGTTTAACACCTAAATCTTGTAACAAATTCACTAACCATTGTATTTCACAAGTAGTCATTGCTTTATACTCAGCTTCTGCTGAACTCTTTGAGACTTTTGATTGTTTCTTTGATCTCCAAGAGATCAAGGAATTGCCTAGAAAAATGCACATACCTGAAACTGATCTTCTTGTTTCAGCACATCCAGTCCAGTCACTGTCAGTATAAGCTCTCAAGTCTAGACTGTTCTTTGCTGGATAGAATAAGCCTTGTCCAGGTACATTAATAATGTACCTAAGTGCCCTATGAGCTGCTTTCCAGTGTAAGATTGTAGGATTGTCAAGAAACTGACTTAGCTGCTGAATAGCAAATGAAATATCAGGCATTGTCACTGTGAGATACATCAACTTCCCAAGCAATCTTCTGTATGATCAACCAAAAACAATAGCTTCAAAAGGAAGAAGATGACAATCGAAGCAGTAAACAACAATAAGATCAACCAAAAACACCAACAATAGGTTGGAAAAAGTTCCCAAAGGAAGAATTATGCTAATTTGCTCAGATTACTTAACAATTCATCAAAGCTAAAACAATCTGAAGCAAAATCAACTCACAGACTTTAATAATTCTTCAATGAAAAGCTAAGAATGGAGATCGCATAAGCTTTTCTCTGTGTGGCTACTCCACACAGCTATGATACCATGACGAAAGTTGAAGATTGAGAGAGAGAGAGAGAACAACAACAATGAAGATATTTTCTGGAAGTAATTTTCATTAAAATGAGAAAATGCTCCTTGATCTGTTTATATACAAAGAGAAAATGAAAATGAAAATGAAAATGAAAATGAAAATGAAAAAAGGAAAGTAAAACTAACCAACCACTTTAACTAATCCGTAATTGTAGTTATTCTATAAACTCAAATTAAATTAATTTCAAGTCCAACCGGTATTGGACCTTTCACATTTTAGGAGAATTATCATTATCAGATGAATAATTATTAGATAAATCATCATTAGATGAATTATCATTAGATGAATTATCATTAGGAGAATTATTATGAGAAGAATAATCATTGGGACATAAGGCAGATCGGAGTTGAAATGGGCTTTCTTAAATTTATGTTTTAATTCTAAACTCTAAATCGGCGGCAGCGGCAGTGATTAGTGGTGGTGGAGAAGAGTATGGAGGATGAAGATGGAGGGGATGATGGGTTTTTGGATTTTATTTTGTTAATGTAAATTGAGTATTCATATTTATTTTTTTAAACAATTGAGTACTCAAATGTTTTCATGTGGGAAATATGTTGAAATGTCTGAAATACCCTTGGGACAAGACAAATATGTTGACGGGATGGCTAGGCAAACGGGGAAATCACAGAAAATTGGACGGAAGTCCTTTTAGGGCAGATCGTAAAAACATTCAGGACGATAAAAGTCAAAATTAAACATAAGGGATGTTAAAATTGAATGAGAAATACATAAAGGACGAAATAGGCCATTTTGCCAACTTTCAGGTCCACATCAACAATCCTAAAATTTGTAACACTGCAGCATCTTAGTCAGGTCCCCATCGATCCTGTTAATGATGTAATATTCCAATCAGATTAACTACCATGGCCACAACTTCTTGAGAGAAGCCTTTTCAAAACAAGCACTTCTGGTCCTTTTCAGACAGAAACTAAAACAAAAATGGGCCCATCTTAGTTGTATGCTAAAGCGAGAAATTACAAAGATTCAAAATATCAAATATTTTGGGCTGTGAAAGCAAAATGATGAAGGAAAATGTTAATCTTTCACTTGTCACACAATATGCAAAGCAACAGACGCGCACACAAATGAAAGAGATAATATGTTACCTATTAAAAATATTCTGATATCAGAGGGAACCTCCTCAAAGTGCTTCCAGCTTTGTAATACCAAGTGTTCAAGCTTTGGCAGGTGGTGATCACTGGAAGCATTCCAGTTTCAAGAACTTGAGTTTGAGGAACTCCCCTTCTCTCATGTCCCATGTTTTCCGTTCAAAGGCCCGAGAGAGTAATTTGAGAACCTTCAGGCTGGGTAATCTTCCAATTTCAGAAGTTAGGTCCCAGGGCAAGTGAAACTTTGACACTGTCAATTTCTTAAGATTAAGTACCAACAAGTCATAATAGTTCAATATATAATTTAGTACAAATTGAATCGAAATTCAGAATATTTTCATAGTATGAAGAATGAAACACCGACAAAATTTTACAATATTTCACTCATAAATTTTACAATAACTTGCGGATTTATGGTCCTGAAGATGGCCCAAAGAACAATTACATTGGGTTGACACCATAATCTGCAAGTTTCTCAACAAACTCTTTACTAGATATATCAACAAGCTCCTGAAAACAAAATCAAGAAAGAGTATAATCAATCAAAAAAGAAGAAGAAGAAAAGAGTGGAATGATATGATAGAAGAAGCCGAAACAATGGCAACCCGGACTTGGCATTCTCCAGTAAATGCTACTCCCTCCCTTCCACAATAATGTACTTTTAGGACATTTTATAGTGATTAAGGAAACTAAAAATAAGGTACTTTTTAAGTCCAAATAGCAACATTACCCTTTATCTCTTATTAGGTGGAACATATTTTGAGTCAAACAAGTGTATAGTTGAAAATAAAAACATGGGAGAATGAAAAACTATATATTACGTAATGGAAACCTAAGAACTACCTAGAACGAGTTACATGATGGAATGTAGGGAATACAATTGACTCAAAATAATGTTCTACTATGCTTTGTCTTCTTTGTTCCCCATATTCTGTAGTATAGCAAATGTCTAATTTTGCCTCTTTGACATTCTTCCTTTCAATTTCTTATAAAAATACCAAGGGCCAGACTTGAAAACTCGGCTTTAAGCATTTTGCATTTATAAAGGATGAACGCTGTGGTTTACACACATGAGACACAACATATTTTGTTCCTTAGACTTAGAAAAACATAACTACCTCTACACAATGGTTTTACGAATATTCATCTGGAAATACTCAATTAAATGGATCTCTCTAGCAAGAATAAACCTGATTCATCTCTGTAGCAAAAACATGCGGCCTAATATCTATACAGATTCCCCTTACTATTATTCTGTTCTAAGAACTTTAAAAAATTACAAGCTAAAAAAGATCCTCCAATAAGAGAGAATAATGATTCTTCATTTCTTAGTGACTACATCACAAGAACAGAAGAGGGATCTCTCAATAGTTCACCATTGTTATGTCTTCAATTCCAGGAAGAAACTAAAACATCAAATGGAAGTGAATTGCAAAGTGAAACTTATAAGAATGAATTATCTGTAGAGATGGAAGATACAGAGGTACTTAATCATGTTAAGACTATCATATTGACAGATCATGTGATATGTAAACAGATCAAATGATATCCACACTTAGGAGATCCTTAAAGTACTATCAGAATCAACTCTGTAATTGCAAGAAATCAGAAATAACATGAACAGAATTAGTAAACAATGAGTATAGAATTTTCAAGTGCATATATAGCAATGACAGAAATAAGGGACATCTGAAATGTTTGTGTCATTCAACTTCAGAGAAGTTCAAAGTTTGAAACAAAGGATTGGGAAACTTCCATAGCCAATCCTTCATGTTACAAGTACTGTTATATTAAATAAAACTGCTACAAAACCTGAAAAAAGTGTAAAATATTACTCACATGCTTTTTATTAGCATATCCAGAGACTGGACCACCGTTACGTCTGGGAAGCATGCACTTCAGCAAAATTGATAAAGACCTTTAGACTTTCATCTATTTCCTTCTTAATCTTTCTCACTGATTCTTCAACACGGGGTCCGCACCACTGGACATTAATATTCTCCAGTGTATATATGTACGCAATATCTAGTGGAACTTCCTCCAGCTGCTCGCAGCATCGCAACACCAATTGCTGAAGTTTGGGAAGGTAATCACTACAGACATTCCATTCGACAATGTTCAAAGTATCCAATTTCAGATATTTAAGTTCCGAGAATTCTCCTTCCACCATGTCCCAACTTTTCCCATCAAAGGCCTCGGAAAGTAATTTGAGAACCTCGAGCTTAGGCAATTTCCCAATCACTGAGATCTTATCCCATGGAAGACGGAAATTTGACAAAGTCAACTTTTTCAAGTTGGAAGGGAAGCTAAACTCACTGGAATGAAGAGTCTGTCCATAATAAGTTATCTTCAGTGATTCCAAATGATTTAATATTTCCAAACTTGGGAAGTTATTGCAATCCTGTGTATCATCCCAAGGTTCTGAAAATATGCATTTCAGCTTCCGAAGATTGGAAATCTTCCTCAGTATATATTCCGTCTCTTTGCAAAAGCGGAGAAAGATTGAGGAGACAGTAACCAAGGAATAAAGTCCCGAGGAATCTCCATGATGATCACCTTGCAAGTTAATCAAAGCAATATCGGTTACCTGAAGATGCCTTAACTTTTTTAAGCACCAAATTGCTTCTGGTAAGTTGACCTCGTCTCCCAATCCCCTAACTACAAGTGTTTCCAAGTTCTGGAGTTCGGCAATTGATTCTGGAATATAATCTATATACCCAGCGACCGCCAAGTATCTCAGGAGCACCAATCCTTTTAACCCTTCGGGAAAAATAGTACCCATATTGATGCATTCCAAATCCAATACCTTAAGAAGTCTAAAGTTGTGAGAAATGACTGAGATATCATAGGGACGTCTTGGATCCTTATCGTTGTTGGCAAAGAAGAACAGAGTACGGGCTCGCGGTCCTGAAGGTTTTGACTTCAGGAAATGCTTTCGTTGTGAACAGAAACAAAGACGATAATCCTCATATGTTGTAGAACGCAAAGGATTACCAATCTTGGCATTGAAAATATAATTTAGATCATGAAGAGGAGCCTCATTAGACTTGGTTATTACCTTCAAAAAATTGTCTTCTTTAGCTTTTGATTGGCAGAAATTCCGGAGAACATCATGAACACGACAGGTTTTAGCCCCACCTCTTGATCTTTGTCGAGAAAATATTACAAGGCTTCTATCTCTTAGATCTGTTAAGTAATCTTCTGCAACATGCTCCAAGCTCTTTAAGTCAGATTTTTGCACAAGCCCTTCGGAAATCCATAACTGTATCAACTTGCGGGCTGCAATGTCTTGGTCCTCCAAAAATGCACCGAAATAAAGAAAACACGATTTCAGATAATCTGGCAAATGCTTGTAGCTCAGCTCCAAGATTCTTCGACAATTCTCTTGGGGATCATCAACAATGCGAATGCCCAAATCTTTTTGAATCTCCTTCCATGATTTATATTGCCTCTCTCTTTTCTGAAGGAGACCAGCCACTGCAACAATTGCAAGAGGTAGTCCTTTGCAAGTCTTAGCAATTTGCTCTCCTATCTCCACCAATCCCTCAGGACAGTGTTCTTCACGAAAGATCTTCTTTTGCAGCAAGTTCCAACTTTCCGAATGAGATAATTGCCGAAGATGATGAGGACCAGCATCAGAGTTGGCTTTCAAATCCTGTCGACTGGTTGTTAGAATTCTACTTCCATTTCCATCATTTGGCAATGATCGTCTCAGGTCATTCAATGCCTCAGTGTCCCATAGATCGTCCATTACAATGAGAAACTTGTTCTTCAATAAGAGTTTTCGCAACTTGTCCTCCAGATCTTCATTAGTCATTCCAAGGGTATCATCCGTAAGCGCTGTAATGTGGCTTAAAGTCTCAAGCAACACATCCCTTTTTCTGTATATTTGAGCAACGCAACACCATGTGCGAACATGAAAATTAAACGCAACTTTTGGACAGTTATACACTTGTGATGCCAGGGTTGTCTTGCCGATTCCTGGGAGTCCAACAATTGAGACAACATCTAGATGCTTAGGTCCTGCAATAAGTCTATCAATTATCATCTCTTCCTGATCATTGAGGATGACCACATCATTTCCCATTCTCAAGGTAATGGCCTTTGGTTCCTTCTGCGCTGAAGTATGGGGTATATCCTGCTCTTTGGCATGATGAGTCTTATCTTCAACTGCTGAGACTTGTGACTTCACCACTCTAATATCCTCTCGAAGATGATATAGCCGTAGCAAATCTTTCCATCCAGGTCTCTCTTCCAGCATCATTGAGTCAATGCAATATTCTACCTCATAAGCCACATCTATAATTCGTGCACCAAGATCTTTCAATTCTGGAATCTCAATATCATGCTCTGAAACATCCCTGAGGAAAGGGGTTAAGAACTCCAGTTCCTGTAAAAATTCTGAAATTTGAGGCTTCAGGGATGCATCCACATCTGCCTTCATTAACTCTCTCAGTTTTTCCAAGAGCGAATCAATGAAGCCCAGCCCATTGGTCTTGGGGAAATTAAACATTGGAACATGGAGATAAGTATCTTTCAGCTCTACCATGATAAGTTTAATCTCAGCCAGCAGATCCGAAGTAAAAAGGACAAAATCCTTTATCGTCTCTTCCGTTACATCATTAATATGAAATGAGTAACGGAGAGAAATCTCCCTGCTGGTCATGGCTAAAATATGTGCAAATACTTTATCTTCACCATCTGTATTGTCCTCTGGATGATTCCTGACAAATATTATCAGGAATTTCAACCGTTTACAAAAGGTTTTTATTCCCTCTTTGGCCAAAATGATTGAATCTTCATTATTTTCACGTAACCCCACTAAAAATGATTCTGACTTGAAAAGCACCATTTCTAGGAGAAGCTCAAAAAGAATATTTCTAACCATCTTTCTTCTGATATCGTTCTTTAGAGATGCTACTGCTTCTGCCACTTTATCGAGGAGTATCAAGTTCAGCTTTATATTTTCAGCTACATCAGGTTCATCTTCAACATGACTCCTCACAGAGCTTAGCCTCTCTTCAAAGACCAAGTATCCGAATGCCTGATTAAGTGCAATAATTTGCTCCGTTTCAGAGAGTAGGAAAATGTTCCCAGTGGCTACTTGCTCTTTGAGGAAAATCTCTAGCTTCATAACCAAAATCTTCGCCAGCAAGTTCAGAACACCAATTGTACCTTCAAGAACTGTTCTGTGCAGTGTATGCTCAAGAGGTTCCGCCTTCGTATCCACTACTTTAACATTGGTCAAGAACCTTCGCATATTTTCGATGTCATCCTCAGAAAAATTCGAAGCAGAGGCTATCAGAGACACCAACTGATCATGAAAGGAAAACGGCAACTTCAAACCAAGGCGATCCTCTAGACTTGGTTGTGGAAATTCCAGGAGAAGCTCTACAAACTTATGCACTTGAGTTGCTGCACTTTCTTTATCTGCAATTGTCTGAAAAGATTCTAGTAGACTGAGATTTACACTTAAAAGCTCTGGATTACTAAACTGAATCTTTTGCTCCAAGTACAAAAGAGTGTACATCACATCTTCTTCCATGCCTCTAGCCCACCATCGGCATAACACAAGTGCTGCATGGACAGCCACACTCCCAACGTGAGTAATAAAATCTCCAATGTTTGGATTATTTGGAAAACTATCAGCTACACGGCCAAGAAAACTCGTGATCCATCCCAACTTCTCTATGAAGGGACGGATTAGTGCTTGCAGAGGCCATGCCAGAGCTTCCACAGAATACACAAACTCCTCCAACTGAACATAGTCAAACCTGAGGAGATGGGATTGAAATGAAAGGCTAAACAAACAAAGAATCATAGACAATTCAAGTTTTGCTCGAAAACTATAGTAACTCCTTAACAATTACTCACTCCGTCCCAAATTATTTGTCCAGATTGTCAAAAAACGTGGGGATTAAGGTTTTGAGGAATTACATGATGGTAAAACATAGACAATAGACTATATTGTCCTTCATAAATTATCTGATGAACATTTAAGATTGTACTCCCACCGTCCCAAATTATCTGTCAACTTTGTGTTTTGCACGGGTATTAAGGTTTCATTAAATTTTATAGTAAGATATGGTAAATGTCAAACATGACCATATTTAATTTTACTCCCAATTTAATTCTACATCTCTCTATTCTTCTCTCAAGCATTCAATGTAAGGGGTACGATTGGTAAAATGTTAAACACGACCATATTTAATATCTCTTCTCTCTCTCACTTCTCTTCTCAGATTTGGGTTGCTCCATATATGGGAGAGAGAATTGCCTCAGATGAGGAGAAGATATCCCTAGAAAGGAAGATTAAAGCTTGCCGCACGCAAGCGGAGGGTATCGAACCCACGATCTCAAGGTCGTGGGCAGGCGCCTTCCCACTGGGCTAGGACACCTTTGATGTGAAGAGTTTTAAGTGATTGAAAGTATTGGATGGAAAGTTTGAATAAGGGTAAAATTGGAAAAAAAAATAATACAAATTCATACCTCAATTAGGAAGTGAACCGTTAATTTTGTAAAAATAAAAATATGAACAGAAAATTTGGAGTAGAAAACAACGGAAAGAGAAAAAACAAGAAACAAAGATATAGATGTATGTACCTGCGAATCATCAAGGGCGGGTTGGAAGTAAAGGAATCATAAACATCTGTGATTACTTGCTTGAAGAGTTCAACATTATCTATTAAAAAATCAATGAAATCCTGCACTTCTGCAACCCAAATCTGCCGGCTTTTCAATTCAATCTTCGACCCAATTCCAACACCTGGAAGCAGAGCTGTCCATTTGGGAGCCCTTTCCAGCTTCAGCGCCGTAACTTTCTCAAGTTGATTTGCGATCATTTCCATTGCAGATTGAATTTTAATGGAAAGAGAATCCAAATTGGGTGCGACTTCAGGAGCATCACTCAACTTGTGAATGCATTCCAGGAAGAGTTTCAGATATCCAATCTCTGATTTTAAGCGCTCAACCGGACCAGATATCTGGTACCAATTTGAGTCCGGACATTGCCTTTTCAGATCCCTCAGAGCAGAGAGGATCCGATTGTAACTGCTGCAATTAGCCATCTTTCTTAAAAACCCTCAAAATCAAGTTTTCAGTCTCAAAACTTGTCTTCTTCTTCCAACCCTCAAAACCGATACTCTCTCAATTCTTCTCCATCACATAAGTGATAATGCCTCGCCAGGGACACCCATCTTTCTAAAACCTGGAATTTTTTAAGTGTTTTTATCTACTCTGTAATTTTACTTCAACCCTTCCAAAAAAAATTTTAAAAATTTTCTTACACTCTTAGGCCCAGGTACGAAGATAGAGGGCGGGGCGAGATTTTTAAAAATACTATTAGGTATAATAGATTTTATATGTAATTGGAAATATTTTATCAGTTTCACTCTCTAAAATTTGTATTTTACCGTTTTTTATATACTGTTTTAATTTCACCCTCAAACGCCAAATTCATTGTTTAGTCTCTACTTGGCGCGTACATGTGCCTCGTCAGCTCATTGACATCTCTAAAAGCAAAAGGCGATCCAATTCCATTATATATCTTCTAATCCCAGTCGCAGCTCTTGCGTGAACGCTTTAAATTCAGCGACGCGCGGACACAATGTAGCAGCTGATTTTATTTTTTAAGAGGATCAATGATTGAGATTTAAAAGAGAGGTGAGAAAGGTAAAAGGATATATATGTAATTTTATTAGAGGTGAGAGAAAAGTTGCATACTGAAAAGTCAAAAAGATGAGTTATGAGAGAGAGAGAAAAGTCATACTGAAAAGTAAAAATATGTATATTTCTACAAGAACGCATGTTCTCCCGCTAGAGAACACACGTTCTTGTATATCATGAACACAATTTTTGTTAGAAAATGCACATTCTTTATTAGAAAAACATATTTTTTTGTTAGAGAACGCAAGTTCTCTATTAGAGAAACGCACGCTCTCCGTCGAGTAACACATTTTTTGTTAGAGAACGCACATTTTTTTTATTAGTGAACGCATGTTCTTTATTATTGAACATGTGTTCTCTGGCAGTAAGCACATGTTCTCTGTCAAAGAACGCATGTTTTTTATTAGTGAATGCATGTTCTTGATTATTGAACACCCAGTTAAAAGTAAAAAAGAGAAAAAGAGCTCAAAGTTTATCTCTAAAATACCCCTATTTTTGATACAACCGTTGGATCAAAAAGTACAAAAGTACAAAATCCAATGGCTGACAGCATGTCCCGTATATACTGAATTTTCTTGTTCAGCATAGGAGCCAAAGTGTTCTAATCCTCACAAACTCAACTCGACGCTGACTCCAATGTAAAACGGGATGTAATTTCACACAAACTCTTTTTATTAGTTGAATTAAAAAATTTACGATTAAAATTAATTTATAATAAACACATATTTTAAACTCAAAACACATGTTCTATTTTTTACTATTCGAAACACCTATTTTGAATCTCATTACATCTATTCTGTAATTCAAAATATCTATCCTGAACTTTAAAACACTTATTGTGAAGTGTTCATATGTACTAAAAAAAAAAAACTGTTACGCATATAATCCAGATTGACTCAACTCCCACTATTACTATTTTCTCCTTTAACCACACAAATTGCCCTACTGATTAGCTTTTTTTTCTTTTTCTTTTGAGTAGACATTACTAGTAGCTGTCTAGCAGAAAAGGGAAGAACACCATCCCATTCGTCCAGGCTCCACTTTTCCTATTAAAAATTTCCTATTAAATACTCTCTTCATTATTTTTTATCATTTGTCTAAGTTTAAGCATATTTGGATTCTATTTCTTTACAATCTTCAATATATAAATTTTACATTGTAACGTCTTAACTTTAGCTTTCCAAAGCTATACCTTCAATTAGAAATGAAATGAACGGGAAAAGAAATACTAGCAAAAATAAACCAACAAATTTGTTAACAATACTAATAAGTTAGTCCTTCAAACCCCAACCCGGAATAAAGAGTTGAATACAAATATTGACTTTTAATTGAAAATAATAATAATAATAATCTAACCCCTAAAAACACTGGTAACAGAAGGAGGCATTCCACAATGCAACATGAAGAAGAAATAAACCACTATCTCCAATTAGAAATCAAAATTCCCGTTAATGTGTGTCATTAACGTGCATCTGTTAATTCAAACTAGTATATATATAATTCGATTGTTAGATAAATTCATTCAATCATTAATAAATATTTCGCACCATCTCCAACTAGAAATCAAAATTCCCGTTAATGTGTGTCATTAACGTGCATCTGTTAACTCAAACTAGAATATATAATCTGGTTGTTAGATAAGTAACCCTCAGTTCCTCCTCAACAAATCCTAAACACCAACCAAATTGAAAATAAACAATCAGCAACTTACCTAACTCAGCTCTGGCTTTTTGTGTAGATGGTCCAAGGTAGTAATCTACAGAAAACAACAGCTTCAATTTGACATAAACAATTCATTTAAGTTTCCTTAAACTAATTTAAGTAACGACAGAAGCTCCCTAATCTAATCATCTGCTCCGGACCCCATCATGGAAGAAATACAGCTGCCAATCTTGACCGCTGAGGAGATATAATGTACTACTTCTTTCGTCTCCCAAATTAAGGGGGTTTTGTACGGCCTGCCCAGCTTTTTTCTCAATCGGCTACGATACTGGCACGTAAAAAGTGGGAAAGAACATTTTTGGCGAGGACGGAAGTTGGACTGACGTGGCACTTCCCCAGACGCGCCTCGCCACTTCAGCGGAGGACGGAAGTCCCACTTCCGTTCTGAGACGAGGACGGAAGTGGGATTTCCGTCCTCAAGTCCCCGAAGCATTTTTTTTTCTTTTGCAAATGTGATATGGAAGTGTTATACCGTTTTCTTTTTTTTTTTTTCTTTTGGTTTCTTTTTCTTTTTCTTTGGTTTCTTTTTTTTTATGTTAAATTTAAATATATATATATATATATATAAATTATTTTTTTACAATTGTAAGTCGAAAAAACTCTGAATCCTTTAGACATTATTTGATGTAGTAATATGATTATTTTAAACACATTAATTGATTTTACTCCAATAGCACTACTACATATACAATAATTTTAATAATATATTAGATAATGTATTCTAGTATACACTAATATACACTAAAATGTGATTGACATTTTAAAGAAAAAACAAAAAATTGAGTCGTATTCACGGCTCCTTTCCTTTTTAATTTTCTACTTTATTTCTTATATTATTTTATTAACTAAGCCCTATTTAATTCCTTATTAAATTGATGTGATTTTCTATATATATTATACTAAATTTCCTAATCCAAATAAAATCCTAATTAATTCTAATACGAATCCTACATCTAATTAACTTATACATCTATGTCATTTACAACTATACCCCGATTACGATACGCGAGTGAAACGCCCCTCAACAAAACGTTAATCAAATATAGCACGTAATATGTGATGAAAAAATAAATTGTTCAAAATCACATATCGAACAAAATAAATTCATCAAAATCACATATCGAGCACGTAATATGGGGACTAATAGGGTTTGTTAGGGTTTTGGGGTTATTAGGGTTTGTTAGGGTTTTAGGACTAATAGGGTTTGTTAGGGACCTATCCACCCTAAAACCCTTTCATAACCCTAACAAACCTTAATAACCCTAAAACCCTAACAAACCTTATTAGTCCCCATATTACGTGCTCGATATGTGATTTTGATGAATTTATTTTGTTCGATATGTGATTTTGAACAATTTATTTTTTCATCACATATTACGTGCTATATTTGATTAACGTTTTGTTGAGGGGCGTTTCACTCGCGTATCGTAATCGGGGTATAGTTGTAAATGACATAGATGTATAAGTTAATTAGATGTGGGATTCGTATTAGAATTAATTAGGATTTTATTTGGATTAGGAAATTTAGTATAATATAAATAATATATATAGAAAATCACATCAATTTAATAAGGAATCAAATAGGGCTTAGTTAATAAAATAATATAAGAAATAAAGTAGAAAATTAAAAAGGAAAGGAGCCGTGGATACGACTCAATTTTTTGTTTTTTTCTTTAAAATGTCAATCTCATTTTAGTGTATATTAGTGTATACTAGAATTCATTATCTAATATATTATTAAAATTATTGTATATGTAGTAGTGCTATTGGAGTAAAATCAATTAATGTGTTTAAAATAATCATATTACTACATCAAATAATGTCTAAAGGATTCAGAGTTTTTTCGACTCGCAATTGTAGAAAAATAATTTATATATATATTAAATTTAACATAAAAAAAAGGAAACCAAAAGAAAAAGAAACCAAAAGAAAAAAGAAAAAAGGAAACGGTATAACACTTCCATATCACATTTGCAAAAGAAAAAAAAATGCTTCGGGCCACTTCCGTCCTCGTCTCAGAACGGAAGTGGGACTTCCGTCCTCCGCTGATGTGGCGAGGCGCGTCTGGGGAAGTGCCACGTCAGCCCCGTCCTGGCAAAAAATGTTGCTCCCACTTTTTTGCATGCCATGTCATGACCATTAGAGAAAAGTTGGGCCATACCAATGCAATTCCCCAAATTAATTACTCCCTCCATTCTTAATATTATTAAGACTTTTATTTGCGAAAAGTAAGGAAGTAAAAAATAAGATAATTTCTTAGTTTTTAAAACTAGACCATTTATAAGTATGGTCTAGTTTATTACAATTATATATATTATTAGACCTCTCCAGAGGAGGTCGACCTCACCAGAGGAGGAGTAGTAGAAGCCCGACTGAGCGGGTGCCCTGTGAGGGTCGTATAAGTCCCGCTCGTAGAAGTCCCGTTGAGCGGGTGCCCCGTGAGGGGAGTATAAGACCTCACACAAGGGAACCCAAAGAAATGACAATTAAATCATTCCCCTTGTGTGAGGTGGGTATCGAACCTTGGACCTCTCGGTCACAGGCAGTGGATGTTACCCACTGGGCTACCATGCCTTCGATAGATAATTTCTTAGTTAAAATATAAATATTATTCTCTTAAATATGACTTGCATACAATTAATTTTAGTTAAGAGAGTAGTATTGATATTTCAATTAAAAAAAATCTTAATTTTTGCAACATGTAATGAAAGTCTTATATTAAAGAATGAAGGTAGTATTTCATTAAAAATACACGGAAATTGTTCAGAAAAAATGACATTTTAATTAAATAGATAATAAAACAGATAAAAATCCAGAATACCCCTAAATAATTCTTGTCAATCAACTAGGCAGCTGGTTAGAGTTGTGTTTTTATTTTTGTTTTTTAGGAGGATCGATAGTGGTTCCCCACTTCCCCTCTAGAATGAATTCGAATAGTATAACCAAGGCTTTGATAGCCCCGAAGGATCCACTCATACAAAAACGAATCGAAAAATACTTACGAAAGACTTACATTTTTCGGCTAAAGATTCTGTCTTTCGGATGTATGATGCTGCCACCAGAGTCTTCCATTGCGGAATTACTCCCTACCGGTATCCACGTGACGAAACGAGCAGCGAGTGCTACCTCTTCATTTTTATGAGTTTTGGAATCTAGAGAGAAAATGAGGCTGAAAAAACCAAAAATCTGATTTCGGGTGTATTTGTTTATTGCGGCTCAAGCAAACTTAGTCTAGGGTTTCGGCCAAGAGAGGATTATATAGGGTGTGAGAGTTTGTTCCACCAACAACTCCCACGTCCTATCAACCTCTTATGGCAGTGGGAGTTTTTAACTCCAGTCTTGTAAACCTCTACTGGTAGTGGGAGTATTTATCGGATAATAACTCCCACGTAATCCCAGCTATAACCAAATACCGAAAATTCCCCTCCTTAATCTCTAATTCAAATAATAACGTTTTATTATTCTCAGAGAAATAAATGTCAAATACAATGAACCTAGACACATTTTAGATTCATTGAATCTGGACATGAAGCTTGTTAACTAGTATATTCGTGTGACCCTGTAGGTTAATATCACAATGGCAATGAAAACGCACTTAGTAGTAGCATGTGTTCATAAATCACAAGCGGTCCCTAACAGGACATTGTGACTACCCAAAGTGAATGAATTTACGGTGGAACCTAATATCAATCCACTATTTAATCCTTTTATCTCGCAATATCCAAATTAAACATAAGGCATGGTAGTTGTCACCCTTATAAAGCTTAATTATATTTATGCTCGATCTCCAGGTAGACTGTTCCAACAAACGGTATTTAATAACCACTTTATCAAATACATTTGAGCACGGCCATGCATTTAGACAATCTTCCCTATCGAGGGGCCCATGGATATCTCTCTCTAATGATAGAGAGGGACAAATCCCTTACAATGCCTCTCACATTCAAGCCATGATAGGACACTACATCCGATCATCTATCGTATTGATTACTCGATTAAAAGTAACGTCCAACTGAGTCAAAACGTGGCTCCATTCATTCTAGAATCAATGGAGACATAAGGTCTAAGGATTCCAAAATAGTATTGAGGAAATAATACTTATGACTAAGGACCATGAAGTATTACTTCTCTAACGGATCACGTCCGATGAAATATATCCCAATATATTACATCTATGATAAGATTTGTATTCATTACACATGATTAGTAAAACATAATCATCAATCAAATATCATACTAGTTTTATTTCATTGTAAAGAACATTACATAAAACTAGGGACAGTTAGAATAGTAATTACATAAGCTAATGAGTTTTACTATCAAATCACACATTTGATGTTTAAAAGCAAAATTAACTATTCAAAAGACATGCTCAAAAAGATATAAAACATACAACATATGCTAATGGTTCTAGGGCACTACTAATAGAGTGAAGCTCACTAAGAGCTTTTTTCTAGCTCACGAAGAACTAGTTCTCACAAAGAGAAATTGGGTAACTAGTCTCTTCAAAGGAGACTTTAAAATTAAGCTCTCTTACAAAAATTCCCTATTGGAATGGGTTTACAAATATAAGCTCTAATCACTCTTTGAGAATAGAAAGGATAGATGAAGTTTAAGTTCAACTCAAATATACTTTTGAATGATATGGAAATTAAACTCAAAAGTGTTTGCTTCTGTGTTTATGAAGTGTATAGCATATGCCCTCTTATGGCTTGATTGATTATGAAAATTAAGCTTTTGAAGGTTTATATAGGGGCAAAATACATAAGCAAAAATGGTCACAACGACTATATTTTTTGCCTGGATTTGACAGGTTCGGTTGACTGGACAAGGTTGTAGGTCGTTTGAACCGTCTCCGAAGTAAGGATAAAAGGTATGTTCTCATTTCGGTCGACCGCGAAATGGGGTCAGGTCTACCAGAGCATAGATCGGTCGACCGACCTATAGCAAGGTCATCCAAGATAATGTAGTCATTGGAGATTTGGAACATTCAAAATCTGACTAAGGACAAAAAGCAACCTCGGTTGACCGGACATACATGTTGGTCGACCGAACTTCATCGGGTCTTTCGAGGCTAAGCCTAGGTCGACTGGAATGAAGTCCTAAAGTGATTTTTCCATTTAGTCAAGTTTCCAATGTTCTCAAACTCATGCCTAAGTGTTTTGTAAAGATATAAGACACATTTTAAAGAACTTAGGCATTGACCAACACTTATCTAAGTTTTCAAAAACCTTCTCAAAGATAAAACAATGTAAAACATGAGGTTTTGAAAACATGTATGGTTAACATCTATATATAGTATTCTCAAATGAAGATTAGTTACAAGGATATACCTATAACGCTTAGACTAATCTTCTTGTAGGTGTTCAAGTCTTGTATGTTGATTCTTCTTGGAGCTTTGACTTGAAGCCTTTGATCAACATCTTCTTGAGTGATGAAGTCCTATAGCAATCTTGAGTTGTATGATATTGGACTTCACACTTCTTTTTGGTCAATGAGCATACCACTTGATTCTTCTCTTGTTGGATTGAGTAACTCTTGACTTTGTTGATCTTCCTTCTTCTTGACTTTGCAAGTACTTCCATAGCATGCGGATTGACTTCAAGCTTGTGCTATGGAGTCTTGCAAAGTGAATCTTCCTTGTGTGTAAGACGTTTACTTTGATGTACACAATTAGCTAACTTACCATTTCCATCAATGTTGATGTGAGTGCTAAGGATCCTATCATTAAGAACATGCACACACACAAACATTATAACTATCAATGATTTGTTATCATCAAACAAGATTGATCACTTTTCCCTTAGGGCTAACAATCAACATCTTTTTAAGTCGACCAAACATGTCATTGATCTGGTGTAGGATACTATCAAGAGAGCTACCAAATTATTTTCTTTAGGAACGATAGGAGGGAACACTAGAGATAAACGTCAAATCATCGTCTCTTGGAAACGTCCCCCTCATGGATGGATGAAGTTAAATGTGGATGGTTCTTCTTTTCGTAATCCGGGTCGAGGGGGAAGTGGTGGACTGATAAGAGATCATAACGACGAGTGGATATCCATATTTTGTAGAAACTTGGGATTTTGCACGAATACCGTTGCGGAACTATGGGCTCTTAGGGATGATTTAAATCTTGTGAACAACTTGAACATCCAAAAGTTGACGGTCGAGATGCTAGAGTGATTATTCATCTCTTACTTCACGCAGATGTTGATATTCATCATTTATCTTCTCTTATTTATGATTGCAGGGTATTGTTGGGGGAGATATATGAGATTAGTCTATCTCATATATATACAAGGAGAAGAACAGATGAGCAGACAGTCTTGTGAAAGAAGGAGGAACTACACAATCTACTGCTTTAGTAATTTTCCAGTTTATTCCCTTTTTGTAAGTCAGTTAGTGATAAGGGATGCCCATGGGACTTCCTTTACTAGATTAATTTGTAATGCAAGTAATATTGATCTTGTATCTAGTACTTCTTTTGACTAGTAATATATTATCCTAATTTACCACAAAAAAAGCAACATTCATAAGTTCAATCGCTGCTCTTTTTGATATATCTTATTCGGTCATCTATAGATTTGTTGAAATTTCAGTTCTCATTTATGTATCTTATTAATTAGACAAAAATCAAATAAATGAGGTAACAAATAGAACTTTAGGAGTTTTTCTTAGAGCACTTATTCAAAAGAACTTAAAAAGGTGGGAAGATTGTTTACCTATTGTTGAATTTGCATATAATATGACTTTACATTCTACTACTAATAACTCTCCTTTTGAAGTTGTTTATTGATTTAAACCCTTTAGATCTAACTCCTTTACCTGTTGATGAGTATTTTAATGTAGAAGGTGATTCTAGGGAAGAATTTATACAAAAAACTACATCAACAAGTTCAAACTCAAATTGCAAAGAAGAAAATGCTATTTATGCAAAGCATGCCAACAAATGCCGCAAGCATATATCTTTTGAAGTACGAGATTGGGTTTGGTTACATCATAGGAAAGAAATATTTCCTAATGAAAGAAAGTCTAAGTTACACCCAAGAGGAGATGGACCCTTTCAAGTAGTTGCCAAGATCAATGACAATGCATACAAGCTAGATTTGAAAGGTGAGTATGGTGTAAGTTCTACTTTCAATGTTTCTGACTTGTCCCGTTTTGATTTTGAGTTTGATACAGATAATGATGATGGTGATGTTCGAGGACAAATCATTTTTAAGGGGGAGGGAATGATGAGGACATATCTAAGAGGCTACCCTACATACATGACCCTTTAATCAATATCCAAGGTCCAATGACAAAAATAAGAACAAAGGCTTTTAGACAAGCTTGGTCTACATTCATTCGTGAAGTTAAAGATAAGGAGGAAGCCAAGTTAATCTTACAAGATAATATTCAAGTCCATCTCATTACTTTGGAAAGTGTCGTTCACAGTCCAAATCAACAAAGTGACTAAAGGGCAGTTTATGAACTTTGTACATTAAAATCTATTTTAGACTTTAATTAGTTTTCAGCTTTATAGTTTATTAGTTTAAATCCTTTATTTAGTTTACGAGTAACCTTTTAAATACATAACAGAGGCGCTTCCATGAAAACAAGTTTAACACAAAAAAAACCAATTCAATACCTACTCATACTACACCGTACTTTTGTGTGAGTTTCAACCCTCCAATGTGGGGGTGGCTTCTTGCGGTGGACTAAGACAAAATCTCCCACCAATCGAACCGCTGGGTCACCTTGATTTACATCCTCCACAATACCTGTCGGATCGAGTGGTGGGGGCCCTGGGGACGTGGGTATCGCTTTTTGTATAGAAGTATTAAGCCGACAATCTCAAATTAATATCTAAACATTGGGACTTTCAGGTCCACATCAACAATCCTAAAATTTGTAACACTGCAGCATCTTAGTCAGGTCCCCATCGATCCTGTTAATGATGTAATATTCCAATCAGAGTAACTACCATGGCCACTACTTCTTGAGAGAAGCCTTCAAGTACCTTTTCAAAACAAGCACTTCTGGAGCTGAATGTTTCCTTTTCAGATAGAAACTAAAACAAAAATGGTGCCCATCTTAGTTGTATGCTAAAGCGAGAAATTATAAAGATTCAGAATATCAAATATTTTGGGCTGTGAAAGCAAAATGATGAAGGAAAATGTTAATCTTTCACTTGTCACACAATATGCAAAGCAACAGACGCGCACACAAATGAAAGAGATAATATGTTACCTATTCAAAATATTTTGATATCAGAGGGAACCTCCTCAAGTGTTCAAGCCTTGGCAGGTGATGATCACTGGAAGCATTCCAGTTTCAAGAACTTGAGTTTGAGGAACTCCCCTTCTCTCATGTCCCATGTTTTCCATTCAAAGGCCCGAGAGAGTTATTTGGGAACCTTCAGGCTGGGTAATGGAAACCTAAGAACTACCTAGAACGAGTTACATAATGGAATGTAGGGAATACAATTGACTCAAAATAATGTTCTACTATGCTTTGTCTTCTTTGTTCCCCATATTCTGTAGTATAGCAAATGTCTAGTTTTATCTCTTTCACATTCTTCCTTTCAATTTCTTAAAAAAATACTAAGGGCCAGACTTGAAGACTCGGCTTTAAGCATTTTGCATTCATAAAGGATGAACGCTGTGGTTTACACACAGCATATTTTGTTCCTTAGACTTAGAAAAACATAACTACCTCTACACAATGGTTTTACGAATATTCGTCTGGAAATACTCAATTAAATGGATCTCTCTAGCAAGAATAAACCTGATTCATCTCTGTAGCAAAAACATGCGGCCTAATATCTATACAGATTCCCCTTACTATTATTCTGTTCTAAGAACTTTAAAAAATTACAAGCTAAAAAAGATCCTCCAATAAGAGAGAATAATGATTCTTCATTTCTTAGTGACTACATCACAAGAACAGAAGAGGGATCTCTCAATAGTTCTCCATTGTTATGTCTTCAATTCCAGGAAGAAACTAAAACATCAAATGGAAGTGAATTGCAAAGTGAAACTTATAAGAATGAATTATCAGTAGAGATGGAAGATACAAAGGTATATAATCATGTTAAGACTATCATATTGACAGATTATGTGTTATGTAAACAGATCAAATGATATCCACACTTAAGAGTTCCTTAAAGTACTATCAGAATCAACTCTGTAATTGCAAGAAATCAGAAATAACATGAACAGAAGTAGTAAAAAATGAGTATAGAATTTTCAAGTGCATATATAGAAATGACAGAAATAAGGGACATCTGAAATGTTTGTGTCATTCAACTTCAGAGAAGTTCAAAGTTTGAAACAAAGGATTGGGAAACTTCCATAGCCAATCCTTCATGTTACAAGTACTGTTATATTAAATAAAACTGCTACAAAACCTGAAAAAAAGTGTAAAATATTACTCACATGCTTTTTATTAGCATATCCAGAGACTGGACCACCGTTACGTCTGGGAAGCATGCACTTCAGCAAAATTGATAAAGACCTTTAGACTTTCATCTATTTCCTTCTTAATCTTTCTCACTGACTCTTCAACACGGGGTCCGCACCACTGTACATTAATATTCTCCAGTGTATATATGTAAGCAATATCTAGTGGAACTTCCTCCAGCTGCTCGCAGCATCGCAACACCAATTGCTGAAGTTTGGGAAGGTAATCACTACAGACATTCCATTCAACAATGTTCAAAGTATCCAATTTCAGATATTTAAGTTCCGAGAATTCCCCTTCCACCATGTCCCAACTTTTCCCATCGAAGGCCTCGGAAAGTAATTTGAGAACCTCGAGCTTTGGCAATTTCCCAATCACTGAGATCTTATCCCATGGAAGACGGAAATTTGACAAAGTCAACTTTTTCAAGTTGGAAGGGAAGCTAAACTCACTGGAATGAAGAGCCTGTCCATAATAAGTTATCTTCAGTGATTCCAAATGATTTAATATTTCCAAACTTGGGAAGTTATTGCAATCCTGTGTATCATCCCAAGGTTCTGAAAATATGCATTTCAGCTTCCGAAGATTGGAAATCTTCCTCAGAATATATTCCGTCTCTTTGCAAAAGCGGAGAAAGATTGAGGAGACAGTAACCAAGGAATAAAGTCCCGAGGAATCTCCATGATGATCACCTTGCAAGTTAATCAAAGCAATATCGGTTACCTGAAGATGCCTTAACTTTTTTAAGCACCAAATTGCTTCTGGTAAGTTGACCTCGTCTCCCAATCCCCTAACTACAAGTGTTTCCAGGTTCTGGAGTTCGGCAATTGATTCTGGAATATAATCTATATACCCAGCGACCGCCAAGTATCTCAGGAGCACCAATCCTTTTAACCCTTCGGGAAAAATAGTACCCATATTGATGCATTCCAAATCCAATACCTTGAGAAGTCTAAAGTTGTGAGAAATGACTGAGATATCATAGGGACGTCTTGGATCCTTATCGTTGTTGGCAAAGAAGAACAGAGTACGGGCTCGCGGTCCTGAAGGCTTTGACTTCAGGAAATGCTTTCGTTGTGAACAGAAACAAAGACGATAATCCTCATATGTTGTAGAACGCAAAGGATTACCAATCTTGGCATTGAAAATATAATTTAGATCATGAAGAGGAGCCTCATTAGAATTGCTTATTACCTTCAAAAAATTGTCTTCTTTAGCTTTTGATTGGCAGAAATTCCGGAGTACATCATGAACACGACAGGTTTTAGCCCCACCTCTTGATCGTTGTCGAGAAAATATTACAAGGCTTCTATCTCTTAGATCTGTTAAGTAATCTTCTGCAACATGCTCCAAGCTCTTTAAGTCAGATTTTTGCACAAGCCCTTCGGAAATCCATAACTGTATCAACTTGCGGGCTGCAATGTCTTGGCACTCCAAAAATGCACCGAAATAAAGAAAATACGATTTCAGATAATCTGGCAAATGCTTGTAGCTCAGCTCCAAGATTCTTCGACAATTCTCTTGGGGATCATCAACAATGCGAATGCCCAAATCTTTTTGAATCTCCTTCCATGATTTATATTGCCTCTCTCTTTTCTGAAGGAGACCAGCCACTGCAACAATTGCAAGAGGTAGTCCTTTACAAGTCTTAGCAATTTGCTCTCCTATCTCCACCAATCCCTCAGGACAGTGTTCTTCACGAAAGATCTTCTTTTAAAGCAAGTTCCAACTTTCCGAATGAGATAATTGCCGAAGATGATGAGGACCAGCATCAGAGTTGGCTTTCAAATCCTGTCGACTGGTTGTTAGAATTCTACTTCCATTTCCATCATTTGGCAATGATCGTCTCAGGTCATTCAATGCCTCAGTGTTCCATAGATCGTCCATTACAATGAGAAACTTGTTCTTCAATAAGAGTTTTCGCAACTTGTCCTCCAGATCTTCATTAGTCATTCCAAGGGTATCATCCGTAAGCGCTGTAATGTGGCTTAAAGTCTCAAGCAACACATCCCTTTTTCTGTATATTTGAGCAACGCAACACCATGTGCGAACATGAAAATTAAACATAACTTTTGGACAGTTATACACTTGTGATGCCAGGGTTGTCTTGCCGATTCCTGGGAGTCCAACAATTGAGACAACATCTAGATGCTTAGGTCCTGCAATAAGTCTATCAATTATCATCTCTTCCTGATCATTGAGGATTACCACATCATTTCCCATTCTCAAGGTATTGGCCTTTGGTTCCTTCTGCGCTGAAGTATGGGGTATATCCTGCTCTTTGGCATGATGAGTCTTATCTTCAACTGCTGAGACTTGTGACTTCACCACTCTAATATCCTCTCGAAGATGATATAGCCGTAGCAAATCTTTCCATCCAGGTATCTCTTCCAGCATCATTGAGTCAATGCAATATTCTACCTCATAAGCCACATCTATAATTCGTGCACCAAGATCTTTCAATTCTGGAATCTCAATATCACGCTCTGAAACAACCCTGAGGAAAGGGGTTAAGAAATTCAGTTCCTGTAAAAATTCTGAAATTTGAGGCTTCAGGGATGCATCCACATCTGCCTTCATTAACTCTCTCAGTTTTTCCAAGAGCGAATCAATGAAGCCCAGCCCATTGGTCTTGGGGAAATTAAACATTGGAACATGGAGATAAGTATCTTTCAGCTCTACCATGATAAGTTTAATCTCAGCCAGCAGATCCGAAGTAAAAAGGCCAAAGTCCTTTATCGTCTCTTCCGTTACATCATTAATATGAAATGAGTAACGGAGAGAAATCTCCCTGCTGGTCATGGCTAAAATATGTGCAAAGACTTTATCTTCACCATCTGTATTGTCCTCTGGATGATTCCTGACAAATATTATCAGGAATTTCAACCGTTTACAAAAGGTTTTTATTCCCTCTTTGGCCAAAATGATTGAATTTTCATTATTTTCACGTAACCCCACCAAAAATGATTCGGACTTGAAAAGCACCATTTCTAGGAGAAGCTCAAAAAGAATATTTCTAACCATCTTTCTTTAGAGATGCTACTGCTTCCGCCACTTTATCGAGGAGTATCAAGCTCAGCTTTATATTTTCAGCTACATCAGGTGCATCTTCAACATGACTCCTCACAGAGCTCGACCTCTCTTCAAATTCCAAGTATCCTAATGCCTGATTAAGTGCATTAATTTGCTCCGCTTCAGAGAGAAGAAAGATATTCCCAGTGGCTACTTGCTCTTTGAGGAAAATCTCTAGCTTCATAACCAAAATCTTCGCCAGCAAGTTCAGAACACCAATTGTACCTTCAAGAACTGTTCTGTGCAGTGTATGCTCCAGAGGTGCCACCTTTGTATCCACTACTTTAACACCAGTCAAGAACCTTCGCATATTTTCAATGTCCTCCTCAGAAAAATTCGAAGCAGAGGCTATCAGAGACACCAACTGATCATGAAAAGCAAACGGCAAATTCAAACCATGGCGATCCTCTAGACTTGGTTGTGGAAATTCCTGCAGAAGCTCAACAAACTTATTCACTTGAGTTGCTGCACTTGCTTTATCTGCAATTGTCTGAAAAGATTCTAGTAGACTGAGATTTACGCTTAAAAACTCTGGATTACTAAACTGAATCTTTTGCTCCAAGTACAAAAGAGTGTACATCACATCTTCTTTCATGCCTCGAGCCCACCAGCGGCATAACACAAGTGCAGCATGGAGAGCCACACTCCCAACATGAGTAATCAAATCTCCAATATTTGGGTTATTAGGAAAACTATCAGCTACACGGCCAAGAAAACTCGTGATCCATCCCAACTTCTCTATGAAGCTACGGATTAGTGCTTGCAGAGGGCATGCCAGAGCTTCCACAGAATACACAAACTCCTCCAACTGAACGTAGTCAAACCTGAGGAGATGGGATTGAAATGTAAGGCTAAATAAATAAAGAATCATAGACTCTTTAAGTTTTGCTCACAAATTATAGTAACTCCTTAACAATTACACCCTCCGTCCCAAATTACCTATCCAGTTTGTAAAAAACGTGGGGATTAAGGTTTTGAGAAATTACATGGTAAAACATAGAGAAAAACTACATTGCCCTTCATAAATTATCTGATGAACATTTAAGATTGTACCCTTTTTCTCTATCCTCCCTCTCACTCCTCCTTTTGAATGGTGACTTGGGAGAAACAAATACAATTTGTTGAAATAGGAAATAACACATCGAGTGCCTAAGGAAGATCTAAATAACTTATAAGCTCATGGGTTAACACCCCTCATTGCCAATTGATTTTGAGAGGATATGGGGACTTTAATTGTCCCCGTACGACCCAAGTAGGGCGACGAGCCTTCAACTGTCCCCGCGTGACCCATGAAGGGCAGCGTGTCTTGAATTTTACTTCCACCTCGATGTAAGGGGATGTTGAAATATAAAGTCCAGCTGAATTTGATTTCCACTTCGATGTGAGGGAAGTGTTGAAATATGAAGTCCATGTGACCCCGATGTGAGGGGAGTGTTGAAATATGAAGTTCGGGCAACACCTCTCATTGACAATTGGTTTTGAGAGGATATGAAGACCCATGAGCTAATTTTCCTATCAATTCTTTTACTAGCTAGACTCATTAATATAATATTTCCATTACATGTTGCGAAAAATAAGGAAACAAACAATTAAGATTTTTTTTAATCAAAATATCAATATTACTCTCTTAAATAAAATTAGTGGTATGCAAGTCATTTTTAAGAGAATAATATTTGTATTTTACCTAACAGAGTATATTGTTTTTTGCTTCTTTAATTTTTGCAACATGTAATAAAAGTATTATATTAAGAAAGGAGGGAGTACAATTCAACCACATATTAATTAATTATTGGAAAGTGAAGGTTTTAATTGATTGAAAGTATTGAATGAGAAGTTTGACTAATGGTAAAATTGGAAAAAATAATACAAATTCATACCTAAATTAGAAAGTGAATAGTTAATCTTGTAACGATTAAAATGGAGATATGGACAAATTAAAATGGAAATGTGGATGGAGAGAGTAATAGTAGAAAACAACGGAAAGAGAAAAACAAGAAACAAATATATATATACACACACACACACCTGTGAATCATCAAGTGCGGGTTGGAAGTAAAGGAATCATAATCATCTGCGATTACTTGCTTGAAGAGTTCAACAGTATCTATTAAAAAATCAATGAAATCCTGCACTTCTGCAACCCAAATCTCAATCTGCCGGCTTTTCATTTCAATCTTCGACCCAATTCCAACACCGGGAAGCAGCAGAGCTATCCATTTGCGAGACCATTCCAGATTCAGCACCGTAACTTTCTCAAGTTGATCTGCGATCATTTCCATTGCAGATTGAATTTTAATGGAAAGAGAATCCAAATTGGGTGGGACTTCAGGAGCATCACTCAACTTGTGAATGCATTCCAGGAAGAGTTTCAGATATCCAATCTCTGATTTTAAGCGCTCAACCGGACCAGATATCTGGTACCAATTTGAGTCCGGACATTGCCTTTTCAGATCCCTCAGAGCAGAGAGGATCCGATTGTAACTGCTGCAATTAGCCATCTTTCTTAAAAACCCTCAAAATCAAGTTTTCAGTCTCAAAACTAGTCTTCTTCTTCTAACCCTCAAAACCGATACTCTCTCAATTCTTCTCCATCACATAAGTGATATGCCTTGCCAGGGACACCCATCTTTCTAAAACCTGGAATTTTTTAAGTGTTTTTATCAACTCTTTATATTTTGTCTGTAATTTTATTTTTCCAAAAAAAATTAAAATTTTTTTCTTACACTCTTGGGCCCGTACATGTACCTCGTCATCTCATCAACACCTCTAAAAGCAAAAGGCGATCCAATCCCATTATATATATCTTCTAATCCTCATACACTCAACCCCCCACTACTACTAGTTCACCTTTAACCACACAAATTGGCAATGCTAGTGGAGTAGCTTTTTGCCCTTTTTCTTCTGAGGTCATTACTAGTAGCTGTCCAGCAGAAAGGGAAGACAGCGCAGCGGCTCCAGTGTATAACGGAGTAAGTTTTACACGTGCGGAATTTATCGTTATCCGTCGAATTGATATTTTAACAGTTAAAATTGATTTAAAAAAAGACACAATCACTTATTTTGAGATTCAGAATAAGTATCCTCATACGATCTACAAGTATTGAAAAAAGGCGTTCCGTATATGATCTAGACTAGGAAGACAGTGGCTTGGCACCCTCCCATTCGTCTAGGCTCCACTTTTCCAATTAAATACTCTCTTCATTATTTTTTACCATTTGTCTAGGTTTAAGGCATATTTGGATTCTATTTCTTTACAATCTTCAATATAAAAATTTGAGGCAAAATAGTCTATTGGATCATTTTCGTATTTTGAGATTACGTCTAAGGTCCTATTTATTTTATTTTAACTTTTAAGATCCGGTTATTTTTTTCGACTTCTTAATAGAGGATTTTCGTCCAATTTTTTGTCTTTTATTTGTGTGTCCAGTCACGTGCATTATATGTGAGATACATTTGTAAGGTATTTCGGACATTTCAACATATTTCCCACCAAAAAATTTGGGTACTCAATTGTTAAACAAAATAACTACGAATACCCAATTTAAATTAAATCTTCATCCACCTCATCTTTCACCACCACCACCACTCTCAACTAGCACCCATGACAGTCAAACTTGCGAGTTGACTCGTAGGATCGTACGAGTTTTAAGGGGCCTTACGAGTTAGATCCTACATATGATTGGTAATCAAGTAGGACCGGTGTAAACTCGTTAGATCCTACGTAGGATTGGTAATCAAGTAGGACCGGTGTAAACTCGTGAGATCGTTCGATCTTACGAGTCAACTATTTTCCAACCCAATTTTTTTTTAAAAACCAAATTGATGCTTTATTTTAGACCAAGGCCATAAGAAACAATATTTATCTTATTCTCCTCACAATCAAACTCTACACTCTGCAACTTCTTGGGGCTTCTTAAAATTTCAATTTTCTAGGCTACAATGCTTAAAGCATATAAAATGAGCTTGTGCAACATTATATTCTTTAAACCCAATAAAAAGAGAGGACATATTAAGTACAACTATGCATTTTGAATAGAAAGTTTGAGAATTTGATTATATTTTTTCTTTAAGATATTTTTGTATGGTGGTTGTACTTGGAGAACATGATTTGGTTTTATGTTGGATTTCTTACTTTGTACTTGTATATTTTTCAATTTAATTTTAATTAAGATAATTGGTGTGAAGAAATTGTACTTTTGTGATTAGAATGTTGTCCTATGAGTAAATATATATTTTCAAATAATATTTTAAATTAAATAGGATTTACGATCCGAAGATCTTTATATGTCATTCCGATCCTACGTAGAATCTCGAGTTTAACTGTCTTGCTAGCACCCCCTGCAACATCATAAACAATGTCAGATTCAAGCTTTATGGTTCACAACCCATCCAATAATTTCAAGCTCTATGGAATTCAATTAGCAAAACTTATTTCAAAATCAAATAATTTCGATGCAAATTACAAGTCTATTCCAAATCAAATCAAATAATTGGAATTGTATCCATATTCATCTGTAGTTTTGTTTACAATTATTTGTAAAGACTGTTTCTATGCAGTATTTGAAGAAGAAATGCATAGGGTAATTGAGGAGAGGACAACCAACTTTTCAAGGGTTTTGGGACGTTTCAGGACAAAAGTTGGCCAACTTTTCAAGGGTTACAAATTGAGCACACCCGGCCCTTAGGCTTTGCTTCCACAACATCCACGGTGCTCAAAGTTGGCTAACAAAAAATTGTTTTTACTTATAATTACTAAAAACCATTACATCAATATTTAAAACAGAGAAAGATTGTATATTTGAGCAATTTAAGAGGGGGAAATGGCTAACGGTTTCTTCAAAAAGGTTAAGCATTTTAGAACTTCCTGCGCCCTTTTCATTAACCTAAACTGAAAATTTGATGATTAAGACTTCAATCATTTCATTTCCTCACCAATTCAAAATCCCCCAAATTCAATTTCTTACCAATGGTACTCAAGCAAAAAACCCACCCAAAAAAATTGCTAAAAGTTGGAAGTTATGACGTGGGTGTTACAGGTGGTGGTGTTGGTGGAGAAGGGTGAGAGAATGAAGATGGAGATAAGGGATAGATTTAGAGATTTCTTGTTATTTTTAATTGAGTATTCATAGTTATATTTTTAACAATTGAGTACCCAAGTATTTTTTTTTGGAAAATATGTTGAAATGTCCGAAATACCCTTAAAAGATAACTCACATGTGACACACATGATTGGCTTGATGGAGTTTTGACAGAAAACTGGATGGAAGTCCTCTAATGGCAGGTCGAAAAAACTAACTGGACCTTAAAAGTCAAAATAAAGCGAATAGAACCTTAAACACAATATCAAAATACAAAAAGAACCAAATATGCTATTTTGCCAAAATTTCACATTCTAACATCTTAACTTTAGCTCTCCAAAGATATAACTTCAATTAGAAATAAAAGGAACGGAAAAAAAATCTATAATATATAAAGTTATGTCAAGTTGGGGTAGATGGTTGTGGTGATGATATTTGGCATTTTATAGATTAATGGTCCAATGAAAAGCTTAAATGTTGCAATGTAAGCATTGATTACTCTCTGAAATGCAATGCCTCATTAACTAATAATATAAATTGAAGCTTTAGATAGCTATGGAGCTCAATATTTTGTCATAGTAGTTTAACTATTACTCATGAGCTATATATATAGCTAAGAAATATAACTATTCTAAGAGATCAAGTAAATAACTTCAGTTAATGCTATTAATTTTAGAGAATTGGAATAGACTATGGTTATGTAGTATATATTTAATGGATATCATTATAAAACTCTTAGACTTCATAGCATTTTTACCTCATTAATTTTTTATCACCTTTTAAGATCCTATGATGTTATAAATATCTTTAACTATTTAATATTATTCTAAACTCTTGGACTTCATTACATTTTTAACTCATTAATGTTGATCACATTTTAAGATAGTATGATGTTATAAACATCTTTAACTATTTAATATTATTTTAAACTCTTAGACTTTATAACATTTTTAACTCATTAATTTTTTATCACCTTTTAAGATCCTGATGTCATAAATATCTTTAACTATTTAATATTATTCTAAACTCTTAAACTTCATAACCTTTTTAACTCATTAATTTTTATCACATTTTAAGATCCTATAATGCTATAAATATCTTTAACTATTTAATATTAACTATTTATATATTTATAAAATTATATTGCAAAAAAATAATAGCTATAACCTTCTTCTGATTAATAGCTATAACATTCTTCTAATGTAAGTAGCTCATTGCCGCAATTGCTTGCAATTACCATAATTTTTACGCACAAAAAAAGGCATGAATCTGAAAGATCTCCAACTTTTCCTCCAACCAATAGGCAGCTAAAAAGTCAGAAAACCAAAAGCCATTTAACGTAGTACAATTTAAGTTTACATCAGGTACTTTCAAAGTTATTTCTTCAGCAAATCAACACAAACACAAATGAAAATTGAAAAGTCAATGTATTTCTAAAATAGCAAAATATGAAAAAGTTATGCTTTTATTCTTTCTTTTATGTTTTTCTTACCACTTAAATTTTAATTCGAATCAGTTTTATTTGGTTGCAGGTTTTCACATCCATTCCAAAGACAAAACCATAAGAAGCAAGAAATTACTACAATATAGGTAAAGTTGCTTTTCGTTAATAAAACAAATTTAGGTGTGGATAATGTTTCTTTCCAATGAATTTCAGAAGAAATTTGTTCTATGCAAGGCAATTGGTGATCAATCATATGTTTTGAACATCTCATAGTAGACTTTTTCAACACAGATTATGTGATTCATATGAATCTATGATTCAATTTGATTTTTTTCTTTGATTGTATATATATATATATATATATATATATATATATATATATACACGATTTCTATTTACCCCTAAGGAAAAAAATTTACTTACTTTCCAGATCAACAATAAAATGAGGGGAGCCGCGGCGGAGTGATCATTCTAAAAAAAATGTTTTCTTTTATGATGAAAAGAACAGTGAAATGGAGTAGCAGTGGATTTAGCTTAGATGTTTCGTGGGCAAAGGGAAAAGAGAAAAGGTGGATCTGTGGTAAATGGTAGGGAAAATGAACATAAAGAGGGTGGTGGCAATGGGATGTACCAGAGAGAGGCCAGACGGACAAATGAGGAGGATCAAAGATGTGGATCTGCAGAACAGACTTTAGAAAAGAAGCATTAAGAGGTTGGTGGTGGCGGGTTGGCTGAGAAGGAAGTTGACGACGACGAGGTGGAGGGTGAGAAGATAGAGAGTTAGCAATGTGGATTTGTGGCTCAATGGGAGCGGCGACGGTGACAGGAAGAGGAGAAGAAGAAAAGGAGATAAGAGACTAGGGTAAGATGAGGAGTCTTTGTATTTTTATTTTTAAGCTCGTTTAGTTTTATTATTTTTTAAACAAAATTACCACTTGCCGAGCTCCTTGAAAATCCATATTATCCATTTTTTTTTAAATGAAGTTCAAGTTGTTTTTTTTTTTTTTATATCATTTTAATTACTCAATTGAGAATCAATTTTTTTTTATTGTTAAATGTTTGTAAATTACTATTCTTTTTTCATTTGTTTTTAAAAATCACTGATACTAATCTTTGTCAAATTAGTAGCATTGAAAAAATATTTATCAAAATGAAAATAGATTGTTTAATAATTATAATTATCATATTTGTTTGAGAGACATTAACTTATATGAGTATATTTAATCCTTCATCGGTGTAATTTTGTCAGGATTGTTTGTTTTATTAATTAAAAGTTTCATGTAAATGAGTGTCGGTGTATTTAGTTAAGTACTTCTAACTCAAAATAATAAGTCAAAAAATTATATTAATATAACAATTTTTCAAACAACCTGCGCAACGCGCAGGCATAAGACCTAGTACTAGCAAAAATAAACCAACAAATTTGTTGCCACATTGTTTTTGTAACGCCCCGACCCGTCCCCTGTCCGTACGGAGACGAGCCGAGCCGAGCCGCCCGCCGCCCTACCTCTCGGTAGAGCAAGGCTCTAAACAAACATTCTATTAACCCACAAAAATCACTAAGTTAAAATATCCACAAGTTCATTACAAATAATCTAATACGATACAGGACAGGAATCCATAAATAGAAATTGCTTATCCAAAGCTCTCGCTGCGCACTCTGATACCCCTATGTCGCACCACCTTCAGATACCTGTGGAGGAAAAAAAACATTTGGAAAACGTGAGCCGAAGCTCAGTGAGGGCCGTGCAAGTGGTGCTTATGTCTTTAAAACCATTTTTCTTCCAAAGTACTTTATATCCGGAAAATAGTTCGCACATTGAGAAAATCATATTTATACTCGTATAATAAGGGGCTTGATTAAAAAACAATTGTACGAGACGGTCGAGGTGAAATTGACAAGGCATCACAATAACAACAGATCACATTTCATACGGGTCCCAATGCACACATATCTGAAGGGATTCATGGGCGGAAACTCGTTCCAAACACCCATGAATCCTCCCCTGAAGGATCCGCTCATACAAAACGAATCGAAAAATTACAAGAAAAGACTTACGTTTTGAGTTCAAGAATCGGATTCTTGAATGGAAGATGCTATCTTTATGGCTCGGATGCAATGATCACCTTGAGTCCTCCCTTGCGGAATTACTCCCTACCGGTATCCACGCGAAGAAACGGGCAGCGAGTGCTAGCTCTCCATTTTTCTAAGTTTCTGGAATTATGGAGAAAAGGAGGCAGAACAAGAAATCTGATTTCTTATGGGTTTTGGTATTTCGGCTGAAAAATCTCTTACCCTAGGGTTTCGGCCAAGAGTGGTTTATATAGTGGTATGAGAGTTTGTTCCCATAACCAACTCTCACATCCTCAACTTCTCTCTACAGCTGGGAGTCTTTAACTCCCACGTCCCCTAGACTTATGCTGGTAGTGGGAGTCTTTATCGGATAATAACTCCCACGTAATCCCAGCTATTAACCAAATACCAAAAATGCCCCTTATCTATAATTCGAATAATAACGCTTTATTATTCTCGTAAAATAAATGTCGATACAATGAACCTAGACACATTCTAGATTCATTGAATCTGACATGAAGCTCGTTAGCTCGTCTATGTGTGTGACCCCCGTAGGTTCATCTCACAAATGGCAATGAAAACACACTTAGTAGTAGTATGTGTTCATAAATCACAAGCGGTCCCCTAGCAGGGACATCGCAACTACCCAAAGTGAATGAATTTACTGTGGAACCTAATATCAATCCACTATTTAATCCCTTTGTCTCGCGATATCCTAATTAAGCATAAGGCATGGTAGTCGTCAACCTTATTAAGCTTAATTATATTTATGCTCGATCTCTAGGTAGATCTGCTCCAACAAATAGTATCCCGATAACCACTTTATCAAATACATTTGAGCACGGCCATGCATTTAGACAGCTTTTTTTCCTATCTAGGGGCCCATGGATATCTCTCTCTAATAATAGAGAGGACAAATTCCTTACAATGCCTCTCACATTCAAGCCATGATAGGGACGCTACATCCGATCATCGATCGTATTGATTACTCGATTAAAAGCAACGCATCTGATCGAAGTCAAAACGTGGCTCCATTCATGCTAGAATCAAATGGAGACATAAGGTCTAAGGATTCTAAAATAGTATTGAGGAAGTAATACTTATGACTAAGGACCATGAAGTATTACTTCCCTAACTGATCACGCTCCCGATACGATATATCTTAATACATTGCATCTATGATATGATTTGTACTCATTACACATGATTAGTAAAACATAATCATCAATCAAACATCATACTAGTTTTATTTCATTGAAAAATAGATTACATAAAACTAGGGACAACTAGAATAGTAATTACATAAGCAAATGAGTTTTACTATCAAATCACGCATTTGATGTTCATAAGCAAAATTAACTATTCATATGAAATGCTCAAAAAAGATAAAACGTACAACATATGCTAATGGTCCTGAGGGCACTACTAACAATCTTCCACTTGCCCCTAGGTCCAATCATACATGATCCTCAATCCCATTGACCTAGTATGACTCTCATGTTTAGGCTGTGGGAGTGGCTTGGTCAATGGATCTCGCAATGTTGTCGTCTCGTATGAACTTTGCAAATACTAACGCCTCCTCCGTCGATGATCTCTCTAATCGGATGGAAACGCTCGAGAATGTGTTTGGATCGCTGGTGAGATCTAGGTTCCTTAGCTTGTGAAATGGCACCGTAACTATCACAATAGAGGTCCACCGGGTTCACAATGCTAGTGGGACGACACCTAATTCATCAACAAACTTCCCCGATCCAAACAGCCTTCTTTACTGCTTCAGAGGCAGACTAGATACTCAGCCTTCTATTGTAGAGTCGGCCACGGTTTCTTGCTTTGAGCTCTTCCACTCACAACACCTCCATTCAAACAAAACACAAAACCAGATTGCGATCTATAATCATCTACGTTGTCCTGGAAGCTTGCGTCATGTAACCATTTACAACTGCACTTCCTTCCCCGGCCTCCGCAAACTAAGAACATATCTTTAGTCATTCTTAAGTACTTAAGAATGCTCTTGATCGCAATCCAATGTGACTCTCCGTGGTCGATTGATATCTCGCTAGTCATACTTAAAGCAAATGAGACATCTAGGCAAGTGCATATCATGGCGTACATAATAGACCCAATGGCTGAAGCATATGGGATCTTACTCAAGCGCTCTTGGTCCTCCATTGTGGAAGGTCCTTGAGTTCTGCTGAGTTTAATGCCATGTGACATTGGCAAGAATCCCTTTTTGGAGTCTTGCAAACCGAACTGCTTCAAGCACTTTGACAATGTATCCACTCTGGCTTAGACCAATCATTTTGTTAGATCTATCTCTATAGATTCTTATACCCAAAATATATGTAGCTTCGCCTAAGTCTTTCATGGAAAAGCACTTCCCCAACCAAGCTTTTACGCTTTGTAATGTGGGGATGTCATTTCCAATCAGTAAGATGTCATCCACATAAAGCACAAGGAACACTACTGCATTATTAGTTACTTTCTTATAAACACAAGGCTCGTCTTCATTTTTGATGAAACCGAATTCTTTAATACGTTCATCAAAGCGACGATTCCAGCTTCGAGATGCTTGCTTCAATCCATAAATGGACCTTTGAAGCTTACACACTTTGCTAGGATTTGTTGGATCGAGAAACCCCTCGAGGTTGTGTCATATACACATCCTCGAGAAGGTTTCCATTAAGAAACGCAGTCTTAACATCCATTTGCCATATCTCATAGTCATAATATGCGACTATGGCAAGTAAAATCCTAATTGACTTTATCATAACGACAGGAGAAAATGTTTCGTCATAGTCAATACCATGAACTTATCTATAACCTTTAACTACTAGTCGAGATTTAAAAGTGTGTACATTACCATCCATGTCAGTTTTCTTTTTGAAACACCATTTGTTATCAATGACCTTACACCCTTCGGGTGGGTCAACCAAAGTCCACACTTGGTTATCGTACATGGATTGCATCTCAGACTTCATAGCTTCTAGCCATTTATTTGACTCAGAACTACGAATTGCCTCTTTGTAGGTAGTGGGTTCATCTTGATCAATCAGCTTAACCCCGATGATCATCGACCACGAAATCCATATCTCTCGAGCCGTTGATGTACCCGACTCGACCTCCTAGTGGCCTTGTGTCAAAGATCGAAGCTCGATGATCAGCACGTGAGCTTGCTTGAACTTCCAAAGTTGGTTCGGGATGTTGTTTGGGGATCTTGAATTTCCTCAAGATGAATCTTACTCCCACTATCCCCTTTTGAAAATAAATTCCCTTTCAAGGAATAAACCATTACGAGCAACAAACACTTTGTTCTCTCGATGAAAGATAGAAGTAATATCCTTTAGTTTCTTTAGATATCCCACAAACAAACACTTGTCGATTTAGGGAGCGAGTTTATCGATAACAAGCGCTTTTACATACGCCTCGCATCCCCAAATTTTTGAGAAATGACAGACTAGGTCGTTTCCCAGTCCCATATCTCATATGGAGTTTTCTGAACCGCTTTAGAAGGAACTCTATTCAATATAAATGCAGTAGCTTTTCTAGGGCGTAGCCCCAAAAGGAAATTGGAAGACTTGTTTGACTCATCATAGATCGAACCATATCTAATAAGGTGCGATTCCTCCGTTTCGACACGCCATTCCATTGTGGTGTGCCGGGGAGGAGTTAATTGTGAAACAATTCCACAACCTCGTAAGTCTGCTCGTCAAACTCTTGGTTAAGGTATTCGCCACCTCGATCCGATCGAAGTATCTTAATACTTTTACCAAGTTGATTTTGTACTTCATTTTGAAATTCTTTGAATCTTTCAAAAGATTCTCGATTTATGTTTCATTAGATAGACGTAGCCATATCTACCGAAATCATCTCGTGAATGTAATGAAGTATCGAAAACCCTCCTTTGGCACTAGTGTTTATTGGTCCACAAACATCTCGTATGTATGAGGCCCAATAAATCTAAGCTCTCTCACTTTGTCCAAGAAAGGGAGCTTTAGTCATTTTGCCTAACAGTGCAAGAATCACAAGTCTCATAAGACTCTAAGTCAAATGATGTCAAAATTCCATCCGTATGGAGCTTTGATATGCGTTTCTCATTTATGTGGCCCAAACGACAATGCCAAAAGTGAGGTCCGGGTTTAAGTCATTTGATTTAAACCTCTTAGTATTAATGTTATAGATGAGCCTTTTAATGGAATCATCGAGGTTAAGAACATAAAGCCCATTCATCAAAGAGGCATCTCCATAAAAGATACGATCTTTATGAATGGTGCAAATTTTATTCATAATATTTAATTCAAAACCTTCAATATCCAAACAAGAATCAAATAATATTCCTACTCAAAGTTTGAACATAAAGACAATTATTCAGCTTCTATAATAAGGTCACTTGGCAAAACTAAATTAAATGTCCCAGTAGCTACAACAACAACTCTTGCTCCGTTCGCTACTCCGAGGTCCACTTCTCCTTTTGCCGCTGATCTACTCTTTTGAACCCCCCGCACATTTGCACAAATGTGAGATCCACAACAGTATCTAATACCCATGAAGTAGGAGCAGCACATGTTAATTTCAATAACATAAATACTCGGAGAGACAACCAAACCGGCCTTTCCCTTTTTTCTTCTCTTTTCCAAATAGAGCTTGCAGCCTGCTTTCCAATGACTCGGTTCATTGCAATGGAAGCAAACTCCCTCCTTTGGTGCCTCGCTTAGGGCTCGGGGCTTGGGCTTGTCATTGCCTTTGCCTTTGCCTCTCTTGGCCATGGGCTTTCCCTTTCCTTTCTTCTTGAAATTCCCTTTTTGAACCATTAAGACTTCGTGGGGTCTTCTTAATGTTCGGCTCATCCCGCTGAGCATCCCGTGTATTTCATGTATGGTCTTCTCCATGACATGCATGTTGAAGTTCATAATAAATTGGTCATACTCCGGTGGGAGTGAGCCCTAGATCATATCTGTAGGCATTTCATGACCTACGGGAGCCCCAAGTTTCTCAAGTTGGTCAAAATAGCCCTTCATCTTAAGAACATGTGCACTTACAGAGGTGTCAGTGGCCATTTTGCAACTATTTAACGCCTTAGTTGTGAGGAATCTTTCATGACGAGCTTGCTCTTGGAACATTTCCTTGAGCTAGCCCATCATTTGGAAAGCCTCAACTCCTTCAAATTGTTTTTGAAGGTCAGTGCTCATTGTGACTAACATGAGACAAGTCACATCGTTAGAGTCATCGAAATGCTTCTTCCAAGTATCTCTTTCAGCTCTAGGGGGCGTTATTTGCAGTGTCGTTCAGAATGTCCGTATCAAGAACGCATGCCTTTCTTTCCCCGCTAAGGACAATCCCTAAGTTGCGGGCCCAATCAAGGAAATTGATCCCGCTTAGTTTTTTCCTTCTCAAGACTGGGATCGCAATGAATTGTGTGATGTATTGGTTGCCATTATCTACATTAAATTATTTTGCAAAGTCATTAGTTTTTTAGCAAAAACGTTTTCCACAATTTCAACACTTGATAAGTAGTGGGGAAAAACATTTTACAATAGTTATAGGAAAGCTTTGGCTTAACACCCATAATTAAAGTAAAATCATCTAATGGGAATGACATCTATATGTCCCGGCTTTTTCCCATTTTATGCCCTAGGCCTAAAACTATTTTGATGGCCTTGCTAAGTTGAACCATGTCTAAGCTTATGGAAATCACTATTTTCCATCTCTCTTTGCTTAGATAACCACTTGTCTGTTGCTTTGGCAAGCAGACAAAATGATGATCCAAGCTCAATGAGTGCTTAGAGTATGGTAGGCATTTTAAGACTTAGTTAAAACGCTCGGGTTTGAATATGACAAGAAACGTGTAATACAATTATACAAGCATCTCATGCAATATATAAAGCATAAAAAATTAAACGTGAAATAGCATGGCCTAATCCTATGATGACTCCCACGAGCCTTGTGGGAGCCAAGGGTCAATCTAAGTCAGTATCCATCTCATGGATAAAGTCTTCGATCCAGCAGCCTCCAACCTTGTTACATATTTGCATGGGCATACCCAGCCTTCAATGTAAAGCAATAAATCTAATCTAAGAAAGCGATTACAATTTTACAACATTGAAAAACGGCTCGCATGCCGTATTATAAAATTACAACCAAAATATGTAAAACAATGGGTATAGTAGGCCATGCTATTCACCATGCTAAAATCACATAAAGCACAATGAAATTAACAACGAGTACATACAGAAAGTCTTAATTCAGCGGAACGACAAATCTGATTCTACATCAGCTCATAGAATGAGTTTTTCTGTCCCGGTTTACCCCTCAATTGCCTTACTTACATAATCAGATTATGCATTGGTTAATCGAATTAACGGCTGGAGACATACAGTTTATGCAGTTTATGCGTAATAACCGAATTAATCCAATTAATTACAGATTCACAGAAACCCTTTAATCACACATTAGCAGTTCATGCATTAATCAGATTAACATAAACAGTTTATGCAGAATAATCGGATTAATAACATCAGTTCATGCAACATAATCGAATTAAAACAGTTTATGCATATCAGGATATACAGAAACATGTAGACAGATTATCCGAAATCAGTTTATGCAAATATCACATATATTGAACAAAAGATACAATCTTTTCTGTTTTCACACGTACACATACCAAATCGAAATTGATAGTGTTATGATGTGATTAAAAATATCGAATTCGAATCATATGAGCAAGGCTCTGATACCACTGAAGGGATTCATGGGCGGAAACTCGTTCCAAACACCCATGAGTCCTCCCCTGAAGGATCCGCTCATACAAAACGAATCGGAAAATTACAAGAAAAGACTTACATTTTGAGTTCAAGAATCGGATTCTTGAATGGAAGATGCTATCTTTATGCTCGGATGCAATGATCACCTTGAGTCCTCCCTCATGGGAATTACTCCCCTACCGGTATCCACGCGACTGAAACGGGCAATGAGTGCTAGCTCTCCGCTTTTTCTCGAGTTTCAAATTAGGGAGAAAAGGAGGCGTAACAAGAAATCTGATTTCTTGTGGGTTTTGGTATTTCGGCTGAAAAAACTCTTACCCTAGGGTTTCGGCCAAGAGTGGTTTATATAGGGTATGAGAGTTTGTTCCCATAACCAACTCTCACATCCTCAACTTCTCTCGGCAGTGGGAGTCTTTAACTCCCACGTCCCCTAGACTTATGCTGGTAGTGGGAGTCTTTATCGGATAATAACTCCCACGTAGTCCCAGCTATTAACCAAATACCGAAAATGCCCCTTATCTATAATTCGAATAATAACGCTTTATTATTCTCAGAAAAATAAATGTCAGATACAATGAACCTAGACACATTCTAGATTCATTGAATCTGGACATGAAGCTCGTTAGCTCGTCTATGCAATAAAATATATATCAAAACAATGCCCCAAATTTCGAAAGATATTTTATGGTGTCACAATGCATGTCATGAGTGGATCCATATCATGAGTGCAATGAACAAATGAACACACGATACAAATATATAATTTTACCAAAGGGGTTAGGACCACTCACCTGAAAAACAGTCTCACTCATGAGATCTCAAGCAAACAACAATCATTGTAATTCCAAGAATTAAGGAAAAGCTCAAGAGAAGATGATATCCAAAGAAGTTGAAGTTTATAAGTTATCGATCTAGAGAGTAGCTAGCCGACAAATAATAAGTGAAAAGACAATTTAAAGAGAAGACAGAATTATATGATGTGCGAAAATGATCAATATAATTATTGATCCAAAAGTTGGAGCTCTCTGTCAATATGTAAATGAGTTTAGGCAAACATAAACTCATAGAAGAAATTAAAGCAGTGGAAATAATATAATGAAGATAAAGAGAAAGCTCAGCTTTGCTAGTATGCTACCTAGCCGATGAAAGCAATGAAAGTGCCAAGCACTTTTTGATGGGAATAAATGCTCCCGGCTCACCTCTATATATAGAGAGAAGAGTTGTGGTAAAATTGTAATTTATTTTATACTTGGAAGCTACTCAAACTTGGAGGCCAAGGCTATATATATATATAAGATTAATTTTATTTATTTTAAAAACCAAGTTAAAATTATACTAATAATAAACAAACAAGTTTGCTAAATTCTTATATGTCTTAAACCACAAAAACGAACATCGAATCGAGAGTTGATTCAAAATGAGTGCACGTAAAAATACTCACGGAGCGGGGTGTTACATTCTCACCCCCTTAAAAAGAATTGCGTCCTCGCAATTAAAAAAAATTCAAACTTATGATACATTGTAAATAAAACTTAATGTCCATAGCAAGATGTCACATCAGGTTCAAGCTTATTTCACGTATTCAAACTTACGACTAGAATTCAAACTTAGTAGTCATCGTAGTCTTCCAAAATCTTCTTGTTCTAATACTAGATATCACCACATACTCGTCAATCATTTTCAAGCTTAGTGAATACCATATTTAAGCCTATCATGGAATTCAATTCAAACTTAAGATTTACAAATCATCACCCATGTTCAAACTTATTGATATATTCAAACTTAAGTATAGGATTCAACCTTAAGAACAATCGTATCGACTCTAAAATCTTTTTGTATGTTCGCGCCAACTTCAAGCTTAGTGGACACACTTCCCACTCCAGAATCTTATCGCTCTGATACCAACTGTAACACCCCACCCTTCCACTAGGTGCCACTACAGCCGAGAAGGGTGTCGCGTGCCTCTCGGCACTCTAACCTAGCAAATCATAGAGTCTGGAATCTTAAACATCAATGTAAACTTGAATTCATTGCAGCGGAATTAAATCCTTATTCAAACGAACGGTTACATCAAGGATCAAAGTCTACTTAAGAATAAGTAGTAGAACTAGCCATCCGTACAAAGGCAACCATCAACTGAATCTCTTGACTTGATCCAACCTGAAAATATTGAAAACAAAATGGTGTGAGCTTAGTGAGTTACCCCCGTGTGTGCAATCGTGTGAGAATTTTCTTTCGATTAGTTCACCAAGTTTTGGAGGAGAAACATAAGAAAATTTCGGTGAATAATCTTTTGAATGAGCTTTCACTTTTACATGCCAAATATGCATATGACATATAGTTTCAAGATAATTCAATAAAGTAAAAGCGAAGCGATTTTCATAATATTTATTTATAACAAAACCAGATTGGTCAAGGGTACATCAGATGCCGTCCGGAAACCCCGTCGAGCACATCAAACTTTATCCGAAAACCCTCAACCCAAAGTGAAAGGTACATCAGGAGGAAACCCGGAAACCCTTTGTCATACCTGTTGTACACCTGATCATATTCTTTTCAATTTTATCCACCGGGTTCAAAGGAGACATCCAAGTACTGGGGGTACCCGCCCAGACTAGGGTCCCAGAACGATCGCCATAAGTTGACTCCCAACCCAGGCTAATCATCCTATATCAGAAGAAGAGCCCTGTGGGCACTTGCGGCCAAATCCTGGTCAGCCCAAAGCTTTCCCCGTCCCGTAGTTACCACACAGGGCCCGGATTCGAATCCGTCAAAGCTTAAGTCCTAACTCAGTCGAGAAAGAAGCCCAAGTACGGGTGACTGGCCACTTACTCATGCGAATCTCGAAGAGCGGACGACATCCCGAGGGACACTCAGGGGTCGAACGGGGTTTTCATGACTTGAGTAGCGAGAGTTTGAATGAAATGATGGAGTACAGTTTTGTTCATGCTCAAAAGAACCCGTTCTTCCCAACAAATCCAACAAATCTTTTTCATATCAGATTTTGTGTGAAAACACATGTATCCAAAACGGACTATGATTTTCAAATGACTAATTGAAGTTCAAATACCTTTCTATAAATAGAAAGCTTTTCGTAACGCGAACTTATCAACATAGTAAGTTTCTTTCCTTGGAAGGGTTACTAGGGAAAACGATTAGAAGAACGAACGCTTTGCTCAAATCAAAGCTTTCATCGGAAGGAAACTTTGTTAAGACAAAAGTTTCCTGAAATAGTACTTCTTATTTTTAGGAGTTTCCAAGTGCATGAGTTTTCAAGAACAATAAACTTTCAGACTATGAGAATTTCAAGATCTCAATGCTGATATACATTCCCAAAATTTATCGGAAAAGAATCATTTACATATAACAACTCAACCAAATGAAATGGTAGAATGAGTCACTTTATACAAGAAATATGAATGAACGAAAGGGCTATAAGAAATCTATGCCCTCGGCTCAAGTGGAATAAAAACATAAATAGCTACTAATTTGGATGAAATTGATGGGATAAGCAAATGATAAAGCAAGTGATATAGTCTGGTCGAGAGAAGAAGCAATATATAGGTGAAAAAGAATGAAGAAGAGTGCAAATGGTGAGTCAAGAGTAACACAACATTTCATATAATCCAAAAGAATCATTTCCATGCAACAACTCAAGTTTCTTAAATATCGAAGGATTAAAACGTGATTCACAAATCGCCAAAGTTTATGAAACAAGCTTTATAATTTGTATCCAAAGTGTAATACGACAATTTATATAACTCTTATCACAAAATATTTCATTTGTAAAAAAAGTTAGGGGACTCACCTGTTTGGAGCAAGGTAAAGATATCCCGAATAATCAAAGGAATCCAACAATGTCTTATCTTCTTATGACAAATACTGCAATTCATTTCCTTGAAGACTTCTCTAACCAAAACAGAATTCGTACCTCCAATGGCATCTCCATACTTCGTTCCAATACCAAGATCGCTACAAAGCACCTCAATCCTAAAATCATATCCCAATCCTTAAGACGGGTAAAACAAACTAAGGTTATCATTTTTTTTTAAAAAGCTTAGAACTCTGATGCACCAAAACAAAGAACAAATAGCTATACATTCATCGATTGACTTTAACTTTCACCTAGAAATTATTAATGTTTCTAAACCAAATCGTAATCAATCACCCATACAATGTTTAAGAAACATCTATCTAAAGTTATTACATCATAAAAACATGTTCAAACTCTACAATTTTGAAAAAGAAAATTCTTTGTGTTGAAATTCCGAAAATTCGTCATTTACGGGCAGCCTTGAATAAAATAGCAATATCTCATGATCCGGGTGGAGATTTTCTGGTGAAATTTGTTGCAAAATACTCCTAAGACATAAAGCTATCCAGATATGTAAGATACATAAGCATTTAAAGCACTAGTAAATTTCTGAATCACAAAAACAGAGAGATACAATCATAGTCGAATGAGCAGATTACTACTTTGGTCATTTACCCAAATTCTCTAACATTTTATGTATTCCTAGATCATTTATAAGTATCATAAGAAGGTTTATAACCTATGAAACTCAAATTCCATTCCCCAAGAAATTAGTGTTCACAAAAGTAGCCAAAATCAAACTTTCCAAGACCCATCAACGGTGGCTGTCCAAGTCCAAATTCACTCTTGTTTTTCCATTAAAACTGTGCATTTTTGTAAAATGAAAGTGTGGAAAAAGAGGGATTACCTAGGAGATGAATAAACCAGTAAAGATGATCAAGAATTCTTTAGACATAAGTTTACAAAACAATAGAGAAAATATCCCAATGTCATCATCAAACTCACAATTTAAGGAATGGAAGTGGAGAAATACTTTACTCACAAACAATTAAATCCGCCCAAGCAATAATTAAGAGTAAGATCACCATCAAGTTTCAAAATTGGAAAACAAATTCGAGTTTAGATTTAGTGATCATACCTAGGGAGAGAGACGTTGCAAGTATTGTAGGAAATCAAGAGAACCTTGATCAAGCTTTGGCCGAGAGAAAACAAAGCAGGGCATCAAGTGTGTGTGTGTGTGTGTGTGTGTGTTAATCGTGAAGAACAAGAAGAAAAGAAAACAATCTGATTCTTGGACCCCAAGTGGTCTATTTATAGACATTATTAAAAGATTAATTGCTTTATTATTCCTTAAGGTTTCTTGGAATTTCAAGTGAGCCCATCAAGTTCTTAAAATTGCAAATTAGTCCAAACACAAATAAAATTAGCCACTCACCATCATATTAATTCTTTTAGGTGCTAAACTTAGTTTTCTTAGCTCGCATATAATATATACCAATGCTACCTATCTTATTAGGGGTGTAACCAAAGTACGAGCAATACTATTTTATGTTTAATTCTCATACGTTAAACTATTTAGAGTTCCAATAGATAATACTCAAAGGTTGGGGTGTTACAATATTACCCCCTTAAAAGAATTTCGTCCTCGAAATTCAATATCTCGTAAAAGCTTAAATTGTTTTCCAGCTAAGCGGGCTCCTACTAGTCTCATGTATATGTTTCACTTATTTCCACATTCTAATATACAGGCTCTAAAAATCTCGTTTGACCTCTGAATTGTTCAAAACAATCCTTAATGTATTGCTCGACACTACTCAAAACCATATGAGCTCTATACTTGCAATGTTTTGTCCCATATAGCTTAATACAAATGGGAAGCCAAACTTTTGAAAAGATGAATTTCGCTATTCCTCAAATAAAATGAACTGAATCTATAACCTTAAGTTACACATATTCTTTACTATGAATTCTTAAAACGATCTCTTTTTGTTCAAAGCTATCATCTTATTCATATACCGATAATAGAGTTCGCTTATTGGATTCACTTCATACTCGGTCAACAATAACAACAAAACAATAATTCTACGCCTCTTCATTCTCTCCTAACATAATATCTTGGCCTTTATAACTATTACCCTGTGTAGAAACTTCAAATCGAGAACCGTATTCCCTATAATAAACCAGATTTCCATCAATATAATTTTTGCATACAAATTCCATAATATTTCTCTATAGTTTAACTATCAAAGTTGGATAAAAAAAAAATAATATAATTCTGCATTAACTATATGTAGGAAAATGTGCACTTAAATAAATTAGAACTAAACATCATGTGACCATATATTATCCAAGACTTAACCTCTAGGTTAGATGTGATTACATAGTTCCTGAGAGATAAATATGCAAATTCATCAATTTCATAAAGAAATTCACTTATGTTCACCTTCTATTGCCAATCCATCACCTATGCCAAGAGAATCTCAAGAATTTTCAAAACTTATTCTCCGAACCCTCAAAATATCCATATTATTTCTTATTCAATTAATAACTTCTCCCGATCGAAAATTGCTTATATGAATAAATCTTTTGGTGTCACAAATGCTTTACTTGTTTCACTAATTCCTTCATCTACCGAAATCATGAATGATCTTTACAAACCCAATTTCAAATCGTCATAGTGCAATACTAACTCAATCCCTCAATCAAGTAGAAGTCTTCACATTTCTTCTTTTTCTTTCTCCGGTGTATTAGAACCAAAATCGGATCTTTATTTCTTCAAGAAAGTTATAGCCTATTTCAGGATTTTTCCAGAACATCTTAAATCACTTCAATTGGAAATCTTAATTTCAGGATATGATCGATTTACTAAATCATGTTCAAACTTTATCGGGTTTCAACAAAATTATTTAGAGCCTCACCCTGAAAGACGATTCAAACTCTGCTCGAAGAGAATTATATCACTATAAAAATCTCAACAATTTCCATACAAATTTAAAGAATACCACTTCTATATCCTAGACCTCCAGGAAGGTCAAAATTCCTTTGAACTAACAAACATCTAGGCTGCCAAAATTTCAAACTTATGTCCTGTCTCGTTATCTTATTATATTTTCCTCTTGGTCTTGGTCTATCACATGAATGAAAATAACCTATGATACGGATCACATCAAATACAAATCTAAATGTGAGCCAAAAGATCATCACTTATCTCGGCTAAGAAAATTAAGTTTAGCACCTATATGAACTAAGATGAAAGTTGTGAGGCTTGTTTTCATGCCTATCTCTAACTAATTTGCAATTTTAAGAACTTAATGGACTCACCTAAACTTTTAAGAAAAAACCTAAGGACCTTTTATGCTAATTCGAAATCAACAATGTCTATAAATAAGACCCATGGGTTAGAAATAAACCATTTTTCTTCTTCTTTCTACTTGTTCTCCACGCCTAATGCACACACTACACCTTAGACACACACTAAAGCCCCTGTTCATCTCTCTCTTGTTCAAGCTATGATCACTACCTTTCCTTCTTGATTCTTGACAAAATCAGCAAGGCACTTGCTCCCTAGGTAATGAAACTACCTTTAGAGCTGTTTTTATTTTCCGATTTTTGAAGTTGATGATGATTTGGGTCTTGATTAAGGTTTGGGCAGCCCTCAATTCTTCTTCCCATTTTTGTCGTTGCCAAAACCACCATCTTTTAAGACAACTAGTTGCCACATTTTTAAAGCTCACAAATTATATATGGCATTTCATTAATCATAAACATACATATATATATATATATATATATATATATATATATATATATATATATATATTAACTTTTAATTGAAAATAATAATAATAAGTTAGTCATTCAAGCCCCAACAGGTGAAAAAATAAAGAGTTGAATACAAATAGTGACTTTTGATTGAAAAAAATAATAATAAATTTGACACCTTAAAAACTGGTAACAGAAGGAAGCATTTCACAATGCAGTATGAAGAAGAAATAAACCACTATCTCCAATTAGAAATCAAAATTCCCGTCAACGTGTCATTAACGTGCATCACATGTTAATTCAAACTAGTATATATATCTCAGTCGTTAAATAAACTAATTCAACCATTAATAGATGTTTTGCACCATCGCCGTACTGTCAATAACCCTCGGTTCCTCGTCAACAAATCGTAAACACCAACCAAATTGAAAATAAACAATATGCAACTTACCTAACTCAGCTCTGGCTTTTTGTGTAGATGGCCCAAGGTAAGTAATCTACGAATACAGCAGCTTCAAATCGACATAAACAATTATTTTAAGTTTCTTTAAATTAATTTTTTTTTGGTATCCCATGTTTTCCAGCCTGAAAAGTCTGACTAATTTGGACCAGGTACTGCAGAGGCCCAAGAAGGAGACGGCCCTCCCAACATCAATAACTCCATACAAATGTACTGGTCATTCTTAAGGGGAGGAGGAGCCCTCATCCATTCCACGACAACTACTAGATGTTGGTTTCTTAAATTAATTTAAGTAACGGCAGAAGCTCCCTAATCTAATAATCTTTTACCGGACTTGGCCTTAGAATAACACTAAATTTTTATAATGGGCCAACCGTGGCATGTTTTTTGGGGGGAACAACATTTTTGGCATTAACGAATTCCCCAATTCCATTCTCAATTGAGACCGAATTTGTGAAATCTGTTCTGGGCTGATGTGACATTTTTTTAACGCGCATGACCACGTCAGCGCAGAACGGATTCCTTTCTCGTGATGAATTTGGCTTTGGATTCTATCATACTAAAACCTTGCCAACATTTTGTATACTAGGCAGCAAGGAAGGTGGAGGTGGAGAAGTAGGAAATTTCTTCCACAATACATTGAACACTCCTCAAAGGAACCTCTAGGTTTTTCAAGAAATCAGTTACTCTTTCTTTCAAGATTCAAGTTTCAACTATAGCTTCTATGTTATGAAAGGGAAATAATAATAAGGTAATTCTTTGAGCTTTGCAGGGCTCGAACTCAGGAGCTCATTAAATCATCAATGGGTCGGTCCTTGTCTGCGGATCTCCGGGTCAAGAATCCCTATAAATAGGGACAGTTGGAGCTGTGAGGGTTATCGAGATATTTTGTCAATTGACGGTTATTCATTTATTCCCCAATTTTCCCTCTGTTCTCATCGAGCTTAGAGCTCAATCATCCCTGCCTTTCTTCTTCTTATTCTTCTTCTCTGTAATGTCTTTGAGATTGTGAATATTAATCAATAAAACTACTCAAATTGTTTGTGTTTTTGATTGAAATGTCTAGACATAACAATTGGTATCAAATCCATAGATTCTCGGTGGAATTGCCGGATAATTGTGCTTCGGATCACCGAAAAATGATTCCTATTTCGTTGGAATTCCGAAATGAATCGGAGAATTTGATGAATCAATTGTTCTCTCAACCGAATGGCAGTAGCGTCTTCAATGAATTTTCGCACAATCGGAGTCCGTTTCAGCCGGAGATGGCAACTCGAGGGATGATGTGAGATTTTCGGAGTTACATGACGAATTTTAGAACTGGAGATTCTCGGATAAAGTGGCTACAACAAGGAATCTGGCTGTGGAATCATCACTGGTCGTGGCACCGCTGCTGTTATCAGCGACACATGCACAGGATGTGAATTCGATCATCGAATTCCAAGGTATACGAATTCTTCATTGTGATTCTTCTATTAGAAAGGTTGTTCTTCAACAAGATGAAATGTGTAATGCTTCCAAAAAATGGAGTTCGGATTTAGCTTCTCAAAATTGTGATTTTAACTTGAAATTTGACTTAGTCAGTGGGAAATTGAATCAGTTAAATCAATTCATCCCTAGAAATAGCCGGTGGAGAAAATATCATAACAACAATTTAGTTATAGAATTTCTGAATTGCGAGTCACCAAGCATATTATGTTTGATACAGTTGACAATTACTATCGAAGATTCTTAGAGTGGATAGAAATTATGTGTTTGAATTCTTCATGGGATATTGAGTATTTGATAGAAGAATTTGTTGATAGTTTATCTTTGGAGATTCAATTGGAATTAAAAAAACGATATTCTTCATTATTTTCTGTTTCTTACACATACTCAATGGAATATCTCATCGAGCATAAGATGGAAATCGAAAATTGGATATCCAAATTTAATCTACCAATGTTTGATGGAAGCAATTTTAGATGTTGGATTATTAACCTTCCTAAACTCTTTGGATCATGTAAATTATAGAGGAGATGAAATGGGAAATTATTGGGTCAAACATGAGTGCTGCTTGGACTTCTATTTGGTTTTCAAGCTATAAATACACTCATTCTAATATTTCGTGGAGTGAATTTGAAGCAGAACTATATCTTAGATTTGGAAAAATTGATGTTGATAATGAAACTGGTAATTCGTTTGATAATGGAGTTGGAAATGAGAATTCATCATTGAATGAAGATGAACGACATACCATAGACAAGGTGTTCGATGAAAGGTCTATTGGGATAACATAAATTGTGGAAATGGAGTCGGAAGATGATGATTCTGAGGTTGTGGAGTAGGAAAAAATGCAGAAAATACCATAAAGGAAGTGAAGTGTATATATATATATATATATATATATATATATATATATATATATATATATATATATATATATATATATATTGTGTGTGTGTGTAGTAGCTTGATCGGAAGTGGTATTTTCATTAGAGATGATGTCAACTGTTTATCATATACTTGGATTGAACTAGTGGCTGCTGGAGAGAATGTATTTTATGCACACACAGCTCTTGGAACCTCTCTTTTCTATTTGAAAAAAGCTTTTATGGATGAGTCTTTACTTAGATTTCCAAAGTTTGAGTTGCTACCTTGTTCCAGTTTGGTGGATTTCACAGAGAATCCATACATGGTTGATTCACTTCATTTAAGGGTACCTGAAAATGTGTTATATGATAATAGCACTCTTAAAGAGTGTGTGTCAGTTATACCCGAGCCAAAAATTAAAGCACAAGAAGTGTATGTTACTCTATTTTTTCAATTCACTAGTTGGAAGTTTGGGAAGACAATAGAGTGTTATGGTGGGTTGGAAACAAAGAATATTTTCTACTCATCTGCCATCAACTTTTGTGATAACGTCAAACTTCAATTACTTTGTTGTTCAGTGGCCATTTTGGAAATGAAGAAATGGCTATGAGAATGCAAAACAAATGGATGATAGTTAGTTATGATACCAAAGGGGGCAGTAAAGTGAGTTTATTTGTCAAAGTAAATCTATTTCTTATCGATATGGTGTTTGATCCAAGTGGTAAGTTTAAAAATGCAATTAATGTGAACTCTACAAATTTATGTTGGATTCTAATTGCATACACGGAGTTGTTAAAAGTTCCTGAAAATGGGTGTATAAGGTTAAGTTCAAGGCAGATGGGAGTATAGATAGTCACAAGTCCAGGCTTGTTGCAAAAAGGGTATATAAAACTCCCAGGTATAGATTTCTTGAATACATTCTCTCCAGTGGCTAAAATGGCTTCAGCCAGAATTTTGCTTGCTTTATCAGATGCTAAAGGATGGCATGTTCACCAGTTAGATGTGAACAATGCTTTCCTTCATGGGGATTTACATGAGGATATCTATATACTTCCTCCTCCTGGTTATGTTTGCCAAAGCCTAATCAGGTATGCAAGTTAATTAAATCATTATATGGATTGAAGCAGGCAAGTAGAGAGTGGAACTTCACTCTTACTCAGTCCTTACTCTCTATTGGTTTTAAGCAATCTTATCATGATTATAGCATGTTTATTAGACAAACTGATGATGCTTTTATAGTGCTTTTGGTCTATGTTGATGATGTGATATTGGCTAGTGATAGTATATCTGCTATTGATGAGGTAAAATCCTACTTGCATACTATGTTCCAGATTAAAGACTTAGGTGTTTTGCAGTATTTTTTGGGTATTGAGGTCAAAAGAAATTCCAGTGGTATTGTTTTGTCTCAAAAGAAGTACGTGTTGGATCTTTTAGAAGAAGAAGAATTTTTATACTGCAAGCCTATGCCAACACCCATTGATCCTACTGCTAAGTATTGTCATGATGATGCTGATCTTTTAGAAGATAATACAAGCTATAGAAGGATTATTGGTAAATTCCTCTATGTGACAGTGACTAGGACATATTTGTTTTTCACAATCCAGCAACTTAGACAGTTTCTTGACAAGCCAACCCTCTTGCACAAGAAAGCAGTTCATAGAATTCTCAGATATCTGAAATGAACTACATATCGTGGTCTTTTCTTTTCTTATACTTCTGAATGGCAATTGAAAGCTTATTCAGATTATGATTGGGCAGTTGCTTGGATACTTGGAGGTATATGACAAGCTTTTGTGTGCTCCTTGGTTCATCCATTGTTTCATGGAAATCCAAGAAGCAGACAACAATTTCTAGAAGCTCTGCAGAAGATGAATATCGTGCAATGGCTATGGCCACATGTGAAGTGCAGTGGCTCATTTATTTGCTTGAAGACTTGGGCATCAAACAGTCTCAAGTTGTGCCTCTTTTCTGTGATAGTGCTAGTGCTATTCACATAGCTGAGAACCCTATTTTTCCATGAGAGAACTAAGCATTTGTACATTGATTGTCATGTGGTAAGGGAGAGACTTCAAGCTAATATACTGAAACCCCTTCCCATTACTTCTCATAAGAAATTAGCTGATTTGTTCACTAAGCCTCTTCCCATTGCAAGATTTCAGAACTTAGTGAACAATCTTGGTCTGTTTTCTTATTTTAGTGGCATAGTTTGTGGGGGGATATTGAAGTATAAGGACCCTGAGGTACAAGACAATAAACAACAAGCACTAACATCAAAGCAAGAGCATAGCCATTGGAGGCAGAATAAAGAAGATGGAGTTGAAGTGTTGTAGTTCGAAGCTAAGGGACTAAAGTGTACAACATAGAAAAGTAGTGTCCTTAGTTAATTATTACTTTTAATCTCTTGTTTTGTTGTCCAACTGGCATTGGCAGTTAGTTTGTTAGATTTCTATTTGTGCATTGTATATAAATAGAATGTATTACTTTTTTTTTTTTTTTGAATAGTAAGTGCATTATCATATTAATTAGAAACATCGTGGAGTACATGTGGTAGGAGAAAACTCGGTGGTTCTCCAAACCATTGAGAGGAGGCTTTAAGCCGCATTGCATGATTGGCTAATCTATCAGCAACAATATTACAAGATCTGTGCGCAAAAGATATATTAGCTATAGTAGTCCCTATCAGAATCTTTATCTGGCAGGCAATATGTCCTAAAGGGGTCAAATCTTCTTCATCCTGTTGGACCCGATTTACCAGTGTTTGGCAGTCACTTTCAATCATCAGCGGTTGATAACCTTTGTTCATAGCAAACCGAAGTACTTCCAGTAGTGCTTTTGCTTATGCGTATTCAGAGTCGGGTGAGTTCGAAACAAATTTTGTAGCTCCCGCTATAAATTTCTCTTCCTTGTTTCTGATGATGATTCCAATTCCTCATATCCTGTCATGCCAAGCTCCATCTACGTTGAGTTTAAAGAAACCTGCATCAGAAGCCTGCTATCTGCACCTTACTTGTTCATGATGTCTTTTGGGAGGCTTTTTCGTAACCTCTGGCGAAAATATTTTTGCCTTCCCTTTTAGTATATATTTGATATGGTCAGCATCTGGGAGGGCATTGTAACCTTCAACAGATGGAGAAGAAATGCTATTGCATTCAGTTGCATGGATTAGAGCAAGATTTGCCACTTCTTCAGGCATCCGTATTTTGTCTTCAAAAATAGCTCTATTCCGATTACACCATATATGCCATGCTATATATGAGAAGAGAGTAGATACCTCTTCTCCGGCTGTTAAAATAGGCAGGAGGCAGTAAGGAAATGCGTCTTTTTTTTTTTTTTTTTTTTATCATTGATTGCATATCAAAAGTGGTGCAATTCCACACTTCCAGAGCTGATGGGCACGAAAAGATGGCATGTGATGTACTTTCAATATCATCATGACAGATAGGGCACTGCGGTTTTATGGATTTCACCCGTTTGGATAAATTCGACAAGTAGGCGTAATCATTGAAAAAATTTTCCATATGAAATTTTTTATTTTAGGAGGGATAATTAACCTCCAAATGCCCTTCCAGTGCTCTTCAGCGTTTTTCCTTGATGTGGAAGGCTTTTCATGTATGTCATCTTTGATGTCTACTTGTAAGTGGTATCCAAATTTGACAGAATATAAACCATTTTTGGTATACCCTCAAACAAGGTGATCAGATGGCCACACATCACATAGAGGAACTTTTAGTATTTCCTCAATCTCGTAAGATGAGAAAAATTCTCGTAATATATCTATGTTCCATGCACCCTCTAGTGGTCAATCAGTCTAGAAACAGGCATCATTTTTTGCCAAAGGCCTAGATCAGGTGGGGTTGATAGTTTGAATGACTTCGGGGTGTTTAACCATTTATTCCCCCATATGTTGACTCGTGAGCCATCACATATCCTCCATTTTAACCCTGCTTTCAACAGCTCGCGTCCTTTTAAGATTCCTTTCCAGACTATGGATGTTCGTCATTTGAGCTGAACAGTGAGAAATCTATCTTAAGGGAAGTACTTTGCTTGTAGCACTCTGGAACAAAGTGAAAAGGGTTGATGAATAATGCGCCACCCTTGTTTAGCCACTAAGGCTTTGTTAAAGGCTTCTAGGTCACGAAAACCAAAACCTCCTTGTTCCTTAGGTTTGCATAAATTAGACCAAGCCCTCCAACAGATCTTTCTATGATTCTCAGTTCCACCCCATAAAAAAGCTCTCATCATGCTTGTGATGGAATCTATTGTATGTTTGTGTAGAATGAAGCAGGACATTACACATGTGGGAATAGCCTGTATCACTGATTTGATAAGTACTATTCTTGCAGCAAAAGATAGCGTTTTTTCTTTCCAGCTGCTAAGTTTCTTCCAGACTTTGTCAACAACAAACTAAAAAATTTCTTTTTTTGATCGACCTGTTATGTAGGGCAGCCCCAGATACTTCCCTTTCCCAACACCGTCAGGGATTTGAAGGATAGAAAAAGCGAGCTCCTTAAGGTTTTCAAGGGTGTCCTTACTACAGTACAGGTTAGATTTATCATAGTTTATCAGTTGTCCAGAACATGTCTCATATATGTCCAACATCTCTTTTAGGTGCCTTAGACATGATTCTTTAGCCTTGGCGGAAAAAAGAGAATCATCTGCAAACAACAAATGGGTTACAGAAGCGTCCATATCGAACTGAAAGCCTTGTAATAAACCTCGTTCTTCAGCAGAACAAACAAGAGAAGATAGTCCGACTGTGCAGATGAGAAAAAGGAAAGGGGATAAATGATCACCTTGTTGGATACCTCTAGTTGGTTTGAAAGAACTCGTGGGCACTTCGTTGAACAAGATGGAATAGCTCATAGTTCTAACACAGTTCATTACCAAAGAGAGGATTTTGGGTGGAAAATTCATGCAAGCCATTACCATTTCCAGATAGTTCCATTCAACTCTATCAAAAGCCTTGCTCATATCTAGCTTAAGGGCTAGTTGATGGGCACTATTCGGGCGGACAGTTTGAAGGCTATGTGATAAACTCATATTTTCTATATAAATTATATTGCTTTTCACATAGTTTTTATCTAAAGAATATTATATTTTCATATTTTAGAGTCAATTTGATATTAAATTCTTAATATACTTATTTTGATCTGATATACATATTTTAGGTATTTTTATATGCTAAATAGAAACATATTATTAAGAATCTTTATTTTATGATTATATTATATTTTCTTAGATTTGTTTTTGTAGAAAAATCTATTAATAGGAAAAAAAGACTATGAACCTTGAGCTACAAAAACAAAAAATTAAGAAGAAACAGGGTTAGCCACCGCCTCACTGTTCTATAAAAGGAGACGGAGCAAGAGCAGCAAAAGGCACAAAAGCAGCCGCACAAAAAAAACAAAAAAAAGAAAACCACACCAAGCAGCCAATCATCACCCAGTCAGCCGCAAATAAAAAAAAGAAGAAGACCAACGGGGGAGCAACATTCTGAAAAGAAAGCTAGGCGAAAGTCTTCATCATTCACCAATCCATCATATCTAAAACTTATCTCTTGTTATTATTTTCTTGATTCGTAATTTTTCTCATGTCTAAATTAACTGTCATAGTTGATTTATATATGATGATTGGCTAAATTTTCTAGTTGATTAGACTTGTGAAAACTTTGTTGGAATAATGATTTAGTTTACTATTTCTTCCTTAATATTGTGTTCAATATTCCCTTAATCCCTATTTTATTAATTATTATTATGGTGTGTTTAATGCTTGTATGGATTTGATCACTCTACACATGATCTCATAATTTAATTGCGAAGGAGCAGAAGGTGAAGTAATTAATTAGGAACTAAGTAATAATAACTCGTAGTAAAACCGACTAGGAATAGATTCGGTTTCTATTGAGCGGTTTCCAAAAGTAGATAACTACGGGGATTGAAATTGGGGAATTTCACAAATCGTTAATGCTGTCTCATTAATCAATTTCACATAGACATATGGTTTTTGTTAATTGAGATTAGGGGGTTTATTGCAAGGAATTGAATAAAACCTAGATTAGGGAATTTTACCGTTAATGAATTAGGATAAATTTAAGGGAATTTGACACATTAAAAAGGGAATCTTTTAAACTAATCATTAGGAAAACAAGTTGGATCAATATCCTAATCAACCTTTCTCTCATTATTTGATATCTTCTTTCTTATTTGTTTAATTTAGTTGTTATATAATTTTAAACATTAGTTAGTAAAACTCTAAAAAATATTTGTAGGTCTAAATTAGGATAATAAACAATTTTGGTACTTAATTATAATCTCTGTGGGAACGACACTTGTCTTACTTATATACTCAACTGGACACTAGTTCACTTGCTAGGATTTTGTGCATCAAGTTTTTGGCACTGTTGCCGGGGGATTATTTAATTAATATCATATAGTTGTTAAAAATTCTGAGATTAGACCATTCTCTGCATATTAATTTTTTTTTTTTTCTAATATTTTCTATTGTTGTTTTTCAGAAGAAATATATATATATATATATAAATGTGTATTTTTTTTTTTGAAATAGGAGGAAAAATCTTCTTAGGTAGAGACAATGTAAGAAGAAGAATTTGTGTCTTCTTACAACAAAGGTGGGGTAAGAAGAATATTTGTATCTCTTTGTTTTGTTTAATAATATTATTAATTTTTTTCAATTTCTTTTTGTTTTTTTTTTTATTTCTTTGGTTGAACTTATTTTTGCATGCAAATCAGTGTTGTCAATTGCGGAGGGATAGTGGTCCATAGCGGGATAGCGGAGCGGAGCGGCCTTTGGCCGCTATGAATCTTGAATAGCGTTGCGGATTTTGGGTGCGGACCATTGCGGCCGCTATTGCGGCTCAAATAGCGGAAATAGCGGCGGGATAGCGGCGCTATTTGGATCATCATTGAAAAGTCTTTTTTTCCCATTAAAATAAAATAAAATAGGGGCAAAATGATAATAACAACCTTAAAACCCCTTAAACCTAAACTACAGTAGCTTAAAGCAAATAAAAACCTTCTGCTCCTTTTTCTTCTCATCTATTCAATGCAGCAACAAAAAAAAAACTTATGCTTCTCTTCTTCTCATGTATTCTCAAATATATATTTTTAATTATTTGCATAGAATTCCAAATAGCTCCGCTCCCGCTATCTGCTATCCCGCTATAGCTTTTTCGGGGTCGGCCGCTCCGCGCCGCTATCTGGGATTGATAACACTGATGCAAACTAGGAGCTATAGTAAACCTTTGTTATTTTATCCTGATCCAGAAGTCATTGTTAGACAAAATAGGAGGCAAGTTAAGGAATCTAAAAATAAAGAAAAAGACATTAAAATGGCGAATGATGGTATTAATGATATTGCTCTTAATAATCAAGAACCACCTAAAACTCTTAGAGATTATGCTACTATTAAGGTTGATGACTTTCATCATGCTATTTTAAGACCTGCCATAGCTGCTAATAAATTTGAAATTAAGCCTGCTGTAATTCAAATGGTGCAACAAAGTGTCCAATTTTATGGTTTGCTTAATGAAGATCCTAATGTTCATATATCTAATTTCTTAGAAATTTGCGACACTTTTAAGCAAAATGGGGTAAGTGATGATTCTATAAGATTAAGAAAACTTGTGTGGGGGAGAAACCAAGAAGCTTCTATTAAAAACTTAGAGTCTCAATTAGGACAAATGGCTAATTTGTTATGTAATAGGGTTCAAGGATCATTGCCTAGTAATACGGAAGTCAACCCTAAAGATTGCAAAGCCATAACTATAATAAGCCGGGAGGAGATAAAAGAAGAAAAAAAATTGAAGAAGTTGAGGATAAAAAAGATTTAAATATTAATGCTTCTGTAGAGTTTAAGCCATCAATCTCAAACAAGAAAAGAGAAAAAAAAGATAAATACCCTAATGTAGAAGTCGATTATAAAGCTTTACCTTTTCCTCAAGTGGTTGAACCCCCTAATCCTCAATTTAAGAAATTATTAGAAATATTTAAAAAATTGGAGATTAATCTTCTTTTTGTTGAAGCAATTTCTCAAATGCCTAAATATGCTAAATTTTTAAAAGACATATTATCTAGTAAAAAGAGGCTGCAAGATTGTGAGAAAATTTGCTTAAATGAAGAAAGTTCAGCTGTGTTTCAAAATAAATTACCACAAAAACTCAAAGATCCTGGTAGTTTTATAATTCCTTGTAATATTGGTGATTTATTTTTTAAAGATGTTTTATGTGATTTAGGAGCAAGCATCAATTTAATGCCATATTCTATTTTTAAGCGTTTAGGGATAGGAGAATTAAAACATACCATGATTACCCTTCAATTGGCAGATAGGTCTATTAAGTATCCTATAGGGGTAGTGGAGGATGTTTTAGTCAAAGTTGATAAATTTATTTTCCCCGTAGACTTCGTGGTTCTAGATATGGAGGAAGATGTTAATATGCCCTTGATATTAGGAAGACCTTTCTTAGCAACTGGGAGAACTCTAATTGATGTATATAAGTGTGAGCTAATATTAAGGGTTGGGGATGAAAGTGTCATATTTAATATAAATCAATCAATTAAACATCCCCAAGAAAATAAATCTTGTTTTTCTGTAAGCACCAAAGATATAATAGTGGCTAATTGTGTTCCGAATAAAAAGACTAGTGAATCAATTGGACACAATATAATTAATCATATTACATTAGAAATGAAAAACAAGAATTAAAAGAGGATGATAAACTTTTGGAAGCTAAACAAGAACCTAGTAATGAGAATAAAATTGACGAGCCTCCTTGGAAATTAGAATTCAAAGCCCTACCTTCCAATCTTAAGTCTATACTCTTAGGAGCCGATAAAATTTTATCTCCAATAATATCATACTTGTTAGATGAATTAGGAGAAGATTAATTGGTGATAATACTTGGAGAAAATAAAGAGAAGACTAAGTTACTGTCTAACAAGGATAAGGAGCCTAATAAATTTCATGTGGGTCAAAATGTTTTGCTATTTAATTCTCGTTCAAGATTGTTTTCAAGAAAGGAAACATCAAAATGGTCGGGCCCTTTCGAAGTCACACATGTATATTCCTCCGGAGCCATTGAGATTCAAGACAACAATAAGAAGATGTTTACTGTCAATGGGCAACGCCTTAAAGAATATTTGGAGGGCATTCCATCCAACAATTTGAAGGATGAGGAATGGGTTCTCGACCACTTTCCAAAAGAATAACCATTAAAGAAAGTCAAGCTCGAGACTATAAACGAGAACTACACTTTTTATTTTTAGTTATTTTGAAATTATAATTACTATTGTTTTTTTTTTATTATTAAAAAAAAATCTGTTTTTTTATTTATTTCGCTTTTCCCTTACAAAAAAAAAATCCAAAAAAAAAAAAATTTATTATTATTAAAAAAAAAAATTATTTTTATTATTATTTCGTTTTTCCCTTGCAAGCACATTATTATTTCAGTTTTTTTTTATTTATTATTTTCGTTATCTTGTTGACTTCGTAGGAAGCTTTCGCCATGCATCCGTTTTTCTTTCCTAGAGTACCAACTTTCTCCCTTGGGATTCTTCTTCAATTGACTTCTTGACACACTTCCAGCTAAGTATCTTTATTCCCTTTTAGCACATTGAGGACAATGTTTATGTTAAAGTTGGGGGTAGAGACTACTTTTATGTTTATCTCAGAGCATGATTATTTTTTTCGAAATTTCAATGTGATTGACAAATTTGACACTTTGGGATTCCTTTGCTAATGATATCTTAGAAATAAAACAATATTTTCTTCAATTTTTTTTTTTTATGACCTATACATTATAGAATCTTGTATTTTGAATTAGATTTTTAGACTTTCAAAGATAGCCCTTATCTAATTGCGATTTAATCTTTAGGTACCCTTATTTAATGTGCATTTAGTTTGACTTTTGAATATATATTCCTAACGAAAAATAAAGACCTCTATATAAAAAAAAGAAAAAAAATATAAATATTTATACTCTCTATGTGTTTAATGGTATTTATGTCAAGTGATCAAAGCTAAGCTTGTCACACCTGCGACCCCCCATGGTCACCCTAGGGTAAGGTCGTGGGTTTGAGACATTTTGGATATTTGCTGGGGTAATGTTTCGTTGCTCTTGGGTTTTATAAGTTGGCAAATGAAAACCAGCAAAATCAACGGATTTTACCAAGAGTATGAGCATGCGTAAGTAAGCACACCAATAAGCGTTTGATAAAAATGTTCAAATTCATTGGTGCCCCAAATACCAAGTGTAAATTAGAAGATAAAAAAATATATTGAATGATGTCACATATTCTTTCTTTAGTTTTATATATCTACGAGCCAAACCGAATGCACATTGAAAAAGGGTATCCATAGATTAAAAATACGATAAGATGAGGTGTGAAGAATGAATGTTTATTTGTTTAATTCTAAGTACAAAATTCTCAAATGTATAGTTGTCATGGTAAATCAAAGATTCACTTTTTCAAAAACAAGTTTTTCTTGTCTAGATTTTATTAGCCTTGGAATCCTATTTGTCATACATTGATTGAACTTTTCTATGACTATAACAGATGATACTTGCTTACAGACTCATAAGATTGGTAACAATATTAATAAAACTTTTTGTTTGAGATCTATATGAATTATCTTCTTTGATCGAGAACGATCAAAATGCTAAGTTGGGGGTAGTTGATAAACTCATATTTTCTATATAAATTATATTGTTTTTCACTTAGTTTTTATCTGAAGAATATTATATTTTCATATTTTAGAGTCAATTTGATATTAAATTCTTAATATACTTATTTTGATATGATATACACATTTTAGGCATTTTTTATATGCTAAATAGAAACATATTATTAAGAATATATATATATATATATATATATATATATATATATATATATATATATATATATATATTTTTGTATGATAATATTATATTTTCTTAGATTTGTTTTTGTAGGAATGTCTATTAATAGGAAACAAAGACTACGAGCCTTGAGTTACAAAAACAAAAAGTTGAAAAGAAACAGGGTTAGCCACCGCCTCACTATTCTATAAAAGGAGACGGAGCAAGAGCAGCAAAAGGCACAAAAGCAGCCGCAAAAAAAAAAAAAAAACACACCAAGCAGCCAATCATCACCCAGTCAGCCGCAAATAAAAAAAAGAAGGAAGACCAACGGGGGAGCAACATTCTGAAAAGAAAGCTAGGCGCAAGACTTCATCATTCACCAATCCATCATATCTAAAACTTATCTCTTGTTATTATTTTCTTGATTCGTAATTTTTCTCATGTCTAAATTAACTGTCATGGTTGATTTATATATGATGATTGGTTAAATTTTCTAGTTGATTAGACTTGTGAAAACTTTGTTGGAACAATGATTTAGTTTACTATTTTTCCCTTAATATTGTGTTCAATATTCCCTTAATCCCTATTTTATTAATTATTATTATGGTGTGTTTAATGCTTGTATGGATTTGATCACTCTACACATGATCTCATAATTTAATTGCGAAGGAGCAGAAGGTGAAGTAATTACTTAGGAACTAAGTAATAATAACTCGTAGTAAAACTTACTAGGAATAGATTCGGTTTCTATTGAGCGGTTTCCAAAAGTAGATAACTACGGGGATTGAAATTGGGGAATTTCACAAATCGTTAATGCTGTCTCATTAATCAATTTCACATAGACATATGATTTTTGTTAATTGAGATTAGGGGGTTTATTGCAAGGAATTGAATAAAACCTAGATTAGGGAATTTTACCGTTAATGAATTAGGATAAATTTAAGGGAATTTGACACATTAAAAAGGGAATCTTTTAAACTAATCATTAGGAAAACAAGTTGGATCAATATCCTAATCAACCTTTCTCTCATTATTTGATATCTTCTTTCTTATTTGTTTAGTTTAGTTGTTATTTAATTTTAAGCATTAGTTAGTAAAACTCTAAAAAATATTTGTAGGTCTAAATTAGGATAATAAACAATTTTGGTACTTAATTATAATCTCTGTGTGAACGACACTTGTCTTACTTATATACTCAACTGGACACTAGTTAACTTGCTAGGATTTTGTGCATCACTATGAAAACTTCAAAAGCAATAATAGCATTATCCGTGATTAGTCTTTTTTTCAGGAAAGCGCTCTGAGCTTCGTCGATAAGAGAGTCAATGACTAGCTTGAGTCTGTTTGTTAAGACTTTTGAGGTTAACTTATATATGACATTGCATAGACTGATAGGTCTAAAATGTGTCATGGAGATGGATTTTTTGATTTTGAGGATGAGGGCAATGTGTGTTGAGTTGACAGCTGATATACTATTACCGTCATTTAAAACCCCCAGGATAAAACTGGTGACCGAATCTCCCAATATATGCCACAGTCTTTGAAGAAATAGGACATGCATACCATCTGGGCCTGGTGCTTTATGTGGATGCATTTGTTTGAGAGTTTTAATGATTTCGTCTTAAGTAAAAGGCCGCTCCAGGGCAGCAAATTCGCTGGGATTCAACTTATTGGTGAGTAAGTGGGGTGAGAGACTTGCTCCAGCAGAATTTGCTTTGAATAAATTCTCAAAGAAATTTATGGCTGTCTCTTCAATTTGTTCTTCTTCTGTTATAAGGTTTCCATATGGATACATTATTTCATCAATGTGATTCCTTTTTTTTTTCTTTGAGATGCCTTATTATGGAATTAGGCCGCTTTGCGATCACCTTTAGCTAGCCATGTTGCTCTTCTTCGAGCCTTCCAATAGCTTTCTCGGAGTTCTTCGATTTTTTCCAATTATTTTGCCATTCCAAGCTCCTTTGATAGAGAGTATTGGGGAAGTCCTCGAATTTTCTGAATAGCTTCAAGCTCTCCCTGCTTAAATGCTAGCTTACACTCCAAATCGCCTACAATTTTGGTACTCCATTCCAGAAGATCATCTCTAAAGTTTGAGATAGCTCGACTGAGGCCTTCTGCTACGCCTTCAAATGGGGGTCTCCATATCCGGTTAGCATATTCAAAGAATTCGGGCTCCTTAAACTAAAGTGGTTCAAACCGGAGATGCCTTGGCTTATTATTAGCTTTTTTTCTTCATTTTTTCCATGGTGGTAAGCCAAGTAAGATAGGGAGGTGATCACTATCTTTGGTGGCTAAGTGTTGAATGGTAAGTTTCGGAAAATGGTTTTGCCATGCTGGAGTGGCTAATCCCCTGTCTAAACGAACAAAAACTTAACCAGTTTTTTTCCCAAAAATTACACCAAGTATATGGAATTCCAATGTAGCCCAAATCGCAGAGACCACAAGCAGTAAGTGTTTCACGAAAATTATTAATCTGCTTCTGACTTCGCGGAAAAAACCCCGTTTTTTCATTATGGTATAGAATTTCATTAAAGTCTCCAATGCAAAGCCATGGAAGTGAATTTAGCGAGTGTAGTCTTTTAAATAATTTCCATGAATGAATGCGCATAGAGACTTCTGGATTTCCATAGAAGCCAGTAAACCGCCATTTTAGATTTTTATCATTTATTACACTGTAGTCAATTTGGCCAATCGAGTATGATAAAATATCCAACTTTATTGATGATTTCCAAAATAAACACAAACCACCGCTAAGGCCATTGTGGCTTACAGGGAAATGGAAAGAAAAACCTATCTTACTACACACATAGTCCATGGAACTAGCCAAAGACTTTGTTTTAGATAAAAAAAAAAAACAATATCTGGATCGTGCACTTTGAATAAGCGCACTAGCTCTTGAATTGTCCTGGAATTATTAATTCCTCGACAATTCCAAGCTAAGTAACTCATGGGTTCTGGTAGGGCTGTTTAGCAGGCTCCACCTTACCCTGATTGACAGCAGGAGCCCCTGTAGAATACAAATCATCTAAGACAAGTAAATCATCAACAATAAAAATATCATCAGAAAACTCATCATTTTCCTGAGTAGGCCTATGTTTCCAATTTGGTGAATTATCAGAATTTTTTCTTTTGGCAGCATGGCCCTCCAGGCCATTAGAAATAAATTTTTCAGCTAAAATAGTGGGCTCATTATGGCATGGATTGCAGCTAAGTGGATATGCAATGAGTGGCCCGTCACCAGAAACCGGCCCAGTCGGCCCAGCTCCAGCCGCAAAGACCATCTTCAGTTGCCTAGTTGGGTCGGCTCCAACAGCAGCTTCCAGCGGCCCAGGCGCAGCAGTCTGGCTATTGTGTCCATTCGGCCCATGTGTAGCATCATGGATATTATTCCCATTTTCAAGCACACCAATCATATTAATTGGCCCACAATCAGGCCCTAGCTCATCTCCCCCTAATGTAGCATCTTCCTTAACAGAAACATTATTTCCTTTTTTGACCATACTTTCCATACTAGTTACAGACACAGCTCGTTCACTCCGTCTCCGCCAGGTGGGATTTCTCCGGTCTGCTGCCCGGTGTTTTGGCAGTGGTGATCCACTAACATATTTTCCAGCCTCCCACTTTTTTTTATTCCCATTTTTTCCAATCGTTCCGGAGCCCTCACTTACCGTCTTCTTGTTGATCCGATTGACCCAACCCGCCTTGTTTCCACCACCTCTAGACCTACCGTTACCATGCCTATTTTGGCCAGAATTAATGGCTGAAGCCATTAGTTTTTCTCCTTCTCTATAGCCCAGTTTTCTCTTAATTGGTAATCTATCCAAATGTTCGGTGTCCTCAAGCTTTCTTTTGCCTTTTCGACTGCGTTCTTCTTCATCATTCCTCTTCTGCTTTTTGGAAGCTTCATCAGTCTGCCCCAAATCAGCTTCAAATTGCCCTTCAAATGGGACAATTGCGCGGGCGTCAACAACCGGCGTAGGTTCATTTCCATTTATTCTGATAGTATGATGGGCTTTGGAAATTAATTCTCGTGATGCTTTAAACAGTGGATCGAATTCAAAACTTGCTCTATCAGCCGGGCTCACACCCCTAGGCAGTTCCGGGCAAGAGACGGGCACATGATCCAGTTTGCCGCAGTGATTGCAGAAACCAGATAGTCTTTCATACAGGAAAACTCCTTCCAAACAGCCAATTTCTGGCGCTTCGCCCCGAAAGTATCTTCGGAGTGGTTCAGTAACATCAATATCCGTCCGAAAACGGTAGAACCATAACCCTTCTGCTGTGACTCTGGTTTGCATGATAGTACAATTTTCCAATGTCTTTGCAATTTTTAATCCCATTTCTGGTGTTACAGGTGTTCCGGTTTGAAAAAACAATTGAACTCAAAAGGGACATTTGTAGAAGGCATTATTAGTGATGATAGTATTCAGCGCGATTCTTTTCGTCACAAGTAAGACATTATCAAAGCACCATGGTCCATCTTCTATAATGCGATTGACTTCTTTCTCTGTTTGAACAAAGAAGCGATAAGTATTTTTACCCAAATTTTGAAAATTCACCTTGCAGTTCCAAGAGTGGGCGAGCATGTCAGTGAAGTAACGCGGGAGGTTATCACTTGTTTGCACAAAACGCCCAACTAGCGAGACCCTAGTGCCGCTTTGAACATCTTCTGCATAAAAAATTGTTGTGTGCTTCTCGATGCCGCGTAGAGTACAGTTCTTCATCTTCGCAATGAGGTCAGTTACGTGAGCCATCGGTAAAATTGGTTGCTGGGAAAATAAATTTGCGAGAGTTTCTATAATATGCTTGATGGATTTGTGAGTGTAGGATAAAAATTGCTTGTGTTTATAAAGCGGCTTACGCCGAGAGAAACCGAGTGATTTAAGGATTCCTAGAATCATGCATCGATTTTGTTGGAGAGAAAAACTCGAGAAATCTCGAGAGAGTCGTGTTCTTTCCATGTGAGGAAAGAAATGATATTATGCTGATCGTAGTATTTGCTAATGTTTCCTTTGCTATATTGAACCTTGTGGTATATTGCCTTGTGAATGAGAGTTTTGAAAATTTTCTAATAATCTTAATATATGATACACAAAGATTTGCAATTGAGGGTGATCTCAAATGTTTTTCTGAGAGAAGGAAAGAAAACTCTCTTGAGAGAGAAATTCTTAGAGATGTTGCTTGTAAAAGAGTTGGCTAAAACGTATAGAATGTATTACTTATTCTTATTTAATGAGATATATACAGAAAATTCCCAAATTGTTTCTTCTCTTCCAACTTTAATTCTGAAACTCAACACAGAATCCAAAGCTAAATTCATCTCGAGAACGGATCCGTTCTGCGTTGACGTGCCATGTGCGTTAAAAAATGCCACATCAGTTCAGGACGGATTTCACAAATCCGAGATTTAGGAAATCCGTTCATGCCAAAAATGTTATTCCATAAAAAAACATGTCATTGTTGGCCCATTATGTCAAATCATGGTCAGTCTAAGGCCAAGCCGATCTTGTACCTGCTCCGGACCCCATCATGGAAGAAATGCAGCTGCCAATCTTGACCGCGGAGGAGATATACTATACTTCTTTTCAGTCCTGCTCCTATGCGGGTGCGAAACAATCCCAGTCGTCGGATGGGATTTTAAATGGCCCAGATCTGGAGAGAGAAAAGTTGCGACTGGACTTAAAATATTAAAAAAAAATTCTCTCCAGATCTGGACCGTTAAAAAATCTCATCCGACAGCTGGTAGCTTATCCTGCACCTATGGAACAAAAAGCTATCCCACATAGGAGCCGGGAGCACTTCTTTTGCCTTCCAAATTAATTATTTCATTTGAAAATACGCGGAAACTGTTCAGAATTTTGTTTTTGAGGTTTTAATTAATTAGATGATAAAACAGCTGCATTAGATAATTAAAATTTGAGATTTTAATTAATTAATTATTATTGGCGAGTGTTTGAATCTCTTTGTGTACATCATTGATTCTCGTGAGATTTTTCTATGGTTGCGAACTTCGTGTAAAAAGAAGTACGAGTTAGATTCTCACATTTAGGCATTTAGCCATCACACTGCGGGATAACTGTGAGGCCGAACTCAAATTAGTAACCATCCTAAACGGGTAACAAAAAAAAAGATTACCAATTTTAGTTTACTAATTCGGGTTCAGATTTTTTTAATTTCTTATATTTTGTGGTCTTTTTTATATACTAGGTTGCTTTAATGAGTGATGCATGTTGACGAGACAAGTTGATGGAAATTTATTTTCTAATATTTTTGTGATTTTTTTATATTGTACATTAATATATTCAAACTCGATTTCATCATTGTAAGAGCGAATAGTTTTTTTTTTTCTTTTTTTTTAAAACCATAACTTGAATAATTTCTTAACACAATCAATATTGTACCCAATCAAAAGAAACCTTTCAAACAAAAAATCAATATCATGCTTTTTTTTCTCTTAATCTTTTTTTTTTTTGGGTCGAGACCAAGGGTGTCTACTTCCGGTAGCAATGACTAATCTTTTCTCCACGAGAGTTCTTCGAAGAAGTATATGACTGACAATGAAATGCGCTACATTCCCATGGGTAGGAATCAACTTAATTTTCTTAATATATATGTATATTGTTCTACTGCTATATTTTTTATTCACTCATTAAATCTCATAATTTGCCTAGTAATTAACTTCCAAGTATAGTAAATAAAAAGTTAAGAAAGTAAGTTAAACTAATTTAATTCAAATTTTTTTTTTTGAAATTATTAGGAAATTAAATAGTTAATTACATATTTTTTTTACCTTCTGGAATTAGAATAATTTTTTCTCTGATCCTATTGAACCATCTTCTTCTTCACTTCACAAGGAAAAAAATAAGTATTTCCTTAGTCTATTATCTAATTAGGGATCGTGTTTTAACAAGTTATAAAATGTATTGTCAAATATTCAATATAATTTCACTGGTTCTAATCATAAGCATGGAATTTCGAAGTACATACATGGTAATTCCAAATTTTTAACTAAGGTGTGAGAAACTTCCTTAGTTAACTCTTCATACTAATCACAAGGTCCTTAGCCCAGTGGGGCGACGGCCTGCCCACGACCTTGGAATAATTCTGATATGCACCTGGCCTACCACTTGGTCCACATTCAGCCACATCACAGTTTTGATTAAAATAATAAAAACAGGTGGGGCCTTATGAGATTTTTTTTTTTAATCAAAAGAGGTGATGTGGTTAATTCTGGACCAAGTGGTCCATGACCAAGTGGTAGGCCAGGTCTATATCAGAATTTTCCACCTTGAGCTCGTGGGTTCGATATCCTCCCCGCGCAGGGGATGTGCTTTAAATTATCTCCCTTTCTAGGGTTATCTCTTCCTCCTCTTACGAGGTGCTACTCTCTCCCTAAATAGTGTACGCCCAGTTGACCTTCAAAACAAAAAAAAAACTCTTCATACTACAAGTACAATTGCCATAATTTAAATTAAAAACGGTAATAAACATTGAAGCAAAATATCACTAACATGTAGCATATCCCAAGAACTGAACCAACATTGCACCTAGGAAGTATACACTTCAGCAAAATTGATAAAAACCATTTACATTTTCATCTCCTTCCACCTTAATATGTCTCAATGACTCTTCAACACGGTCTTCATTACACTGGACATTAACAGTCTCCAGTGTATATATGTACACGATATCGGATGGAACTTTCTTCAGTTGCTCACAGTATCGCAACACCAATTGCTGAAGTTTGTGAAGGTGATCATTACAGTCATTTCATTTGGCAATATTGTTTAGACCATCAAACTTAAGATATTTGAGTTCGGAGAATTCTACTCCCACCCAATTTTCCCCCATCAAAGGTCCCAAAAAGTAATTTGAGAACCTAAATGTTAAATCACTGAGATCTTATTCAATGGAAGACGAAAAATTGACAGAGTCAACTTCTTCATATGTGAAGGGAATCTAAATTCACTAGAATGAAGAGTTTGCCCCTAATTAGTTATCTTGAGCGATTATAACCTATTTAGGACTACCAAACTTGGAAAATTATTGAAATTCTGAGAATGCCCCCCAAAATTTTGAAAATGTGCATTTAGCTTGCGTAGATTGAAAATTTTACTGAGTATATATTATGTGGCACATCCCGTGCCCTGATGATGACCTGACAGTGCCTCATCAACTAATGAGGCACAAAACCCATAGCAGAAAGACAATATTTATTAAATCATATTATGCAAAAAAGAATAATAACAACTTTATATGAATTTCAGAATCATAATTACAACCAGAATACGTGAAAGGTAGGTCATACTGAATGTGATTACAACATATAAGACATAAATAAAGAGTTCTAACTATTACATCCGGTTATCATCAATCATCCAAGTCCACATCCCCAGCTTCCACATACTCATCATCAGGTACCTGCTCATATTCAAATAAGAAAAGTAAAGGCATGAGTTGCGAAGCCCAGTAAGTATCACACCATTAGGATGAAATATCAAATAGGACTCAAAACTGTTCCCGACTTCCCATAAATACGTATAAAAACTTGCAGAGTTTAGCTTGACTTGAAAATCTTTAAATACACTTTAAAACATCAGAACAAAGTTATCAGAAGGCCTCAAAAGGCTCAGAACAGAACATAAATCAGAAAAGACATATATGCCCTTCCAATCGACCAAATAAAAACCACCGGTCGACGAATGGTCTTATGAAACAGGGACAAACACATTGTCAAAAAGTCTGGTCGACCAACACCACATACCGGTCCACCATCGCAGCTTCGGACGAGGGGTTTCCTAACCCAGTCAACGGAAAGAATCCCTCCCCTCGTCTGTTTAGTCTTAGTAGTTTGCTCCGGACGAAGGCAAAATGATCCGGTCGACCGAGATACAGTCATGCTCATTTTCTGTGTAATTTTGTGAAGGAAAAGTGCATTTCGCACAATCCGAATCCCAGTCTCAAAATACTCTGTTTTGATGCAAATGCACATATAATAACAATGCCAAAACAAGAACATCTAAGCTATAAAATGTACTCATCAAAATCTAATATCTATACATCGAAATGTGACACAAGCACCATGTGTTACTCATTTCAACATACGGATATACACAACATTAGACTCTTCGAATACGATTCATGCTATGACTCAACAAATCACATGACCGGGCTCAATTGTATATTCACAACCCTAAAACAATTACTACAACGGTCCCCAACTTATAGCCAAGAAGGGAAATGCATAAAAAATGTAGAACATGGGTTCAGTTTCTCCCTGAACGAAGGGCTCATAGTTTAAGGATTCATTCGTATTGTGTCATTGCCCACCACTGTGAACTCCACAATGACCGTATGCAGTCCCTAACATTTTTCCTAGTTAGGAACGTGCTTAGAGACGTAGACCGAGCAGAGAATTGTAAACTTCCGGGTTCAACGACAACACACACACATATGCAGAGGAATGAATCATCCGATGGGATCGATTCTAGACAAGAGCTCAAGACTAGTGATGACTCCAAATAACACATAGCATATACGATTTCCCAAAGTAGTAAAATCAACATGGTATGAACATGATAGAATGCAACAACATATGTAATTGTATTCAATGCATCAACATACAAGTATGCATAATTCGACATTTCATCCTATGCAATAAAACATAATTTAAATCCTTTTAACACAAGTTTTCTAGAAGTTTAAACAACACATTTCATGAGTTTTTTGGACAAAAAAGAGAAGGGTGAAGATCCTTACTTGTGATTCTTAGCAAGCAACTAGATTACAGAAAAGTACAGGTTTTCCTGAAAAACGCAGTAACTTCAAACCCAAATTTCCGTTTGCTGGAAACTGGAAATGCAGTTCTGTCACTTCCCACTCGTAGCCCTTTCGAAGACGTTTGAATCACACTAAAGAACTCAGAAATTCGACACCGTTTACCCCTCCAAAAGTTAATTCTCTCACAGTTTATGTAATCTGCCAAGCTTTATTCTCTCTTCTTTTTATTCTAACTTCCTTTCTAATCCCTCCTCTTTAACTCCCCTTCTAATAATCCAACAAAAACCACCTCAAAGATGTTATGTTTTTAAATGGTGACAAAAGCCCACAAGTTTCTAACTCTGACACTTAGGTCCCCACACTTACAAACTAGATCAAGGCACCCCTCAAAACAAAATAGGAAACAACTAACATGTAGTAGACATATAACACATGAAATCAAGCAGACATGTTACACACGTAAGTTCAAAAAGTTCAGGGTAGGGAAGAAGCCAGGAATTTAGCATTGTGGGAATTTGATAAAATATTATGAACTACATATAAAATTTATTATATCTAATAGTATTTTTAGAAATCTCGCCACCCCCACCCCCGCCCCCTGTCTTCGTCCCTGGTTCCGGATATCACATCCTGTCTCTTTTCCAAAGCGGAGAAAGAGAGGGGAGATGATAACTATGTAATCAAGGCTAGATGCATTTCAATGTTGATAATCATGCAAGCTGATAACATCAAAGTGACTTGCATGAACATTGTTCATGCATTAACTTTTTCAGGCACCCAATTTCATCTGGTAAGCTGATCACCTGATAATCTCTCAGTCCTCTCGCAATGGGTGTTTCCAAATTTCAGAGTTTGGCAATTAAAGGTGGAATATAGTGTATATACCCAAAAATCACAAACATAGTGGGACAGTCCTGACTGCAGGGGATATTATAACTAGGATTCTTGATCATGAAGAAGATTTATCCTCCTTGGGACATGTTGTCCATGCTATTAGGGGTATTTTAATTTTGCGTAAATGCATCCATTGGTTTTGTACGGCGCTTGGGTAACTCAGTTGCCCACACGCTTGTGCACAGTGGCGGAGTCAAGAATTTGTCATAGAGGCGAATTTCTTACTGAAAATTTTTAGTGGGGGCGAAATACAACATTTATAAGAAAATATCACAAAAAAATTTGTTTCTTATAGAAAATTCGTCGTTTCTGAAAATTTTAGGGAACTGTAGCCCCCTCCGCCACTGCTTGTGCAACAAGCGCTCGACTAGTTTCCATCTAATGTTGGATGCATAGCATTCCCATGTAATCGTTCTTACATGGAATTCTATTTTCACGTAAAACAGACTTGGGACGGAGAAAGTTAGGTCTAGCTTTTCCTAGACATACAAAATTGGTGCATAAAAAGTCACATATTTATAATTAGGAAAAAAAAAGAAGGAAAAAACCCTAGGAACATCTAAATTATTCTAGATTTTTTACTTTGACACCCAAACTATCATTTGTGATTTTTTAAAACCCGAGCTATCCAAACTAGCACAACCGTCCATTTTGGGTGTTATCTGGTTACGAAATAGCATAACGTGAGCAACATTTGACATTTTCAAATAGTACTTTCGTCCTTTCTTTATTGGATAAATGACCTAATGAACAACTTTTTTTATGCGCTCCGAGTATGGTGCAGAATGATCAAAATTTAGTATATACTAAATAATTTTAATTGTTTTAGACCGTTGGATAAAAAATTTCTACAATACAAATATCTGGTACCAATTTGAGTTGGAACATTGCGTTTTCAGATCCCTCAGAGCAGAAAGGACACAATCGTAACTACTGCAATTAGCCATCTTTCTTAAAAACCTTCAAAAACTCAAGTTTCAATCTCAAAATTAGTCTTCTTCTTCTAACCCTCAAAACATATTGATAAAAACAGTCTTATTTATTTATATCATTCAATTCTTCCTCAGGAAGAACGACATCTAGCAAACCACTCGTTTGGTGGTCACAAAATATATCTGAATTTAAAGAAGACAACAAAATTATGCCCAGTTTCCTAATTTTTTTTTGCCCAGGAAGCTAAATTATGGGCAGCTCTATTACAAGACCTAGGAACTGGATTAATGAACCAATCTTTAAATTTTAACAATTTGCTCTTACATTGATCTGTAACCGCCTTCCCTGTCCAATCTTCACAGTCTCTTTGGCCTCTGATTGAGAAAATCACATTTGCTGCATCCCCCTCAAGGATAAATTTCTCCATTTTGAAATCCTCTGCAAGCTTGATAGCCAAGAAGGCAGCCTGTGCCTCTGCAGTGAAAGCATTCGAAGCAAAGCCTGAATCTGCCATAGCCCTGTTTATGACTCCCTTCTCATCTCTAACCAACACAGCCACAACATATCTACCATCCTTAAAAGATGCATCAAAATTGATTTTCTTCCAATTTATAGGAGGCCTTACCCAGTAACCCATCGGTATATTCAGTCCCACTTTTTTCCTTTTCCTTCTATTAGCATTCATATACCTTTGGGATTGTTTGTTTATGTCTTCACTGATCTCTGACCATTCTCTTTTCTTGCCCGTAAAAACAATCAAGTTCCTTTCCATCCAATAGCTCTCCATTGCCAAAATAGCAAATTGTGTTATATCTTCCCCTTCCAAGGCAAGATTTGGCCATATCTTCACAATCTGTAACATTCCTTGTATCCAAGAAGACATATTCCAACTAGAATAGGCATCTATATTAATGTTCCACTTGGACTTGAGCCACAGAAACTTAATCAGAGGGCACCTAATGAAGATATGTTCAGTCTCCTCCTCTTGGTTCCCACATATAGAGCAATTGTAGTCTTCCATCTCAATAAACCTGCCAATCTTCATTTTTGTTGGAAGACTTTTTGATAACATTTTCCACATTAGGTGTTTATGCCTTGGATGAACATTTGCTTTCCACAAATTTTTCCAAACCTTCCTAGGAATATCTGAGATGATTTGAAATCTCCATTGTTGGTCTTCTCTATAGGCTTCCCTAACTGAGAATCTCTCTGACGTGGAGGGAGCCCAAACAATAGAATTTTGTTCCACATGTTGTGGAATTTGTATCTTAAGAATCTCTAATGCTTCACTATTTGAAAACACTTCTTTGACCAGTCCCTCATTCCAGCTTCTACCACCAGTAGCGAACAATTGGTACACCCAAAACAAATCCTCTCTTCCTCTCAGACTTGGTGCTGGCTTATACCCCTGGATTCCAAGAATCCAGGGGTCTTCCCATATTTTCAGTAGAGGTTCAGACCCTAATTTGTAGCAAGCACCCTTCTTAACTGTATGCCTAGCTTTCCAGATACTCTGCCATACCCAAGATGCTCCTCCCTTTTTTCTCTCAGCTGTAAGCATACTCACATGACCCAGGTACTTCCTTTGCAGTTGTTCCACCCAAGAAACCCTTGGCTCTGTTATCATTTTCCAAGCTAACTTTGTACGTAGGGCATGATTAACATCTGATATTTTCCTAAACCCCAGCCCACCTGACTCCTTAGGCAAACATAAGGATTCCCAACTCTTAAGATATAAATGTCTCTCCCCATCTTCCTTATGTCCCCACCAAAATCTTCTACACATACCATCAATCTGATCACAAATAGATATTGGGAGGGATATTGTTTGCATAGAATAAGTAGGCACTGCTTGCAACACAGATTTGATTAGAACACCTCTCCCTGCTTGAGAAAGACATCTTAGCTTCCAACCACTTAGTTTTGTAGCAATTCTAGTGATAATGTCCTCAAATGACTTCTTTTTTTATGCTGCCTTGCAAAAGGGCATACCCAGGTGTTTAGTTTTATGATCACAAATCTTCATATTCAGCTCATCACAGATATCATTCTTCAGCCCATTCTGCACATTTCTACTAAAATGTATAAAAGATTTATTCTCATTTGGCTCCTGCCCTGTCCAGATTTTAAACTTTTTTAGGATGAAACCCACTGTTTTTGCCTCATCTTTATCAGCTTTGCAGAACAGCACCAAATCAACAGCATACAGCAAATGTGATATAGGAGGACTAGTTCTTGAAATTTTTACTCCATGTATGTAGCTGTTGTTTTTTGCCTGAGTAATCAATCTAGAAAGAAGGTCAGTAAACAAAACAAAGAGAAAAGGAGAAATAGGACCCCCTTGTCTCAAACCTCTGGTAGGAACCACATGCCCATAGGCAGACCCATTAACCAACACAGAAAAAGAAGAGGTGCACACACAGGTTCTAACTAGGCCTATGAACTTAGAACAAAACCCATGATTAGACAAAATATGAAAAAGCACCTCCCATTCCACTCTATCATAAGCCTTTGACATATCAACTTTAATGGCCATGAACCCTCCTAAACCAGACTTCTTATTCAGATAATGCATAATTTCCTGACTTAAAATGGTATTGTCAGTAATGACTCTACCAGGAACAAACGCAGACTGAGCAGGAGAAATCAGCTTATCCAGCAGAGGTTTTAATCTGGAGGCTAAAATCGTAGAAATGATTTTAAATGTGACATTACACAAGGAAATAGGTCTGAAATGTTCAAGCTTAACAGACCCCGGGTTCTTGGGAATAAGAGCAAGAAAGGTATTATTTATTTTATTTTCTAAAATACCATAGATGAAGAAATTTTGGATATTCTTAATGAGAGCAGATTTAACAGTACACCAGTAGTGTTTGAAAAAACAGGCAGACATGCCATCAGGACCAGGACTCCTACCCACTGACATATTAAAAACAGTATCTTTAATGAGTTCTTCAGAGGGAACAGCACACAGATCATCATTCATCATATCAGAAATAGAGGGAGCAATTAACCCATCAAAATCAGAAGGAAACTTAGGACTAGTGGTGGAGAACAGATTTGAAAAATATTGTTCAAAAAGCTGACCAATTTTTTCCCAATTTGTTTCCCAGGATTGATCATCCAAAAGAATGTGATCAATCCTATTAGCACTTCTCCTAATCATAGCAGAAACATGAAAGAATTTGGTATTTGCATCACCCTCTTCCATACCTTTTTCCTTAGCCTTGTCCCTCCAGAGGACTTCTTCTCTTTTCAGCAGCTCATCTAGTTCCAATTGTTTAGCAGATTCAAAGTTAAGGTTTAGATGAGACTGACTAAGGGTTTGAAGGAATTCAATATCTTTTTTGGTTTTTTCTATGGCAGATTGCAAGTGACCAAAGGTATTTTTATTCCAAATTTTCAAGGCTTTTTTAGTATTCTGAATTTTGTAGCCTAGATGAAAATGAGAAGGGCCAGGGTTCACAATATTCCAGGCTTCCTTTACCACCAGATGTGATAAAGGATCTCTAGTCCACATGGACTCAAACCTGAAAGGTCTAGGACCATGCTGAAAATTAGGTTGTGAGTCCAACAAAAGAGGATTATGATCAGAGACCAGAGCTGGAAGATGGATTATTATAGCTTTTGGGAAGATGGATTTCTAGGAAACATTCATAACACCCCTATCTAACCTCTCCCTAATATTAGCTCCCCCTCCCCTTTTATTGTTCCAAGTATAAGGAGAACCCACAAAACCAGCATCTACCATCCCCATATCATCTAAAACAGAAGCAAGACCACCACTCCCCAGGCTTATCACAGGTCTACCCCCCACTTTATCATTCTGGGAGCAAACAGAATTAAAATCTCCCAAAACCAACCATGGCCCCCCAAAGGCATCATTCACCTCTCTCAGAAAATCCCAAAAGGCCTTTTTTACCCTGAGCCTTTAGAGGCCCATAAACACAAGTAAGTTGCCAATTCACCGAAGGGGGATGAGAAGAAACTAAGGTATTGATAAGATATTTATTAGTAACAATTATATCAATCTTCACATTATCCATCCAACAAAGGACTAAACCACCCGACCTACCTTCAGAAGCCACAATAGAGAAATTAAAAAAACCTAAAGACTGAACAATTCTGGTAATTTTAGAGGGACAATTTGTTTTAAGTTCACTGAGAAACAGACAATTGGGCTTGTGCTTACGTACCATATCTCTGAGAATTCTAGACACCGCGGGTCGAGACAAACCCCGGCAATTCCAAGAGATAACTCTCATTGAGGGTTTTGAGCCCTCAAGGGACCCGCACTAATCGAAAAACTTGTTGTTGTGGAATCAGATACCTTACCTTTATCCTCCCCAGGGTGTGATCCATCCTCATCCTTTCCACCTCGATCCTTTCCAAAGAAATTCAAGGATCTGCCTTTTCTCGCCTCTCTTTTAACTTGCAGGAATCTTTTTCTGACCACCACCACACTTTCTTCTTCCATAAAACATTCTTCCTTATCCCTCCCTTGAAGAGCAGCCGGAGATAGCAAAACCTCATCCTCCGAAAAGGGTTCCTCTACAACTGGCTCACTAATCGAATTCACCTCTGTTCCAGAAATTAAATTAGTGATTTCAGAGATATGACATTTCATTAAAGACAGGGATATATCGGTTATAGGTGGGGCAATCTGGTTTAAAAGGATCCGATTTGGTATTTGGTTCAAGATAAGGGTTTTGGGTCTTTTATTAATAGGTAACTCAAAAGGACAGGTTCTTTTAGTAAGGTTTGTGTTAAAAGGAATTTGATAAGGTAAGTTTTCTGGGTAGGCTGTCGGACTCTCATTTGGGCTATCTATTCTTTTGTTTGTGATTTTTTGTGGCTTAATAGGCTTAATCTGAGGACAAGTATGGGCCTGATCTATCATTGACTCCTGTATAAACCCACATCCCTGACCCCTATTGATACCCCGGGTTGAAGATCCAGCCCACCGTTCATCCACAGATACCCGTTTCTCTCCCATGACTGAGAAGTCAGAGACTTCCATCTCACATGTCTCCTCCTGACTCGTTTCCCCAAACTCTCTTCTACTAGATGTATTTCCACTCGAGTGATTTCTCCGTACAAGCGCCACCTCTGTAATTGCCTTAGGTTCCTCCTCCCCAAAATTATTACCTTGACCGACTACCTTACCAAAACATTCTTCTCTACCATCGCCTACTGTTCCTCCTCCCTCCCCCTCATTGAAAACCTTCGGTTTCCAAACCTTCGGTTTCCACAGTTTCACAACCGTGTTGATAAAAGACACTTTCACAGATTCATCATAACAATTATCTGCACTTCTAATCTTCTCTGCCTCAAGATTCTTGAATTTACAACCAAAACTCAAATGCCCTATTCTCCCACATTCATAGCAAAAATCCACCAACCTCTCATACTTAAATTTTACCCATCTTTTACCTCTCTGTTCTGCCTTTTTTTCCATAGAGAAACCAGTTTTCAGAGGCTCAGATAACTTTAAATCCACCCTGATTCTCATAAAATTCTTCCTGATAAGTCCTGGTCCAAGACCTATATCAGAATCTATAAACTCACCAATAAAATTCCCAATGCTCTCCGCATTCTGCATATTCATATTATCCGGAGGGAGATTATGTACCTGGACCCAGAAAGGAGATTTATCAAATTTGATTTCACCTATAGTCACACTGGAATCCCACACCTTAAGAATTATGTGGGATCCCCTGAAAGTCCACGGAGCCATAACCAGGATTCGTTTAAGATCCTTTATATCTTGAAAGGAACACAAAAAAACATTCCCCTATATTTCTTTGATATGAACTCTATTTGGAAGATTCCATGCCTCTACCATAGTAGTCATAAATGCTTTAGAATTTTGTTTTTTTTCTGACAGGATTTTCGCCACTAAAGAATTCCCATCCTTGCCAGCCTTAAAAGCACTTTTATTGGACACAAGTAGTTCAGGATTGAAACCCATATAAACTGATAAGGAAAGAAATCAAAGACACACAGAGAGAAAAAAGAAAAAAACAATAGAAACAAGACAAAAAAACTAAGAACAAAAGACAGAAAATGGATGGCACGAAATTAAAAGGATTTATAGAAATGGGAATAGAACCCTACTGGAATAGACAAGGAAAGGATAATTAAATCTGCTAAACACATGAAGGTTCCAGATGAACCGGAAAAGAAAGCCATTCTCTAGAGAGAAGGAGGAGAATTCTCATCTTAGAGAGAGAAGGGTAGGTGATTGCCGTTATAAAAACTAATTAACCCTCAAAACATATACTTACTCAATTCTTCTCCATCACATAAGTGATATGCCTCGCCAGGGACGCCCATTTTTTTAAAAACCGGGGATTTTTTAAAAGTTTGTATATACTCGCCCCCAATTTTTTTTGGAAAAAAATAATCGTACACTCTTGACTTAGGAGTCCTGAGTCCGTGCTTGTCCCTCGCCAATCTCATCAACCTCTCTAAAAGAAAAAGGTGATCCAATTCCATTATCTATCTGCTAATCCCCACACACTCAAATACCACCACTACTATTTCCCCTTTAACCACACAAATTGACACTACTAGTGCATTAGCTTTTCACGACCACTATAGCCCCCCACCCTAATATTTATATGTTCACACCCACCACCCCCACCCCTCACAACACAAATTCTCTCTCTCTCTCAAATCCTCTCAACCACCCCATCCTCATAAATCAAATTTTTCCCCGGAAATTTTGGGAGCCCCGTGCCGCCGGATTTTGACCGGAATTTTTTTGGAGACCATCATCTTGTTGCAAACATCGTCCTCGTCAACTTTGTCTCTAGACCCAACGTCAAAATAACATCACAATTTAACAAAATGTGAGTTTTAGTTTTTAAAATTTTGAATTTTAACTTGAAAAGAGGCAGATCTAACTCAATATCAATAACACTTAGCAAAACTCAATATCAATAACAAAACACAATAAAACTTAGTTTGTGATAAATGTTATAAATTTTACTTAAAATTAGACTAGATTCGGGCTTATTTTGCTAAAAAAAATACCAAAAAATGGCTTGAAATTGAAAAAAACAGTGGTTGTGGCGCGGTGGCGCGCAGACGGTTGACTATGTCACCGCATACACGTCAGCAGGGGTTGACCCGCTGACCGTTTGCTGACGTGTATGGGGTGACGTAGTCAACTGTCTGCTGACGTCAACACGCGGTGTAATTTTCTTTTTGAAAAAAATAAAATAAAATAGGGTGCGTACACGTAAGCAGGGGACTACCACGTTACCGCGTGCTGATTTGTACTCGGTGACGTGGTATCCCCTGCTGACGTCAGCACGCATCCTAATTTTTTTTTACCAGAATATTCTAATTAGTGTTTTATGAGTATGACAACAAAAAACAAGTGCAATAAAATTTCAAAGTATTTTCTTTGTATTTAGGTTTCAACAATTAGGGTATGTTGTTTACACATCAATATTTCCAAATAATTTACAATTCTTAAAAAATTGAAAGTTTTAATACAAAGTGTCATATAAAAATCAACATCCATATACTTGGTCTAATTTGTCCCACTCGGTAAATCTGACTTTCAATGGATCATACCAATTTTTTGCCATTGTACTTGCATAATGTATCCAAGATGGATGCACTGGGGGTAATGGACAATTACGTTCCATTTGATCCTGTAAAGTATAAAAAGTAGAATTAGTCTTTCATAAAAAATCACAAATATTTAGTAATTCAAGTGATTAAAGTTAGAACAACATACCGATACAAAGTGACATTTTGTTGGTATATAAGTAATCGTAATTTCCAGTACTGGAGATGGAAAGCTAGTTTCTAGTGGTAAAAATGTGTGCGAAGTTCCCCGACAAAAAACATACAAATATAGCTTCAAAAGCCGCTGCAATAATCCAACCCATGTCGGGAAGGTCTATTCAGTAATCAGGTGTGCAGGGTTTTGGAACCCACCATGTAAGTTTCGTAAGAATTCGAACACGAACATCTTCGCCACCGACCGCAAGTTGATATCTCAATTTCAAATCATTACCGCATTCTTTAAGACTGTTATGCATTAACAATCTGACAGATATGAATTGATCTTCATCATGCCACACTTGATGAGGTACAGATCGATAACTACATTGACCGTCATCTTTTACGTTCATACATCCAGTAATTAATGGTAGGGCTAACGAGGGAAACTCTGTTGGCCAAAGGAAGTAAAAACAAGATCCTCTATCATCAGTTACATTCACATGTCCCGACGAGCTATTAGGAGTCCCCCGACCTGACTCTCGTCCTTGGGAGCCACTAGAAGTTCTTCCTCCCCGACCCGGAATGTTTTCTTAAATGATTTTTTCCATGTCTTTGATCTGTACTCCCACCACGATGGTTCCCCCGCCTTGTAGATGATCATTTCGATCCTTTCGGTCAACCTTTGGTAACCACGATCGTAAGTGTGTATCGTAAGGGTAGATTATTTCGGCAAACTTACTTTTGTATTGTCTTATATGTTCTGTATCTCTTGTAGAAATTTCATTATACATGTCCATAAGCCTCTTTAAATGATCATCGGGAGGCTGTATATCGCCAAACATATGATGTTTAGGAGGAGTATCAACTGAGAGAGAACTCCAAAAGGGATGAAGATCGTATTTTACTCCCAGTCTTCCTTAATATGGCTTGTAGTTCACATGAACATGGAATTTCATAAATTGATCTAGCAATGCAATCACATATATCCCCAATCTTTTTGTACTCCTTCATCAAAAGGTCTAAACCCCAAGAACTAACCCTACCTTTCAACTTCCTCAGAAAGATTTTGTCATCTAAATTTTTATTCCAAATACGAGAAGATTTCATTGCCCCCTTAATCTCATTAATTTGATTTTTAATCATAGAGTGGATCTTTTCCCAAACAAATACAAAACCCCAACAGAGGTTCTCAAATACCTCTTAAACGCGGAGTGTGAACTCTTAACCCGGTTTGTGGTATTTGAACCGAAGTGGAGATACTTGTTTGTCCACAACAAACATTTCTTTATAGTTATCAACCCAAGTTTTTTGAAGATATCTTATCAAATCGGATTCCTTTTGCGTTTTAGAACCATGTAAAATAGCATACCACTTCTTATAATAATCATCTTCAGTTTGAGCATAAGCCAATGCGCCCCAAGTGGTTTTAGAGAATTCATCACCTTATTCTTCTCCAAGTATTGAAACAACATTCTTATTGACACATTTCCCAATGTGTCTCCTACACAACATGTGTTTGGCTTCATGAAATACATCAATACTTGCCTTAACAATTTGCATATCTTTATCCGTTACAACAACATCAGGGACACGTTTGGGGATCAAATAATCCCCTAATCATAGCAAGTGCCCAAGCAAAAATTTCTTGTCTTTCTTGACGCAAGAATGCATATGCAACAGTGAAATTTTGACCGGTGCAGGTAAATCCAATAACAGCAAGTAGATACATTTTGTATATATAATTATTTAAATCGGTAAATCTACAAAATCCTAAACAATAGAAATAATTACAGTACAATATAAATACTTAAAATAAAAAAATACATGTTTGTTTTGTAGGTGTTGTCCACAAGGATAACATAGGGAAAAACCTTGGCAAGTCTTATGGTGTCCGGATGAGCAAATAATAATTCGCCAACATATTGTTGAGATTCGTCTACTCCCGTCCCGTCAATCCAGCTATTTACATAACGGCGACACTCTACAACATAGCCAGTTTTAGTAAGATGATACATCAGATCTTGTAATTCAGTCCTACAATTTTTATCAAGTCTCCTGAATTTTGCCCTCGCATTATATATTGTAGACTTGCCGCCATAAAAATTAGGATTTTCCATTTTCAATATGTTGTATGTTTCGTTCGCCTGAATATTGCACTTAGTCAACTGCTCAACCAACTTAATCTGGTCGTCATTCAACCGTCGTGCCGCAGCATGACCAAACTGATAAATTCCCAAGAAGTGGTTATGTTTGCCTTGGCTAACCTGAAATCTCCATTACTCAGTTTTAGTCTTTTTTCCTACTATCTTGAATGGACAATATATCTTCTAAGTCTTACTTGTCCGGTTAGCTTTCCTCCCTTCACCGCCCTTGCCAACTGGTGCCCCAACGTACGTACCAGAACGCTCACACCATATATAGACTTTGGGTGCACTGTAATCTTGTCCCTCTTTTGAGCAACCAATCACAATATAAACTTTATTTTCTATCCCTTTTTTTAACCCAATGCACTAACCCTTCCTTGGTTTGAAAATCATATTCAGTATGGGGACAAAAAAATTCCCCCGTATCAGGCCAATTTTCCTCATTATAAGGAAATTCTTCTATATCACTATCGCGTCCGTCTGAACTTTGAACTTACAATAAATACAAAACAATAAATTTGTTGGAAAATAAAAACTACACTAATATTAATAAAAAAATATTTTTTTAGCCACTGAAAAGACACTGTAAATTTTTTTTAAAAAAAAAACCATTTTTTCCACCGCGTGCAAAGCCCATCCCGCATTTAATGGAGCACGCGGTGGAATATAAAAAATAAAAAAATTACCCCTGCTGACATCACCATGAGGTGGGTGACGTCACCACAGGAAAGTGAGTATGCGGTGACGTCACGCAACACATGGTGACGTCAACACGCGTCTTTTTTCCCAGAAACGCTTTCCAGTGCTATTTTCTCTGTTTCAGTGTGTTTTCTTTTCCAATTTATGCATGTTTGTTTATCGGGAAAAATAAATATTATTAAAACAAAAAGAAAAGGTAAGTATTTACCTCAAAATCAATGTCTTCCAAATAACCATAATCACCGGAGTCCATTTAGCCGGAATCTTGTTGGAATTATTTTTTTTGCTCCAAATTTTTTTAAATTGATATTTTGTGATGGATATAGTCCGATTAGCTCAAAAATGCAAAAAAAAAATGCCGAAAACTGGTGAACGGAGCTCAGGTAGGTGTTCTGGCGGCGGCTCCAGCGAACAAGCGGTGGTGCTCCGGCAGGGGGAGGGGGACTAGAATTTTTTTTTGGAGTGAAAATTTTGGAAAGAGAAGGAATTTTGAGTTGTGAGTGGGGGTGGGGGGGAGGGGTGAACTAACTATTTATAGGGTGGGTGGAGAGTATTCCCCTGGCTTTTCTCCCTTTTTCTTCAGAGGTAGACATTACTAGTGGCTGTCTAGCAGAAAAGGGCAAACGAAGTCATGGCACCATCCCATTCGTCCAGACTCCACTTTTCCTATTAAGTAATCTCTACATTTTTTTTTTTTATTATCATTTGTCTAGGTTTAAGGCATATTTGGATTCTATTTCTTTACGATCTTCAATATAAAAATTTCACATTCTAACAACTTAACATCTTAACTTTATCTCTCCAAAGAAATACCTTCAATTAGAAATACAAGGACCGGGGAACCTCTTGAGAAGGGAAATGACGACTTTGAAGAGTGTTTTTAAGTACCTTAAAAAAGAAGTACGAGGGATTTCTGGGCATAATAACATGAAAAAGGTAGCGATAACATCTATGATTCACTATTTATGGAACGAACGGAATAGAAGGATCTTCGATCAACAATCTCTACAACGAAAAGAATTAATTTGTAAGATCAAAACACAAGTATACAAGGTGGGCTTCTCTTTGTATCCTCATGATTTGAACTTATAGCTTTTTTTACGTAAATTGTAGTAGAAATTTGGTCGAGACCGTGGTGAATTTTTGTACATGGCAGGGACTTTTTTAGTGTTGTTTTTATTTTTGTTAGAAGATTTTTTATTGTAGTAGGTGATTAAGCTCGGATCATGGTTAATTTTGTCTTTTGCAGTAACATTAGCAGGCCCATCAGACGGTCAACCGCGAGGTACCGTCCGGGAGACAGTTATGCGCGAAACAGGTGATCAGCGAGTTATTGAGGGGATGCTATTTGTTGTGGTTGAACGTTCTGGTTGCAGAGATCATGCGTTGGATATTTTGAAGCTGCTTGATCCACTTTTGAGCGCTTTTGTTCAGATTGGTTAGATTAGGCTGACTTTTGATTTTCTAGCTACTGTAACACATGGGTAAATCATTTTTTTTAATGGTTTTTCCCTTTGATCATATATACACATTTACCATTTGATAATACAAGGAACGGAAAAGAAATAGTAGCAAAAATAAATCAACAATCGACATCAACAATAAAATAACTCATTAAGTAAAATACCCGTAACTTTTGCTACGAGTTAATTTTTCAACTCACGTGTTGCATGCTCTAATTCATTTTCCTTGCATGAGTTAAATATTAAGTGTATGTGACTATTTGATGTGTTATATATATGTTATATTATGTTTTGGGTGTGTGAGGACATGAAGGCAGTACGTGAGAGTGTGAGCGACCTATTGTGTAATACTTTGAAACTTGATTGTGGGGGAGTTATGGCTGGAGATTGAATGGGAATGGGCAGTTACCAAAAGAGTGGGAAAAAAGAAAAGGAAATAAAAGGAAAGAAAAAGAAAAGAAGAGAAAGAAGAGAGGGAAAAATCTGCCTAAACATTTCTTCCATGTTGGGAACATTGATACTGTGAGATCCACAAACGACGAAATAATCTTAATAAAAGAATCTCATCTATCATCCTCAATGTTTGGAGCTGCAATTTACTGTACTTCACTAATTTCATAGCATTGACAATATCTTGATCTTTCCTTTGTAATGTTTTAGACAATTCATTTGAAATTCCCAAGATCTTCTTCATGAGATGTAGATTAAATACAAATTCAAGATTTCCATTCTACATTGCATCATCATCCATCACCATGAACTCCACAAAACCATTAGAGTCCCAATAATTTTCCCTCGTCATGTGAAGGTCCAAGAATTACAACACATATCGCATTATCTCCCGGGATCAACACATTTCGTGTTTATACTTCGAATGAATCCTGCCATAAAACAGATCATAGATAAGAGCTCAAACTGGGGGCGACGACTCGGTCGACCAAACCAAATAGGCAACGACTCCGACAACCAATTAGACAACGACTCTAACAATGCGAATAATCAAAAGATCCAAGTATCAATAAAGGCTAGCAATTATCAAGTGAGCAAATAAGGGAAGCAAGTAACAACAATTACATAACCAAATTCATAACACAACACGAATTTGACGATTAATCACGTAGAATGCAAATATAACCAACGCTTCATCTGTTTTATGCATTAAAATATGTAAAAATAGTTCATACTCGTAAACATACTTAAAGTACTAGTTTCATGCACTATACGTTTGAAAATACAGAGGAGAGAGGTCTTTACCGGATTAGAGAGCAACAAAAGCAAGCAAAATAGGAAATCTCAAAATCAAGGAAAGTAACCCCGCTCCTGGTGCTATAACTTTCCACTGCGAACTTCGAATCACAATCCGTCTGCAGCTCACGCGTAGGTATTTTGAATGTGATTGTATCGATATATTAAGATCGCTATAAACATACATCGTTTACCCTTTCAATTTCCCTCCCAAAGTTCTGTCCACCTCAACTCTAGTAAAATACATGCATCACCTATTGTTCATGTACTTGTACGGTTAGTGCCAATCCTTTCAATAACTTCAAATACATATGAAAACAGGGTCATTATATTAATTAAACATTTATAGCGAGAGCCCCAACGTGTATTGAGACCCTACCCACTTGGTATTTCACCAACCATGAGTGTTTCAAGAATTTTTAGTCTCTGTTTCTGTCGAAGATCACCCCGTTTTGCTGAACCTCCAAAAACATTCAACAAACTATGCACCAAAGTAAATAATGTTTCAATCTTCGAATGTTTTTGTGCCACAGCTACAAGAGCTAATTATAATTGATTAGCAAAGCAATGAATCTAATGAGCACTTGGATTTTCTTTTAATATAAGTGTTTTCAATCCATTATAATCGCCTCTCATATCACTCGCTCCATCGTATCTTTGACCTCTTAAATTAGAGATACTTAAACTATGTCTGGAGAATAATTGATCAATTGCAGCCTTAAGGGAGATAGTTGTAGTACTTGATACATGCTTGACACCAATACCTAGATATGTCACAAGATTCATCAACAAGAATAGAAAACAAGCTATCACCAGTATCTTTGATAATCATAGTTAAAACTGTAAAAGCAATGGCACTCACAATATATTTTTTAACACGTGGAGATGTTAATTTGAGATTTTCAGGCGCATTCTTCAAAGTGACCCCTTTAATTTAAGTATTATGATCACATAACTAGTGCCAAAACTCAAGAAAATTACCTTGGTTACTCGACTCTTCAAATTCATCATGTACACGGAAGGTCATACCTTGTCGTAAAAGAAAACGAACACAATCAATAGACGAGTTCAACCAAGTATAATCATTTTGAGTTTGATTAAATTGCTTAACAAGAGAAGATCGGATTTTGTGTCCCTGATCTTTGAAAGATTCAAATTTGATTCGAGCCTGGTTGTGTACACTACTTGATTTTGCAACGTGTTTTCTAATGAGTTCTTTCGTTTTCCAGTTTGAGAACCCATTGTTAACAAATGAACCACATCCATCACAAAAAAAGATAACAGTATAAACGAAATACAGCATCTTTTGCTATACTATACTCCAACCAGCTAGAATTCTAATTATTCCATCACATACAAAATCGCCTATATTCGTACCCATTTTTGTGGCTGGAAATACATTGTTTCTAGGTTGACAAGGACCTCTCTGAATATATGCCATCCGAATTAAATCTCGAAAATTAACATCATAATTTTGTATTGGGATTCTCAATCCAGGACCCGAAGGCAATTGTTCAATATCGAATTCAAGTCTTTCATCTCTAACATTTTCGACATTAGTTTCAACTAAATCCTCTTCAACATCCATTTTTGTATCAATTTCAATACCATTTTCATCTCCAATCTCAACCTTTTTATCTCTAATACCCCCTTTCACTAGTTTGTTCCGAACAAAACGCATATTTACGTTTAATAACGAATTTATCCATAACCGTGCAAAAAAATAAAACGTACATAAAGATTAGGAAACATACAATTTTCACAAGGAAAAAACAATAAAAAAAACATTATTGCTTTGTTTTTTTCCAAGTGTAGAACAAATTTATTGAAAGTTTCAATCTTTATCCTTCATTTTTGTCACACCCCGTCTCCGGAGTGATGACATGGCCGTGTCCCATTGGTTAATGAAGCACCAAAGCCACAGTCAGAGTTTACTAATTAAGTCAATTCGATTATGAAATTCATAATATCCAAAAGTGTACATGCGAAAGCGAATAACTGAAAATGGAAATTATTCTAAGTTATTACATTTGAAAAAGGAAACTAAAAGTTCCAATCACATTAACTAAAAAAGAAATGACAGTGTTTGTAATCTATCCGGTTAGGATCACTCCTTGTAATCCCCATCCCAAAGTCCTTCATCCAGGTACTGGTCCTCACCTAAATCATCTGCAAACAGTAAAACGGATGGACTGAGCTTCGGTGCTCAACGATGACCCAAAACAGTAATAATAATAATAATGATAAAAAAACAGTAGAATCAGAAACAGCAGAACAAATAACACAGATTCCCGTTTCCCAAAACACCCATTTGGAAATGTATGCAAACGACTCAACCCAAGTCCCACGGAACTCATAACTCAGAACTCAGTGCAGGACAGTATTGTGCAGTACATAACGGATCAGAACAGAATAGAGGTAGCAGAACAGAACAGAACAGAAGCTGCACAGCTGGTATCGTCCACGACCTGCGGACGAAGTGTTTGTCCGCGACAGACAGTATGCTACTGTCTTCGTGCGGACGAATGCGAAGACGAATGGTTCATCCGCGACCTGCGTATTTCAGAAAAAAGGAATTGAAAACTTGTGTAAAAGTGCACTAAACAATAACCCAATCACCCCAACTCAAAAGTAGTCATATAAGACTCAACCAAGCAGCAAATAATGACCAAAAGAATAATGAACATGTAGGACACCAAATAAGCGAACAACCACATTCTTCACGCCTAAACGAATTCATAACCGAGTATACAATAAGCACCACGCTAGGAAGGTTCAGTAATAACAGTAGTGGTCCCAGTTATCATCCAAACTATGACGGTTCAGTAACCAGCGTGGCTACGGATTACCCCACCCAAAACGAAGAAGCCAGATTTTATGGTTCAATATATTACATTGTTTCATCATCCCCTACCGAGGACTCCATAAAACTCCTACCGTATCTAATGATTGATCCCACTAGATGCGGGCCCAATACAGAACAGAGCAGAAGACCACTTGGGGTCACAGAACATATCAAGACATAAGGTGTACGGAACATGCTAACTAGTGATCCTAGACACAAGCTCAATAGAGGGAGATGACTCGGTCGACTAAACCAATTAGGACTACAACGATGACTCCATATAAGACCCAATTCAAGAAATTACAGACAGATTCCCAACAGTCACAGAACAATATATAACAGATATAAAACAGATTATAGCCATTTAACAATTAATTAACGGAATTGAAATCAGATTGTAAGCATGCTCGTATTCCCAATTAAAGCAGGAAATTTAATTAACTATGCCCAACAGTTTATGCATTCCAATAACCCAATTACATAAATTACAAAATAACAGTAACAGAATAGAAATCGACCATTACTTAGAAATCCCGAACAGAAATTCACATGGGAAATGGGTCCTCACCGTTAAGGAGATAAAAAACAAGGGAAAGAACCCGAATTTCAGGTTTGGTTCGAAACGCTCCCGGGGCAAGAACTCCTCGGTCCGATTCTCAAGTCCAATCTCATCTGCGCTACCTCGAAGCAGTGACGGATGCAGGAATTTAATTCACTGCGGTCATACAACAATTCATTAATATTTTTTACCATAAGAAAAAACATATATATTATTTTAATTCAAAAATAAACTTATATTTTATAAAACGTAGGCAAAAAAACAAACTAGAAAATTAAAAAAACTTACATTCTATAGTTGACCTCGACGTGGTCTCATATTCTGAAATCGCTTAATGATAAGTTCGTTGTCAACATCTTTAAATACATCTTTTTCAATATAAGTAATCAGACAATCATTCATCCAATCATCTCCCATTCGATTGCGAAGTCTGTTCTTCACAAACTTCATTGCTGAAAATGCTCTTTCCACAGTTGCGGTAGCTACAGGCAAAACTAATGCCAGCTTAACTAATAAAAATACCAATGGATATACAATATGCTTCCCTGTTTCAACTAGTTTCTCAGCTAAGGTACCAATGCTCTTCAGAGTGCAAAATTCATCACAACTTTTGACATCAAGAATATAAGTCTCCAATTGATTATCAAGAATAACCAAATCGGTGGGGGAGAAATCTTGAGGGTAGAACTTAGCAAATTGAATCACACTTTTCTTATCAAATGCAGAAAATGAATTTTCTGGAACCAAACATGCCAAGCAAATAAGCAACTCAGTATTTGTCTCACCGAAACGGTCATCCATCTCTCGAAGTAACATATCAACAACAGTATAAAGCAAACCAATACGATAAAGATGCAAATTAGTAATATCTTGAAATATTCTTCGGGATCTCCCCTTTGAAAACAAATCTTCCATATCCGGGACATCTATGTCATGAGCTATGCAAAACAAATTAACTTCATTGAACAAAGATTCCCATCCATTGTCTCTTAAAGCTTGTAGTCTTTGCTTTGATATTGTTACTAACTTCATAGCATTAACGATATCTTGATCTTTCCTTTGCAAGGCTTGTGATAATTCATTGGTGATTCCCAACACTTTTTTCATCATATGCAAAGTGAAGGCAAAATCAAATGTTTCTAAGATATTTAACATGCCATTAGCTTCACCTCTTTGCTCTCTAAGTAATCCATCTTTCTTGATTATCTCAACTACTTCAACCACTGAAGAATACATAAGAACTAAATTTACCAAAGTAGCATAATGTGAACCCCAACGCGTGTCAGAACTTCGTTTTAGACCAATTTCCTGATTCATACCCTTCCCACTAGGAATCTCTCCATTATCTACTGCTTTTATAATTTTAGCAACTTGTTTCTCACGTAGCATATCATGTCGCTTACATGAACCTCCAACAACATTTAAAAGTGCAGAAACTAAGTTGAAAAAGTAAGCAACCTCAACATGATCCTTAGCAACGGCAACAAGTGTCAACTGTAACTGATGAGCAAAGCAATGGACATAAAAAGCAGAAGGATTATCTCTCAAAATTAAACTTTTCAAGCCATTAAATTCACCTTGCATATTACTAGCACCATCATAACCTTGCCCACGAACTCTTGATATACTCAATCTAAATTTGCACATCAATGACTCAAGTGCTCTCTTCAATGATAAAGAAGTAGTATCACTAACATGTACTAAACCAAGAAAATGTTCAACAATTCTTCCTTTCATATTCACGTAACGCAAAGCCACAGCCATTTGTTCTTTATTTGATATGTCACGTGACTCATCAACAATAACAGCAAAATGTTCATCACCAAGATCATTTATAATAGCATTAATAGTTTCTACTGCAGCAGCATTACAAATATCTTTTTGAATCGCAGGAGCAATCAACTGATTATTTTCGGGAGCATTTTTTAGAACAACACTTTTTATATCTTCACTGTGATTAGCTAAAAACTGAAGGAGCTCGAGAAAGTTACCTTGATTAGAAGAATTTTCTGATTCATCATTACCACGAAAAGATAATCCTTGTCTAAGAAGAAATAGAACGCAATCAACTGATGCTGTTAATCTCCTTCGATACATACTACGAACATGATGTGCTTGCTTCGATAAAGCATGTTCAATATGTTGATTTTGATTCATAAGATCTTGACACTTATTCACTGCAATGTTATGCGAACTTTTTGGACCTCCAACATGAGAGTAAAATCTTTCTTTCTTATTCCAATCATCAAAACCCTTTGTAACAAAAGAAGATCCACCAGATTGTTTTCCGATGTCAGGCTTGAAAAGATAGCAACACAAACAATATGCAGCATCATCTTTTTCACTATACTCCAACCAATATGGAAATTCATCATACCAAGCAATATTAAACCTCCTAAGCAGATTTCCAAATGGCTTTTGAGGGAAATCACAAGTTCGGGGTTGACAAGAACGTCTAAGCAAATATGCTCTTCTTATGTTTTCTCTATCATTAGGGTGATAACTTGACATTTTAGAGCGAGCTCCAGGATCTGTTGGGAGATTTTCAAAATTTATCTCAACTCGACTATTTGACTGAGCATTGCATGTATCCGTATCAAAAACTGTTTTTCTTTTAAAAAAAATTTCCATATCCTGTCATAAATTCATAAAATAATAAGCTAAAATAAAACTATACAAAAATGAGAATCTCAAACATCAAATATAAACTAATAAGATAAAATAACATATATAAAATATAAACTAATAAGATAAAATGACATATATGAATTGAATGAATTAAAAAAAAAAATACTTGCCAAAGGAACGCAGTGAAGCCGAAGAAGGTATTGGTCAGTGAACAAATGCAAGCTTCCCCGAGAAGGCAAGTGTGAGACAGAGAGAGACAAGACAAATTTTTTTATTTTTGTACTTAGACAAGCCATCCCCATGGACCCCATCAGCCATCAAAATATCTTGTAAAGACATATTTTTTATTTTTTAATCTTTATAATATTTAATCTTTATAATATTTAAAGAGGTGGATAGAAAATTGTTAATACCACGGTTCTAGTGCGAAAAGGTAAATGTTCTGTACTTGCGGAAAGGATTCTCATTTGTTGAATTAAAATTTTGAGAATATTTATTTTGTTAGTGGGGTCATTAAATTTTTTGTGTGGGGTCATTTATACATTTATTTTTTAAATGGAGTAAAATATATCATATATAATATTAAAAAAAAAAAAAAAAATTTCAGTGGGGTCATTTGACCCCACTGAATACAACGTGCGTCCGTCACTGCCTCGAAGCCTTCGTGACTACCTTCGATTCGGTATATCCCACACTGAAAACTTATCTCTCGATCACCTTTAACGATTCTCTCAAGCTCTAGGCAGTTTTCTCGATCACCTTTAACGATTCTCTCAAGCTCTGGGCAGTTTTCTCTCTTCTTTCCCAGATCGATGTTTTGTTTCTGATGATTTTTAATCGTAATTGAAACCCCAGCCCCATGAGCCCTAAGGTTAGGAAGTTAAAGTTTAGGTTAATTATATATTAGGTCCTTCTCCTTATATTATTTTCAGTTTCTATGTCTGAAAATACTATTATTAATATCAAAACGCCGTTTTGCCTAATTAGGGGACTGGGTTGTATCAAAGGTGTCCTAGCTCAGTGGGGGAGGCATCGTGGGTTGTATCAAATGTGTCCTAGCTCAGTGGGGGAGGCGCCTGTCCACGACCTTAAAGTCGTGGGTTCAATACCCTCCGCCTGCGTGCGACAAGCTTTAATCTTCTCCTCGTCTGAGGCAGTTCTCTCTCCCTATATTAGGCAATCGCCCAATCGGGCTTAAAAAAAAATTTTGGGACTGGGTTGTACTGCGAAAGAAAAAAGTGCTACCTAAAAAATGCGGTAGGAATCTTCTCTTCCCGTTTGGTGTCACATTTCTTGTGCCACTAATAAGAAATCGACATGTGCAAATTTTTTAATTAAATAAATTATAACCTAAAATAAATAGTGACACTCGTATAAAAAAAAGTGAACACGTGTTAATAATCTATTCGTGGGATATAAAACGCGACACATAATAAGTACATATGATTGTTTGCCCTAAAAATGCATGTTAACCAACCATATTTATTGTGGGATTGAACTTTCACGTGGTGGAGAATGTAGGAGGCCGAGTCCAAGGTTGTCAAAATCGCGAGTTGGATATTTTACGATCCTAAAGCCATACATCGAGTTGGATCGGGTTAAAAATCGCTGGAATCTTGGATCGTCGATCCAGATCGTAAGATCGTAGGATCGAATGATCCATAACGATCCAACATTTTCTCTTTTCAAAAATTGGAAAATAAAATAAAGGAATGCTTACCTTACCAGAGAAGACACCGGCCGAAGCAGAGAAAGAAGGCACCGGCTCAGAAAGAGGGAAGACGCCGTAGCTGCGGCCGGACTGAGCCACCACCGGAGCAAGGGCCACCGCGGGCAGCACCAAAACGAGGACGGAACAGGAGGGGCGCCATGGGGGTGGGGAAGAAGAGAGTTTTGGAGTCTCCAAATTAAGGAAGAAAGAGGGGCGCCATGGGGGGGGAGGGGGGGAAGAAGAGAGTTCTGGAATCTCCAAATTAAAGAAGAAAGAGAAAGACGTAGATCTTTAGGATAAGTGTAGTAATATGCATAATCGATCCCTGAAGAAGTTAGGTATAAGTGTAGTAATTCGCACAATAGGTCCCTCCTGGACAGCAATTAATTTCCTTCAGCACAAAGGCGTTGAAATGTCCCACAAAAATTTAAAAATTCGCGGGTTAACTTTTAAATTAAATACAGATTTAGTCCTTAAAATTTTACTATTAATAATATTATTTAGTCCTTAAAATCTTACTTTTAAATTTAAAAATTCGCGGGTTAACTTTTAAATTAAATATTATTTTAATAATTTTTTCGGATCTTTCGATCCGTGTTACGATCCTCGTGTTTACGATTTTTGAGACCCCTTCCGTTCCGAGTCAAATTTACGATCTTGACAACTTTGGCCGAGTCCATTGGGCTTCTAGGGATAATGAAACCTAGTGTAAAGGTAATGTTAGTGAGTAGTTTTATGGGGGATTTCATGGGCATGGCCCACCTTTTCCTTTTGGTCATGACATGGCACCCAAAAGTTGAGGAGAAACATTTGTATTCAGGACGGAAGTCCCTTCCCTTTTGGACATGACATGGCACCCAAAAGTTGGGAAGTGGGACTTCCGTCCCGCTTACGTGGCTGGTTCCCCGACGCGCCTTGCCACGTCAGCCTGGTCCCGGGACGGAAGTGGCCAAAAAATGTCCCACAAACCCTAACTTGGCTCGTGACCTGAGGACGGAATTGCCACTTCCGTCCTCATATTGTAGGCTTTTTGCAGTGTGTAGTCTTTTCTCACTTTTGCTTTTTTTTACCATGCATTATTGAACGGAAATATCTAAACGGTTTTGGCACTTTCGTTCACATTTCTGACAGATTTTTCAAGACTTGTCCAATTCAAATATTTAATTTTTGAATTTCACATTACATCTATAAATAACCCCTCAAAACCTCTCCAAAATCTACCATATTCTCAACTCTCAAACCCAAAAAAACCTATCCTCTTCACAATTCCTTTTTTAAAAATATATTTCCACAAAAACCGTATCTTCCCTCATGGCAAACTTTCCAAAATTTATTCTAAAGGAAATGCGTAACAATTCAGGGATGTTGATTTTACCAGAGAATGGCCTGCAGAATAAGATGAGGTTTTAATAGAAATTTGTTACGATTTTAGTACACTGGGTTACCCCGGTGAAAAACGTTGGTCCGATTGGTACAACGAAATTGTCTACGGAATGAACACCGTCACCGGAGAGCAATTCACAATAGCGATGATCAACGCAGGTCTAGCAAAACTACGTAGGAGGTTTTGGGATTTCGAAGCTCTTAGTTACAAACCATGGTTCAAGTATGACGGTAGGACCAACATTGTTGATTTGGACGGTGTTGAGGCCCAGTGGGAGGAATACGTTGCGGTAAGTAGAATGTAATTACGGCACACTGTATTAATTCAATGTTTTCATAACTTACATGTTTTGTTTGTATAACTCTGCATCAGGCTAATCCAAGGGCTAAGCGGTACAGAAGGAAAACCGAATTTTTCTTCATCCTTCCCTGCCATATTTTTGGGTACGAAGGAAAAGGATTTGTGGACGAAGCCGGTCAATGTTCAAGATCATCGGAAGAGATAAATGCGGAGAATCCCCCGACTACCCGATCTCGAATGCATCGTGCAACAACACTTCCTCATGGAAAACGATTGAACATAAATTTAGAAAGAATTAGGGTTTGAATAATCCGGACTTTGAATTTTTATATGTTCAATGTAATTTTGTTTGTATGAATCGAATGTAATTCCTATTTTTATGATATTTGAAAGTTTCGAAATGAGTAATATTATTAAAGAACCCTACAACACACTAATAATAATAATGTGAACTGCCAGGGAAAATTTTTTGGGCCCTTGAGGACGGAAGTCCCGAAATTGTTTCCCCAGCATACATTTGTGGCCTGATTTTTTAGGGATAGAAAATCCTATCCATTCACTACCAAAATCCCTATAAAATCCAATAACCTTCCCTCCATATTTCTTACCTCAAACAACATCCTCCAATCAATTTGTTCCTAGCAAACCCAACTTTTCTCAAGTTCATATTTTTTGTAAAATAAAATGGCACTTGAATGTCCGATGAGATTGTATTTACATTTCGACCACAATGTAGTGTACGAAAATGGTGGTTATCCCGTTTTGCAGAGCCAAGCGAAAGAAGTATGGAAGTTATATATAAACTTTCATTCCGACAACTTTGCCAAAGAATATGTCGGCGCAAAGAAGAGCTTTCTAGTGTCGCTGTTCATCTAATAATGATTCGTCCATTCTTCATGTCGACGTTCAACATGGTGATGTACGATGTTGTACACCTTAACGGTGAAAAAGATTTAGACAATTTGTGGGGAATCCAAACGGATTTCAAACTACAAGGGATTCATGTTGGTACTCTGTTAGAACCTATGCAGAGACATGTAGATAGTTTTGTAATCCCGAGAACAGAATTTTCGCCACAGGCACAATTTGTTCCGGAACCATATTATTCGGAGTCAACTCCCATACGAACTATGCCCCCACCGTCTAGTTACGAACCATGTACAGACAATTCACTAATGAATTCTTTGGGTCCAATATCAGACAATGACGGTGTTCCTGAAACGGAAGACGACTTCGCCGACGATAGTGCTGGAGACCACGAGGACGACGAGTGCCATCCCTGAAATCCAACAACAAACCGCTGGACCAAGTAATGAAGAGACGGTCCAAGAGCCTGAACCAACTCCATCTACCTCTGCCCCGGCAATTGCAGAATGGAATATGCCATCATACAGTAACTATGCTAATATTTCTTGTTGGAATGATATGGGTTCCATGGAACCTGTCCCTGAAGTGACATATGGGGGAGAAACAATTAAAATATGGAATACCAATTTTCCCGAAATATGTTTGGGGATGCAGTTCAAGGATAAACGTGAGGCAATGTTGGCAGTTAACGTGTGGCATGACAATATGGCCTTGAGGGAATGGAAAAGAGAGAGGAGCAACAGACAATGGTTCAGCGGGGTGTAGAAACTCAACCGAAAAACGTCTATGCAGTTGGTACATTCGCGTTAACCATAACAAGGTGGATGGAATGTGGAAGGTTACCAAGCTTAACCAGGCCCACTACTGCTTAATGGATCAGAACAAAAAACGCAACATGTCCTCCAGCTACATCAGGGTAAAAATTCTACACCTTATACAGGTTGATCCTGAAATTTCTGTTAAATTGATTAGGGCTACCTGTGAAAATAATATGAGTTTGACTTGTACCTATAGAAAAGCTTGATATGCCCGCCAAAATGCTATAGAAACACTTTTTGGTACTTGGAAATCAACTTTCCAAGTACTGCCACAGTATATGTGGGCACTAAATGATTCTAACCCGGGTGTTGTAGTCAAATTTCTTTACCACCCACGAGAAACTGTTAATGGCCCTAAGGTGTTCAGGTCTTTGTTCTGGACTTTTAAACCGTTAGTTGACGGTTACAAGTGGTGCCGGCCTATAATTTCAATTGATGGGACCCACCTTAGGGGGAATTATAAAGGGACACTCTTGGTTGCTAGCACTCTAGATGCTAACAATCAAATTTTACCCCTTGCTTTTGCGCTGGTCGAATCAGAGGCAACTTCCACTTTGTCATGGTTCCTTAAGAACTTAAGGGACCATGTTGTGAAAGACCTACAAGTTTGTCTTATTAGCGATCGTCATGCCGACATTCTTAGTGTCGTGGCTAGCGTCCCCGGATGGCAACCCCCAATGGTAGTGCACCGATACTGTCTTAGGCATTACAGGTCCAATTTCCACACTCATGCAAAAAAAAAAGAATTGAAAGATTATGTGTGGATTGCTGCAACACAAAAGAAAAAAGTAAGTGTGATTTTTATCTTGAGCGTATTAAACAAAAAGATGAGGATGCATTTAACTGGTTGATGCAGCAACCCAAAGAGTTGTGGACTTTGGCATACGACGGGGGAATGTGTTTCGGTTGCATTACGACAAACATGTCCGAGGCGCTTAACAGTGTTCTGAAGCAGTCTAGAGTGCTGTCTTTGAAAGCTCTTGTGGAGATGATTTTTTTCAAGCTTGTACATTATTTTGACACACTGGGAAGACGCTAATAGTTGTCAAACGTCTTTCCCTTACAGGATATGGTAGTAGTACTTCGCGTACGAAGAAAAAGCAACAAGTATGACTGTGCAACGACACCAGAAAGACCAAGGTGTCTATAGGGTCATGTCCCGACATAGAGGACCTGGCGAAGGTGGAAAAATATACTCGGTCAACTTATCAGCTCGTGCGTGTAACTGTGATAAGTGATCTACTTATTCAACCCCATGCTCCCATGTCATTGCTGTGTCCAAATCCATCAGGGAGGATGCTTCTAAATATATCCACCCTGTCTATTCTCTCGATCATTATAGGAATACGTACAAGTCCATTTTATATCCTGTATTTGATCTCGTTCATTGGAAACCTCCTCCTTTTGATATGACACAACACCCTCTTAACATGAAAGGTACGCAGGTGGGTCGACGTCAAAGGCGGAGATTTCAAATGCCTATGGACACAGAGAACAGGGGCACTCATAGAGAAAAGAAGTGCGGCCACTGTAAGCGAGTCGGTCACAACCGGAAGACTTGCCCCATGTTAGCACATCTTCACCAAGCACTTTCTCCACAGTAATTGTATTTCAATTTTACTAAATTGTATTAGTTTAGAATGTATAAATTAACATTTTGTAGAAGCAATCGTATAAAGTTGTTTTAATTGTGCTCAATTTTTTCATTCAATATCAAAAAATTGCAAAGATTACAATTACTTATTATTAAATTTGGCGTAATAAATTGGCAAAATCATCATTCCCGGCTCTATAATCAAGGATATCGTAAGGGGCTGGATGAATTTGTGCATGGTCACCGGGATGTAATCTTGAAAACACAACAAACTCATCCCACCCAAAAAAATAGTAATCGTCTCTAGTCACTTGGAGTGTCAATTTGTTCCCGTGAAGATTGCGCATGTGTAGTACTTCGGGGATTCCAAGATGCATTCTTACACGCCATTGCATGTAATTTCTACATATCCACTGTACAGGGGAAACAACATTACACCACATAATTGTAAAATGAACGAATTTATTACCAAAATTTTAATATTACTAAACATACCGGTTTGGAAAGTGCCGAATATGTTTTGTCAATGACTATTCGAAAACTCTGCCGAAAACATGCCCCGTTTGAGGGATACGATAATTCGCCCTTTAGGTAACCTATCCCGGGCCCTCCCTTAACATAAATATTTAATACATTCATTGGAGAGGGTATAAAATGAACTTTATCTGTGGGACGAAGATTGTTGTCACGCTAAAATTGTTGCAATCCTCCGTCTAGGTAGTATGTATCATCTATTTTGGTTACATAAACGCACCATTGATTCCCAAGGTCGTTCTTCAGGTAGACAGAACTCTCTAACCCGAGACCGGTTTGCTCCAACCAACTTGTGTACTTTGATGGAAGACGCTACAAATCGATAATGATGAGTTAGATAGCTAAACACATTTCATACAAGAAAAACTTACACAGTACAAAATAAAATACTACCATTTTTCCATCGGTTTGATTTCCTACAGCAATTCGAAATTGGTGTCTGAAAAACTCTTCCAGGGAGGGATCCATTGCGCTATTCATTTTGAAATAATATTAAGGAAGATAGGGTTTTTGTAGAAATAAATTTGGGAAAAATGGATTGGGAAGGGGATAGGGTTTTTATGGGTTTGAGAGTTGAGAACGTGGTAGATTGTGGAGAGATTTTGGGGGGGTTAGTTATTGATGTAATGGGAAATTAAAAATTAAATATTTGAATTGGACAAGTCTCTGAAAATCGGTCAGAAATGGGAACGAAAGTGCCAAAACCGTTCAGATATTTCCGTTCAATAATGCATGGTCAAAAAAGAAAAAGTGAGAAAAGACTAGTTCCTACAAAAATCCTGCAATTTGAGCACGGAAGTGGCAATTCCGTCCTCAGGTCACGGGGCCAAGTCAGGGTTTTTGGCACAATTTTTCGGCCAATTGAGGACAGAAGTGGGACTTCCGTTTCCGTCCTCAACTAGCCAAAAAATTGTGCCAAAAAACCTACCTTTTTAAGCTACCTGCAGTTGATGTATTGTTTCTTCTTCATTTTTTTGGTATTCAAACAACATATAAATATCCCTAAACACATTTTGTATCAATATAAAACGGACAACGGAATAATCGAAAAAATATTTTATAACGCAAAATTATCAAATGGTTCGTAACAACAATTAATAAATGTAAACAAAATAACATACAAGACTATCTAAGGCCCCGAAGGTGTGCAGCGGTCGGGGCTTCTCGGGTCTTGCCGCAGATAGTAAATGCGGCCATCTCTCACTTGGACCGCGCTATCGAAATTAGTTGCGATCACTTCCGCTCTTTCGGGGTCGATAAATATCGGCTCCTCGGGGTAAAAAGGCAACGACAACGAACTCTGATGCTCCGTCTGAGGGAGGTGGAGGCTATACGAGGGCGACCCACCAGGAAAAAAAACCCGTCTGTGGTGATGTCGAGGGCCCTGCACCGGATGCCCACGGGTCTGAATACCCGGGGAATAAGTACCTATGCTCGGATATTGGTATTCAAATCGGGTGGGTACCTCGGCTGGACTGGGGAACTGACTCTGCCCAGGAGGCTGAGTCGGATCTTCTTCGGGTTGCGCCGGGTCCGGTGCCCCGCCACTCTGTCGTAGCCGCCTCGCTGCCAACTCCTCCTGGTGGCCTGCCGGTTCCTCCTAGTGCCTTGCCTCCCAATCTGAGATCTTCCCGGGACAAGCTACCTCGGCTGTGTAACCGGTTGAATAACATGAGCCTCTGCTACATCCGTTGCCCGGGATGGGCACGAAACACTCTTCGCAGCTGCCACAAATGCATCCTTTATTGTCTCGGCGGCCCAGGAGATGAGAGTCTTGTACTGGCTGTTGGTTCGGGAGGCAGGCTTCTCAAATTCTTCGAGCATGACTCAGTTCGATTCCTCCTGCGATGCAAATATTCATATTAGTATACTTTAAATAAAATTAAAAAAGTTAACAACGGCCATAATGAAACTTACATAAATAGCCTTGGACGTAGCGATGGGTTGAATGCCCCTCGGGAGCGGAGCGGGATCCCTATTCTTCGGATTGGTCAGAAGGTGGATGGTAATGCGATTGTACCACTCCATGTACTCAAGGGTAGGTACAATAACATTACCGGGAATGGGAACGGCATTTTCCAGTGCATCCTCGCGATCTTCCCATATAGATATGTAGGTGGTGTGGTGGGCTTCCAAATTCCTTGCCGGGCCCGCTTTGAACGAGTGTAGGTCCACACCCGCTTTAGTTCCCTCTGCCACCGCCGGGATCGGTATCCCCTGCTGGAAACCAAATCACCTGGAAGCCTTCGTCCCGGGCCGCCCTCTCGAAAAGTACCCAATCAGGGTACGGCCTCCACATAAACTGCATAAAAATATGGGACTGAGTATACAATATATGATACAATTTGAAGAAAAAATAACAAGGTAGCCGAAATCTACTAACTCCTTGGGCGCCCGTCAGCATATCCAGCTGATCTCGAAACACGGCCAACTGCGATTTCGGTGCGTCACAAAAACTTCGCCCAGTGTTCCACCGCGACCCATACGCTCGCCCATCAGCGGGAATAGCATGTAGAATGGGGTCGCGGTTCGCGGGCAGAAGACACGATATTCGCTCCCACGCCCACAACTGACACACAAAAAACATTGAATAGTCAGCAAATAATACAAACACATGCTAGCAATAAAAATTAATAAATTAGTAAACAAACCTGAATCAATAGGCAACAACCAGCAATGTCCTTCGGCACAGCCTGTACAGAGGTGCACATCTGGCGGTACAGATGTGCAATGACACCGCTAGCCCAAGAATGCTGGTCCTCGGCTAGGATTCCGTCGCTGATTAGCAAGAGGTACCGCATGTTCCCCCACGACTCGGATTTGTTGGGAAAGAGAAAAGTGGACATCAGCAGGAAAATCAGCGCCCTGGCCCACTGGTCTACTACCGCGTCAGTAGCATCATCAGGTAGGGGCACACTGATATGGGCATAAACCTCTACGAGTGCTAGGGTATTACCCCTAATAGACTCGGGAGGGGGTCGGAATCCTAGGCTCTCGTCCACGCGCTCAATCCACTGAGTTTTGCTGAGGTTAAAGTCCTCAGGCCAACTCACCACGTGGCCCCAGGTGGGCAGTCCTAGAAGGCATCATACGTCCTCTAGGGTAATACTAACCTCACCACATCGGAGGTGAAAGGAAAGGGTCTCTGGGCGCCACCGCTCTATTAATGTGGTGACCAAAGCGTGGTCTATCTTTATTTTTCCTATCCGACAGCAACCCCCGAAACCTTGGTGGTCGATCAGCTGAAGCACTCTTTGATTGGTCTCGTTTTGGTAGGCATAAAAAAATTGGCCGCCGCAACTAATAATTTTCATACTACTATTAAGTTCTAAATCCCCGCCCCATATTCTAAGAGCTCTATGCGATGCGTGTTTGTTTAAAACGCTAGCATCGTAAGGACCGGGCAGAAGATGTGCAGGAACAGACATCTATACAAAAAAAACAATAACATACAATTCATTAGAAACTACACATGCTATATCGCCAATTTAAATTTTCCCCAAGTAAAAAGTTACCAATGAACAATTCACAATAATCATCAATTCACAAAAATCAACCATTCACAAAAATCTTCAATTGACAAAAATCATCAATGCACAAAAATCATCAATTCACAAAATACCCTAATTTGATAATTGCCCTAAATTGATAAATGCCCTAATTTTGTAATTGTCCTAAATTCACAAAATCAAACAAAAATTCACATGTATACAACTTCAAATAGGGAACAAATAACCAAAATCTCAACATGTGAAAGTTCAATAATTTAAGTTTTATATCTTTTAGTTTAAGGGATGAGAGAGAGAGAGGTGGCGAAGGCGAAGGCGGCGGCGGTCGTCGGAGGTGGGGGAGGGGGTGGTCAGAGGTGGGGCAGTGAGAGGCCTCAGTCGGGAGGATTGGGGAGGGGTTTTTTTTTTCTTCCTTTGAGAGTGTGGGAATCCCGATTTGGGGGGTGAAGGAAAAGAGTTTTTTTTTTTTTTTTTAAGTCTGGGAGGTCGGGACGGAAGTCCCCGTCCTGGCTGACGTGGCAAGGCGCGTCGGGGAACCAACCCACTTACGTCCTGGACACAAATGTTTCTCCCCAACTTTTGGGTGCCATGTCATGACCATTAGGGAAAAGCTGGGCCATGCCAAGGCAATCCCCTAGTTTTATGATGGTAGAGGAATTATTTTAAAAGTTATATTCAAATTAATATATGTACGTCAGTTAAAATGTTAATTTATATGAGATAATTTACGATTTTCTCATTTATATTGCATTCATTGTTAGTGAGTAGTTTTATGTTGGTAGAGGAACAACTTTAAAAATTATATTCAAATTAATATATGCACGTCAGTCAAAATGTTAATTTATATGAGAGAATTGACGATTTTCTTATTTCTATTGCATTTATTAGTTTGAAATAACTTTTTAAAATTACTCATGAACTAAGATAAAACTTCTCTGTTAAAAATAAAATAAAAGTTCTCAATGTTAAGTATCAATCATATTATGCAAGTTGGGTTTTGGTTAAGTTTGAGATAGGCTAATTTTTAAAGAAGGACGTCAGGCCCAAATATAGCCCAAGCACGTGAGCACAACCGTTTTGGATTTTTTTTTTTAATTATTCAATTATCAAAAAAAATAATCATTACTGTTTTTTTATGGACAAAAAAAAAAATTCATTACTACTATTCAATAAACTGGTAAAAAAAGAATATCTTTAGGTGAACTAAATTTTATTTGATCATAATAAGTTATGATCAGTTTTAGGAGACTAGTATGATATATTTTCTTTGAACATGAATGCCCGAATAGCAGGAAGTATGGGTGTCAATCGAGATATGTGAGTTGAACTTAGCATAATTCACGCTCAACTTATATAAAAATTGGAAAGCTCAAGTCATGTTCAACCCAAAAAATTTCACAAATTCTGAGCTCACGCTCAGTTCACATTTTACCTTTAGCTCAGACTGAACTCATGAGTCCATTAGCTAAATTTATATTAGCAAAAAAATCATGTAAAAAGAATAGTAAAATACAATGAGCCATGAGACTAAATTCTAAGAAGAATATATATATATATATATATATATATATATATATATATATATATATATATATATATATATATATATATATATATATATATATATATAACACAAAGATACATAGTTCTTATAGTAAGATAAATTAATAAAAAGATAATTAAAGATAAACACATAATAATGTCAAACGTTAAAGAATTAACATATAACTAGACAAAGAGAAACAATCGGTCTTGCAACCAGTTTTTATATTTCTTTTTTTATTATCAGAAATTTAGTATTATATAATATATATATATATATATATACACACAATATTTTTAATTATATTATTTTTATTCGAAAACGAGAGTTAACCGGGCATAAGTTCACATATAATTCGAGTTTAAATATTGAGTTCACATTCAACTCACTTAAACTCACGCTCACATTTTTGCAAACTATGTGAGCTGGGTTCGGCCACACCCATAGCAGGAAGAAGGGTTGATCACTAATTCACTATCATTTGAACCTTCTTTTAATTTAGCAAAAAAAAATATTAGGAGACTAATCTTCATAAAAAATAAAAAATAAAAAACTTCATAAATTAGGAGACTAAGAATCAAGTCATAACAATTTCAAAAAAAAAAAAGTTACGATGAACAAGTATAAATAAATATGGTCTTAGACGAACTATAATTCATCTGGAAAGTATAATAAGCTACAATCTACCAGTGGTATAATATGATTCTGTCTATAAATTTGTGTTAAATAAAAGAGCAATTTGTACTAAATGACCAACAACTATTTACGTATTTTGAGTTTTGATTAAATACTTTTATTTTAACACCGGTGGATTCATCAAATTTCGTTAATTGGAAATGAAAATGGGGTATTGTTGTTGAGATTTTTGAGAAACAATGGAAATTTTATTGACCGGAAAATGTTATTTGTCGTCGGAGAAGATGATTGGAGAAGATGGAAATTAAATAGGACATTGAATCAGTTTTAAGTGTGTCGGGTTTGGGTCTATAAAGGATAAATTAATTTATTTTTTTCATTTTCAGGCCAATATAACTAAAAAATTGGTCGGAATTCTTGATCGGTGCTACAACTTACTGTTCATAAAATGTTTATGACTATAAGCTGCTAAAATAAAAGTATTTAATTAAAACCCAAAATATATAAATAGTTGATGATTGAGTGCAAATTGCTCTAAAAATAATAAGTTATCCTCTTTTGTTTAGTGCCCTTGCCACCTAAGTATCCCCATAGTTGGTAAGATGAAACTAGATCCAGTTTCGTATTTTGAAGTCAAATTTGTTTTTATTGTGGAAACATTGATTATTTGTAAGAGGAATAGGATAGGGTAAAATGTGTGGGTCTCATAAGTTTAGTTTAGATATAAAAAAAATTAAAAGAGAAAGAAATAAACAATCCAATATTTTTTTTGGTGAATAATCTTAATACAACTTTTTCTCATGGATCCTATCATTAATATTTAATTAATAAGAATATTATGATAATTTATTAAGAAGTACTTTTCTTATTTTCTATGCAAGTTAAATATAGAATATACATTTTGCTACTCGATTAATATTCGGGGCATTTCTCTCCACATGAACGAATACAAATTAGGTAGTCGAGTTACTCGATTCGACGGATATAATTAAAATATTTATTTTAGATTTAAAATAACTATTTTTGAATAAAAAATAATTACTTTGTATTCAAAATAATTATTTAAATTATAGCAGTTGGATCAAGTGGTGCGACGTCTCAACTTGTATCCACATGGTGGGAAGAAACACTCCCCTCCGCGCCTTATTCATACTACAAAGTATGCTTGTGAATTTGTTCTTCTAATTTTAAGTATTGAGTCTGTTTTTGAATCCTTGGGCAGGCTGCGTTTTTTGTTTGTTAATTTATTTTTCCTTTTTCGAGTTTTTTTCTTCCTATAATTGTCCTCATTTGAATAATGTTTGTTAATTTATCATGTTTTTGGAGCAATATGTTTGAATTTGTTTATTTTATTAAGTTTTAGAGAGAGTGGAAAGGTAGAGAGAATTTATTTTTGTTCAAAAATTACAGAATGTAACTAATTGGGATCGAGTTTGAATTAGATTGATCGCATTATAACACTTATATTAAGCAAAATTTCATTTATAAATAGAAAAAATATCAAATTATTTATAATAAAAATAACATATAAAATTACTTTTATAATAGAAATAATTATTTGCTAAGAATAATCTAGTAAATTTGGACCGATGGGATATCAGTTTGTGAAACGGCCTCGATGCCTTCCGCCTTTCTGTTTCTGTGGTTCTTTTCTCTGGCTCAAAGCTACAAGTACATAGTCCTTAGCTGCAATATACCTGTTTTTACTGTGTAATAAATATCCACACACGGCCAATTTTGTAATTTTGGCTTACAAAATTACAGACGCAACTGATTTGAGTTTTTAACCTTTGTTTGGACTTTTGGATTTATCTTCTCCGACCCTAGATATGTGTGTAACTTCTGCATATATTGCATGGAAAACGGTGAAACTTAGAGAGGAGAGAAAGTCGTCCTAGATGATGATGATGCGATGGTGATGAGATGTAGTGGGAAGAGTTTTCCTAATTGAGTTAATATTTGTGTTTCATCCATGATTAAATCAATTCACTCTAACAAACACAAGTTGGCTCAGTTGGTAAAGGTAAGGATTTAACATGTCATTATAAATGTTAAGTGTTCAATTCCCGCTATCGACGTGAGGGCTGTGTTGGTAGGTGATCTGTAAATACCCTTGTAAGCAATCTATGGTCCCTAGGGCCTGTCCTGACTCATGATGGTGAGCGGAACCGAATCCACCCAAACTTTATTCGACAAAAAAAAAAAAAAAAAATTCACTCTATTTCAAATTATTTTTCATTTTCTTTTTGATAAATAGTAACTATACATTGTTAATCGAGAGATAACTTATCAATAGAAAATAAAATTTATATAATAATTTAAAAAATCATGATAATAAATAAAGTTTTACACTCTAGGACAATAGAAAAAATATTAATACCAGCGAAAAAAAGTAAAAACATAGCAGAGATCGTCGCAACTTCTCATTCTCTGTCCATAAACATCATCGGCAAGAGAGATTCAGCTTCAACATCTATCGTTAGAATCAACAATCTATAAGAGGTTGGGCGTATCGACTCTCTTAATGATTGTCTCGAGAAAATATAGAAAGTTGAGGGTCTCAGATCAAATCCCAAGAAAATCCTTCAAGAAGCTTATAACGAACGCCCCAATTTAGAAGGATAATAGATAACTCTTGCATTTGAATCTTGAAACTTGATCAAAAGGTCTAATAGCCCAGTGGGGCATTGGCCGGCCCGTGATCGAGAGGTCCCGGGTTCGATACCCTCCCCAAGCATGGGGTAAGCTTTAATTGTCTCCCTTCTAGGGTACTCTTCTCCTCTTATGAGGTGTTCTTCTCCGCTTTGCGGTTGGTTCTCTCCCCTTTGTGGTTCGGCCCTCAGGCGTTCAAAAAAAATATTAATCTTGAAACTTGAATAAAAACACCTAGAAGAACTCTAATGTGATTTGCGGAAAAAAGAAAAAGAAAAAGAAGAGGGCACCAAAATAAATACGGAAAAATAGAATATCCAGTCAAGATCTGAACGGAGGTTGAAGCATGTTATAAAAATTATATAAATAGATAATTAAATCATACTCATAATAATAAAATTACAATATAAATGTAAGAGAATTAGGATAAAGAAAGCAAGTCTCAGAGTCGTGACAAAGTCACTGTCCTAAATACGTGAATTCCTCCCTACGTGCGAGTGATAATGGTCAGTCACGACGACTTTAAGATAAAATATATTTCTCTTTGTCTCCACAATGAGAACGTTCACTAGAAGTTTTTCCACGAACTAATTCAAACTAGTTTTCCAAGTATAAGAAAGTAACTAGACTAGGAAAGAGAGCATTTTAGATATATAAGAGTATTTTGTATTCTTAAGGGTTGTAATTTCTCAAAATTTCTATGTCTTTTTATGGGTGAGGGTGGGGGGAGGGGTAGGGGGTGGGAGGGGGGTGATATCTTCTATAACTCCTTTTGCCATTAAAAAATAGGAGTTACAAAACATAAATGATGCGGTACCAACCTCGGGGCTGCCCAACTCAAGGGAACGTGTATTAAGATACAAAGAAAACTCTAAGTTACATCTAGGAATGTTGTACAAGTCAACCTCTTAAGTATCACAAGTGTACAAGGAATGGACAGTTTTGCTACTGTTTGGCATAATGATCATATCTTTCGATATAGGTATCCAATGGAGCTGATTCCAATTGCATATGAAATATAAGAGGCAGATTTACAACTTTCGTGAAGATCACAAGACCAGATTCTTCCTTCTTGATATCCGAAATTGTCGTGCAAGTTGGCCAACAAGCTGTCCAGAATTGGGACGAATTTAAAAGGCATTTTAGTCTTTTTGTACATTAAAGTCTATTCTATTCTATTCTAGACTATTCTAGACTTTAATTATTTTCAGCAATGCTATTTCCTTTATTTAGGCCTGTATAATATGTATTTGCTATAATAAAGGACATGTTGTCCATAATGGTTAAGGAAGTTAGTTATCTAGTTGTTAAAGAGTTCTACTCCTTGAAGGACTCTTACATAGTTAGTTAATTTTTAGCCTTTCTAGCCGCCTAGATACAAGATAATAGGACATGTTGTCTATTATCTTGTTTAAGTGTTTTACTTGATAGCAAGTTGTTGTTCAAGAGTCCTACTTCTTCAAGGACTCTTCTTTATTGTTACTTGGAACCGAATTCTACTCTATTTAAGGGAGGGTTCGGCCAACATACTTTTTACGTTAGATATATTGATATTTTGGTTAAGGTTATTCCTTAGATACTTGTTTATGAATTTCCAGTAGAACTTCATATTCTTTGAGTTACTGTATCAACTAGATAGTTTTGCTAGTTGTGGTGTTTCAGCCATCATTGATACTTAGCCTTCTTGGAGTTGCGTTGAGTATATTCCCCTTGGAAACTAATTCGAGATAGAGAAAGATCTGCTAAAAGCCGAACCTTGATATAAAATATCACGGTTCCGCATCAATAAATGTGAAGGTTACAAAATTAAATCTAGGAGTTACAAATAATTTAAATGAATGATTTTAAATTATTTTGAGTTGCAAAAATATGTTTTAATTGAAATAATAAATTGATTATAAAATTTAGAGCTTTCAAACTTTAATTATAAAAATCCCCCACAAAGTTTAAAACTTCAAAAATAAACTTTTATAATAAGATTGAAGTATAAAACTTAATTTAATAGCAGTGTCACAAAAGGTTAAAATTTCAAAACAATTTATACTTCACAAATTTTGACATTAACAATATATATCCCAGAACGTTTAAAACTTCAAAAATAATTTATCCCCTATAGTGTTTAAAATTTCAAAAGGAAATATTTGGACAACGTTATACTATGCAATAGGCATGAGTGTCTTTCGAACTTGAACCCACGCTTAGTGTAAATAGTCTTAGTTTAAGAAACCATAATGGACTAGACTTTAAATCAGGTCTCTTGGACAATCGTGAGCGACTTTATCGCGGGTTTGCCAATGCTGCTTGGAGGAACTTATTTCCCTCATCTATTGTCAAACACTTAACAGTTTCCCACTCAGATCATTTGGATACGTGACTCGGAATGTCAATATATTATTGAACATACATGGAAGCAACCTTTTCAAAACAATGGAAGCTGAGTTGTTTCGGAAATCATGCAAGTCCGAGATCAATTGCGAAGATGGAGTTCAAAGAAGTTTTGGTGATTTAAGGTCGAAGATTGATGATAAACAACAAGAAATCTCGAATCTTTGGGGATCCTCTTACTTTACATCTCTTGAAAATCGTTGACTAAACAGGGAATTGGGGATCCTCTTACTTTACATCTCTTGAAAATCATCGACTAAACAGGAAATTGGGGATCCTCTTACTTTACGAATTCTGGCGACAAAGAAGTAGGGAGGATTGGATTTTCAATGGGGACCGAAACACTACCTACTTCCATCACAAGACATCTTCTCGACGGACCCGTAGTAACTTTATTGAACGCCTTCAAGCGCCAAATGGTGAGACCCGTGACCAGCTCGAGGACTTATCAGACATTGCTTCCAATTACTTTGATGAAATTTACTCTACCAGTAATTCGGCACCTCCTCTTTTAGGGACCTTCTGCTACGCAGCATTGATGCCACCAAGTCACAGCAACTTGCCGAGCCTTATACAGAGGCCGAGATCCTTGCAGCTTTGAAGCAACTCCAGGCAAAAAAGGCCTTAAAAAATTGGCATATTTTCGGTCCTAAAATTTCTTTATTCGTGCTTGGTTTTCTCAATGGTTACAGAGATATAACGGGGTTAAATAATACTTTTATTGTTCTAATCCCCTATGCGTATGGCAGAGTTTCTCCCTATTAGTCTTTGTAATTCTATTTACAAGCTAATTTCTAGAGTTCTAGTAAACCATCTCAAGAGTGCCCTTTACCATGTTATTTATCCCTCCCAAAGTGCCTTCCTCCGGGGTAGGCTTATTTCTGACAACTCTATTGCAACCTTTGAAGCTTTTCATAGTATGCAAACTGGTTTATCTGGGGGAATCACCATTGTGCTCTAAAGTTAGACATGAGAAAAGACTTTGACAGAGTTGAGTGGAGCTATTTAGAGCTCGTGTTGGAAGTTGTGGACTTTTCTCATCGGTTTCGACATTTGATCATGCTCTGTGTTCGAACGGTCTCTTACCGTGTTCTTATTAATGGTAAGCTTTCACGGCTGATCCGGCTATCTCGTGGTATACGACAAGGTGACCCTTTTATCTCCATTTTTATTTATATTATGTGCATAAGGACTCTCAACGATGATTCGTAAGGCGGAATCAACCTAATTGATCAGAGGATTACGATTTGAGAGAGCGGGACCCTATCTAACACACTTATTCTTTGCAGATGATTCACTCTTATTTCTTGAAGGTGATTCTAGGAATATTCAAGCCATCAAGCAGATTCTCATTGACCATGAAACATACTCTGGCCAGTCGGTTAACTGCGAGAAATCATCCCTATTTTTTTAGCAAGAACTTTGATAGTCATCTTGAAAATAGCTTCATCTCAGAATTAGGAGTTCGCCTTGGTCAGGGATACTGCAAATACCTTGGCCTTCCATTTATGATTGGGAATAACAGACACAAAGTCTTTTTGTATGTCAAAGATCGGGTATGGAAAAAGCTTTAGGGATGGAAGGAAAAATATCTCTCTTCGGCGGGTAAGGAAATTCTCATTAAATCAGTTATTCAAGCTTTTCCTACATATATTATGCAAACCTTCTACATTACGTGCTCTATTCTGGACGAGATTATGGTTATGATACGTCGCTTCTTATGGGGCAAGGGAAGCACTGGGAAAGGGATTCATTGGCTCTCTTGGGATAAACTATGTTAGCCTAAGGCTCGAGGCGATTTGGGTCTCCGAGACATGGGCGCCTTTAATCTATCTTTGCTTGCAAAACAGGGATGGAGAATTATACAATATCTTGATTCGTTAGTGACAAGGATTCTTCGCTCCAAATATTTTCCTAATGGTAATTTTTTAACAACTGCTCGTGGGTAAAGATCTTCGTGTGTATGGAAAAGTATACTCAAAGGAAGGACGATCTTAGAAATGGAATTGAGATGGAGAGTCAGTAATGGAGCTATGATTAGTATTTGAAATGATGCATGGATTCCCATTCCTTTATCCTTTCGCGTATCTGGTTGTAATAAGCACTTATTACAAAATGGTAATGTAAGTGACCTTCTTCTTTCTTCGCATATTTGATGGAATGTAGAATTGCTGGATACTCTCTTTTGGCCACATGAAATCGACGTGTATGGGTGGAAGTGAGTTGAGCCGGCTCATGAGTAGCTCACGATTAGATTCGATATTCGGCTCGATAAATGAGCGACACATGAGCAAATATTTTTGACTTATCTAAAATATGAGTCGAGCTTGAACTGGATGGAGTTCGACTCATTTGGCTCATGAGCTGGCTCAATATATATATATAAAACAAAATAGCCTCACATACCCCTTAAAAAAGTAGTCGCACATCTTCTTAAGGAAAATAAACAAAGACAACCCTAGAAATCTCTTATAATCTTCTCAAAGTGTAAGAGTTATTGATTCATATCGAGTTTCTATGCCCGAAAACCGTTCGAGTATTGAATTGTGAAGGAGGTTGACTCGAGCCACTTATGACATTCAAAGAAACTCAAAGTATATTACTAATTTTCGTTTATTACTGATGATAATTATTAGTCTACAAAATACTCTTTTTATGATAATACTATATTTTTATCTTTTTAGGTGGAAAAACATGCCAAAAATCAAATTGGTTATATAAGAAGACTTTTGAGACTTTTTACATTTATTAATAAGGATTATAATATTTTGTAACTAGACTTTTGTTGGTTTACATTGGTTTAATTTTATATATTGTTAAGCTTTTTTTACCGGATTCTTTACATAGTATAATTAGTAGAAATATATAAACTTCTATTATATGTCATTGTGCTAATAAAATCTTTTGATTTATTTTGTATAAGTTGGATATTAAACTCATACTATAAGTAATCGTATTTTTTTAAAAATATTTGTAGATAAATGAGCTGAGCTTGCTCGTGAGCTACTGATGAGTTGAGCTTGAGCTGAGAAAATTAGCTCATATCAAATATGAGTTGAGCTATGAGCTGAGCAAATTTAGTGTGAGCTGAGTCTGAGCTAGCCATAGCTCAGCTCATTTCCACCCCTATGACGACGCGATTCAATTCATTCCACTTAGTGAAAGCAATGCCCCGGATCGGCTGATTTGACACTTCACCAAAAATGGATGTTATTCGGTACGATCGGGCTACCATGTTGCTATGACATCTCGTTCCCGGCTCAAGCAGCAGGATAGTTCTTCCTCGGCTGCGGCGGAGGAGAAATTCTGGAATACTCTTTGGAAGATTCCCATAACGCCTCGCATCCTTCATTTTCTAGGGCGCACCGCACTCGATAGCTTGCCTACAACATCCAAATTGGCCAACCGTATTCAAGTACCTTCTCACTGTTCTTCATGTGATGCACCTCATGAAACTATTCCGCATTGTCTTCTTCGCTGTAAGTTTGCTATTCAAGTATGCTCTTATTGGGAAAAGAGCTCTGGCTGGCATGATCTTAATGTTTCAAACTTTAAAGAGCTTCTGTATATTATTATGGAAAATGGCTCTACCTCTTTGCTCATCTTTCTTGGCTCATATGGAAGACTCGTAATTGCTTTATCTTTGAAAGACGTCGTCAAACTGCATAAGCTATTTATGGTGATGCATTAGCAAACTCACTCCATGATTGTCACACCCCGTAACCCTAGGGTAACCGGGCAATGCCACATACGCTGATGGGACACTGCTCAAACATAAAAGCACTAAATCCAAAATAACTTCATTACAATCTTAAAGGATTTCAAAGTAATACACCAACCTGAAAGGTTCCAAAGGTAAACATAGGTTCTTACATCAAAACATAAATATAAAACCAAAAGGGAAAGTTATACTATTACATAAGTTCAGTAATCTTCTTCATCCCATTCCTCATCATAGTTACCATCAACTTGAGCTTCTGCAAAAGAAAGATATGGAAAAGACTGAACAACTACACTAGTTCAGTAAGCACACACACCCTTGGGATGAAACATCAAATAAGACTCAAAATGGTTTCCCGACTTTCCCAAACTCATGTGAAATCAATGCATACTTTACTTGGAAAAAATTAACTTGAAATACACTTTAAAACTTACAAAACACTTAAAAGAACTTATAAAAGACTTGGCTTGAAACGGAACAAAACAGAAAATTTGCCTGAAACAGGACCTTAGGACGAGCAATCGTCCACGGCTTCGTCTGCGACCCTAGGACGAAGCATTCATCCACGGTTGGGCACAAACCTCAAGTAGTTGCGTGAATGAAGCTGCGGATACAGGACGAACCATTCATCCGCAACCCCCAGAAAAGTGATTTTCGATATAAAAACACATGTAAAATCTACATTTCTTCACCAAAACATTTCCCAACCAAAAATAGCATATTTTGACACACTTCCACAAATCAAATAAGACCCAAATAAGAGCAAATAATACAATGGACCAAACTCTTCATATCTAACACTTATACATTAGAAATGTACTATGAGCACCATGAGTTACCCCTATGAAACAAACTGATATACGAAATATCAGATACTATGAGTATGGTTCATGCAAGACACATACTTCCACACAACCGAGCTCAATTATCCATTTTCGACTCTAAAGCAACTACTAGCAGCCCCTTAACGATTAGTCCCAATTAAGGAAGGGTTAGTGATATATTCATGGGTCCAGTATTCCCCCTGAACGAGAGGCTCAGTGATTTGATTAGAACAGTAATCAATAATCAATGATCATTGATCAATAATATGGAGGTATCATTCTATAGAGTCGTTCCTAGACAAGAGCTACATATTGGGGAGACTCTCAAGTATCAAATATGGCAAATAGAACGCAATAACAACAAGAATTATCATACACAATTAGACTCAACGATTAACAACACAAATGCAATTACAATTCGATGGTTCACCCATTTTTAATGCAATAAAACATGTCTAAATCATTTCATAACAGTTATACAACTTTAAATTACTAATATCATGCTTTTAGGACAGAAAACGCAAGGGTGAAGATCTTTACCTCAAAAGCTTAAAGAAGAATCCTACGAAGAACACGAATTCCCGAAATCCTAGAAAATAGCCAACTTCACGATACTATAACTTTCTGTACAGACGTTGGAATTTAAATCCCTTCGGCGCTCACTCGTAGCTCTTTCAATTCTCTTCGAAAACGATATAAAGAACTCCGAAATCCGACATCGTTTACCCTCCAAATATTCAATCTCCCACAACATCACAATCTGCCAGTTTTTCTCTCTCTTCTTTCTCTTTTCTTTTCTCTTTTTCTTGTAACTCCCCTCTAGAAATCCAGCACTAACTACCCTCTTAAACTCCACTCATAACTCTCTATTAACTTAACTCCCTTACAAAACACCCCTCAAAGTCTGTAATCATCTACACTTAGGTCCCTAAACAAATAATCCATCAAATACTCCTCTCAAACTCTAGATTACTAACAATTAACACATAAAACATGTTATAACAACTAAAGCACACAAAATTAAATAGAAACACACAATTCACATAGTTCAAAAAAGTTACGAGTACCACATCGATTCCGCAACAACAACTTCTCCAAGCCCGGCTTGCTGGCTCCTTCCATCTCCGCCTTTCCTTAAGATGAATGTGGATGCCTCCTGGTACTCAAAATCTTCAGCATGCGGGTGCCTTATCTGCGATCCTTTAGGTTCACCTCTTATGGCAAGCTGTGGTCGCTTGGGGGCATGCATTAGCCCGGTTCATAGTGATCTACTAGTTGTTATGGAAGGTCTCAAACTAGCATCGATACTTGGCATACGTTCCTTCTATATAGAGAGTGACAGCCTTGAAGTTATTTCACACCTACAATGTACTGGTCATAACTACTCTGTGTTAGGTCCAGATTATGATCAAGCTAAGTCATTTATACACTCCTTTGATACTGTTAGGATTTTGTTTGTTAGTTTAGCTCGCCTTGGACATGGATTTTCTTCTATGCTCTGGGATCATAATTACCCAAGGATTGTAATGGATATGATCGCCCAAGATCATCCATATATTCATCAATAAATCCGCACCTTTTTTGGTTTAAAAAAAAAAACTGTTTCAAAAATTATTTTCCTACTATATTCTTTGCAAAAAAAAAAGGGTAAACTGTAACTCTCGTACGCATGATAGTTAAACTCGCGAGTTGACTTGTAAGATCATACGATTCTATGAGTTTCAAGTGACCTTACGTGTTAGATCATACGTAGGATCGGTAATCGATCGGGGTAAATTCGTGGGATCGGACTCGGAAACGTATGATCGAGTCAACTACGAGTTAGCTATTTTCTCTTTCGAGATCGGGTTTTAGCTCAACCCAACCCGAATATTTTTTTTAAAAAAAAAATTCACTTTAGATAAATAATTTCTCTGTTCAACTCGATGGCTTATTCAATCTTCTCAAGCCTCTCAAATCTTCAACTGCCGATCAATTTCTTCTCTTCCTCAATCGATACCAATTTCCTTTTTTGCCTCTATTTATTTTGTCTTCGAGCTCTTCCTATGTCATCGCTTACCCTAAACTCTAATTTGATAAATTAAGTTATTTAGTCAAATAATCAATGTTAGTATCAATGTTATTGAATTTAGATTGATTCAATTGGTTACGTACTGAATTACTTAATATTTTTTAAATTAAGTAAAATCTACGATCCGAGTTACGATTCTACGATTTTACGATCCTTCTACACCATTCCGACCCTAAGTAGAAACTCGAGTTTGACTGTCTTGCTCGTACGTAACCAATCTACTATTTCATGGCAATATTTCTTTTATCGCGTTTATTAAATTAATTTTATTTTTTAATTATCAAATTAATTGTGAATTTTAATACGTTTATGATTTGATTGGTATTATTGATTGAGGGAAATATCCTTAAAGGAGGAAAGAAAGAAATTAAATTGTAATTCAATTCAAATTAATTGGCTGGAAGTGGATGCATATTTTAAGTAAAAGCTTTGCTTAAACGGAAGCTAGCTGGTGCAGTTCAGATCGGAGCTAAAGAATGTGTGTACGAGCCGGAAAGAGAAAGGGGAAAGGGTGACGCGTTTGATATGACAATCGTACATTTAGTGACGTGTCAATTCCCTGGTGTTGGTATTTTTTGTATATGCATGGGACTGCCCACTGCTTTCGTCTTTTCGTGTGTTTTCTTATTTTAGCTCTTGTGCTTTGCCCTTCCGTAGGGGTGAAAGTAAGTTGAGTCGACTCGTGAGTAACTCACGATTCAATTTGATATTCGCCTCGACGAGCACAGCTCATTAGCTAAATGAACGATATATGAGCTAAGATTTTTGGCTCATCTAAAATATGAGTCGAGTTTGACCTAGATAGAGTTCATCTCATTTAGCTTTCATGAGTCTCTCTCTCTCTCTCTCTCTCTCTCTCTCTATATATATATATATATATATATATATATATATATATATATATATATAACAAAATATTCTCACATACCCCTTAAAAAAGTATCCGCACATCTTCTTAAGGAAAATAAACAAAGATAACCCTAGAAATCTATTATAATCTTCTCATCTTCTCAAAGTGGAAGAGTTATTGATTCATATCGAGCTTCTTTGCCCGAAAACAGTTCAAGCATTGAGTTGTGAATTAGATTGACTCAAGTCACTTATGACATTAAGAGAAACTCAAAGTATATTACTACTTGTCGTTTATTACTGATGATAATTAATTGTTAATCTACTAAATACACTTTTTATGACAATACTATATTTTTATTTTTTCAGGTGGAAAAACATGCCACAAAAATCAAATCGGTTATATAAGAAAGACTTTTGAGCAAGGATTATAATATTTGGTAGCTAGACTTTTGTTGATTTACATTGGTTTAATTTTATATCTTGTTAAGCTTTTTTTTACCGGAGTCTTTACATAGTATAATTAGTAGAAAGATATAAACTTCTATTATATGTCATTGTGCTAATAAAATCTCTTAATTTATTTTGTATAAGTTTGATATTAAACTCATATTATAAGCCATCATATTTTTTCAAAAATATTTGTAAATAAATGAGCTGAGCTGCTCGTGAGCTACTGATGAGTTGAGGTGAGAAAATTAGCTCACATAAAATATGAGCTGAGCTATGAGCTGGGCAAATTTAGTGTGAGCTGAGCCTAGGCTAATCTTAGTTTAGCTCAGATCAGCTCAACTCATTTCCACCCCTACCCTTCATCATACAGCAACGGAATGTATGAAATTACGCATGTGAAAATATGTGTGAATCATTTAACGATTTATTTGATGACTAATATTTAAAGAGAAAAGTAATTAATAATTGTTAAAAAAAGAATATAGTTATTTTTTTCATCTGTTAAATAATTTTATTCAATAGTCTAACGGTTATTTTGTACACTGTTAGTTCCACATTTTAATCAAATTGACAATTTGTAGAGCGTCAAATATGCCTCTTCCTCACATTGATCCCTACTACCATATTCTGAAGATTTAGTAGAAGACTTAAATCACGACAAGAGAATTCATCAAGATCAGCTGCCTACAACTCACTAGAGAATCGAGCTTTTACGCTATAAGTAAAAACAAGTCTACTACAACAATACTTATGGCTGATTTATGCGCTTAATAGAGAGTCAAACTTTCACATTATAAGTGAAGGAAAAACTAACACAACAATATTCATGGTAGATTTATCTACTGAACTATATCTTGGTAATCCAAATATGCATTAAGGACCCGTTTGTTCGGGGGTGGAGCTGAACTCATGTCTTGTACTTTTTGAGGCGTCCTGACTTGGTCATCGTTAAGGTCGTTACAGTTATTGTTGTTTAGTAGAAAATAGATAATTGAGCTCGAACTTGGGAAGTGTGTGCGTGCGTATCTTAGAAATAAATATTCTCGTAGTTTCGTATTTCTTGTACTTTTGTTGTGCCTTATGAGTGGAGCATGACGCTCGTAGCACATATCGAAGCATAGTGTGTGATGTGAAGAGAATGGTTATTTGGCTAAGTTGTTGTTTAATTGCTTGTTCTTGTTTTGGTCATAATTGTTGGTTTTGGAGTCTAAAACATGCATTTTAGGTTGAGAATGATTTGGTGCAAAAATGGTACTTTTGTGTACAAATTTGCACTTAAAAAACTGATTTCTGCATCCCGCGGACGAATGCTTCACCCTACCATTAGTCCGCAGGGACGAAGCTAGGAATTTTATTTGGGGGGAGGGGGTGGAGGAGGGCGAAAAACTACAACAGTATGCCTACCTATTTATAAAAATTGCAAAAAAAATCTTTGAGGGGCGAACTTGATAAAAAATTTCGAACTACATATAAAAATTGCTATATATTACTATATCTAGTGGTATTTTTAAAAATCTCGGGGCCCCACCCCCTAGAATTGTCCATTTTTGTCTGTGCAACTTTTGAGGCTACTGACTTGTTGCGGACGGACTTGCGGACGATCCCTTCGTCCGCGGCTACCGCACACTACAAACGATCTGATCGTCCGTGATTTTGGTGCACTTTCTGCGGACGATACCTTAGACGCTGCTTCGTCCAGGACCTTCGTCCGAGGCCTGTGCTATGTGGTTTTATACTTTGTTTCATTCCGTGTTAGTGGTTAGTGTATTGTGAGACCAGTGCAGTGTAATTCAAGTGTTGTGTCGTGGTGTTAAGTGTTCTTAAAAAGGGGTATTTGGGAAATGAGAAACTATTTTGTGTCCTATCTGATGCTTCATTCCAGGGGCGTTTGGTCCTTACTGAGCTTTGCAGCTTAGTCCTTTCCTTTTCTTATTTTGCAGATGTTGACAGAGCTAATGTGACTTATGATGATAGTGCTTGTGATGGGTATTACTAGGAGCGATAGATAAATAACCTTGTAATAGTTGAACGCATGGTAGTGAACATTTAGTATTCATCATTCTATATAATGTTAAAACATTTTTTTTAGTACTTTTATTTCCGTTGTAATACTTTTGGACCCTTTTGGATTATTATAGAATGACGAATAACGAATTTCATATAATTTTGGTTCGATTCAGTTTTCATAAAACATTATAAAAGCGAATCGAATACCGAAATTTTATTTCGAAAAACCGAACCGTATACCTAATGCACACCCTATATAAAATAATACAATTTTTTCTCCAAATAAACGCCTAATAAATTCATATTTGAACAAAGGGCATAAAACAAGCCTAACGTGAGCCCATATTTTTTTTCTTCCTTTGGTAAGATTAGCCCAGATCTTATTATTGGAGAAGGGAGGGCAGGAGGGGCTATTTGTATATGTGGGTTTGTTGGATCTCTTGAGTCTATTAGGTCCAATATGGATCTTATTATATTCATATTAGTTTTTTTATTTTGTGTTGGGCCCAAATCTAATTAGGGTTGGATCCAAAAAAATATTATCTCATATTTGATTTGAGTATAGTAAATGTGAGTCTAGATTTGGGCATTTGGATCCCATTGACAGCCCTAGTAGAGACCTTGGACTAGGATGTTTATATATTTATTATCGCTTACAAGTTAAGTTATGTTGTGCTATGTTATTTGCTAAGTATGTTTTGTCATGTATTATATGTGTTGCTCCGCTATGTCAGTTATCGTTTTATATACCATTGATGACTGATACGTTGTGCTACGTTAATTTGATATAGGAACTGGTTAGGTGGATTATGAGTATACTAAAAGACCCTTTTAAGGGCATTCAACCTAAGAGAGGGGGCGAATTAAGTTCTTAAAAACTCCTTATCTTTTCTAAAACTTCTTTGCCTAATTGATCACCTTAACAACAAGTATGTTGTTTAACCACATAAGGTGAATTAATTATGTTCAAGGCAACTTAGATGACTAAGTGAAGCAATTGTATAAAGTAAGGAATCATGTAAAAGTTTTATATCCTAAGCACATATGTTAATATAGTCAAGTAGACAAGTTATAGCAAGTATATGAACAATGAAATAAAGGAGTAGAGATAGAGAAAACTAACACAAGAATTTATAGTGGTTCGATTCACAAAGAATCTACATCCACTACCTTAAGAAAAACCTAAGGATTTCAACATCCACTACCTTAAGAAAAAACTAAGGATTTCAACTTCCACTAATGGATACCATTCACAACAAATGCAAGGTGGGTTCTACCTTTTACAATTGCCCCAACAAATGAGGACTTGTGCTTCACAAAGAAGACTCCACTCACAAAGAGTGTTAAGCTCACAAAGAGCACATCTCACCAATAAGATACTTGCTTCACAAAGAGGACTTTTGCCTAACAAATAGGACTTGCAAACACTCACCAAGAGTGAAGCTGAAAGGGCTTTTTGCTAGTTCTCAACAAATGAGAAAGGGTAACTAGTCTCTATCAAAGGATACTTTACAATTTAAGAGCTCTTACACAAATTTCCTCTTGGAATGGATATTACAGATGTAAGCTCTAATCACTCTTGAGAATAGAAAGATAAATGAAGTTTAAGTTCAACTCAAATATGCTTTAGAATGATCTGGAAATTTAGCTCAAAAGTGTTTGCTTGTGTGTTTATGAAGTGTATATGCCTATGCCCTCTTATGACTTGGTTAGTTATGAAAATTCAGTTTTAGAACCTTTATATGGGGCAAAAATACACAAGAAAAGTTTGTCACAACGACTATAATTTTGGCCTGGATTTGACAGCTTTGGTCGACCGGTACTAGGAAGTAGGTCGACCGAGGTGCCTCAAAAGTAAAGAAAAAAGGCCCTCTGTCTTCATCTCGGTCGACCGCAAGATGAGATCCGGTCTTCCGAAGTATAGCTCGGTTGACCGACCTATAGCTAGGTCGTCCGAGAGAATATAGTCGTTGGAGTATTGTAACATTCAAAATATGACTAAGGACAAAAAAAAATGTCGGTCGACATGACTTCTTCTAGTCTTCCGAGGCTAGGCCTAGGTCTACCGGAGCGAGTCCAAAAGTGGTTTTTCCACTTAGTCAAATTCCTTATGTTCTCAAACACATGCCTAAGTGTTTCTGTAAAGATATAAAACACATTTTAAAGAACTTAGGCATTGACCAACACTTAACCTAGTTTTCAAAGACCTTTACAAAGATTTGATCAATGTAAAACATGAGACTTTGAAAGCATGCATAGTTGAGATTTGCACATTATATATATCCTAGTATTCTCAATGAAATATTAGTCATAAAGAATATACCTATGTAGACTAGACTAATCTTCTTGAAGGTCTTCAAGTCTAGTAGTTAAATATCTTCTTGGAGCTTTGATTTGAAGACTTTGATCAACATCTTCTTGAAGTGTTGAAGTCCTATAACAATCTTGAGTTGTATAGTATTGGACTTCACACTTCTTCTTGTCAATGAGTCTACCACTTGATTCTTCTCTAGTTAAATTTAGTGGCTCTTGACTAGGGGTGTCAATGGCTTTGGGCGGTTCGAACCCGGCTCACATAACTCGAAAAAATGTGAGCGTGAGCTTGACCCCGCTCAACCCGAAAAAAGCTTGAACCCGAATAAGAATAATATAATTAAAATTTTATATATAAATATAATAATACTAATTAAAAAGAAGAAATTCACTAAATTGGCATTCATTGAAGAATTCCTTAAATTTAGTGAAGAGGAATAAGTGATGCATTATAAGAGTGAATTAGATGTTTATTTGGAGGAAAACCTTACCTAATAAAAAGCGGTAGTGTTGATGAAGACTTTATTATCTTGGATTATTGGAAAGGAAATGCTTTTAAATTCCCTATTTTGTTTATGATGACAAGAGATGTATTAGCAATTCATGTAAGTTCGGTGACATCTGAAGTGCTTTTAGCTTTGAGGTCGTGTCTTGAATCAATTTCGCAGCTCACTGCTTCCTATACAGTTGAATGATTAGTTTGTGGTCAAGATTGGATTAGGAGTTCACCAAAAGGGAGTGATTATGAGGAAGAGTTTGATTATGTTTTTGTAGGTTATTTTTGTTAGTAGTGCCCTAGGACCATTAGCATATGTTGTACGTTTTATTTCTTTTGAGCATGTCTTTGAATAGTTAATTTTGCTTCTGAACATCAAATGTGTGATTTGATAGTAAAACTCATTAGCTTATGTAATTACTATTCTAGTTGTCCCTAGTTTTATGGGTCTTTGCATTAGACTGACAGTGTTTTTGTAGAAAACCCAAAACATGGCATTTAAAAAAGTTGGACCAATATTTCTGGCCGGGACTTCCGTTCTCGGTTGGAAACGGAAGTGGGACTTCCGTCCAAGCTGACATGGCAGTTGATGGCTGGCTGACGTGGAACAAGATGAGAACTGAAGTGGGACTTCCGTTCCCGGACTAAGACGGAATTGGGACTTCCGTCTTGGTCCGGGTATGTTGGAAGAAAAAATGATATATTTTTCCTCCGGGCAAAAATTACCGAGTGACACTTCTGTTTTGACCTAGCTGGTTGTTTTTTCCTGAGCCACATCGGAAGCCCGCGATCTGCAAGACACCGACTTCCCAGCTGCTGCGAAGGCATCCTTGATCGTTTGTGCAGCCCAGGTGATGAGTGACTTGTACTGTGCAACAGTTCGAGGGGCAGGCTTCTCGAACTCTTCCAGCATCAACCTGTTCGACTCCTCCTGCAACATAGTATTAAAATTAGTATATTCAGGATAAAAAATTAACTTACGAAGAAAACGAAACGAATAAAACTTACCAAAATGTCGTCTGCTGTAGCGGCGGATTGAATACCCATCGGGAGTGGCCTGGGATCCCGAGTTTGGGGGTTCGTGATACGTTGAACGGTAATGTGATTGTACCAATCCATATAATTGCGGGTTTGTGCAATAACATTACCGATAGAGGGAGCAGCGCCATCCATGACATCCATGCGTAAAACCCACAATGCAATGTAATCGGCGTGGACTTTCTCCCAAATATTTAAATCACAAATTCATATTACAATTTAATTAAAATTTAAATAAATTGGACAAACCTGAATAAGCAAGCAACACCCGGCGATGTCCTGCGAGTCAGCCATGCACGAGATGCATATCTAGCGATACAAATGTGTGAGTACACCGCTGGCCCATGAATGCCCGTCAAGTTCTAGCGGGTCACTAAGGAGGAGTAGATATCATAAATTCACCCGGGAGCCCGACTTATCGGGGAAAAGAAAACTACCAATCAATATCAAGATCAGAGCCCTAGCCCTCTCCTCTACCTGGCGGTCGGTAGCATCATCACCTAGAGGCTCACTAATGTGAGCAAAAACCTCCATAAGCTGCAAACTGTTTCCCTTGATTGCCCCCTCGAAGGGTCGAAATCCTAAAAGATCGAACACTCGTTCAATCCATCCGTCCTTGGAATGATTGTAAGATGCGTCCAACAACACTACGTGGCCCTGGTCGGTAGTCCTAGAAGACATCCTACTTCCTCTAGTGTGATGGTCGCCTCCCCGCAAATTTAGGTGGAACGTGTGGGTCTCCGGGAGCCATCTCTCAACTAATGTAGATCACGCTCACGAGAGCGTGATCTACATTCATATTACCTAATCTACAGCATCCCCCATACCCTACTAGGTCGATTAGGTTTAACACTCGACGGTTGGTTTCCCTAGTATAAGCAGCGTAAAAGTTACCCGAACTCGTAATCACCTTTAACGGGTCGTTCAGGGTCTCTTCCCCGTGTCATATTCCTAAAGATCTATGGGACGGTTGTTTGTTCAAAACCGAGGGATCAAAAGAACCGGGATGAAGATGAGCGGGAATGGCTATCTATAAAAAAAACAACACATACAATTTATCAGAAAAAATAAATGTAATATCTCCAGTTCTACTTTTGCCTTAAATTCAAACAATACACAAAATTACCAAATTGACAATTTTACAAAATCACAAATGCCCTAAAATCACAAATGCTCTAAGTTTAAATCCACACAACCACAACTTCACAATTCACAAATTACACAATCAACAAAAATACCCTAAATTCATAAATGCCCTAAATTCAAAAATACCCAAATTCAACAAAATCCACAAATAATTCACAAAATCAACAAATTACTTTAATTTCCTAAACATAATTAGTGTATTCATAGATAAACTCAACAAATAATTTACTATTTTTCCAAAAAAAAAAAATGAAATGAAATTTTGATTTTTTACCTCAATATTTGAGAGTTGAAAGAGAAAAAACTTGTTGGAGCAGCGGCGGCGACGGTCGGCAGGCGGGGTCTGCGACGGGTGGTGGCAGGCTGCGGCGACGGGACAGAGTAGGAATTTAGGGGGATGGAGTTTTTTTTTCCTTGGTAAAAAATGACGAGAGGAAAGAGAAAAAGTGGATTTAATTCGCCCTGATGGGAACCCCATCTTGTTCCATGTCAGCCAGCCATCAACTGCCATGTCAGCTGGGACGAAAGTCGCACTTCCGTTTCCAACCTGGCAGAAATGTTGGTCCAACTTTTTTAAATGCCATGTTTTGGGCTTTATACAAAAACACTGCCAGTCTAATGCAAAGCCCAGTTTTATGTAAGGTTCTTTACAATGAAATAAAACTAGTATGATATTTGATTGATGATTATGTTTTACTAATCATGTGTAATGAATACAAATCATATCATAGATGCAATATATAGGGATACATTGTATTGGACGTGATCCGTTAGAGAATACTCCATGGTCCTTAGTCATACGTATTACTTCCTCAATACTATTTTGGAATCCTTAGACCTTATGTCTCCATTGATTCTAGCATGAATGGAGCCACGTTTTGACTCAGTCGGACGTTACTTTTAATCCAGTAATCAATACGAATGATGATCGGATGTAGTGTCCTATCATGACTTGAATGTGAGAGACATTGTAAGTGATTTGTCCCTCTCTTATTAGAGAGAGATATCCACGGGCCCCTCGATAGGGAAAGACTGTTTAAATGCATGGTCGTGCTCAAATGTATTTGATAAAGTGGTTATCAAATACTATTTGTTGGAACAGTCAACCTGGAGATCGAGCATAAATACAATTAAGCTTTATAAGGGTGACGACTACCATACCTTATGCTTAATTAGGACATCGCGAGACAAAGGGATTAAATAGTGGATTGATATTAGGTTCCACCTTAAATTCATTCACTTTAGGTAGTCACAATGTCCTGCTAGGGACCGCTTGTGATTTATGAACACATACTACTACTAAGTGTGTTTTCATTGCCATTGTAATATGAACCTACAGGGTCACACGCATAGACAAGCTAACGAGATTCATGTCCAGATTCAATGAATGTAGAATATGTCGAGGTTCATTGTATCTGACATTTATTTTTCTGAGAATAATAAAGCGTTGTTATTCGAATTAGAGATAAGGGGCATTTTCGGTATAACTGAGATTATGTGGGAGTTATTATCCAATAAAGACTCCCACTACCAGCAGAAGTCTAGAGGACGTGGGAGTTATAGACTCCCACTGCCAAAAGAGTTGGATAGGACGTGGGAGTTGTTCTTGAAACAAACTCACACTCCCCATATAAACTTTCTTGGCTGAACCTTAGGAGGACCAATGCTTCAGCCCCGAAATCAGATTTATGAATTATGCCTCTCCCTTTCTCTCTAAATTCCCGAAACTCAGAAAAACGAAGAGCTAGCAATCGCTGTTCGTTTCGTCGCGTGGATACCGGTAGGGAGTAATTCCGCAAGGGCGGACTCAATGTGATCTTTGCTAAGAGCCCAAAGATGGAATCTTTCATTCAAGAATCAGATTCTTCAGCCGTAAAATGTAAGTCTTTTCATATGCTTTCGATTCGTTTTTGTATGAGCGGATCCTTCAGGTGAGGACTCATGGGTGTTTAGTACGAGTTTCTGCCCATGAATCCCTTCAATTTTTTACTTAGTTTTTCTATTTTACTTTTCTAAATTATTTTTTCTTCATCATTTCTTCTTACTTTATTTAATTATATTCCGTTTTATTTTGTAGATTTGAATTACAATAAAAAGTTAAATATTGTAGAATAATTCAATGGGATTGCCGAAATTGGATTTGGCACCAACAATGGAATTAAATCCCTCTTTTGTAATTTGCAATTTCATCATTTGTTAGAATTTGAAGTGCATGGGTTCTCTTGTTTTTTATATAAGACTCATTTTATTAGCATAACAAACAATTTTGGAACTTCTGCTTCTCTTGTTTTTCTCTATAAAAGTCTTTTACAATTACGGGACTTCCGTTTCTTTTGTTTTAGTCTATATAAGGATTTTTGTCTATGTTGTATGTAGATTATTTAACCTTTGACCTTGCTATGTATTTATCTTTTGTAATCTTTTTATTAGTTTATTTTTCTTCAAAAATTAAGTATCATTATATTATGTATATTTGTATTTTGTCAGAATTTAGTTTCAATCTCATTGTATTATATTATTCTTACTACAAGATTTTTGTTTTTTTACTAATATAAATTTAGCTCGTGAGGCTCATGTGCTCAGCTCAAACTCGATTAAAATGTGATCTGAGCGTGAGCTCAATGTTTGTGAGCTTCTACGGGCTGAGCGTGAGTTGAGCTTTCCAATTTTTATTTGAGCTGAGTGAGAGCTAAGCCAAGCTCACATAGCTCGATTGACACCCCTACTCTTGACATGTTGATCTTCATTCTTCATGACTTTGCAAGTACTTCCATAGCATGTGGACTGAGTTTATGCTTGTGCTATGGAGTTTTGCAAAGTGTAGCTTCCTTGTGTGTATGATGATACCTTTGGTGTACACAAGAAGCTAACTTACTATTTTTATCAATGTTTGTGTGACTGCTAAAGATCCTATCATTAAGAACATGCTCACACAAACATTAGAACTATCAATGGCTTATTATCATCAAAACAAGGTTGATCACTTTACCCTTAGGGCTAACAATCTCCCTTTTTTTTATGATGACAAAACATTAATGCAAATAAGAATATATATATATATATATATATATATATATATATATATATATATATATATATATATATATATATATATATATATATATATATATATATATATAAAGGATAAAGCATTAAAGCATATAAAAATGCATGCATGAGATAAGGGTATTGAGGATCTAGGTAAGTAGATGTTTTGAAAAAATATTCTACTCCCCCTATTTTAAAAAATCCCTTAAACTTGGTGATGATATGCCCTAAGTTACGATAAGTTAAATATGAGATAGGAAACATTTTAAGAAGATAATGAATATGATTCTTACGCATTTTCTTTTTTTTAGATGTTTGGGTTACAACGCCTAATAAGGGAATTCCGAACTCCAAAGGATTAGCTTCCAAGACGTGCTTACCTTAGGAGGCTCGAATGGGAGAACGATGAGTATGTTCTTCAATTGCATCGTTGCAGTACGTTTTTGGAGAGGAAGGACAGTTTACTCCAACTCAAAGAAAAGGAAATCGAGCAGCATTATAAGAGGAAGAAAATACTGAAAAAAGAGAAGAAGATGCTGGAAGAAGAATGGAGTGAAACATTTTTGTCTCTTTTGATTTGTTAGCATGTCAGATGAGGAAGCCAAAATTTTCTTTCATCTTTTTCTTATTTTGAAAAACAATTATCGAAAATGCTTTAATTCCACTTTGACAGCTAGTATATGTACTGGGTTGATTCTTGTCATTTGTTATTGACTTATTGATGTCGTTTTAGATAAATAAAATGACTTTGTTTTGCGAAATGGGTAGAACCTTCTGTAGGGGATATTTTTATGAAAGTTCTTGTAAGGTCATTAAAATGTCATTCTTCGTGGTTAGTAAACTGTTTGTTTATTTACCAAAATGGATAAATTGTTCTCCTGTGTCTAAGAGCTTTATTTTAACTGTCTATGATGATAAAAAGTTTTAAACCCCAAGTGCTTGGTTTTGAAAGAAATTCGGTATCTTACTAAATTAGAAGCATAATCTTTTCCATATTTTTTTCCAGGTAAAGTTAGCAATGATGAGAACAAGGGACGGATGCAAAGTTAAAATCAACTTTTTGTCGTGTGCCCTTAGTGATTTGTATTCCTGGATCCTCCACTGATGAGAATGATTTAGGAGAGTGGGAGGAAATCCCCTTTTGGTGAAGAGAGTGATTCGTTTATGTTTCAATTTAAGTTATGATGAATAAGAGACCTTGTGTTAATAGTATGGGCTATTGACACTGTCGTGTCCCGCCTTCTGAGTACGGGGCGTGACATAATGTTTCAGAGCAATAGGGTCGTTAGACCTTGGGGAAAAGAGAATTATGTTTAAGGAAAATATTATTACTGTTAAGATAACCCCTTTTAAAAACTTGGTGATGATATGCCCTAAGTTACAATAAGCTAGATATGAGATAAGAAACATTTTAAGAAGATAATGAATATGATTCTTACGCATTTTCTTTTTTTAGATGTCTGGGTTACAACGCCTAATAAAGGAATTCTAAACTCCGAAGGATGAGCTTCCAAGACGTGCTTACCTTAGGAGGCTCGAATGGGAGAACGATGAGTAAGTTCTTCAATTGCATCGTTACACTACGTGTTTGGAGATGAAGGACACTTTACTCCAACTCAAAGAAAAGGAAATCGAGCAACACTATAAGATGAAGAAAATGCTGAAGAAAAGAAGAAGTGGTATTTGTAAATTTAAGATGATGAATAACAGACCTTGTGTTAATAGTATGTGCTATTGACACGATCGTGTCCCGTCGTGACAATCATACTGAACCCATGTGTTGAACTTCTTGGGCCGTCCTAATTTGGACTATAATGAGGACCGTTACAGTTATGGTTAATTAAGCGTGAATATATGATTGAGCTCGAATTGTGGGAAGTCGCGTCACATCGGTGGTAGCTATTTTCGTAGTGTCTAAACAAGTGTGTAATCGTGTTTACCGTATGGGCAAAGCATGGTGCTTGTCGTGTATTCGATTGTGTAAGTGTTTAGACATGAAGAATATGGTTATTTAGCTTACTTGTTGTCCTTAACCTACTTGTTCTTCTTTGGGTCTTACTTGTTATGTGGTTTGAGTAAAAAATCTACATTTTGGGACTTGGGAATTTCAGAAAGTGTATTGTTTTTGTCCTGGCCTTAACCTCGGGCGACCCCTCCGGTCGACCGGACTGATCACGGACGGACCTGCGGTCGACTGGTGCGGGTGATTCCTTCGTCCGGAGTTCAATGATTTTTCTGCGGATGATGCTTTGTCTGCAGCTTCGTTCGCTGCTGTGTTGTGAGATTGTACTAGCGGTGTTCATGGTTCGGGTTGGTTCGGTTTTACACATTTTTTAAATCAAACCGAAATATTCGGTTTGAAAATTTTGAAATCAATCCAAACCATACAAAGTCTCAAACCGATGCATTCAGTTTGTATCGGTGTGATTTGGTTGTTCGGTTTTCGGGTGATACAAAATATATTGATTATAAAGTTAAAAAAAAATTATATAGTTGCTAAAAATATAAAGAAATAAGACTAATTTTTTTCACAAGTTAAATATAATCAAAAACAAAATAATGAAATATAAATTATTGATTCTTGAACTTCAATATAAAGTAAAAATAAAACAAATTTTTTATATAATTACCTAGCTACTAAAAATATAAAGAAATATGTCTATTTTCTTTTACAAATTAAACACAAAAAAAAAAAAAAATTAATGAAACATAAATTATTGATCTTGATTCAGAGAACTTCAAACAAATTATTGAACAATTATCTCACGAGGAAAAAAGCAAAAAATACAAAAAATTACACCCTTATTAGTTTCAAAGTAAAACAAAAACTTCAAGTGAATCTAAAACCACATACAGTCAAACCTCTATATAAGAATAAACTCCTTATAATAATAAAAAATGATGGTCCCAACTCGGGACCAGTTATAAATAAGAATAAACTCTACATTGTAATATTCCATGTTTTTTTTAGGACCCTCCTTAAGAAATTTACCTCCATATAGTAATAAAATAACATTAAATTTTAAATATATTTATATATCTATATAAAACATCCATAATTATTTAACAATTTTACATTAAACTTAAGATGATATGAAATATTTGTCTAAAATTGTCTGTGACAATGACTTAATTTTTTGGGTTAATATCGCATCCTTAAACTTGCGCGTTCGTAGTAACTCGTCATCGGCACTATCTGTTCGAATTTTGCAGTGCTTGAAGCAGTTTTCAATTGTATGTGGCTTCACATCTATAAACCATGTATAGTAGTTGCCTAAATATTGTGTAGTATCGTGTAATTGTTATTTAACTAATATAGTGTAGGAACACATGTTTTTAAAATATAAGGAACACATTTCTAAGTGTCGTATAATTTATATTAGTTACTTTTAAAAAAATATAATTTTTATATGTAAGCCACTATTTAAGAATAACCTCCCAATAGTAATATGTTTGTCCAGTCCCAAGAGTATTACTGTATAGAGGTTTTACTGTACAACAGATGGCTCTTCAATCTCATACTTTAGCACTTGAAGTGCTTTTTTGTCGTGGTATGAATAAGAAGTTCAATATATTTTATTATAAAAGAGTTCATGTATGTATGTGTGTGTGTGTGTGTGTGTGTGTATATATATATATATATATATATATATATATATATATATATATATATTCGATTTGGTTCGAGTTTGGATTATAAAAAAAATTAAACCAAACCGAAAGTTCGGTTTTAATTTAGTCCAAACTGAAACCAGTCCAATGCACCGCTCAAACCAAAAAAATCGGTTTGGTTTGGTCAGTTTCGATTTTTCATGAACACCCCTTGATTATACTATTCTATCCTTTCCGTGTTCGTGCCCAGTGTCTTGTGAGTTTAGTGGATTGTTTTTCTAGTGTATTTATAGTGCTTTTACAGTGTGTGTCCGTCCTGTCAAGTGTATTTCCAAAATGGGGTATTTTGGGAAACAAGAAACTATTTTGTGTCTATCTGTTACTTTATCCCAGGGGTCGTAAGATCGTTACTGAGCTTCACGGCTCAATCCTTTCCTTTTTCTTATTTTGCAAGTGATGATGGTGTTGAGCCATGTTATGATGTGGATGCTTGTGAGGGATACTAGGAAGAGTGATCATAATGAACTTTGTAGTAGGGAACATGTAAATGTTAAACACTTAATTTATTTCTTATATCATGTTAGAACTTATTTCATTTATGTATTTCTCTTATCCTTGTAATACCTATAGCGATTTCATATCAGTAATTAGATTTCCGTTGTTTAACTCTGATTTTAGAATTCATGCATAATGAATTCCCTTGTTTAGCAACTTTATTGTGGGCTTTAGTGTCTCATCAACTAATGAGATACTTGTCATGTCATCAATCCAGTTACGGGGTGTGACATATTTTGAGACAGATGGAGTATCACACATGCTCTAGTGCTTATCTTTTAAATCAATGAAAATAGTCACTTCCTCTCTTTTCTTGTTTAAAAGGAAAAATAGTCCTTATTATGTGAAAATACTTTTGATGTTTTGAATTTTTTTACTCAAAATTGTTGACTAACCAGATAAATGGAAGGAATGCACTGAACCACAAATTATAAATTATTTTTGTATCCAATAATTTTTTAAAAAAAATATTAAAGGACCCAATTCACCGTTACAAAATGTTATAGGACTAAATATATCAATTTGCCTAAAAGATTCACTAATGATTAGGGACAATGTTAAAAAAAAAAAAATCGTAGAAGTTGGAAAAAGATATATATTTTTAGAAGATATGAAAAAGAAAAAAAAAAGACTTTTATTATAAAACGGAGGAACTATATGGGAAACTTTGTTTGGTTTTTAGTTAGATGGTAAAAATATAATTGTTGATAAAAAGAAATGTAGGATCCAAACGAGTATTTGAGTTGGAGTTTGAGCCAGATGAGTGCCAAAGTTTAAGTTGGAGTTTAATAAATTCCAAACAAATATCCTTATTATTATTTTATTTTTTTCTATATCTCAAATTCTTTGTCGTATTTTTAAATACTGGGTTCAATAATCTTCAATCCTACTCATTAATTTCAATCTTTCATTTAATACATTAGTTATTACAAAATGTTGTTAACTAGAACAAAACTTCAAAAGCCCATGTAGAAAGACTCATTTGAGTTGCTGTTTGAGCCAAATAAGTGCCAAAGTTTGAGAAACGGCAGCTCCAACAGTTCTCCAAATTCAGGAACTAATATGCAAGAAATCACCCCGTGAAGAACAGAAGAAGCAGCTCTCAATACAGGAAAAAAATCGTCTGTCCCCTTCTGTGTCCCCACAAATAGATATTTGACACGTGTATATATTTTCCCTGTGGATTCCACTATTTCTTTTAGGTTATAATTTTTTAATTAAAAATTTAATACATGTCATTTTTTTGTTGGTGGGACAGGAAAGGGACACCGAATAAGGATAGAGGATTCCCAACCATCAATACAACCTATTAAATGGCATTTTAGTTATAAATATATGCAAAGTGAAACTTACAAAAACGAATTATCAGTATAAAAACGAATTATCAGTACAAAAACGAATAGCAACATCTTATTAGTATTTCACTCGTGTCTCTATATGTAATATAAATTGCTTCAATGCAGATATGCATACTAGAGGAGCATGCTGAAGCTTGAACAACAACAACCAAGCCTTAATCCCAAAATATTGGAGTCAACTACATGAACCAAAGAATGAATCACGTAAGGTCATCCACATGAATGCATTCTATAAAAAATTTACGATCCTAAACAAAACTCTCATCTAATTCTAGCAAATTCATATACCCTTTTATCACTTCCGTCCAAATCTTCCTAGGTCTCCCTCTACCTCTTACGCCCTCAATATTACATAATCCTAACTGAAGCTTGAACAACATTAGGAAAATTATCTAAAATATCTAATCTAAGGTTTGATATCTTACAAGGACTTTACAACTGCATAATTCCCATTTCCAGTTGGTTCCCTTGAAGTCTTCTAGCTGATAATTTACATTAACTGCAAGGCTGCTCCTCATTCATCTAACTGGAAGGACTGCCTGCAATACAACAAAACATTTACTGAAATCTGATAATAAAAAAAAAGACTTGCTAAATCTGGAAAATTTATTAAATTTTGAGCCTCACTAGCTCCAGACCTCGTTGCTCCTCTTCAAGATTTTTTTGGCTGGCAGCAGTGTCTGCAGAAGTGTTCCTTAGACATCTAATCATAGGGTTCTTTGTATAGTAATAACAAGGTACAAGCTTAGTCTTGAGAAGTCCAAAATTGAAACCAAGGTACGAGCTTAGTCTTGAGAACATCGAAAAGCTAATCCCCAAAACCGAAGGCGGTGAGAGAGAGACAGACAATCTACAACAGAAAGGCCCACAATTTCATGAGCTACAGAGAACATGATGAATACTTTAATGGAATGATGAATTTTCTGATCTTTTAGAGGGAAAAAAAAACTGAATTTATTCATACCTCAATAGTTTGATTAGCCATTACAACACCAAATCAATTTATCACTTCTTTCACTCTTCAATCCAATTTATATGAATTATATATCCAAAAACTGTCAATTAACACAATTTTGATTTCGCTTAGGTCCTCAGAATCTTCAATATCCAACCAGATTAAGAATTGTTCACTAAGAATCAGAGCTTCAATCCTCAGTTTTCTTATTTAAATCCGATCTTCACAATCTCCCAAAATTACACCCTGTGAAGAATAAATTAAACAACAAAACCAACTCAATTCACAAAATTGATTAAAAAAAAATCCAAAACACAATCAATTTCTTCTGAAACTGACCTTTGCAACTCAAAATCAGACATTCAAGTATGTTAAAGTAATTTCAACAAAACATTTTCACATATTGCAAAAGTCAACAAGATCAGCAGTATGATTTGGAATAAGAGATATCAGTTGCTTACCTGAGATAGGAGCTCAAAACCCAACTTTTTGATTGATAACAACCTTCAGCTCCTCATTTCCCATTTCCACTTGTTCCTCCTTAATTCTTATGACTGATTCTTCCGCAGAGTTTCTGCAAAATTTCATATCAATCATCTGCAAAGTAGGGATATTGATGAAATCCGCAGGAACCTCCTCAAGGTGCTTGCAGCTTCGTAATATCAAGTGTTCAAGCATTGGCAGGTGATCACTGGAAGCATTCCAGTGGGCAACGTTTAGTGTATCTAGTTTCAAGAACTTGAGTTTGAGGAACTCCCCTTCTCTCATGTCCCATGTTTTCCCTTCAAAGGCCCGAGAGAGTAATTTGAGAACCTCCAGGCTGGGTAATCTTCCAATTTCAGAAATTAGGTCCCATGGCAAGTGAAAACTTGACAGTGTCAATTTCTTGAGATTCAGTGGCAAATTAAATTCACTTGGATATGGCATCCTGCCTGAGTAGAATATACTGAGTGACTCGAGCCCCATCAGAAAATCCAGCACAGGAAACCCATTGCATCTCCCAAAATCATCTTGTGATTGTGAAAAAATGCACCTCAGCCTCCGGAGGTTTGGAAACATTCTCAATATTTTCTCTGCATCTTTACCCTTTGAAAGAAAAGGTGAGGAAAAGGCCACCAAGTTTCCCAACTGATAAAATCCTTCAAGCATGTCATCTGGCAAACTAAAGGCAGTATGGCAATTCACATGAATGTGTCTCAGCCTTGCCATCCTCCAAATAGTATCTGGCAGTATAACTTTGCCTTTCAATCCTTTTAGGAGAAAGGTTTCTAAATTTCGGAGGTTAGCTATTGATGACGGAACAGAATCTATGTCACCGCTCAGTGACAAATACCTTAGATGAACTAAAAGTTCAACTTTTCTGGGAAAAGAATGCCCCATATTGATGCATTCTAGATCCAACACTTTAAGAAGGTTAAAGTTGCTAGAAATGAATGAGACATCATAGGGACATCTTGGATACATATCACTGGTGGCAAAAAACAATAAAGAACGGACACAAGGCCCTGATGGCTTTAATGCAATGAAATGCTTTCTCTTGGAACAAATAGACAGCCGATATTTCTCATAGATTATGGAGTTCAAAGGGTAAGAACCCACATCAACACCATAATCTAATCCACAAGAAGAAGCAAAGATTTCCTCATACCTATTATTCAACTGCAAAAAGTTTTCCTCCTCAGATCTTGCTAAGCAAAAATCACGGAATATATTGTGGACATTGCATGCTTTAACCCCATTACCTTTGGATCTTCTTCTCACAACCATTACCAAACTTCTATCAATAAGGTCCATCAAGTAACCCTCTGCAACATCTTCTAAACCCTCCCAGGATGTAGTTTGAATAAACCCTTCGGCTATCCATAACCATTTCAGTTTTCGTACAGGAATTTCTTTATCTTGAGCAAATGCTCCAAGATAGAGGAAGCATGGCTTCAAATAGTCAGGTAAGTGATTGTAGCTCAATCCCAAAATGTCCATGCACCTTGTTTGTGGGTCACCAGCTATGAGTGAGTTTAAATTGTCTGCGACTTGCTTCCACCAATCTTCTTCTTTGTTAGTTCTGCGTAGGAGACCTGCTATTGCCATCAAAGCCAAGGGTAGCCCCTTACAATCTTTTGCAATTTGTTTCCCAACTTTCAACAGTTTCTCAGGGAAATCATCTGTATGAAATACCTTCTTTTGTAGCAATGTCCAACTTTCATCATCAGTGAGTAGACGTAGAGGGTGATAACTTCCATGAGCATTCAAAGCCACGTCATGTAGGCGACTTGTGATCAGTATCCTGCTCCCATTTTCATCATTTGGAAATGATCTTTCTAAATCATTCCACACTTCAATTCCCCACATATCATCCATAACTATAAGGTATCTTTGTCCTTTTAGGCATTGATACAACTCCAGTTCTAGATCTTCCTCACTCATTTCTAGGAAATTGTCAACATTCCCTAAATTGATGTCACTCAAAATGTCAATCAACAGTTTTCTTTTCTCATACACCTGAGAAATTGAACACCATGCCCGTGAGTGAAAGTGATAGATAATTGAAGGTTCAGTGTATAACTTTCTGGCCAGAGTTGTTTTGCCAATTCCTGGCATGCCAATGATTGAGACAACATCTCTCCGCAGCGATCCTCTTTTGAGTCTATCCACTACCAATTCAACTTGATCAGGAAGATCCAGCACGAGTTCATCATTTCTCGGGGGACTTGGTGACATTTTTATGTTCCTCAGAGCTCGGGACACATTATGAATGCGCACGTCACATGCTTCCTTCTCAAAGATTTTGGACAACTGAATTTTGATGAGTTTGATCTGTTCTATGAGATTGGAAAGCCATATGACATGATACCATAGCACACAATCTTTAATCATAAACGTATTAATCAGATACTCCGACTCATACGCCGCATTCATGATGTGCAATCCAAGGTCTTTCAGTTCCAATTGCTCATTGAATCTCCCAACAATTTCCTTGAAGAAATATCTAAGGATCCGTATTTCATTATAGAGAAATCTAACATGATGTTTAACAAAAGATACAGCAGATTCACCATTCTGGTTCTGGCTTGTATCTAAACAAAACATATCAGAAGTCATGAGATCCTTAAGATTTTCTAAAAGGAAATCAAGAAAGCCCAACCCATTAGTCTTAGGGAAGTTAGCCCGAAATGAGCTTCGAACTTGTTCATAAATTTCTGAGATTTCTACTTTAACAGGCATAACATCTTTCAATAAAACAGGAAGTAAAAAGGTCATCTTACTGACCAGTTCTTCAGTAATTTCGCTGGCATGAAATGAGCAATAAAAGGATGCTGCTTCCCTGGCTACCGAATAGGCACGTGGTAAGATTTGTTTCCCATTCTCCTCTAACGGGCCCATCAGAAACGTCCTGAGGAATATCAAGGCATTATGCAAGGTCTCAATTTGATCTTTCAGATGTATTATCAAACTGGAATTGGTTTCTAGTAGCTCCATACAAAATGTTCCTAGCTTGAAAAGTTTAATCTTCTCTAGCAAGTTGAAAATGGCATCCTTGAACCTCTCTTCGGTAACTTCTTTGGGATGAAATGAGATACAAAGAGAGGTTGCTTCCCTAGCCATAGCTTCAATCTGCATCCACAGAAGTTCACGGCTTTCTTTTACCCCCAATTTTTCAAGTAATGTTCCAAGGAATGCCACACTCTCGTGAAGGGAATCAATTTGATCTTTCACAAGCAAACGGGCTTCTTGGTTTAGCTGCTTCAGGAGCAGTATCTCTACCTTGATAAGTTCCATCTTTTCAAGTAATTTGAAATGTGCAAGATATGTTCCCATAGTCACATTCTCCTTAAATGAGCTACTGATAGACTCAACCTCCATAGCAACTTTTGTTAGATCAGTCAAGACAGGTTCCAGATGATCCTCATTCAAATCTGGTGCATTAATAAGAAATGTTATCAGGTATTTCAGCTGCAGCCGGAGGGTCTTAAAGCCATCATTTTCAATTGCTGGAACCAGAATATCGAGAAAATAATTAGTCATCTTTCCAGAAGTTACCCGGGCTGTGGAAATAAGATTTTCCCACCGGATATGTGGCTTAGAAGCCGCAAGGACCGTGAGATACATTTTTATAACCTCTGGAGCATTTGGCTTTAACTTCTTCTGCACATCATGAATCATAACGATCATTTCTTGAGATGCATTTTCATCCATTTCATCAACCCAGCACAAATAAGAAAGATGTGCTACACGAAGAAATGCAGATCCAAGATGAGTCAGTAGATCTTTGGTTGCGTGATGATCAGGGCACTTACTCGCGACATACTTTACAAATAATCCGATGGACCTTATATTCCTTCCGAGAGCATTCAGCGGCTCTTTCAGAAGCAAACTGTCTTTGGCACTGGCGATATCTTGCAAATTTTCTCGGACAGAGTCACAAACCTTATCCCAAAGATCACAAGTACTCAAGGACGAGTTGAATTCATGGGAGTGCACATTCAAAATGTGTCGGTAAACTTCCTTTATTCTTGGCCTAAGAGCTTTAATCTTTGAAAATGCAGGCAGCAGAGAATCATCTATGAAGTCCGTTCGGTATAACAAGTATAAGTTCTTAGTAGCATGAGCATGGGCTGTTCTACTGAGTATACTATTGATTGTAGCATCAATATCGCGAAAAAGGAAGCAGTCGACATACTGAAGATCCATATATTTCAAATATAATATGTCCAAAAAAGTTCTTAGATTTTCTAATTCTATTATAAACCTATCAACTTGAACAGATACTATGCTACTTCTGGAGATGGACAACATTTTACATATAATCGATAAGTTTTGCAAGACTTGATCATCAACAGCAAGAATTCGACCCATATCTTCACAAAATTTCTCTTTTAGATTTCTTATGTTCAGAAATGATTTATTACAAGATTGGTCATTTCCATGAGAGTTGAAATTGCATCCGATAAAAACAAACCATCTTAATAAATCTTCATTTGTCCCGTAACCTAAGGTACGAAAATGGAAAGGTCAGAAACTACAGAAATCATCAATCAACTAGAAATCACATGAATAAATTTCCTAAAATAAGCTGATATTCTAAACCTGAATCAAACTGAGAAGCAAATCACTGGTGTCGTCTTCTTCATCCCTCCTTCCTTTGCCTGACACTGATTCTGATCTGAGGATTTCGCCGGCAAGTGATTATGGACAATTGCTGATACAAAGATTAAGGGATTGGGTTCATATAGAGCCTTATTAAAAGTGTCACGCTTAGTCCCCCCAACGCGACCAATGACCTGGCAACAGGCACACCACATCATTTACTATTGAATCTCTAGGGGTGTCAATCCAAATGTATGTGGTGAGTTTAGCGTAGATTCCACGCTCATTCACATAAAAATTTAAAAGCTCACGCTCACGCTCAGCCCGTAAAAGCTCATAAACCTTGAGCTCACGCTCAGCTCACATTTTAACACGAGCTATTAGCGAAGAAAACGAAAATCCTGTCTCAAGCATAATACAATGAGCCTTAAAACTAAATTTGGACAAGAATACACAAAAAGAAGCAAAAGTTTCAGAATTGTTTGATATGCTAATAAAAGGAGTCTTATATAAAAAAAACAAAAAACAAAAAACAAGAGAATCCATGCACTTAAAATTTTAACAAATGATAAATTTACAAATTTCAAAAGATTGATTTAATTCCATTGTCGGTGGCAATTCCAATTTTGACAATCCCATTGAATTCTTCTACACCATCTAACTTTTTGTTGTGATTCATCCCAATGTATTTTTGTCATAGTGTTTTCCCATGCTGTCTTTTCCTATTTTCTCTCTTCCTTTAACTTTTGTACCTGTCTCTCTCCTGTTGTAAGACTCATTCTTTAATATAATCTCATTTCTACCCAAAAAAAAAGATTATTGAGTTAATCCACACATTATAATTATAATTATAATATGTATATAAGTATTTTTTAAATTAGTATTATTATTATTATATATATATATATATAATATTTTAATTATATTAATCTTATTCGGGTTCGAAAGCTTTTTTTCTGGCTGAGTGGGTCAGTCTCACGCTCAGCTCACATAAGAGCGAGCTTGAATATTAAGCTCACGCTCACATTTTTTCGAGCTATGTGAGCCGGGTTCGGGCCGGCCCGAACCCGTTGACACCCCTACGAATCTCATTATGTCAAAATAAATATACTAAAGTTATACTATCTTTATCCCAAATTATTTTCAACATTTCACTTTTTAAAAGCATTTCAAATTGTTTGTCATTTTTAAGAAATTAATGCATTTTTATTGTTAATTTTTTAATTATACCCCTAATTTATTAATCAACTAACCATTAATAATAAATTTTAGTAGTTAATTATGGGCAATTTAAACTTTTTTTTTTGATAATTAACGTCTCCTAATGATTGTTTAAAACTGTGTAAAAAAGTAAAATATTACAAATAATTTGGGACGGAGATAATAGTTACTCCCTCCGTCCCAAATTATCTGTCAACTTTGTATTTTGCAGGGGATTAAAGTTTCATCAAATTTCATAGTGGGAAAATGATAAAATGTCAAAATGACCATATTTAATTTTACTCATAATTTAATTCTACCTTCTTTTATCTCTCTAGTATTCTATCTAATATTTAATATAAGGGTAAGATTGGAAAAACCATCATTTATGAGCTCTTTATCTAGAAAGTTGACAATAATTTAGGACATATTAAAATGGAAATGTGAACAAATAATTTGGAGCGGAGTGAGTAATACTTATGCGGATGAGGTTTCACACAAAAAAAAATGTAAATATAGTGTGCACAAAGGGCTACATTTCAACCCTTTGGGTAGAATTTAAACCTTCGCATTGTAGTTGTTGTCTCTGACTAATTTATCCTCTCTTTTTTTGGTAATTCTCTGACTAATCTATCACTAAACCATGCCGGGGACCAATATTATTTCTGGGTTATATGATGAACATGATGCCATCACCGCATATCAACAAGCTGCAAGTAAATCTACTTTAAAATAAATTATGCATAAAAAATTTGAGAGTAGACGATAATGAACTCGAGATGCATTCTTTTACGTTGAAAATATAAAGTCGACTATACTAACTTTTCTTGATCACTTCAATGAATTAAAAGTAAGGTCAGATACCCTTGTTTTGGACTATGCAGATAAAATTCGATAGCATAATTGCATAAATAGATTGCAATATTAACAAGTTGCAGATATCATTAACAAGTTTTTTTCCCCCTAAGTAAATGTCATTAACAAGGTTAATCTGCTCTAATGATAGGAAATGACTCCCATCATCCTCAAAGTATTTACCAGGTCACGATAAAATTCTTCATATTTTTTTTTATTTCATGGTAGGTTTCAAAACAAATTTCACATCTGTTAAGTCGTCATCACCACTATTGTCCACAGCGGTTTCCGGCCAATAGTAGTTATTTTCCGACTAATTTTGACCAGAAACCACCGCGGACAATGAAGGTGGCACTACTTAACCGTCGCGAAATTTGTTCTAGGACCTACTGTTAGAATTTACTTCTGGTTTTATTGAAAATTGCTACTGATTTATCCTTATATCAGAATATAATAAATAAAATCAGTAGAGAAAATGAAGACTGAATAACCCAAAATCAATACACTGTTACTGCTACTGTTTATTAATTTTTCCCAGAAAAAATAAACAAAACAGTTCAAAAAATTGGAAAAATCTGATCGGTGGCATTTTCTCAGTTGAACGGTTCGTCACAGTTTTGAATACTTGTTAAATTGTAATGCTATTCGATTATCCATCTAGTTTTGAATATCTATTCATTCACTTTTGATTAACTCATTTTTGTTGGACTCTACTTTTGATTTAACTGAAATAATTATTACTGATTTTAACAGAATAACATAAATAAAATCAGTACTGAAAATTGAAGACTGAAATACCCAAAAAACAGTAAACTGCTACTGCTTATAAAATTTCTGAACAGAAAATAAATAAAAACAGTACTTGGGAAAAGAAATCCTGAACAAAGATTTATCCACTGTTATTAAAATTTGTGAACAGAAAAGTAAATTCTAAAAAATATATATGCACTGGTTTACTACTTATTACTGAAGATTAATACAGAAAACAACAAAAATAAAACTCAGAACCTCAACCGGTTTGGATTAAAATCATGGACGAGACAGCAGTATTCCGCTTCCCCTTAAGTTCAATTTGTCTTGCCTTTATCAGCTTCAGACCTACTAGAACAATGAACTCCCAAGGTACAACGCCCAACCAAACTGTTTCCACGAAGCAGAAGAAACAGTAACTCGAATTCACTAATAGAAGAACATTCAAAAGTGAGCGGTGTAACATATAAATATATTGGTTCAAATATATCCTCAAGACACATTAATTACTCTTTAATCCTTTGAGAAAAACAATTTCTCCAATAATTTTTTAATATGTTTCAAACTGATGTCATCCATTGACTCGAAAAGATCTTAATTCGACGAGTGGTAATGCATTTTGCACGGAAAAGTGGGTATCACAACCTTGATTTTTCTGAGAACAAAGTTGAGGGACTGATAGGAAAAAAAGAACAACGGTTGTTGTTATAAACTTTATCAATGAAAGGAAACTTCTAATGAAAATTGACTCTTTTATGACAAAAATAAAAATAAAAGAAAAGAAAGATATCCTCCATTAATCCTTCAATATGGAAAAATGACAGAAGGGCAAGAATTAATTGATATTTGGATGATGAATGAGTACAGGTATATAAAGTTTTGGACTCGAAACTGTGTTTTGATAAGCTGTATTCCACGGCTAGATCATATGCATGTACCAGCAACTGTTATTTGTGCCCTAGGACCATTAGTATATGTTGTACGTTTTATATATTTTGAGCATGTCATTTGAATAATTAATTTTGCTTTTGAACATCAAATATGTGATTTGATAGTAAAACTCATTAAATTATGCAATTACTGTTCTGATTGTCCCTAGTTTTATGTAATGTTTTTTACAATGAAATAAAACTAGTATGATGTTTGTTTGATGATTATGTTTTACTAATCATGTGTAATGGATACAAATCATATCATAGATGCAATGTATTGGGATATATTGTATCGGACGTGGTCCGTTAGAGAAATAATACTTCATGGTCTTTAGTCTTAAGTATTACTTCCTCAATACTATTTGGAATCCTTAGACCTTATGTTTTCATCGTTTCCAGTATGAATAGAGCTACGTTTTGACTCAGTCGACCGTTACTTTTAATCGAGTAATTAATACGACTGATGATCGGATGTAGTATCCTATCATGGCTTGAATGTGAGAGGCAAAGTAAGGGAATTGTCTCTCTCTTATTAGAGAGAGATATCCATGAGCCCCTCGATAGGGAAGACTGTTTAAATGCATGGCCATGCTCAAATGTATTTAATAAAGTGGTTATTAAATATTATTTGTTGGAACAGTCTACCCGGAAGATGGAGAATAAATACAATTAAGCTTTATAAAGGTGAAAACTACCATGCCTTATGCTTAATTTGGATATCGCGAGATAAAGGGATTAAATAGTGGATTGATATTAGGTTCCACCATACACTCATTCGCTCTGGGTAGTCACAATGTCCTGCTAGGGACGCTTGTGATTTATGAACACATACTACTACTAAGTGTGTTTTCATTGCCATTGTGAGATGAGCCTACAAGGTCACACACATAGATGAGTTAACGAGCTTCATATCCAGATTCAATGAATCTAGAATGTGTCTAGGTTTATTGTATTTGACATTTATTTTTCTGAGAATAATAAAATGTTATTATTCGAATTAGAGATTAAGGAGAGGCATTTTCGGTATTTGGTTCACTACAAGAAAACAGTTAAATAGCGACCCGAATTTTTTGTCACAAATTTAACGATGGAATACCGACCGAATAGAAACCGATAACAAGTCGGTCGTTCTTACGTTGCCCATCCGTCGGCCACTTGGGTCCCGTTGACCAAATTGAAACGACGTTGTTTTGTTGACTCTTAACGCCCGTATACCGACGGATATTAACGACCGTTTACAGACGAAATATATTACGACCGAATACCGACTAAAAATAACGACCGAATGCCGACGGAAAACATAACGGTGTTTATTTATATAGTAATAAATGAGGGACACAAAACGACGTCATTTAGTTTATTTTAACGACCTATTACATACGGAATTGAACGACCTCTTTCCGACCGATATTATAACGACGGAATGTATGACCGAAACAATGGCGGTATATATTTATATATTAATAAATGAGGGGCAGAAAACGACGTCGTTTATTTTATTTGAACAACCGACTACCGACGGATTATAACGACCGATTACCGACCGAAATTATAACGACTGAATAACGACGGAATATATGACGGAAGACGTACTTAGGTAGTGAAACGATGTCGTTTCACTGTGGGTTTCTTCCAAAAAAAAAATATCAGTGAAAATTCCTCAAACCCTCGTCGCCATTCCCTCCTTCTCCCTTCCCGACGAACCAGCCACCATCCCTTCTCCCTTTCCGACGAACCCGCCACCATCAACTCCCTTCTCTCTTTCCGACGAACCCCCCACCATCGGTTTCCTTCTCCCTTTCCGACATCCCCTCCACTATCACCTTCCTTCCCCTTCGATCCACTCCCGATTTCTTAGAGACCCTCCGGCCACCGTCGGTCTCATCCACTCCTCCGGCCGTTCACCACCACGGCGCCGCCACCTAATTGTTCCCAGTCCGCCTAATATCTCAGAGTAAGGAGCTTTTTGTTTTATTTAATTTTTTTTGCATTTTCAGCTTTTCTATCTATTTCTTAAATTTTTTTTTTTTTTTTTGCATTTTCTGTTCTAATTTCAGTTGTATTATGCAACTAAGTAATACATGTTCAATTTTTGCATTTTCTGTCCATTTTTTGAATTTGTTACATGAATTTGTGTCCATTTCCTGTTCAATTTGTTACATGAATTTGTATCGAAGCTCTTCAACTATTGTCGTTGTTTCTCTTATCATGTGTATTTTTATTTTGAAGTTGAGAGAATACTGGAGATTGCTTGTATAATCACAGATGGTAATTTGACCAAATCAATTGAGGTAATTTTTGCCTCATCTGCCACCTAAGTGGTTCCGTATAACTTTCTATAGCCATTTGATACTCACCTACTGAAACAAACATTTGTTTTTGAGGACGAATCATGATCTAGAATGAGTAATTGCATATTGCGATATAGATCAACTGCTCTAACATATGAAGCTTGTTGATGCTGCTTGCCCTTGTTTACTCTTGAATTCTTAGTTACTGTCTCTAGTAAATTTATTGCCAAGGAAACACCAATGATTTCTACCCCCAATATAGATAGTATTACAGTCTGATTTCCGATTATCTTATGATCAGTTAAAATTCCTTAGAAAAAAGACTTGTTGTTATGTTTTGGAAAACGAAAATTTGTGATGATAATGAATGAAAGTTAATGGTTTTACGCTGGAAAACAGAGTCATGTCTCGAAATCCCATGCCCAATTTGCTATTTAAAATGAGTAGGTATATCATCATTCAAGGTCGTATTAATTTGCTAGGTTATTTTGGAAGAGTTTATATGCGACTAGATTTCATCTATGCATCAAAAGTTCCTTAAGGACATCTGAAAGAAATGAAAACAGTCAGTTGCCTTATTCTCTTGGCTGCATGTGGTAACCAAAGTATAAACTTCTGGAGATGCACTTGTGCTTTCATCATTAATTGTTGTAGCACATGTTTGTGGTTTTTCAGACACAATATCCACTGGAGGAATTAAATTCCAGTTTGTAATGTGTAGGGTCCTGATTTGGTCATTCATCAGACAAAGGAATGTATGGATAAAATGTTCGTTAACTTTTATAACTTTTATATGTTTCTAGTGCAAAGTAGTCTATCAGTACCATCAATATGAAGCTTCAATTTATTGGTAGATTGCTGGCGATATGTAAATGCGGTTTCTTTTTAGCATCTTGTAATTTGATACTTCTTAATCCGCATAATATTTATTTCGAAATGCCTCCCAAAGAGACCTATCGTATCTCGCTTACCATTTAGTCGAGACCCCAGGCGTGCTACTCGACCCCCTACCTCCCAGGCCCGGGAGTTCGGCGTCACAGTCTGCCGATGTACCTGTGACCGGTATGACACCTCCTTCACATTCTTCCGATGTACACGTGTCTCGGGATTCGTCCGCGGCAAGACCGTCCCCCGAGTCTCCGCCTGTAGGAGGCTCGACGACCCCCGGTCTGCTTTGTCCCCGAGATCATCGGTGGAGCACGACTTGCACGAGATACTCGGATTCTCCTGCAGCCAACTTATGGTATGTAAGTAAATTTCAAACTCATCTTATTTATAAATCAAGTTAATTATATTTTTTTATCATTATAATCTGCAATTAAATTTTGTCGTGTCTATTATAGTTTTACTTTGAGCTCTAGCTGCGCCTCCGCCATTACTGATATATTCCAAGGGCGTTTCAAGGGAGCATATAACACCTTAAAAGATGTACCTATGGAAGAAGAAAATATGTGGTGGGAGGAGTTCACGGTAAGTGTATTTGAAACTTAATGATTTTACAAGACTATTGTGTTTAATTATCTAACACATTTTTTCAAAAAACAAAAACGTTATCGGTGGGCTCCTGAGTATCAGGACAGCGTCAAGAGAGGTTGGCGCATGTTACTTCAGAGGAGACTCAGCGGTGTCATGAGCGACCATCGGAAAAAGAATAAGAAGCCTAAATGGGTTTTGGGACTGCGATTGGAACACACTTCAACAATATTGGGCGACTCCGGAATTTAAAGCAAAGTCTAAATAGGCATCAATCAACCGGAAGGAGGGGCGGGGCGGCAAAGGCCCAATGAAGCATACAGGTGGTTCACTTAGCCATATTGAGCATCACCAGAGACTGGTAATTTTATAATTTTCAAAATTCATTAAAATTTTGTGACGTAGTTCTGTATTTATTGTTTTAATGATTGTTGTAAACGAGGAAAAGGAGGGGGGCATCCACTCCCGTTTCCCCGGGATAGCTATGATTGGTGTCATCAACACCATACTGAAGCTCGAAGATTGGGGATTTTGTTGATGGCGCTTCTAGAGAGCTATCTGTAAGTATTTCAATACTTATCCCCTTTTTTACATTAGTTAATTACTTTCATTTATCACGTAACCTTACATTTTATTTGACGAGGGAGTGTTCCATTACTGTCTATGACAAAGCCGCATGACCGAAGCTACTCAAAGCAGGGCGAGCCTCTTCCCGATTTGCCGACTCGGGTTGCGCTATCTGCTTTGAGGCAACGGGAGGGATAAAAAAGGGACGAGTTCAAGGACTCGGTTCCTTCTCCAATGTGGTTAAGGCAATGAGGGGAGGTAGCTTGTCGGTCTCTCATTCAGAAATGAAACAAAAAATGACAGAAATGAACGATGATTGGAAGAAGAAATTTGAAGATAAAGAAAGAGAAAATGCGCGGAGGGAAAGAAGAGAGCTAGAGCATTAGCTAGTACCTTATTTGATATTCTTTCAAATAGAGACGCTATATTAAGTCCCTCTGAGCTAGAAGCTAGATTGACCAATTTAGAGTACGATTATGTAGATTCAGATTATGACGATGATCCCTTAGCCGTAAATGATATATTAGGACATCAATAGATTGTGTTGTTTATTGGGTATATTATTCACCCTTTGTATGCTTGTTTTTGCATTTTTAATATTGCATACTTGTATTTGCATTATCAATATTGAATGTTGGGTAGTATTTATGTTATATTTGAGCCTGTTTTCTGTTGAATTTATTTTATACCTGTTTTCTGTTGAATGGTGGCAGAGTGTAGAGCCTGTTTTCAGCTTTCTGTTCATGAATTACAGGATTTTTAACTACCGAATAGCGACGGACACGTGACCAACTTAGGGTATAGGGTTAGGGTTTAGTGACCGAATGCTGACCGAATAATCCGTCGCCCAAATTACATGGGGCGACCGAAGGGCGACGGAAACTGGACAATCGGTCGCTATGTTTTCCCGGTTCCGGTTTTTTCAAAACAGCTATTTTTGTAAGGATATATAAAACATTTTTGTCTATTTTAGTTACTATTACTAATATATATATATATATATATATATATATATATATATATATATATATATATATATATATATATATATATATATATATTAACTTGAATATTCGTACTCGCATTCTGAACGTTGTCGGTTTTCCAGTTTGTAATTTTTTAAATGTTTTCCGTCGCTCATATTACATGGGGCGACGGATAATATTGGACAATCGGTCGCCATTCGGTCGCTATATTTTCCCGGTTCCGATTTTTTCAAAACAGCTATCTATTTTAGTTACTATTACTAATATTATGTATATATATGAACATGAATATTCATACTAGTAAAACTTATACGTATATAGATTCGAAGAAGAAGAAATCAAACAATACATTTGTGTGCATATGTACGTGAATCAGGAAGTCATGGAGTTAAAATTGTAATCATTGATTAGAAATATACAAATAACTACTAAAATGCTCACATTACTTCGTACTCACATTCTGAACGTTGTCGGTTTTCCAGTTTGTAATTTTTTAAATGTTTTCCGTCGCCCATATTACATGGGGCGACGGATAATGGACAATTGGTCGCTATGTTTTCCCGGTTTCGATTTTTTCAAAACAGCTGTTTTTGTAAGGATATATACAAACATTTTTGTCTATTTTAGTTACTATTACTAATATTATGTGTGTATATATATATTAACTTGAATATTCGTACTCGCATTTTGAACGTTGTCGGTTTTCCAGTTTGTAATTTTTTAAATGTTTTCCGTCGCTAATCCGTCGCCCATATTACATGGGGCGACCGAAGGGCGACAGATACTGGACAATCGGTCGCCATTCGGTCGCTATGTTTTCCCGGTTTCGATTTTTTCAAAACAGCTGTTTTTGTAAGTATATATACAAACACAGCTATCTATTTTAGTTACTATTACTAATATTATATTGGGCGACCGAATGGCGACGGATGCTGGACAATCGGTCGCTATTCGGTTGGTATATTTCCCTGTAGAACAACGTGTACTTTTATTAGGCGACCGACCACCAGTCGGTAATCGGTCGCTATTATTCAACATGAAACGACGTAGTCCCGTTTTTAAATTGCTTTAAAACAGAAGACTCCCTCCACAAAAACCCAGTTCTCCCCTGCGAAACCCTCCTGCCTCAACCTCCCCTCCACCGCCTCCACCTCCGGCAGCCATTCACCGCCGCTCTGAATCTGGTGCTCCACCACCACTGTGAAGTCTACCATTTAGGTTTATTTTATTATCCATTTCTTCTTCTTTTTTTTTTTCGAAATTAAGGATTGAATTTGATTATGTCCATAAATGATTACGAAAATATGCGTATAATAAACTTGATTTATGATGGACCAAGGTTTATTTACTTGGAAATGAAATGTTGAGATTTGATTTTTTTTTTGTGTATTTGTACTTTGTTGGTGTTTTTTTTTTTACACTTTAACCTTCTTTATCATTGTTGGTATTTGTACTTTGTTGGTGTTACATTATTCTTTATTATTGTAACTTTTCATTGTAATAACATGGTGCTAGAATGTATTTGTACTTTGGATTATGCATTTAATAATGAATACTTGATATGTGCAGATATTGTGTTTATAATGGAGGACCGTAGTTGGATGTATCCATCTAATAATGGTGGACCCCATCATAGTCCAGAATTTATAGCGGGAGTGAAACAATTTGTGGATTTTGCTATTAGTATGTCTCATAATGTACAAAATGATGGGATTAGGTGTCCTTGTGCTTGTTGCAAAAATAAGGATTTTCATATACCTTATATGGTCAAGTATCTTCTTGTTATGAACGTATTTGTGTCTAACTATTTTAATTGGACATGTCACGGTGAGGCATTCTTTCCAATGCCTCAATTTTCGTTTATACATGAAACCTCTCATGATATGGATAATTCGGTAAGATATACAACACACAACAACTATCGAGAGATGGTTTTTGATGCTGCCGGACCAAGTTTTAATGAGTCGGAAAATAGGGACGTAGAAGAACATCCCAATCCAGAGGCACAAAAATTCTATGACATGTTGAAGAGCTGTTGATAGCCCCCCCTGTACAAAGGTTGTACAAACCATTCACGACTATCAATGATTGCTAGAATGTTGAGTATTAAGTCCGAAGAAAACTTATCCGAAAATACTATAGATAAATTTGCATGATTGATGAAAGAGGCGCTTCCTCCTCAAAATAATGCTTTGGACGACTTTTACCAAATGAAGAAATTGGTTAAAGGCCTTGGATTACCGGTGCAAAAAATAGATGTTTGTTTTACGGTTGTATGTTGTACTGGAAAGATGATGTTGAACGTAGAGAATGTAAGTTTTGTGGCCATGCTAGGTATATTAGGAAAAAGAAATCAAAAAATACACGACAAAAAGAGATTGCTTGCAAAAAGATGTATTATTTTCCAATTACTCCGAGATTGCAAAGATTGTATGCATCTGATAAAACCGCAAAACACATGACATGGCACTCAGACAGTGAGAGGGAAGAGGGAATAATGAATCACCCACGGGATGGGAAGCTTGGCAACATTTTGATAGAACACGCAGCGATTTTGCAGTGGAACCTCGGAATGTAAGGCTTGGGTTATGTACAGATGGATTTGCACCTTTTGGCATGTCAGGGAAGCAATATTCTTCTTGGCCAGTTATTCTAACACCTTATAATCTGCCCCCTTGGATGTGCATGAAGAACAATGTAATGTTCTTAACTATCATTGTACCTGGACCCCAAAATCCAAAACACAAGATTGATGTGTACTTGCAACCTCTCATCGATGAATTGAATCAGTTGTGGGGTGAAGGTGCGGAAACGTATGACATTTCCAAAAGGCAAAATTTTAACCTAAGGGTTTCATTACTTTGGACAATTAGTGATTTCCCAGCATATGGAATGAGTGGATGGAGTACATCTGAAATTCACGCTTGTCCATATTGTATGGAGGAAACTCAGCGTTCCATTTGCATCTTTGGCGGTAAACAATCGTGGTTCGATTGCCACGGATGCTTCTTGTCACCTAATCATCCCTTTAGAAGAGATGCGAAAGGGATATCGAAAGGATCGGCGACGGAGAGAAGCGGACCCGCCATCTCGCCTTACTGGGTGATGAAATATGGTTTAGAGTTAGAGATTATTAAAAAATTACCCGATACTGATGAAGAGATTGGTAAAGAGCAAGGCGGGGGACGAGATCACGATTAGGCCAAACGTAGCATATTTTGGGACTTACCTTATTAGCGGACACTTCTTCTAAGACACAACATTGATGTCATGCATAATGAAAAAAAATGTGTTTGATAACGTCTTTAACACCGTGTTGGGACGTGAAGGGTAAAACAAAGGACAATGTTAAGGCTAGAGCGGATGTTGAAAAGTATTGCAGTCGGCCGGAATTGAATATTAAACACGATGACCGAGGTAAAGCAACAAAACCGAAGGCATGTTTCACTCTTACCAAGGCACAAAAAGAGATAGTTTTGCAGTGGGTTAAAGAATTACGGCTCCCAGATGGATATGCATCGAATTTGGCGCGATGTGTTGATATGAAAGAGTTGAAAATGTCTGGAATGAAGAGTCACGATTCTCATGTATTCATGGAGAGACTTATCCCCATAGCACTTAGAGAAGTACTATCGACAAGTGTTTGGGGGCCCTTGGCTGAACTTAGTCTGTTCTATAGAGATTTGTGTTCCCCAAAATTGAGTGTGGCGCATATGCAAGAATTGGAGGACACTATCGCTATTTTATTGTGCAAGTTAGAGAGAATATTTCCTCCAAGATTTTTTGATGTGATGGAACACTTGCCGGTTCACCTTCCATACGAAGCCAAGGTTGGTGGCCCAGTACAGTTTAGATGGATGTACCCGTTCGAGAGGTAACAACCAATGTCTTTATGTTATCAACTCCATTTTTACTTTTCATGCACATATTTACAATGTGATTAACTACTTATACTTTAATTAGATACTTGCACCATCTAAAAAAGAAGATAAAAAACAAGGCTAGAGTTGAGGGGTCAATTTGCAATGCATACTTGGTCGAAGAAGCTGCTACATTCTTTAGCTATTATTTCGAACCCCACGTGAAAACGAAAGTTACAACCATTGGGCGAAATGATGGTGAAGACGAGACTAGTGGACCAGGTGTATTATCAATTTGCAACTTACCGGGAAGATCATTTGGAAAAAAAGAAAAGATTTTATTATCTGATAAAGATTATAAAACAGCCATGAATTATATCCTGATTAATTGTGAAGAGGTCGAACCATATATTCAGTAAGTAAACCCATCTATTTGTTTCATTTTTGTTATATAATTAAAATTAGCCGATTAACAATATTGTCATTTAATTTGTAACCCAGGAAATTTGTTAGTGAAGTACATGACCAAACTCCGCAGATAACGGAGGAAGAACTTCAAAGCCGGGTTTATAATGATTTTTCCAAATGGTTTGGAACTCATGTAAGTTGGTATTGTAAAGAAATGTATTTGTCTTAACAATGCCTAAACTAAACTAATTTAACTTTTGTTGTTCTCAACAGATACATAGCCTTCCGAAACATTCTGAAAGGTTGTTGAAAAATCTTTCATGGGGCCTGTCAAGGAGAGTGATGTCATACCCCGGTTACTTTATTAACGGTTATAGATTTCACACAAAATCCCACAGCAATGGAAAAGGAACGACAAACAGTGGGGTATGGGTTAAAGGAGATTATTACGGAGAGTTAAAGCAAGTCATTGAGGTTGAGCTTGCTGGAGTACCTTACCAAAAAATAATTATTTTCAAATGCGACTGGTTTGATTCTACTCCAAATCGAGGTTTGAGGGAGCATCCCCAATATAAACTTGTAGAAATACATAGGAAAAGAACATACCAGGGTTACGATCCATTTGTATTTGCTATACAATGTCAACAAGTCTACTACACACCTTATCCGGGTAGTAAGACAACATCTAGGGCTGATTGGTTGGCTGTTTGTCGTTCCAAAGCACGTCTAATTGACGTTCTTGGTGTTCCATTACCGTATCAGGAGGAAGTACGCGAGGAGGAGACCAGTCACATTGATCAAACTGTTATTGAAGTTGGTCAACTTGCACACCTGTCAGGGGAAATAGAAGTTGTGCTTGTGGCCGATACGAGCCGTGTAGTTGACGATGATGATGATGACGATTATGATGATGACGAAATTATGTCGGGTGATGACAATTCTGAAGAAGAGGATGAGTTTATGTCGGACGATGATTTAGAATGATTAATCTCTTTCTCGCTTCGTGGAATTTCATAAATTAATTGTCGTATTGTATAACTTTTTTAAAGTAATTTGATTCTTGAATTTTCATATTGATACTCATGCATTTCCAAGGATACATATAAATGACATCAAAGAGTTTATGAGAAGTGTTTTCTTTTATTGTGAATGTTGTAATATAATGAGAAGTGCACACTTTGATTGTGAGTTTTGATAATTCAAAGTGTCCACTTTAATTGTGAGTGTTGTAATGTAATGAGAAGTGCACACTTTGATTGTGAGTTTTGATAATTCAAAGTGTGCACTTTAATTGTGAGAGTTGTAATTCAAAGTGTGCACTTTGCTTGTGAGTATTGTAATGTAATGAGAAGTGCACACTTTGATTGTGAGTTTTGATAATTCAAAGTGTGCACTTTAATTGTGAGAGTTGTAATTCAAAGTGTGCACTTTGCTTGTGAGTATTGTAATGTAATGAGAAGTGCGCACTTTGATTGTGAGTGTTGTAATATAAATGAGAAGTGTAAACTTGGTTATGTAATGTTATTTTTGCTATTTAGGATCTTATTAATACTGTTTCTGGTTTGTATTCCTGTGTGTAATGCTGTTTTTTATAACAGGGATTTAATTGAATTTCAGATTTATTTTTTTTAAATAAAAACAATTTAGCGACGGAATAGCTACCGAACACCGAGTGCCGTCGGTATTCGGTCGTTATATAGGCCAAGTCATAAGTCAACAATGTTGACCACTCGGTCGGCATTTGGTCGGTAAATAGAGACATGAAGTGCCGTCGGTATTCGGTCGTTATATAGACCAAGTCATAAGTCAACAATGTTGACCACTCGGTCGGCATTCGGTCGGTAAATAGAGACATGAAGTGCCGTTGGTATTCGGTCGGTAAATTGGGACCGTAATTGTGGTCGCCATATTTGCGTCGGCATTCGGTCGTTATAGAGTCAAAGTCAAAAGTCAACAATGTTGACCATTCGGTAGGACTTCGGTCGGTAAATAGGGACCGTAACTTTGGTCGCTATAGTTGCGTCGGCAGTCGGTCGTTATAGAGTCAAAGTCAAAAGTCAACAATGTTGACCATTCGGTATGAATTCGGTCGGTAAATAGGGACCGTAATTTTGGTCGTCATAGTTGCGTCGGTATTCGGTCGTTATAGAGTCAAAGTCAAAAGTCAACAATGTTGACCATTCGGTAGGATTTCGGTCGGTAAATAGGGACCGAATATTTAGTCGCGATATTTTCCGTCGGTAGTGTTCTTTGCAACGAAAAATACACGACCGCGTTAGTCGGTCGTTAAATTGTGTGTAGCGACGGAAATGTCCGTCTCTGTAACACTGTTTTCTTGTAGTGGTTCTAGCTTGGATTACGTGAGAGTTATTATGCGATAAAGACTCCCACTACCAGAAGAGGTTGATAGGACGTGGGAGTTGGTTCTCGAAACAAGCTCTCACACCCTATATAATCCTCTTTGGCCGAAACACTAAGATAGACTTGTTTGAGCCGCAATAAACCCAAAAACTCATGAAATCAATTTTCTGGATTTTCTGCCTTTCTCTTCTCTCTAGATTCCCGAAACTCATAAACGAAGAGCTAGCATTCGCTGCTCGTTTCGTCACGTGGATACAGGTAGAGAGCAATTCCGCAAGGGAAGGCTATTGGTGGCAGTAGCACATATCCGAAAAATAGAATCTTTAGCCGAAAAACGTACGTAATTTTTCTCCGATTTTTTATTCCTATTGTATGAGCGGATCCTTCAGGGGAGGATTCATGGGTGTTTAGAACGAGTTTCTGCACATAGATCCCTTCAGTAACTTCATGGAGAAATGGAGAGTTATTACAACTGTCCATTACCACAGCTCAATTGTTTTCCTTAAATTTGGAAGAGCAAAAAGATAAAGTGATTAATGTTTCTGGATTTGAGGAGTTTGATAAGATGTTGGTCGTCTTAGCTATTTATGTCCCATTTTATTTGAGACTTAAGGATGTTCTTAAGGGAGATGAAACACTCAAGGGAAAATATCCAAAGATTCTTAACATCCAACATATATAAATTAACGGTAAAAATCGTTTTTCCCATTATGTGTCTCGTTCTCTATATCATCAATAAAAAATTGTCATGTGTTATTTTTTTTAATTTAATAACAATAATCTAAAAAAAATAGTGAAACCCAAAATGTGCATAAACGATTTGTTTCTCATCAATTTGTTAATTCTTCTGTAGTTTCTTTTGTTGGTGTGAATTAATTTCGCATGCTACTCTTGTTTTTTTAAAAACTTCTATCAATAAATAAGACATTTCTTTCATTTTGTTGTTCTTTTAATATCCATCCATCTTACATTATTTGGAAACAAGTGGTTAAAATGGATAGGTCACAGTGGCGAAGGTTGTTTTTCTTAGTATAGTGCTGATAAATCTCGACTACTGATTTTCAATCAAACGGTTAAAGATATTTATTTTCTCCTTGAAAATAGCTATTATTAAAAAAGAAATATAATTACTATTTCACTTTCAAGCTTAATCGTCAGATCAGATTGACCTGACAACAAATAATCAATCGCCATAGGTTGAGAAAAAAAAGAGAGTTAACCTTACTACTAAATTGGATATTCAGTGTCTTTTTTCAAAGAAATCTTCCATGGAGTCATACGTTTCTCTTTTGGTTATTCTCGAAAAACGAGCAATAATTCGTAGAGGAAATTGAAAAAGTAGATTTAGAAAGGTCTAACTTTGAGAAATATTTAAGTTAGAGAAAAAATTTGAAGAACTTAAAGAACAATTGTAGTTTACTGGCAATAGGGTACATAACTACTCAAGATATTCATTAATTGAGCTATGATGGTGAGAATGTCCAGTTAGATTCTAATAGCCATTTTTTTTCAGCACATCTAGAATGCAATCTTCGCCGTAAGATCGGTGGCATTTTCTCAATAAAGGATTCAAATCACAGTTTTGAATCCTTAGGCACCTAGTTTTGAATACTTGTTAAAATGTGATCATATCCGATTATTCACCTAGTTTTAAATATGTATTCACTCACTTTTGAATAAATTTGTTTTTAATACGTATTAACTGATGTCATCCATTGACTCGAAAAATCATAATATGACGACTAAAAATGCATTCTAAACATGCTGAGAAAAGTGTGTTTCACGACCTTGACTTTTCTGAGAACAAAGGTGGGGGTTGAAAGGGAAAAAAAGAACAATAATTGTTGTTATAGACTTTTATCAATGAAATAAAACTTCAATGAAAATTGAATTTCTTATGTTAAAAATAAAAATAAAAATAAAAATAAAAGTAGAGAGAGAGAGAGAGATCCTCCATTAATCCTTCAATTGGGAAAAAAAGACAGAAGGGTAATAATTAATTAGCATGTATCATATGTTTTGAATTTTAGAGGCAAACTAAAATTTGGACGGAATTAAGCACAAATTAACAGATTTAGTCATACAACATTTTACGACTTGTGATTTGGGTCATTTTTCTATTTTTTTTACATCCTACTTCATTTTACGATTTGAATGTTAAGTCTTTCTATCTAATTTTTTGTTAGACAATGGTTAGTTAAGAGGTAATTTAGGAAGATCAAATAACCTAATCCTCACCCATATTATTTAATGGTAAATTCATAGAATTAGCCACATAACATTTTACGACTGGTGGATTGAGTCAATTTTCCCACCCCCTTCACCTTTTCCATCTCCAACAACCCACCATTCACCTCTTCTATCTCTGGCAACCCACCGCCACCTCTAAGGTTCTAAAACCAGAGGAAAAAAAAGATTTTAGAAATTTCTTTAAAAGAAAACTCACATAACCTTTTTATTTTGGAAATGATTTTTTTTTTGTGATAGAAATTGCATGAGCAGAAAATTGCTTAAGAAATAAAGAATTTGGCATATGAAATTCCATTAACAAATTTTATTTAAAAGAAACTTTTCTTTCAAAATATGATAAATAAATAAAAAGAAACGTCTTGAAAAAAATGTCTCATCCTTAATTATTCTATGATGAAAACCCCGTGAATTCTTGAAAGTTGGGAAATAACATTGATGCAGAACCACCTTCTTTACCATGTACATGCTTAACGGCCAAGAACTCATCAACAAACCCTTAACATATTTTGCAGACAATGGATGAAAATTGAAACCCCAATTTGAAACAAAATCTTTAACCAAAACTCACTTTTCATCTTCATTCATTTTCCTTCATTTCTTTTTCAACTCCTCAGTTTTCAACTCCTCATGAAGTGGCTAGTTGTCGGAGATGAAAGAGGTGAAGGGTGGTGGTAGTGGTGGGTTGCCAGAGATGGAAGGGGTGAAAATGAAGTGGAAAAATGACTCAACCTACTAGTCGTAAATTGTTTTGGTACTAATTTTATTAATTTGATTATTTGACATTCCTAAATTACCATTTGTCAAACTATTGACTAAATAAAATTAGACAGAAATACTTAACATACAAATCGTAAAATGAAGTATGATGAAAAAAGAAGGAAAAAAAAGAAAGAAAAATAACATGAGTCACAAGTCGTAAAATGTTGTATGACTAAATCTGTGAATTTGCCTAAATTAAGAGTTACACTGTGGTGTGACCCTAGTATTAAAGGGTTGGGAATGGCCTTAAAATGGCCAAGCTTTTGCATAATGGGACAAGCCCAGCAGTTAAAAAAATTTGGACATAACATTTTTAGCCAAGACGGATTTGTGAAATCCGTCCTGGTCCAAAACAGATTCCACAAATCCGCCATGGACTGACGTTGACCACATTTAACACATAAATATTGAGTTGATTTTGAATATCACAAAAATACACAATATCACAATATTCCAAAAAAATCACATTATTATAATATTATAAAAATCCAAATATAGACACTATAAATAACTAATCAAAAAATCCAAAAATAAATTCAAAATATTTTAATTTGAAGTAATACCTTCAATGGAGAGGATAGAAGGAGGACCGAGTGTGGGGGTGATCGGTGACTAAAGATGGCATTGGGGCATATCAGGGCGGGTATCTTAATAAACAACCCCACCCGCGCAGGTTACCCATTGCCCTGCCCTGCCCCGTGACCCGCCACAGATCAAGAAATCGCTCCTTGCACCATGCCTTGCGCGGGGCAGATTTGACCCGCCTCGCCCTACTTTTTATTTAAAAAAATTAATATTATTATAGAGATAGGGCTTCCAACAAGTACAATTAGGACATTTTATCCCAAATCAATGCTCAAACAAGTACAATTAGTATATTAAAGAGAAACTTAAATATAATTAGGTCTAATAATAATATTATTATAATAGTATAATATGGATGGAGCAGAATGGGGCGGGGCGGGTCCCACACGAAATCCAGCCCGATCTGCCCGTTCGCGGGGCGGGTCTGTCCCAAAAGGCATTGGGTCAAGGCGGATCAACGGGACACATGTCAAATTTTCATCCCTACCGGTGACTGGCGGATGGTGGTTGACGGCGGTGGGGGTGACCGGATGTGAGGTGGCAGTAGTGGTGGTGGGGGGAGGGGGTTTAGGGATGGTTTTCTTTCTTTCTTTATTTTGTTCGAACTACAGAGAGAGGAGAAAAGGGTCGTGACTGCAAATTTAGGGCAAGGAAATGACGGATTTGTGAAATCCGTCCTGGTACAAGACGAATTTCACAAATCCGTCTTGGCTAAAAATGTTATGTCCAAAAATATCGCGGCAGGCTTGGCCCATTATGCAAAAGCTTGGCCATTCTAAGGTCATTCCATTTTTAAAACTATACCTTTATATTAGTTTACACAAGGAAACTTCTGTTTCTTTTTTTCTTTTATTTGGCTCATACTTAGACAAGGAATTCATTGTATTTATATTGTACACCAATGTAGAAGAAACAAAGCTTCCCCAGTTTTAGCATTTCCTTAAAATGAATATTTGAAATGGGAATAATCTATCAGAAATATTTAGCCAGACTTAAATAAATAAATAAATAAAAATTATCCAAGCGTCTGTCATATCAAATAAGGAAATGTCTTTCATTTCTATAAATTCTTATCTTTGTGGACTTCAAATAGAAATATATTACCCTCAATTCCATAATACAAGCCGCTTAGGACATATAAAGAAAATTAAGGAAGCAAAAAATAAGGTACTTTACTAGTCAAATTATCATTATTTTTTTTCTTAAATACGAATTGTATACCACTAATTCTATTTAAGAGAGTAATATTGATATTTTGATTAATAAACTGCATTTTTTTTTCTTTCTTAGTTTTCATTACATGTCATAGCCGACTCATATTATGGAACGAAGATAGTAATATTTTACAATCCAAAAGGAAAATTAAGTGTAGGATCTTATGTACAAATTCATAATAGAATTGGAAGCATTAAAAGTTTACCTATATAGAATACTTTTTGCATCTTTAGAGAGAAAGGAATATATAGATGCCCAATGCATCTATTGATGGGATTAGACCCAAGAAATCAGGTTTGGCTCAGTCAAGGCAATGTCTGGTCCACTAAAAAACACACGGAGTTCAAGAACGAAGCCCAAGAGTGAAGCTGTTACCTAAGTCTGTGATGCCCATAACTTTTTTTGGCTTATGTTTGCATGTCTTATAGTTAATGTTGTGTGATATATTTATAATTACGATTAATTTGTTGTACGTTAGTTATATAAGTGTGTAAGGGGAATATTTGACGTTTTAGAAGTTTGAGGCTTTACTGGAGTTGATGGAATATTTTATTAAGGAGTTTAGAGGGTTATTAGGGGGAGGTTTTTAATGAAAAAACAAAGAAGGAAGTTAGAAAAAAATAAAGAGAAGGAAGAAAGAAAATAGAGAAAAGAAGAGAAAAAGAAGACAGAGTGTTGAAGGTAGTTAGTAAAGTTGAAGTAGTAAACGTATTTGATCGATTCCATTCTTGTTTCTATAGTTAAAAGACGTGTAGGGCTACAATTTTGACGGTGGAGATCAGATTTCAAATGTCTGCTTTAGAGTAATCTTCTTTAGAACTACGTTCTGTGGTTCTGAAATTTCTGGGTTGTCCTTCATTTGCAGTAAGTTTGAAATCCTTTGCAGACATAGTAAACGTTCTTTGATCATTCCAAACTTTAACCATAGTTAGAAGACTTATTAGATTAGATTCTAACCGATGGAGATTTTATTCTAGCGATTATATTAAGTAATGTCAACTTCAGAATGTAAGGTTGTGACATTCGGGGGGAAAATAGAGAGTTGTGAGCGTTTTATATAATTGGAGTAGTAAACGAATTCAATTTTTTTATGTTCTTTCGTGTATTTCGAAGATATTTGAAAGGGCTACGGTTGGGCGCTGATGGGTCTGTATTTCAAGTTTCCAGTAGACGGAAATTTGCATTTGAAGTTTGACTTGTATTTAGTTGATTATAATTTCAGGTAAGGATCTTTACCCTTGTCTTTTCGGTATTAAAACTCATGAAATGTATTGTTTAAAGTTCTCGAGAATTGTGTTGGAAGGATTTAAAAGCATGTTTTATTGCATTGGGTGAAATATTGAATTGTTAATTCTTGTGTGTTGAACATTGAATCTATTTGTGTATGATATTTGTATTCTCCATCTTGATTATTGTGTTGTCAAGTTTACTGCTTTTGGAAAATGTTATTTGGAGTCATCACAGATCTTGAGCTCTTGTCTAGAATCGACCTCATCGCATGATTCATTATCATGCAAGTGTTTGTATGTGTGTGTCGTCGTTGAACCCGGGAGTTCTCGACATGTGTTAAATCTGTGAGCTCGCTCCTAATTGGATTTATAAATTAGGGACTACAAACGGTCGTTGTGGAGTCCACAGTGGTGGGCAATGACACAATGTGAATGAATCATTAAATTGTGAGTCCTTCGTTCGGGAGAAACCGAACCTATGTATTGCATTCTTAATGTCTTTCCCTTTGTTCCTATAAGTTGGGGACCGTTGTAATAATTGATTTAGAGTTGTGAATAGATGATTGAGTGCGGTCATGTGATTTGTTGAGTCACAACGTGAATTATATTCGAAGAGTCCAACGTTGTGTATGTTCGTATGTTGGTATGAACAACACGTGGTGTTTCTGTCGCATTTTCGATGTGTAGATGATGGATTTCGATGAGTATAGTTTATAGCTTACTTGTTCTTATTTTGGTATTGTTGTTATATGTGCATATGGGTTAAAATTGAGTTATTTTGGGTCTGGGATTCGAGAAGTGCAGAAATGCATTTTTCCTTCATAAATTTACACTTTTTTGTCTGTTCTGAATCTCGGTAGACTGGTTTGGTCAACTGGGTCAGGTGCCATTCGCCCGAAGCAAACTACCAGGACCAGTCAGACGAGTGGGAAACTTATCTCGGTTGACCAGGGTTGGACCAGAAGGACTTTGGTCGACCGGATTTCTCTGTAGGTCGTCCGAAGGGGGCATTTTAGTAATTTCCGATTTATGTTTTGTTATGGTTTCTTTTGGTGTTTTATAAAGGTTGTGTTGTGAGGTTTTAAAGTGTGTTTGGGAGATTTACAAGTCAAGTCAAGCTTTACATGTTTTCACACTCTTTTCTAGGAAGTCGGGAAAACGGTTTTGTGTCTTATTTGATATTTCATCCCAAGGGTATTGATGCTTACTGGGATCATAGCTCACATTTTTACTTTTCTTTACTTGCAGATGATGAAGTACTTGATGATGGTGACTACGTGGAGCCTTGTGATGGGGATTACATTAGTGATCTATAATGAACTTGGTGTAATAGTTAACTTCACTTTACTTTCTTGAATTTTAAGTATGTAATAACACTAGTATTAACTCATGCTTTTATGTTGGATTTATGATACTTTTGGATAATTAATGTATGAATGTTATTTTCCCTTTCAATAATGATATAATTAATGAACTTTATCATTTTTGCTTGGTTCTATGGCTCGTTGGCATATGAGTGTTAGAGGAATAATCGGGTCTAAACAGGTTATGCAGCGGAAATAAAATGACCCGCCTCTAATAGGATCTTTCACGAGTAAGAACCTTAGACTACGGGATAGTATTATACCTTTCGAAATGCAGAATCTGTCTGAAACGGTTTCAGTTGTCATGAACGGAACGCCACCAACGCAGGCTCCGTCTCTCCCGATATCCACTCGATCTTCCGGGGATTGTCCTCTACTGCTTGGTGCTAGCCAACGCTTTGTAGAAGTCTTGAAGACACTTTCAAGATGGAGTATATATATGACCTTACGAATAACAAGAAACAGTTTTCTTACTTCTTTTCTATTAGCCAAAGCTAGAAAATAAGTCTTTAGAAAAGCTGTCTTTTCTTTCTATTCAAGTTCTCTTGAATACTCTCACTTTTTCTCTCTATTCTAAGCTCTCAAAAAGCTGGAGAAAATGACTTAGGAATGCTAAGAAAAATCAGCATTTTCCTTAGTCATTCAAGAGATAGTGGGGAGAGTGAAAGGGGGAAGTGGGAGATCATGGAGGAAACTACTCCTCCACATTCTCCACTACTTCAACCTCCTTTCTTAGAGATAAGAGCTGAAAATATATCCTATATTTCCAGCCATAAGGTCGGTCCAAATGGGTTGCTCGGCCCAACCCGATTAAGGGCCCAATCCAATCCCGGCCCGGCCCAATCGAATTGGCGCACCTTAGATTAAATGTACTCCAACAAGCCCAATCCACTTGATCTATGAGTGCGACCCAGGAGGTATCTATGATGTTGGTCGTGACATCATATGTCACAGGTAATGAGAGGTATCTAGCAACACATCATTACCCCCAATTCATAAATATCTAGTGACTATCATAGTCACACCATTTGACATTTGTATTTAAATTCTTTTGTCCTTGATATCTAGATTGAACACAAGTCATGGAAAAAGTCACACTTGTATTGTCCATTCTTTTAGTTTCTTGATTCGCGAGTAGACTAATCAAATGACATCAATATCATATACTGATTCATTTGTTCATAGCCATGAATTAGTTAGACTCCATCAAAGGGGCCCAAGATATCGCTCCTGCTATATAGGAGGGACAAATCCTTTTTGCATCTCATTCATCCTGAACAAGATTCGTGATATACCCAATAAATGCCTTTATTGCTCACCCTGTTACGGATAGCGTTTAACATTATCAAAGCATAACACTAGCCATGGAAGAACTCTTGTGAGACCTTAAGTCGAAGGATCTTTTATACAACCCAGTCAAAAATTGAGAAACACCGTTGACTATTATATAACAACCCATGGTGTGTTTCTCATGTCGGGTCTGTCCAGTATAATGGTTCTCTAATCATATATACCTATGTGACGATCCGATATCTTATATCAATCACTGTTCATACTAGTCTTACGCATTATTATTGTCCTCGAAGATTCCATAATAATGTTCGACTAGGGACGTTTCAGTATTCATAACATTTATGAATACCAAGGACATATTATTTATTTATGTTGTTAAGAACGCGAAACATAATGAAATAATACTTGGGAATTTATGCCTTTTATTCATCAAAATGAAAATTACATAAATACGATACAATAATCTCCCACTTGCACAAAAAGACCCAAAATCATCTACTGATTGGTCTTTAAGGGCATACTAATGACTGTCTCTAAAGATCAGCCCTCCAGATATCGGATACCCATGGAGCTAGTATGACGATCATGCTGCTGCTGCGACAGTGGCTTCGTCAGTGGATCGGCAACATTGTCTTCCGAATCTACTCTTCATATATGCACATCACCTCTCTCTATAATCTCGCGGATTAGGTGAAAACGTCGTAGTACATGTTTGGACCTTTGGTGATATTTAGGTTCCCTAGATTGTGAAATAGCCCCATTGTTGTCACAATAGAGGTCTATCGGGTCCGCAATACTAGGAACCACATCGAGGTCGGAAATAAATTTCTTGATCCAAACTGCCTCCTTAGCTGCTTCACAAGCTGCTATGTACTCGGCCTCTGTCGTAGAATCTACGATGGTTGATTGCTTTGAACTGCGCCAGCTCACAGCACCTCTATTCAAGTTAAACACATATCCCGATTGCGATCAAAAATCATCTCTATCGGTTTGGAAACTAGCATCGGTGTAACCACTTACAACGAGCTCATCCGCCCCTCCATAAATCAAGAATGTATCCTTAGTCCTTCGTAAGTACTTGAGGATATTCTTGGCTGAGATCGATGGCGTTCACCGTAATTAGGGCGGTATCTGCTCGTAAGGCTTAAAGGCAAAGCGAGATATCCGGGCGAGTACATACCATGGCGTACATGATGGATCCTATGGTAGAAGCATAAGGGATCTCTTTCATGCGTTCTAATTCAGCGAGCGTTTTAGAACACTTGTTTGTTCGATAGAAACAGTTACCATGTGCCATAGGACAAAGGCCCTTCTTAGACTCTTGCATGCTAAACCGCTTTAGCACCTTGTCTATATATGTACTCGACTTAGGGCCAATGAGTCTCCTGGATCTATCTCTATAGATCTTGACTCCCGAATATAGTCGGCATCGCCTAAGTCTTTCATAGAGAAACACGTACTCAACCAAGCCTTGACGAGACTTTAAGGTTGGTATGTCGTTTCCAATGAGTAGTATGTCACCTACATACAAAACCCAGGGAATACGATTGAGCTCCCACTAACCTTCTTGTAAACACAAGGCTCATCCTCATTTCTAATGAAGCCAAACTCACGGACGGCATCATTAAAACGGATGTTCCGACTTCAGAAGCTCTGCTTGAGTCCATAAATGGATCTCCGAAGCTTACATACTTTTCCGAGCATTCTGCGGAGTGACAAAACCTTCGGTCGTGTCATATACACATCCTCTTCAAGTTTTCCATTAAGGAAAGCGGTTTTGACATCCATTTGCCGATTTCATAGTCATAGTAAGGCTGCAATAGCAAGTAAAATCCGAATGGACTTGAACATAACTACGGGGGAAAAGGTCTCGTCATAGTCAATACCATGAACTTGTTTGAAACCTTTGCGACGATCAGTCGCCTTGTATGTTTGTACATTCCCTTCCATGTCGGTTTTAATCTTAAAAACCCATTTGCACCCTATGGGAGTTACCCCTTCGAGTGGATCAACCAAGATCCGAGACTTGGTTTGTGTACATGGAGTCCATTTCGAGATCTCATGGCCTCAAGCCATTTCTCGAAAATCCAGGGCTATTAATTGCCTGTTTGTAGGTTGAAGGTTCATCGTGATCCACAAACATAACATCACCATGTTACATTATGAAAAATTCCAAATTTTTCGGAGGTGGACGACGAACTCTACCGGACTCTACGCAATTCTTGTGTTTCTTGAATCGATCTTGTCTGCATAGCTCGTTTGTGGCACTTGCTGCACAACAACTTGTAGAGTCTGTTCAATTTCCATCATATCATTAGTGCTAGTTTGAGAGTCCGGAACTTCGATGAAGTTCTACGCTACTCCCACTCGTGTTTCTAGAAACAAATTCTTTTTCTAGAAAGACTCCGTGCTGAGCAACAAACACTTTGTTTTCGTTAGGGATATAAAAGTAGTATCCTTTAGTTTCCTTAGGATAACCTACAAATATACACTTTTCAGATTTTGGAGCCGACTTATCGGAAGTTGAGCGTTTTACAAAAGCTTCACAGCCCCAAATCTTGAGGAAAGACAAAGCTGGGGACGCTTCCCGATCCCATAACTCGTATGGCGTCTTTTGCAATCGATTTAGATGGAGCGCGGTTAAGTGTTAAAGCTGCTTGTCTCTAGTGCGTGTCCCCAAAAGGAATTGGGCAGGCTCGTGTGACTCATCATAGAACGAACCATATCTAATAAGGTTCTGTTCCTCATTTCAGATACACCATTCTATTGTGGAGTAGCTGGAGGAGAAAGTTGTGAACCGATTCCACAATCTTTTAGATAGTCATAGAATTCTTGACTCAAGTATTCTCCTCCTCAATCAGATCGAAGAACCTTATTACTCTTGCCAAGTTGGTTTTCTACTTCTAGTTTAAACTCTTTAAACTTAGCAAATGCTTCGGATTTGTGTTTCATCAAGAACACATATCCATACCTACTGAAGTCATCAGTAAAGGTAATGAAGTAGAGGTAACCACCCCTTGCAAGTATATTAAAAGGGCCACATACACCACTATGTATTAGTCCTAATAAAGCATCGGCTCTCTCACCTAGCTTAGTGAAAGGTGATGCTGTCATCTTACCCAACAAACAAGATTCACATCGATCATAAGACATGAAGTCAAATGATTCCAATAGCCCATCTTTATGGAGTTTGGATATGCGGTCTTCGTTTATGTGGCCTAAGCAACAATGCCAGAGGTATGTCGGATTAGAATCATTAGTCTTAATCCTTTTTTGTATTTATATTTAAAATTGGCATATCAAGGTCTAAAATATATAGACCATTAATCAAAGAGGCGCTTGCATAAAAAATATTATCCAAAAATAACGACAATCGTTGGTTTTTGATTGAAATCTCAAAACCTTTCTTGTCCAAACAAGAAATTGAAATAATATTCTTAGTTAAACTTGGTACATAGAAACAGTTTTCTAAATCCAAAACAAGCCCTGAAGGCAAAGTAAAAGTACAAGTCCCCTACGGTTAGGGGACTGCATGACACGTGCTCTCGTTGCCAACTCGTAGTTCCACTTCACCCTTTGCCAACTCTCTACTCATTTGCGGTCCCCTGCACATTAGTACAAATGTGAGAACCACATCCGGTATCAAGTACCCAAGAAGTAGTTGTATTTAAATTTATATCAATCACATTAATATCAACAACATAAATAACTGAGCCCAAAGCAACATTTGCTTTCTCCTTTTCTAGCCTTTTCCCTGCAATATAGCTTTTGTAGTTCCTTTTCCAGTGACCCTTTTCACCACAGTGATGACAGATAGAGTCCTTGGCTACACCACCCTTAGTTTTCAGTGCATTGTTGAAAGTGGTTTGCTTGCCCTTAGACTTACCTTTCGGTTTGCCTTTGGATTTCACAAAACCTTTGCTTTTGCCCTTTTGCACCATCAGTATGGCGTTGGGCTTGGACTTGCCTATTTCTTTCTCGGCAGTCCTCAGCATGTTCAACAACTCAGGCAATGGCTTGTCAATTTCATTCATGTGATAATTCAGAATGAACAGACTGAATGACTCGAGCAACGATTGCAAGATCAAATCGAGTCGGCAGCTCTTGCCCCCAAAGGAAATCCCGAGTTTTTCAAGGTTACGAACATAACCTATCATCTTAAGAACGTGAGTTCCCTACTGGCATTCCTTCAGACATTTTTCACTGAAAGAGAGATTTCGATACGTCGAATCTCTCCTGGCGTGCTTGTCCTTGATATAGTTGCTTCAGGTGAGCCAACATCTCATAAGCCCCCATGTCCTCATGTTGCTTCTGAAGCTCAGAGTTCATGGTGACAAGCATGAGGCTAGACACATCTAAAGCATCACTACAATGCTTCTGATAAGCACTTCTATCAGTGGCCGAAGCGCGAGCCTCTGGTGTAGCAGGAATAGGCTGTTCTAGAACATACAACTTTCTTTCATGCTTGAGAACGATTCTCAAGTTCTTGAACCAGTCGAGGAAGTTAACTCCCTCTAATTTGTCCTTCTCAAGGACGAGACGCGATGATAGTGTTTGGTTTGAATTTGCCATTTTTCTACAACAAAATACATATGCAAAGTAAGTACCGAAAAAAAATGATTATTAGGTCTTTTATCTTTTTAATGATTTCTCCAACTATTTTCTTCGAGTGAATAACCCTCATTATCAACTCGTAAAGTTCGTTAACTTTATAGCGGGCCAAGATCCATATTTCACCTCGTTACGAGTCGACTTTGGTGATCGCCCAAAACTTAGTTATTTAGGTAGGCAACGTTTGCCAATTACATCAAATTATGTAATTCTTGGTTAGTTGAGTGAATAACATTTATTCAAGCGTATCATTATACACTTTTCTCAACTCTTTTGCCTCTAGATCCTCAATCCATTTATTGAGATAATCTAGTTAACTAGGACCCTAAGTTTTTGCCGGCGGATATCACAAATTATCCTTCGCGCCTCCCCCGGATAGACACGTATGTACAACTTTGGCATCTCCCATACTAATGTCGATCTAGGCCTTGACGAGGGCTAAACTTAGGAAGGCTCTAATTAATATTTAATTGAGGGGTTTTGTTTTTAACAATCTCACCAGAAAAGCATAAATAAAACAGTTTATGCTTATATACATATGCATCCAATACATAAAATAAAAAATGCAATAGTAATCGCCATATCCTATTCGGTTTTTCCAAGCCAATGGAAAAACCGTGAAGTCAATCTAAAGGTGTGAAAAGAAAACATTCTATTCTACACCGTCTTGACCTTCAAAGTGGTTGTCTCCAAATCTTCATCACAACTGTACCTTCTCCTAATCTAGAATTACATAATTCTAAGTAAACCTCGAGTTACATTCGAGGGGATTTGATGAGAAGAGAATTACAACTTTTGATAAAAAATAGATAGGCACGATACGCATATCGTATTTATGAAATAAACCAACAGGGTAAAAGCGATTACTATGCATAATGCTCAACTAACATAACAATTTATGGAAAAATGAGCAACCAGCAAAATGCATACTATTGCAAAGTACTGAGAGTACTCGGTTGACCAAACAGACATTGCGGTCGACCGAACAAAGTACTGAGAGTACTCGGTTGACCGAACATACATTTCGGTCGACCGAACAAAGTACTCGTTTGACCGAAAAGACATTTCTGTCGACCGAACAGAGTACTGAGAGTACTCGGTTGACCGAATTTCTCAACTCTCATACATACAAAATGATGCAAAAACATTTCTAGCAATCCTAAGGCATGCAAAATATAGATTCATAATCCATATTATAATACTATAGCACATTAAGTCTATAGGGTACTCGTGAGTGGCTCTGATACCACTGTTAGAGGAATAATCGGGTCTAAACAGGTTATGCAGCGGAAATAAAATGACCCGCCTCTAATAGGATCTTTCACGAGTAAGAACCTTAGACTACGGGATAGTATTATACCTTTCGAAATGCGAGAATGCATGCAAACGGTTTTCGATTGTCACGAGACGGAGCGCCACCAGCGCGAGCTCCGTCTCTCCCGATATCCACTCGATCTTCCGGGGATTGTCCTCTCTTTGCTTGGTGCTAGCCAACACCTTGTAGAAGTCTTGAAGACACTCTTCAAGATGGAGTATATATATGACCTTACGAAGAACAAGAAACAGTTTTCTTACTTATTTTCTATTAGCCAAAGCTAGAAAAGAAGTCTTTAGAAAAGTGTCTTTTCTTTCTATTCAAGTTCTCTTGAATACTCTCACATTTTCTCTCTATTCTAAACTCTCAAAAAGCTGGAGAAAATGACTTAGGAATGCTAAGAAAAATCAGCATTTTCCTTAGTCATTCAAGAGATAGTGGGGAGAGTGAAAGGGGGAAGTGGGAGATCATGGAGAAAACTACTCCTCCACATTCTCCACCACTTCAACCTCCTTTCTTAGAGATAAGAGCTGAAAATATATCCTATATTTCCAGCCATAAGGTCGGTCCAAATGGGTTGGTCGGCCCAACCCGATTAAGGGCCCAATCCAATCCCGGCCTGGCCCGGCCCAATCGAATTGGCGCACCTTAGATTAAATGTACTCCAACAATGAGGTGCTGCCAGGTCATCACCCCGATCACGGGGTGTGATAGAGTCCACGAAGTGGGCATACAAACCATGGGCTCGGACTAAGCTCATGTTTTGGGCAGGCGCCTCACAGGAACCAGCCACGACAAAGCCTTCACGGACGGACATATGAAGCGTGTGTATGTGGTTTCATTCCTATAATTAAATCTACTATACTCAATCTATATCCGTACAAGGTATGACTCAAATATATATGACAATTGCCTCTGTAAATAGAGTCTTTTTCCGCTACATTTTACCTTAATTAAGTCATTTCTATCTCTCAAAATACGTGAAAAGTTCTTGATACTCTTTGTACTCGGACTAACTTAAGTATCGGAGCGGGGTTGATGTCTTCCCTCTCCTCTCTAACATTGCTAATCTCGCAGGAATAAGTACATAGCTCGAACCGAGACCCAATGCTCCCATGCGAGCTTTCACCATCTCCCATTAGCTCGGCTAGTCCCAGACAAGGCATTTATGATGAAGAACCGAATGGTACAAGGTACCAAAGAGTTCGACTTTTAGTTGAGCCCGATCTTTCTCTAATTCTCGAACTAGTTTCTAGAAAATATAATCAACGCAACGCTAAGGAAGGCTAATTATCGATAGAGGCTGAAACACCACAATAAGAGAAACTAAACTTGTTGATACAGTAACTCAAGAATGAATTGCTTACAGAATTGCCACACCGAATTTGAATAACTCACTCGAAAACCGGTAAGGGATTTGGGCAACAAATTACGTATGATGATTTGCTTGAGTATTGCACTCGTTGTATGCGGATCAGACATAGATATAGGCACTGCCCATCTGTTAACGGAAATAAAAAACCTAGTCACTCAAATTCCGTATAGGGTAGATAACGGGAAAGCGAAGCTAGATAGGCTGTCGATGGGTGACTTGGGTACCAAGGTATTGAAATCAGGGAAAATAGTTTCTTTCCCGAAGCGGAATTTGGACACGTGGAAATCGGATAATCAGAAGCGATTGGATGTGGGCACGTCCCAGATCACACCATTAGTTCTGGAAGTTGGGCAGGCCGAGGTAATTGTGACGGAGGGGAATGCTGCTACGATAGGGGGGCTGCTGATTTAAAGGCCAACACTAACCCCCAAATTAGTCTGATAATGGATACTGCTGAAAATTCTATTTCTGCGGTGTCAATGTGAATGTAGGGGTCATCGGAGAACAGACGGCGGTGAAGAACGCCGGGGAATAGGCGGTGGCATCTTTGGTCGTTGAACCCAAGAATCGGGGCATCAGTAAAGATGACATACAAGTTAGATGTGTTGGATATTCTCCATTGATTAATTAATAGTCAATTTCACTCATATGGGAAGAGTTCTCACCCACAGCAATCTAGGGAGGTATTGATGCAATCTCTGCAAGATTTTTCTTTGCATATGGCGGAGACAACAGGGGAATAGGACCTGCCGGAGACTGAAACTGGCCAAGAACCCAGTCCGGGTCAGAATAGTGATGACGGCCAGGATGAGGGGAAGTGGGTCAAGAATCAGATCCGGATTTAACCACAAACCCGATTGCCCTGGAGGATCTGACTCGGGAGCAACCAAGAACTCTCACATCGATTGGAGCAGAGGAAACATCCCTTATTGATGCGGCTGAAGCAGAGGAAACATCTCTGCCTATTGATGCAATTATTGTGGACTTTTCTGCTTTCCCAATTTCCACGGAGATAACACAAGCTTTTCCCATCAACCGGCTCCGATAAGGCGATCCCCGCGATTGGTCCAAAAGGGCCCCACGTCTCTTACTCAATAGTCCTTGGACTACTTTTGTTTATTCACTAATATGGTTATTAATGTAATAGTTAATTTGGAATATCCGTGGTATTACGAATGATAGAACTATTGTCAGCATTCGTCAGTTGAAGCATGATCCACGTTTGAATCTTATGATATTGTTGGAAACTATGGTAGGCTTATTTGATTTGCAATTATATTCTCGTAGATTGGGCTTTGATTACTGTTCTGGAAATAGTAAAATATGGATTTTGTGGGATAGTTCATTGGATGTTGATATTTTGGGTGACATGGAACAAGTGGTTCATGTCCATATAAATTCTTTCTCGGGAGTGCCTGTTTTTTGTTCGTTTATATATACGAAGTGTTCTTATGTGCAGAGAAGGAGCCTTTGGGCGGAGCTAAGATCTTTCCATATGCAACATGATCGACGATGGCTTGTTGGAGGTAATTTTAAAGTGGTGTTACGCCTCTCAGAAAGTCAGGGATCGTTTCCTGTTATGTTCGTAGAAGCTGTTAATGATTGCAGGTTGTTGGAGGTCCCGATTTTGGTTGTACACTTCACCCGAGTTGGGGCCCACCCGCTTAATAGACTGCTTGACAGAGTATTGGTCAGTACACCATGGAATTCTTTCTTTCAGCTCACTTAGGTTTAGGGATGGCAATGGGGCCGGTTAAATCGGGGATCCGGCCCGGCCCGGCCCAGTTGGGTCGAGGATTCCCCGGTTTATGTTGGGGGTGGGGATAAATTTGGCCCCGGCGGGATAAGTAATATCCCCCGCCCAGTTCAGCCCGGCCCACATGTCTTGTCTAAAATAATAAATAGAAAGGTAATCAAATATAGGAAAGACACCTAAAATATTCGAAAAAATTGATCTTGATTGAAAGAGATAGTGATCTTGATTGATGATTGACTTCAATATAGTTTCTTTATTTTAAATATTTTTTTTTTTTTGTTTCGTTAGACATTAAGTGATTTATATTATGTTGTTGAGCAACATATTAGTTGTATCTACAAACTAGTATTGTTTAGGGAGCAAACCAGTATCATTTTAGATAGTGTTATTTCGTTTTACGGATGTTAAATTTTTTATTTTAAAATTCTATATTATTTTTTCAAGTTTGTTTTGGGAGATTTTTGATGAAATTCTTTAATTTGTTCTAATCGAGATTGGGAGAAAAAAATCCCCGCTTACCCCCAGTTGGGGCTGGGCCTCCACTTTAGCTGGGGATGGGATCACAATTCATCCCCAGTGATGGGGCTGGGCTGGGGATGGGGATGCGATGGAAGAGGCGGGGATGGGGCTGGAGATCATGATATCCGCCCCACCCGGCCCCATTGCCATCCCTACTCAGGTTACACACCTTCCAAGAACACCGACCACTGCCACATCCTTATTGCTACTCGGCTGTCAACGAACCGAAGTGGATCGGTGTTTTGTTTTCAAGATATGTGGGTAAAACATACGAATTTTATGGAGGTTGTCAAAGTTAGTTGGGCCGAAGGGATAGAGAACTTGGGTATGTATAAGCTTCAAGAAAAGTTAAGGCGATTAAAGACAGCTTTGAGCATTTGGAATCAAGATGTTTTTGGTAATATCAACACCAATCTAAAGAATGCTACGACACGACTTGCTACATTGGAAGAGGTTTTTATGATGCTGACCCATGGCAAGAACATTACAATGCTTTAGCTGAAACTAAGAATCTCCATGCAATTTTCCTTGAACAGGAGGAAACTTATTAGGGAAAAAATTCCCGAATCAAATGGATTAAGGAGGGCGAAGGTAACACTTATTATCTTCACACTTTTTGCAGGAACAAGTAAATGTGAAAGCACATTGGCCAAATCACGGTGGCTAATAAAGATATTCTTACCACGGCTGATGCAATCGGCTCAGAGGGAGTCTCATTTTTGAGTCCCTTCTTGGCCAAGAAACTATGCCGCCTGAGAATTTGTTGCAGCATATCCCTACTCTAGTCACGAATGAAGACAACACAATGTTGGACCAACTTCCGTCTAAGCTCGAGGTCAAAGCAGCGATATTTGGGTTGGATCCAATGAGTACAGCTGGGCCATATAGCTATAAAGGGCGTTTCTTTCAAGTTTATTTGGATATCATTGGCGATGATGTGCTGGGAGGTACGAGATTTTTGGGCAGGGCTACCAATTCCTAAGGCAATGGTGAGTGCTTTCTTGGTGCTTATACGAAAATTTGACAATCCTACACAATTTGGTGAGTTCAGACCGATTTCATTTTGTACTTTCTCTAGCAAAATCATTTCCAAAGTCATGTCAAATTGGTTATCTGGGCTTCTTAACTCTTTAATCAGCAGCAATCAGTCCGGCTTTATGAGCGGAAGAGTAATCACTGATAATATATTACTGGCTACGAAAATGGTGGGCTCCTTGAATAAAAAGGTTAGGGGAGGTAGCACGATAATAAATTTTGACATGATGAAAACTTTCAATCGTGTGTCACACTATTTTCTTGTGGCAGTTTTGAGGAAGTTTTGCTTTAGTCCCCACTTTATACACATGGTACGTAATCTTCTTGAGCACAATTAGTTTTCTGCTCTTATAAATGGTTGTCCCTTTAGTTTCTTTCGCTCGGGCAGGTGTGTAAAGCGAGGTGATCCGATGAACCCGCTATTGTTCATCTTGGCAGCTGAGGCTTTCTCACGAGGTCTCTATCATATAATGGGGATCCGCTCTCTAGAACTATATATAGTCCCTCACTCAAATATGGTGATTTCCCATTTGGCCTAAGCAGATGATATGATGATCTTTGTTAATGGCGGTAAGCAGGTCTTGCAAAGATTAATGGTTTTCATTCGACAATATGAGTATATCTCTTGTCAGAAGATTAATTCAAGTAAAAGTTCCTTTTATGTCTCAAGCAGAACAAAGCCAATCCAAGTGCAAATGATTGAACATGTCATGGGCTCCTCAAAGGAAACTTTTCCTATATCTTGGCTTCCCTTTTTTCATAGGTCGGGCAAAGGTGGAGTATTTTGCTCCTATTGTGGATAAAATTTCATCAAGAGTGGAAGGAAGACAACAAAAATGCTAGGCTTTGGTGGAAGATTAATTCTAGTTCGCCAAGTGTTGTTATCTATATTCTAGCATCTGCGAACCCGCCAAAAAAAGTGCTATCCGACATAGAGAGAATCCTAGCAAATTTCCTGTGGGGCCAATCTATACGTGGTAACAAAAGGCATTGGATGTCATGGAAACGTTTATGTTGTGATGTTAGGAAAAATGGACTTGGTTTTCACTCTTTAGGAAATCTTCAATAAGCCTTCTCTTTCAAGTTATGGTGGAGGTTTAGGACAACGGGCTCTTTATGGAGGGACTTCATGATGGACAGATATTGTAAGTCCATTCCTCATCCATATCTTGCGGTCCTAAGCACTCAAGACTCTATGATATGGCGGAGAATGTTGCAAGTGAAACACCAAGATGAAATGCATATTTGTCTTCTCATACGTCACGAAACATCCTCCTTTTGGCATGAGAATTGCAGTATGCAAGGGTGCCTTGCCTTTTCAGCTACAAATACTCTAGATCTTCAAGCTCCGATCCGAAAATATCTTGGGCCGAACGGCTGGACAACAGGGGTACATGGAGTACTCTCCCCATCACAGTGAGATAAGCTGCCTCGGGTTGCCTTGGGTAATTGCTCCGACAAGTGGATTTGGAAATTGGATCAAGGTGGGAAATTCACCATCTATTCCGCACTACAGATTCTCTAACCAGTTGGGGTCACGCAGGGTCTCGAAGAACCATTTTGTCACCACAACTCTCGATGTCATTGCGGGTCTTCATGTGGCATTTTTTTCAATCACTATCTTGCATTAGATGAGTTAAGGCAATGTTGGGGTATTTCTTTGGCTTCTCATTGTTATTGTGGTCATGAAGTTGATAGCTTTTTGCACATATTTATTGAATGTCGTTTCTCTAAACTCTTGTGGAGGAAAGGATGTGGGAATGTAGGGATAGATTGGGATACTTTGCATTTTGACTCTCCTACATCTTTACTGAAATTGTTGTGGTGGAAGGGTCGGGGGAAATGGTATGATCTTTACACTATTGTTTTTTCTGGTGTTTTTTTCGATTCTTTGGCGAGTGCGGTGCAGATTTGTATATGATGGGAAAAAAGCGAATGGTAGGGGATTGTTGCGCGAATTTGAGCTTTACACTCGGCCCATTCTATTGGCTGCGGGTCTTTATGATATTTATGTAGGGTATCGGCTCCCACTTTGGACAGCCAGGACATCGGTAAAAATTGTGAGGTGGTTGCAACCATTTCCGGATGGGATGCAGGTCATCTTAAACACTGATGGAGCTTCACGGGGTAATCCGGGACAAGCTGGAACAGGGTGCGTATTACGGCATCCGGATGGCGCTTTCATAGACGTGTTTCATTGGTTCTTGGGGGACAGCCTGACCAACAATGAAGTGGTAATGGAAGCCATGGCTTTCGGGGTCCAGCTGGCCGAGTCCCTTGGTCACAACAATATTATGGTTCAAACGGATTCTAAAATGTTGTGTGACTCTCTTAAGCGACGTACCACGAATTCTTGGAAACTGTATGGACTATTTCTTCGTATTTTGAGATGAATAAAGGATAATACAGTGGTATACATATATAGAGAAGCTAATCAAGTGACTGACAGTCTAGAAAATGAAGCATGCGATGCACACACGGTTTGTGATTACAAAGATTATATGAGACTTCCGCTTATGATTCGAGGCCAATGCATATTAGGCCAAGTTGGTTCTCCCTATATCCGCCAAATTGGTGGATAATATCATGTTGATTCAGAAAGTATTATTGTCTTTTGATACTTTTCCGAAAAAAAGCACATGGTTGCATAGCGCGTACCTGAAAAGAAAATACTTGCCATTCCACTGTCATGAATAACGCTACTCATGTGTATGCAAGTAAATACGATCTCTTTTCTTCAACTGAACCCATTCAATTATAGTGACCATAACATTGTACTCTTCTAAGTTGAAATGAAACCACCAAAAGTTCCATCCTAAAGAGAGATCTCCGCTTGCTTCTTTTGTTCCGTACATATGAAACTAACCACTTTGATTAGACACAATTAATTGGCTAAAAGTAAAGTCAAATCAGTAAAGACTTATCGAGTTTCAAAACTGTGTATTTTCTATATATAGAAACACCCACATATATAAGTTTCGAACATCCAGGATATGAAGAGCAGAAGAGGAAGAAAAGCATAAATTAACATCAAAAATTAGATTTCAAAGTACTAGACTTTAGAAAGTATTTGAATTGTACATGAGCCATGTGCTCACGATCATACCGTAAAAAACTTTAAAATAGACTTTTTTAATTTCCAAATTTCATTAAGAATTAAAACAACTAAACTGAAAGAATTTGATATTATATTAAGTAGTAAACATAAACTCCGGCTGGTTTTTTGAGTTCTGTTCAGATTTCTCAAGAGTAAAAGTTCCCCATATACTGCTATAAGAATTAATCTGCTCTAACAAGTTATTACTAGTCGGTTTACCTAGATTATCCTGTATATTATACTAGTCAAACAATATTCCATAAAAAAGTAACAATCAAATGCTAGTCATAGCAAAGTACACAAAATCCATCAATAATAATTAAATTTGATTCCATAATCAATAATAACAAGTTAAAATACTAAAATAATCAAACCACATAGTTTTGAGCAGAAAAATGAGCCTAAAAAAACCCAGCAAAGCCGTTTTGACTGACTTTGACAAAATATTTTACCGATTTTCACCTACTAAGTCGGTCAACGATTTTAACCACAATTTTGGGGTTTTCTAGTCAATTAGGTGCCAACTAGGCCGATGTTTATAACACTGATTTTTAGCATATGTAGCCAGTCTATCTCTTTTTAAACTTGAGTTAAAAAATTAATACGTAAATAAAAAAAATCAGCAAATTTTGTAATGGACCTTTGATTTTCATTAATATTTTTTTATAAATACACTATTTTGATATTCTCTCACGGCAAATCATTTTCCTCCAATTCTAGTACCCCTGCCGTCCATTCCCTCTTTGTTAAGAAGTATACTCTCAAGTCCATGAAATATTTACGCTGAATCAGGCTTCGTTGAAGTATCTCGATTGATTCATGTAGATATCACTTAAAGTAAATGACTTTGTAGGCATTCTTTTATCTGTGAATTTTCAAGTTTTTTCTTGATTGAGTTACAGTGGTTGAAACGAAGCAGTGTAGTTTGAGTTCTATGCCTTTTTTTTAAGGATGTGCATAATGCAAACTTCAATCGTTTGTTCATTTAGTTTTAAAAATCGTTTAGTTTTAAATATTTATTCACTCACCTTTTAAACTTATACACTTAATCTTGAATGATTAATCACCTTACTTTTCAATAATTTAACAACAGCTATTGAATCGCAAAAGGTGTTGGTTTAACGGCTTAGAATGCATTTTGCATGTGTAGAGAAAAGGCTCACATCCTTAATTATGAGAATCACTGAAAAAAATAACAGAGAAAAAAAAAGGAAAAGGTAAAAAAGTAATGATTCGTAGTATACGTTTTTAAGGACAATAGCATATTTCGTCCCTGTACTTTTTACATTTCTCTCATTAGGTTACTTATCATTATCTTTAGCATTAAGAATCCCAAAATATTTTACGCATCGCCTAGAGAATCCTTTCCTACATATCCACGTCTGAATTTAATGAATTTAGGAATGTGTTAGGCACATAATTGGCTAAATTATAATTCTTACATCCCACAAAAAAATATTTTTTTTCTTTTTTTTATCTTATTCTTTCTTGAAACTTTTCCACATCATCTCAGCCACCCACCACTCTCTTCATGCAGCCCACCTACCCACGTACACCACCCACTATCTCTTGCCATCTCCTTGTAGATCTACATAATTTAACCACAACCTATTGCTACCTCGTGGCATTTCCTGTCCACCTACTTCGAGGCACAATCATTCCACCCGCTCTCTTTCTACAAATTTCCCCTTTTGTGTATTTCCCAGTTGCACCACTCCTTCTGTAAATTATTTAGCCACACCTCCCTCAATGTCTTCTGCATAAATTCAAAATATAGTAATGTGGTGTGGCCTTTTAAGAACTGTCACTATTCATGGCAGCCAACTCTAGTTATGCAAATCACCTTATGGAGAGTGGGATCAGGGCATAATTATGATCGAAGAAGCTAGTCCGGCACTACATGTAAAACTCGGCCATTTTGGACCTAATATTTAGCAGGTGGGGCTCTGCCAAAGAAGAGTTAAACAAATATCCAAACCCAGGAGGACAGAGGTGAAGGGATTCATGGGCGGAAACTCGTTCCAAACACCCATGAGTCCTCCCCTGAAGGATCCGCTCATACGAATTCGATTCGGTAAAACAGTGAAAAACTTACGTTTCTTGGATTCAAGAAGCTACTTCTTGAATGGAGGATGACGTTTCTTGGATGCTAATCTGCCACCAACGGAATTCCCTTTGCGGAATGTCCCTCTACCGGTATCCACGCGACGAAACGGGTAGCGATTGCTAGCTCTTCGTTTTTCCAAATTTCGGGGATTAGAGGGAAAAGGGAGAGGAAGAAGAGAAAATGGTTTTCTAACTCCTTTTGTAATTTCGGCTGAAAAGCAAAAAGCATTACTTTCTAGGTTTCGGCTAAGAGATGTTATATAGAGTGTGAGAGTTTGTTCCCAGAACAACTCCCACGTCCACTCAACTTCTCTCGGCTGTGGGAGTCTCTGACTCCCACGTCCCCTAGACTTTCGCTGGTAGTGGGAGTCCTTATCGGATAATAACTCCCACGTGACCCCAACTATAGTTAAATGTCGAAATTGCCCCTATCTCTAATTCGAATAATAACGCTTTATTATTCTCTGGAAAAATGAATGTCAGATACAATGAACCTAGACACATTCTAGATTCATTGAATTCGGACATGAGGCTCGTTGGCTCGTCTATGCGTGTGACCCTGTAGGTTCATATCACAATGGCAATGAAAACACACTTAGTAGTAGTGTGAGTTCATAAATCACAAGCGGTCCCTAGCAGGACATTGTGACTACCCAAAGTGAATGAATTTACAACGGAACCTAATGTCAATCCACTATTTAATCCCTTTGTCTCGCGATATCCTAATTAAGCATAAGGCATGGTAGTCGTCACCCTTATTAAGCTTAATTGTATTTATGCTCGATCTCTAGGTAGACTGTTCCAACAAATAGTATTTGATAACCACTTTATCAAATACATTTGAGCACGGCCATGCATTTAGACAGTCTTTCCCTATCGAGGGGTCCATGGATATCTCTCTCTAATAATAGAGAGGGACAAATTCCTTACAATGCCTCTCACATTCAAGCCATGATAGGACGCTACGTCCGATCATCAGTCGTATTGATTACTCGATTAAAAGCAACGTACGACTGAGTCAAAACGTGGCTCCATTCATGCTAGAATCAAATGGAGACATAAGGTCTAAGGATTCAAAAAATAGTATTGAGGAAGTAATACTTATGACTAAGGACCATGAAGTATTACTTCTCTAACGGATCACGTCCGATACGATATATCTCAATACATTGTATCTATGATATGATTTGTATTCATTACACATGATTAGTAAAACGTAATCGTCAATCAAACATCATACTAGTTTTATTTCATTGTAAAATAGATTACATAAAACTAGGGACAACTAGAATAGTAATTACACAAGCAAATGAGTTTTACTATCAAATCACGCATTTGATGATCATCGGCAAAATTTACTATTCATATGAAATGCTCAAAGAGATATAAAACGTTCAACATATGCTAATGGTCCTAGGGCACTACTAACAATCTCCCACTTGCCCTATGTCCAATCATACATGATCTTCAATCCCATTGACCTAGTATGACTCTCATGTTTAGGCTGTGGGAGTGGCTTGGTCAATGGATCTGCAATGTTGTCGTATGTATGAACTTTGCAAATACTAACGTCTCATCAGTCGATGATCTCTCTAATCAGATGGAAACGCCTGAGAATGTGTTTGGATCGTTGGTGAGATATAGGTTCCTTAGCTTGTGAAATGGCACCAGTACTATCACAATAGAGGTCCACTGGGTTCACAATGCTAGGGACGACACCTAGTTCATCAACAAACTTCCCGATCCAAACGACTTCTTTAGCTGCTTGGAGGCAGCTAGATACTCAGCTTCAGTTGTAGAGTCGGCCACGGTTTCTTGCTTTGAGCTCTTCCACCTCACAGCACCTCCATTCAAACAAAACACAAAACCAGATTACGATCTATAATCATCTACGTCGGTCCCGAAGCTTGCGTCTGTGTAACCATTTACAACCAGCCTTCCTTCCTGACCTCCGTAAACTAAGAACATATCTTTAGTCCTTCTCAAGTACCTAAGAATGCTCTTGACTGCAGTCCAATGTGACTCTCCGGGGTCAGATTGATATCTGCTAGTCATACTTAAAGCAAATGAAACATCTGGGCAAGTGCATATCATGGCGTACATAATAGACCCATTGGCTGAAGCATATGGGATCTTACTCATGCGCTCTTGGTCCTCCCTTGTGGAAGGTCCTTGAGTTCTGCTGAGTTTAACGCCATGTGACATGGGCAAGAATCCCTTTTTGGAGTCTTGCAAACTGAACTGTTTCAGTACCTTGTCAATGTATCCACTATGGCTTAGGCCAATCATTTTGTTAGATCTATCTCTATAGATTCTAATACCCAAAATGTATGTAGCCTCGCCTAAGTCTTTCATGGAAAAGCACTTCCCCAACCAAACTTTTACGCTTTGTAATGTGGGGATGTCATTTCCAATCAGTAAGATGTCGTCCACATAAAGCACTAGGAACACTACTGCATTATTAGTTACCTTCTTATAAACACAAGGCTCGTCTTCGTTTTTGCTGAAACCGAATTCTTTAATACATTCATCAAAGCGACGATTCCAGCTTCGAGATGCTTGCTTCAATCCATAAATGGACCTTTGAAGCTTACACACTTTGCTAGGACTTGTTGGATCAACAAACCCCTCAGGTTGTGTCATATACACATCCTCGAGAAGGTTTCCATTATGAAACGCAGTCTTAACATCCATTTGCCATATCTCATAGTCATAATATGCGACTATGGCAAGTAAAATCCTAATTGACTTTATCATTACGACAGGAGAAAAGGTCTCGTCATAGTCAATACCATGAACTTGTCTATAACCTTTAACTACCAGTCGAGATTTAAAAGTGTGTACATTACCATCCATGTCGGTCTTCTTTTTGTAACACCATTTGATATCAATGACCTTGCACCCTTCGGGTGGGTCAACCAAAGTCCATACTTGGTTGTCGTACATGGATTGCATCTCAGACTTCATAGCCTCTAGCCACTTATCTGACTCAGAACTACGAATTACCTCTTTGTAGGTAGAGGGTTCATCTTGATCAATCAGTTCAACTCGATGATCATCGACCACGAAATCCATATCTCTCAGTCGTTGATGTACCCGACTCGACCTTCTGGGGCCTTGTGTCAAAGATTGAAGCTCGAGACGACGACGTGAGCTTGCTTGAACTTCCAAAGTTGGTTCGGATGTTGTTTGGGGATCTTGAATTTCCTCAAGATGGATCTTACTTCCACTATCCTCTTTGGAAATAAATTCCCTTTCAAGGAATAAACCATTACGAGCAACAAACACTTTGTTCTCTCGATGGAAGATAGAAGTAATATCCTTTAGTTTCTTTAGGATATCCCTACAAACAAACACTTATCGATTTAGGGGGCGAGTTTATCGATAACAAGCGTTTTACGTACGCCTCGCATCCCCAAATTTTTGAGAAATGACAAACTAGGTCGTTTCCCACCCATATCTCATATGGAGTTTTTCGAACCACTTTAGAAGGAACTCTATTTAATATAAATGCAGTAGCTTTCTAGGGCGTAGCCCCAAAAGGAAATTGGAAGACTTGTTTGACTCATCATAGATTGAACCATATCTAATAAGGTGCGATTCCTCCGTTTCGACACGCCATTCCATTGTGGTGTGCCAGGAGGAGTTAATTGTGAAACAATTCCACAACCACTAAGATGTTCGTCAAACTCTTGGTTAAGGTATTCGCCACCTCGATCTGATCGAAGTATCTTAATACTTTTACCAAGTTGATTTTGTACTTCATTTTGAAATTCTTTGAATCTTCCAAAAGATTCTGATTTAAGTTTCATTAGATAGACGTAGCCATATCTACTGAAATCATCTGTGAATGTGATGAAGTACTGAAACCCTCCTCTAGTACTAGTGTTTATTGGTCCACAAACATATGTATGTATGAGGCCCAATAAATCGGAAGCTCTCTCACTTTGTCCAGTAAAGGGAGCTTTAGTCATTTTGCCTAACAAGCAAGAATCACAAGTCTCATAAGACTCTAAGTCAAATGATGTCAAAATTCCATCTGAATGGAGCCTTGATATGCGTTTCTCATTTATGTGGCCCAAACGACAGTGCCAAAAGTAGGTATGGTTTAAGTCATTTTATTTAAATCTCTTAGTATTAATGTTATAGATGGGCCTTTGAATGGAATCATTGAGGTTAAGAACATAAAGCCCATTCATCAAAGAGGCATCTCCATAGAAGATACGATCTTTATGAACGGTGCAAATTTTATTCATAATATTAATTTCAAAACCATCAATATCCAAACAAGAAACTGAAATAATATTCCTACTCAAAGGTGGAACATAAAGACAATTATTCGGTTCTATAATAAGGCCACTTGGCAAAACTAAATTAAATGTCCCGTAGCTACAAACGAATAACTCTTGCTCCGTTCGCTACTCTCGTGTCCACTTCTCCTTTTGCAGATGCTCTACTCCTTTTGAACCCCCGCACATTTGCACAAATGTGAGATCCACAACCCGGTATCTAATACCCATGAAGTAGGAGCAGGACATGTTAATTTCAAAACATAAATACCGGAGAGACAGTCAAACTGGCCTTTCCCTTTTTCTTCTCTTCCAAATAGAGCTTGCAGCCCGCTTTCTAATGACCTGGTTCATTGCAATGGAAGCAAACTCCCTCCTTTGGTGCCTTGGCTTTGGGTTGGGGCTTGGGCTTGTCATTGCCTTTGCCTTTGCCTCTCTTGGCCATGGGCTTTCCCTTGCCTTTCTTCTTGAAATTCCCTTTTTGAACCATTAAGACTTCAGGGGTCTTCTTAATGTTCAATTCAGCCTGCTTGAGCATCCCGTGTATTTCATGTATGGTCTTCTCCATGGCATGCATGTTGAAGTTCATAACGAATTGGTCATACTCCGGTGGGAGTGAGCCCAAGATCATATATGTGGCCATGTCATGACCTACGGTAGCTCCAAGCTTCTCAAGTTGGTCAAAATAGCCCATCATCTTAAGAACATGTGCACTTACAGATGTGCCAGGGGCCATTTTGCAACTATTTAACGCCTTAGTTGTGAGGAATCTTTCATGACGAGCTTGCTCTTGGAACATTTCCTTGAGCTGGCCCATCATTTGGAAAGCCTCAACTCCTTCAAACTATTTTTGAAGGTCAGTGCTCATTGTGATTAACATGAGACAAGTCACATCGTTAGAGTCATCGAAATGCTTCTTCCAAGTATCTCTTTCAGCTCTAGGGGGCGTTATTTGCAGGCTGTTCAGGAATGTCCGTATCAAGAACGTACAGCTTTCTTTCCTGCTTAAGGACAATCCTTAAGTTGCGGGCCCAATCAAGGAAATTGGTCCCGCTTAGTTTTTCCTTCTCAAGGACAGATCGCAATGAATTGTGTGATGTATTGGTTGCCATTATCTATATTAAATTATTTGCAAAGTCATTAGTTTTTGAGCAAAAACATTTTCCACAATTTCAACACTTGATAAATAGTGGAGAAAAACATTTTACAATAGTTATAGGAAAGCTTTGGCTTAACACCCATAATTAAGGTAAAATCATCTAATGGGAATGACATCTATATGTCCCGGCTTTTTCCCATTTTATGCCCTAGGCCCAAAACTATTTTGGTGGCCTAGTTAAGTCGAACCATGTCTAAGCATATGGAAATCACTATTTTCCCATCTCCCTTTACTTAGGTAACCACTTATTTGTTGCTTTGGCAAGCAGACAAAATGATGATCCAAGCTCATAGAGTGCTTAGGATATGATAGGCATTTTAAGACTTAATTAAAACCATTTGATGTGACGTCTAAAATAAATCCATTCAGACATAAAATAAACATCACGCGCAGGATATGAAGCGAAAATGTAAATGTGATATAGCATGGCCTATTCCTATAATGACTTCCACGAGCCTTGTGGGAGCCAAGGGTCAATCTAAGTTTGTATTCATCTCATGAATGTAGTCTTCGATCCAATGTCCTCCGGTCTTGTTACATGATTGCATGGGCATACCCAGCCTTCAATGTGAAGTAATAAAACTAATCTAAGAAAGCAGTTACAATTTTACATCATAAAGAAAAACGACTCGCAGGTCGTATTATAAAATTACAACTCAAACATGTAAAACAAGAGGTTTAGTAGGCCATGCTATTCACCATCCTAATATCACGTAAAACATGACATAAATAATTCGCAGATATAAATACAAATTTATATGTGTTGCCACTACGCAGAGCTGACGGCGGTCCTGCTACATCAAATCTGATTCTACATCAGCTCATCGAATGAGTTTTTCTGCCCAGATTTACTCATCTTCTGCCTTACTTACATAATCAGATTATGTATTGTTTAATCGGATTAACAGCAGGATTAACCGAGTTAATTACAGTTTACGCGTGAGAATAGAATTAATCAGATTAATTCCAGATTCACAGATACAGTTTATGCAGAATCAACATTTACGGAAACAGTTTATGCCGAATCAATATTCATAGAAACAGTTTATGCATAATCAAAAACCGAAAAAGTTTATATCATAACAGTTCATATAACCGTATAAACATGATGAACCGAGAAGAGTTTATACGTATACTCATCAAAAGATACAATCTTTAAATGCAGTTAAACAGTTTATGCATTTATCATGACCAAAGAAACGATCTTTTCTGTTTTCAAACATACACATACCAAATCAGAACTGATAGAGTTATTGTCTGATTAACAATATCGAATTCGAATCGTATGAGCAAGGCTCTGATACCACTGAAGGGATTCATGGACGGAAACTCGTTCCAAACACTCATGAGTCCTCCCCTAAAGGATCCGCTCATACGAATTCGATTCGGTAAAACAGTGAAAAACTTACGTTTCTTGGATTCAAGAAGCTACTTCTTGAATGGAGGATGACGTTTCTTGGATGCTAATCTGCCACCAACGGAATTCCCTTTGCGGAATGTCCCTCTACCGGTATCCACGCGACGAAACGGGCAGCGATTGCTAGCTCTTCGTTTTTCCAAATTTCGGGGATTAGAGGGAAAAGGGAGAGGAAGAAGAGAAAATGGTTTTCTAACTCCTTTTGTAATTTCTGCTGAAAAGCAAAAAGCATTACTTTCTAGGTTTCGGCTAAGAGATGTTATATAGAGTGTGAGAGTTTGTTCCCAGAACAACTCCCACGTCCACTCAACTTTCTCGCCCAGTGGGAGTCTCTGACTCCCACGTCCCCTAGACTTTCGCTGGTAGTGGGAGTCCTTATCGGATAATAACTCCCACGTGACCCCAACTATAGTTAAATGTCGAAATTGCCCCTATCTCTAATTCGAATAATAACGCTTTATTATTCTCTGGAAAAATGAATGTCAGATACAATGAACCTAGACACATTCTAGATTCATTGAATTCGGACATGAGGCTCGTTGGCTCGTCTATGCGTGGGCCCCTGTAGGTTCATATCACAATGGCAATGAAAACACACTTAGTAGTAGTGTGAGTTCATAAATCACAAGCGGTCCCTAGCAGGACATTGTGACTACCCAAAGTGAATGAATTTACAACGGAACCTAATGTCAATCCACTATTTAATCCCTTTGTCTCGCGATATCCTAATTAAGCATAAGGCATGGTAGTCGTCACCCCTTATTAAGCTTAATTGTATTTATGCTCGATCTCTGGGTAGATTGTTCCAACAAATAGTATTTGATAACCACTTTATCAAATACATTTGAGTACTGACCATGCATTTAGACAGTCTTTTCCCTATCGAGGGCCCATGGATATCTCTCTCTAATAATAGAGAGGGACAAATTCCTTACAATGCCTCTCACATTCAAGCCATGATAGGGACGCTACGTCCGATCATCGATCGTATTGATTACTCGATTAAAAAGCAACGTACGACTGAGTCAAAACGTGGCTCCATTCATGCTAGAATCAAATGGAGACATAAGGTCTAAGGATTCAAAAAATAGTATTGAGGAAGTAATACTTATGACTAAGGACCATGAAGTATTACTTCTCTAACGGATCACGTCCGATACGATATATCTCAATACATTGTATCTATGATATGATTTGTATTCATTACACATGATTAGTAAAACGTAATCGTCAATCAAACATCATACTAGTTTTATTTCATTGTAAAATAGATTACATAAAACTAGGGACAACTAGAATAGTAATTACACAAGCAAATGAGTTTTACTATCAAATCACGCATTTGATGATCATCGGCAAAATTTACTATTCATATGAAATGCTCAAAGAGATATAAAACGTTCAACATATGCTAATGGTCCTAGGGCACTACTTACAAAAGGTACAAATTGTGAAACTTTTTAAGAAAATTAAAAACGTTTATTTTAGGATTGGATGTCAGTATTGTATTGTTTCTTTCGAAAGACGCGTTAGACATAAGGGAGGAAAAAGAGAATAACATTGGTATTTTATATGTGGCAGCTGTTGGAGGAACCGAAAATGAAAATCAATGGATTCCGGGATCGTTTAATTAATTGATTGTGTAAGGAAAGTGAAAATTTACTGTTCTTCTTTTTAATATATAAAAAACTATATTTTTGTTACCAAATTGGATTGAACTTGCTGTGCTTTTACAAGATTACTTAAATTTGTGATGATGTTTTAAAAAAAACAAAATTTATTTATGACAAATGTGGTAAATCGTCAAGGTTATTTTGATATGATGTGAAAATAAGTAAGAAGACTATCATGATTAGCTTGCATTTTAGATCTTTCATTAAGTGAGCAAGCAAGTTAGAGCATTTTCTCAAGGGACTAGTGTGTGCATTTGGATCAACATTTTCGGTATTACAAGGATTCTCATTAGATGAGAAGTGAGGACAAGAATCATCCATTCTTGTGATGTTTCATATTTTAGATACCTTAGCAAGAGAAACATCAAGCGAATGAAGCTCTTGCAATAAGTTATCTCCATGTGAAGGATCACTAAAATAACATGATGCAAGATCAACAAGAGTACAAGTAATTTCATCAATCTTACTTCTCATACTATTAATAACATACTTTAAAGTATTATGAGAAGGTGAAGTTGATACCTTCGCAACCTTACCATGTGATGATGATTGTAGATTACCTTTGAAGTTTTGATCATCATTGTAGTTGAGCATCTTGGTTCCTAGATTTTATTTTCCATTGAGGTTTGAGGAATCCAAGTGCAATAGAGTGTCTGTGATTTCTTTCTCTTTGAAAATATCCATTCAAAGTCTTCATGCTTCAAGTCACTTCTCCTTGTACATCTTTGTTTGAAGCTTTTTGGCAATCTATTTATCTTCCTTTTGCAAGATGAATGATCTTCATTATCTCCATCATAATTTAGTGTCATTTGAAAATTATCATCTTGTTCTTCCATCTTCTCTATCTCATCTTGTGAAGGCTCAATTTGTATACCTTTTGAGCTTGTAGAGGATTGATAATTGTTTTCTCCTTTATCACACTTCTTGGTTGTATCAAGATCTTGAAGTGTGACTGAGATGTCCTCTATACCTTCACAATATTGAGTCCCCAATCCTAGACTAGCCATCTTTGGCTCTTGCATTTCAACTTCTCCTTTGTAGGATGCTCCAAGCATATTCATTATGGAATGAGCATCTTCACATTCATGCACTTTTTTGAGAGATTCTTCATTTAATGCACAACAAAGATAATTTAAGGCTTTGAAGTTGAGTGTCATCCTCTTGTAGTCTTCTTCATCATAGTCTTTCCTAGACTTTGGCACCATGACACCTTACATGTAAATTGAAGGAATAAAAGGACCTTCTTCTATAATGCTCAACAAGGAAATGTCATTAGAAGGCAAAAAAAATTTAAACGCATGTTGCCAACTATCAAAGTTGGAGCCATCAAATAGAGGTGGTCTAGATGGGGATAGGTCATCTAAGTTAGCAAAGCTATAAGCCATGGATCCTCCTAGGATGTAAGTCCAAGAACAAAGAGACTAGGCTCTAATACCAATTGAAATACCCTTTGAGGGTATAGAACCTGGGGGATGAATTAGGTTCTTAAAAACTTTTTAAGCTTTCTAAAACTTATTTGCCTAAGTGTTTACCTTAACAATAAGTATATTGTTTAAGCACATACGGTGATTCAATTATGTTCAAGGAAACTTAGATGACTAAGTGAAGCAATTGTATAAAACAATGAAGCATGTGTTGTTTCTATCTTTTGCAAATAGTTCATGTAAACAAGTATACATGTTATAGCAATTCATGAACTATAAAGTAAAGATTAAGGGATAGAGAAAACTAACACAATGATTTATAGTGGTTTGATTCACAAAGAATCTACTTCCACTACCTTAGGGTAAACCCAAGGATTTCAACATCCAATAAAAGATACCCTTTTACAACTAATGCAAGGTGAGTTCTACCTTTTACAATTTCCTCAACAAATGAGGACTTTTGCTTCACAGAGAAGACTCCACTCACTAAGAGTGTTAAGATCACAAAGAGACAATCTCTCCAAAGAGATACTTGCCTCACAATGAGGACTTTTGCCTACACATAGGACTTACAAACACTCACCAAGAGTGAAGCTCACAAAGAGCTTTTTGCTAGCTCACAAAGAACTAGTTTCTCAACAAATGAGAAAGGTAACTAATCTCTTTCTAAGGAGACTTTACAATTTAGCTCACTTTTACAAATCCCTCAATTGGATTGGATATACAAATGAAAGCTCTAATCACTCTTGAGAATAGAGAGATAGATGAAGTTTATAGCTCAACACAAATGCTTTCGAAAGATATGAATTTAATCACAAAAGTGTTTGCTTGTGTGTTTAAAAAGTGTATATGCTTATGCCCTCTTATGGATTGATTGGTTATAAAAAATTCAGCTTTAAAAGCTTTTTATAAGGCTAGAATACACAAGCTTTGTTGGTCACAACGGATATAATTTTGGCCTTCAAAATGATAGCTTCGGCCTACCGCTACTAGATAGTAGGTCGACCGGAGTGCCTTAAATCAAAGGTTAAAGGCTCTCTGTTCTTTTCTCGGTCGACTGCATTCATGGGGTCAGGTCTACCGAATCAATTTCGGTCGACCTACCTTATATCAAGGCCATCTAGAGAGAATATAGTTGTTGGAGCATTGGAACATTCAAAACTCGAATAAGGACAAAAACACACTGGTCGGTCGACCAAACATCTCTGGTCTTCCGAGGCTAGGCCTAGGTCGACCGGAGAGTAGTCCCAAAGTGGTTTTTACACTTAGTTAAATTTCCAATGTTCTCATGCACATGACTAAGTGTTTTGTAAATATATAAAATACATTTTAATGTACTTAGGCATTGACCAACTAACTTTCAAAAACCTCTTCAAATACCACATGAGGTTTTGAAAACATGCATAGTTGAGCTTTAAACAATCTTATATCCTAGTATTCTCAAGGTAAAGATTAGTCACAAGGATTACCTATAAGCTTAGACTAATCTTCCTAGGGATCTTCTAGTTGATTCTTCTTGGAGCTTTAACTTGAAGACTTTGATCAACATCTTCTTGAGTGATGACGTCCTCATGCATTCTTGATGTAGTGTATTGGACTTCACACTTCTTCTTGTCAAGGAGTCTACCACTTGATTTAACTCTTGTTGGATTGAGTAGCTCTTGACATGTTGATCTTCCTTCTTCATTGACTTTGTAAGTACTTCCGTAGTATGTGGATTGACTTCATGCTTGTGCTATGGAATCTTGCAAAGTGTAGTTTCCTTGTGTGTATGATCATACCTTTGGTATACACAAAGAGCTAACTTACCATTTTCATCAATGTTGGACATGCTCACACAAACATTAGAACTATCAATGGTTTGTTATCATAAAAACAAGATTGTCCACTTTTCCCTCCGGGCTAACATCATCAGCATTTACTTTCTACTTAAAAAAAATGAATCGAAGCTTTATTGCCTCCCAAAAGTTTTTATTGTTCATCTCTATCTTTGTTTTGTACAAAGACTCTGAACATCCGATATATATAAAGGGAAATATCCTAAGACTCTGAACATCCGACATATATAAATTAACTGGGTAAGTATCGTTTGTTCTCATTATGTGTCTCTATCCCCATCTCATCAATAAGAAATCGTCATGTGCTAATTTTTTTACTTTAAAATTTATAATTTAAAAGAAATAGTGCAACCCAAAAGGTGCATAGATGATTTGTTGCTCATCAATTTGTTATTTCTTCTATAGTTTCTTTTGTTGGTGTGAATTAATTTCGCTTGCTACTCTTGTTTCTTTTTAACTTCCATCAATAAATAAGACATTTCTTTCATTTTGTTATAGTTTTAATATTCATCCATCTTACTTTGTTTGGAAACAAGTGGTTAAAGTGGGGAAGGTTGTTTTTCTTATAGTATATAACTTTGATCCTTCTTTTCTTCAGTTCTTCCACCTCAGCGATATAGAGAGAAGCAAACAGGGTAATTAAAGAAAAATTCCCTATGAGAAGAAAGAAGAGACTAAAGTGACTACAATTTTGAGTATACACACCTATATTTTGATGGAGATTTTATAAGACTTCCGTCGGTCTCCATATCTTGTTCCAAAGTTGTCTGCAAGGCATCGTATGGACTTTTATCTATGTCACTTTCTTGCAACCTATGCCTAAGAAATTCACCATACATTAGCCTAGTGCTTTATAATTTTGATAGTGAAAGCTATAGAGACGCGGCCAATTTAATTTCGTTCAGAAAGGATTACAAGTCTGGCCAGGAATCCATTCGCGCTAAGAGTATTAATTTCCTAATGAAAGATGATTTAGAGTTAATTACACTACAAAAAGAGACATTTAGTAACGAATTTTTTTGTTAGGAAAGGTCAAGAAATTCGTCACGAAAGACCTTTCGTGACGAAGCAATTTCGTTAGGAAAAGTGAGAATTCATGACGAAATATTCGTTACGAAATGTATCAAAGTTCGTTACTAAAAGTTCTACAAAAAAATAAAAAAATTAAAAATTAAAAATTAAAGCCATGGAACCGAGCCGGAGCCATGCCCCCTATGATAATGTTGAATAGAGAACTCCACATTTTCAAAGAAGTGGGAATTGAACTCAAGACCTACAACTTGTATGTCAAGCCCTTGCCCGCTGATCTACGTCGGTCATTTGTTACTTATTGTTCCTATTATATGTATTATAATGAAGTTTTGTATTTTGAACATTTAGTTATTTTAATTTCTCTTTGTGTTGTGATTTTTTTATGAATTAAATTAAAATTAATACATTTTCGTCAATGTATTTGTGTATTAAATTATTATAAAAAATAAGAATAAAATTATTCTAGTTGCATACTATTTTTTAGTAATACTTTTAATATAAAGACTAAACAAATATAAAAATTAAAATTATATTCTAAATTATAACATACTTATATATGTATATTCTTAAAAAATATATATATATATATATATATATATATATATATATATATATATATATATATATATATATATATATATATATATATATTATGACGAAACTTTTAGTGACAAATATGTTTTTAGTTCATGAAAGGTACGGAGAAAAAATTTGTCACGAAAAGTTATACCTATCGTGACGAAAAAGTTGCTTCGTTACGAAAAGTATCGTTACGAAAAGTCTACTTTTCGTTGACATTTCGTAACGAATAATGACTTCGTCACGAAAAGTTCGTCCTAAGAGGCATTTTTTTTGGGTAGTGTAATGGGATCGTCTGGGTTGATTTATTTGGTTAAAACGGAAACTACTAAAATGTCTAGTTATGTAAGCAATCCGATAACTGGGGAATACATTTCTCTTCCTTGTCTTACTGCATGTAGGAGGTTACATAGTCTAGCAAATGGATTTGGCTTTTCTAGCCATTTTAAGGCCATAAATACTGAAAAACCAAACCAAACCAAACCAAATCAAACCGATACAAACCGAATGAATCGGTTTGAGATTTTGAATGATTTGGATTGGTTTCAAAATTTTCAAACCGAATCTTTCGATTTGGTTTTAAAATTGTGTAAAACCAAACCAACCCGAACCATGAATACCCCTAGCAAAAGGTAATGCTACCATATTACATGGAGCATTTCACTGGCTTGTTCATCATGCAGATAATCAAGTATTGTTGAATAGCATATGTGCATTTGATATTGTGATTTAGGCTAATCCGACCTCCACTCGAAGGTATTTTATCTACTTACCTTGTATTGGATTTGGGAGCATTAAAATAACGTCTTTGTGTATTTGGTGGCTCAAGAGAAACATGTTTTGATATTTGCATGATGAATGAGTACGGAAAAATAAAGTTCCGTACTCGAAACTATGTTTTGATAAGCTGTATTCCGCGGATAGATCATATGCATGTCCTAGTAACTTCATGGAGAAATGGAGAGTTATTACAACCGTTCATTACCACAACTCGGTTGTTTTCATAAAATCTGGAAGATAAAAAATATGAAGTGATTAATGTTTCTTGATTTGAGGAGTTTAATAAGATGCTGGCCATCTCATCTATTTATGTCCCAGTTTATTTGAGACTTAAGGATGTTCTTCAGGGAAATGAAACTCTCAAGGAAAAAATCTAAAGACTCTCAACATCCGACATATATAAATTAACGGTAAGTATCGTTTGTTCTCATTATGTGTCGCGTTCTCTATCTCATCAATAAGAAATTGCCATGTGCTAATTTTGTTACTTTAAAAATTATAATTTAAAAGAAATAGTGCAACCCAAAATGTGCACAGATGTTTGTTGCTCATGAATTTGTTATTTCTTCTATAGTTTCTTTTGTTGGTGTGAATTAATTTCGCTTCTACTCTTGTTTCTTTTAAACTTCCATCAATAAATAAGACATTTCTTTCATTTTGTTATTGTTTTAATATTCATCCATTTTACTTTGTTTGGAAACAAGTGGTTAAATTGGATCGGTTAAAGTGGTGAAGGCTGTTTTACTTATAATATAGAGCTAACAAATCTCAACCACTGATCTTCAATTTTTTTTCTTTAAACATAACTGTTATTAAGAAACAAATATAATTATTATTTAACTTTGAAACTTAATCGTCCGATCCAATTTACCTGCCAACAAATAATCAATCATCGTGGGCTGGAAAAAAAATTAGAATTAATGATTCTGTTTGTACTGCTTGAAAAAAAGAAAAAGAATTAACCTTACTACTAAATTGGATATTCAGTGTCTTTTTTCTAAGAAATCTTCTATGGAGTCATATGATTCTCTTTTGGATACTCTCGAAAACCAAGCAATAGTTCATAGAAGTAATTGAAAAGTTAGAATTTAGAAACATCCCGATTGTGCAATTGTAGTTTACTGGAAATAGGGTACAGAACTACTGAAGATATTCATTAATTGTGCTATGATGGTGAGAATGTCCAGTTAGGGTCATAACTCACAAGGGCCATTTTTTCAGCACGTGCATAATGCAATCTTCGCCATATGATCAGTAGCATTTTCTCAGTTGAAGGGTTCGTCACAGTTTTGAATTCTTAGGCACCTAGTTTTGAATACTTGTTAAATTGTAATGCTATCTGATTATCCATCTAGTTTTCAATATTTAGACATTAACTTTTGAGTAACTCATTTTTTAATACATATTAAACTGATGACATCCATTTGTTGGAGTTGAAATTTGATGTAGGTGCTCAATTATATTGGGCTTGCTCAATTGGATTGGCGTTCGATTGGATTGGGCAAAACTGGACTCGGTTGGACCAGAACTAGTCAACCGAGAGCTGTCTCGGGTCTACCGAACTGGTTTGTCACTCCGGTCGGCCGAGAACCATATCTCCGATCGACCGGATCAGTTTGACCATGTCAAAACTGGCACATCTACACGTGTGAGGGAATGTGTGTGTGCGCAATGAGTGAGTGCTTGTAGTGGGAGAGAAATAAAGGTAGAATGGGTAATTCCACTAACACAACATTTGATGAAAAATTGTTCTTCATTATTATTACTCTCATTATTGGTTATTCTCTCTAGCTCTCATTAACATTCCTAGCCGAAATTTTGAGAAGAAAACTCTCTGAATTTTGTCTCTCTTATGCACACTCTCAAGAACAATCAAAAGAGAAGAAAATGCGATTTTCTTTTCTTTTTGATTTACGATTTTCCTTAGTTTCCTAAACTTTGTGGATTTCGGGAAAAGTGTTTATAAACTTCAGAGCTCTTTGGACTGGCATCTGAGGCGCAAAGAACAAGCTCTTGGTTGGTGTGTTGATACCAATATGGAGAGGAGTTTGAAGGCTGCTGTTGGTGGTTTAACGTAGCATAATCTGGGCAACATCGATTAGATCGATAAAAGTATAATTCATATCACAAGATTTTGGTTCTTTCTCGTGAATCGATCCTTTAAAGGAAAGAAATCTCGCGCTATTTTATTCCGCTGCGTTTTGGGGATTACGAATTTCTCCTTTCAAGTGGTATCAGAGCTTATCACGAGAACCGAATTACTTTGTTATATATTATCCTAATTTTTTTTAGTCTGATAATGCATGTCATTGGATTTCTTTACCTTTGTACAGCTTCTAGGAAGTCGTTTAAGTGTTAAACGAATCCCGGAACGTATTGTAAATTCGTGTTTTTGGTTGTTTTCTATTTTCTAGAAAAAGTTTGGTCGACCGGAAGAGGTTCACAGCAGACCGAACATGTGTTAGAAAATAGGATTTTGCTACTGCTTAGATTTTGGACGACCAGTGAGCAATCAAGGTTGATCGATGCTAGTTTGTTTTCAGGCCGGTCGATCAAAAATGTTTTAGGTCGACAGAGGTGGCCTACTTTTACACTGTTATGGTTGCTGCCTTATCGCGATCGACCAGGAGTATGGCCTGGGTCTACCGGAAAGGGGCAGGCAATGTGTATTTGCGCTTTTAGCATGATTGTCATGTTATTTGTGCATGGTTCATAATAATAGCCAATGACCCAGTGATTTTTTTGTTATAATACGGTATGCGTGTCGTGCCATATCTAATACATTCTTGTTGTAATTTTAATCTCGAATGTAACTCGAGTATTCTTTCAATTATGTAAAAGTATATAATAGGATTTATGTTTTTACATATGTAACAAGTGATGAAGAAAGGCGTTCATTAGGTAGAGGAAACCACAAGAAGGTGGAAGACAATAGATAGGTTTATTGTTTTTTACCTTTAGATTGACCTAGGATTTTTCGTTGGCTCGAAAAGTCCGTATAGGGGATACTACTATGTCACGGTTTTATTTATCTCTTTATGTACTTTGCATGAGATGCATGATGTATGTTTTACAGCTTTAAAGCATGTGTTACAAATGTATAATCAGATTATACATCGTTTGGTGAGACAATTTTAAAAAAATCCCTCAAAGTTTAAATATTAAGTTTATTGCCTTCCAAGCGGGGCCCTCGTCAAGGACAAGATCAACAGTAGTGTGAACTTCCGAGTGGAATAAGCGCCTATCTATCTTGGTGAGGCACGAAGGATAAGTTAGTGATATCCGCCAATTAACCTTTGGTCATACTTAACCGGATTTCCTCAATGGTTGAGAATCTGGAGGCAAAAGGGTTAAGATGTGCATTTATGTACTGAGGGTAATCGTTACCTACTTAACCAACAAAGAGTCACATAATTGATGTGATTAGCAAGTGATGCTTACCTAAAGCGTCTTCTTGAGTATAGTAGGCAAAGCTGCCATGAGAATGATGAAATATGGATCTTGGTCCTACTAGAAAGTTTTGAACTTTCCGAATGAGTACTTGAGGTTATTCATTTGAAGAAAATAGTGGGAGAATCATTAATTGAAGTCCTATTAATGATTTTAAAATATGACAACTAAAATTTTGCAAATTCTTCTCTGTTGATATAATGGCAAATACAACCGTTGCATCAAACTCGTTATCATTGTTATACGTCTTTGAGAAGGACAAACTTGAGGGAGGAAACTTCCTTGACTAGTACAGGAACTTGATAATTGTTCTCAAGCACGAGAAAAAGTTGTATGTTCTCAAGGAACAAATTCTTGATCCACCAGCCGCGGGGCTCCAGCCACTGAAAGAAATGCTTATCCTAAGCACTTAGATGGCGCATTACATGTGTCTAGTCTTATGTCAGTGACCATGACCTCTGAGCTTCAGAAGCAACATGAGGAAATGAGAGCTTTCGATATGATTAACCAACTAAGTCAACTCTTTTAGGGTCAAGCCTGATAGGAGAGATTCAATGTGTCGAAATCTCTATTTCGGTTCAAAATGGTTGAGATAACACCAGTCAGAACTCACGTTCTAAAAAAGATAGGCTATTTTGAGAGCCTCGAAAGACTGGGATTTCTTCTTGGTCAAGAGCTATCCACGACCTTGATTCTGCAATTGTTGTCTGAATCATTCAATCAGGTTATATTAAAATACAACATGAATAAGATAGACAAACCTCTCCCATAATTGTTGAAACTGTTGAGGACTGCCAAGAAGGAAATAGGAAAGTCCAAGGCCATTTACATGGTCAACAACAGGGGCAAGGGTTTTGGTAAGCCTAAATGCAAGCCTTCGGAAAAACTTAAACATTATGAGAAAGAACTGAAACCCAAGGGCGTTGTATCTAAGGATAGGAATTGTTTACATTTTGGACAAAAAGGACACTGGGAGAGAAACCATCCTAGTTTTCTTGCCCGTAAAAAGCTTGGAAAGGGAGCCCGGAGCAAATATTGCTTCTGGCTCAGGTATTTATGTTATTGAGATCAACTTGCCTACTACTACTTTCTCATGAGTATTAGATACCGGATGTGGTTCTCGCATTTGCTTGAATGTGCAAGGACTACAAAATAGTAGAGAGCTGGCAAAAGGAGACGTGGACCTACGCGTTGGCATTGGAGCAAGAGTTGTTCCATTAGTTGTAGGAACATATAGCCTTAGTTTTCCTCATAGAATTATTCTAGATTTAGACATATGTCTTTATGTTCCTAAATTAACAAAGAATATTATTTTGATCTCTTGTTTGGACAAGAAGAGTTTGTATATTAATATTAAAAACCAACGAATGTCGTTATCTTTTACAGTAGTGCTACTTTGGTGAAGGGTTTTTACATGTTAGATCTAGAGTCACCGGTTTCTAACATAAATACAAAAGGATTTAATCCTAAATACCTCTGTCATTGTCTCTTAGGCCATATAAACGAAAACCGCATTTCCAAAACTCCTTAAAGATGGATTGTTGGAATCATTTCATTTTGAATAATATGATACATGTGAACCTTGTTTAATGGGTAAGATGACTGCTTCTCCTTTTACTAGAACTAGAGAACGAGCAAAGCATTTGTTGGAACTAATACATAGTGATGTATGTGTTCCATTCAATATCCATGCAAGAGGTGGTTATCTATATCTCATTACTTTTACTGACGATTTTAGTCATTTTGATACATATTTCTTATGAAATACAAGTCCGAGGCCTTTGAAAAGTTCAAAGAGTATAAGAATGAAGTAGAAAATTAGGTTGGCAAAAGTATTAAGATGCTTCGATCTGATCAAGGTGAGGAATACTTAAGTCAAGAATTTTGTGGCTATCTAAAGAGTTGTGGAATTGTTTCACAAATTTCTCCACCGGCTGCACCTCAATGGAATGGTGTATCCGAAAGGAGAAATCAAACTCTATTAGATATGGTTCGATCAATGATGAGTCACGCCAGCCTTCCAAACTCCTTTTGGGGATTTGCTTTAGAAGCAGCAGTTTTAACACTAAACAGAGTTCCATCTAAATATGTTGAAACGACACCATATAAGATATGGACTGGGAGGCGCCCTAATATGTCTTTCTTAAAGGTTTGGGGTTGTAAGGCGTTCGTGAAACGTCCAACTTTGGACAAGCTCAGCCCAAAGCCGGTGCACCTTTTTGGGGGTATCCTAAAGAAACTAAAGGATACTACTTCTACATCCCAAACGAGAACAAAGTTTTTGTTGCTCGTAAGAGAGTTTTTCTAGAAGAGGAACTCCTTTATGGGAAAACAAGTGGGAGCCACGTGGATCTTAGTGAAGTTCCGGAACTTGTTGAAATTTCGAGGGAACTTGGTGAAGTTACAGGCATAAGTGACCAGGTGGAATTGGAACAAGCTACGCAAGCTGTTGTGGATCCAGCACTAGAAACACAAGAATTGCGTAGGTCTAGTAGATTTCGTAGATCACCCAAAAAATTTGGATATTTCGTAACAAAACGTGGAGATGTTATGTTGATTGATCACGATGAAACTACAACCTACAAACAACCAATTACTAGTCCATATTCTGAGAAATGGCTTGAGGCCATGAGATATGAAATGGATTCCACGTACACTAACCAAGTATGGATCTTCGTAGACACACCTGAGGGGGTAACACCAATAGGGTACGAGTGGGTTTTCAAATTGAAAACTGACATGGAAGGGAATGTTCAAACGTACAAGGGGCGACTTGTCGAGAAAGATTTTTAAACAGATTCATGGTATTGACTATGATGAGACATTTTCCCCTGTAGTTATGTTCAAATCCATTCGTATCTTGCTTGTTGTAGCTGCATACTATGATTATGAAATTTGGCAAATGGATGTCAAAACAGTTTTCCTTAACGGAAACCTAGATCAGGATGTGTATATGATAGAGCACGAAGGTTTTGTCAATCCAAATAATGCCAATAAAGTATGTCAGCTATTGAAGTCAATTTATGGAATAAAGCAAGCTTCTAGAAGATGGAATTGACGTTTTGACGAAGCCGTGCTCGAGATTGGTTTTATCAAGAATGTTGATAACCTTCTGTTTATAAAAGGTTTAGTGGAAACTCTGTGGTATTCGTGGTTTTGTATATAGATGACATACTACTTATAAGGAATGACATTCCAACCTTGGAAATGTAAAGGTCTAGTTGGGACAATTTTTCTCTATGAAGGACTTAGGTTACGCAAGCTTCATCTTAGGAGTCAAGATCTATAGAGATAGATCACGTAGTACATACATAGACAAAATGCTAAATCGGTTTAGCATACAAGAGTCCAAAAAGGACCTTTGTCCTATAGCACTTGATGTGGTTCTTTCAAGACAACAGTGTGCTAAGACACTGGATAAGCAAGAACGCATGAGTGAGATTCCATATGCATCGAAAATTTGATCTATCATGCATGCCATGTTGTGTACTCGCCCAGATGTCTCGTATGCTTTGAGTATAACTAGTAGATACCAGTCTACATACGGTGAACGTCACTAGATAGACGTCAAGAACATACTTAAGTTCTTGCGAAGGACTAAGGATACGTTCTTAATCTATGGTGGGGAAGACGAGCTCATTGTAAGGGGTTACACTGATGCTAGTTTCCAAACCGTTAGTGATGACTTTAGATCGCAATTAGGATATGTGTCTTGCCTAAAGTACAACCAAAGTCGAGCATATAGCTGCATTAGATACTGCTTAGGAGATTTAGATCCGAAATTTTATTTGATGAACTTTGTGTGGTATACCTAGCATTTTGAATGTCGAATGTGATTGATCTCCATTGTGAATGGAGCTATATATCAAAGGAACCACGGTCTCAGCAAAGGTCCAAATATATACTGCGGTTAATAATAAAAAACCAATGAGAAGGTAAACAACCTTAAACTCGATTACCCATCTTCAACATTTGAAATGCACCCACACTGAATTGTGTGAATTTGAGGCTTTAAGCCTTTTAAGGCATTTTTAGCAAAGATTTAGCTATGAATTTGTTGTCGATCTTTGCGCTTTTTAATGAATAAGAGGTAGAAGGCTGATTAATATGGGTCGGTGGTTTGTGGGGTACCAAGATCGAAGGAAGGAAACTAAATCCAGGTAAAGATCGACCGAAATGTCTAAAATAAAAGGTTAAATGCCCTTTGTCCATAACTCGATCGACCGCAATTCAGTGGTCAGGTCTACCGAAGCAAATGTCGACCGACCTATCTAATATATCGGTCGTCCGAATAGAATATAGTTGTTGGAGCATTGGAACATTCAAAACTCAGATAAGGACAAAAACACGCTGGTCGATCGGATCAACACTGTCAGTCGGCCGGACAACTCTGGTTTACCAAGGCAAAACCTAGGTCGACCGGAGGACAGTCCAAAGTGGTTTTTACACTTAGTTAAGTTTCTATTGTTCTCATGCACATGGCTAAGTGTTTTGTAAAGATATAAAACACATTTTGAAGAACTTAGGCATTGGCCAACTAGTTTTCAAAAACATTTTCAAAGTATTGAACAAAGTAAAACATGAAGTTTTGAATACTTGCATTGTTGAGCTTTAAACAATCTATATCCTAGTATTCTCAAGGGAAATATTAGTCACAAAGGATTGCCTATAAGCTTAGACTAATCTTCCTAATGTCTTCAAGTCTTCAAGTTGATTCTTCTTAGTGCTTAGACTATGAAGCCTTTGATCAACATCTTCTTGAGTGATGAAGTCCTCTTACATTCTTGATGTAGTGTATTGGACTTCACACTTCTTTTTCTCAAGGAGTCTACCACTTTATTCTTTACTTGGTGGATTGAGTAGCTCTTGACATGTTGATCTTCCTTCTTCATTGACTTTGTAAGCACTTCCATAGCATGTGGATTGACTTCATGCTTGTGCTATGGATTCTTGCAAAGTGTAGCTTTCTTGTGTGTAAGATCATACCTTTGTTTGTACACAAGTTAACTTACCATTTTAATCAATGTTGGTGTGAGTGCTAAGGATCCTATCATTAAGAACATGCTCACACAAACATTACAACTATCAATGGTTTGTTATCATCAAAACAAGATTGATCACTTTGCCCTTCGGGCTAACAACTCTTGTCTAAAATCGACCTCATCGCAATATTCATTATCTTGCATGTATGTGGGTTGTCGTTGAACCCGGGAGTTCTCGACGCGTGTTAAATCTGTGAGCCCGCTCCTAATCGGAATTATAAATTAGGGACTACAAAAGGTCTTTGTGGAGTCCACGGTGGTGGGCAATGACACAATGTGAATGACTCATTAAATTGTGAGCCCTTCGTTCTTGGAGAAACTGAACCCATGTATTGCATTCTTAATTCCTGTCCCTTCTTGCCTACTTGCCTATAAGTTGGGTACCGTTGTAATAATTGATTTAGAGTTGTGAATAGATGCTTGAGCGCGATCGTGTGATTTGTTGAGTCACAACATGAATTATATTCGAAGAGTCCAACGTTGTGTATGTCTGTATGTTGGTATGAACAACACATGGTGTTTGTGTCACATTTCTTATGTGTAAATGTTGGATTTCGACGAGTATAGTTTATACCTTACTTTTTTCTTGTTTTAGTATTGTTGTTATATGTGCATCAAAATTGAGTTATTTTGGGGTTGAGATTTGAGAAGTGCAGAAATGCACTTTTTCTTCACAAATTTACACTGTTCTTGGTATGTTTGAATATCGGTAGACTGGTTCGGTTGACCGGATCAGGTGCCAGTCGCCCAAAGCAAGCTACTGGGACCAGTCGGACGAGTGGAGACTTATCTCGGTCGACCGGGGCTGGACCAGAAGGACTTCGGTCGACCAGAACGCTCCGTAGGTCGTCCGAAGAGGCATTTTGGTAATTTCTGATTTCTGTTTTGTCCTGGTTTGTATTGGTGTTTACTAAAGGACGTGTTGTGAGGTTTTAAAGTGTGATTGGGAGATTTACAAGTCAAGTTAAGCTTTACATGTTTTCACACTCTTTTGTGGGAATTCGGAAAAACGGGTTTGTGTCTTATTTAATATTTCATCCCAATAGTTATGATGCTTACTGGGTTTTATAGCTCACGTTTTTACTTTTCTTTACTTGTAGATGATGAAGTACCTGATGATGGTGACTATGTGGAGACTTGGAATGGGGATTACAATGAGTGATCCATAATGAACTTGGTGTAATAGTTAACTTCATTTTACTTTCTTGAATTTTAAGTATGTAATAACATTAGTATTAACTCACGCTTTTATGTTGGATTTATGATACATTTGGATAATTAATTTATGAATGTTAGTTTCCGTTTCAATAATGATATAATTAGTGGACTTTATCATTTCTGCTTTTGTTATGTGCCTCCTTGGTATATGAGGTGATGCCAGGTCATCACCCTGGGCACGGGGTGTGACAGAGTCCACGAAATGGGCACACAAACCACAAGCTCGGTCTTCTCTCAGGTCTTGGGCAGGAACCTCACAGGGCCTAGCCACGGCAAAGCCTTCACGGACGGACAGATGAAGTGTGTGTTCTACGTTGCCTATCCGGCAACACCGGTCTTCATCAACGGCCTAAAAAATACGGTGGCATTCCTGTAATTAAATCTACTCTACTCAATCTATATCCGTACAAGGTATGACTCAAATCTATATGACAATTGCCTCTATAAATAGAGTCTCTTCCCGCTACATTTTACCTTAATTAAGTCATATCTAACTCTCAAAATACGTGATAAGTTCTTGATAATCTTTATACTTGGACTAACTTAAGTATCGGAGCGGGGTTGACGTATTCCCTCTCCTCTCTAACATTGTTAATCTCGCAGGAATAGGTACATAGCTCGAACTGAGACCCAATGCTCCAATCCGAGCTTTCTTGATCTCCCATTAGCTCGGCTAGTCCCAGATTAGGGCTCGAATGACCCTTTGGCTTTGTCCCGAGCTCCTCCTTTCTATGCTAGCTATCAGAACTTAGGCTCTCCTAATTAGGAACACATCATCTATTCTATTCCAAATATGATCATACATTTTTTTTTTATTTAAAGCAACTATTGTTATTTAGATGAAACCCAGAATCCTTGATCCTTCTTCTTTTCTTCACTTCTTACATCCTTAGTGATATGAAGTGATGCAAACGAGGAAATGGAAGAAAATCTCGAGAAAAGGTAACGATTCTCGATTTACACCAACTTCCATTATTTTGAAGCCAAAAGTTATATGCAAGGCATTGTATAAGCTTCTCTCTCAGTCATACTTGTGAGGCTATGGGGCCTGATGTACTGAGAAAACAGCCTATGCTAGCGGCGATCGAATCGAACCATAATTATGATATGGTCGGGGCGGGGCGGGCCCTGAGGCAGATTTTTTGGGTTTTTCTGTTCATGGACCATAATTAAGGATTCGTCTCTTCTTATAAATACTCTACTTATGTAACCCAAATATTGTATCTCAACATAATAAATATCCTGGTTTGGTAGCGCCCCAGACGTAGTCAATACCTTGATGAACTGGATTAACAATTTCTTGTGTCATTCTTTATTGTTTTCGATCTCGTTTTCTCTCCCATTATTGTTGTTTATTTCCTAAGAATACTTTTGTAACCTACGCCATAAAATTCACCCAACATCAATCTAGGCATTATAATTTGTGCCGTAAAGACTACCAAGAAGTGATCCATTTGATTTCATTGAGAAAAGATTACAAGTCTGGTCAAGAATCCATTTGCTGTAAAAAGCTTAATTTTCTATGAACGATGATTTGGACTTAATGGGATCTCGCAATGATTAATTTGGCGTAAAAAGAAACTACTAGTATGTTCACTTAAGTAACCAATCCGATGACTGGGAAATACATTTCTCTTCGTCGTCTTACTACAATTAGTCTATTAGTGGGTCTAGCGCGTGATTTTTGGCTTTTCTACTCATTTATGGGTGTAATATTGAGACTTATCGACTTCCAAAAGGCGGGCTTGGACTAGTTGAACTTTTACCATTATAGTTGATAGAAAATAGAGAGAACTGGTAATCAATACCTTGTATGCATATTGTGTGAAAAGCTATGCTACTATCTTAAATGGATTATTTCATTAGATTGTTGATCATGTGATAAATTCAGCTTTGTTTAATAGCATATGTGCATTTGAATTATGCTCGGGTGAACCAAAACGGCATCTTTATTTATTTGGTGGAATAAGACTTGAAATAGGGTTTTATATTTGGATGATGAATGAGTATGGAACACGATTGGAAGATATACCGCCCCCGTATTTGGGAAATCGCCCCTCCAAACACGCTAACTAATCCAAGAAATTCAACTCTGGGTCGGACCACATCTCTTTTCACAAACAAACGGCGCTTACAATCTCCACATAAAAAGTAAAAAAATCAATACAAAAACTTATCTAAATATAAGTAATCAAAGTTTGCAGTCCAAGTGATACTAAACAGGTTACAACAATTGAGTTTCACAAACATATCTAAATATAAGCCTAATTCATTAGATTCTTCTCATTACAATGACAATTCATTGAAATGTCAGCTTATTATTAAGCAAATTTAACATGGACATTAATGTTTCGAACTTGGAATACCTAATTTTATGCCTCCATGTACATATTCATCTTTGGTCTCTTTCCAATTACAAGATACAACATTTCAGCACCAGACCCTTCTGATCCACCCTCCCGTAATCACTAGTAGGGTTCGGTAGTTTGCATTTGTAACAAGCCATAAACCATGTTCTCTCTAACTCAACTAACCGAAATATCATAACATTACATTGTGATTTGCTTTATAATGTCAAGGCTTAAGCAATTCGATATGAAAATAGGCAGACACATTAAGTTATTAGCCAGAAAAAAGACGAAGAACCTTCTAGAGGTTGAGCTGGTTTCCAATTTTGTGGGAACATCATTTCTTTCTTTAGTTGCATCAGAATGTCCTCCATTGTGTACTCTCTCTTCCAGTCATCAAGCATAGGGAAAAGGTTGGGTTCAACCTGCAAAAACTCAATGCAAAAAAGTTTAACAGTAAAGGACATGTTTGCATAGAGCGTACCTGAAAGAGGAAATGCTTACCATTCCACTGTCATGATTAACGCAGCTCATATGTATGCAAGTAAATAGGATATATTTCTTGAACTGAACCCATTCAATTATTGGGACCATAACATCATACTCTTCTAAGTTGAAATCAAACCATCAAAAGTTGCATCCTAAAGAGAGATCTCCGCTTGCTTCTTTTGTTCCGTACATAGGATACTAACCACTTTGATTAGACACAATTAATTGGCTAAAATTAACATCAAATCAGTAAATATTTAACGAGGTTCAAAACCTATATATAGAAACACCCACATATATAAGTTTCAAACATCCAGGATATGAAGAGCAGAAGAGAGAAAAAAAAGCATAAATTAAAGTCAAAATTAGATTTCAAAGTACTAGACTTTAGAAACTATTTGAATTGTACATGAGCCATGTGCTCGCAATCATACCGTAAGAGACTTTTAAATAGCCATTTTAAATTTCAAAATTTCATTAAGAATTAAAGCAACTAAATGGAAAGAATTTGTTATAAGTAGTAAACATAAACTCCGGCTGATTTTTTGAGTTATGTTCAGATTTCTCAAGAGTAAAAGTTTGCCATATGTCTCTATAAGAATTAATCGGCTCTAACATGTTACACATTTAAATTTCAGAACTCTTAAGAGGAGCATAAAATCTATTCATGTGTATAATTTTATATTCATTACAAATAGTTGGTACTTTGTATTCATGTTCTGAATCTTAATAACACTGGCGAGGCTAAATCTCTCATAAAGAGGACCGGGGAGGGGGGTTGAGGACGGAGACATCGGTTGTGTGTAGTTCATGCACTCATCTTATCAGCAACAGCCCCCCAAAACATTATTACAAAGCAAACATAAAAGGTAAAGTGCTAAGACATGCAAACCCCATTTTTGCAGAAGTCGTTAGTCGCTTGTCCATTGCTAGACTGGCGACTAGTCGGCTTACCTAGATTACAAGAGATTTTTTAAAATTTCCTTATTCTATATATTATACTACTCAAATAAAATTCCATAAAAATTAACAATCAAATACTAGTCATATCAAAGTACACAAAGTCCATCTATAATAATTAAATCCAATAACACAATAAGTAATAACAAGTTCAAATATTAAAATAATCAAACGACATAGCTTTGGGCAGAAAAATGAGCTTAAAAAAAGCCAGCAATGTCGTTTTGACTGACTCTGGCCGATTATGACTGACTTTGACCGATTAAGTCGGTCAACGATTTTTAACCCCAATTTTGGAGTTTTCTAGTCAAGTTAGGTGCCGACTAACTATTTTTTCCGACTATGCCGATTTTTACAATACTGATTTTTTGTATGTGTAGCCAACCTATCTCTTTTAGACTTGAGTTAAAAAATTAATAAGTAAATAAAAAAAATCAGCTAATTTTGTAATGGACCTTTGATTTTCATTAATACTTTTTGATAAATACACTATTTTGATATTCTCACGGCAAATCATTTTCCTCCAATTCTGGTACCCTCGTCATCCATTCCCTATTTGTTAAGTATACTCTCAAGTACATGAAATATTTATGCGGAGTCAAGCTTCGTTGAAGTATCTCGATTGATTTGTGTAGATATCACTTAAAGTAAATGACTTTGTAGGCATTTTTTTATCTGTGAATTTTCTAGTTTTTTGTTTATTGAGTTACAGTGGTTGAAACGAAGCGGTGTAGTTTGAGTTCTATGGTTTTTTTAAGGATGTGCATAATGCAGCTTTAGTCGTTTGATCCCACTCGTTTGTTCATTTAGTTTTAAATATTTATTCACTCACCTTCTTAACTTATACACTTAATGTTGAATGATTATTCACCTTACTTTTCACTAACCTAATAACAGCTATTGAATCGAAAAAGGTGTTGGTTTAACGGCTTAGAATGCATTTTGCATGTCTTGAGAAAAGACTCATTTCCTTAATTATGAGAATGACTGAAATAAAATAATAGAGAAGAAAATACAAAAAAAAGGAAAAGGTAAACAAGTAATGATTCCTAGTATAAGTTTTTAGGGGCAATAGCATATTTCGTCCTTGTACTTTTTATATTTCTCTCAGTAGGTTACTAATGATTATCTTTAGCATTAAGAATGCCAAAATATTTTACTCACCGCCTAGAGAATCCTTTTCTACATATCCACGTCTGGATTTAATGAATTTAGGAATATGTAAGGCACATAATTGGCTAAATTCTAATTCGTACATCCCACAAAAAAAACTTTTTTTCCTTTTTCATCTTATTCTTCCTTGAAACTTTTCCACATCATCTCAGCCAGCCACCACTCTCTTCATGCAGCCCCAACCCAAACACCACCCACTATCTCTTGCCATCTCCTTGTAGATCTACATAATTTAACCTTAACTTATTGCTACCTCATGGAATTTCCTCTCCACCTACCTCGAGGCACAATCATCCCACCCTCAACTTCTTAAGAACTGAACACTATTCATGGCAGCCAACTCTAGTTATGCAAATCACCTTTTGGCGAGTGGGATCATGGCATAATTCTGATCGAAGAAGCAAGTGCGGCACTCCATGTAAAACCCGGACAATTTGGACCGAATATTTAGTAGGTGCGGCCCCTTGCAAAGAAGAGTTAAACAAATATCCAAACCTAGGAGGACTAAGGTACAAATTGTGAAACTTTTTAAGAAAATAAAATACGTTTATTTTAAGATTGGATGTCAGTATTGTATCGTTACTTTTGGAACACACGTTAGACGAAAGGGAGGAATGAGACAATAACATAGGAATTTTATTTGTGGCAGCTGTTGGAGGAACTGGAATTGAAAATCAATGGGTTCTGAGATCGTTTAATTAATTGATTGTGCAAGGAAAGTGAAATTTTACTGTTCTGCTTTTCAATATATAAAAACTATATTTTTTGTTAACAAATCGGATTGAACTTACAGTGCTTTGACAAGATTACTTAAATTTGTGATAATGTTTTTTAAAAAAACAAAATTTATTTATGACAAGCGTGGTAGATCGTCAAGGCTATTTTCAATTCTAATTTACAAAGTTACTAGCAAGGTTCAGAAACTGGAAGACATTTTTTTAAATGAAGTAGTTTGCATAGCGTGATACGCTATCTAGAGTCGTAAGGAAAGAAATTAAAAGAAAATAAAAAAGTAGCTTTTTATTAATGGGGATTTTCATGGTTATTTGGAAAAGAAAGCTAAAAGAAATTAATGCACAGACCTTTTTTTCCACAAGGAAAATTCTATGTAGGAAAATAAATCATTTTAAAACAAAGAAAAAATAAGATTGGTAAAATTTTAAGTATACGCGTGCTTAACTCCATATTTTTTTATGTTAATGTAAGAATTGATTTCCTACAGAAAAAATGTTTGAAATCAGTATTCTCGTAATTATTAATTTTGATAATGGTTATTATGGTAATTATTATTATCTTCTAAAGTACAAAATATGTAATGAAACGTAATTGTTTTGAGTTCAACTTTGGGGATGTGGACGTATTTTGCTTCGAATACGGGGTTTAGACCTTCTGGATCCGGGCGTGACATTTAAGGTATCAAAGCTTAGGATTAATCTATTGTGAAATTATTTTTAAGTAATTTTCAGAGTACGCGGTAGAAGAGTTGTGGCTCAAAGAAAATTGAAACTTATGGTTATGTTATTGAGATTTGATCTTTTGAAGGTAACTATGCGAGGACATAGTAGTATATACCCAGATAGAAAATTAGAGATACGTTTTGCATGTATCTGAATACTTGTGTTAGGTTTGATTTGTGGATAAGTATTAGGTAATGAATGGTGACTCTAGGTAATTAAGGTTAGAACTTTGTATTCGTATTTATTTTTGGGGTTAAATATTTCAAGTTTTGAGGCCGAAAGTACTTGTAAGGAGTGTAGAATGTAAATCCTTAACCCAATTTAGACTGATTTTGTGTTGGTGCTAAGCCCAAGAATACGAAGTAAGTTCTGCTCAGCCCATGAAGAGTTAAATAAGTATGTTAACCTAATAAGACTAAGGTTAAAAGTGTGAAACCTTTTAGAAGGAACCTAGGGCTTCTACCTGCGGCACTGTGGAGGGAACTGAAATTGAAAATCGAGGGTTACTGGGATCTTTCAATCGATTGATCATCTAAGGTAATTGGAGATTTTCACGTTCTGTGTTTTAATATATATAAATTTTATTTTTTACCAAACTTGATTAAACCTTCAGTGTTTTTAAAAGATTATTTCAATACGTTATACTTTGTTAGGAATTTCTTATTAATGACGGGCATGGTAGATTGAAAAGGTATTTTCAAAGTCTATAAATTCCAGAATTATAGGTCAATTTTGTTTTTTAATGTAGTTGTTTTTACAGCATGATTTGCTACCTAGAGTTGTAAGGAAAAAAAGAAATTGAAAATCAATGGGTTCTGAGATCGTTTAATTAATTGATTGTGCAAGGAAAGTGAAATTTTACTGTTCTGCTTTTTAATATATAAAAACTATATTTTTTGTTAACAAATCGGATTGAACTTACAGTGCTTTGACAAGATTACTTAAATTTGTGATAATGTTTTAAAAAAAACAAAATTTATTTATGACAAGCGTGGTAGATCGTCAAGGCTATTTTCAATTCTAATTTACAAAGTTACTAGCAAGGTTCAGAAACTGGAAGACATTTTTTTAAATGAAGCAGTTTGCATAGCGTGAAACGCTATCTAGAGTCGTAAGGAAAGAAATTAAAAGAAAATAAAAAAAGTAGCTTTTGATTAATGGAGATTTTTCATGGTTATTTGGAAAAGAAAGCTAAAAGAAATTAATGCACAGACCTTTTTTTTTCACAAGGAAAATTCTATGTAGTAAAATAAATCATTTTTAAACAAAGAAACAATAAGATTGGTAAAATTTTAAGTATACGAGTGCTTAACTCCATATTTTTTTATGTTAATGTAAGAATTGATTTCCTACAGAAAAAATGTTTGAAATCAGTATTCTCGTAATTATTAATTTTGATAATGGTTATTATGGTAATTATTATTATCTTCTAAAGTACAAAATATGTAATGAAACGTAATTGTTTTGAGTTCAACTTTGGGGATGTGGTCGTATTTTGCTCCGAATACGGGGTTTAGACCATCTGGATCCGGGCGTGACATTTAAGGTATCAAAGCTTAGGATTAATCTATTGTGAAATTATTTTTAAGTAATTTTCAGAGTACGCGGTAGAAGAGTTGTGGTTCAAAGAAAATTGAAACTTATGGTTATGTTATTGAGATTTGATCTTTTGAAGGTAACTATGCGAGGACATAGTAGTATATACCCAGAGAGAAAATTAGAGATACATTTTGCATGTATCTGAATACTTGTGTTAGGTTTGATTTGTGGATAAGTATTAGGTAATGAATGGCGACTCTAGGTAATTAAGGTTAGAACTTTGTATTCGTATTTATTTTTGGGGTTAAATATTTCAAGTTTTGAGGCCGAAACTACTTGTAAGGAGTGTAGAATGTAAATCCTTAACCCAATTTAGACTGATTTTGTGTTGGTGCTAAGCCCAAGAATACGAAGTAAGTTCGGCTCAGCCCATGAAGAGTTAAATAAGTATCTTAACCTAATAAGACTAAGGTTAAAAGTGTGAAACCTTTTAGAAGGAACTTAGGGCTTCTACCTGCGGCGCTGTGGAGGGAACTGAAATTGAAAATCGAGGGTTACTGGGATCATTCAATTGATTGATCATCTAAGGTAATTGGAGATTTTCACGTTCTGTGTTTTAATATATATAAATTTTATTTTTTGCCAAACTTGATTAAACCTTCAGTGTTTTTACAAGATTATTTGAATACGTTATACTTTGTTAGGAATTTCTTATTAATGACGGGCGTGGTAGATTGAAAAGGTATTTTCAATTATGATTTTCAAAGTCTATAAATTCCAGAATTAGAGGTCAATTTTGTTTTTTAATGTAGTTGTTTTTATAGCATGATTTGCTACCTAGAGTTGTAAGGAAAAAAAGAAAAAGAAAATCAATGGGTTCTGAGATCGTTTAATTAATTAATTGTGCAAGGAAAGTGAAATTTTACTGTTCTGCTTTTTAATATATAAAACTATATTTTTTGTTAACAAATCGAATTGAACTTACAGTGCTTTAACAAGATGACTTAAATTTGTGATAATGTTTTTTAAAAAAAACCAAATTTATTTATGACAAGCGTGGTAGATCGTCAAGGCTATTTTCAATTCTAATTTACAAAGTTACTAGCAAGGTTCAGAAACTGGAAGACATTTATTTAAATGAAGTAGTTTGCATAGTGTGATACGCTATCTAGAGTCGTAAGGAATGAAATTAAAAGAAAATTTAAAAAGTAGCTTTTGATTAATGGATATTTTTCATGGTTATTTGGAAAAGAAAGCTAAAAGAAATTAATGCACAGACCTTTTTTTTCACAAGGAAAATTCTATGTAGTAAAATAAATCATTTTAAAACAAAGAAACAATAAGATTGGTAAAAATTTAAGTATACGAGGCTTAACTCCATATTTTTTTATGTTAATGTAAGAATTGATTTCCTACAGAAAAAATTTTTGAAATCAGTATTCTCGTAATTATTAATTTTGATAATGGTTATTATGGTAATTATTATTATCTTCTAAAGTACAAAATATGTAATGAAACGTAATTGTTTTGAGTTCAACTTTGGGGATGTGGTCGTATTTTGCTCTGAATACGGGGTTTAGACCATCTGGATCCGGGCGTGACATTTAAGGTATCAAAGCTTAGGATTAATCTATTGTGAAATTATTTTTAAGTAATTTTCAGAGTACGCGGTAGAAGAGTTGTGGTTCAAAGAAAATTGAAACTTATGGTTATTTTATTGAGATTTGATCTTTTGAAAATTATACCCAGAGAGAAAATTAGAGATACGTTTTGCATGTATATACCCAGAGAGAACATAGTAGTATATACCCAGAGAGAAAATTAGAGATACGTTTTGCATGTATCTGAATACTTGTGTTAGGTTTGATTTGTGGATAAGTATTAGGTAATGAATGGTGACTCTAGGTAATTAAGGTTAGAACTTTGTATTCGTATTTACTTTTGGGGTTAAATATTTCAAGTTTTGAGGCCGAAACTACTTGTAAGGAGTGTAGAATGTAAATCCTTAACCCAATTTAGACTGATTTTGTGTTGGTGCTAAGCCCAAGAATACGAAGTAAGTTCGGCTCAGCCCATGAAGAGTTAAATAAGTATCTTAACCTAATAAGACTATATGAAATCAAGTTTGGAGGGTTCAATTCTATTAAAGTGAGAGGTGACGGACATATTCTTACTACGGAAGAATGCGGTCAACATGTCAGGAGTCTTCAAGAGGCAAAAAACCACTATCCGAGGATGAAGGCCGGACGCTTGTGACTCGCAGAAGAAGAAGCCGGGCAAAACCTGCAAAAACTGGGAACACATGCCGCATAAGAAGTAAATTCGTCAAGAGGCATGTACCAAGCTCGAGAATTAAGAAGGTTGAGCGCTCCCTTATATCACCAAGTACTTGGACCAAGTGGTCACCACTTCCTATCACATTGGGAGATTTTCTTCCAATAGAATTCATGGATCTGAATATGTCTTCATGTTATGCCACACATATATACGTGGAAGAAGAAGAATTAGAGGAAAATGCAGTAGATTGTGCTGAAATTAACTTCAATGATGACGACTTATTGCTTGGAGCTACTCCCCACAACAGACCTTTGTTTGTGACTGGATATGCAAAAGAACAAAGAATCAACCGGATCCTGTTGGATGGTGGATCCGCGATTAACATTTTGCCCCTGCGCATATTGAAGGAATTGGGGATTACAACGGATGAGCTTTCTCAAAGTCGGCTGATGATTCAAGGATTCAACCAGGGAGGTCAACAAGCAATTGGGGCCTTGCGAATTGAGTTGTTAATAGATGATATGGTTTCGAGTGTTTTCCTCTATGTCATAGACGCAAAAAGCTCTTACAACATGCTTTTGGGGAGACCATGGCCCTTCATGACAATGGTGTGATAGCATCTACGCTCCATCAATGTTTCAAGTATTGCCGCAATGGGATATGAAAAAAGTGACTGCCGATGATAAGCCCTTTACTGAAGCTGAGACATACCTTACCGATGGCCAGTACTACATTCGCAAGGAAGGTGAAACATCTAAAGATCTTTCATCTGCAAAAGGAGAAGTTCAAAAAGTTATTTCCTCAAAAAAGGGAAAGGAGAAAGACGGCATGTTTGATTCATTTGGAAAAAAGCTAGTCATATGTCCAATTTACAAACAAAAGCAGTTGACGCCAAGTAGCTTGGAAGCATCAAGCGATTTTATCATGCTTTTAACTAAGATTGAGTCTGTCAAACCGCTGGTTGCTCCCCTAAAAGGGTTCGTCCGACCGGAGGAAGGTGCAAAAGTGGAGCATGGAGAGTTGCCAACTGCACGCACATAGGATGGTTTTGATCCGAATGCTTACAAACTCCTTGCCAAAGCTGGATATACCCCGCAAAATTGGGATTTGCTAGGAAATCTACCCCAAGAAGCGGCTAATGGAAAAGGCTTGACTGCTAAAGCCGATCTGGGATACCAACATTCATCTCCCATACGCCTCAAGATTAAGAGAGCAACTACTCAGTACATCACTGCAGATGATGAAGGTACCTCAAATCCAAAAGTTGTTGTTGATGATAGAGTAGATCCACAAGTATCGGTCTTTCGCCGACTTGGTCAAAATAATCAGCCTTCTCGAGTATCGGTCTTTCATCGACTTGGACCTTCTCATATATCGGTTTTCAAAAGGCTTGGCACCAATGCTACTTTAAAGAAGAAACATCGCAATGATGTTATTTCTGGAATTAGGGTGAATGTGAATTGCGACAACATGACCGAAGTTAAGCAATGCACTGTGGTGTTCACCGATCCCCTTGTGGAAGGAGACGAAGAGAGCGTTGGCTCATCCTATCAGATTAATTGTGTTGAGGGTGTCATTTCTCCCTTGCCTGCTCAAAGGCCAAGTGCAATTACTCTGCAAGTGGAAAGATAGGTTGAGGATGGTTATCTCCAAAATACAGAAAATCTAACCATCCACAATGTTCAAACAAGAAGTGGAAGAATCCGAAGAACAATCATATTTGAGAGGCATAATAGGCAAAATATTGTTCAAATGGATAATGAAAAAGTTGTCGCCGCAAATCATATCAGTGTTGTGGATGAAGAATCTCTCGAAGAAGAAGAAGATGCTGAAGATACCCCTCCTGAACTTGAAGAAGGTGTGAAAACCACCGTTGATGAATTGAAGGAAGTCGACTTGGGTACGGTGGAAAATCCTCGCCCAACTTATATAAGTGCTCTCCTTAGCCCTGATGAAGAAGAAGCTTACATAGACCTCCTCAAGGAATACAAAGACGTCTTTGCATGGACTTATAAGGAAATGCCTGGCCTAGATCCAAAGATAGTTGTCCATCAATTAGCTGTGAGGCATGGAGCAAGTCCCTTAAAGCAGGCCCAACGACGTTTCCGGCCTGAGTTGGTGCCTTCCATTGAAGCTGAAGTTAATAAGCTTATTGAAGTTGGGTTCATCCGTGAGGTCAAATATCCTACATGGATCTCAAACATTGTCCCTGTGCGAAAGAAAAATGGTCAAATTCGTGTTTGTGTTGATTTCCGAGACATAAACAACACGTCCAAAAGATAACTTTCCGCTCCCAATCCCCGAGCTAATGATCGATGCGACTACAGGTCATGAAGTACTTTCTTTTATGGACGGGTCATCTGGCTATAACCAAATCAGAATGGCGCCACAAGATGAAGAGTTGACCGCATTTCGTACCCCAAAAGGAATTTATTGCTATAAAGTAATGCCTTTTGGGCTGAAGAATGTTGGAGCCACCTATCAAAGAGCAATGCAAAAAATCTTTGATGACATATTGCATAAAGTGGTGGAGTGTTATGTTGATGATTTGGTAGTGAAGTCGCGACAAAGAGGCGATCATCTCCAGGATTTGAGGATAACATTTGAGCGGATTCGAAAATATCAACTCAAAATGAATCCTTTGAAATGTGCTTGTGGTGTAGCTTCTGGAAAATTCCTTGGCTTCGTCGTCCGTCGTCAAGGAATAGAGATTGATCAATCAAAAATTGATGCAATTATGAGGATGCCCGAGTCTCAAAATATCCACGAGTTGAAGAGCTTACAGGGAAGGCTAGCATATTTACGAAGGTTTATTTCAAACCACGCCGGATGTTGCCAACCATTTTGTCATTTGATATAAAATGGTGTACTGTTTGAATGGGATGAAGCGTGTCAAAATGCCTTTAAGAGTATTAAGTCTTACCTCATGAAACATCCTGTGCTTGCTGCGCCAATTCCTGGAAAGCCATTGATTTTGTATGTTGCTGCTCAAGAGACCTCTATGGGGGCATTGCTGGCTCAGGAGAATGAAAATAGAAAGGAAAATGCTTTGTATTACCTGAGTCAAAGGATGACGCCAAATGAGTTGAATTATTCACCTATCAATAAGATTTGCCTGTCACTGGTCTTTGCTATTCAAAAGTTGAGGCATTACTTCCATGCTCATACTGTGCATCTTGTCTCAAAGGCGAATCCCATCAAATATGTTATGTCAAGGCCTGTGATGTCCGATCGCTTGGCTAGGTGGTACTTTCAACTTCAACAATTTGAGATTGTCTATGTCCCGCTAAAAGCTATTAAAGGAAAAGCATTAGCGGATTTCTTGGCCGATCACCTGATACCTGCCGAATGGGAGTTAGATGATAAGCTGCCTGATGCAGATGTTTTTATAATAGAAGTTCCACCTCCATGGAGAATGTACTTTGATGGTGCATCACATCGTGAAGGAGCGGGAGCCGATGTAGTATTTCTTACTCCTGAAAGTGATATTTTGCCATATTCATTCACTTTATCTGAGGGCTGCTCCAACAATATGGCTGAATATCAAGCTCTTATACTGGGACTTGAATTAGCTGTTGACATGAAGCATGTGGAACTCAAAGTATTTGGAGATTCTGAATTAGTTGTCAAGCAATTGCTCGGAGAGTATGAGGTCAAGAAGCCCGAGTTGGTCCCGTATCATAACTATGCAAGACGCCTCATGGGATGGGTGGGTGATGTAACAATAAACCATGTGCCCAGAAACAAAAACAAGCAGGCCAATGCATTGGCAAATCTCCCCTCTAATTTAAGTCTACCGGACAAACATGCTCAAGTCCGTTATGCCAAATGTGGGTAATACCCCCTATGTTCGATGATGACATTGATGAGGAGTGCGAATTCCATTATGTTTTGGTCTATGAGGTTGATACAAAGGATTGGTGCCAAGTATTTGTTGATTATTTCAAAGATGGGAAACTGCCAGATGATCATCATCGACGTACCGATGTTTGTCGTCGCGCACCCCGCTTCACTATTTCGGCGGTCTTTTGAAGGCATTTTCTTGAGATGTTTAGGTGACGAGGAAGCTGCCAAAGCAATGGAGGAAGCTCATTCTGGTATTTGTGGAGCTCATCAGCCTGGCCCAAAGCTTCATTTTCGCATAAAAATGATGGGATATTATTGGCCGTCTATGGTGACGGATTGCATGGATTTCGCAAAACAATGTCAAGCGTGTCAGTTCTATGCAAACTACATACACCAACATCCCGAACCTTTACAACCAACTATTTCTTCATGGCCATTTGATGCATGGGGTCTTGATGTTGTTGGAACTTTGCCGAAGTCATCTGTTGGGCATCTATACATTCTCGCTTCTACAGATTACTTCTCCAAATGGGCAGAAGTAGTTGCACTTAGGGAAGTTAAGAAGGAAAATGTTGTTGACTTTATCCGCTCGAACATCATCTTTCGATACGGAGTTCCAAGATACATCATCACCGATAATGGGAAGCCGTTTTGCAATAGTTTGATAACCAAGCTATGTGAGAAGTTCAAATTTAAGCAAAATAATTCATCCATGTATTATGCTCCTGCAAACGGATTGGCGGAGGCATTTAACAAGACCTTGTGTAATTTACTGCAAAAAGTGGTGGATAAGTCCAAGCGAGATTGGCATCTTCGAATTGGTGAGGCGCTTTGGGCTTATAGGACAACTTATCGCACGCCGACTCAAGCCACTCCTTATGCTTTGGTTTATGGTATTGAAGCGGTCCTCCCACTCGAGCAACAAATTCCTTCCTTGAGGATTGCTATTCAGGAAGGGTTGACAACAGAAGAGAATGCTTTATTGAGGTTGGAGGAGCTAGAGGCACTTGATGAAAAGAGATTGGAAGTGTAGCAATGTTTAGAGTGCTATCAAGCCCGCATATCAAAGGCCTTTAATAAGAGAGTTCGACCTCGCTTTTTTCAAGTTGGGGACTTGGTGCTTGCTGTAAGACGACCAATCATCATGGGGCAAAAGAAGAAGAAATTTACATCTAAGTGGGATGGTCTTTATGCTGTCCAGGAAGTCTACTCAAATGGATCTTACAAGATAATTGATGAAAAGGATCGAGTGAAAGTTGGTCCTATCAATAGCAAGTATTTGAAGCGTTACTACGCATAGTATGGAAGTACTCCTAGACTGCACGAGTTTAAACTGCAAAGTCAAATGTGTTGAACTACGTTATAACTTGATTCTCAAGCTTATCTCTTGGGATACGTAGGCAACTTGAAAGAAACTTCAAGTTCAGTCACCCAAAAAAAATGTTGAACTACGTTATGACTTGATTCTCAAGCTTATCTCTTGGGATACGTAGGCAACTTGAAAGAAACTTCAAGGTCAGTCACCCAAAATAAAAAAATTTGAACTACGTTATGACTTGATTCTCAAGCTTATCTCTTGGGATACATAGGCAATTAAAATCAATTTTAAGTTCAGTCACTCTATTAAAAGCTTCTAAGTCTCGAAATCCCAAACCTCCTTGGTTCTTTGGTTTGCATAAAGTAGACCAGGCCCTCCAACATATTTTCCTATGATTCTCCGACCCTCCCCATAGGAAAGTTCTCATCATACTAGTGATGGAATCGATGACATATTTGGGGAGAAAAAAACAAGACATTACATATGTTGGAATGGCTTGAATGACCGATTTGATAAGAACCACTCTGGCTGCAAAAGATAGAGTCTTTTCTTTCCAATTGCTTAGCTTTTTCCAAACTTTATCCACAACAAACTGAAAAAGTTCATTTTTTTACCTTCCTGTCATAAATGGCAACCCGAGATATTTCCCTTTCCCATCCCCCTCAGGAATTTGTAGGATGGAGAAAGCGAGTTCTTTAACCTCATCAGGGGTGTCCTTACTATAAAACAAATTAGACTTATCGTAATTAATCAATTGTCCATAACATACTTCGTAGGTTCCCAGTATGTCTTTTAAATTGCGTAAGCAGCTTTCCTCAGCTTTAGCAAAAAAAAAAAAAGAGTCATCTGCAAAGAGCAAGTGTGTGACAGAAACACTCCTACCAAAGTGGAATCCTGTGAGAAATTCCCGCTCTTGTGCCGAGCGCATTAGTGAGGATAGACCTGTCGTGCAGATGAGATAGAGAAAAGGTGATAAGGGGTCTCCTTGCCTGATTTCCCTTGTTGGCATGAAGGTTCTTATAGGTACCCCGTTGAACAGAATGGAGTATTTTACAATTCTTATGCAGTTCATTATAAGAGATAGAAATCTTGGGGAAAGTTCATGCATTTCATCACCATTTCAAGGTAGTTCCATTCCACTCTATCAAAAACTTTACTCATATCCAGTTTAAGTGCCAGTTGGTGCGAGCCATTTGGCTTGACCGTTTGAAGACTATGAAATACTTCAAAGTCAATAATTGCATTGTCCGTTATAAGCATGTGCTTCAGAAAATCACTCTGAGCTTCATCAATAATCGAATTCATGACAAACTTGATTTTATTTGCAATAATTTTGGAGATGAGCTTATAAATGACATTGCATAATCTAATTGGCCAGAAATGCGCCATGGAGATAGGTTGTTTTATTTTAGGGATTAAAGCAATGTGTGTAGAATTGATAGCTGATATGCTATCACCATTGTTCAATACCCCAAGAATAAACCGTGTTATTGTGTCTCCAAAAATATGCCACAATTTCTGAAGAAATATGACATGCATTCTATCTAGTCCTGGAGCTTTATGAGGATGCATCTGTTTAAGAGCTTTTAGAATTTCATCTTGAGTAAAATGTCGCTTAAGGTCATCAACCTCATTTGAGCTCAACTTATTTGTGAGCAGAGAATGTGAGAGACTTGCTCCACCGGGGTTTGCTGAAAATAGCTTCTCAAAGTGTATGGCGATTTCTTCAATCTCGTCTTCCTCAGTTTTTAAATTTCCATGAGAGTCTAAAATTTCATTAATATAATTCCTATCTCTTCTTTGAGAGGCTTTCTTATGGAAATAAGCAGTATTCCGATCACCTTCACCAACCAGGTTGCTCTACTATGAGCTTTCCAGTAGCACTCACGAAGATCTTGCAATTTCTCCAAGTCTTTGGAGATTGCAAGTTCTTTAGTGAGAGAGTATTGAGGAAGCCCTCGCGTATTCTGGATGGTGTCTAGCTCTTTCTGGTTGGCATCAACCTTTTTCTCTAAATCTCTTACAGTCTTGGTACTCTATTTCAAGAGAGTATCTCTGAAGTTCGAAAGGGCTTCGCTAAGACCTTCTGCTGTTGTAATAGCAGGTGAAGCCCATATTTGGCTAAGAAAACTGGATTCTTTAAACCAGAGAGGCTCAAACCGGAGTGGCCTTGACGTATTACTGGATTTTCTTTTCTTTCTCTTTTTTTTATTGTAATAACACTGAAAGTACACTGGGATTACACTGCACATTACCCACAGTGTGCTAGACACGATCACGAAAAGAAACGAATTAGAAAACACATCAGCACAGGCCACAGACGAATAGATCGTCCACGGAAAGAGTACTGAAGGCACGAACGAATGGTTCATCCGCACTAATCATCCACTGGTAGTCACGGACAAATGGTTCGTCCGCAGGTCCGCGACTTCGTCTGTGGTAAGACAATAGCTATTGTCCTTCTGCGGACGAAATATAGGACGATACGCAGGACAAATGATTAGTCTGCATCCTGTGAAAAATAGAAAAATAAGTGCAATCTTTGTACCCAAGTGTGCCATCTTGCTCCAAATCAAACCCAACCCAAAATACATGTTTTAAGACGCAAAACCAAGTAGCAAATAGGACCAAAACAAGTAAAAGCAAATAGGAACAACTTAGTCAAATAACCATCCTCTTCACGTCACACACTACACTTCGGAATGTGCTACGAGCACCATGCTCTACTCATAAGGCACATCGGTAATATACGAAATGTGACACTAAGAGAGATGGATATTACTAAGATACGCACACACACAAACATCCCACAATCCGAGCTCAATACACATTCACGACTTTACGACAATAATTGTAACGGCCTTAATAGTTAGCTAGTTAGGAAGGCCCAAGAAGTTCATACACATGGGTTCAGTATGGCTAAACAAACGGGTCCAAGCTTTAAGGACCCATCCTACATTGTATCATCATTCAACACCTTGGACTCCACAAAACCGTTACAGTCTCAATGATAGCTCACATAGGGTTAAGACCCAAGCATTCCACTATCACAAGATCTCCCGGGATATACACTTTCCACAATTTAATAGTTCGAATGAATCCTGTCATATAATAGTTCCTAGATACGAGCTCAAATGGGGCGACGACTCGGTCGACCAAAACCAATTAAAGACGACTCCAACAACCAATTAGGCATACACTCCAAATAGTTCAAATAGACAATAACCAAATAATCCAATTATCAAATAAGTCTAGCAATTAACAATTAAGCAATTAGGGCAGCAATTAATATGATTTATATATAATAATTATATGTTAACACAATAACTACACCAATCACGTAATGAACATTTATCACCAATACGTCATCCATTTAACGTATTAAAACATGGTAATCAGTTCATACACAATATTAACGTAAAAGGGACTGAGTTCATGCGATTTATAATTGAAAACGCGGAGGTGTAGAGTCCTTATCTCAATCAAAAGTAAATAAACACAAAAGAAGCACAAATCCCGAAATCCCAGAAAACATCCTCACTCCCGGTGCTATAACTTCTCGCTCCGAACTTGAATAACGATCCGTCTGCGCTCACTCGAAGGTCTTTCCAAGATGAACGTTTCAATATATCGTCAAAATCGGACGCCGTTAGCCCACTCAATTGCTCTCTCAAAGTCTGTCCAAATTTTTAATCTAGCAATTCTTTTTGTTCCTATTTGTTTCTTCGGCTAAAGTCGCCTTCCCCTTTATTTATTTTTATATATACACACGCCCCTGATCCCCTTATCCCTTTTCTAATTTCTTTTATTATTTTATTTTTTATTTCCTTAATTCCCCAATCAAATCATTTATTTCCTTATTATTCTATTTAATTGTGGTAACTCTTCCAATCCTACTAGAACTCAATTCCCAATCTCACATCTAATTGAATTAATTTTCTAAGTGAATCACAACTAAATTCTCCAACTACGCTACGCGTGCAAAACGCCCTTCAACAAACGTACACAAATATAACAAGTAACATGTTATAAAAATTAAATGCACATGAAATCACATAATCACACACAAAATAAATTACGCTTGCGCATTTAATCACGCAAAATTAATTTCACGTCAAATAACATGTAAGAAAAAAATCTCGAGTATTACAGCTTTTCTTTCTCAACTCATTTATCTCATGTAAGCAATCTCTCGTGAATATAGTACTACTAATATCTATCTGTAAGGATAGCCCAATTGGTTCGGGGTGGCAGATTGTGTAGAGGGACGTAGGATTTATTCTTGGCAGCCGCAGTGTGAAGTTTCAACCCTCCAATGTGGGGTGGCTTCTTGTGGGCACCAAGTTAAAAGTCCTCCCACCTGATCGGGCTACTGGGTCGCCTTGATTTCCATCCTCCAACTACTCTGTCAGATCGGAGTGTGGGGGCTGTCACGGGTCGTCTCTTGAGGTTCTTAGACGCACCGTGATGCCGAGTGACCTTGCTTCCTAGCCCCAAGTCACTCCCGGCTTTTGAAATAATCAAAAAGGGACAAACGCTTCACAATGGCAAAATCGTAAATAAACACAAAATAAATGGCACGGGACAAATTGCACGAAAATCACTTCATTGATTTGAATGCATGATTACAGAGTTTGAATGTACAATACGACGAGAGGGAGGAGTCGTTTGCATGAGATTACAATTGCTTGCTTGCTTGCTTGTGTGTAAATTTTATTCCCCCCTATAGGTGCTAAATAAACATTTGCCCATGTGACAGGAGTTGACCACTTTTTTTCCGAGGAGGTGGGAAAACTATCTACCTATGCTATACACATAATAATTACAATCTAGCTCGTGCATTATCTTCAAAATGTTGTATAAGGATGACCCACCAAGTTTGGGCTCATTTGGAGTTCATCCGGATGCGAAACGGCAAGTGCCAAGTTGTTGGCCTGATGGCCGCTGCCGCTGCATTCTGCTGCACGCTGGGCGGCTGGTTGGGGCGCAGCTACTGATGCGCATGCTGGGGCGACTGGCTGGTGCATCTTTGCTGCCGTACGCTGTCTGTGCTGAGCTGGCCCGTTTGGCGGCCCGAGACGCTACTGCTGCGCATGCTGGTTGGGGGCAGCCATGGTGCACGCTGGTTGGGGCATGGCTGCCATGCGACGTGCACATTGTTGGGGCGCACACCACATGGTAACTTCATGCAACGACTTAGGGTGCCGAGCAATGTCACGGTCGCTGAGAGATGCTATATTCGTGCGACCCGTGACATCCTCCTCCACCTGATTTGGCGACGCCCTCGTCGCCGTAACTGCCTTGTAGTCCTCTATCAGCTGTTTAAAGGCTCTCATATCTGCTTCTCTTTCCCAAGTGTCTTCTTCGGTGCCCCAACCTTGCCAATGCACCAAGAATTCCATATAGTTCCTCTTACCCCTCCTGGTTGTCCGAGCATCAAGGATTGCCTCGGCTATTTTCTTGCTCAATGTTGTTGAGGAGGGCGGATACCGTAGGGTCGTGTCAACCTGCTCTTGTAGATTCTCATAATAAGGTTTCAAAAGACTTACATGAAAGGCTGGGTGGATCTTCATGTCTAGCGGAAGTTCCACCTTGTAAGCAACTCCCCCAATCCTTTTCAATATAGGTACGGGTCCAATGTATTTGTGCATCAGTCTCGTATCCAACCCTTTATTTCGTTGAGGCTCTCTTTTCAAATGCCTCTTTACCCTTACTTGATCTCCGACCTGAAACTCCACAAATCGCTGCTTTTGATCGGCATACTTTTTCATCCTTTTCGCTGTCTTTTCAAGGCACATCTTCATAAGTTCCACATTCTTTTTCCATTCTCCGGAGAAGTCCTGCGCCCGCGAAGACTTGGCTTCGACTGGCGTGTTTGCAGTGTGAGGTAGCAGAGGTTGTTGGCCAGATACAATCTCAAAGGGGCTCTTGTTAGTAGCCGAACTCTTCTGTGCATTGAAGCAGAGCTGTGCCACATCCAGAAGTTCGACCCAATTTCTTTGATTAATCCACACGAAGTGCCGCAAGTATTCTTCTAACATCCCATTATATCTTTCAGTCTGCCCATCTGACTCGGGGTGGAATGCCGAACTCATGCACAGTTTAGTGCCAAGCCGCAAAAAGAGTTCGGACCAAAATTTCCCAGTGAATCTCCCATCCCGATCACTGATGATCTCCCGGGGCACTCCCCAAAACTTCACCACATTTTGGAAGAATAACTTAGCCGTCTCCTCGGCCGTCACATATTTCGGTGCATGAATGAATGTGGCATACTTAGAGAAACGACAAATCACAACTAGAATTGTGGCATTGTCTCCTATCTTCGGCAGTCCAGCGATGAAGTCCAGGGATACACTTTCCCAAGGTTTAGCTGGTACGGATAGAGGCTCGAGCAGTCCTCATTTCTTTTGTCTATCGACCTTATCCTTCTGACACGTATAGCAAGTCTTCACAAAATCGGAAATCTCATCCCGCATCTGGGGCCAATAGTATGCCCTTTCCACCAAGGCCATCGTACGGTCTTCTCCTTGGTGTCCAGCCCACAGTGTACTATGGCATTCCTCAATAATTCTTTTTCTCAAGTGTCCACCCTTCGGAACATAGAGGCGATGACCCCGTGTCATCAAAAGTCCACCATCGACATAAGTTGTTGTCCGTTGTGGTCATTTGGCAAAAATCCACGAATTGCCTCTTTTATGCCCATGGAGAATTCGCTACTAGCCAAAACTGACAGTTGACTTGATAGAGCTAGTTCACCCATTCGGCTTAGAGCATAGCATCAGCGACCACATTTGTTGCACCAGTTCTGTATTCTAGCGTGAAGTCGAATTCCGCAAGAAGTTCTTGCCAACGGGCTTGTCGTCCCGTTAGTCTCGGCTGAGTCATGAAGTGGCTCACCGCAGTATTGTCCGTCTTCACAAGGAAAGCAGCTCCCAATAGGTAATGTCTCCATACCCTCAAGTAGTGGACTACGACAAGGAGCTCTTTCTCGTGCACCGTGTACCTTCTTTCTGCCTCGCTCAGCTTTCTACTCTCAAAAGCTACCGGGTGACCTTCTTGTATAAGCACCCCTCCGAGGGCAAAGTCTGAAGCATCAGTATGCACTTCAAATGGCTTAATCATGTCTGGTAGGCCTAGCACCGGGTCAGTGGACATCTGTCTCTTCAGGTTCTCAAAGGCCAATTGACATTTCGAGTCCCAATTCCACTCCATCTTCTTCTTGAGAAGCTCGGTCAAGTGTAAGGCTATCTTGGAATAGTCCTTCACAAATCGCCGATAGTAGTTGGCCAGCCCAAGGAATGATCTCAATTTGTGCAGATTCTTCGGGGCCTGCCACTCCTCAATTGCCTGTGTCTTCTTCTCATCCATACGAATGCATCCTGGTTCAATGATGTGACCAAGGAATGCAATTCTCTGTTGGGCAAAAGCGCACTTGGACAACTTAGCATACAACTGGTTGTCTCTGAGGCGAGCGAGCACCATCTCCAGGTGTGCTACATGCTCCTCCAAGCTGTTGCTATAGATTACAATGTCATCCAAGTATACGACCACAAATTGGTCCAAAAAGTCTCTCAAAACTTGATTCACCAAGGTGCAAAAAGTTGCGGGAGCATTGGTTAGCCCAAAGGGCATTACCAGGAATTCAAATGCCCCATATCTCGTCACACAAGTGGTCTTCATCTCATCTCCCTCCTTCACGCGTACTTTCCAGTAGCCCGAACGAAGATCAATTTTGGAGTAATACTTCGCCCGACTCAGTTGATCAAAGCAATCAGCCGGCAGAGGTATAGGATACTTGTTCTTGATCGTGATCTTGTTGAGTGCCCGATAGTCCACGCACATGCAAAGAGAACCATCAGGCTTCTTTTGGAATATTACTGGGGCACCATAAGGAGACCTTGCAGGAACGATGATACCGGCCTCCAGCATTTCCGTTAGTTGTTTTCGAAGCTCCGCAAGTTCGGGTTGAGACATACGATAAGGGGCCCGAGCAGGAGGTTTCGTGCCTGGGAGCAGCTCAATTTCATGATCGATGTCTCTCTTTGGCGGCAGTTGCCGAGGGAGTTCTTGCAGCATGACATCTTCGTACTTGTGTAACAACTGCTTCACCACCGGTGGTATTGACCCTGATTACTCCTCCACCTCTTCCCAGTTTAGGTGAGCAAGGAATGTTGGCTCTCCCTTCTTAAGGCCCTTCCCCAGTTGGAATGCAGACAGCTTGGGGTTGGCCGATTTCCCAACAATAACGGGCACAACATTCCCGTCAACAATAATCGAATCAGCATAGGGAAGCACTTGCGTCTTATTCTCCCTCATAAATTGGAGACCCAATATGAGTTTGAAGTCATCCATCTGGGCCGCGGTGAGGTCCGTGCTCCCCTAAAAAAGCCCCACACATATCTTAACTGCATTCGCCACTCCAGCACCCGTTTGAGGAGGTGAGTTTATGGCCTTCACCGTTCGGTTACTTTCTGCTAAAGTTAGACCCAATCTCTCCACTTCCGAGATGTCTATATAGTTGTGAGTAGCGCCGGAATCCACCATAGCTCGAATCGGTATCCCATTGATGTGCACATCCACGTACATCAATCCTGGATCGCTTATAGATCGAGTGCCTAAAGCTTCATGACCGTCTTGGACCGTTCGCACATTAGCTAGTGCTCCAGCAGCATCCCCTTCTTCATGATATGCTTCCTCACGTTGCATTTGGGGTGTATCTGGTCCCCGTTGAAAGCCATTTGCCGCCAGAGGTCCACCCTTGTAGGTTGGGCAACTTCTCAATGGGTGAGGCCCTGAACAGTTGTAGCACGACCCAGTAAATGGTCTCGGTGTGTAATTCCTCTGTGGGGCATCACCTCGATTTTGTCCCACGAAAGAGGAGGAGGTCCTATCTCCTCCACCTCTTGTGAAGTTCGGCCGGAACGGCTTGTAGTTCCCCGTCTTAGTCTGGAAGGTAGTCGACTTCTCCTTGTCCTTCCTCACGTCTGACTGAAAGTCCACTAGGCCTTCACCAATAGTTATAGCATTGGCCAGGTTCTGCACACGCTGGCGAGTAAGCTCATTCTTAGCCCACGGTTTGAGACCTTCCATGAAAACAAAAAGCTTGTCCGACTCGGACATGTCAGTAATCTGTAGTAAGCATGCCGAGAAGCACTTGACGTACTCTTGAATAGTCCCGCCCTGCTTCAGTTCTCTAAGCTTTCGTCTAGCTTCATAGACCACGTTCTGGGGAAAGAACTGCTTCTTAAGAGCTTCTTTCATTAGTTCCCAAGTGTTTATGGTTACCCGCCCGGCTTCCATCTCAGCCGATTGGACTCTCCACCATAATTTCGCATCGTCTTCCAAGTACGTAGCAGCTGTATCCACCTTCATGCTCTCCTCGGTGATACCTACCGTCTTGAAGTATTGCGTGATGTCGAAGAAGAAATTATCTACTTCTTGAGCATCCCTTGCTCCTTTGAATGCCTTAGGTTCTCTCACCTTTAGTTTCGGGGCAGCTTGTGGGGCATTCCGTTCTCCAGCGGCTCGGCCAATGGCTAAGGAAAACGTCCCTTAGCTCGCCTTTCACCTCTTCCAAAGCGGTCGCAGATCGACCATCGCTTTGGTGTTGTTGGTCAACGATGAGCGCATTTCCTCGGTCGCTACCTCGTTGCTTACCAACTTAGCATCGTGTGTTTGGGTAACATGGAATAACTCTCTTGTAGAGTTACCCATTTCCTCTAGTTCCCCACTTTGCACGCCGATATCGTTTTCCATAAGAGTCGTCTTCCTCTTCATGGATTCGGCATCCTCCTCGCTTTCACCATAGCAGAAGGTATGCACTTTGCTTACCATGGCCTCTAGAGCATCTAGTCTGGCCTTGGTAGCATCATCCGTAGCCAACACGCCTCTCGTTTTCGTAGCCATCGCTTTTCTTAGTCCCGAGTTCTAGCAACCTTGCTCTGATACCAAGTGTCACGTGTCGTCTCTTGAGGTTCTTAGACGCATCGTGATGCCGAGTGACCTTGCTTCCTAGCCCCAAGTCACTCCCGGCTTTTGAAATAATCGAAAAGGGACAAACGCTTCACAATAGCAAAATCGTAAATAAACACAAAATAAATGGCACGGGACAAATTGCACGAAAATCACTTCATTGATTTGAATGCATGATTACAGAGTTTGAATGTACAATACGACGAGGGGGAGGAGTCGTTTGCATGAGATTACAATTGCTTGCTTGCTTGCTTGTGTGTAAATTTTATTCCCCCTATAGGTGCTAAATAAACATTTGCCCATGTGACAGGAGTTGACCATTTTTTTCCGAGGAGGTGGGAAAACTATCTACCTATGCTATACACATAATAATTACAATCTAGCTCGTGCATTATCCTCAAAATGTTGTATAAGGATGACCTACCAAGTTTGGGCTCATTTGGAGTTCATCCGGATGCGAAACGGCAAGTGCCAAGTTGTTGGCTCTGATAGGGCACTGCCACGTATTCTCGCTGCACGTCTGGGCGGCTGGTTGGGCGCAGCCTACATGGCTGCGTTGCTGGGCGATCAGGGCCGGGCGGGTCGGGCACATCGTCTGGTCGGGTCTGGGGCACGCTGCCGCTTATCGGTGCACGCTAGTTGGGGCAGCCATGGTGCACGCTGGTTGGGGCATGGCTGCCATGCAACGTGCACACTGTTGGGGCGCACACCACATGGTAACTTCATGCAACGACTTAGGGTGCCGAGCAGTGTCACGGTCGCTGAGAGATGGTCGCACGAAGTGTGAGTATCGCCTTTTGTAGAGAGTACTACTAACATCTTTTGCATCTTTATTACCCATATTTTGTAGAGATTACTACTAACATCTTTTGATCCCAAATTTTTGATCCAATAATCACTACTCTTTCACATAAATGATGAAGTTACTTCATTACTTCCAGCATCTGTGTGGTGGATGTATTCCAGTTTCAATAATCTTTCGTTCTTTTTTTAGTTTTTTTTTACATTTCGAAGTTGTGGAGGCTAATGATAAGAAAAAAAAAAGTGAGATTAAGACAACTATTTTAGGATTAAAAGAATACTTTCCTTCCGCTGTTTTCAGTTGACTAATATATTCTTGAAACTTTCATACCATCTTACCACTACCATATTAAATATTTAGCAATTTCTATTTAGTTTCTATTTTGAAACTTTCATGTGCTTTTATTTGCCAGAATTCTAATTAATAGTAACATGGTCAAAAAAAATAAAAAATAAAATTATAAATTTTTTTTATCAGAATGGCCATATTTTAACAGAATAGGCATCACATGACCATACTTTTTTGTGAAGAAATTTTTTTAGCAAGAGAATTTCATAAATTCGTCTTTTGCTGACATGTCAACCTTTGAACAAACTCTAAGTTATGTCGGACAAAGACGAATTCCAAAAATTCATATTTCATCTCAGACTTTGCCAAAAAAAACTACCAGAACCAAAACACGATCACATGATACCTATTCTGCCAAAACATGACCATTTTGATCAAAAACTCAAATTTGTAAGACCATTTCAGACAATAAAAAGTAATCCAGAGAGCAAAGTAAGTATTTTTTTTTTTTTCATTTTTTCTTTTGATTCATTGCGAAAAATGATGCAGATCGAAACCAAGGCCTTCCACTTGAAAAGGAACATTTTTACTAAGTTATTGCCTTGCCACATGAGGCTTAAGAATACTGGAGCAGAGGACTGCCAAGTCAATTGTATAGACTAAAAGCAATGTCCAAGGATTGCTGTTTCCACATATTTACACACATAATGGGAGTTTGGAAGAAATTCTACCCAAACTACTACGTCGAAGGAGGATATTAACTAATCGTAGTACACAACAAAATAATCAACCGGTGTTGGAAATATTTCACGTCCATCATCTGTACAAATGCAACAGAACGTCGAAAAGATGCCTAAACTTCGGAGAAATCTGGGGAAGCTTGGGCCAGTGCATGCAAAACTAGGCTTGTAAGTTGTAAATGGAGATGGTAGAAGTCAAACATTATCTGGCCAGAACTCCCTGAAGAAATCTCGTTCAAATTCCTTCTCTTTCAAATGCTTCTCAAACTCTTGCATTTTCCTCAGCTTTTTCGAGACGTTCTTAGATCGCTTTTTAGATGTAGGCTGCAAAACATTAGCACAAATATTAGTCAATTAAAAAAAAATGCAAAAGTAAACACTTCAATAATTGACAATCTGCAAGGCTGAAAGATTCGAACCATTCTGACAGAATACCAAAGAGAATAAATTTATGCACTGCAAATGTTGACAGTTAACGAAACAGCAACCAACCTGTATGATAAGGACCTTCTACATCATACGTCTCTCAATTTTATTTCAAAACTAACAATCTGGTCTGTTTTGTAATTAAACTAAAAAAAATAAAATTAACAATGACCTATTCCTCGTGACTTCACGTCACGATCTCAAAAACAGAAGCAACATCAAAACTTAAGGATGACAATCCTAGACCAGAGATGCCAGTGCAGAGCATGGGGATCTATTGCTAATGCGTTTTGCAGATATTCGGGTGTCACAGACATATCATTCTGCATTCCAAATTAGACTTCTAAAGTGAATACCTCTGAAAGCATATATGCTCTCTTGCTAAAAGTTGAAGTGTGGTTCTTCCTAAAATCATATAGTGACATTCCCTTTTTCTATGGAACTGGCAAGACATTGAAATGCCTCCGCCAATTGCAACTGACAAAAGTGGAAAAACGAAACTACTTGACAGATTAATTTTTTCAATTTCTTGATACTCAACCCATCCTCAAGTACTTACTTAGTGTTCTGCACCAGAATATATCAATCTGACCAGTTGCACTGGGGCAAGACTATCTGGCAACAAGTTTTACATATTTGGTGGCCGTGTCACAGTTACAGTTCATTAGCAGGTAAGATTATTTAGACCGCATAGCAGCATAGCAACCCTACAAACAAGCATGTTTTGGAACTGTATTTCTAAATACGTCATCTCTATTTGAGTTCTAGTATTTTAAAATTAGTGCATCAATGAAAGGTGAGGAATCAAACGAATGACATATATACAAACAAATACACTGAAAAAAACTGCTAAAAGTTTCAATAAAGAAACAAAATATAACCTTCACTGTCTTGTTAGGATGATTTTCAGCATTTTCTGACTTCTTTTCTTTGTCAGCTCCTAATCCTCGCTTATTCTTCTTCATGTAAGCCTCAACAGGCTCCAGCCTACCCTGTTACATAACAAGAGCAAATTAGAGACAGCCACATCAAATCACATGCCACTGAGACTTCCAAATGATGGCACTTATTGCACATAAATTTCAGATATGCATGAGCAATGCATTTCCTCCGGATACGTCCCAGAGAAAACGAAAGAGAAAACCTTTACCTGCTCTTTACTTTATGTCCTAAAATATAAGATAAATAGAAGAGATTTGAGACTGAAGTAAATACAATTCCAGTGGTAAAAGTCCTGGCACGCAAAACCGTCCATCCAAGTTGCCAATTAACTTGTCAATAACAATAAAGTACATCTGCATTTGTCTCTTTCTACTCCAGCAGATGGGGTGAAGCACACATTTACTCGTAACATAAACTAAAATGATAAGCAGAACTCCAAACAATATAAAACTAATGAACATATAAATCTGCAACCTACGTCAACAGAAATTAACTAAAGAAGAATAAAAATTTATTAACCAACAGAACCTGGTATTCCCAGCTTTGAGTTGCTGGCTATTTTTTACTAGCGATTTTCAACTTTAATCTTTGTTTTTGCCTTTTTGTAAGGAAATAAACAACAATATTGGGAGAGACAACGATATCGAAAACGATAAAGAAAGACACAAGAAATTGTTCACCAAGGTCGTTAAGGAATTGACTACGTCTGGGGCGCTACCAAGCCAGGATATTAACTATATACAATATTTAAGTTACATAGATACGCTATTTATAAGTACAATTTTAGGTATCGCTGACGGCATGGGCCAGGCTCCATAACCTAACATTTTGTAGATATCAACTATTTTCAACTTTATTAAATGCACCCCGCCACCACAAATGAAGGCAGTTTCGGGACAATTATAGTTGAAAATAGCCATGAACTCTCCCAGCTTTAATCAAACAAAAATTTGTTCCTACACTAACAACTTTGAATCAAAACCATGCAATTAGTAGAGATTAGTAACTTAACAGAAATAATAATCACTACCAATGAAACATTATATGGATATCGAAATACACATAAAAAAATAGCTGGCAAAGGGGTAGAACCTGCTCAGAGACACCAAGGCCAGTCCCTTCTTTCCAACCATGCTTCTTCAATAGCTGCCAGTACACAAAAAAAATATATTCAATTTCCAAATTTACACAACCGAGTATACCGAAAATTAATTAAACCCTAGATTCAAAGTCAAAACCAGAAAACAAATGCAAACCTGAAAACCAATATTGGAAGAATCAATGGCTGCAGAACTTGAATTTGAAGTAGAATTCCAACTTGAAGCGCTCGAATTATTTATGGTGGTCGTAAGGAAACTCATACCTAAACCAACAGCAACTCCGCCACAATCAATCCCCATATCGTCTCCTCTCGGCTCCATATCTTAGTTTGCAAAATTCCCCAATTTCTGATTCCAATTCGTGAAATTGGCAGGTTCTTGAATCGAATTACAGAGACGATCCCTTAACCGGTGAGAAGTTCAGAATTTTAAGAATGCGTCACCGTGTCGGGTCTTACTATCGTTTAAATTGCACCGCCTCTGCCATTTTCTGTAAACGAACTACTGAATTAGCCAAAAAAAGTGAGAATAGATACTCCTGACTAGGATGTTTTTTGGTCCATATATATTTCCGAATTGCAATACAGATCCTATACGATATTGTTTTGCATATAATATCTTATATGTTTTTTTAGACTTGTAAACTCGGGCCAAACCATCACTTATGCGGTGGTTTTCGGACAGGAAGCTCACATGCACAATCATTGGGGTGTTTTCTGAAAGATAAAAATGGTATCCAAGTAAAAATTAACCAAAAACATTAAAATTAAAATAGAGGGGTAAAAAAGTAAAATAACTCTAAACTCACTTAATCCGGATTACAGAGATGAATTTTGACCCACAATTAATTTCTTTTTAAAAGGGAGTTAAATAAGTTTAGAGCAAATTTACTTTTCTACCCTTGTATTTTCAATATAACATGCCAAAACCACTCGCAAAAGTTGCGGCAGTTTATTTTTAACCAAATAAAAATACAAGGGTGATATATTTACCAAATAAATAGTTAAGTGACAAAAAATACAAAACGTAAATAGTTTAGTAATCAAAATAGTTATTAACTCTAAGATTATCTAACAAGTGAATTATATACCTAATAATGGTATCAGTAGTTGAAAAGATGATTATAATAATGGAAGGTGAAAAGTATAGAGTAAAGGAATAATTTTTTCAAATAACTTATTTTTATTTGTTTTTTCTTTTGAATTCAAACTTTGAAACTTAAAGTGAATGGGTCAATTTATTTTTTGAAAGGATTAAATTACAAAAGAATCAAAATTCATGTAGTGAAATGCAAAAATAGGTATAAGGACATTAAAGTCAAATTGCTGCCACTTATTTATTTTGAAATTTTTTTTTTTTTTTTTTGTGTATCTAAAAAGGTGAATTCATAGAGGGTAGCTTTAAATTTTTTTTTTTGATAACACAACAAAGCTCATGTGTTTTTTCTTCCAACATTTCTCTCCAAAATTGGTGGTATTGGGTAGATAGAAATTTTGAATAAAAATTCAGAAATTCTATTTGAGATGAAAGTGATAAGAAATTATAGATCCCTTACTAAATCTAGTTTACCCCAAGACCCTTAATTTTTAACGTATTGCATCTATTTTTCCATTTTTCAAGATTAGTCTGTAAAAAACGTGTCTAGTTTTTTGTTCATTATGAAAGGCCTTTTATCTCCATGTCTGCATCGTAGTTTTTTTTATTGTTTAACAAAAAAATTACAATGGAAAATTCAATCTATAGAGTAAAGAATAAAAGAATGAAGGATTAAAAATGAAAATCCTTATTGCATTGAGTAAAAAATTCGATGAACTTTAATTACTTATAACTTATCTTGTTACACATCTGATTTTTTAAGTTTGTTTAGGATAAAGCTACAAATATGAAATATTTTGAAAGCGACTTTCATTCTAACTATATTAGTCGGAAAGAATATACGGATACCAATGAATAAAAGAAAAAAAAATATACAACCGCTTCTCAATAAGAAGAAAAAATAAGATAGTGACTAGAGAAAAGAGGCATAGATAATTGAAAGAATTTGTTATGTAATGAATATTCCTTCAACTTTATTGATCAATTCAGCAATTACACAAGAACAGAGAAAGAAGAGAAGAGAATTGAACAAGAATTAGAAAGAGAAAAGAGATAGAAAGGAGCTGGAATTACAAAGAGAAAAAGGGAAATAAGAAGGCGATAACCGTCAATTGATATTTCCAAGAATATCTAAAAATATCTCCAACAAACTCTATTTATAGACCAACTGTCATATCCGGGTCTAGAAAATCCGCGAACTCCAGCCCGACCCGCGCTTATGTTATTAAGCCTTTCATTGGTTATCATTCCAATAGCTCAGGTTCGAAACCCTCTTAGCTCATTTTATTAACACTTTCATAACAATTTCCACCCCTTGAAAACTCAGCTTGTCCTCAAGATGACCAGGCAAAATCTGGCCATTTCTTCAAGAAATCCTCAGCCAACTCCCAGGTTGCATCTTCTTCAGGTAAATGACTCCAAGCAACTAACCATTTCACAGCTGGTTTGTTGAAACTTTTCACTAATCTCCTGTCTAAAATAGCCACTGGCTCCACCATAACTTGGCCTTCTGAATTGGTCTCAGGAAGGTCTTGATGAGCTATATGCCCAGTTCCCACTCTGAGTTTGAGCTGGCTAATGTGAAAAACTGGGTGAATTTTGGAAGAACTAGGGAGTTCTAATTCATAGGCAACTGATCCAAGTCTTCTCACAATTTTGTAGGGTCCAAAGAATTTTGGGGATAATTTCTGATTTTTCCTCAAAAACAAGGAGTTTTGTTTGTAAGGTTGCAACTTAACAAACACTAAATCTCCTACTGCAAATTCCATTTATGTTCTATGACTGTCTTGCTGTTGTTTCATTCTGTTGACAGCCATATGTATGTTGTCCTTAAGCATCACATTAAGTTTATATCTCTCCTCAGCCATCTTAGAAACTTCCCCATGATGTATGTCATCCACCAGTATACTCTCTCCAAACCCCTGAGGACTAAAACCATACAAGGCTTCAAAAGGGGGACAGTTTGGTAGCTGTATGCACACAAGAATTATACCACCAAGCAGCTAAAGACAAATATTTGTGCCAGTTTTGAGGCCTTTGAAATGTGAAGCACCTGAGATACATTTCCACACACTGATTCACTCTTTCTGTATGTCCATCGGATTGTGGATGATAAGCTGAGCTCAAACTGAGTTTAACTCCCAATGCAGTGAATAGCTCCTTCCAGAATAAGCTAGTGAAGATTTTATCTCTGTCACTAACTATGCATACTGGCAACCCATGTTGTCTAAACACCTTGTCCATGAATTCTTCTGCCACTTTCTTGGCTGTGAAAGGATGTGTCAAGCCAATGAAATGACCATACATAGTAAACCTGTCCATAATGACTAAGATAGAATTATTCCCTTCAGATTTTGGCAAACCTTCAATGAAGTCCATGCTGATGTGAGTGAAGGGTTTGCTAGGCAATTCAAGAGGTTGAAGTAAACGTGGGTAAGCTATGTGCTCAGGTTTACACCTCTGACAAACCTCACATTGTTTGATCACCTTCTAAATCTGAGCATGCATGTTAGGCCAATAAAAAGTCTTCCTTAGCTTCCCCTGAGTATCCTCCTAAGTTTGAAGAGTGATTGGCATCAATCAAAGCTTCTCTGCAGTTGCCATGTTCCCCAATATAGACCTTCCCTTTGTATCTCAACACCTCATTAGTAAAAGCATAATCAGGAACTGTTTTTCCCATAAGAAATTGAGCTATTACCTCATGTATTGCTACATCATCCTCATAGCTAATTATGATTTCCTCAATCCAATTAGGAGTTAAAATAGAGATTGCATTGCATTCAAACTTCCTGGAAAGAGCATCAACTACTTTATTTTCCAACCCTTTTTTATATTGAATTGTGAAATCAAACCCCATCAGTTTAGAAGCCCATTTTTGTTGAGCAGCAGTGTTGATATTTTGTTCAATGAGATGCTTTAAAGATTGATGATCAGTCTTTACAATGAATGCATGTCCCTCCAAATAGTGCCTCCATTTTAACACAGCAGTGGATAAAGCCATTAGTTCCTTTTCATAGGTAGATAGCCATGCACATTTAGGTCCTAAGGCCTTACTGAAATAAGCCAATGGCTTCCCTTCTTGCATAAGAACAGCTCTCATTCCTGTATCACAGGCATCTGTTTCAATGATAAATCTTTTTGAAAAATCTGGTAATGCCAAGACAGGAGGACAACTGAGGGCTTGTTTCAAGGATTGAAAAGCTTTTTCAACTTCCTTACTCCATGTGAAACCATTCTTCTTCAATAGATTGTTCAAAAGGCTTACTAATGATTCCATAATGTCCTATGAACCTCCTATAGTAACCTGATAATCCTTAGAATCCCCTAAGCTACTTGACAGTCTTAGGTACAGGCCATTCCACCATATCTCTAATCTTCTTGGGATTAGCTTTAACCCCATCCCTAGTAATCAAATGCCCCAAATATGCTACCTCCAGTTGGGCAAATGAACATTTACTGAGTTTTCCATAAAGCTGACGTGTCCTCAGCACTTCCAACACTATTGTCAAGTGTTTAATATGATATTCTAAGTCTTTACTGTAGACTAGAATGTCATAAAAAAAACACCATAACAAAATCTCTTAAGTAAGGACCAAAGATCTTGTTCATTAAAGATTGGAAAGTGGCTGGAGCATTGGTCAAGCCAAAAGGCATGACTTTGAACTCAAAAAGTCCAAAATGAGTGTTGAATGTTGTTTTTGGTATATCCTCTTCACTCATTCTGATATGGAAATATCCAGATCTAAGGTCTGTTTTAGAGAAATATTTGGTACCATGTAGTTCATCAAGCAAGTCATCCACCATAGGTATTAGAAATTTGTCTTTAATTGTGCTGGAGTTTAGTTGCCTAAAATCCACACAAAACCTCCATGTTCCATCTTTTTTCTTTACCAGTATAATAGGAGATGAAAAAGGACTTGAGCTGGGCTATATTATTCCTTCCTGGATCATGTCTTTGACTTGTCTTTCAATTTCTGTCTTTTGAGAATGTGCTACCCTATAAGATCTGAGTTTGATAGGCTGAGCACCATCTTTGAGCACAATTTTATGCTCATGGTCTCTCCCAGGAGGTAAGCCACTGGGAAGCTCAAATACATCTGCAATTTCCTTCAAACCCTCATTGATAACCTCAGGGCAATTGATCTCTTCCTCCTCCAAATTATGTAGAAAACATATCTGGCCCATCCATATCTCAGTTGCACCTTCCATACACTTCAAGAATGCTTTGGCTGAAAGATGTTTAACCTCAAAGTCAAGTGCATTGCTTCTGATCACAACCTCCTCATTGCCCTTCTTGAACTTGATAGATTGACTTTTGTAATCAAGTGTGATTGGACTATGTCTTTCAAGCAAATCTCCTCCCAATATCACATCACTTCCTCCAAGAGTGAGCAAGTATAAGTCTTGGCAAAAACTCAGATTGCCTGACTTCCACTTAACTCCTCTACAGTAATCACCAATCCACCTTCTTTCACCATTTCCCAACACCACCATCAAAGGTTTTCCTTGCTCAATGCTTAACCCTAGTTACTTAGCAGTCTTTGGATCCAAGAAGCTATGAGTGCTTCCAGGGTCTATGAGAATGGAAACTTGATGATTCTTACCCATACAACCTGAGACTCTGAATATCTTGCCCCCACAGGTACCATTCATGGCACTTAGAGTTATATGAGCAAATTCAGCAACCTCTTCACCAACCAAATCTGACTCCTCCTTTTCATAATGTTGTAACAATTGTAAATCCATTTCCCTTTCTTCTTCTACTGGTTGATCACAAAGATACAATATATTCACTTCAGCTAGAGCACATTTGTGTTGGGGTGTGTATTTGTCTCCACACTTAAAACACAAATATAATTCCCTCCTCCTTTGCATCTCCTCATTACTTACTCTCTTGAATTTAATTGGATCTTTGAATGAAGATTTAGAAGAATAGGATTGTGAGAAAGCTGGTTTAGATAATGAAGAATTAGATTGGCTATATGACTGACTGGTTTTGGGAACATAAGCAGCAGTCTGTGATTTTGTAGAGGTTTTAGCAGTGCACTGCAGATACATTTCCTGTTCTACTGCTAATCTGAAAGCCTCCACTAATGTTCCTGGTCTATGCATGCTCACAACCCCCCTCAACTCTTCTTTGAGACCACTCAAGAACAAATCCACAAAGTATTCAGCAGTGGCTCTAGTTTCAGTAGTCACAAACACGGCTTTGAGAGCTTCAAATCTTTTCATATAAGAGTGAACATCACTTGTTTGTTTAAGCTTGGTGAAGTCACCCACAATACCAGAAAGTGATCTAGTATCAAACCTTACAAACAAAGCCTGTACAAAGCCTACCCAATCTTGAGCCCCATGCTCAGCCACATGACTATGTCCCCACAAACAAGCTTCTCCTCTAAAATACATCAACGCCACATCCAACTTCAAAGGATTTGGAATCATGCGCAATTTAAAGTATTACTTAGCTTGTATGACCCATTCTCTAGGAGTACTTCCATCAAATTTTGGGAAATCAAGTTTTGGAAGTTTAATTCCTCCCCTATCACGCATTCCTATGTCAAACATAGCATCAATCCTCCCTCTAGCATTAACATTAGGAATATTTTCATTTCCATTTCTAAAATCAGTTCTCAACTGTCTCACAGTAAGTGAAATGTCAGTATTCATACTAGATTCCCCCAAAGTACCTTTATCACTCAATACTTGATTCAATTTAGTAATCTGATCTATTAATTGACGAATTTTTTCATCGAATTCTTTCTTACTGTTAATTGAATCAGAATTAACAGTTGTAATCATATTCCTTAATTCATCAAATTGAGAATTAAAACTCGAAATAGAACTTTCCAATTCCACTAATCGTCTGGTTTGTTGTTCTATCGGTAATCGGAACTCCGATGACTCCGGTGTAGGTAATAGTGGTGGCGCCGCTGTCGAGTGTACATCGTCGTGCTAGTTTCCCGTCGTCACCATTGTTGTCTGAGGTTCGCCTGCTCTGATACCAAAATGTTATGTAATGAATATTCCTTCAACTTTATTGATCAATTCAGCAATTACACAAGAACAGAGAAAGAAGAGAAGAGAATTGAACAAGAATTAGAAAGAGAAAAGAGATAGAAATGAGCTGGAATTACAGAGAGAAAAAGGGAAAGAAGAAGACGATAACCGTCAATTGATATTTCCAAGAATATCTAAAAATATCTCCAACAAACTCTATTTATAGACCAACTGTCATATACGGGTCTAAAAGAACCGCGAACTCCAGCCCGACCCACGCTTATGTTATTAAGCCTTTCATTGGTTATCATTCCAATAGCTCAGGTTCGAAACCCTCTTAGCTCATTTTTTTAACACTTTCATAACAGAATTGGTCGCAAAATTGTGATAGGAATAAGTATTAAGGATCAAACCCTAAAATTTACTGTTTTCACTTTCAAAATTGAAAAGAAAAAACAAAACGCCATCCAAACGGAGTTTATTTTGGAAAGAATATGTAAATAAAAGAAAAAGAAAAGAAAACACAAAATGCTCCTCCTCCGTTCTTTCCGCCAAAGTGCCGTTTTATTTCCGTCATATTCGTCAAGTTCTCTGCTCGCATTTTCGCAGTCTTCAACTTCAACTGCTACTGTTGCTATCAGAGTAGCGGCGGCGCGTCCATTTTCGTCATCATCTTTTATGGCTACTGCGGGTAATGATGGTTCAACTCCGCCGCCAGTGCCGGTGGCGAAGAAAGTGAGGCATGAAATGGAGTTGTTTGGCGATGTCAGAATCGACAATTATTACTGGCTCCGAGACGATTCTCGTTCGGATCCTGAGGTCATTTCTTATCTCCAACAAGAGAATGCCTACACCGATTACGCCATGTCCGGTCCGTTTTAATTTCTGTATTTGAATAATTTCAGTTCTTAATCTATTTTCTCCATTATGAGAAGCAAAATAAAGTTAGTTGATATTTTTTTGTATCGATAAACAAACTTCGAAGAGTTGAAAACGAATCTGTTAGTGAATAATTGTGATTTTTAAAATAAATATAAAGTGATTCATATTTGTATGTAGCGCATTGTAATTGCAGCAAAATTACATCTGAACGAGAAAATTGACATTGAATCCGTTTTCTTTCACTTTGTGGCTTTTTTATTCGACTAGGAAAGACATGATAATTTGTTGGTATGAAAAACTAGTTAATAATGAAGGCCGAGTTCAGCATTAATCTATTGTGTGGTGCAAATATTTAAGGAATTTCATATAGAGGATTATTGACGGATCACGAGGTGATTCAGGAGCAAGTTCTTAATTTACCATGTAAAACAAAGTAATTTAACTTGAAATGGAGAGTGGGGAATGGTATGTATAAGAAGATCCAGTTAGGATCCTTTTTAGACCTTCAGATTCTTTAGCACCGTAAGTATGAATGTATGATTGTGCAGGACAGATGCATTAATTGCAAATCATTTGGACTTTCCAGGTGTAGTGCTACCTCTTTTAGATTTGGTAATTAAATTTTGTAAGGGAAAGACGAGGTAAATGATTAACATCATACTTGGAACATCACTAGGAAGAAATATGTCACATTGCAATAATATCTCTGTTCATAGCATTGATACTGTTACTTCTCTTGTTTTGTCTAAAGGACTGTTTAAATTCTGCATACTTACATGTATACAGCGTGGTTTATAAGTACTCTACCCTTACTTTCAGGAACTAAACAGTTAGAAGAGCAAATCTTTGCTGAGATAAGAGGACGAATCAAGGAAGATGACATCTCTGCACCCATTCGAAGAGGGCCCTACTATTATTACAGGAGAACGCTGGAGGGGAAAGAGTATGTCCAGTATTGTCGTCGCCTTGTTCCGGATGATGGAGCTCCACTTTCTGTTTACGATACCATGCCAACTGGACCAGATGCTCCTCCAGAGCACATTATCTTAGATGAGAATATCAAATCTCAAGAACATGCATATTACAGTATTGGTGCTTTTAAAGTAGGTGCATAGCCATTTTTCTGTTATGCAAATTTATATCGTTTCTCTATATTGAGTTCTTAATATTTTGTTTGCTCTCTCTCTCTCTCTCTCATGTGCAGATCAGTCCAAACAATAAGTTGGTAGCATATGCAGAAGACACCAAAGGAGATGAGATTTATACTGTTCATGTTATCGATGCCGAGTCTGGAGCTCCAGTTGGAAAACCCCTACATGGTATTACAGGATCTCTTGAATGGGCAGGTGATAAAAGCTTAGTTTACATCACAATGGATGAGATTCTGCGGCCAGACAAGGTCAGAGTTTAACTTAAAGTGTATATTTCGTGTTCATCAAGCTTGAAACATATTCATCAAAAGTGCAGACACAGTATATGTTTCATGCTTGAAAGCGATAACAATTATGAAACATTGCCCTTTACCCCTTTGCAATCACAGTCAGCTTTCACATGGTTTATATTCTTCCCAGTTATTCTAGCTTTAAATATAAATGAACTCAGGGTTGTGTTTCATTCAGTTTGTTTTATATGTAGTCAATCTGCTTCTATATTTTCCCCAGTTCTTTCATAGACTATATTGACAAGAGCTAGGCCAATCAAATGCCAGTTAGTAATTATTTATTTATAGATTTTTGCTTTCCAGTCTTCATAATACTATATTTCTTGTTGTCTTTTTGAAGTGTAGCCAGCTATTTAGTTTTTCTATTTTATCTCTCAAGAAGAATGTTATACTATATATATATATATATATATATACTTTTCAGAAGCCCAAAGACATATAATATACTGCATCTTTATCATGTCATTGCTATACTCAATTTCTTTAGTTTGTTTTACTTTCTCCAGGTTTGGTTGCATAGGTTGGAAACAGAACAATCAAGTGACTCTTGCCTTTATCATGAAAAGGATGATACTTTTTCTCTGGATCTTGGAGCTTCTGAGAGCAAGAAATTTCTGTTTGTTGGATCTGAGAGTAAAAACACAAGATTTGTGTTTTATCTAGACATTTCAAAGCCTGAAATTGGGTTACTGACTTTGACACCTCGCCTAGATGGTATTGATACATCAGCTAGTCATCGTGGGAATCATTTCTTCATTCAAAGAAGAAGTGATGAATGTTTTAATTCAGAAGTAATTGCATGCCCAATTGATAACACATCTGCAACTACTGTTGTTCTTCCCCACAGGCCAAGGTAATATTAACACCTGCACTCTCATACACCTAGGGAAATTAACTTTCTGTGGACGTCAAGCGGCAAGACATTAATGGTTTATTAACTTCTGATCTGCATTGAAATGACAGTGAATACAAAGTTTTTAAGGGTTCTTGGCATTTGAATTCTTCTACTTTGCAAATTTTTTCCCTTGCAAGTTTTCTGCAGCTTGATTGTGGTATCTTGCAATAATCGGATGGAAATTTGTTTTCCATTTGAAGATTGCCATATATAAGCATTTCCTGAACAAAAAGAAAAAAAAAGTAAAAAACACTACAGCTGTTGAATGTCACCATTCACTTGCTAGATCATCGATTTATTCTGGTAGATCGCAATATCTTTTTGTTTTTCTATTTATTCAATTTGTACTGAAGAATGCTCATTCAATTGTTTAACATTTTCGTTTCCTAAAAATCATTCAGTGTAAAGATCCAGCACATACAACTTTTCAGTGACCATCTTGTTGTCTATGAACGTGAAATGGGTCTTCCAAAAATTACTGTGTATCGACTTCCTAATGTTGGAGAGCCCCTTGAAAGGATGGACGCTGGACGAGCTGTTGATTTTGTTGATCCCATATATTCTTTGGATTCATCAGAACCTCAATTTTCTTCCAGCATTCTTAGATTTCACTATAGTTCAATGAGGACACCACATTCTGTCTACGACTACGACATGAATTCTGGAGTTTCAGTTCTTAAGAAGATTGAAACGGTATTACATTTTTTGTTGTCGTTTTCCATATTGCACAAGGACATACTTTTAGCGTAATGTATCTGTGCATTTATATTAATATTATTTGCCGCTACTCACGAAATTCTGAAGCTGCTAATCATTTCTCATATTTTTTTCTTTCTTAAATGACTAGGTACATAGAGCAAATACCTTCTCAATGATTTTCTGCATAAATTAGAACTTGCTTTAAATGCTTCATTGTTTCTTTGATTTGACTTCTTAACCTTGTAATTTTTATTACAATCTGTAAAATAAAAGAAACTACTTTTTATTTATGTATTTGTGCATTTAATATTAGTCTTATTTGCTGCTACTTGTGAAGACATCAGCTAATCATTTCTCACTACAAATTTTCTTTAATGACTAGATACATAAAAAAAATTATCCTAGATGCTTTTCAGCATAAACTGGGCCTTTATTCTTTTGAGCTAGTAGAGAAACTGAGATTATTTTATTTTTAACCTCATCATCTTCTTTTTAGATGGACCCATCATCAATTTTCTATGCCTCTTCCTATAGTAATTTTGAAAATTAACAGCTATTGGATATATAGGTTGAAAGATGCTTCTCTGAATCTCATATGCAAAATGAAAGTGAAGAAAAATTCTACATCCACTAGATACAGGAAAAGGAAAGAAAAAAAATTCACTTTCCACCTCTAGGTTGTAGCCTTTGCTGTGGGTTTTGGAAGGTCTAGGTGAAAATGTAAGATATCAATTAGTAAGGGAAACCCCTCGGCCTCCCCCTTATATCGATTTAATGCATGTTAGCTTCTAAGTTACTTTTTGCAACTGAAACTTTCTTATACTCCAACTAAAGCATTCATGTTATTATCTTACTTAAAGAAAGTTTAGTTGGAGCAGACAAAAGAATGACCTGGGATGTATTGTCTCCTGAGTTAGTAAAACATCTGAAAGAGGCTCTTAAAAGAAAAATAGAGGATATAATACAATTTTAGTTGAACATATCTCATGGTATGGATGGAAGTTGCAGCCAAAACAAAAAAGGGGGGACAAATTGGAAATGCAACTCGCAACAAGATCTTTGGTCTCTCCATGAACTCCTCTGCTGATGCTATGATATTTTTTATTTTCTTATACTTGTGCTACTAACAAGAGACTGAAGAAATCTAGTTGCACTAGAAATTAGAATCAATTATTTATGGTCCGAAGATGAGGTTGGTGTTCGGGTAGGTGTCAACATTTGTGCTAGACACATCCAGTTGGACCTAATAGGGAGCGCTGTTCTTCTCTTTGTTGATTTAGTTTATGGGATCCGTATATTCAGAACGAATTTCTATCGACGTGTCTGTTGCTTTATGTTCTTAATTTTAATTTCTCGCCCCGTTGCTGAATAGAAAAATTTATTGAAATTTCTCCTTAGTTTTGTCCTCTTTAGAGATTTGCTTCTCTAGTATTCTTCAAATTTCCCTAACAGATTACTTAGTCAATATCTTAATCTCTTCAAGTTTCTGTGAATCAGGTATTAGGGGGATTCAATGCATCAAATTATGTCACTGAAAGACAATGGGCTACCACTTCAGATGGCACTCAAGTTCCTATATCAATTGTATATAAGAAGAATTCTGTTAAACTTGATGGATCTGACCCACTTCTCCTTTATGGCTATGGTTCATATGAGGTAATGCAGGATATTGTGTGTAAATTTCTGTGAGCCACAAAGAGCTGAATCTTATAGATGTTTGCCTTCTTAGAGGAGAATTTTGGATCTCAACTATGCTCATACATCATTTATTAACTGGATTATTTTATGTCAAGTGCACTGGAATTTTAGGTGTCAAACTATATTAGTAGGTAATTCCCTACTGGAGATAATCAATCTTTTCAAGTCAACTCTTGCTTGAAAGACACTTTCATTTATGCTTGCCTCTAGCTTATTTTTTTTAAGCTGAAATTGATATTTCACTAGATAGCAGATCACTTCAAGATGCAGAAAATATGGATGCTGAATTTGTATAAAATTTGGACTTCGGAACATCTTCATGCATTAAATGAACATATTATGTGCTGATGATTGTATCCAACTGGTGATCACAGGAAAGAAAGATCAATGTTTCAGTTGAAATGATGAGCTGGATCTGTATAAAAGGAAGAATACAAATTAATTATTGTTTTGATTTGCTAGATTCTTGGAATTAAAGAGGAGAAAGCTTAAACAGCTTTCAAGAACTGCTAGACAACAAGGTAGCATACTTAACATGAACTAAAGGATTTACTAAAATAAGTGTGATTTAATGTTGTCCAACAAAAGTCTTTGACTGTGTAGGAGAATATAAACGGTACTCTCTTAGGAATGAATATATCTCACTATGAGATAAGAGGTTCCGGTTGTTGAGTAAAATTGTCACTCTATCAACACTAAGGTTTCTTATACATACTTATTATTTGGAAATCTTAAAGTTTTAGAATTTGGATAAGTTTTAGAATGGCCAGAGTTTGGCCGGGAATATGATTGGAAGTGAGGGGTGCAAACCTTTTCCAAGGAAACTTATATGACAGATATGGGCAAATATATGAAAGGTCTGAAGGAATTCAATCTTTCTCATAATCTTAGTAACTCAACAGCAAGTCATTTAAACATCTTATTTGGAGATACAGTGAAGTGCAGGAGATAAATTTAATTTAGCTGGTGCATGCATGCTTTTCAAAAGAATGTAAAAGAAACAAACAGTTTACTGTTGCATTGGAGTTTGCTAGCTTAATTTTTGCCAGCTTTGGCATTGTCTAACTGATGTGTAGACACATGCAGGACCTTGTACTCAGTTGGTAGCTTGAAGTTTTTAAAAGGGTAGGACAAGCCCATTCTCTCTCCTGGAAAATTCCTATTCTATAATTTATTTGGACTTGAAAGGAGAACCTCTACTTGTATTGAGTTAGAGATTCAGTAGCTTTACAACTTCGTTTTTTTAAAAAAAAACTTCGCTCTGTTTCAATGATTGCTACATCTTAAAAAAAAGAAACTTCGTTTTGTTTCAATGATTGCTACATCTTTGGATAACTTAAGAAGTGTATTTGCATGGGTTTCATTACAAAACCCAATACAAAATTTTCCACCCTTCCTACAATCATAAAAAACTAGGAAATAAAATCTCAAACAGTATCCTACTCCAAATACATTTACACAATAGTACTAATCCGTGTCACTATTTATGTGAGTGTGTATCATTCTTAATTCATGGGCTTCTCCTTTTAGTGCATTCTTTGTAATGTGGAATTGAGGTAGACTGTATTGAAGAAGCAAGTAACTAATATTTGGTGCTTTTTTGTTGGCTCTCTTGTCCTTTCTCTTTTGTGTGTGTGTGTGTGTGTGTGTGGTGGATGTATTTATGTGAAGAAGTTGACATAATTGACAAATTGAAAAGAGTACTGTAATTTACTTGATTATTCTTTTCCGAATTCTCATTTGTTTGTTGAGAGGGAGTTGGAGGTTTCAGGGGTTTAAACTAAAGAGAAGGAAAATTGATAACTGGATTAAAAGAAAAGTCAACAGATGGGCAAAAACTATTCATATTCTTTTACCAATGTGCTGTTGTTCGCAAGCCTTGCTGAATAAGGTTTTAAAATTGAAGATTCTTTTCTGGTCCCATTGCTTTTGAGCAAGAAATGCAAATTTGAAGGGCACCCCTTATTTCCTTACTGAAGAATATGCTCTCTTATATGGAGCATGCTTTTCTGCAAGAGTTTGTCGAGAGATATGAAGCTTTTTGGCTTCTTGGTTAGCCTCAAATTAGCTAGTGATTCCATCTATCTGTATAATAAAATCCAAATTTCACTATTCAAAATTTCTCTACATTCTCGTTCTGAGTTTATTACCATGTCAAAGAAATCACATCCTTTCTGCAGAACCCTGCTTTCACAATGGTTTTTATTGTTTATTTATTATTATTATTTTTTAATCCCATATTTGTTGAAGTTTCAAAATCCTGCTTGTTACATTTTACTAAGTATAGCTCCAAACTGTGTCTAGCCATATATATTCCTCAGCAATAACTGGTCATGTAAGCAAGTTAAAACCTAACCAATTTTCATTGCTTTGAGTTACATAAGTTGATTATTTTATGTTCCTTCCAACCTTCGTTGTTCTACATGGTTCCCTGTTGGTTCTGCGTGGAAACATAATTCTGATTGTGGTGTGTTTTCCTTCCCTTGCAATTACATTATTATAGCTAAGTAAAATTAAAATAGTGCAAAATTGCATGCTCTAGGACATTCCCTCATTTCCTTCCACATTAAATTAATTACTTATATCATATTGGCTGGCCAACTTCACACTCAGATATTGCTATATGGACAATTATCAGATATTCCTATAGGAACGTAAGCAAGGGAATCATCAGAGAAATTTGGTCGCTCTGGTGTTACTACTACCTCCTTGCTTATCTTATCTTTCTTTTTGTCCTCTGTTTGTTTCTAATTTCTTTCTGTTTATTGTTTCTGAGGCACTTTTTGTTCCATGAAGATGGGCAAAGTTTTATGTTTAACTTAAATGTATGTGCAAGCATCTAAGATTATTTCTGAATTGGTAGGACATTCCACTCCCAATTGTCTATGTACTATTTGCCTATTGACTTTATTTATGACACGAGTATATGTTTTTAACAGGTGTGCATTGATCCTGAATTTAAGGGGTCGAGATTGTCTTTACTAGACCGTGGATTCATTTTTGCTATTGCTCATATTCGTGGAGGTGGTGAAATGGGGAGACAGTGGTATGAAAATGGGAAATTGCTAAAGAAGAGAAATACCTTCACAGATTTTATAGCTTGCGCAGAATATTTAATAGAGAAGAAATATTGCACAAAGGAAAAACTTTGCATAAATGGCAGGAGCGCTGGTGGTTTGCTAATTGGTGCTGTTCTTAATATGCGGCCTGATTTATTCAAGGCTGCTGTTGCTGGAGTTCCTTTTGTTGATGTTGTGACTACAATGCTCGATCCAACTATTCCTCTTACCACATCAGAATGGGAGGTTTGGATACCTTTTGCATAAGTTTTATTTGTTACACAGGCTATTGCATGAATGTTCTACCTTTTTTCTAAATGTTCTATCAATTGTTTTTTCTTTTTTTGAACTGTCCATTTATTCTCTTTTCTACTTTGAAAAGAAACTGCTAAATAATTTGTATAATATTCTCTGGCGTAACTGTATAGGATATCATTTGAAGCATTCGGGCATGTCTACTGATTAAATTTTATTCTTTGATCTTATTTTTTTGATAACTTTGTGATTTTACATCCGTTTTTCGAGATATTTATTTCACTGAAGACGGGTTACTATTTTCTTCATATGATTTTAGTTGGCTAAGGAATTGATATTGGACTTAAATTAATTCCTGTATAAGTAAGTAGTCCATGAACTATTTTACTTACCTTTTGGTAGTTTGAACCTGAGAACCTTAAAAAGTTGGCAATATGTTAGTCTAGCATCAGGGTGCATAGAATGTTTATGCATGTCAATTTTTTCCTTTCAAGTGCATCAATTGTATGAGTACAGTGGCTGATATTGTACAATGACGGGGTCCTGGAAGCACATTTTCTTTTTCTTTTGAATATTTTGAGCGTGTAAGGAATCAGAAAGGATGATGGCTTTTAGGACCTTCCACCAAAGCATTCATGTCACTGTCTTGTGGGAGAATTTTTCTTTTATATTTCGAAAGATAGAGGCATGAATTTGTTGCATGTTTCCTGGCTACAACAGTTGGGGTCTGCAAAACGGGTTTTAATTAATGAATGGAAATAGGTATCGTTTGATGTAGAATATGCTTGGTAATAAACTAGTTATGGCTTCCCAGAAACTACGTCTTTTTGGACAAAAAGAGAAGTGGTCAGCCTATTTGATTTTCATAATATGGTGTTAAATTTGTCAGAATTAGTTGGAAAACTTCAGGCTGATTACCAATCTTTTTTTTTGTATATTTGGACTGTTTAGCTGGTATTCATCTCTTTCAAACTTCATTTTTTTGTATTTTGTAGAGAAGAATATAGAGAGCTTAAAATTTAAGGAACTATAACTGCGACATTTTGTACAAACTACAAAGTAATGTAAGAATTGCATTTTATCCAATAAATGCAAACAAATAAATAAATACTTTTCAGGATCCTTTTGACAAAAAGATAGCTTGCATATAAAATTCTCTGGGTGGAGAAAATTTATTTTGGCAATGTTCCCAGCCTAGTTAATGAGGTTGGATTCCTATAGATGCTAACAATCTAAGTTGCAGTTCCACTTCTTTTTTGCAGATTCTATTCTGAATCTTGACAAACGCGACGGCATAGGGGACCATTGTTACATGTGTATTATATGAGCAACCACTTTGTGCACTTGTTGCCAAAGGTTAGGTTAGTCTCCAATACATCTGTTTCAGTGGTATCCTGGGATCAGCCACTTTGTTTGACAAAGGTTAGGTCTGTATCCCGTCCATCCCCGCCCATACCCCCAATTATTGGGGACTTAATGGGTTATGCTATTGTTGTTGTTGTTGTATTCTGAATCTTGTGAACTCATTGAGTTGAGATTGTCATGGGCTAAATTTGAACGCCTAACCTTGCACCACTGAAAAATATCCTGATTTATTTATTTGGATACTCATTTTGCATAAAATGACATCACATATATCAATCTAAGCTGTTATATTTCTTTTGTCTACAGGAATGGGGTGATCCTCGGAAAGAAGAGTTTTACTTCTACATGAAGTCTTATTCCCCTGTTGATAATGTCAGTAACAAATAACTTCTCTTTATCATTTTGCTAATGTGAAATCTTTGATTAAGCGGGGAAGTATTATATTCTTCAACAGCATCTGAATTTATAGTTTAATTCAGATGATTTATTCTTTACAGCTTATTTTTAGTGGCCTTTCATCTAACACACATTTTTTTTCCTCCCCACAGATTAAGGTGCAAAATTATCCAGCAATTCTTGTGACTGCGGGTCTAAATGGTAGGTGAATCTGTAGTTTAGCCCAATGGATTATCTCTGTAGGAAAGTGGCTTTTAGCTATTAATTTTACTTTTCAGAGTGCTTTGTCGTTTAAACAGATCTCAGCTAGTCCCATTTAGATCTATTTTGAGATATCATTTGATCACCAATAGCCATTTCGTTAAAAACCTACAGCTTCTTTGGGTAAATTTTAGTATACCTGGATGCAAATTTTATACTCCCTCCATCCCAAATTGAATGTCACATTTGACATGCATAAGAATTAAGAAGAGTAGTTTGACCATGAGGAAGTTACAAAAATATCCTTAATATAGGAGAACTCATATATTAGTGGAGCTTGCATTCGCCATTCCTTAAATATAAGAGGTTAATTATGGGAGCTTAGAGAGAAAATACACTCATTTGAAGAAAGTGGACATTCATTTTGGGACAAACTAATATAGAAAGTGGACATTCAATTTGGTATGGAGGGAGTAGTTTCTAGATAAAACCCCTTTTAGGTCATTTACATAATTTTTTATATTATACACAACGGCCTTGTGTTGATGTCGTATATTTAATACCACGCCTTCTGCAACCTTCTTTGTAGTTGCCTGCTCTGTAAAATTTGGATTTTCTTTCATATTTAGTCAAATAAACATACTTTAATCGGTTTAGGAATGGAATTTTTCTTGTCTATGTTATTTTTCTAGTTACAAGAAACAACTTGACTATATTTGATCGCTATTTATTTGATTGTTGTATTGTTAAATGACAATAAATGTACTTTAACATTTGGAGCCTTCGAAAGAAGAGGTACAGGCTTTTCAGGATCTTGTCGTACCACAATTTATATATCTTATTTCTTATGTCCATTTCATGGGTGGTAAAATGGCTGAGGTCCATTTATATGTATGCCTGATACTGGTGCTCATTATCTTCAAATAGAACACAAGAAAGAAATGTAGCTGTATATTACATGGTTAACTTCTTATCTTTTTTGCCCCCCCCATTTTTTTGGGTAATATTAGTTTGGAACTCTAGCCCTTACGTTTCTTTCAACATTTGATTTGAAACATTTCCTGTTGCTGATTTAGTACCTTTTACATTGTGATAGATCCACGTGTTTTGTATTCCGAACCTGCAAAATTTATAGCAAAGTTGAGAGATACAAAAACTGACAGTAATCCGCTGCTGTTCAAAGTTGAACTTGGTGCCGGGCACTTTTCAAAGTCGGGGAGGTAATCGTCTTTTCTTTATTTCTTCTCTGGTTTTATTCGTGCACTATCTCCTTCAGATTCTGATATCGAAAAGGAAATATCTGATAAACTGCCCTTCTTCACCTCATTCCTTCCATGACTTATCATTACTTGTATTCCATGACCTAATACAGATTTGAGAAGCTCCAGGAAGATGCCTTCACTTATACATTCATGTTGAAAGCTTTGGACATGGTTCCTAAAATCGGTTCAGCTCATAACCGAATATGATTGCCGCTCAAGTCAAAGTATTCCTTTCTACACTTCAAAACTTTTGGTGAGATCTTGGTCTTGCAAATTAAAGATTGTGAAGCAATACTTCAGCTGCCTAAGTGCAATTTCTCATGTTTAGCACATGTTCTTAGGAAGAGTATTGCTGTTGCTCATGGTTTAGGGGATTATGCTACTAGTTTGAATTAAGAGTTTGTTTGTTTGGGAAAAATGCTCATGGTATTCTTCTGCCCTTAACTTGGACATTATTGTTTCTTTTTTTCCTTTTTTCCCCTGAGGTTAGCGTAGTCATTATTGTCGATTCATAAACATCATTTTCTTGTTAAAAGAAAAGTACAATTTCTTGCTTAATTAACATAAAGAAAAGTAATGTTAAGGAATTTGAAAGAAAGTATGATTATTTCATAATTTCTATTTCTCCTTTGTTATATTCCCTTTTCTCTTTTTTCTAATGGATCCTTTGTTGTATTCAGAACAAATATTTTTACTAGTAGTTAGAAAATTAATCAATTCCATTGACTGAATCATCGATCTATTTGCTTTTCTCTCTTTTCTTATATTAAATTAAAAAAATTTAATGTACATAATGAACTTTAGGCAAAATCTAGAGCTAACCATTGCGCCTTTTTTGCAATTTTTACTTTTGATTTTTAATAGCTGATATATGAGGGCTTTGAACTCTTACGTGCCCTATTTAACTTTTTTTTCATGGTTGGCATTTTCTCTTTGATGATGACTCCTTGATTTCGATAGGTGAATGAATGTATTAGGAGGCATTATTGATTGCAGATAATCAAATTGCACCTTGTAGAATATAATCACCAACTCTATTTGATAAAATGTTGAAGGAATTGGTCGAGTTGGTAAGATAAATAAAATAAATTCACTTTTAGCGAGTCCAAATATCTTTCAAGTAAGGGTTGTCAAGATCCATTTAGTATCGAAGGCTGGTTTTACAATTTAGAAGGCATCAACTGAACCAAATTTGATAGAAAATCGCTAAGGGAGTGGATAAGGTAGTATTGGTGATTTGGTATGTAGAATCGCTGGAACGGATGATTTGGTGGGGATTTGCATGGGCTTGGCCCAGTTTTCCCAGATCAGTCATAACATGAGCCCCTGGGAAAAAGTGGGACAAACATTTTTTGTCATAGCTGAAGTCCCACTAGTCTCGGGAGCCATAACGGAGTGGGACTTCGCTTTACGGCTGTCGTGGCGCTCTTCCCACGGGCGGTGCACGACGTGGCTGAAACGAAGTCCCCACTTCGCGTATGGCTCCCGGGACGAGTGGGACTTCGTTATGGTCCCTGCCAAAAATACCCTACGAAAACCCTAACTTTTGTCCTTGACTTTGAGGACGGAATTCCCACTTCCCAGTCCCTCAACTTCCAAACCAATTTGCATCGTGTAGTCACTTCTCACTTTTGCTTTTTTGACTCAAAAAAATGTCTGAACGGTTTTGGCAATTTCGTGCGCATTTATGACCGGTTTTCAGAGACTTCCAATTCGGGAGAAATTTTTACAATTTCCCACCACATCTATAAATACCCCTCCAAACCTCTCCACAATTCCCAAACCCTTAAAAACCCTATCCTCCGTATTACTAGCTTTGAATTTTTATTTTTTTTATAAAATAAAACCGTATCCTCCGTAATAACCAACTTTCCCGAATTTATGCAAAAAGAAATGCGGAAAAAATTCAGGGATGTTGATTTTACTATAGAATGGCCAGTCGAATACGAGGAGGTTTTAATAGAAATTTGTTATGATTTCAGTCTACAACCTCGAGAAAAACGTTGGTCCGATTGCTACAATGAAATTGTTTACTGGAATTAATTCCCGTGACCGGGGACAATTCACGATTGCGATGATCGACGCAAGCCTAGCAAAACTCCGTAGGCGGTTTTGGGATTTCGAAGCGCTCACCCACAAATCATGGTTCAAGTACGACGGAAGGACGAACAATGTTGACTTGGACGGTGCTGAGGCCCAGTGGGCGGAATACGTTGCGGTAAGTTGCGTGTAATTAAGGCACACTGTATTAACTGTATATTTACTTAACTAAATGTTTTTTTTATATAACTCTAATTTAGGCTAATCCAAGGGCCAAGCGGTACAGAAGAAGTGGCGAATTTTTATTTATCCTTCTTTGCCATATTTTTTGGTATGAAGGAAGAGGATTTGTGGACGAAGCTGGACAATGTTCAACATCTCCTGAAGAGGTAACTGTGGAGGCTCCCCCTGAATACCCGATGTTGGATGCATCGTCAAGCAACAGTACGACTTGGAAAATGATTGAGCCTAAGTTTTGAAATAATTAGGGTTTGACTAACCGGGACTTTGTATTTTTTAATGTTCGATGTAAATTTATTTGTATGAAGTTAATGGAATTGTCAGTTTTTTTATTTTTGAAAGTTCCGAAATGAGCAATATTTAAAAAACATTGAAACTAATAAATATAATATGAACACGTATGGAAATAATTAGTAGGACAATGGGAGAGGTTTTTGAAGTGTTAGTTATAGATTTAGTATGAAATTCTAAAATTAAGAGTTCGAATTGGCCAGGTCTCCTAAAATTGGTCAGTAATGCGAACGAAACTGCAAGAAACCGTTTGGGATTTTCGGTCAATAAAGCAAAAGTGAGAAGTGACAATTGCCTGCAATTTGAGGACGGAAGTGGCAATTTCGGCAATTCCGTCCTCAAAATGCGCGGGGGACCAAATGTACAATTTTTGGGGAAAATCATGTGCCGGTTGAGAACGGAAGTGGGACTTCCGTCCCGGAGTCGAGACGGAAGTCCCACTTCCGTTCTCAACCGGCGATGGTTTTGCCCATTTGCTGCAAAATTCTCTATAAAATTGAATACTCTCTCATCCATTTTTCATACTCCAAACACCATTTTCCAAATTATTTCGTTTTGCTTAAAAATGGCACTCGAATGTCCAATGAGATTGTATTTACATTTCGATCACAATATAGTTTACGAAAATGGGGGTTACCCCCGTTTCGCCGAGCCTAGCGAAAAAAGTTTTGAAGTTATACAAAGGATTTCATTCAAACAACTTTGCCATAGAATATGTTGCCGCAAAGGAGTCGAGCTTTCTACTGTCAATGTTCGGCTAATAATGATCCGTCCATTCTTCATGCCGACGTTCAACATGGTGGCGTACGATGTTGTAAACCTTAATGAGGAAGAAGGTTTAGAGAGTTTGTGGGGAATCCAAACGGATTTCAAACTCCAAGGGATTCATGTTGGTGCCTTGTTGGAACTCAGTGCGGAGACATGCGAGATAGCTTTGTAATACCGACAACACAATTTGCACGAGCCATATTTTGTTCGGAACCATATTTTTTCTGAGCCAAATCCATTACCAAATATGCCCCCCACCGTCTACTTACGAACCCTCTAATGATAATTCGGTCATGGATTCTTTGGGTCTAATATCCAGACATTGACGGCGTTCGGAAGCGGAAGACGACTTCGCCGACGATAGTCGTCGGGAGACCACAAGGGGCGACGGGGGTCGAGGAAGACGCACGAGGGGTAGCGGAAGATGCCACCCCGAAATCCAACAACAAAGCCGGTGGACTAATGGTCAAGAGGCGATGACAAGAGCTCGAACCTACTCCTCTACTACCGCTGTGGCCATTCCGGAATGGAATGTTCCATCGCATCAGTAACTATGCAAATTTTGCTGTTGGAATGATATGGGTTCCATGGAACCGATGACTGGAATCACATACGGTGGACAAAAAAATTAAAACATGGAATCCCCATATTCCCGAAATATGCTTGGGGATGCAATTCAAGGATAAACGCGAGGCAATGTTGGCTGTGAACGTGTGGCATGACAAAGGTGGCATTAAGGGAATGGAAAAGAGAGAGGAGCAACAAACAATGGTTCATTGAGGGTGTGTAAAAATTCAACCGAAAATGCCCGATGCGGTTGAGTACGTTCGCGTAAATCATAGCAGGGGTGGATGGAATGTGGAAGGTTACAAAGCTTAACCAGGCCCACTGCTGCTTGACAAAAAACGTAACATGTCCTCCAGCTACATCGGGGTAAAAATTCTACACCTTGTTCAGGCTGATCCTGAAATATCTGTTAAATTGATTAGGGTTGCTTGTACCACTGATATGAATTTGACTTGTACCTATAGAAAAGCTTGGTATGCCCGTGAAATGCTATAGAAACACTTTTTTGGTACTTGGCATTCAACTTTTCGAGTATCTGCCGCATTATATCCAGGGCACTAAAAGATTCGAAACCCGGGTATGATAGTCAAATTTCTCTACCACCCTCGAGAAACCGATAATGGGCCCAAGGTGTTCGTGTCATTGTTACGAACTTTTCAACCGTTGGTTGACTGGTTACCGTGGTGTCGACCCATAATTTCGATTGATGGGACACACCTTAGGGGGAATTATAAAGGGACTCTCCGGTTGCAAGCACTCGGATGCTAACAACCAAATTTTACCCCTTTGCTTTTGCGTTGGTCGATTCGGAATCATCTTTGACTTGGGACGTGGTTCCTTAGTCACTTGAGGGAACATGTTGTCAAAGACCTTCAAGTGTGTCTTATCAGCGATCGTCATGCCAGCATTCTTAGTGCCGTGGCAACCCTCACCGGATGGCAACCCCCAAAGGTAGTGCACCGATACTGCCTTAGGCATTACAGGTCCAATTTCCACACTCATGCAAAAAACAAAGAATTGAAAGATTATGTGTGGATTCGCTGCAAGCCAACCGAAAAAAGGTTAAGTGCGATCTTTATCTAGAGCGTATAAAACAAAAAAAGATGAGGATGCGTTTAATCGGTTAATGCAGCAACCCAAAGAGTTGTGGACTCGGCATACGACGGGGGAATGCGTTTGGTTGCATGACTACAAACATGTCGAGGCGCTTAATAGCGTTCTAAAGCGGTCTAGAGCGTCGCCTTTGAAAGCGCTCGTGGAGATGATATTTTTTTAAATTTGTACATTATTTTGACAAACACCGGCAAGACGCAAATGGTTGTAAAACGCCTTTCCCTAAGAGGATATGGGAGCGGTATTTCGCGTACGAACAAAAGACAGCAACTCTTCTTGTAAACCGACACCACATGGACCAAGGTATCTATAGGGGTCATGTCCCGACATAGAGGACCCGGCCAAGGTGGAAAAACGTACACGGTCAACTTATCGGTTCGTAGGGTGTAGTCTGTGATAAGTGGGTCGCTTATTCGGTTCCATGCTCCCATGTCATTGCCGTGTCCAAATCGATAATGCAGGATGCTTCTCGATTCATTCACCCTGTCTATTCTCTCGAACATTATATGAATACTTACAAGTCTATTTTATATCCTGTACTTGATCCCGTTCATTGGAGATCCCCCCTTTTGATTTGACATATCACCCACCTAACATGAAAGCTACGCAGGTGGGTCGACCTCGAAGGCGGAGATACCAAATGCCTATGGACACAGAGAACAGGGGCACTCAAAGGGAAAAGAAGTGCGGCCATCTGTAAGCTGAGTCGGTCACAACCGGAAGACTTGCCCCATGTTAGCACATCTTCAGCAACCACCCCCCCCCCCTCCACAGTAATTGTATTTAAATTCTCCGAATTGTAATAGTTTAGAATTTATAAAATTGTTGTGAATGTGCTCGATTTTTTCCATTCAATTTCATCAAACATCTTACATTTCAATTACATATTATTAAAGTTGACGTAATAAATCGAAAAAATCATCATTCCCGGCCCTGTAATCAAGGATATCGTAAGGGGCTGGATGAATTTTTACATGGTCACCCGGGTGTAATCTAGAAAACACAACAAACTCATCCCACCCCAAAAAATAGTAACAGTCGCAGCCTTCGTCTCTAGTCACTTGCAGTGTCAATTTGTTACCGTGAAGGTTGCGCATGTGTAGTACTTCGGGGATTCCAAGCTGCATTCTAACACGCCATTGCATGTAATGCGGACATATCCACTGTACACGGGAAACAACATTACAACACATAAATGTAAAATGAACGATTTTATTACTAAAATTTTAATATTACTTAACGTACCGGTTTGGAAAGTCCCGAATATGTTTTGTAAATGTCTATTCGAAAACTCTGCCGGAAAAATGCCCCATCTGAGGGATACGATAATTCGCCCTTCAGGTAACCTATCCCGTGCCCTCCCTTAACATAAATATCTAATAGATTCCCTGGAGATGGTATAAAATGAACTTTATTTGTGGGACGAAGATTGTTGTCACGCAAAAATTGTTGCAAACCTCCGTCTAGGTAGTAGGTGTCATCTATTTTGTTTACATAAACGCACCATTGATTCCTATGGTCGTCCTTCAGATAGACAGAATTTGCTAACCCGAGACCGGTTTGCTCCAACCAACTTGTGTACTTCGATGGAAAACGCTACAAATCCAAAATTATGAGTTAGATAGCTAAACACATTTCATACAATAAAAAATTACTCATTACTAAATACAATACTACCATTTTTCCATCGGTTTGATTTCCGACCGCAATTCTAAATTGGTATCGGAAATACTCTTCCAGGCCGGGATTCATTTCGCTATTCATTTTCAAAGCTAGTAATACGGAGGATAGGGTTTTTAAGGGTTTGAGAAAGTTTGAGAATTGTGGAGAGGTTTGGAGGGGTATTTATAGATGTGGTGGGAAATTGTAAAAATTTCTCCCGAATTGGAAGTCTCTGAAAACCGGTCATAAATGCGCACGAAATTGCCAAAATCGTTCAGACATTTTTTTTGAGTCAAAAAAGCAAAAGTGAGAAGTGACTACACGATGCAAATTGGCTGGAAGTTGAGGACGGAAGTGGGAATTCCGTCCTCAAAGTCAAGGACAAAAGTTAGGGTTTTCGTAGGGTATTTTTTGGCAGGGACCATAGCGGAAGTCCCCACTTTCGTCTCGGAGAGCATCGCGAAGTGGGACTTCGCTCGCCACGTGGCACCGCTGGCGTGGGAAGAGTCGCCACGACAGCCCTGAAACGGAAGTCCCACTCCCGTTATGGCTCCCGGGACTGAAGTGGACTTCGTTATGGACAAAAATGTTTGTCCCACTTTTCCGGGTGCCATGTTATGACTGATCTGGAAAAACTGGACCAAACCCATGCAAATCTCGATTTGGTGCATGCTGATTTTGTCTCTATTCAACTGGGCTAAGAGATTGAGATTGGTCCAAATTATGAGCTTTTTTTTGTTTTGGGCTAAGTGATCCAAATTATGAGTTAATCTCAAGGAAAAATCTAAAACGAAAAATACTTCCATTTCATAACATAAATAATTTTTAATGGTGATAAAAGAGTAGGGGTATAAAAAGTGCACAAGTTATTCACACAGTACAATTCGACATACTTCTTATATTATGGAATACATAAAAATAAGATATACTCTCTCCGTCCAAAATTATATATCCATTTTGACAAATGCATGTGTATTAAGGATTTGGTGATTTTGATGGTAAAATAAAAGTAAAAGTCTAAAATAACCCTCATTAATTTTATTAATCTTATTTAAAATTTATATCTTTTTCTCTCCTTCCTCTCACATAATATCCAACAACCTCTTAAATATATGTTAGAAAGTGATAATTTAAACTAACTAGCATTCAATGAGTTGGAAGAAGGGTAAACTTGAAAAAATTGTAATTAATTCATACTTTAATTTGAAAGTGAACAGTTAATTTGGTACGGAGAGAGTACTAAATACTTATATATACATTATAGATGGATTATATACTATTTGTAGTACTTTTATATTAAAAATAATTATGAGATATATATCATATATCAACTCACTATAACATTTAGAAATTAATTGTTGCCGCTCTAAATCGTGTCCCATCGCTCACCAGTGACGACTTTGTATGTCCCTATCTTTGGGAGTTATATTTTTCACAAAATTCAAAGGTTTCAACCCCATACACACCCATATTCGTTTGCCATACTACATCAAATACTAAGAACAACAAAAAATGACGACCAACACTTATCCTTTTCAAGCAAAGAAATCCTTTCCTATTTCGTGTTTTGTTACTTCTCTCGTCAATAAGAAATTGCCGTGTTTTAGTTTTTTTATTGGGAGTATTACTATTTGTTTTAAATTATAATTTTTTATTAAAAAATTATAAATAATAATTTTTTATTGATAAAATAGATAATGGGACACGGAAGGAGAAGTGACTATTCTATTCTTACCATACTTTTCAGGCTAGGAATCCTCTGTCCCATTCGATGTCCCCTTCTTTCTCCCACCAATAAGAAAATGATATTTATTAAATTTTTAGTTAAAAAATTATAATTTATAAAAAATAATGAAACCCACAAGAAAAAAATATACACATGACAAATATATATTCGTGGGGATACATGACGGGAGTGACGATTTTTTGAAAGATAAAACTCCCACGACTAACACCAATCCTTTTCATCCCATACCAAATCTCCTCGTATCTATCATTTAAAAGATAGAACTCCCACGTCTCTCTTACTTTCTATTTATTATATCATCCTTTTCATTTTCATCTTCATCTCCATCTCCAAAACTCATTCCCCTGCTCTAAACTTCTCGATCTTTCAGCCATGCCCACTTCACTTTCTTTGGATCAAAATGATTATCTCCACAACCTAATAGAACTAGCTCGTCCATTTCTTCGCGGAGAGCTCGAAAAAGTAGATAAAACCCTCCCTTCTTTAATCTCAATCTTGCGTTCTGTTGGTGCTGGTGAATGTTACCACAAACATGGAAGCTTTCTTCAACATCTAATAGACATTTATCGAATTCTCAAACTATGGAAAGCTCCTGATGAAGTTTGCCTTTGTGGGCTCTTTCATTCTGCTTATTCTAATTCTTATGTAAATCTTGCAATCTTTGATCCTTCCACAGGTCGAGAAACTGTTCGTAATCATGTCGGAGAAGTAGCAGAAAGGTTGATTCATCTTTTCTGCATAGTCCCTCGTCAGCCCTTGATTCATGATGATCTTCTTTTTCATTACACTGATTCAGATCTAGTTGAACATTTGAAGAATTCAGAGATTTCTTTAAAGAATGCTAAAGAAAAGGGAGTTTTTAATGATGATGAAAATTGGAGGAAGAAATTGCAACCCCTTGTTCCTGCTGATGGAATTATAGTGAAAAACATAAAGACTGGTGAAAATGTTTTGGTTTCAAGAAGAATTGTTGCTACTTTTGTGATGATGACGATGGCGGATTTTAGTGATCAGCTCTTTGGATGGCAGGATGCCCTGTTTGAGAATTCGAACGGCCGGCTTGAATTTTCTGGTAATAATTACTTTGCTTTGTGGCCTGGAAATTGCAAACCAGGGCTATGGATGAATTCAATTTCAAGAATGGGGGCATTGTACACTTTGATTGTAAGAGAGGAAGAGATTTATATAGAACAGAGAAAAAGAAATGGAGAAAATGATGAGAGAATTAAGGAAAGAGATGAAGATTTGGAGCTTGTGATTCCACCAATAATTGAGAATTGCACAAGAGTTTTGGATGCTGAGGATCAAAAGTTGGGAAGGGAATTGTATTGGGAGGCAATTTGTAATAATGGAGAAAATGGGAGATTTGAAGAGAAAAAAGTTGAGGAATTGTTATTGGGATCAATTGAGAAGAACCCTTTTGTGGGAGAACCACATGTGGTTTTGGGACAGATTTATTTGAGTAAAGGGAGGTTTGAGGAAGGTGAGAAAGAGGCAGAGAAAGGGTTGAGAATGATATTGGAATGGGGAAGTCCATGGGATAAGAGAATGTCTTGGGAAGGATGGGTTGCTTGGACTAGAGTTTTGCTCATGAAGGCTAAAGATAAGTCATGGCCACAAACCTCTTGGGGGATTCTCAATTTGGGCCTTGTGAAGTAGTAGTAGTAGTTGATTATTTCATTCATTCATGTATCTCGGAATGGATGATGTGTTGTGAAATATGATCTTTTGATATAGATGTGATGCTATAGATGAAGATTATTACATAGATAATAATGTATTATTTCTATTAAAAATGAGAATAAATGAATTTTAATAAATTAAGTTTACGATAATAACGGTTGAATTTCAAATTTACTCATACGAGCTGACTTGGTGATATTTGTCTCATTAGCCTTTTATAGGAAGAATCGAAGATGACAAGTAGGGCTGTTAACGAGCCGAACCGAACCGATTTTGGCCCAAATCGGTTCGGATCGTTAAGAAAACCGAATCGCTCGTTAATCGGTTCGTTAGTCAACCGATTCGGTTGTTCAATTCGTAATCGGTTCGAAATAAAATCGTCCAAAATCGGTTCGTTAATCGGACCGTATCAAATCGCTCAAAATCGGTTCGCTAATCGGATCGAAAATCGTAATTCGCATAAAATCGTAATTCGGTTCGTTAATCGGATCAAATTGTCATTTTCATCCCCCAATATATTTTCAAACATCCACTTTCATCCTTTTTAAAGTGGTTGTTTGAAAATTTTTTGTGGATGAAAGTGGCTGTTTGAAAATATATTGGGGATGAAAATGGTAGTTTGAAAATATATTGGGGATGAAAGTGGCTGAAAAAAGTTAAAAAGGATGAAAGTGGTTGTTTAAAAATATATTGGGGATGTGAAAAGTTAAAAAAAAGAAAAGAAAAAGGATGAAAGTGGCTGCCCGAAACTATGTTGAGGACCAACATGGCTATTAATTCGTAATTGGTAGGTAGAGAAAATTATTAACCGATTTAACGAGCGATTAACGAGCGATTTAAAACGATTTACGAGCCATTTTACCGAATCGTAACCGGTTCGTTAACGAACCGAGCGATTTAACGAACCGATTTTAACGATCCGATTTGCGAGCGATTTGCGAGTTGATCGGCTTGCTAACAGCCCTAATGACAAGAGAATAAGTTGGTTAAGGATTAGGGATGGCAACGGGGTGGATACCATGATCTCCAGTCCCACTCCCGCTTTTTTCATCATATTCCCATCTCCGGCCCACCTCCATCACTGGGGATGGATGGGCATCCCATCCCCAGCTCAGGTGGAGGCCTACCCCCCAACAGGGGAAAAGCTTGGAATTTTTTCTCCAAATTCACACTTTCATTCCAGTGGAGGCTCAACACCGACTAGGAAAAAATAGTAAATTTTTAACAAAAATTCCCAAATAGAACATTGAAAAAAATAATATAGATGTCCCGGAAAGAATTTGATTCACGCGATCTTTTTCAAATTAGATGTCTATTTTATTTTTTAGGTATTTATGCTCTTTCTATTTAATATTTTAGACGGGCCATACGAGGCGGGCCGGACTGGGATGGGGGCGGAGATATTATTTCACCCGCATCCGGCCTCGCTAGCGAGGCCAAATTCATCCCCAACCTAATCCCACCTTCAACTGAAACCGGAAAATCCCCAGCCCCAACCGAATTGGGCCGATCCGAATCTCCAATTCACCCCTCCTCATTGTCATCCTTAATAAGGATTGATAGTTGGTTCAACTAGGGAAAGTTTTATTAGCGGCACTATGTTGTCAATAATTCAACTTTGGCCCTCCTCAAATCTTTTGATAAAACATTATAGTTTGCCCCAACTAACATCTAATCCTGGATCCATCCCTGCATATATGTGTAAGTTGGGTTATAAATTGGATGCTTATCAAGTAGACTTGTACAATGTATTCTCGCTCACAATTTACTGCGGACTCCTTTATATAAATGAAGAAACCCCAATAAATTGTAAGAGGGATGTATTGCACAAGTCCTCGGTCCTAGGTATCTTATTACGGCTCAACTTGGATAAGGTTTTGGTTTGGGTTTCTAAATTTTGGCGGGAGAATCTCAAATTTTGGTCTAAAAAAATGGAATTTGAATTTCTTCAGCCAATTTTAGAGGCCAAAATTTGAGCTTGAACGATTATTTGAAGAAAAAAAATTTAAATTTGAATTTCTCCCGCCAATTTTAAAGGCCAAAATTTGAATTTTCTCCCGCCAAAATTTAGAAACTCAAACCCAAAACTAAAACCTTGTCCAAGTTGAGCCTACATTGTTCATGCAGTCTACTTGAACATAAACTCCTGTTTTACTTTTACAAATCTATATATCTATAAAGTTGGGGATGAAGCCTATGGTAGTGACATGTGGACAACTTTGGTTTCTTTGCGAATCAAAATGTGTCACGTGTTATTGCTTGCATTGATGAGATTATGCCCCATAAACTAATATTTATAGTAAATAACTTTAATAATTGATGAAACTTAAGTGTCTTAGAAACTTATGAAATTTATTTGAGATATTAAATAGACGAAACTTAAAGTTTATAATTAAATAAATAATAATTACTCTTTAATAATATACATAACATAAATATATTATATAAAAGTATACTCATCTATAAAATTTCTTGTATATATAATTTCTTGCTCATGTTTTTAGCTCTATACATTAGTAAATTCATAAAAATAATTATAATATCTCTTATTAATTTTCACGATACATTAATTTATATAAATAGTAATCAGGAGTAAGTTTTTTTAAAACTAATAATATATGTGTGGAATATGTATAATTTCATAATTAAATACGGATAAATATAGAACAAACTCTATTATAGTAAGTAGCTTATAACAAGAGCTATTGTATGAGCACAAATCTTATTTTGAAAAAAATAATAATTAAAGAGAGAGCATGAAAACTAATGCTTTTCAAATCCCATAGAATTAAAAAAGTTTCCTTGGAATTTGGTTAACCAAGAAGCTAAACGTTTCAAAAGTTTCAAAATAAAAGAAAAAAGATTCTCTCATTTAAGTTCAATTCTCTTTCATTCCTTCAACCCTCTTCTTTTTTTAACAATTCTTTTTCTACTCTTAACCCATCTAATTTCGCAGATCTTCTTCACGTGTAGATTCTCATGAATCAATCATGAGATTGTCAAACGCACCACTCGCCTTCTTAGATTAAAATTGTCCAACATATAATGATTGATTGTTGTTTTAGTGTGATACAAATCTATTTCTTTTTATTGAATTTTAATATTTGAGTTTGCTATATTTATAAAGTTGGGGATGAAGCCTATGGTAATGACATGCGGACAACTTTGGTTTCTCTGCGAATCAGAATGTGCCACGTGTCATTGCTTGCATTGATGAGATTATGCCCCATAAACTAATATCTATAGTAAATAACTTTAATAATTGATGAAACTTAAGAGTCTTAGAAACTTATGAAATTTATTTAAGATATTAAATAAATGAAACTTAAAGTTTATAATTAAATAAGTAATAATTACTCTTTAATAATATACATAACAAAAATATATTATGTAAAAGTATACTCATCGATATAGAATAAACTCTATTATAGTAATTAGCTTATAACAAGAGTTATTGTATGAACACAAATCTTATTTTGAAAAAAAATAATTAAAGAGAGAACATGAAAACTAATGCTTTTCAAATCCCATGGAATTTCAAAAGTTTCCTTGGAATTTGGTTAACCAAGAAGCTAAACATTTCAAAAGTTTAAAAATAAAAGAAAAAAGATTCTTTCATTTAAGTTCAATTCTCTCCCATTCCTTCAACCTTCTTCTTTTTTTAACATTTCTTTTTCTACTCTTAACCCATCTGAATTCGCATATGTTCTTCACATGTAGATTCTCATGAATCAATCATGAGATTGTCAAAGGCACCACTCGCCTTCTTAGATTAAAATTGTCCAACATATAAAGGACTGATTGTTGTTTTAGTGTGGTATAAATCTATTTCTTTTTATTGAATTTTAATATTTGAGTTTTCTATTTCTAGGCCCCGATCAACTGATGGAAGGAAATAGAGTTGGAGAATAGCGTTTCAAAGGTAATTTCTGAATTTGAATTGAGGTTTTTATTTGGGTTTTGGTCTTTAGGTTTGATTGGATTCTATTTGTGTTATTCGATTGCATGAAATTGTTGATTTCGGTTGGTGTGTCGTAAGAATTAAGCTTTTCTAGAATTCTAGGTATGATTAAATTCAATTTTTTGTTGATGGAAATTAGGCTCTTCTTGATGTACTCTTTGCAATAGGATGTGAGTTCTTGATCGATGAGCTGGATTTCTTTTTCTCTTTTGACATATTATGGTAGCCATTTGGGATATTTAGACTACCATATTGCTTTTCAAGAATCCTACGATTTGTTTCTCGAATTCTTATCATCCTCTCTTATTTTGCACTAAGATTACATGGATATTTTTTTTGTTATGACCATTTTGTGGAGAATCAAATATCATCTGATCTCAATCGCATAATCCACAATCAAGATTAGAAATTTTGATACATGATACCAAATTGATTGAATGGTGCATGAATTGGAACTCTGTAATTGAACAATAGCGATGAAAAAATGAGAAGGAGAAATTTGAGGCATTCACGGGAATAGCTGTGGTGCGGCAAGAACCGAAGAAGAAAGGAGAGGAGAAGCTGGAAGCGTGGCGACAACGTGATAAAGAAGCATAGATGTCTGGAATAATAAGAAGCATAAGAGATAATGTATTTAGATTTTTTTACCGTATCTTTTCCTTTGTAGATGGTGTATTTTTTATTTTATTTTATTCTTTTCTAATGCAAAAATTTGGAATTTTTTTTTTAATTTTACCTTTAAAGAAAAAAGAAGCCTATAGTTTAGGGTTTTGGTTTTTTTATTTCCTAAATGTAAAAGAATAGAATTTTTATGTATATTGCTCCAAAAAATAAAATTATGTAGGTCCTCTTTGTAAAATAAAATACAAAAATAGAAGAAATCCATTAGTAAATATCAAAACAAATTTCAAAATCTCTCATGCTAGCTAATACGTATGATTTTTAAATATTTTTTCATGATTTATTGCACTATTTTTTAATGCTTCAATGACTTTTTTTTTTTGGTTGCTTTCCTTCAAATTTTAAACCAATCTTTAAATAAAGTCGCGCAACGTGCGGGACTCACACCTAGTTATTTATATATATAAAAAAAAAGGCACTAAGTTGGAAGCCAGATTATAGGGCATTGCATTAGCATGACATTGGTTTGGCAGAATGGTCATACCGTGGCATGAATTTTTTTTGGGACAACATTTTTATCCAGAACTTCTGTTCTGAGCGGAAGTTCTGGATAAAAATGTTGTCCCAAAAAAAATTCATGCCACAGTATACTATTCTGCCAAATTAATATCATGCTAATGTAATGCCCCAGATTATATGGGTTCAATAAGATTTTCATTCAAGAGCTGCTTCAACTCAGCTGTAGCTAGTTTATAGTGTTTTGGAGACATTCCGTTATGACTTGCTTTCTGGGGTGTAACCCGTACTATAGAAAAATGAACCAAGGAAGAAAAGAATAGGAATATATAAGTAAGTTGGTATGATTTAACTCGTCTTGTGGGCTCAAGTAGCCCAATCATTTAATCTTGGTCTACAGTATTTTCTGATCCAATCTTGAATTATCTGGACCCAATAGATTGAACTTGGACCAATTCAACCCGACCATTCCTTCCATTAACATTTTCTTTTCATATGCTTCAAAAACAACATTATCTTTTTTTTTTTTTCCTAATTACTTCCTTTTTGGCCAAACAAAAAAATAACATTTTCTTTTTATGATGTTCCACAAAAACCTTCTTCCACTCTTTTTTCAAGTAGATCTCTATGATTCTTAAGTTAGCTTTTTAGAGAGAAAGAGACGCAGAGAAAAATAGTTCAATGTCTAGAATGCAAGTAATCAGAATGATCAAAGCAGTAACAGATACATGATATTTATAGTAGATAAATTCCATGAGTAGAATAGTTGCCTATTAGAAGTATTGTAGTACACCTACCATAAGTATTGTAGTCGAATATGGTTAAGGGAAACAGAATCTTATGAGGAGTCGAACTTTATACTACTTGATATAAACTGGACATGTTTAAGTGACACATGTCAATAAGTATCGAAGCGGGGTGACACGGGTTGAGTCCAACCCAGAGCCAATTAGTAGATCTCGGGTCGGAACCCACCAAATTCATTATCGATTTTGTCAGTAGATGAAAACTGAAATTCTAACTTTCAAGAATCAAGACTGGTTAGCTAGAGCAGAAACTCTTAGCTCCCTTTTTGCTCATATTGCATATATGATGTCTGGCAAATTCGCCTATTTAGTTAAAATCGTATATGTTTAATCTTGACGTTTAAGGTCCTGCAAGTATTTTGACCAATTTACATTAACAAAAAATATTTCTAAACCCATTATTTTGCCTCCATCTTCATCATCCCCTCATTCTTCTCCACCACCGCCGCCGCCAACCGCCCCATTCTTCTTCCGCATCTCTCCCAACAAAGGTTATATGAGAAAAGGTAAAGCGAGGGCGAATGAGTGGTGGAACTTTTCTCCTATGATTTCTGGTAGAATATCATTGTCAAACCAATTCAAGAATTGACCCCCAGAAATTCCCCATTATTAGTCATAGCGTCTTCAGTTTCTCTAGAAGAAATTCATGGCTTCATTAAAATTAAAATTTCATTTATACTTTATGGAAAGTGGTGGTAGTATGAAAACTTTATGAAGAGAACAAACCCAGTAGCAAAATACCTCCAAAATCCTAGTAGACAACCCATGTATTCTAGTTCGGGCATGTGAATTTTTCATTATTAAAAATTAATTTTCTTGGAAAATATTTTTATTTTAAAATGAGTTTTGATAATTAAGTTTCATATAACTTGAATACAATTATGATAGAGCTTAAAATTATGGAATGATATGTGATTCTTGGCAAATTTCACAGAGTGTGAAATGAGTTTTGATAATTGTGAAGGTTGAAATGAATTTTGATAATTGAATTGTTTGATTCTTGACAAATTTCATAGAGTTTGAAATGAGTTTTGATAATTGTGGAGTTTGAAATGGGATTTGATAATTTTTTTCATATTTTAGGGGTGCTAGTTGGCGGTGGTGGTGATGGAGAAGAATGTGGGGTGGATGAAGATGTAAAGGAGGGGTTGCGTTTATTATTTATTTTTGGTTAATTTAAATTTGGTATATACATAGTTATTTTGTTTAACAATTAAGTACCCAATTTTTCTTGTGAGAAACATGTTGAAATGTCTGAAATACCCTTAAAATGTATGTCACATGTAAGGCACGTACCAGTGTTGACGGATAATAGATAGAAAATTGGAAGGAAGTCTTTTAATGGCAGGTCGAAAATACTTGCAGAACCTTAAACAGCAAAATTAAACATATATGACCTTAACCTTAATCTCAAAAGAGATAATCACTATTTTTGCCCCTGAGCTATCTTTCAAAAGCAATTGTTACCCCTAAGGAATATATCGTGCCATTCTTGTCCCCAACAACTTACGGGGAGCCATTTATGCCCAAAAGTGGCGGCGTCCGGCGAAAAGAGGCGGCGTTGCACATGTGTGGACCGCACAAGCATATTTTGAGGGGTATAATAGTCACACCAACAATTAACATAAACTAGCAACCAATAACAATGCAAAATGAATCAAACCCACAAATTTTTATCTTCAACTTCAAGAACTCATCAAGAACACCATAAAAAATCTTGAATACCCATTTCTCAAAAAATCCCCAAATTAGTCAAGAAACCAAGAAAAAAAAAATTCATCTGCAAAAAAAATTCAGCTAGCCTTCATCCCCCTCAGCATTTCCAAGATGGAGCTTGAAGGAATGAAAGAATTTTTCAGCCAAAAAAAATTCTCACACTGCCCAAAAAATAAAACTAAAAAAACTCTCTTCATCTTCATCCCCACCACCCACCACCGCCACCTGCAACACCCACCCTTCTCCATGGTCATCTCCATCATTCTCCTCCACCACTACCACCGCACCAAGAACCCACTCCGCCACCGCCACCCACATCACCACTTTCCAATTGCTCATAAAAATTGCACAATTCAAGATTCAATATTTTCAAGATTCAAAACCCATTTCAAAATTTATAGAATTTTTCAAAGAATCAAACAATTTATTTATCAAAACACATTTCAAACTACACAATTATCAAAACCCACCAACCACCACCATTTTTTTTCTATAGAGAAGAAGAAGAGAAAGCTTAATCACATATTTTTCTAAACTTTCAGTTGATGTATCCTTTGGAGAAGTGACTGCTTGTTTTGGTAGAATGGCAATGGAGGCTTTGTTTGGGTGTGACAGCCCTCTTTGCGCTTCAAGAGGGAGGGTGGGGTGCCGGCGGTGATGTGGTTGAGGAAAGAGATCAAGAAGGAGGGTGGGCTTGAGAGTTTTTGTTTTTTTTTTTAATTAAAAATATAGATTGACGAAATTGGTGGCTTTCAAAATCTTGAGATCATTTCTCCGTCAAGTGGTGGTGGCGTCATGTGAAGAAATTGGTGGAGGAGGAGGAGGCGGCGGCTTTGGTGGTGGTGGGGTAGGTGGTTGTTCTTGAAATCTGGGTGGAATCTTAGCAATCAAGATGGAGTAGTAGAAGGGTGGGGAGGAATGGGAGAGGTTTTTTTTTAATTAAAAATATGAATGGACGAAATTGCCCCTGAAAATATGCTTGTGCGGTCCGCACATGTGCAACGCCGTCTCTTTTCGCCGGACGCTGCCACTTTTAGGCATAAATGGCACCCCGTAAGTTGTTGGGGAAAAAAATGGCACGATATATTCTTTAGGGGTAACAGTTGCTTTTGAAAGATAGCTCAGGGGCAAAAATAGTGATTATCTCATCTCAAAATACATAAAGGACTAAACACACGAATTTTTCTATGATGTCTTTATTGTCATAAATTTATCGTGACATTTATTTAAAAAGTTTTGTAAAATATTTTAAATAATGTTATAATCCGTGTGTTTATGAGCTTTTAAACTCACACAATTACGAGTCAAATTTTGATTTTAACCACCCGAATCAATCCCAAAAGTAAAGGGAAAAAAAAAACAAATTTGTTGGCTAGCTTGGAATATTGTCCAGTGGGGGCAAACCGGTTGCTGATCGTGCCCCCAAGATTTACAAAATTGTATATTTTATCTTTAAGAAAATAAATAGAGAAACCCACTTTAAAATATTAAGTTTTACCTCTTTACTAAAAGTTTTTAATTTTTTATATAATTATTCCATGCATTCCTTAATATAAGACTTTCATTACATATTGCGAAAATTAAAAAAACAAAAAACAATATACTTTGTTCATTAAAATACAAATATTATTCTCTTAAATATGACTTGTATACCACTAATTTTATTTAAGAGAGTATTGTTGATATTTTAACTAACAAAGTACCTTATTTTTTATTCCTTAATTTCTGTTAAATGCCAGAAAAAATTTATAATATGAAATGTGAAATGAAGGTACTACATCCATTCCTTTTTTTTTAACAGAAAAACTGGATATTATTCAATTTCTGCAAAAAATTAACATCCATTCCTTAATATAAGATTTTCATTACATGTTGCGAAAATTAAGGAAGCAAAAATTAAGATATTTTTTTAATCAAAATATCAATATTATTTTTTTAAACAAAATCAATGGTATACAAGTTATATTTAAGAGAATAATATTTATATTTTAATTAATAAAGTATCTTATTTTTTTCTTTTTTAAATTTTCGTAATATATAAATTTTGTATTAAAGAATGAAGGAATATTATTTAATATATATTCTACGTAACTTCGCTTCTCCAAAACAGAGTTGTGGGAACTCAAAACTGTAAAATGGCTCGAGTCGCTCGACCAAGGCAACAACTGATGAAAATCCCTCTTTTCCTTCCCCCTAAAAAATAAATAAAAACCCTGGTTGTCCTCCTAATCGAGGCTCATGAAATCTACACCGTGAGATATATAATTATATGACATTACATGCCTAAACAGATTTACTAGGTGCGGTGTGTAACGTCTTAAATTTTATACAGTGTGATATGAATTTTTAACAGTCGAATGTAAATTTTGACAATTAAATTTAAAATACTCATTCATCTTTTTCGAATATGTTTTAAATAAAATTAGTGTTCATCATATAAGAATAGGTGTTTATAAAGAACCTAACAAGTGTTCTCATGAGATGACTTTTAAATAAAAACAAGTGTTTATCGCATGAGAACACCTATTCATAAAAAGCCTAACAGGTGTTCTCATGCGATGAACACTTGAGAGGTGTTTAGAAAAGATGAAACTGTGTTTTAATTATAACCTTAAATTTAATATTTACAATTAAAAATTTATCCCATACATGCAAAACTTAACGCGTTCTGCATATCGGACTAAAAAGGTTGTACGTGAATCAGGAATATGTTTGACAATTGAGTCTATTAAGTCTAAAATATTGGATTCAGACTCATGCTCACTAAATTGAGACCAAGTTGAATTTCTATTGGATTGAGTCTAGATCATTTCAACTAGAGTCCGGATTCAACCACATTGGTTCTTGGATCTAATTTGGGTCCGCTCACTAATTTTCTTTATAATTTTATTGATACTCAATTTTATCGATCGAAATGTGAATATTTTTTTAAATAAAATAAATAACGATTATTAGCGAAATATTTTGTGAAAAATAATATGCACTGTTCATTAACATTAGCATCATATCATTGAGTTCATATAAAAAAATAAAAAAAAAATAATCTTAATTGTGTCTTTGGATCCTTGGGTCTATACAGAGACGGATCTAGTTGCCTGGGAATTTTTTTTTTAATTATATGTGATATATTTAACTCCATTTAAATAATAAATATATAAATGACCCCAGTGAATTCTTGTGTAAATCAAATGACCCTAATGAATTATATTTCTGGATCCGTCACTAGGTCTATACAATAATAATCTAAACCCACAACTCTTGAGTCACATAATTAATTTGGATCCTACCCCTCTTATTAGTTTGGATTTGGATCTGAACTCTTAAATACAATTGACAGACCTAACCAGGAAGCAGCTCACACAATAACTGGAAGACTGACAGAGAAAAAAATGGCAGCTTACAAACAAAGCAATACTCGCAAGTCAAAGACAGCGATTTAAACAATAAAAGTCAGGAAACTCGCGACTTTCCCCGCATTCAACGCCAACTAATTCATCAATCAATTTACCAAAAAAAAAACTAATTCATCAATCAACAAAATATGGACTAATTACAGAGCAAAGTTTCATTTTCTAACAGCTCAACCTAAGGTCCTTATCTTCTCGTTTTTAAAGTTAGTAGAGAAATTAAATAAATAATGATATGTGCTTTAAAAATTTATTAAAATTACTTTTACAGTAACATTTTACAAGTGACAAGATTCTACATTTAACTCAAACCTTCACATTACGAGTTTCGACAAGGCTATCACAATAGTACTAATGACAAGTTATCCTACCGACCTAAAATACTAACTTTTGCAAGTGCATTCTCATGTAATCAACAATTCATTACAATGTCACCCAAAAAAACAATTCATTTTCCTCATTTGATTGTTTTCGTTTTTTCCTGAATACCTCCTATTTTTTAACTCACGTGATTTTTATTGTATATATCTACTATATATCTCATTGTTTTATAAATATTGTATGTGACAACTTCAATGGTTATGTTCTGCACTACGAATGATACATTCGACTAGTAAATTATCAACTCTATATGTAGTATGATACATATACATATTGTATTTTCACTGTCTTTGGGAGTTGTTTTTGACAAATATATTATATATGTGGTTACAACTTTAGGAAAAAAATTATTTTGGAGAATACATATTAACTGAGATTTAACAAAATAGAAGTGGAGTAAAATTAAGGGATAGTTAAGCTAGTAAAGAGTGAGATTACATGTTAAAGTTTGTATATCATCATCCTCAATTTACTCACATGCAAGTGTCGAAAGTATCACGGGAACTAATATTTTTTTTTTTACTTTTACTATTTAATTTAAGGAAATAAAAATAACGTATCGCTCATTATCAGGATATATGAAACTTAAAAAACTTTTAATTTTTGTTATAATAAAATAGTTCAAAATTTTCTTTTAGGGTTACAAGTTTATCTTAAAATTATGTTTTAAATTTCCTCAAAATATGTAAGAAATCATGTTTTTAGATACATATATAGTTGGGATTATCTTAGAAGAAATTAATTAAATTTATTTTCAATACAAATATACACTAAAACGGAAAAGAAAAAAAAAAGAATTATTTAAAGAATTATTTGAGAACCTGAAAACATCCCTCATGGCGTGTTTGAACATCATGATGAACCTCATTTTGTCCCCAAAAAGACGGGTAGCAGCAAATATGTAAATTATAAACTCAAAATTGTTCCAAAATTTCAAAACCAATGTTCTACTCAGAATCAAGTCTCAAGACCAACAATTTAACTCACATTTCTGGTAAAGGAAGTTACTGTTAAACATTTTGCGGATTCAGAAACTTTATATTAGGGACAAATTATACATACAACAATGTTTAGGTGGGAAAAATTTCCTATAAGACGGATCCAATGGGTACCTGTGAGACATGGAGACCTGTGGAACCTACCCTGCATGTGGATCCTGTCTGAAATTATGTGAGAGGAGCATGGGGCCGAACTCATTGGGTCCGCCCCATAACATACTTTCCCGTTTAGGTGGAGAAGTGAAACTTAACATTGTGAAGTTATTTTTTTTTATCCCGATAATGACAATCGCCTCATTTAGTTAGGAAGGTCGACTAATACGGCAAATAATTCTCTATCCCCGTTCCTACCCCCGCCTTGTCTCCAACCAATCACAAATCACCCTGTGTATATATAATTGAAAAAAATGTTTATATAGTAAATTCTGATTGGATGATGACAGGAATGAGGAGAGAGGATTTTCACCCGACTAATACTACCCACATTCCTTAAAATAAAACTTTCATTAGATATTGCGAAAGTTATGAAAGTAAAAATTAAGACATGTTTTAATCAAAATATTAATATTACTCTCTTAAATAAAATTAGTGGTATACAAGTTATATTTAAGAGAATAATATTTGTATTTTAACTAATAAAGTATTTGCTTCTTTAATTTTCACAATATATAATAAAAGTCTTATATTAAGAGAGAGTATCATTTAGGTTTTCATAATTAATGTACCCTTTTTGTCCTTGATATTTCTTGTCCATTTTGGATGGGAGTGTCCTAGCTCATGATGTACTTTCTGCATCTCTAAGCAGATTTTACAAGTTAAGCTTAGTCGGTAGTTTTCAATGAAAAAAATATTATATTCGTGATGAGCTCTAAAACTCAATGAATTTCCTCCTTAATTACAATGATTACTGATTATGGATATTGATGGTATTGTTGTATGATATTTATTTATCTGTTGTTGCTAATAAATAATTTAATTTCAAATTGAAATTGAAATTGAAATTACAATAAACAGGTTATAAAAATGAAAAATCATTGATGTTTTATCAAGGAAGGTCAAATTTTATTTTCGGAATAATAAATTTCGAGTTTCAAAAAAAAAATTCACAACATAGCCGTAGAAATCAACATGACACAGAGCTGCGAGAGAAAGAAATTTTAGAGAGGGGGGAAAATTTCTGAATTGTATTTCATTTAAGGAATGATCAAGTATATATTAGTATTAATTTGGCTTTCAAGTACAGCTAACCTATGCTAACCTACTCTGGCTAATCACAAACTAACCGACTTAATCTGCTAACTTGAGCTACTGAGCTTGAACTAATTGCTTCATATGCCATAATGATCAATTATATATACAATTACTTAATTTAGCTTGTAAGTACGGCAACCTATGCTAACCTACTCTGATTAAAAACGGAAGATTCAATCATTGACCGTTTTTTACAAGATTAATTTCACAATTCCCTCATATTAATTAGACATGGCATATATATATATATATATATATATATATATGTGTGTGTGTGTGTGTGTGTGTGTGTTGCACTTAATTAATGTGAGAGATTGTGGTCAATCTAAAAAAAAAAACAGTATTAGAATTGAGCGACCAGCTAAAAACAAACTAACCACCTTAGTCGGCTAACTTGAGCTCTGAGTTGGAGCAGTTGAACTGCTTCTTCTGCACGTTTACCAGCTTTAACATCTAAGGGCCACGGTCGTGGGTTCGATACCCTTCCCGCGCATGGGGCATGCTTTAATTTGGCTCCTTTTCTAAGGTTACTCTCTCCTCCTCTGGTGAGTCAGTTCTATCTCCCCGCTCATGGAGCATCGCCCAACGGACGTCCAAAAAAAAATTCCAATTCCTTCAACAAAAAGAAAAAGAAAAAGAAGAGGCATTCATGAAGATTCAGAAACTTCTTTTTCTTGATAATTTAATTTAAATGGTAATGTGATGTTTTGTTTGTATCCTGTACCTTGGAAACAGTGGCGAAGTCAGGAATTTGTCATAGGCGGGCGAATCTCTTACTGAATTTTTTTTGGGGGCCAAATACAACATTTATAAGAAAATATCAACAACAAAAAAATTTCCCATAGAAAATTCGTCGTTTCTGAAAATACTCGTCCCCCAACCCCTTCCCCTTAATAGCTCCGCCACTGCTTGGAAAGAGGGAAGGGATGTTACACTCCGTGTGCGGATGATGACCTGGCAACATCGCATATGCTAATGAGGCACAAAACCCAGAGTAGAAAGATAACTTCCAAGTTATATCATAATTAAAAGGAAAACTAACAGTTTTACGTTATTACCAATATATAACACAAGTTCAACATAAAAATAAGTGTAAGTCAAAACTAGTGTTATTACATACTTAAAGCTCTAGAAAGTAAGGTAACAGCTAACTATTATATCAAATTAGAGATCACTCATCGTTATCCCCATTACAGGCTTCCATATAGGCATTGTCAGCCACCTCATCATTTTGCATTTATAAGAAAGCAAATACAAGTGCAAAAATTCCAAAAAGTCAGCAACTTCAAACGTAAATTCCCGTCTAATGGAAACTCGAAATACATAACCGTCAGCGCTCAGTCGTAGCCCTTTCGATTACCTTCAAAGTGCACTAAAGAACGTCCAAAACGGAGTTCGATTACTACTTCAATTATGGAAAATACTCACAACTCTATGTTTTTCTCAGATTTTCTTCTTCTCCATTTTCTTTCTTTCTAACCTTTTTTCTCCAGCCTCTCCCTTTTCTATTTCTCCAGCAAAAAACCACTCTAAACTCCCTCTTACTCTCTTACAAAACCTTAAAGTTTCTAACTATACACTTAAGTCCCCACACTAACCAACCACTACAAAGTGACCCTTAACATAAAATAAGCAACTGTAACAATTAATGACATGTAACACTTAACATTAATATAGCATGCAATACACATAGGTTCAAAACGTTCCGGGTATCACATCTCCCCCCCCTACCGAAGTTCTATCCTCGAAACTTCCACTCCCTAAAAACATGAATGCTAACACTCTCCCTCTAGATGCAAAGGCTTTATAGACTTCCATAAAACAATTATGGTACTAGATGAAATTATACTAGGTACAAAATGTGATAACCTGAACTTTTGCCTATTATATTATAACAAGTTTAATTGATTCTATATGTTATGTGTTTATTATATATTAATTTTGTGTACAATTGTTGAGGGTGGCTTTAATAATATGTATAAATTGGGGGACTTAAGTGTAGGCTTTAGAGAACTCAAGGGGAGTGGTTTAACACCTTTTGAAAATATGTGTCTCTTGGTAGTTAGTGCAATATTTTTCGTAGTTAGAAAGGGAGAGAGGTTAGAGAAAAAGGAAAGGGAAGAAAGAGAGAAAATGAAGAAGAAGAAGAGAAATCTGGAAAAACAATGAGTTGTGAGTATAAATCATAATTGAAATAGTAAACGAACTCCGATTGGAGTAATTCTTTTACATTTTGAAGCTAACCGATAAGGCTACGTGTGAGAATTGACGGGGTGGATTTCGAGTTCCCAGCGAACGGAATTTTACATTGGAAGTTGATGCGTTTTCTGATTTACAGTATTGTGTTTTGCTTGCTCTAATTCCAGGTAAGACTCTTCATGCTTGTAATTTCTGTCCTAAAACTCATGAAATGTATACTTTTAGGAGACCATTCCCAGGGGGTTTCCATTTAAAGAAATAAGGTTGTTGCAGAATCTTTGGAGGTTTCATTGCAACCTTAAGAGTAAACATCTTTGCCTTTCCTCTGAGCATATATGTGGTTTAGTCAACATTTGGTAAAGGTTGACGAGCTCTGCCCGATCCTAAGGATGATGCAAAAAATACTATTGTATTCGGCAACACAATTTAGGGCGAGATTTACGACTTCCTCTGTTGTCGGGCGCTTCCCTTAAAAAACAATTTGATTCCGTGCACCATATATGCCATGGAATATAGGTGAATGTAGGGGAACCATCTTCGCCATCTGCTAGAACAAACTTCAGGCAGAAGGGAAATTCGTCTTTCTTCAGCAAGACCTGTATATCAAAACTTGTTTGGTTTTACACTTCCATTGTCGTTGGGCATGACAAAAGCGTGTGCATGGCAGTTTCGACCTCTTCATGAGAGATAGGACAGTGAGGCTTAATTATGTTTACTCGCCGCGATAATGTTTGGCAGGTAAGCAAAATACGCTGGAAGATCTTTCAAATGAAAAACTACATTTTAGGAGGAGAAGGTATTTTCCAGATTCCGTTCCAGTTATCAAAGGAATTTTGCTTAGAAGTTGAGGGATTCTCCTACTTCCCACTCTTAATGTCGATTTGGATGTGGTATCCGGGGTTGACAGAGTATAGTCTGTTTTTTGTGTACCTTCAAACAAGACGATCAGACAGACAAAGATCGCAAAGTGGCACATTGAGTATTTCCTGAATCTCATAGGAGAAGAAGAAATTCCACAACAGATCCATGTTCCATTTAACTTTTTTATGGTCAATGAGTTTAGAGACAGCCATCATTGTTTGAGACAGATCCATGTGTGGTAGGGTTAGAAGTTTAAATGTATGCGGAGTAGTTAACCACTTATCCCCTCATACACTAACATGCGAGCCATCACCAATCCTCCATCGCAATTCAGTTTGGAGCAGTTTCCGGCCTTTAATGATCCCTTGTCAGATTATAGAGATACAACCTCTTAGTGGCACATTTAAAATCTATCCAGTTAGGAAGTATTTTGTCTACAACACCTTGGAGTAAAGCGAAAAATGTTGGTGAAGAATACGCCACCCTTGCTTTGCCACCAATGCCCTATTAAACGAATATATTAGTATACTCAACCAATTATATTTTCCACAAAAAAAAATCAAAATTTGTTTTTTTTTCTCCCTCTTTTCTTTTATAACTCGAAATAAAGGCAAACCTAGGGTCCCCAATAATACAAGTATAAATGATTACTAACTTCTTTGATCAACTAATAAAAAAATTTGGTATCACATGAGTTGTAAATAGGACCCTCAACCATTCTCACTATAATTCCTTTCTCTTCTTCTAACATAACAAAAAGCAATTCTCAACCATATCTTTCTTCAAGTTTAGAGAAAGTCCATGATCTCTATATGCATTTTAGTTTGTATAGAAATATATTTTACAGACTATATATAAATAATTTAAAAGGGCGAGACTTAATATTCAAAAAATATTTTTCAGACAAAAAATCCTATACGTAAAAAATTGTAAATTTCAAACTCTCAAGGAATGGTCGTCATCCGTGCTCCCTCCTTAAATCCGTCGTTGTACAACCCCACGGCTGTCCCATTCACAATTTATACTTGTATCAGTGGTAGGACTAGTTCCCGTAGAAAAATGACCCACCAGCCCTTTCATCATCTTTCCGAGACAATTTATGGGACGGTTGACACGTCCATGGTCTCGTAGATTGTTGGTGTTTAAGAAAGGTGATGAAACTGAACTTGCTACTGCTGTTCCAGGATCTCGGAGAAGCTGTTGCGAAGAGTTTTATCATTTATTTATTTTTTTTACCGTTTTTTGTGTTGTTTACCCGGTCCGGGATGTGGACTTTTATCTGTTATCATGGTGTTTACACTATTGTATAACTTTTATTTTTCTTGTAATTGTGTTTTATCTTTTGATTGTAATGACTTTGACTATTTTATGATTAATGGATAAATCTTTATTTAGCCAAAAACCCTGAGGAAAGGGCTGTGGTGCTTTTGTTCGGTGGCTGCTTGGTATCAAAGTTTGTCAGTTTTTTTTTTCCTTTAAAAATTGAAGATTTTGGTTATCTCAACAGTTTTGTGGAGTATAAAGGTCAGTTATGAATTATTTGTGATGGGGTTTGAGGGATTGATTTAAGATTTAAATAGTAGTTAGGTCTAAATTTAACATTTTTAAAATAAATATTAGCTATTTATAGGTAGTAACTTTTTTTGCACTTTTCTCTAAGTATAGCAATAATATAAATTTAGGATATTTATAGCATAACAATTTTACGAGTATGCTCTATTTGTCAAATTAGCGATTCCGGCTAATTTTCTGGCCAAAATGAACACATGCATGTGACATCGACATTAAGGACAAAATCGTCTTTTGCAATGCACGTGACATCGACATTAAGGGCAAAATCGTTTTTTCTCTTAAAAACAGCAATAAATAACACCAACTATTTTCTGCTTTTTCTCTAAATAGCACAGTTTTTTTTTAAACTATTCATGTCATTACAATTTTACGGGGCGGCTGTTTGTATCCAAGCAAATGTCAGATTTTCTCTTTCCCTCCCAAATACTTCAAGAATAATTCAATATAATTCACAAAACTCATAACCTTTTTGGAAAATTTAACAAAAAATCGCATTGAGTGACAACTAAATTAACAAAATAAATTTCATCTTAGTCATAATCAAAGTAGAGGACACGTAATACTTAAAATTAAAATAGCATTCAATACACATAGGATAAAAAAGTAATGGGTATCACAATGAATATCTCACAATTCATGCAATAGTTTAGTTGCCATTCAAATTTTCCTTTAACTAATAATCTGTTCTCCTAATTCGAAATAACTTAGATCAAATTTTCCCGACCTCAAGATAACCTAAAGGAAGTTTCAAATCTAATTTCTAATTCTAATTAATTTTCTTCTTAGTTTTTACTATGATTTTTTTCTTTTTCACAGTGGCATTGACTATGATGCCCAAATGGAAAATGTTAATGCTCCAAAGAATCACTAAAAGCAAACTATTGGAATTATCGGACCATTTTGTTAACGTTTTAATGAGCTGCCTTCACTATTTAGATAAGCAATATTGATATAAAATTAAATGATTTTGAAATGAGATATATATGGCAATCTTTCACCATAGACACCTAATAAAGTGGCCTTTTTTTAGTTATTTGTTTAACCACTTATATTTTAAACTTCCCTTATTTTTGTCTGCAAATTACAAGACAAATTAATAAAAACCCATAATGTTTGAAATGACTCTACCAGGTGGTAATTGTACGTTGTAACTTGTACAAGGGGAAGAAAATAAGAAAATATGCAAAAATGGGCCTAAAGCAATGCCCTTTCGAAACTAGTACAATTCCTTCAAAAAAAAAAAAAAAAAAAAAAAAATTAGTTTGAAATGGAAACTAGTACAAGATTTGACTATATAATTTTATAGTTCAACCCCACTATTTGAAAATTGAAATGTTAATATACATTGTTACACATGCATTTGGATTGATTTTTTGATTTGACTATTAATTTTGGGTAGTGATTATTGGATCAAAAATTTGGGATCAAGAAGGCATAATGTCACATTAAATGCTAACAATCATTTTCATTTTATACTCTTTGATCCTTATTTGATCCAAATTTTTTGATCCAACAATCATTATTGATTAATTTTATAGTTCAATCCCACTAATTGAAATTTGAAATGTTAATATACATTGTTACACATGCATTTGGATTGATTTTTGGAAATTTTCATCTCAAAGATTGAAAAAATAAATTATTTGTGAAATAAAATACGTGGTTAAAATGAAAATTTTATATTGAAAATTGTGAGAGAATTGTACACAAATTGCTTCTTAAATAAGGACTAGGTGCATTATTAAATCAATGATAATAACATGGAATAGTAATAGCAGACGTCAAACGTATACTAATTCACATCATAAAGTGGTCTCACATTAGATTGAGCGAGATAAGCAATAACTCTATCTGAATATAGGGGGTGAATCTCCCTCCCTTATATATATTTTTTAGACTCCAAATTTCTTATAGGAAAAATTCAACTTTTATGAAAATTCTTAATTTATATTTCGTTCACTCCCTTCAAAAAAATTAAAATTTTTAAAATCAACTAAAAAATATTTTTTTTTTATATTCGTTCATATAATATATAAATTCTGAGTACGTTCCTACTATCCAACCCACCCGTATGAGCTCCCACCATCCCGCACCCCACAACCTTTCTTGTGAACATCTGAGATTAGCCACCATTATAGACATTTTTCACCTACGTAAGAACTAAAGATGAGTTGTACAGGGATAAAGCCAGAAATTTGGCGTTAGAGGCTAAAACTGCAACAGTATGTCGAACTACATATAAAAGTTGTAAAAAAATATTGGGGCGAATTTGATAAAATATATTCCGAATTACACATAAAATTTATTATATCTGATAATATTTTTAGAGATCTCGGGAGCGACTGCCTCCCCCGCCCCATCTGTCTTCGTCCTGGAGTTGTACGAGATTATATGAGGCGTTAGAATTTGTGGTCCAGCACAAAATTGAAGTGATTTGAAAATGCCCAAAAGGTAACAGGAAGAAACTAAAGAAATTTTTTTTTTTTTTTTGAATGTGGTGCGCTCCAACGTTCAAAATAATATGTAGAAATCCTGTGATTCATCAAAAACGGTAACAAAATAAAGGAAAAAACTTCTACATGTGAACCCATTTAAAATCAATTTTTTTGTAATTTTACTCCAATTTTTTGTAATTTTACCCCAAAATCACATTTTTTTTTTTTTTGCTATAAATAAGGCAGACAATGTCAAGTTCTTGGCAAAGCAAAGTCATCTCTTTTAGATTTTTCTACCATCTTTTTTTGCATCATTATAACTTCTTATTTAAGTGAAAGAATGAACCCATAACTATGTCTCCTGTCCTCTTTTTGAACTGTTTTTTTTCCCCTATTTTATTATTTAAACAAAATAAAATATTAGCCTACTTCTTCACATTCCCCCCACTGAGAATTTTCTCTTTGTGAGACAGATCCCAACTTCAAGAATTCCATTTTAAGAAATCTTTTTTGTTAGATCAAAAGAACCCATATCTCAAAATGCAATTTTTGATGTGGGTTTTCAAGATTTTGCTAAATCTTGCATTTCTTCTTCAATTTTGGCAATCCCAAATTCAAGCCCAGAATTCTGCACTTTGTTATGAAGCTGATAGAGTTGCTCTTCTTGGGTTCAAGACCAGAGTTTATAAGGATACTACAGATGTACTTTCTTCATGGATAGGTAAAGATTGTTGTGGAGGGGGTTGGGAAGGGGTTGAATGTGACCCCTCCAATGGGAGGGTTACTAGGTTGATTTTGCAAAGGCCAGTTGGTGGTGATAGGGATTTGGGCACTTATATGAAGGGTAATTTGTCCCCAACTCTTGGGAATTTGCATTTTCTTCAAATAATGGTTATAAGTGGGATGAAAAAGCTTGGAGGAACAATTCCTCAAAGCTTTTCAAATCTCACTAACTTAACTCAGCTTATCATTGAAGATAATGCTTTAGTAGGGGATATACCTTCAAGTTTAGGCCAATTGCCCTTATTGCAAACACTTTCTTTGACTGGGAATCATTTGAGTGGCCTAATTCCACCTGCATTGGGAAATTTGAGAAATCTTCAGCAGCTAAGTTTAGCTAGAAATTCTTTGAAAGGTCAAATTCCAATCTCCTTCAAGAACTTGATTAGTTTACAGTCTCTGGATCTTAGTTCCAATGGAATGTCTGGGACCATCCCAGATTTTATAGGGCAGTTTGGAAATCTTACTTACCTTGTCCTATCCAATAATCAATTATCAGGGCAGATACCTATTTCCTTGTGTAATTTGATCAAACTTTCTCAGTTGTCACTTGGCCGGAATCGCCTTGTCGGAAGAATCCCTCCTCAAGTTGGTAACCTTCAGTCCCTTACCATTCTTTCATTAGATTTCAATCAGTTTATTGGCCAAATTCCAGAGTCTATTTCACAACTTCCTAACTTGTGGAACCTTAATTTGTCTAGAAATGTACTTTCAGATCCTTTGCCAAAAACTTTCCCTAGAGGCCTTCCTTCTTTGTTGTCAATAGACCTTTCTTATAACAACTTTAATCTAGGGACAGTTCCTGAATGGATCAGAAACCGGGAACTTTCCAGTGTTTATTTAGCAGGATGCAAGCTTAAAGGAACTCTTCCAAATTTTACAAAACCCGATTCCTTGAGTTCCATAGATTTATCAGATAACTTCTTCACTGATGGGATTTCAACTTTTTTCTCAAAGATGAGTAGCTTGCAACAGGCCAAGGTTTCGAATAACCAACTAAAGTCTGATCTCTCCGCGATAAAATTGCCTGATGGACTTTCATCCATTGATCTTCATTCGAACCAGCTGTTCGGTTCTCTATCGAGTATATTAGGCAACAAGACAAGCAAGTTCTTGGAGGCAATTGATTTCTCAAACAATCAAATTTCAGGTACCATTCCTGAATTCAGTGACGGCTTAAACTTGAAGGCGCTCAATGTGGCAAGCAACAAGATTACAGGCCAAATTCCTAGTTCAATCTCAAACCTAGGAAATCTCGAAAGATTAGACATCTCAAGAAACCATATAGGAGGGACAATACCTACAAGTTTAGGATTGTTACTTAAGTTGCAGTGGTTGGACTTATCTATCAATGGCCTTATCGGGAAAATCCCGGATAGTTTGTTAGGGATTGAAGCACTAAGACATGCTAGTTTTAGAGCAAACAGATTATGTGGGCAGATTCCTCAAGGTAGACCATTTGATATTTTCCCACCAGTTGCTTATGCACATAACTTGTGTTTGTGTGGGAAGCCTTTACCACCTTGCAGGGGAAAGATTTCTGGAAACTGATGATGAGAGAGAGCCAGTAAAATGCTGACTCGAAATCAACAACGACAATTATGCTCATACACCATATGAGCATTGTATGTTGCCATTTGATTACCCAATTCCTATTTCTTTTTTAACAGTCAAAATCACACATTTTCCCTTAGCTTACTGTAAAGTTCTACTTGCAGAAACATTTAGCTTGGCTACTCTATAAATTTGAATGAGAAGTGTTCTTTTTTTTTCATTCTTTAATGCTGCTACTGCTTTCATTTTTTCAATTTTATATTGTCCACAATTCAACAAGCAATTAGTCAATCTTTTCCCAAAACTCATTAAACATTTTGCTAAACCAAAAGATATTGCATTGCATTTCCAAAGCTCACAAGTGACAAGATAAACAATATTACCGCTAACCAATGCTGTTTGACATCTAATTCCAGTAAACTAATAGAGGTCAAAAATTTACAAGACATAACGGTAATGATCATAGCACTAAGACTAACAGATGCCTCGAACAATATTGCAAAATCTCAGAGTAGCCTATGCATCTTCATCATCTAAGTTCTCCACTTCCACTTCCTTCTCTGCCGCTGCACCATCCTCATCTTGAACATCTACCGCGCCATCCTGCTCCTGAATAGAACAAAGGTTCAAATGATCGATATGAGGAACTACTTAAAACTATGAAGAATGAATTCTAATAACTTTTTAATTAAGTAACATTATAATATAGTCACTTACATCTTCATTTTGGTCATTATCATCATCATTGAGAGATTCCAAGGCCTTTTCATACTCGGATTTCAGTTCAGCAGCCCTATCAAGATAACGCTTCTTTTCCTATAATCAAAGGCATTAGAACTAATTAGACATTTCACAGAAGCAAATATGTTCTCGAAAACATAAGAAGCTCTGCACTTACTTCTTCAGTCAAAGACTTCCATTTCTCGCCACCCTCTTTAGCAACCTAAATTATCATTCAAACCAAACACCAAGTGAGACCAATCCCAACAAGTAAGAGCCTAATATACATTATTCATCACCCCACAAAAAAAAAAAACAAGACTGGTTTTTTTACCGTTGCTACGGACTTGTTGTCGGGATGTGCCTCCTTGAAAGTTTTCCTGAAGTCCTCCCTACACATTTCAGAAACAAATTGATTAAGCCAATGTGACATGCAAAGACGAAGCCAAGAATTTGGCATTGGGAGCGAAAAGTGCAACAGTATGCCGAACTATACATAAAAACTGCAAAAAAAAATTGTTTGGGGGCAAATTTGATAAAATATTCCAAACTACATATAAAATTTACTATATTTATTAGTATCTTTAGAAATCTCAGGGGTAACTGTCACCCCCGCCCCCTCTGTCTTCGTCCCTGAGGACATGAATAGAACAGCTGTAGTAGGTAGATAAATGAATGAAACTAATAAAAAAACAAAATGGAGATTACATGAAGACAAAGAAAGCAGTGGGAGGGCGTTTTGGTGCATTGGGATTCTTAGCTTTCTTCTCCTTCTTTGCCTTTGTTTCAGATGTTTTTGCCTTCCTCCTATAAAATAAAATAAAAACACACAAATTAAAGATTATCTTTCAAATTCAAACAAAATAAAAACCCAAAAGGGATTATTTTTTAGATTACTTTTGAGCAGGTTTCTTCTTGACCTCTGTTGGTGCCTCTATGACCTGAGCCTCTATAGATCATTGAATTAACCAAATTAGAGAACCCCTTTGATCAGAACTCAAGAAAGATAAATAATAATAAATAAATAAAACCATTAAATCCATACAGATATACTATAAATAAAAATAGTAAATTAACTGTACATATTCAATGACTCATTATTGAAAAAACTAAAAGAAAATAAGAAGTTACTCCCTCTCAAATTTTCTATCCATATTATTTTTAATCTGCCTTAAATTAAGTGTGCACTTTCTAAACAAACGACTCATTAAGTATATGTTTTCCAATACTACACCTACAATGAAGGTTGGACAGAAAAGAAATAGAGAGAAAAGAAAATTAAATTTAGGATAAAATTAAATAGAGTCATGTTTGACAGTGACGGATCTAAAATATAAGGACAGTAGGGGCACTCATCTATCGATATAGACAGGAAATAAACTAAAAGTTTTACATAGAAAATTCAACTTTTTAAAAATATTGTTGGAGAGAATGGGGCTCCACAGTTGCTGATTTGAATAGCGACCACCCCACAACAATTTAAGAAACATCACATTTTCCATGATAGTTTTTTCTCAATAAACTATTTTCTATTTCTAATAAAAACTTTTATTTATAATATTTCTATATATGAATTAATTTTTACGTCGATTTTGACAAATTAACAAAACATGATGGGTTTAGACTAAAACAAAATCCAACAATCAATTTTCATGTTCTAAAAAGGGGGGAATGAAGTGAAGGAGATAAAAATGCATATAACTCCAGTGAAAATTAATTAGCAAATGCAAAGATTTTTGGATAGATTTCTCAAAACAAATGTCAATATTATGTGAGGCAATTAAAATTTTAGAAGAAAAAACTAATAAAATTTAAATAAAGAAAGCATTAAGAATCCATCCAATAATTGAATCACCATGTCTTTGTTTTCTGTATTTAGTATTGTTTTAAGCCTGAAGTCACTAAAACTTTTAGCGGGGCCACTAAGTTAATAATACAAACATAATCATTATACATGAACATATAATTAGAAGTAAAATAAAATTTCAATGAGAACATGTGACCCCGCTGTCAGAACATTGGATCCGTCTCTAATGTCTAACATTTTATAATACTCTACTATAAAATTTGATAAAAACTTAAATCCAATTCAAAATACAAAATGAATACATAATTTGAAATGGGGTCAATATATATATATATATAACCTAGATTGCCAATAGAAAGAGTAATTTGAACCAAATTAAACCAAAACAACCAGGGAATTTACCCAGATTCATCTTGATTTTAGCGTCAAGGCTACAATCATGGAAGTTTATCAGCGCCACAGCCACATCTTTCTTGCATTCATCACTGAAAAACACGGACATTTAAAAATTATTTTCCAAAAAGCAAAAAAAACAAAAAACAAAACCCATCAAAAATAGAAACCCAGAAATTAAATCTACGGAGAAGAAAACACAAACCATTTGGTAAAAGCACTTCCATCTCTAGCGCGTTTGAGAGAATTAGTAGCAGTAGAATCATCAGCAGATGCAGATGCAGAATCCACTTCAACTCTCTTCCTTACTCGGGTTGGATTCGAAGACTTGGATGATCCATTTCCACCCGCCATTGATGAATCTTCCAACACAAATTTTCACAAGATAACAAAGCTCAGAAATTAGGAGAAGATAAAATGAGAAGAAGGAAAATTTGGGGGTATAATAAGAGGAAGAAAGAGAGGGAAAAGATGAAAAATGAATTCGAGCCGCCCATTTTTTGGGTCTTTAATTTTGGAGGGAAATTCGAAAGGTTTGGCGGGGATTGATGAGTCGTCTCTCTTATTTACCGTTGGATTGGTTTAGGCTGTTTACTGGACGGTGGGAATGCATTTGGGTAAATTTGAATTGAAAAGTCATGCTCTTATGGGCCCTGTCCACGCGCCACGCGGCTCTTTGTTTGTTTTTTTGTTTTTTATCTTTTTCCTTTTGAACTGCTCTTTTCGTTTTTTTCTGTTAAACAAAATATTTCTACTGTTATAGATAAACAGAAATTGAAGGAGTATTTTTTTCATTTCATCTCCAACCGTTATAAATATTAATTATTTTATAATTAGTTGATAATTATGTCTAATTCAAATAATTCATTATTGTATTTTATTTTCTAATTAATTTTGAACTTTATCAATACGCTACATTATGTTAATTGTCAAATAAATTTTTATTTTTAATTGTAAGATAAAAATTTATTTTTGGTTAATATAATTTCAATTATCTTAATATAAATAAACCATGAGATAAATATCAATTAAATATCATAATGTGGGTAAAATAGATAAAATGAGGTGAAATTAATAGTGAGATTTTTTTTTGCTAAGTAAAATTAATAGTGAGATGAGACAGGGTAAATAAGACCTATTTTGAGGCTTTAGCATTGTAGCAGAGATACTGAAAGAGATTTTACTAAGATAGGGAGTGGGCCTAAAGCCCATCTTTTGAATTTTAACAATGTACTACTTCATCCTTTCAAAATAATAGTCAAAATAACCCATTCTGGTTGGGCTTTCAGCAGTTTCGCTCATTAAGAGATGTCGAGAGATCGATCTTCACTCATATATTGAGCCGCCACTTTGATCAGTACTTTAACCCTTTATGGGTTGACCCGGTGCAAGCGGAGATTAGTTCGGTATGACCTTCTAAAAATTAGAACCAATTAAGACACCTCGTGGCATGACTTTAGTGTTAAAATTTAATTCAAGAACAAAAAAAATACTCGAAGCAAAACAAGTTTCTCAACCTTCTCATACTTCTCGAAAAAAAGATAAAATTCATCACACAAAATTATCTCGCTTCTTAAATTAAGTAAGATATTTCGACATTTTCTTCACAAATTTCTCAAACGGTAATCCAACGTCTGTTATTTATACGTTGATAGGTTGATAATTATTTTGAGATGGATAGAGTAAATCTTGTATCTCATCACCTTCCATTGTGTTTGTTGTCTACAAAAATAAAATCTATATAAATATTTCCAAAAAAACATAATAGAGGAGAGATAAAATTTATTCCGAGTGTTAAAGAACTTATATAGGGAATTATTAATGTTAAGCTGTACGCTGTTCAAAAACACGGTGAAGGAAGAATGGGCTTATGAGATGTCTTTGGGCTTTAGAGTTGTAGCCTGTGCTTGTATTGTAAATGATAAATATAGTAGAAGTAGAGTACCTTAGTTTAGCCCATGTATAGATTTTTTTTGCTTTTTTTTTATATTTATTCTTTTCCAGCCCAGGACAAGGAGAATTTTTTTTTGGTAGATGAGTAAGTTTAAAAGTTACATCCAAACCAATCAATAGAATACACGTAAACCAAAAAGTCAATTCTCCTTCCTACGTGCATTGTATTAATTGGCTTGAATTTAAGTTTTAAATTTACTCAACTACCAAGATAAAACTTCTCCAGGACAAGGTGCATCTGGAGTGTCCGGATACCACCTACAAGAAGATATCAAAGATGGCAAACATGAAAAGCCTTCAACATCAAAGAATAACGTCATGAATCACTGAAAGGGTATTTGGAAGCTGACTATCCCCCTAAAATACAGGTTTTTATCTGAAAAGTCTTCCAGCAAATTCTGCCCACTTGTCAAAATTTGTCAAAATGGGTCAATTCCATAAAATCACAATGCGCTATCTGTAATGAGGAGATTGAAATTGCGGCACGTGCACTCTTCTCATGCTCATCAGCTATGGAGGTATGGAGTCACACCAATTTTGACGTGCAAACTTTGCTCAAAAAAGATATTTTCTCATATTGTCTTCTGCCTGTCCTGGCATACAGAGAAGAGGTTTCCACTCCTTTCTCATACATTGCATGGTAAATATGGTGTCATCGGAATAGGACTGTTTTTTAGGAGAAGCGACAGACGCCAAAAGAAGTTGCAAATATTGCTCTAGTCCATCCTACCGAGTACAACAACATTTTCTCTTCATCTTTAGAATCACCTGGAGGCCACCAATCTCTATCTAATGCTGACCAGATCAAGTATATGTTGAAAGGAAAAGTAAAGATGTTTTCACCAGGGGATACAGACCCCTCCCCCCACAAAGGTCTTACACAACAACTTGGCTTTAAGTGCAAGCCTATGAAGAAGGTTTCCATAACCTCAATGTTGATGGAGCCTGGCATGGAAGTTACGGAGGAATAGGAATGATCATCAAGAATCATGAAGGAAGATTTGTAGCGGAGGCTGCAAAATTTGCCTCCAACTCACCCGACCATGAATACACTGAAGCAAAGGCTCTCCTACAAGGAATTCGGTTTGCGCTAAACCAATGATATTAGCCTTATCGAAAATGACTGTCAAGCGCTGGTTAACCAGGTTCATCAAACAGAAGAGGACCTATCCTCCTCAGGACATATTGTTAGCCAAATTAGAGGTTTTTTGGGGGTCTAGTATAGCTAATTTATCTTTTGCACACAAGTCTTGTAATGTTTCCGCTAGTAAATTAGAAAATTATGCAATGAGGTTTCAAGCCTCCACTCAATGGTTTGGAGACCCGTCGGGTTTTTTCCTACCACATGTACTCCACGATATCATTAAAAGATAATTTCCGCATTTTATTAATAAATAAAAGTTGCATTTGGAGTGATTTTTCATTTGAGAATTTCTATCTATGATTCGAAAAAAGTGGATTGTTCGCATGTAGTGTTCATGTTAAGAATTTGTGTTGGAGATTGTGCAAAAATCAGTGCACAAATGTACCCTAGTCACCCTAGTTAAGATTAGGTAAGTGAGCTTAACTCATGTGACTTGGCCTTTAATTTCAAAGACTTATCCATGTAAGGTCACTAGTTCAAGTCACTCAGAGATAATAGTGTTCATGGTTTGGTTTAGTTTGGTTTTACATATTTTTCAAACCAAATCAAAATATTCGATTAGAAAATTTTGAAACCAATCCAAACCATTTGAAATCTTAAACCGATTCATTCGGTTTGTATCAGTCTGGTTTGGATTTGTTTGGTTATTCAGTTTTTGTGAGATACAAAATATATTGATTGTAAAGTAAAATTAAAAAAAAAATATTTATATAATTACTTAGCTGCTACAAATATAAAAAAACATGTTTATTGTTTTCACAAGTTAAACACAATAAAGAAAATAAATTAAAGAAACATAAATTCCTGATTTTGATTCTTAAACTTCAAACATATTACTGCAAAATTATTCTACATGGACAAAAATGAAAATTACAAATATTACACCAAATAAAACAAAAACTTAAGGTGAATCTAAAACCATATACCAACTCATGGCTCTTCAATCTCTTGGTTTAACACTTGAAGAACTTTCTTGTCATGGGTATAAATTAGAAGTTAAATATATTTTATTGCACAAGAGACCTATATATATATATAAACAGAATGTCTTTTTAGTTTTTTAGTTATATCATGTCACGTGTAATTTTCTAGATTATTTTGTTATTTAATTAGTTTTAAAAGCATGATTGGTTACACATATTTTTATCTAATAAATTAATCGTAAAGTTTAAGGATTTAGTTAAACATTTAAATTGTTAAGATTAAGTTATCTTTTCAATTTAATCAGTAAACTAAGGTATTTTTTTTATTTCTAATAGCATTAAAATCTATTAAACAAAATTATACTAATTAAGTTGATTTCCAAATTCAATAAAATTAAAAGTGTATGAAGATTTTGTAATTTGAAAATATTATAAATAGAGTGGTTGAGCATGATTTTTAATCGAATGAATTAACTGAGTTGCTTTTTAGTCCATTAAATTGAGTGACAACTTTTATTTGCTTTTCAATTTTTTCATTGTAACAGTCATTTTCCCCCCAAAGAAAATTAGTTCACCGAACTATTTAATTTGCTGTTTAACCCGCAGGCGAGCCTGCTCACTAAACTTTTTTCATGAAAGAGTCAAAACTTAAAAAAATAATATTTAGTTGATCGATCCATTTAATTATTGTCGTATCATCAACTGAGTTGGAAATTACCAAATGAATTAGAGAGGCGGATTTTATTTTATTTTCGGATTGTTCATATTTGACTTATTCAAATTAAATTATATATTTATATATATTATATCTATCTATATTTATATCACAGAACCTGTTTTCAGTTTTAACCCATCAGAAGCCTTCAAAATCACATGTGTAAATTTTTGTTCTTTAATTAGTTGAAAAAATGTGATTGGTTGAGATAATTTTTTATTTATTAAATTAATGATATAACTTGACATCTTTGATTTATTCAAATTAAATTGTTAATTTTAATATTTAATGGTTTTTTATTTTTCCTATTCTATTTTATTCTTTTTCTCTTTTCAATATTATTCAATATCCCACATTGAAAGTTTATGAAGTTTTTGACATTTGACAACATTATTCTAGAATGGTTTTTTATTGAATGGATAGGGTGAGTTAGTTTTTAGTCCATTAAATTGAGTGACAAATCCAATTTGCTTTTCAATTTTTTCATTTGAATATTTAAAGTTTTTTTTTAAAAAAAATTAGTTAACCGAGTCATTTAGTTTTATATTGAACCCGCAGGTGAACCTGCTCACTAAACGTTTTTCATTAACAGAGTAAAAACTTTTTTAAAAAGTTAACTTATGTTGATTGAATCATGTGATATTTAGAGTATCATTAACTGAGTAGGAATTTGCCCAATGAATGAGAGATACAGACTTTATTTGCTTTTTAGATTTTCAATTAAATATTTTTTACAAGAAATTACCATCCCGTCCTTGAGCCGTCATTGAAAGAAACCCTTGAAAGAATAATCGCTAGACTTAAAAGTCATTCAAGGATATGAAAGAATAATCGCATGACTTGAGCAGACAATAAATTAATTTTGAATTTTCTAATTAGTTTAAAAGATTTTGATTGGTTCAATATTGTTTTATCCATTAAATTAAAAGTAAGCCTGGCATACTTGGCTTATTCAAATTATATTATATATTTTAATATTTTTAATGGTTTCTTATTTTTCATATTCTAATTTTTTATTTTTTCAATATTATTCAAGATCTCACATCGAAAGTGTATGAATATTTTGGAATTTGACAATATTATAAATAAAGAGGTTGAGCATGATTTTTAATTGAATAAATTAGTTGAATTGCTTTTTAGTCCATTAAATTGAGTGATAAATTATATTTTCTTTTCAAATTTTTTTCATTCTAACGGTCATTGTTTCCAAAGAAAATTAGTTCACTGAACCATTTAATTTTCCGTTTAACCCGCAGGTGAGTCTGCTTACTAATTATTTTTGATAAAAGAGTCAAAAATTAAAAAAAAAACTTTAGTTGATCGATTCACTTAATTATTGTTGTATCATCAATTGAGTTGAAAATTACTCAATGAATTGGAGAGACAGACTTTATTTTCTTTTCGGAGTGTTCATATTTTACTTATTCAAATTAAATTATATACTTTAATATTTTTAATGGTGTTTATTTTTCCTATTCTAATTTTATCTTTTTCTTTTTCAATATTATTCAAGATCCCACATCGAAAGTGTATGAAGTTTTTTGAATTTGACAACATTATCAATAAAGGGGTTGACATTGTTTTTAATTGAATGAATTGGTTGAGTTGCTTTTTAGTCCATTAAATTGAGTGACAAATTTAATTTGCCTATGAATTTTTTTCATTCAAACAGAAGTTTTTTCAAAAAAAATTAGTGCAGCGAAATATTTAGTTTTCTGTTGAATCCGCAGGCGTATCTGCTAACTAAATTTTTTTCATTAAAGAGTCAAATTTAAAAAAAAAGAAACTTTAGTTGATCGAGCCATTTAATTCATATCCGAGTGGGAATTTGCCCAATGAATTAGAAAGACATACTTTATTTTCTTTTCAGATGGTTCATATAAAAAAAAATTAAATTATATATTTTAGTATTTTTAATGGTTTTTTCCTATTTTAATTTTAATTTTTTTAATATTATTCAAAATCTCACATCAGAAGTCTTTGGAATTTGACAACATTATAAATAAAGGGGTTGAGCATGATTTTTACATGAATGAATTGATTGAGTTTCTTTTTAGTCTCTTACATGGAGTGACAAATTCTATTTCTTTTCAAATTTTTTCATTTCAACAGTCGAAGTTTTTTTTAATGAAAATTAGTTCATCGAACCATTTAATTTTTTGTTGAATATGCAGGCGAGCCTGCTCATTAAATTTTTTTCATTAAAGAGTAAAAACTTGAAAAAAAAATAAACCTTAGTTGTTCGAGCAATTTAATTCTTATTGTATAACTAATTTTGTTTGAATTTGCCCAATGAATTGGAGATGCAAACTTTATTTTCTTTTCAGATTGTTCATATTAGACTTATCCAAATTAAATTATATATTTTAATATATTTAATGGTTTTTTATTTTTATTTTTTGAATATTATTTAAGATCACACATCGGAAGTGTATGAAGTTTTTAAATTTGACAACATCATACATAAAGGAGTTAAGCATGAGTTTTAATTGAACTAATTTGTTGAGTTGTTTTTTTGTCCATTAAATTGAGTGGCAAATTTTCTTTTCAATTTTTTCATACTAATAGTCAAAGTTATTTTTCAAAGAAAATTGGTCCACCGAACAATTTAGTTTTTTGTTGAATCCGCAATCACGCATACTCACCAAACTTTTTCATCAAACGAGTCAAAAATTTAAAAAATAAACTTTTATTTAATCGAACCATTTAATCATTATCGTATCATTAACTAAATCGGAATTTGTGAATTTGAGAGGCGTCATTTATTTACTTTTCGAATAGTTCATATTTGACTTATTCAAATTAAATTATATATTTTAATATTTTTAATAATTTTAATTTTCCTATTCTAATATCTTCTTTTACTTTTTTTTTAAAAAGTACGACCTTGAGCAATCGTTGAAAAAATATTTCTTCTCTTACCATAACTTTTTTTTTTATTTGCATATACATATAAAATTCTTATATTTTTTCTTTTTTCTATATAGGTAGGCTTGAAAAAGCAAATATAAATATCAGTGTAGATTATCATTTTTCACTTTTATACAACAACACAACAATAGCATAACCCATTAAATCCCCAATAATTGGTATGGCGTCGGCTCATACAAAAAAAAAAACTTCTGATTATTTTCAGAAACTATAATCTTAAATATTATTATAAGTCAATTTCAAAATTAATAACATAGCTAGAACATTTGTACCGTTATGGTATTAAAAATTGGAGAAAATTACCTCAGACGACAATCAATTATTTTTTATTTTCCCTCGATAATTTTTATTATGTTTAAAAAGCCTTTAAATTTTTACGAACAACCTAAAGAATATTTTTTGCCAAAATGTGATGGAATTCGGCAAATTTAAGCATGTGCCTTGCACAAACTTAATTAAATAGGAGCAACTTATTTTTTAACATAATTTTTTTACTTTAAACCCAGCACCTTTTTTTACAAATAATTTATCTTTTTCATTCTCTCTCTCAAATATTCTCAAATAACAAAACAATACAAATACACGCAATTTCTTTACCCCCCGTGTCTACATCCCCTTTTTCTTTCTTTTTTTAAAAGTATCCAGATCACTTTGATATCAGTAAAATATTTTGTCCTATTTTGTGTCTTATTCCCTATATCAGTAATAATAAAATAAATATGTATCAATTTTTTAATTAAAAAATTTATAATCTAAAATAAATGATGAAACTTAAAATAAAAAATAAACACTTAATATGACAGAAGATGAGATAAGAATTCGCGGAGAAGATTTTTTCCGGTCATAAGTACACACACATTGACCTTTGTCCTTTGCCAAACAAAGTGTGCATTCCGTATTTGTGAAGTAAAAGACAGTTCCAGCCCTAGGCTGCTCCTTTGTCATAAGAACACACCAGTCCGGCTCCTATACGGAACATTTATTTTTCAATATGTGCGGAATATTTTTTTACCTTGAGAACATGTATTCTTAGCTTAAGAACACATGTTCACGCAAACAGGTGTTCTGAAATCAGAACAAATGTTCTTTTTAAATCAATCTCAACCGTCAAAATTTTAATTCAATGAATGAGAATTCGTTTCGCACTGGAGCTATGGTGAGAACACACATGAACTCTTCTCCTTTATCGAAAAAAGTGTGAATTATGTATTACTCGTATATCATGTGTAGCAAAAATTACATAATACTTTTTTTTTACTTTATTAATGTTTGCTACATTTTATAAACGACTTATATTATTGAATAGAGGTATCGGTATATTACACACATCCTGTAATACTTTTCTTGCTTTCTTTTGTTTTTTCTTGTCTATCAAAACAATAATGCCCGTAATAGCCAAGGTTGTCAAGATCGCAAATTTAACTCGGAACGGAAGAGGTCTAAAAAATTGTAAATACGAGTATCGTAACATGGATCGGAAGATCCGACAAAACTATTAAAATAATATTTCATGATAAATTTATGTCAATAAGACATCATTTTATATGCAATTGAGCAAAAAAAAAATATAACAATACTTCAACGGAAAAAAAATAAGAATACCAATAGAACTAACAAACTGAAATTAAATCACATACTAACAAATGATAAACTTCGGAAGCAAACCAACAATTCATAAGGTCTTTTACTACAACAAATTTCATAACAACAAGTATATCTTTCTAATGTTCTAATTCAGTAAATCATTCAAGACGTTATTATTATCCTCCATGTAATATCCACCTCCACTCACATTGATGATGGGCGATGAAGCTGGGAGTCCGAGACTTGAGATGTTGAATTGAATACAAGCGGGTGTTTTTTTTATTTGAGATAACCTGTTACCGACCCAATTGAAAAAAGGCAAGATTGAATCACACCGGATAGTGCAATTTTACGATCTAGATCGACGATTCTATACGATTCAATCCTCTAGTGATTTTTAGTACGATTTAACTCGATTTATACCCTTACGATCGTAGAATCATACGATTTTACGATTCAACTCGCGATTTTGACAACCTTAGTAATAGCCACCCAAAAGGTAAGAGAAGAATCTGAGAAAATTCAATTTGACCGTTCTGGTGTGACTGGCCTTACAACCTTCACATTAATTATGACATACTTGTAGATGCGAGTTCCGCTCAATTAACATAAGGGTACTGTGAGACCAATCTCAAAATGACAATTCTAGGATTGAGTGACCCAAAGAACCTGTTCTTTATATAATCTTCCCATTGTTTGTCAATATCTCCCAAGAGTCGAACCAATTCCAAAAATCAGCTTAAACCTCAAAGGATATGTCAGACTACATTCCAGTTGACATCTTTCCAATGCGCTTTTGAGATTAGAGTTCGATTCACTAGTCAGATCCAGGTGCGTTTCGAAATCATGGTGTTCTTTAATAGACAGTCATTATTTCATCAATATGCATTATCATTCCCTCATAATTAAAAATCCAAAAGATTATGATCTCAAGATTGTTGCCCTTAGTCAAGAAAAGGGTACATTTTGCATTCTCCAGTTTGATCCATCAAAAGAAGAAGAATACTCTTCTTCTGCTGCAAGTGCTAAACGACTTAATTGTTACCCTCTCCTCAATAATGAGAAAACTAAAAAGATTCATTTGGCGGGTTCTTGCAACGGTCTAATTTGCTTCAGAAATTCAAATCAAGACATTGTTTTATGGAATCCCTGAACTCAAAAGCATTGCGAGTTAAAGTTACCACGGAATCAACAAGTTTCTTTTCGTCGGCTTGGATTTGGTTACGATCAAATCAACGACGATTATAAAGTAGTTAACTTTGTTAAATTATCTGATATCTTCGAAGAATCGAGTGATTACGAATTTCATGAAATTCCATAAAAAAAAGAGTGATTATGAAGTTCATGTTTATAGCCTAAAATCGAATTCTTGGAAACGGATAGTCGTTTTTCCTTGGAAATTACCAGAGCAGCATGAACACGATGTTGGGGCATTTGCAGGGACGAAACCAGGAATTTAGTGTTGGGGGGCGAAATTGCTAAAATTCTTGGGGGGGCAATAAAAAGGGCAAAAAAAAATTCTTGGCGGGGCGAAATTGATAAATTTTTCCAATTTACACATAAAATTTCGATAAATAGTAGTATTTTTAAAAATCTCGGGGGCGCCGGCCCCCCTTGGATCCGTCCCTGGGCATTTGCAAATGGCGCACTGCATTTGATTGTAAAGAAAATATCATTGGAATCAGATTTGTCGTAAACTCAATTCTTTCGTTTGATCTGAGGTATGAAAAATTTGGGAAAATGGTTTGTCCTCAAGATTCAGATGATGTTATGCTTAAGAAGAATATAAGGGTGTTGAATGAGAAGCTTTCTTTGATTTATTATTATTATACAAGCTGGCAATTTCGTGCTGACATATCGGTGGTATCATCAATGGAGGAAAATTTTTGGAAAAAGTTAGCATCAATCCAAATGGGTTCTGGGATTCAGACATTCTGGAATTTAACACTAATAATGTTCTTGAATCTTGAAGAATGTTCGAGAATTGGTTTTACAGATTGAAGGGGATAAGATTGTGGTTTATGATCTTTTGACAAAGTCTATTGGGGATGTCCTGATAGATGGCTCACCTGCAACAACTTGTGGTGCTTTTTGTGTTTGAATGGGAATTCTTATTCCGCCACACCACCAGTAAAAATTCCTGCAAATATGGGATAATTGTCTTTTTTTCTTCCTTTCTTCAATTTAAAAGTTTGAACTTTAAATATTTAATTGAGAGGCCTTAGTTCTTACCACTTGGTTTAGGCCTCATTGGCTTTTAGAGTTGTAGTATTTAATATTCTATCACCATCAAAGTGATGCAATAACCTATTATTCATCATCAATTACTATGTAATCTCGTTGGTTAAACTCTACTTTAAGGAAAATTCAATCATAGAACCGTCCAAATAAGACTGATCTCACAGTCATCTCACATTAATTGAGCAGGGTCTACCTGCAGATTTGAGTTCCGCTCAATTCATATGAGGGAGTTATGGAGTCAGTCCCACAAAAACGGTAATATGATTGAGTGGCTCTCAAAAGTAAAAAGCTTGGTGGAAACTCTAAGGGTTTCATGATAGTCTAGTGTATATATATATATATATATATATTACATAGCCTGTTTTCAGTTTCGGCCAATCACATTATTCTAAATTCTATGTGTAATTTCCATAAATTTTGGTTCAATTAATTATTTTATAAAATTTTGATTGGTTGGTTAAATTTTACTTTGGTTGTAAACTCTTGATTGACTTATAAGAGTATCCCACATTGAAAAGTTACATTGTTTTTTGAGTTTGACAATACTATAAAAGAGAGTACAAGTTTTGATTGAGAAATTAGGCTGACATTTCAACCCATCAAATTAGGAAGCCCACTTATTTGCTTTTTATATTTTTTATTTATATAAATATAAATAGTTAAAGTTTAAACAAATAGTTAAATTAGGGTAATTCAGATGACCGAGTCCTCTGAATTCCGATTGAGCGTTCGATTTAGCTTAAACTTATGCAATGTTCTTTTTTTGTTTTTTTTTTTTAATTCTATGCATCATTTTTATTTTCATAATATCTTTTTCAAAATAAATAAATATGGATATTTAAAAATGAAAAAATCAATTCGCTTCGTTTATACTGCAAAAATCAAGTGATAAAACTGCTTCAAAATTTTAAGAGTATATGAAAAGAAAAAGTCTTCATAACCTACTTTGAAGCAGATTAAACAGCTTCAAAATTTTAAACTCAAGTGCTTCAAAATTCTGCTAACCATAAATTTTGGCAAACAAGTCTATGTTAATTAGCACTGTTTTTCATTGTAGAGGTGTTGGAGGGGATAAAAAAAGGCCCAGATTTTCTATCTGTTGAATGAACTAAACAATGTGTAGACAAAATAAATAATGTGTTGTTTTATTGAATGCGCCATATTCAATCATTAAATGCAAAATAAAATAATTTTTTTGATAGATTTCTGATTTTTTTATTATATTAATAGATTAAACGAAAAAATGAGTAGTATTAACTAAGCAAATGCACTTAGAGTTCTACATATTGATAATTAAAAGGTTAAAAGGTAATAATCAAACTTATAGTCAAAAAAATCTTTTTGCTATCATTACAAAAATTATTTTTCCTTGCATATGCATTTTTTAAGAAATAATGTATGTCCCTGCATAACACAGGTTTTTTGCTAGTGTATATATATATATATATATTACAGAGCATGTTATAGATACGTATATTTGTATCTATATATTTCTTCAATACTATTTTCTTAGATTTTCACATTTTTTAATTAATTTTCTAATTTTTATTGGTTGAGAATATTTAGGTTAATTAAATTAAGAGCAAATAGCTTTTTCTGCCACAAAACTAGTTACGAGTGCTATATCTACCACAAATTTCGTTTTCGTGCTATATCTGCCACAAAACTAGTTACAAGTGCTATATCTGCCACAAATCATTTTTCCGTGCCTTTTTTGCCATGAAACATTTTATGAGTGCTAAAAATGCCACAAAAAGAGGGAGGGTGAAGGGAAAAATAGGTAAGAGATCAAATTAATTTCAATTAGACCCTAAAATCAAAATTTTATATTATATTGGGTACCTAATTTTATTTTATTTTTAATACTTGACCCTTCTACCCAAATTTACCAAAACCCTCACCGCTACCTTCTTCTTTCTTCTCTTCCCACATCGAGCCACCACCACCTCCCATCCCGTTACCCAATCCCTGCTCCCACCTATACCAAAGAGTACCAAATCTGACAAAAAATGACTGCGTGAAGATTTGGAGAGGCATGGTGAAGGTGATAGCCTAGCAAAAATGTCTAAGAACAATTAGATATTCTTAGGAAATTGGTCTGCATTTTGCATATTGCTTTGCGAGAGTCCTTTTTGTTCAAGAATTCTGATGGTTTCAGATGCAAAGCATCTATGTTAGGTTAATTATGTACTGCAAACTAATCTACATTTTGTTTAGTACTTTGACTGGTATGTATTTTGTTCAAATTTTTTTGATGGTTTTAGCAACAAAGCACTTGGTTAATCATGTAGTGAAAATTGATTAGCATTTTGCTTATTACTTTGACTTATATGTATTTTGTAAAACAGTTTCTAAAGGTTAGAGGAGCAAAGCATTTGTGAAATTTGTTATATGTGTCTGAAATATAGATCTAGAAGTGCTTTCATCATATGGATTGCTATTCTTGGTTAATTTTCAGGGGGTATGGGTGGGGGTTAGGGATTGGGTGGCGGCGGTGGCTCGAGGTGGGAGGAGAAGGAAGAAGAAGGTGGTGGAGGCTTTGATAAATTTGGGAAGAAGGGGTCAATTATTTAAAAAATAATTTGTGTACCCAATTAAATATAAAAATGTGATTTGAGGGTCTATTTGAAATTAATTTTATCTCTTACATATTTTTCCCTTCAACCTCCCTCGTTTTGTGGCATTTTTAGCACTCATAAAATGTTTCATGGCAGAAAAGGCACGGAAAAACGATTTGTGGCAAATATAGCACTTGTAACTAGTTTTGTGGCAGAAAAAACACGAAAACATGATTTGTGGCAGATATAGCACTCGTAACTAGTTTTGTGGCAGAAAAAGCTATTTGCTCTTAAATTAATTAGAAATTAACTTATCTTAATAAAAATTAAATATCAACTTTTATTGGTGCAAAAATGTTAAACTAATTTATTTAAATTGGGAGAGAGGGGATTCTATCCCCGACCTGCAATCCGGATGCTACGCCACATTGCCAACTACTCAGGCAGGTATTTGACAACAATTTTCTTTAATTCTTTTAATGGAATGCTAATTTAAATTTTATTTTGGTTGTAAACTCTAAATTGGCTTATAAGAGTATCCCACATTGAAAAGTTACATTGTTTTTTGAGTTTGACAATACTATAAAAGATGGTACTTTGACATGTTTTGAGTTACAAAATTAGGCTGACATTTTAGCCCATCAAATTAAGGAAGCCCGTTTATTTGCTTCTTATATTTTTTATTTATATAAATATAAATAGTTAAAGTTTTAACAAATAACGGGATTCAGATGACCGGGTCCTTTGAATTCCGATGTTTTGAGTGAGAAATTGGGTTGGCATTTCAGCCCATCAGAGTGGGGAAGCAAATTTATTTGCTTCTTACATTTTTTATTTATATAAATTTAAATAGTTAAAGTTTTAACAAATAAGGGGTTATTCAGATGACTGAATCTTCTGAATTCGATTGAGCTTAAAATCAAGTTCGATTTGGAGAGTTTAGAAATTTGTAATTTTTTTAATATTTAATAGAATAAAAATAAGTAAAAAATATTAATTAAAAGTTATGGGTTTTAATATATTTATGAATTTTCTTTTCTTCTATTCTAATTTTTAGACTTTTCTTTTTATTTTTCAATATTATCTATCTATCTATCTATCTATCTACATATATATATATATATATATATATATATATATATATATATATATATATATATATATATATATATATATATATATATTTTGAAGCTCTTTTTTACTTTTTTGTATCTATATCATGCCATGTGTCATTTTCTAGGATTTTATATTTTTAATTAGTTATAAAAAAATTCATTGGTGCAAAAAATTTGAACTATTTTATTTAATTAGAAAAAGGTGGGATTCGAACCCGGAACATATAGATTAAATGCTACACCGCACTGCCAATTACTCTAGCAGGTACTTCACAACTAATTTCTTTAATTCTTTTAATGGAATACTAATTTAAGTAAATCATTTGTTATAACATCTTGATTGGTTCATAAAAGTATCCCAACATTGAAAAGTTACATTGTTTGTTTAGTTTGACAATACTATAAAAAAGAGTATCATCACATGTTTTGAGTGAGAAATTAGGTTGACATTTCAGCCCATCAGAGTAGGGAAGCAAATTTATTTGCTTCTTACATTTTTTTATTTATATAAATTTAAATAGTTAAAATTTTAACAAATAAGAGGTTATTCAGATGACTGGGTCCTTTGAATTCCAATTGAGTTTAAAATCAAGTTCGATTTGGAGAGTTTAGAAATTTGTAATTTTTTTAATATTTAATAGAATAAAAATAAGTAAAAAATATTAATTAAAAGTTATGGGTTTTAATATATTTATGGTTTTTCTTTTCTTCTATTCTAATTTTTAGATTTTTCTTTTTCTTTTTCAATATTATTCAAGATCCCACATTGAAAGTGTACGAAATTTCTGGAGTTTGACAACATTATAAATAAAGGGGTTTGAGCATGTTTTTCAATTGAATGAATTGGTGGGTTGATATTTAGCTCATTAAATTCATTGACAAACTCAATTTTCTTTTCAACTTTTTAATTCAAATAGTCAATTTTTTTTTAAAAAAAAATTATCTCACAGAGGCATTTGATTTTTGGTACAACCTGCGAGAAAAACCTACTTATTATTATTTTTCATTTAAAGAGTCAAAACTTAAAAACAAATATAGCTTACTGAGCCATTTGTTTTCTTATACTCTTAATTATATGATAAATGGAATCCTGAGCATAGCACATGTTATTAGACTATCTAATCTAACTATCTATCTTCTATCTATATTTATATTACAGAGTATGTTTTTAGTTTTAGCCAATCACATTCTTCTAAATCCTACGTGTAATTTCCATGAATTTTTGATCAATTAATTATTTTATAAAATTTTGATTGGTTGGTTAAATTTTACTTTTGTTGTAACCTCTTAATTGGTTCGTAAAAGTATCCCACATTGAAAAGTTACATTGTTTGTTTGGTTTGACAATACTATAAAAAAGAGTACTATCACATGTTTTGAGTGAGAAATTGGGCTGGCAATTCAGCCCATCAAAGTGGGGAAATCAAACTTATTTGCTTCTTACATTTTGTATTTTATATAAATATAAATAGTTAAAGTTTTAACAAATAACGGGTTATTCAGATGACTGAGTCCTCTGAATTCCAATTGAACATATAATCAAGTTCGATTTGGAGAGTTTAGAAATTTGTAATTTTTTTAATATTTAATAGAATAAAAATAAGTAAAAAATATTAATTAAAAGTTGTGGGTTTTAATATATGTATAGTTTTTCTTTTCTTCTATTATAATTTTTAGATTTTTCTTTTTCCTTTTCAATATTATTCAAGATCCCACATTGAAAGTGTACGAGAAATTTTTGGAGTTTGACAACATTATAAATAAAGGGATTTGAGCATGTCTTTTAATTGAATGAATTGGTGGGTTGATATTTAGCTAATTAAATTCAGTGACAAACTCAATTTGTTTTTTAACTTTTTAATTTCAATAGTCATTTTTTTTAAAAAAAAAAAAAATATCTCACATAGCTATTTGATTTTTGGTAGAATCTGCGAGAAAACCTACTTATTATTATTTTTTTCATTTAATAGCCTACGTAGCTATTTGATTTTCTTATTCTCTTAATTGTATAGTAAAATGGAATCTCGTGCATAGCACGGATCATTAGGCTAGTATATATATATATATATATATATATATATATATATATATATATATATTACAAAGCACTTATACATACTGAGATAATTGTATCGATATATTTCTTGCATCTTTTTTCTTAGATTTTCACTTTTTTAATTAATTTACTAATTTTTAATTGGTTGAGAATATTTAGGTTAATTAAATTAATTGAAAAATAACTTATCTTAATAAAAATTAAATATCAACTTTTGTAGGTGCAAAAACGTTAAACTATTTTATTCAAACCGGGAGAGGGAGGACTCGATCCCCGACTGCGAGTCGAATCTGTCATACTGCATTGCCAACTACTCTAGCAAGTATTTGACAACTGTTTTCTCTAATTCTTTTAATGGAATGTTAATTTAAATTTTATTTTGGTTGTAAACTCTTAATTGGCTTATAAGAGTATCCCACATCGAAAAGTTACATTATTTTTTGAGTTTGACAATACTATAAAAGATGGTACTTTGACATGTTTTGAGTTACAAAATTAGGGTGACATTTTAGCCCATCAAATTAAGAAGCCCGTTATTTGCTTCTTATATTTTTTTATTTATATAAATATAAATAGTTAAAGTTTTAACAAATAACTGGGTAATTCGGATGGCCGGGTCCCTCCGAATTCCGATTGAACTTATAATCATATGTTTTGAGTGAGAAATTGGGTTGGCATTTTAGCCCATCAGAGTGGAGAAGCAAATTTGCTTCTTACATTTTTTATTTATATAAATTTAAATAGTTAAAGTTTTAACAAATAAGGGGTTATTCAGATGTCCGAGTCCTCTGAATTCGATTGAGCTTAAAATCAAGTTCGATTTGGAGAGTTTAGAAATTTGTAATTTTTTTAATATTTAATAGAATAAAAATAATAAAAAAAATATTAATTAAAAGTTATGAGTTTTAATATATTTATGATTTTTTTTTATTCTTTTCTAATTTTTAGATTTTTTCTTTTTCAATATTATCAATCTATATATTACAAAGCACTTATACATACAGATAATTGTATCTATATATTTCTTCCATTTTTTTTCCCTTAGATTTTCACTTTTTTTAATTAATTTACTAATTTTTTAATTGGTTGAGAATATTTAGGTTAATTAAATTAATTGAAAAATAACTTATCTTAATAAAAATTAAATATCAACTTTTATAGGTGCAAAAACGTTAAACTATTTTATCAAACCTAGGGAGAGGGAGGATTCGATCCCTCGACTCGCGAGTCGAATCGTCGTACTGCATTGCCAACTACTCTAGCAAGTATTTGACAAATCAGTTTTCTAGTAATTCTTTTAATGGAATGTTAATTTAAATTTTATTTTGGTTGAAAACTCTTAATTGGCTTATAAGAGTATCCCACATCGAAAAGTTACATTATTTTTTGAGTTTGACAATACTATAAAATGGTGTACTTTGACATGTTTTGAGATACAAAATTACTTTGACATTTTTTCTTTCATTAAACATTACGTTTCCGTGCATAGCACGGGTATTTTTGCTAGTATATATATATTACAGAAGCCCTTTTCAGATTTGTATATATATAGTGCCACGTGCCACGTGTCATTTTCTGTGATTTTATGTTTTTTTAAAAATGAGTCATCTGAATTCCGATTGAGCTTAAAATCAAGTTCGATTTTGAGAATTTAGAAATTTTTAATTTTTTTAATATTTAATAGAATAAAAATAAGTAAAAAATATTAATTAAAAGTTCTGTGTTTTAATATATTTATGGTTTTTCTTTTCTTCTATTCTAATTTTTAGATTTTTCATTTTTTTCTCAATATTATTCAATATCCCACATTGAAAGTGTACGAAATTTTTGGAGTTTGACAACATTATAAATAAAGGGGTTTGAGCATGTTTTTCAATTGAATGAATTGGTGGTTGATATCTAGCTCATTAAATTCAGTGACAAACTCAATTTGCTTTTCAACTTTTTAATTCCAATAGTCAATTTATTTTTTTTTTTTAAAAAAAAAATAGCTCATGAGACATTTGATTTTTTGGTACAACTCGTGAGAAAAACCTACTTAATTTTTTTTTCATTTAAAGAGTCAAAAACTTCAAAACAAATATAGCTTTAATAAAGCCACTCAGCATGGGTGGGGCGGACTCGCTTTATTAATTATTGCCAAACCTGAGAGGTGAAGAGAGGGGGACATAAAACCTAACCTCTCAAATACAATAGAATATGCAAAGTGCAACCTTGGGCATTTATATATATGCACAAGGGTGAAACAATAAGTGGCTAGACTAATATGCAAAGCATAGAAACTTCTAAAGTAACCAAACTATACAATACTAGTAAGCATCAAACTAAGAAGCTAAAGAGTTTATCCTTTGGTTTTCCGTAGATATGGAGTCCCCCGCATGATCCGTAAGACACTTACCTCTAGTGATACGAGGGAGTGACGAAAACTGTGAATAAACAACCGTATTTCGAAAACAAATATAGCTTACTGAGCTATTTGTTTTCTTATACTCTTAATTATATGATAAATGGAATCCTGAGCATAGAACATGTTATTAGACTATCTAATCTAATTATCTATCTATGTATATATTACAGAGTTTATTTTTAGTTTCAGCCAATCACATTCTTCTAAATCCTACGTGTAATTTCCATGAATTTTTTATCAATTAATTATTTTATAAAATTTTGATTGGTTGGTTAAATTTTACTTTTGCTGTAACCTCTTAATTGATTCATAAAAGTATCCCACATTGAAAAGTTACATTGTTTGTTTAATTTGACAATATTATAAAAAAAAGAAAGTACTATCACATGTTTTGAGTGAGAAATTGGTAGCAATTCGACCCCATCAAAGTGGGGAAAGCAAACTTATTTTCTTCTTACATTTTTTTATTTATATAAATATAAATAGTTAATGTTTTAACAAATAACGGGCTATTCGAGATGACTAAATCCTCCGAATTCGATTGAATTACAATTAAGTTCGATTTGGAGAGTTTAGAAATTTGTAATTTTTTTAATATTTAATAGAATAAAAATAAGTAAAAAATATAAATTAAAAGTTATGGGTTTTAATATATGGTCTATTCTAATTTTTAGTTTTTCTTTTTCCTTTTCAATATTATTCAAGATCCCACATTGAAAGTGTACGAGAAATTTTTGGAGTTTGACAACATTATAAATAAAGGGATTTGAGCATGTTTTTCAATTGAATGAATTGGTGGGTTGATATTTAGTTAATTAAATTCAGTGACAAACTCAATTTGTTTTTTAACTTTTTAATTTCCATAGTCATTTTTTAAAATAAAAAAAAAAGATCTCACATAGCCATTTCATTTTTGGTAGAACCTGCGAGAAAACCTACTTATTATTTTTTTTCATTTAAAGAGTCAAAACTTTTTAAAAAAAATAGCTTACAAAGCTATTTGATTTTCTTATACTCTTAATTGTATAGTAAAATGGAATCCCGTGCATAGCACGGGTCATTAGGCTAGTGTATATATATATATATATATATATATATATATATATATATATATATATATATATATATATATATATTATGAGCATGTTATAGATACGTATATTTGTATCTATATATTTCTTCAATACTATTTTCTTAAATTTTCACATTTTTAAATTAATTTACTAATTTTTATTGGTTGAGAATATTTAGGTTAATTAAATTAATTAGAAATTAACTTATCTTAATAAAAATTAAATATCAACTTTTATTGGTGCAAAAATGTTAAACTAATTTATTTAAATTGGGAGAGGGGGTATTCTATCCCCCGACCTGCAAGCCGGATGCTACGCCACATTGCCAAGTACTCTGGCAGGCATTTGACAACTATTTTCTTTAATTCTTTTAATGGAATGCTAATTTAAATTTTATTTTGGTTGTAAACTCTTAATTGGCTTACAAGAATATCCCACATTGAAAAGTTACATTATTTTTTGAGTTTGACAATACTATAAAAGATGGTACTTTGACATGTTTTGAGTTACAAAATTGGGTTGACATTTTAGCCCATCAAATTAAGGAAGCCCACTTATTTGCTTCATATATTTTTTTATTTATATAAATATAAATAGTTAAAGTTTTAACAAATAAGGGGTTATTCAAATGACCGGGCCCTCTGAATTCCGATTGAGCTTATAATCAAGTTCGATTTGAAGAGTTTAGAAATTTGTAATTTTTTTTAATATTTAATAGAATAAAAATAAGTAGAAAATATTAATTAAAAGTTATGGGTTTTAATATATTTATGATTTTTCTTTTCTTCTATTCTAATTTTTGGATTTTTCTTTTTCTTTTTCAATATTATCTATCTATCTATCTATCTATATATTACAGAGCATGTTATAGATACGTTTATTTGTATCTATATATTTCTTCGATTTAGCTCAGACTTATGCAATGTTCATTTTTTTTTATTGTAATGGAGAATTTTTATTTTCATAATATATTTTTAAAAATAAATAAATATGAATATTTAAAAAAAATCATTTCGCTTCGTTTATACTGCAAAAATCAAGTGAATCTTTTTCTAAACTCTCTAAAACTAAAGTATTAATTTGTAACTTAGTAAAAAAAAAAAGTATTAATTTGTAGAAATTTTAATTTATAATAAAAGTTAAAAATATTAATCTAAAGTCAAACAAGAGAATTAACAATAATAAAAACTCTCACATAAAAAAAAAAATATTTTTAAAATTTGACAAATGACAAGACTATAAAAGAAAATTAATGTGTGCATAAAATTTATACTTCCTCCGATTCAAAATAGAAGTTTTTTTTAAGAGTTATTTTTTGTTGCAAAATATAGGTATTTTTACAAGAATGGTGCATTTATTGGCTAATTTACCCTTACATTATTTTCTCCATATATTCATATTTGTCAAAATGTATAGTTCTCATGCAACTCTTCATTAATTTATTTGTTCTTTTGGAGTATTAATTAGGGGTACTTTAGTCATCTTGATTAATATCTTAATTTGTGTGAAAACTCCTAAGAAGACTTATATTTTGAATCGGAAGGAGTATCTATCTTCTATCTATATTATAGAGTATGTTTTCAGTTTCAGCCAATTACATCCTTCTAAATCCTACGTGTAATTTCCATGAATTTTATTCAATTAATTATTTTATAAAATTTTACTTTGGTTGTAAATTCTTAATTTGCTTATAAGAGTATTCCACATTGAAAAGTTACATTGTTTTTTGAGTTTGACAATACTATAAAAGAGTGTACTTTGACATGTTTTGAGTTACAAAATTACTTTGACATTTTTTCTTTCATTAAACATTACGTTTCCGTGCATATCACGGGTATTTTTGTTAGTCTATATATATATATATATATATATATATATATATATATATATATATATATATATATATATATATATATATATATATATATACAGAGCATGTTATAGATACGTATTTGTAAGAAGTTATAGCAGGTCTGCCAAGCTCGGCAAATCCACTATGACCAACAGTCTTTATACACTTTGTGTACCGAATTTGATGTAACATAGGTTTGTTAGATTTTAATATGGTACTTTCGGTTAAGTTTTTGCTCATGGCCTAAGGCCGATTGTACACAATGTACATTTTTACATAATTGAAATATATTAATCCCTTTTCAGAAGAAAAAAAAACAGCGAGCTTTTATTTTATTTTATTTATAATAACTCGAATTGAATTACTTCTTACTCGAGATTCTCTTTACATACACATTATTGTATTGTTATATTCTTAAAACAACCATTAAACCAAATTATTCTTCTGGTAATTAGCTTCTCTATACATCTAATTAAAAAGTTAAGATATCTAAACTATAAATACCAGAAGTCAGAGGCTCCCCACTTCTGAACCTTTACTCTCTTCGATCTAACACCTTTTTACAAAATTGATATTATACTTTATCTTTGGAGCTTTTATCTAATTAATACTTTCTCCGCTCTTCCCCTTCGGGAGAGTACCCTAGATAGGGAAGATTGAAGCATGCCCCATGCCTGGGGAGGGAAGATAAGGAATGATTCGTCGTGGGACACTAGCCACAGATGGCAATAGACCACTTAGTCACATTCACGTACATCAGCGCTTTTGATTAAAATAATAAAAACAGTGGGAGCTTTATAAGAAATTAATCAAAAGAGGTGATGTGGTTAATTTGGATCAGTGGTCCACAACCCCACATATAGTCTGAGTCCTATATCGAATTTTTCCGAAGATAGCTCTCATGAGGGAGGAAAATTATTTGCCCCATTATGAGGAGATTATTTGCATAATTTAATTCACCTTTGTTTGGAACTCGACAACTTGCTTCTACTGCAGTCTCTAAAAGTAGATTCTGTTGGCAGGGTCATCTCAATCATGCTAATTTTAAAACATGGTCCTATGTAATCGAAAAAATAGGCTTTCATGTAAAAAAATACCATTACAATCGTCAGTGGCGGAGCCACGACCAAGGTGGAAAAAAAATCTATAAATAATTGGTATATTTTTAAAATTATGCATCCTCTTAAAATGTAAAATTATATAAGTGATCCCATTAGATTTTTTAAGTGATCCCAATGAATTTAAAAATTATTCTCTTCGTCCAAAAATGAATGTCTATTTTCATATTCATTTTGTATATGGAAAGTGAAAATCTAATTTGGGACAAAGAGAGTAACAAAGATTAAGTAAAAAAATTAAAAAACTTTACTACACAAAGGAAAAACTGATAGTTTATTTTTATTTTTATAAAATAAAGTATATATATACTTCACCGATGAATGCCCCACTACCACTAAGTATTGGATCCGCCACTGACAATCATATCATAATAATTATTTTTCAAAACGTACTAAATTTTTTTAAATAAAATATTTAAAATATAATGAGGTTCAAGTAGTTGTAAATAATGATTTTGATTATGCTTTTTTTTTTCTTTAATGGAAATATGCGCATTTCTTTGCAATTCATATATTTTTTTAAAATAATAACACATAGACAAACAAGTGCAATTTGTCAAAGAAGAAAAAAATGGGCTAACACCAATTACTGAAAAAGCCAAGTAGTTGTAAAAAAAAAAAATCTCAACTGAATTACAATATACAACCCAAATGATTGTGCCCAAAATATCCCAGTCTCCCTTTATCGTTTTTACTCTGCAACTTCAGCCGGTGGGTTCTTATATTGAAGCAAGTGATAAACAATCCTTATTATTTTTTTAAAAATACACACATATGTATATATAACTAATAAAGAATTAGGGGTGCCCTAATTTTTGGAGGCCTTGTTCGGTCGATAATGTTGACCACCCTTGTAGTCGGGCCTGGTTGTTGGCGACAACTATATTGGCCAGTGCAAGACACTTTTCATTTGCAGACGATCCAATTTTGCATATTTTGTGATTTCGACGACCTCCTATTTCCTTTCCAAAGTGAGCTAATTGCATGTAGAGATTAATAGAGGATTATAGTTTAATTGGTTGAAATGTACAACTCATAACAGTGATATTATAGGTTCGAATCATAATTAATTAAAATACTATTAATAGATGCATTTTTCTTTATCCTCTAATAGTTATATGACAAATCAAAGCATTATTTATCTCCTTAACACCATGTAAAATAACCTGAACACGTGCAAACAAAGAATGTAGAGACAACTGAAAAAGTCAAGAGGGTGTTTGAGGAGTGGTTCTGCACTACAACAACAACAAAGCCTTAATCCCAAGTAATTGGGGTCAACTACATGAATCAATATAAGATTTCTGTGTGGTCGTTCGTATGAATACATTCCCTCCATTTCCTTCTATTAAACACCATACCCTCATCCAAGTCTAAAAAATCCATATCATTTTTGATAACTTCGGTCCAAAGTAAACCTTCTTCGACCTCCCCTACCTCTTACAAGCTCATGCCTGCATTCTTCAAGTTTTCGAACCGGAGTGTAACTCGGTCTTCTTTTTGTAATACCAGAAAGGGAGAACCTTGGGGGGGGGGGGGGGATGAATAAGGTTCTCAAACTTTTTAACTTTTCTACCAAATTATTTTCCTAAGTGATCACCTTAACAACAATTATGTTCATTAAGCATATAAGGTGAATTAAAGGAATATCACTTACATGACTTATGTGTGTATATGCAACACATAGGAATACAAGACAATGAATATGATCAAGGATTGTCTAAGTCAAGATTCCAATATGCAAAGCTTGTAAGAACAAACACTCAAGTCATGAATTTAGCAAAAAAAAAAAACACTCAAGTCATGAGGAATAGCATTTATCAAGAGATATATAAAGCTATAAAGATCTCTAAATGCAATTCCTATGCCCGAGCCAAGGGAAGATATAACAAGCAATTAATCTAACTCCATATAAACAAATAAAGCTCATACAATCAAGTTCATGAGAATATAAGCACAAGTATAATGTAAGAACTTGAAAGTAAATATATAGAGTTAGAAGATCAAACACAAGGATGTAGAGTGGTTCGATCACAAAGATCTACATCCACTACCTTGGGACACACCCAAGGATTTTGGCAAATTCCACTAGCTTGTCTTGAGAGAGCTTATAAGGAAGGACAAACCAACAAATGGTCTTTTACACACTTATGTAACCTTCCAAGGGAAAGGCCAACTAATGGTCCTTTTATGCACACATGCAACCCTCTACCCGTGGGAACTCTTTCTCTAACCTAGTCTACCAAGTGAGGAGGTTTTACGAACACATTCAACCGTACTTCTATTTCGGGTTCACCACTCACTCTAGTTCCTATGATTACAAGAAAGATACACTCCAACTAATGGAGGCCCAAAACCACCACTATAAAAAACAAGCATTGCCACTCAACCCATTACAAGAAAAGATAATCTCAACAAATGAGATTTTACATTTAAGCTCAATAAAGAAAAATCCCTCTAAGGATTGAATATTACAATTGAAGCTCTAATTCATATTTGAGAATGAAAGAATGTGTAGATGAAGCTCTTTCTCAAATAGAAATGTTTTGATGAATGATTGGAAGAATTAAGCTCATGAAAGTGTTTGATTTGCTTGTCTAAAACTTATAATCGAATAACCCTCTATTGGATTAAGAAAAAAACAAAATTCAGCCTAAAAGGCTATTTATAGGGTGGGTCCAAAAATAGCAAGCAAATCGAGTTACAACGGCTATATTTCTACCTTGACAAGACATCTCCGGTCGACCGAACTAGGCAGTCGGTCGACCGAAGTAGTCTGAAAGTTAATATTAACACTACAAGAAAACTGTGTTACAGAGACGGAATTTCCGTCGCTACACTCAGTTTAGTGACCGACTAACGACCGGAAGACATGGTCACTACAAGAAAACTGTGTAACAGTCAGGGACGGACATTTCCGTCGCTAATTCGTCGCTAAACTCAGATTCGCGACCGATTAACGACCGAATTACGTGGTCGTGTATTTTTCGTCGATAAGTAAATTACCGACCGAATACCGACTGAATGGTCAACATTGTTGACTTTCGACTTTGATTGTGTAACGACCGAATACCGACGGAAAGTTTAGGGACCGAATATGCAGTTTCTATTTGCCGACCGAATACCGACCGAATGGTCAACATTGTTGTCTTTCGGCTTTGACTGTTTAACGACCGAATACCCACGGAAAGTTTAGGGACCGAATATTCGGTTGCTATTTTCCGACCGAATACCGACCGAATGGTCAACATTGTTGACTTTCGACTTTGACTGGTTAACGACAGAATACCGACGGAAAGTCTAGGGACCGAATATTCGGTCTTTATTTTCCGTCGCTAAATTATTCTTTATTTAAAAAAATAAATCTGAAATTTAATTAAATCCCTATTATAAAAAAACAGCAATACGCCCAAAAATACAAACTAGAAACAGTATTATTAATAAGATCCCAAATAGCAAAAATAATCAATAAACCCAAAAATAACATTACATAGCCAATTATCTTACTAAAAAACACAAGTTTACACTTCTCATTTACATTACAACACTCACAATCAAAGTGTGAACTTCTCATTACATTACAACACTCACAATCAAAGTGTACACTTCTCATTACATTACAACACTCACAATCAAGTCCACACTTTGCATTACAACACTCACAATCAAAATGCGCACTTCTCATTACATTAAATACTCACAATCAAAGTGCAAACTTCGAATTACAACACTCACAATCAAAGTGTGCACATTACATTACAAAACTCACAATCAAAGTGCACACTTTGAATTATCAAAACTCACAATCAAAGTGTGCACTTCTCATAAACTCCTTGATGTCATTCATATGTATATCCTTGGAAATGCATGAGTTGCAATCTGAAAATTTAAGAATCAAATTATTTTATGACAATAAAATGACTACTTTGAATTATGTTAAAAAGTTATACAATATGACAATTAATTTATGGTAATAAAGTACAAAAAAAACCAACAAATTTTCACCTTCAATATGTGGAATTCCAAGAAGCGAGAAAAGCTTAATCATTCTAAATCATCATCCGACATAAATTCATCATCTTCTTCAGAATTGTCATCACCCGACATAATTTCATCATCATCGTCATCATCTTCATGAACACGGCTCGTACCGGCCACAAGTACAACTTCAATTTCCCCTGACCGGTGTGCAAGTTGACCAACCTCAGTACTAGTTTGATCAATGCGACTGGTCTCCTCCTCGCGTACTTCGTCCTGATACGGCACCGGAACACCAGGAACGTCAAATAGACGTGGTTTGGAACAACATACAGCCAACCAATCAGCCCTAGATGTTGTCTTACTACCCGGATAAGGTGTGTAGTAGACTTGTTGACATTGGGAAGCAAATACAAATGGATCGTAACCCTGATAGGTTCTTTTCCTATGGATTTCTACAAGTTTATATTGAGGATGCACTCTTAAACCTCGATTTAGAGTAGAATCAAACCAGTCGCATTTGAAAAGAATTATTTTTTGGTCGAGTAATCCGACAAGTTGAACCTCAATTACTTGCTTCAACTCACCGTAATAATCTCCTTTAACCCATACCCCATTGCTTTGTCGCTCCTTTTTCCATCGTCGTGGGCCTTTGTGTGAAATCTATAACCGTTAACAAAGTAACCGGTATATGACATCACTCTCTTTGACGGGCCCCAAGACAGATTTTTCAACAAACTTTCGGAATGTTCCTGAAGGCTATGTATCTGTTGAGAACAACAAAAGTTAAATTACTTTAATTATGCATTCTTAAGACAAGTACATTTCTACACAATACCAACTTACTTACATGAGTTCCAAACCATTTGGAAAAATCATTATAAACCCGGCTTTGAAGTTCTTCCTCCGTTATCTGCGAGGTTCGGTTATGTACTTCACTGACAAATTTCCTGAGTTACAAATTAAATGACAATATTATTATTTGGCCACTTTTAATTATATAACAAAAATGAAGCACTAGATAGGTTTACTTACTGAAGATATGGTTCGACCTCTTCACAATTCATTAGGATATAATTCATGGCTGTTTTATAATCTTTATCAGATAATAGAATATTTTCTCTTTTTCCAAATGATCTTCCGGGTAAGTTGCAAATTGATAATACATCTAGTCCGCTAATCTCGTCTTCACCATCATTTCGCCCAATGGTTGTAACTCTCGTTTTCACGTGGGGTTCAAAATAATAGCTAAAGAATGTAGCAGCTTCTTCGACCAAGTATGCATTGCAAATTGACCCCTCAACTCTGGCCTTGTTCTTTATCTTATTTTTCAGATGGCGCAGGTATCTATTTAAAGCATATGTAGTTAATCACATTGTAAATACGTACATGAAAAATAAAAATGAAGTTGAGATAACTTAAGACATTGGTTGTTACCTCTCGAACGGGTACATCCACCTAAACTGTACCGGGCCACAAATCTTGGCTTCGTACGGAAGGTGAATCGGCAAGTGTTCCATCACATCAAAAAATTCCGGAGGAAATATTCTCACTAACTTGCACAATAAAATAGCGATAGTGTCCTCCAATTCTTGCATATGCGCCACACTCAACTTTGGGGAACACAAATCTCTATAAAACAGACTTAGTTCAGCCAAGGGTCCCCAAACATTTGTCGGTAGTACTTCTCTAAGTGCTATAGGGATAAGTCTCTCCATGAATACATGAGAATCGTGACTCTTCGTTCCAGACATTTTCAACTCTTTCATATCAACGCATCGCGCCAAATTCGATGCATATCCATATGGGAGCCTTAATTCTTTAACCCACTGCAAAACCATTTCTTTTTGTGCCTTGGTAAGAGAGAAACATGCCTTCGGTTTCGTTGCTTTACCTCGGCCATCGTGTTTAATATTCAATTCCGGACGACTGCAATACCTTTCAACATCCGCTCTAGTTTTAACATTGTCTTTAGTTTTACCTTTCACGTCCATCACGGTGCTAAAGACATTATCAAACAACATTTTTTTTCATCATGCATGACATCAATGTTGTGTCTTATCAGAAGTGTCCGCCAACAAGGTAAGTCCCAAAATATACTACGTTTGGCCCAACTATGATCCCGACCCCTGCCTTGCTCTTTACCGATCTCTTCAGCTGTTTCGGTAATTTTTTGATAATCTCTAACTCTAACCAACATTTCATCACCAGTAAGGCGAGATGGCGGGTCTGCTCTCTCTTGTCGCCGGTCCTTTCGTAATCCCTTTGCATCTCATCTAAAAGGATGATCAGGTGACAAGAAGCATCTGTGGCAATCGAACCACGATTGTTTCCCGCCAGACTACAAATGGAACGCTTGTGTTTCCTCCATACAATATGGACAAGCGTGAATGGCAGCTGTACTCCATCCACTCAACATTCCATATGCTGGGAAATCACTAATTGTTCAAAGTAATGAAGCCCTCAATTTAAAATTTTGTTTTTTTGAGATATCATAAGTTTCCGTGCCTTCACCCCACAGCTGATTCAATTCATCGATTAAAGGCTGCAAGTACACATCGATCTTGTGTTTTGGATTTTGGGGTCCAAGGTACAATGATAGTTAAGAAGTTTACATTGTTCTTCATACACATCCAAGGGGGGGGAGATTATAAGGTGTTAGAAGAACTGGCCAAGAAGAATAGTGCTTCCCTGACATGCCGAAAGGTGCAAAACCATCTGTGCATAACCTAAGCCTTACATTACAAGGTTCCGCTGCAAAATCGGTATGTGTTCTATCAAAATGTTGCCAAGCTTCTCCATCTCGTGGGTGATTAATTATTCCCTCTCACTGTCTGAGTGCCATGTCATGTGTCTTGCAGTTTTCTCAGATGCATACAATCTTTGTAAGCTCGGAGTAATTGGAAAATAATACACCTTTTTGCAAGCAATATTTTTTTGTCGTGTATTTTTTGATTTCTTTTTCTTAATGTATCTAGCATGGCCACAAAACTTGCATTCACATCATCTTTCCAGTACAACATACAACCGTTACACAAACATCAATCTTTTGCACCGGTAATCCAAGGCCTTTAACCAATTTCTTCATTTGGTAAAAGTCGTCTAAAGCATTATTTTGTGGAGGAAGCGCCTCTTTCATCAATCTAGCTAAATTTATCTATTGTAGTTTCGGATAAGTTGTCTTCGGACTTAATGCTCAACATCCTAGCAGATCATTGAAAAGTCGTGAATGGTTTTTTACAACCATTGTACAGTGGGCTATCAACAGCCTTCAACATGTCATAGAACATTTGTGCCTCTGGATTGGGAGGTTCTTCCACGTCCCTATTTTGCTACTCATTAAAACTTGGTCCCGCGGCATCAATAACCAAACCTCGATAATTGTTCGGTACCGTATGTCTTTTATAATTATCCATTTCATGAACAAACGGGATTTGAGGCATGGGAATGAATGCCTCACCATGACATGTCCAATTATAATAGTTAGACACGAATCCGTTCATAACAAGATGATACTTCACAGTATCAGGCATATGAAAATACTTATTCTTACAAACCCCAAAAGGACACCTAATCCCATCAATTTGTACATTAGCAGACGTACTAACTGCGAAATCCACAAACCGTTTCAATCTCACTATAAAAAGTTAACTATGACGAGGTCCACCATTCGTTGTCGAATCCATATACATCCAACTACGGTCCTCCATTACAAACACAATATCTACGTATTTCAAGTCTTAATAATTAAATGCATATTAACTTTGGATCTTATTTTGATGATTTCTCACCCTTATTTTCCAAGTAATTATTAACGTGTGACAATGGCATCTTGTCTACTATTTGAAATGGCATTTTGTCAACTATTTCGATGATTTTCAACATAATTTTGTTTGTTGCAAGATAATACAAAGATATAAAATCATGAGAGATAATACGAAGAAAGAAAATCATGGGAGATAATACAAAAAAAGAAAATCATGGGGGATATACAAAGATGCATAAACCGGGGAGATATTACAAAGAAGCATAAAACGGGGAGATATTACAAAGAAGTATAAAACGGGGAGATATATAAATACAAAGATTCAAAAATTCGGCAAGATAATACAAAGAAAGATGCTATAAAGGTCTTCATGGCAGGTCCTATCAATACAATGCAGTTGAGACACAAATTTCACGTGCAAACTAGCAATTGGGTGATCGGAAACTGCTCAAAAAAATAAATATTGGTCAAATGTGACAAATTTCTTAGTGTGCATTAACAAAATTTCAATGTGAGAATAAAGATGAAGTTTTACACCCTAAACTAAAGGTAAAAAGCTAGTGAACTTAGAAAATTTTGTCACTTTGATATCATCATTTATTATGCAAAGAAAAAGAGTCAGATTATTAGCTTTAAAATAATTAGAGCAAAATTTGATTCTCGTATTTACCATGGCATATCATCAAACACCTTGCCTTCAACCCAAACCCAAAAAATAAAAGGTATGCCCTAAACGTAATAAAAGGTAAAATGCCCTAAAATTTGATTCTTTGTGAACAAGTTTTGCTCTCATTCTTTTATTGTGATCCCTTGTAGCACATGTGATTAAGCTAGAGAATAAATGGTATAAGAGCATGAATAACATTATAATAAATAGAAAAGATAAGATTCTCACCTAAAACCCAACTGAAATCGGAGGTGGTGGGGAAGTCTTGTGGGTGCCGGAGGTGGTGGCGCCGTCTTGGAGTTATCGGAGGGGGTGGTGATGGGAGGAGAGAGGGGTTTCGCGGTGAATTTGGGGGGAAATCGCCTGAAGAGGTGATGGTGGAGGTAGAAATCGCGGCTGTGCAGAATGAGTAAAGGGGGAGGGCTTATTGTCTTAGATATTTTTAGAGACATAAAACGCACAAAATGACGCCGTTTAGGGGTTTGAAACTAGCGACCGATATTAATTCGGTCGCTATTACGTCGCCCAGTAGCATACCTTTTGTCCATTTGAAAAGTTTCTGCCCATCGAGAACGGAAGTGGCAATTCAGTCCTCTATGTCGACGGACAACCGACGGCATAGTCAGTCGCCCAGAAAAATGTCTGAACACTTGTTCAATTTTGAAAATAATGAACCCGCGCACTGGAAAAGACGACGCCGTTTCAGCATTTAACATTAGCGACCGAATAGCGACCGCCCTGGCATATTCGATCGCTAGTCGGTCGCCCAGAAGAATTTCTGAACACTTGTTCAGTTTTGAAAATAATGAACCCGCGCACTGGACAAGATGATGCCGTTTCGACATTTAACATTAGCGACCGCCCTGGCATATTCGGTCGCTATAGCGACCGACTAGCGACGGGAATGTTAAACAATTTTAAATTCCAAAACCGACATCTCTTAGAATGCGAATACGAGCTAATATTTTATTGTAGTAATTATTTGATCATTAATGAGCATTTATTAAAATTTTAGTTACATTACTTAATGATTCACGTAAATGTACACACAAATGTATTACTTGAATTGTTCTGCTTCCAGTCTATACAGGTATTTTGTGAATAAGTATAAGTTTTACTTGTTTCACTATTCAGGTTAATGTGTACATATGTATATATTACTAAAATAGGCAAATCTTTTTATATATCCTTAAAAACCTCGCTATTTTATAAAAAACTGAATTCGGGGGAATATACCGACTGAATTACGACCGGGGTATCAAGATCGGTCAATATTTGGTCGCCCATTATCCCGTTAGCGACGGATATGCCTGTGTCGGTCGCCATTCGGTCGCCCCAAAGATAAATTACAGCGCATATTTTAAAAACGACGCCGTCGATCTAAATCCGTCGCTAAACCCTAATCCTAAACCCTAAAACGGTCACTATGCGGTCGCTATTCGGTCGGTATGAAACCAATTTTCCAGTAACAGGACAGGGTAACTATATAACAGACCCCCTGCACAATTCTGCACAATTCAACAGAAAACATAACCCAAAATGTAAATTCCAAAATAATCACAAAATATAACTTAAAAAAAAAAAGCATTAAAAGCTAACAATAGTTGCAAATTGATACAAAATTAACTAAGTACTCTATTGACTCCCCAAAACTTCATCGACAGTTAAGGGGTCATCGTCGTAGTCTGATTCTAACTCATCGTCGAAGATACTACTCAATTTGGCCTCTATCTCAGAGGCACTTAATACAACATGGTCCCTATTTGTTAAAATTTCAGCTAACATACTAGCTAAACCCTTGTTTCTCTTATTTTCCCTCATCTTGAATTCTCTTTTTTGCTCGGTCATCTCTTTCTTAAACATTGCTTCCATTTCGCTCATTTTTTGTTCCATGTATGAATGCGACACCGTCTGGCTGCCTCGCTTCATTGTCTTTACCACATCACTAAAGGAACCGAGTCCTTGGACACGTCCCTTTCTTAGCCCACCTGCAGCCTCAGCAGACAACTCAATCTGAGTCGGCAAATACGGAGGAGGCAGTCCGGCTTGAGTTGCTTTGCTTGCGTCGTCGTCATAAACCTCATGAAACACACGCTGTCAAATAAAATGTCAGGTTATGACATTAAATAACTAATATCAAAAAAGGAGAAACGGTAACGAAATATTTACATACAACTCTCTAGAATCTTCATCAACCCATTCGCCTTTCTTTGGGCCGAGATGGTGTTGATGAAGATGATCGTAACTGGCCGAGAATGGGACTGCATGTCCGGCCTTCTTTTCCTGTTAAACAAAATCATTAAATACGAACAAAAAACACATACAATATAAGAATACGTCAATTAATATATTTAAGTACCAGTCTCATTTTTTTGGCATAATCAAAAAGACTTCAAAAGCGGAGACGGAATTCTCTCTAGACTAGTCTTACTATCCTACTAGGACTCTCAATCAACAGCAGCCGCATGGCTGCTACCGCCACGGCGCCGCCCCTTCCGGGTGGTGTCTGGCCTAAAAAATCATTCGCGAACCTCCTAACCGCCCCAAAACAACCAACAATTCCAGTCCCAGTTAAGGATCTTTCCACTTATAAAGGGGAACCAGCAATTTTAGTCAAGGAAGATGATTTGATCTCTTTGGAGAAACCATGGAAGCTGGCATTGGTAGGCAAATTCTCACGTCGGAATCCACCATTGACACACTTGCGACGGGACTTCCAAAAGTTGCAGTTCAAAAGCGGATTCTGGATTGGATCACTCGACTATCGCCATATTATCATTCGTTTTGAGAACGAAGAAAACTATTGCCGATTCTGGCGAAAAGGGGTATGGATTTTCAATGGATCAAGATTACGGGTCTTTAAATGGACATTTGATTTTGATCCGGAAGTTGAGTCGTCTATTGTACCGATATGGATTAGATTGGAAGGATTGCCAATTCACCTATTCAACAAAAGCTATCTATTCTCCATAGCACAGGCAGCCGGCAATCCTTTAGTGCTTGATGAATCCACAGCTAACATTACGAGGCCCAGTGTGGCTCGAATTTGTGTGGAGGTGGATTTGATGCAACCGGTCTGTCGCAGGATTTGGATCGGGCATGAGAAGTCCGGGAAGGGACACTGGCAATCAATTGTCTATGAAGACCTGCCGGGGTATTGTACTCGCTGTTGGAAAATTGGACACTGGGAAGCGGATTGCAGGACTGGAATCGCTAATCCAGAAGTCATTATCCCCAGGACAGAAAATCGGAAGAAACCAGAAGTTCCTGTTAAACCGAGAGTACTGTCTGAGAACAAGAGAAAAGATCCAGTATGGACTTTAAAGTCCGGAAAGGTTGTCGGACAACCCGCGCCCCGTATACCACAGGTAAAGCAGCCTGACCTGCTGTTAAACAAATTCTCCGCCATTGCAGAGTTGGATGAGGAGGCTGTTATCACGGGGGTGACAGAGGCTGCTCCCCAGCTTGCCCCAATTTTATTGAATTCGCCGGTGACCGATAAAACCCTAGAACAGATTGAAAATCTGGATACTGGGTTTGATACCGGGATTGGTACCTTGGGGTGTGACTCCCCAGTCCAAGATGATTTTTCCGTGCTTACGCGGATAACAGAAAAGGTAGAAGTTGAAAGATTGGGGTTCGGGACAGATGACTCCAAAATCTTTATGAAGACGGCTGAACCGGAGACACTTGATGTTTTTTCTAGATCAGCGGAGAAATCGGTGCCTGAGTCGCAGGTGGTTGGCCGAGCCAATTGGGCTGAGTTCAAGACATTTTCAGATGCCCTCAGAATCTGTTTGGAGAAGGATAGGACAGCAAGGGCAAACAGAGCTGCTGAATTAAAGCGGATACCAATCTCCAGTCTACAGGTTGATATTGGGGATCTTCCAATAGTTGATGCTGCTGCTCGTTTACCAAAACATCGGCGAAAGAAAGTTTACTGATGGCGAGATCCCGCAAGTCTGCACGAGCTTGCACAAAAGGGATACAGATCCCTTTGAAGGTAGTTCAATACCTTCCACCTTTACTGAATTGGCTATGTTTATGGATTATTTAATTTGGAATGTTAGGGGAATAGGCAATGATGAGTCGATTGCTAGGGTAAAATTCATTAAACGGCATTATAATCTTTCTCTGATTGTTCTTTTAGGAGCCCATGCTGCAACTTACTGATTTATGTATTACTTGCTCGCCATTTTGGTTTTTGATCACTCTTTTGGCAACTGTACTAGCAAAATCTGGGTGTTTTGGGATGGTTGTTTGGATTTGAGTATAGTGGAGGATGGGGAACAATTTGTACATGTGAAGTTTGGGGGTTTTGCTGGCACATCTGTATATGGTACTTTTGTATATGCTAAATGCCAATACACCCTACGTCGGGAACTATGGACTGCTTTGATAAATTTTGGTAATTGTTATGATGATCCATGGTTTGTGGGAGGAGATTTTAATGTTGTTGCATCCACAGCCGAGAGTTTTGGTTCAATTCCTGCTAATCTACCGATGACGGAATTTAACGAAGCAATAGATGAGTGTGGGCTGCTTGATGCGGGATTTGAAGGATCACCGTTTACTTGGACTCGTTGCTTTAACCCCCCTTTATTAAAGCGACTTGATCGATTAATAACTAATACCAAGTGGAACACTTTATTTGCCATCACAAAGGTCACGCATTTGCATCGCACGGTCTCTGATCATAGTCCTCTCCAAATAACGGTTAAACTCACATTGCAAAGGAAGGGATCAGCTTTCCATTTCCAACAAATGTGGACTCGACACCCCACTTTTCTGTCTACAGTTGAGGCTTGTTGGCGACCTCCGGTGGAGGGGAATGGGATGATGCGTCTGATGGAGAAGTTGAAACGGTTAAAAGCTGTATTACACACATGGAACAAAGGAGAATTTGGGGATGTCTTTGAAAATCTGAAAGTCACGGAGACGGAGGTGCAATCAGCTGAGAGGGAGTATGATCAAAATCCATCGGATTTGCTGAAGGTTCGTCTGCTCGACACACAAGAAAAATATAAACAAGCCCTTGCCATCGAGGAACTTTTTTGGAAGCAGCGAGCTAGGATAAGATGGTTGAAGGAAGGGAATGGCAACACACGGTATTTTCATGCTTTATGTACGAATCGACGGCGACGAATGCATATCACGTCCATCACTGATTCTAATGGTTCTACAATAACGGACCAAGCTGCCATTGGACAAGCCGGGGCAGATTATTTTGCCAACATTTTTGCAGCAGATTCGTCAGTTCTGCCTGACGTGGAATTGCTCAGTTGCATTCCGCACTTGGTCTCAAAGGATGATAATCTTATGTTGAGCATGTTGCCAAGTATGGAGGAGGTTAAGGAGGCTGTTCTTTCTCTCGATAAAAACAGTGCACCTGGTCCAGATGGTTTTTGCGGGTCTTTCTTCCAGGCATGTTTGGCAATTGTGCGTTTGGATGTCACGGATGCGGTAAGGGATTTTTGGGCTGGTCAGCCTCAACCCCGAGCAATGGCAAGTTCTTTTATTGTACTACTTCCCAAGATCTCTAGTCCGTCATCATTTGGAGATTTTCGCCCAATATCACTTTGCACGTTTGCAAGTAAAGTAATCACAAAAGTGATGGCCTCCCGTCTATCTACACTACTGCCAAAGTTAATATCTCCACATCAATCTGGTTTTGTGAAGGGTCGCTTGATTTCGGATAATTTTCTTCTAGCACAAGAAATGGTTCAACATCTTGATCGAAAGGTACGTGGTGGAAACTTGGTGATTAAACTAGACATGATGAAGGCATTTGATATGGTATCCCATAACTATCTTAGCACGGTTTTGGAGAGGTTTGGTTTTTCGCAACATTTTCTATACTTAATACGTAATGCTTTGTCTCGTAATTGGTTTTCAATACTTGTGAATGGCACGCCTTACGGTTTTTTCAAGGCGACAAGAGGAGTTAAGCAAGGCGATCCCCTGTCCCCTTTGCTATTCATATTATCCGCGGATCTATTTTCAAGAGGAATTGAACTCCTGCTTCAGCAAGGCCGATTACAGCCATACACACTGCCAAGGAATACTCTGCAAGTCTCTCATCTATGCTTTGCCGATGATGTGATGGTTTTTCTTAACGGATCAAAACATAATATGGAAGCTTTTGTGCAATTCTTGCGGAGATATGAGGGTGTCTCTGGACAGAGAGTGAATATGGGGAAGTCGGCATTCTGTGTTTCCACTAGAACGGGAGGACGCCAAGCACAGGTCATTCAGTCGGTTACAAATTTTGTTCAAGGGGATTTTCCGATCAAATATTTGGGTTGTCCATTAATCAAAGGAAGGATAAAGGCGGAATATTTTTCTCAATTGGTAGAGCAAATCTCGGCTAGAATTGAAGGGTGGCAAGCAAAGTTTTTAGATATGGCGGGAAGACTCATTCTCATTCGACATGTACTGTCATCCATGGCTTTACATATTTTGACCATTTCTCAACCACCCAACATTATCCTATCAAGGATTGAACGGTTGTTTGCGAATTTTTTATGGGGGGCTTCAAATGGTGAGAAGCGTCGCCATTGGGTTACTTGGTCTAAAATCTGTACACATAAAAATTCCAATGGCCTCGGTTTGATATCTTTGGAGCAGTATACTCAGGCCTTCGCTATGAAGTTATGGTGGAGGTTTCGTACGACACACTCTTATTGGCAGAAATATTTGATAAGCCGTTATTGCTATGGACTCCGGCATGTTACACTTGCTGAAATTCAACCAAACTCCTCACCTGTTTGGCGTCGGATGATCCAAGCTAGGAGCAAATCGGAATCACTGATGGGGCTCTTTATACGGGATGGTATGAGTCTTTTTGCCTATGAAAACATTACACTTCAAGGCAGCCTTAGACACTCTATACAAAATATGCCGGATTCAGTTTTGGATTTAAAGGTTACCGACTTGCTATTGGAAAATACATGGGATCGCGGGAAACTTGAACCTTGGCTGCCCGAGAGTCTAATAGCAATGCTGCCACAAGTAGTAACTGGGGCTACGCGAGATGAATTGATATGGCTGCTAGAACCGAATGGAGCTTTCTCTTTGGCTTCTGCTGTCGAACAAGAACGGGGAGGAACAGCCACTATCTTGTCGCGGAAGACTTTGTGGGAAAGTAAGTTACCACTACAATTGCAGGTTTTTTTGTGGAAATTTCTAAATAGATTCTTGCCAATGGAAGAAGTCTTGTGGAAATTTGGTTATCACTACTGATACGAGATGTGCATGTTCTAAGGGAAAGCGACTCTTTTTTGCATATCTTTTCGGAGTGTCCATTGGCGAGTTCTCTATGGAAACATGCAGCCATTAGTGCAGGCTTCTCGGTACAATATCCCCTCCATCCAACTCCAAATGGCTTGTTCTCGACTTGGTGGGTGAGACGGACCCATACTCTGATAGTTCTATCATCCTGTGTTTTATGGCAACTTTGGAAAGCTCGGTGCTCTTTCTTTTTTGAAGGACGGCGTACTACGAAACAAAGGATCATTTTGGCTTTTGATCAACAACTACACGCATTACGCCAATCTAGTAGAACTAGATGGGACTCCTTGACACCGTGCCTCTTTAAGGTTGCATCTATCCGTTGGAAACAGGATGAATGGACACCTGATATTATCATTTTGAGCATTGACGGAGCGTCACGGGGGAACCCGAGCGAGGCGGGATTTGGTTTGTGTTATCCGCCGCGGCTCGGGGACGCTTCTTGGCGACTTGTTACGAGTTATATTAGGGGCAAACAAGACCCAGCATGATGGCGGAGATCACGGCTTTGTTAAATGGTCTTGGTTTGCTACTAGATTGGGGATGCAAGTTAACTCGATTCAAACAGACTCATGAGATATTACGAGCAAAGCGTTTTCACGAGACGAATATCAAGATGGACTTTAGATAGAGTTTTCCGCGCAACTCTACACCTCACTTCTGATATCTCGATAATGCACATATATAGGGAAGCAAATATGGTCGCTGATTCACTTGCAAACTATGGATGTGATTCGACAACTTTTACATTCTTTCATACATTCAATTCTTTGCCCCTGCATATACGGGGATTGATTAATTTGGACCGTCAAGGAATACCGACTTTGCGGGTTCTTTGAGTGGCAACATTGTAACTTCTTTTCATATTCAATAAAGACCACGGTTTAACTCCAAAGATAAAAAGTACCAGTCTCATGTGGTGCTCAATGTGGCTGAGCAAACCGCTCGTGTGCTTCATCGGGCCTTTGCCACCCCTTCATTCTTTCCGATTTGTTGCTGCCTGTGCCGACTTGGCTTTAAATTTCGGAGTCTGCCAGTACTCTTCAAGTCGCGCCCAATCGGTCTCAGAAACCTATGTGGGCCTCTTATTTTTTTTCCAAGCGTCGCTCATAATGCCGCTTAGTCTCCTCGTAAGTATGATACGCCAACCTGTCTTGACGCTATCCTCATGCTCAGGAGCCCAGCGATACTTTTTCTGTAATTTGAAATAATGTTAGATAATTAAATTCGAAGACTTCTAAATTCAAACTTATTTACTAATTTACTTACCTTGAACTCGTCCCACCACAATTTTTCTTCTTCCTGGGGAACATCATTGATGGTGCTATATGCCCCTTGAAACGATCTTGAAATATTGAAGTAATTGCGCTCGACAGTTTGGATGCCAACCTAAAACTATAATAGCAAAGAAAAAATTTGATTAGTTACTATAATGACGACAAGTAGTATAATTAGCTTAAAGGAAATGATTAGTTACTTACGTGCCAAGGGTAGGCTGCAGGAGAATACAAGTATCTATTGTAGCCGCAACTCCACCAGAATCGAGCACGCATCGTGGGGACGATGAGGCGGTGAGTCGCCGATCCTGCAACCGACGTAGACTCAGTGGCACTGGCGCAAACGCATCCCGAGATGTCTATGCATCATCAGACCGTGATGGAGGTGTCGTAAGTGGCACGGGAGCAGATCGCGGTGTCTCCACCAAATCAGGTGATGAACCAGGCTGGGAGGTGGAGGCCGGAGCTGACGTGGCTGGCGAACCAAATGGTAAGGATACTCGGATACTTTTCTTTGGAGGCATCTCTAAAATACATGGAAAGTATTCACAAGCACAATCAAATACCGACTTTTAAAGGACACAATAAACAGAAATTCATCCACAAGCTCAAAAGTTAGGACACAATCAACACATAAAGGAGCAGTTTCCTAAAGAACATGACAAACAAGTCGAGCAAGATAAATAGCAATTTAGCCCATAAAGAAGCAAAATCCAAGCTGTAGAACGTGTTTATAAATAAAGAAACTTCAAGAACACATATGACTGAAACTTCAAGAACACTTATGCTAAAGAAATGACCATTTTGCACAATTACAAAGGCAAGGGGATATGAATTTGCTTAATGCTCTATTTTCTGATTTTTTGCCGCCTGTGATATGGTGTCTAGTAGATGTCCAATCTTGATATATGCCACATCTTGATAACAAATTTATCGCTTCCTAGAGGAAGCATTCGATTCTTTTAACTTTTGTCCCTTGATTTCTTAAGAGTCTCTTCTAATTGCTATATTTGTTTCTTGACAAAAAGCAAAGACATACGTTGAAAGTGATATAACAGATAAAGAAATATCTAGATGGATATGTTTTATTCTTGCTTTTTAAACAATATGTGGAATGTGGTTAGAAATACTCTAATTAATCGATGTAAATAAGCTTGAAGACAGTTAATTCACCTAGACTTATATTTCATTTTTTTCCTGAATAATATACTTTATTAGTCACTTAACTCGATCCTATCTGCATCTTTTGGCTAATTACCAAACATATTTCTACGTCTAACCTTTTTTAAGGTTGTGTGTAATTTTCAAAATCACTTTCCGTGAATTGTTAATATCTTATTGTTTATGTTGTTAAACTGTCATGACTAAGAATTTGCTACCATGAAATTTATCCTCTGTTTACGAACACACATTTCAAAAGAGTTTGGTAAATCTGGTAAAATTTAAGATGCAAGTAACTACACAGGATGCACATGAAGCTTTTTGGGTAAAGTTTTCATTCTAAAAGTAGTTTTCTTCTTCCATGACCAATAATAGAATGTAATCTATATTCAATGAAAAAAATTAATCTATGCTCAAACACACATATTCTAGACCTCCTCCTCAAACACACAAAAATAAACAAATAAATCAGTAAAGCAAATTCTTTTAAGTATTAAGACAGCTTCTTTTCCTTCTTCTGTGTGTGAGAAGTGGAAGAATTTCCTCCAAGAAGTTATCAACTAATCACCAATGATTTGGATTCAAATTCATCCCAAGATTACAACTTTATGAACAATTTCTCATTAAAAAACAATCAGCCAACATGGAAAGGACCCATATCACCATTTCTAATAGTGTGAGCAATCTCATCAGCAACATACAAGCAAGAAACAACCCCGAAAATAAAGAAATCCTAGAAAAAAAAAATTAAAACTGAAAAAAAAAAAAAAGAATTACCTTTTGATTAGGTTTCGGATTGTTGGTGGCAGTGACTGAGGAGGGAGCTGAAGTCCGACGTCGTTTTGGGTGGATTGTTGTGGGCTTCAGGGGGAAGAAAGAGATGGTTGTGAAGCTGTGTCGCGTCGGAGATGGCGGGAAGAAGGAGATGGCGGTGAAGTTGTGAGGCGTCGGAGAAGGAATTTGTTGGGTGAAGGATAGCGACGATGTTAGGGTTTCGGAAGAGATGGTTTATATATAAAAGATCAAAACGACGTCGTTTTAACGCCGTTATGTATTCCGTCGATATTCGGTCGTTACCGTCCGTCGGTATTCGGTCGCTAACTTTGAACAAAACGACGTCATTTTAATTTTTTAAAAGAAATAAAAGATCACAACGACGTCGTTTTAACGCCGTTATGTATTCCGTCGGTAAACGGTTGTTACCGTCTGTCGGTATTCGGTCGTTAACTTTGAACAAAACGACGTCGTTTAATTATTTTTAAACCTTAATTTTTTAAAATAAATAAAAGATCAAAACGACATCGTTTTAACGCCGTTATGTATTCCGTCGGTAAAGGGTCGTTACCTTCCGTCGGTATTCGGTTGTTAATATTGAACAAAACAACGCCGTTTTCATTATTTTTAAACCTTAATTTTTTAAAAGAAATAAAAAATCAAAACGACGCCGTTTTAACGCCGTTATGTATTCCGTCGGTACACGATCGTTACTTTCCGTCGGTATTCGGTCGTTAACTTTGAACAAAACGACGACGTTTTAATTATTTTTAAACATTAATTTTTTAAAAGAAATAAAAGATCCAAACGACGTCGTTTTAACGCCGTTATGTATTCCGTCGGTAAACAGTCGTTACATGCGGTCGGTATTCGTTCGTTAAAGTTGTCCAAAAAGGCGCCGTTTGTATTTGGTCAAGGTGACCGATATGAACAACCAAATAGCGACGAAATAGCGACCGCTATTTTCTCGGTTTCTATTCCGTCGCTATTCGGTCGGTATATTAGTGAACGAAATTATCGGTCACGAAGTTCGGTCGATATATAATGAGGTTCAAGTAGTTATAAAAAATGATTTTGATTATGCTTTTTTTTCTTTAATGGAAATATGCGCATTTTTTGGCAATTCATATATATTTTTTTAAATAATAACACATAGACAAACAAGTGCACTTTGTCAAAGAAGAAAAAAATGGGCTAACACCAATTACTGAAAAAGCCAAGTAGTTGTAAAAAAAAATCTCAACTGAATTACAATATACAACCCAAATGATTGTGCCCAAAATATCCCAGTCGCCCTTTATCGTTTTTTCTCTGCAACTTCAGCCGGTGGGCTCTTATATTGAAGCAAGTGAGAAACAATTCTTATTATTTTTCAAAAAATACACACATATGTATATATATAACTAATAAAGAATTAGGGGTGGCCTAATTTTTGGAGGCCTTGTTCCGTCGATAATGTTGTCCACCCTTGTAGTCGGGCCTGGTTGTTGGCGACAACTATATTGGCCAGTGCAAGACACTTTTCATTTGCAGACGATCCAATTTTGCATATTTTGTGATTTCGACGACCTCCTATTTCCTTTCCAAAGTGAGCTAATTCCATGTAGAGATTAATAGAGGATTATAGTTTAATTGGTTGAAATGTACAACTCATAACAGTGATATTATAGGTTCAAATCATAATTAATTAAAATACTAGTAATAGATGCATTTTTCTTTATCCTCTAATAGTTATATGACAAATCAAAGCATTATTTAACTCCTTAACACCATGTAAAATAACCTGAACACGTGCAAACAAAGAATGTAGAGACAACTGAAAAAGTCAAGAGGGTGTTTGAGGAGTGGTTCTGCACTACAACAACAACAAAGCCTTAATCCCAAGTAATTGGGGTCGGCTACATGAATCAATATAAGATTTCTGTGTGGTCGTTCGCATGAATACATTCCCTCAATTTCCTTTTATTAAACACCATACCCTCATCCAATTCTAAAAAATCCATATCATTTTTGATAACTTCGGTCCAAAGTAAACCTTCTTCGACCTCCCCTACCTCTTACAAGCTCATGCCTGCATCCTTCAAGTTTTCGTACCGGAGTGTAACTCGGTCTTCTTTTTGAAATACCCGAAGGGGAGAACCTTGGGGGGGGATGAATAAGGTTCTCAAACTTTTTAACTTTTCTACCAAATTATTTTCCCAAGTGATCACCTTAACAACAATTATGTTCATTAAGCATATAAGGTGAATTAAAGGAATATCACTTACATGACTTATGTGTGTATATGCAACACATAGGAATACAAGACAATGAATATGATCAAGGATTGTCTAAGTCAAGATTCCAATATGCAAAGCTTGTAAGAACAAACACTCAAGTCATGAATTTAGCAACACTCAAGTCATGAGGAATAGCATTTATCAAGAGATATATAAAGCTATAAAGATCTCTAAATGCAATTCCTATGCCCAAGCCAAGGGAAGATATAATAAGCAATTAATCTAACCCCATATAAACAAATAAAGCTCATACAATCAAGTTCATGAGAATATAAGCACAAGTATAATGTAAGAACTTGAAAGTAAATATATAGAGTTAGAAGATCAAACACAAGGATGTAGAGTGGTTCGATCACAAAGATCTACATCCACTACCTTGGGACACACCCAAGGATTTTGGCAAATTCCACTAGCTTGTCTTGAGAGAGCTTATAAGGAAGGACAAACCAACAAATGGTCTTTTACACACTTATGTAACCTTCCAAGGGAAAGGCCAACTAATGGTCCTTTTATGCACACATGCAACCCTCTACCCATGGGAACTCTTTCTCTAACCTAGTCTACCAAGTGAGGAGGTTTTACGAACACATTCAACCGTACTTCTATTTCGGGTTCACCACTCACTCTAGTTCCTATGATTACAAGAAAGATACACTCCAACTAATGGAGGCCCAAAACCACCAATATCACAAACATGCATTGCCACTCAACCCATTACAAGAAAAGATAATCTCAACAAATGAGATTTTACATTTAAGCTCAATAAAGAAAAATCCCTCTAAGGATTGAATATTACAACTGAAGCTCTAATTCATATTTGAGAATGAAAGAATGTGTAGATGAAGCTCTTTCTCAAATAGAAATGTTTTGATGAATGATTGGAAGAATTAAGCTCATGAAAGTGTTTGATTTGCTTGTCTAAAACTTATAATCGAATAACCCTCTATTGGCTTAAGAAAAAAAAACAAAATTCAGCCTAAAAGGCTATTTATAGGGTGGGTCCAAAAATAGCAAGCAAATCGAGTTACAACGGCTATATTTCTGCCTTGACAGGACATCTCCGGTCGACCGGACTAGGCAGTCGGTCGCCCGAAGTAGTCTGAAAGTTAATATTAACACTACAAGAAAACTGTGTTACAGAGACGGACATTTCCGTCGCTACACTCAGTTTAGCGACCGAATGACGTGGTCGTGTAATTTTCGTCGCAAAGCAAATTACCGACCCGAATACCGACGGAAAGTCTAGCGACCGAATGTTCGGTCACTATTTACCGACATAATAACGACCGATCGGTCAACATTATTGACTTTTGAGTTTGACTATGTAACGACCGAATACCGACGTAATATCTAGCGACCGAATATTACGTCTCTATTTACCGGCTGAATACCGACCGAGTTGTCAACATTGTTGACCTTTGACTTTCACTATATAACGACCGAATACCAACCAAGTATGCCGTCGCTAAAGGCCAACCGAATACCGACCGCATGGTCAACATTGTTGACTTTTGACTTTGACTACAAAACGACCGAATACCGACGTAATATCTCACGACCGAAGTTACCGTCTCTATTTACCGACCGAAGTTGCCGTCGCTATATAGCGACCGAATACCTACCGAATGGTAAACATTGTTTGACTTTTGACTTTGACTGATTAACGACTGACGACCGACGGCTGGTGTAGCGTCCGCTATTCGATCGCTAAATTGTTTTTTATTTTAAAAAAATCACAAATTTAATTAAATCCTTATTATAAAAAACAGCTGCACAGAAATACAAACCAGAAACAGTATTAATAAGATCCCAAATAGCAAAAATTATCAATAAACCCAAAAATAACATTATATAACCAAGTTTACACTTCTCATTTACAATACAACACTCACAATCAAAATGTGCACTTTGAATTACAACTATCACAATCAAAATGTGCACTTCTCATTACATTACAATACTCATAATCAAAGTGTGCACTTCTCATTACATTACAATACTCACAATAAAGTGCACACTTTGAATTACAACTCTCACAATCAAAGTGTGCACTTCTCATTAGTGCACACTTTGCATTATCAAAACTCACAATCAAAGTGCACACTTCTCATAAACTCCTTGATGTCATTTATATGTATATCCTTGGAAATGCATGAGTTGGAATCTGGAAATTCAAGAATCAAAATATTTGATGACAATAAAATTACCACTTTGAATTATGATAAAAAGTTATACAATACGACAATTACTTTATGGAATTTCAAGAAGCAAGAAAGAGATAAATCATTCTAAATCATCCTCCGACATAAATTCATCCTCTTCTTCAGAATTGTCATCACCCGACATAATTTCATCATCATCATCATCATCAACAACAACATGACTCGTACCGCCCACAAGCACAACTTCAATTTCCCCTGACCGGTGTGCAAGTTGACCAACTTCAGTAACAGTTTGATCAATGCGACTGGTCTCCTCCTCGCATACTTCATCCAGATACGGTACACCAGGAACGTCAATTAGAAGTGGTTTGGAACGACAAATAGCCAACCAATCAGCCCTATATGTTGTCTTACTACCCGAATAAGGTGTGTAGTAGACTTGTTGACATTAGGAAGCAAATACAAATGGATCGTAACCCTTGTACGTTCTTTTCCTATGCATTTCTACAAGTTTATATTGAGGATGCACCCTCAAACCTCGATTTGGAGTAGAATCAAACCAGTCGCATTTGAAAAGAATTATTTTTTGGTGAGGTACTCCAGCAAGTTCAACCTCAATGACTTGCTTTAACTCTCCGTAATAATCTCTTTTAACCCATACCCCACTGTTTGTCGTTCATTTTCCATCGCTGTGGACTTTTGTGTGAAATCTATAACCGTTAACAAAGTAACCGGAGTTTGATATCACTCTTCTTGACGAGCCCCATGACAAAATTTTCAACAACCTTTCGGAATGTTCCGGAAGGCTATGTATCTGTTGAGAACAACAAAGTTAAATTAGTTTAATTTAGGCATTCTTAAGACAAGTACATTTCTACACAATACCAACTTACATGAGTTCCAAACCATTTGGAAAAATCATTATAAACCCGGCTTTGAAGTTCTTCCTCCGTTATTTGCGGAGTTTGGTCATGTATTTCACTGAAAAATTTCCTGAGTTACAAATTAAATGACAATATTGTTATTTGGCTACTTTTAATTATATAACAAAAATGAAGCAATGGATGGGTTTACTTACTGAATATATGGTTCGACTTCTTCACAATTCATCAGGATATAATTCATGGCCGTTTTATAATCTTTATCAGATAATAAAATCTTTTTTTTTCCCAAATGATCTTACCGGTAAGTTGCAAATTGATAATACATTTGGTCCACTAGTCTCGTCTTCACCATCATTTCGCCCAATGGTTGTAACTTTCGTTTTCACGTGGGGTTCAAAATAATAGCTAAAGAATGTAGCAGCTTCTTCGACCAAGTATGCATTGCAAATTGACCCCTCAACTCTGGCCTTGTTTTTTATCTTCTTTTTTAGATGGCAGGTATCTGCTTAAAGCATAAGTAGTTAATCACATTGTAAATACGTACATGAAAAATAAAAATAAAGTTCAGATCGTAAAGACATTGGTTGTTACCTCTCGAACGGGTACATCCACCTAAACTGTATCGGGCCACCAACTTTGGCTTCGTAAGAAAGGTGAACTGGCAAGTGTTCCATCACATCTAAAAATCCCGGAGGAAATATTCTTTCTAACTTGCACAATAAAATAGCAATAGTGTCCTCCAATTCTTGCATATGCGCCACACTCAACTTTGGGGAACACAAATCTTTATAGAACAAACTAAGTTCAGCCAAAGGTCCCCAAACACTTGCTGGTAGTACTTCTTTAAGTGCTATAGGGATAAGTCTCTCCATGAATACATGAGAATCGTGACTCTTCATTCCATACATTTTCAACTCTTTCATATCAACGCATCGCGCCAAATTCGATGCATATCCATATGGGAGCCTTAATTCTTTAACCCACTGCAAAACCATCTCTTTTTGTGCCTTGGTAAGAGTGAAACATGTCTTCGGTTTCGTTGCTTTACCTCGTCCATCGTGTTTAATATTCAATTCCGGCCTACTGCAATACCTTTCTACATCCGCTCTAGCCTTAACATTGTCCTTACTTTTACCCTTCACATCCAACACGGTGTTAAAAACATTATCAAACACATTTTTCTCATTATGCATGACATCAATGTTGTGTCTTATCAGATGTGTCCGCCAATAAGGTAAGTCCCAAAATATGCTACGTTTGGCCCAATTGTGATCCCGACCCCTGCCTTGCTCTTTACCAATCTCTTCAGCTGTAGCGGTAATTTTTTGATAATCTCTAACTCTAAACCACATTTCATCACCAGTCAAGCGAGATGGCGGGTCTGCTCTCTCCTGTCGCCGGTCTTTTTGAAAGCCATTTGCATCTCTTCTAAAATGATGATTAGGTGACAAGAAGTATCTGTGGCAATCGAACCACGATTGTTTCCCGCCAGCATACAAATGGAAAGCTTGTGTTTCCTCCATACAATATGGACAAGCATGAATTCCAGTTGTACTCCATCCACTCAACATTCCATATGCTGGGAAATCACTAATTGTCCAAAGTAATGAAGCTCTAAGTTTAAAATTTTGCTTTTTGGAGATGTCATAAGTTTCCACACCTTCACCCCACAACTGATTCAATTCATCGATGAGAGGCTGCAAGTACACATCAATCTTGTGTTTTGGATTTTGGGGTCCAGGTACAATGATAGTTAAAAAGATTACATTGTTCTTCATACACATCCAAGGGGGGGAGATTATATGGTGTTAGAAGACCTGGCAAAGAAGAATATTGCTTCCCTGACATTCCGAAAGGTGCAAAACCATCTGTACATAACCCAAGCCGTATATTCATATTCCGAGGTTCCGCTGCAAAATCGGTGCGTGTTCTATCAAAATGTTTCCAAGCTTCTCCATCTCGTGGGTGATTCATTATTCCCTCTTCCCTCTCACTGTCTGAGTGCCATGTCATGTGTCTTGCTATTTTCTCAGATGCATACAATCTTTGTAATCTCGGAGTAATTGGGAAATAATACATCTTTTTGCAAGCAATCTCTTTCTGTCGTGTATTTTTTGATTTCTTTTTCTTTATGTACCTAGCATGACCACAAAACTTGCATTCTCTACTCTTAACATCATCTTTCCAGTACAACATACAACTGTTAAAACAAACATCAATCTTTTGCACCGGTAATCCAAGGCCCTTTAACCAATTTCTTCATTTGGTAAGAGCCTTCTAAAGCATTATTTTGTGGAGGAAGTGCCTCTTTAATCAATTGCGCAAATTTATCTATAGTAGTTTCAGATAAGTTGTCTTCGGACTTAATACTCAACATTCTAGCAAACATTGATAGCTGTGAATGGCTTGTACAACCATTGTACAGTGGGCTATCAACAGCCTTCAACATGTCATAGAACATTTGTGCCTCTGGATTGGGAGGTTCTTCCACATCCCTATTATCCGTCTCATTAAAACTTGGTCTTGCAGCATCAAGAACCATCTCTCGATAATTGTTCTGTGTCGTATGTCTTCTAGAATTATCCATATCATGAACAAACGGGATTTGAGGCATTGGAATGAATGCCTCACCATGACATTTCCAATTAAAATAGTTAGACACAAATCCGTTCATAACAAGATGATACTTCACAGTATCAGGCATATGAAAATACTTATTCTTACAAACCCCACAAGGACACCTAATCCCATTAATTTGTACATTAACAGACATACTAACAGCGAAATTCATAAATCTTTTCAATCCTGCTATAAATTCTGGACTATGACGAGGTCCACCATTTGTTGTCGAATCCATATACACCCAACTACGGTCCTCCATTATAATCACAATGTCTGCATATATCAAGTTTTAATAAGTAAATGGATATTAGCGATGAACCTTATGTTTGATTTCAACCTTAATTTTGAAGCAATTGGTATGTTCGATTATCAATTATTTAATTATTGAAACTAAAATGAAATAATTAGCCTACATTCCAATAATTAAAAAAGGAAATCCCTAAAACTTAAAAAAATCGGGGAGATAATACAAAGATAGAAAAGTCAAGGAAGACAATAAAATGATATAAAAACCGGGGATATAATACAAAGATAGAAAAACATGGGAGACAATACAAAGATGCAACATGGGAGAAAATTCATAGGTCTTCATGACAGGTCTCATCTATACAACGCTGCTGAAACACACATTTCACATGCAAATTGGCAATTGGGTCATCGGAATCCGCTCAAAAATACAAATATTGGTCAAATCTCAGAATTTTATTACAAGAAATTCATTATAAAATCATGAGTGTGTGCATGAACAAAAAGTCCTTTAGTGTGATAAATTATCAATCCAATTAATGTTTCATTGTATATTAAAAATGACTTGAAATCTAAATTAATGTTTCATTGTGTACATGAAGCCATACTTATTTTGGGCATTCCTAATTTTGCTTACAAAGTAATCATCAAACACCTTAAATCCAACCCAAAAAATCATCAAACACCTTAAATCCAACCTAAAAAATAAAAGATAAAATGTCCTAAAGCAACTAAGATTTCACTAAATGCCCATATGCAACCAAATCTTTGTATCCTTTCAACCCAAAGGTTTCATTCTTAAAACAAGGGGTATTATAATTTTAGGCAAACAACATGTATTGTGACCAATTTTGTCAAACTCTCACAAAGGCAAGATTCTCACCTAAACCCTAAATACCTTAGAGAAGAAATGGTATAAAATCATGAATTTAAACATTAATAACACTATAATAAATAGACTAATAAATGTAAACACAAAGTATTACTTAAATTGTTCTGCAACAAGTATATTTATGGATTTCGTGAATAAGTATAAGTTTTACGTGTTTGACTATTAAAGTTAATGTTTATACAAATATATATTTGTAATAGGAAATAAAAATAGGCAGAATATTACTATATATACTTAAAAGCCCCGCATTAATAATAAAAAAGGAAACCGGAAAAATAACGACCGAATGGCAACCGCACAACCGAGTTCAGTCGCTATTCCATCGCCCCCTCTATGCCTAGCGACGGAATGGCGACGAACCGTGTGGAAAAATTAAAACCCCGAGAACCGACTGCGTTCAGAATGCATGTACGAACTAATACGAATATTTAGTAATTATTTGTTTATTGATAATCAATTATTAAAATTTAAATTACATTACTCAATTATTATTTTAAATGTAAACACAAAGTATTACTTAAATTGTTCTGCAACAAGTCTATTTATGGATTTCGTGAATAAGTATAAGTTTTACGTGTTTGACTATTGAAGCTAATGTTTATACAAATATATATTAGTAATAGGAAATGAAAATAGGCAGAATATTACTATATATACTTAAAAGCCCCGCTTTAATAATAAAAACGGAAATCGGAAAAATAACGACTGAATGGCGACCGCACAGACAAGTTCGGTCGCAATTCCGTCGGCAGTCGGTCGGCACGAAGCATTCCAGTAACATATAACAGAAAACATAACAGACTCCCTACCACAATTCAGTATATCCACAATTCACCAGAAAACAGACCCATATAAATTCCAAAATTATAAAAAACCATAACGCAAAAACATACAATAGTTAACTAATCAGTTTACAAATTGATACAAAATAAACTAAATAATCTATTGACTGCCCAAAACATCATCTACAGTTAAGGGGTCGTCGTCATAGTCTGATTCTAACTCATCATCTAAGGTACTAATCAATTTGGCTTCTATCTTAGAGGCACTTAAAACAATATTGTCCTTATTTGTTAAGATATCTGCTAAGGTACTAGCTAATGACATGTTTCTCATCTTTTCTCTCATCTTGAATTCTCTTTTTTGCTCAGTCAATTTAGTTTCCATCTCATTCTTCCACTTGGCTTCCATTTCGTTCCGCATTTGTTCCGTAGATGAATGCGAGACTGCTTGGCTACCTCGCTTCATTGTTTTTACCACATCGGTGAACGAACCAAGTCCTTGAACACGTCCCTTTCTTAGCCCGCCCACTGCCTCAGCAGATAGCTCAATCTGAGTCGGCAAATCCGGAGGAGGCTGGCCGACTTGAGTTGCTTGGCTTGCGGCGACGTCATAAACCGCATGGAACACCCCCTGTCAAATAAAATGTCAGGTTATAATAGTAAAGAACTAATATCAAAAAAGGGACAAAAAGTAATTAAATACTTACAGACAACTCTCTAGAATCTTCATCAACCCATTCGCCTTTCTTTGGGCCGATATGGTGTTGATGAAGATGATCGTAACTGGACGGGAATGGGACTGCATGTCCGGCCTCCTTTTCCTATTAAAAAAAATCATTAAAACATTTAAATAAGCACATAAAATAAAAGACAATTTTGAATGTGTAAAATAATATAATGAATTACCAGTCTCATGTGGTGCTCAAAGTGGCTGAGCGAACCGCTCGTGTGTTTCATCGGGCCTTTGCCACCCCTCATTTCTTTCTGATTTTTTGAGGCCTGTAAAGACTTGGTTTTAAATTTCGGAGTCTGCCAGTACTCTCGAAGACGCGCCCAATCGGTCTCACAAACCCATGAAGGCCTCTTATTTTTTTTCCGTGCGTCGCTCATAATGCCGCTGAGTCTCCTCGTAAGCAAGATACGCCAACTTGACTTGACGCCCGCCTCATGCTCGGGAGACCAGCGGTACCTTTTCTGCATTTTTAAACAATGTTAGATAATTAAATTCGAAGACCGTTAATTTCAAACTTATTTGCTAATTAATTTATTTACCATGAACTCTTCCCACCACAATGTTTCTTCTTCCTGGGGAACATCCTTTATGGTGTTGTATGGCCTTGAAACGATCTTGAAATATTGAAGTAATGACGGCGGAACAGCTGGATGCCAATCTAAATCTATAATAGCCAGGAAAAAATTTAATTATTTACTAAAATGATTAGAAGAAGTATAATTAACTTAAAGGCAATAATTAAAAAATTTACATACGTGCCAAGGGTAGGTTGCAGGAGAGTAGGAGTATCTAGTGTAGCCGCAACTCCACCAGTACTGGTATCAGTGACTGTCTGTGGGACAGTAGATTGGTGAGTCGCAGATCCTGCAACCGGGTAGACTAAGTCCCCGGTACTGACGCAGACGCCTCCCGAGATGCATGTGCATCAGCATCCCGCTCAGATGGTGGAGTAGAAAACGAGTCCCCTGATGGACCTGGTTGGAGGTAGGGGTGTAGAAGACGCTGGTGACTGACTAAATGGTAATTGAACAACTTTCTTTGGAGGCATCTCTGAAATCCAGATTAAGCGGATTAAGAAGTAGCAATAAAGAACAATTGAGTTTAAATGATTCGTATGTCAACGAAACAACGTTTTACTCTATTTGCAATATCACTCTCATGTAATGGAAGACTATTTCTCTTTCTTTTTTATAGTGGAAGTTACGTTTAATTCTAGGATTTCAGCTCTTTGTGATTCGGGGAATGTTCTAGGGGCATCAAGAATTTTTAAGGACATGCAAATGGATGAGGAGTTTGGGTGATGAGTGGATATACTCCAAATTCGTACACATGCAACATTTTCCTTTATTGGCACTGAAATGTGGAATCACGGTAGTCATCAACCTTGGAAATTCATTTATTGGCCTAGTGGATGAAGAAAACAATAGGAATAAATGTTTTCCAGACTTGATTTCATACTCAACATTCATCAATGGACTGTGTATTCATGGGAGGCTAGATGACGCTAAAAAGAAATTCATTGAGATAATGCAATAATCAGAATCCATAAGCCAGAAGAAAAAAACAATAATCAGAATCTCCCCCCCAGAATCCAAAAAACAGAAGCAACAATTTTAAGCAAAAAATAGAGGCAACAATCAGAATCCAAAAGTCAGAAGCAAAAAACAATATTCAGAATCATCCCCCTCATAATCCAAAAAACAGAAGCAACATTTTTAAGCAAAAAACAGAGGCATCTTTCTTTACCAAAAGTCAAAAGCAAAAAACAAAGGCAAAAATCATAAGCAAAAAATCTAAGCAAACAACACTGAAAATTGAAAAAAATAAAGATCTAAAAACACCTTTAATGGAGGTGGCGGAGTGGCGGAGACGTGGTGGCAGTGGAGTCAACCTGAAAAAGAGAAGCAAAAATCATAATAAAAAAACAAAAGAAAAAATCATAAGCAAAAATTACAAGCAAAAAAACTGAAAAAATAAAAAAATATAGAGGAAAAAGTACCTTTAATGGCTTCTTGGAGTGGCGGTGACCAGGTGGCAGTATGGCGGTGGCGAGGGATCATAATGGCGGTCGCGGTGGCAGATTGGCGGTCACTAGGGTTTTGAAGAAGAGAGGTATTAGGGATTTCAAGAAAAGAGGGATTTTGTTCTTCCTTCGATTTTGTATTTTTTTTCAACAAATCAAGCGATAAAACGACGTCGTTTTGATACGCCTCCATCACGTATACGGTCGTTATTCCGTCATTAACTGTTTCGTCGGTAAACGGTCGTTAAATTCTGTTGGTATTTAGTCGTTAATGGTGAAAAACTGACGTCGTTTTAATTAATTTTAAACCTTAATTTTTTTAAAGAATAAAAACATCAAAACGAAGTCGTTTTGACGCCGTTATTAATTCCGTCGATAAACGGTCGTTAACTTCCGTCGGTATTCGGTCGTTAACTTTGAACAACACGGCGTCGTTTTAATTAATTTTAAACCTTAATTTTTTAAAAGAAATAAAACATCAAAACGACGTTTTGACCCCGTTATTAATTCCGTCGGTACACGGCCGTTAACTTCCGTCGGTATTCGGTCGTTAACGTTGAACAACACGACGTCGTTTTAATTTGGTCAACGTGACCAATGTTGGCGACGAAATAACGACCATTAGTTTTTCAGTTTTTAGTCGGTAGTTATTCCGTCGTTACATTTGTGACTCATGTTTTCGGTCGCTAATGTCGGTCACTATTTAGCTGTTTTCTTGTAGTGTAAAGGCTTCTGTCTTGATCTCGGTAGACCGAGATAAGTGGTCCGGTCGACCTGGGCAAGTGCTGGTCGACTGACCTGAAGTAGGTCTTCCGAGTTTTTATAGGCGTTGGAGTCTTGGAACATTCAAAAGTGATAAAGTGCAAAAGACACTTCGGTCGACCAGACAACACATGTCGGTCGACCGAACTTCATCAGTCGCCCGAGGTTTAGGACCCGGTCGACCGGACTTCAGTCCACAAGTGGTTTTTCCACTTGATCAACTTTCTAATGTTCTCAAACTCATGCCTAAGTGTTTTTTAAAGATATTTAAAGTATTTTAGATATCTTAGGTATTAATTAACACTTAAAGAATGTTTTGCAAAACCTTTGAAAGATTAAATCAAAGTATGAAATATGGTTTTGAAAACATGAAGAGTATGATCTTTATCATACTATAAATTAACATTCATCAAATAAGATTAGTCACAAGAATATACTATAAACGTCTTGACTAATCTTCTCTTTGAGCTTGGGACTTGAGACCTTTGATCAATCTCTTCTTGTGATGAAGTCTTTTGTAGTCTTGTCAAGTTGTAGCATCTTGGACTTGTTGATCTTCCTTTGATTTTGCAATATCTTCCATTAGCATTGTGGATGACCTTTTGGCTTGTGCTATGGAGACTTGCAAAATGAAGACTGGTCTTGTTTGTAGAATGACCCATGAAATGTACAAGAAGATCTTCCTTTGAATTTGCAATATCTTTCAATGGCATTGTGAATTACCTTTAATATTGCGTCATTGAAGACTTGAAAAATGTAGCTTCTTCTTGTTGTAGAATGATCTTTGATGTCCACAAGAAGCTACCTTTCAATGCTTGTGTGAGTTCATAATAACCTAACATTGAAACACAAGCTCACACAAACATTAGAACTTCTCAATGTCTTGTTATCATCAAAACAAGATTGATCATATTAGCCCTTAGAGCTTACACTTTTTATGTGTCCATACCACCACAAGAGATTTTCCCTCATCTTTTCTTCAGTAGGTGCAACTCCTATTTTCTCTTGGATAATCTCAATTCTCACTCTATCATTTCTAGTATGCCTACACATCCATCACAACATACGCATCTCTGCTACACTTATTTTCTGGATATGACATCTTTTCACAGCCCAACACTCTATACCATACAACAACGCGGGTCTAATAGCTATTCTATAAAACTTTCCCCGTAATCTCAATGGTATATTACGGTATCACAAGACAACGGTTGAACCTTTCCATTTCAACCAACCCGTCTTAACTCGATGCGCCACATCCCCATCAAGTTCTCCATCTTTGTGAATGATAGAACTCAAATGCCGAACATAATCATGCACCACGATACTTTTGTCATTCAAACTAATTACACTCTTCTCTCTACTTCGGCCTACACTAAACTTACACTCCAAATACTCAGTTTTACTTCTATTAATTCTAAAGCCTTTAGATTCTAATTATTGTCTCCATACCTCCAACTTAGCGTTAACACCTACTCTAATCTCATCAATCAGAACAATATCGTCAGCAAATAACATTCACCATGCTACAAAGTTTTGTATATGATGAGTCACTTCATCCATAACCAACGTAAAGAGAATTGTCAAACAATTAGTTATTAAAGTTAAAGATATCACTTATTTTTTAAAATTTTAAAATAATATGACATTATTAATATATAATGGTGAAAACATAAATTAATTATTAATTATTTTACAATTTCTTGAAACTTTTGGTCAAAAATTTATTATAGTATTAATCGATTACTATTTTTTTATAGTTATTAATTTATAGTTAATATATAATAAAAGTTCTTGTAGTCTATTGGTTTATTGTTAGAACTTTTATTTTCACAATCAGAGGGTTGTATTTAATTCCTGTCAATTTATACTATACTACTTTAGAGTAAAGATTTTTTTTAAATAATTTATTTTACGGGATGCGGCGAGAAAATCCACCACCAAAACTAATAATGCAATTTAGATCATTTGCATCAACTTTATATGTGTTGGGAGCATTCCATCGCAATTTTTAGTTACTTTGGGCAAAACCTTTTGAATCGAACGAAGTCCGTCGCAAATTTGGTCATTTGCATCAACTTCATATGTGACGGGAGAATCCCGTCGCAAATTTTGATTATTTGTGGCGAAATTTTTTGCGTCGACTGAAGCCCATTGCATATAATCCCCTTTTCACGGAGAATTAATTTGCTGACACAAAATAATAATTATCGGTCATAAATGCATATCACGAAATGACGCCGTACCGTTATTTGCGTTGGTGTGTCATTCTTGACGCAAATGACAGTTATTTGTAACGGTAAACGCACGACGCAAAAAGTCTCGTCGCAACAAGCTATATTTCTAGTAGTGTGTACACCAATTGTAATAGGAAACTCTTCTATAGTCCCGGAACAAATCCTAACGTTCGTACTGCCTCCCGTGTACATATCCATAACAATGTCAATATACTTACGGGATATACCTTTTTTAGTCATCGCCCACCACAGTACTTTTGAGGCACTTTATCATAAGCTTTCCCCAAATCAATGAAAACCTTGTGCAAATCCTACTTTCTCTCCCTGCAACGCTCGATCATTTGCATTAGTGATTGCTTCCAGGCATAATACCAAAATGGTTAACATAAATATTCACAATTTTTTCTCAACCAATATTCAATCACTCTTTCCCAAAGTTTCATTGTATGACTCATAAGTTTAATGTCATGATATTTAGAACAAACATGAACATCCCCTTTATTCTTGTACAACGGGATCAACGTGCTTTTCCTCCACTATGACAACATCTTATTGATAATAAATATCTTGTTGAAGAGGATTAACAACCATTCAATACCTACATCCCTAAACACTTCCAAACCTCAATCGGTATGTCATCAAGTCCCACTGACTTCTTTGTTTTCATCTTTTTAAGTGTCTCTAGAACTTCATTTCTCTGAATCCTACGTACAAAGTCATTGTTCACTTCTTCATTTGGAATAGAAAGATATCTAATATTTTGCATGTGATTCCCATTAAATAACCCATTAAAATAGGAATTCCACATTACTATAATATCCTCATCCTTCACCAAAATTGTATTCTCATCATCCTTGAAACATTTTGCCATACCAATGTCTCTTGTCCTTTTCTCTCTTAAACGAGCAAGTCTATATATACCATTCTAACAGTCCTTAGTGTCCAATTTACTATATAAATCCTTATACACTTTTGATGTTGCCTCTCCAACGACTATTTTTGCTTCTCTTTTAGTAGTCTTATACTTTGCAACATTTTTATCACTTCTATAGTTCCCAAGGGATTTATAACACCATATCTTTTTTTTTATAGCTTATCTGACCTCACTGTTCCACCAAGATGTATCCTTACCTAATGATGCATTTCCTCGAGATTCGCCGAGCACTTCCTTAGCCACTTTCCTAATTCTCTGCAATATCTTTCCCCACATAGAATCTGGATCCATCTCAGAAGCCCAATCATGACGAGGACACATCCTTGAAGCTTCCTAAGACAAGTCATCCAAACACTACAAGAAAACTGTGTAACAGGGACGGACATTTTCGTCGCTAATCCGTCGCTAAACTCAGTTTAGCGACCGATTAACGACCGAACGACGTGGTCGTGTATTTTTCGTCGCTAAGCAAATTACCGACCAAATACCGACGGAATATATATTCGGTCTCTATTTACAGACCGAATGGTCAACATTGTTGACTTTTGACTTTGACTATTTAACGACCGAATACCGACGGAAAGATTAGTGATCGAATATTCGGTCGAAAGGTAAAATTGTTGACTTTTGACTGGTTAACGACCGAATACCGACGGCTAATATAGCGCCCGTTATTTCGGTCGTGATTCCGTCACTAAATTGTTTTTTATCTAAAAAAAATAAATCTGAAATTTAATTAGATTCCTATTATAAAAAAACAGCAATACGCATAGAAGTACAAACCAGAAACAGTATTAATAAGATCTCAAATAGCAAAAATAATCAATAAACCCAAAAATAACATTACATAACCAATTATCTTACTAAAAACACAAGTTTACACTTCTCATTTACATTACAACACACAAAATCAAAGTGTGCACTTCTCATTACATTACAACACTCACAATCAAAGTTTACATTTCTCATAAACTTCTTGATGTCATTTATATGTATATCCTTGGAAATGCATGAGTTGCAATCTGAAAATTGAAGAATCAAATTATTTTATGCCAATGAAATTACCACTTTGAATTATGTTAAAAAGTTATACAATACGACAATTAATTTATGGTAATAAAGTACTAAAAAATAAACCAACAACTATTACTCACCTTCAATATGTGGAATTCCAAGAAGCGAGTAAGAGATTAATCATTCTAAATCATCCTCCGACATAAATTCATCCTCTTCTTCAGAATTGTCATCACCCGACATAATTTCATCATCTTCATCAACACGGCTCATACCAGCCACAAGTACAACTTCAATTTCCCCTGACCGGTGTGCAAGTTGACCAACTCCAGTAACAGTTGGATCAAATGCATATTAACTTTGAATCTTTTGTTTGATGATTTTCAACCTTATTTTTCAAATAAGTAACGTGTGGTAAATACTATTGTTCGGCGTAATAATGGCATCTTGTCTATATATATTGTTTGTTCTGAATTTTATTGTGCAATAGAATGATGTATTTATATTTTTGTTATGTTCGATTATCAATTGTTTACTTATTGGAACTAAAATTATATAATTAGCATACAAATTAAAAAATTAAAAAATAGAAAATTTTATCTTACTAAAGTAATGTCACTTCACTACCAACTTTTTTTAGACAAAATAGACAACTATCTAATACAAAGACGGAAAAAAAATGGGAGATAAAACAAAGATGCAAAAACCGGGGAGATAATAAAAATGTAAAACATTTGCATAGGGCTTCATGCCAGGTCTCAACTATACCACGCAGCTGAAACACACCTTTCACATGCAAACTGGCAATTGGGTGATTGGCGTCTTCTTCCTTCACCCGTGTTATCCAAAAATTAATCGGAATCTGCTAAAAAATATAAATATTGGTCAAATTAAAATATATATAACAAAGACTTGATTTCATAAACATAAATGTATGCAAGTTACCTAAAGTTACTTGTGCTGCCTTCAAGTTTAAAGATTGATACATTTTAAATCATCAACATTTCAAGTGTTACATTGCTACATTACAACATCATTACCAAAAGACAAATGTACAAAACACAAGACATTGCAATATTTCAAGTGCTAAAATAAAACAGTTCGGGCTTCTTTTGATAAAGACAATATTGTTTAATACTACTCATTTTAGAGACATTAACATCAAGTGCCCAAATCATTAACATAGGACCATGGTTCTGTTAATGAACTTTATTAAAAATTAATCAAAGTAAAATATAAATAAAATTTATACAGCATAACTTCAGTCAACTTCTCAATTTGCATTAGATGGAAAAAAAAGTCTAATTAATCAAAGAAATTGAACCAGTCATACCAATTAAGAAGACAGTTTTTGGGTATCAATGTTGTTGTAAAATTGGGAGGTGGTGCTTCGCGCGTCGAGGGAGGAGTTGATCGGAGGTGGAGGTGGAGGTAGATGTGGTGGGATGGGGTTTCGCGGGGAAGGAGGCTGTGAGGAGGAGAGAGTATTGGAGAAGGAGAATCGGAGGTGGAGCTTCGCGGCGTCGATGGAGGAGTTGATCGGAGATGGAAGTGGTGGGGTGGGGTTTCGTGGGGAGGAACAGGGAAGTGGAGGGTGGGGTTTCGCGGGGAAGGAGGCTGTGAGGAGGAGAGAGAATCGAAGAAGGAGAATCGGATGTGGAGCTTCGCGACGTCGAGAGAAGAGTTGATCGGAGGTGGTGGGGTGGGGTTTCGCGGGGAGGAAAATGGAGGTGGATGGTGGGGTTTAGTGGGGAAAGAGGCTGTGATGAGGGATTTGTTTGACATGTGTTTGAATAATTAGGGATTTGTTTGACAGAGACAAGCAAAACGACGTCGTTTTGTGTACGGTAACGACCGAATAGCGACCGAATTAGGGGTTAGGGTTGGGCGACCGAATAGCGACCGCCTTGGAAAATTCAGCCGCTATTATTTTCCCGGATTCCGTTTTTTATAAAATAGCGGGGTTTTTAAGGATATATAGAAACATTTTGCCTAATAGTAACTAAAATAGGCAAAATATTTCTATATATCCTTAAAAAACCCTCTATTTATAAAAAACGGAATACAGGAAAATAATAGCGACCGAATAGCGACGGCTTTGGCAAATTCGGTCGCTATTCGGTCGCCCCTTAGCTTATAGCGACCGAATAGCGATGGATCACGCTAAAAAATTATAAATCCGAAAACTGACTTCGTTCAGAATGTGAGTATGAACTAATATGAATATTTTAGTAAACATTTGTTTATTAATAATCAATTATTAAAATTTTAACTCCATCACTTAATGATTCACGTAAATGCACACACAAAGGTATTACTTGAATTGTTCTGCTTCGAGTATATATAGGTATTTTGTGAATAAGTATAAGTTTTAATTGTTTGAATATTCAAGTTAATGTGTGTGTGTGTGTGTGTGTGTGTGTATATATATATATAGGTATTTTGTGAATAAGTATAAGTTTTAATTGTTTGAATATTCAAGTTAATGTGTGTGTGTGTGTGTGTGTATATATATATATATATTAGTAATAGTAACTAAAATAGGCAAAATGTTTCTATATATCCTTAAAAACCCCGCTATTTTATAAAAAATGAAATTCGAGAAAATAATAGCGACCGAATAGCGACGGCCTTGGCAAATTCGGTCGCTATTCAGTCTCCCAACCCTAACCCTAATTCCGTCGCTATTCGGTCGTTAGTCCGTCGGTAAACCATCGTTACTTTCCGTTGGTAGTCGGTCGTTAACGTACATAAAACGACATCATTTTGTGTCCTTCATTTATTACTATACAAATATACACCGTTATGTATTCCGTCGGTATTCGATCGTTAACTTCCCTCGGTATTCGGTCGTTATATATTTTGTCGGTAAACGGTCGTTAATATCCGTCGGTAGTCGGTCATTAAGGGTGAACAAAACGACGGCGTTTCAATTTGGTCAATGGGACCGAAGTGGCCGACGGAGGGGTGACGGAATTACAACCGTTTATTTTTCGGTTTCTAGTTGCTCGGTATTCCGTTGTTAAATTTGTGACCTAAAATTTCGATCGCTATTTAACTGTTTTCTAGTAGTGAAATGGTCCATTGATTAACATCAAGGATCCAATGACAAGAGCTAGAAGAAAGGCTAGGAATCAAACTTTTACTACATTCATTTGAGAGATTCAATCTAAAGAGGAAGAAAGGCAACCTTCAAGCAATTCTATACATTCAAGACAAGTTCATCTCATCACTTTTGAAGACACTACTCACGACTCAACAAGTGAAAGTGGCTAGAGTGCATTTTTAGAAAGTTTAGTCTTTAAAGTCTATCTTAGACTTTAATATATTTTCAGCTTTATATTACTTAAATTATTTCAGTATTACTTTCTTAAATAAAGGACCCGTGGTCCATTAGCTATTTAGTTTAAAGCAAGTACTAGTTTTTGTTAGTTTACTATACGTGTGTTTGTTTTAGTTCTAGTCCAATTAGGACTATTTGTAAGCTTTGCCGAAAATATCTAAGTCTCTATTTAAGAGAGATTTCAACATACTTATTATTTAGACTTGATATAAACTGTTTGTGAGGTTATTCCTTCCTTCTTTGTGATTGAACTTCTTTAAGATTTTCTTTCATTGTTACTGTATCAACAAGTTAGTTCCCTTGTTGTGGCGTTTTTTCATCCATTAGAGTTTTTCTGCCAGGGTTGCTAGGTGCTCATGCTGCTTAGAGGTCTTGTGTGTCAAACTCCTTAAAGTCTTAGTGTTGGGAGGTGCTCATGCTACTTAAAGGTCTTAGTGTTAACATTCATGTGAACTAAATTCAAGTAGAGAGAAAGATCCTTTAATCCATTTTGTGTTGATATTGATATATTCAATTTGCCAAGATTCTTCATCAGATTGGTATCAGAGCTCAAGGTTGATATTTGTTTTGGTGTACTTTTTCTTGCTTTCTTGATAAAAAAAATACCTTTTTTATATGTTTCAGCTGCGACAACAATTACCAAATCATCTGGTCTCTTGATTTCGGCAACCAAAAAGAAAGAAAGAAACAAAGAGAAAGTGCAAGAAAAGATTAGGGGACTTTCCAAAAGTTGTTTCCCAATTCTAAAGGGAAAAATTGAGATCATTGAGTCCCAAACACGAAGGGATACCAAAAGTATTTCTTTTCCATTTAGGTCTAGGATTCCAAATTACCTTTCTTTTAATCCTTTTCCAAATAGGTCTAGGACTCTTCCTTCTTTCCCATACCTTTTTACATTAAGTCTAGGACTTCTCACTAGTTCTTTTTCCTTTGAGCTGAACACTACTTTTAGGATTCCAATTCGTGGCTTTCATATTTCAATCCATCTAGAATTGAAGTTGTATTACAAATTTTGAAAGGAATATTGAGAGATTCTACCAACAAATTGAGTGAATATGTCTAAAAAAGAAGCCTCATCATCCAAAACATTCGAAGGCTTGGTTGATGACAAGCTTTCAAGAGAGGGCACGACTCAACAATTCAAAAGGCTCATAGACCAAATGGAAGAGATGGCCTGAAAGATTGGCTATTGTTGAGCAAAAAGAGAGACTACAACTCCCCCAAAGGCGACCCATTGGTCCTAGAAGAGGACAACAAATAGAGGAGGAAGAGGGTTATTTAGATGATGATGATGAGGGGTATGAGTCTCAAATTTCCACACATTCAAGAAGGGGAACAAAATAGACCTCGAGGAGCTTTAGAACAAGCTAGGCAGAGAGGTAGGGATGAACAACAAAGGTTTGATAACAATCTTTGTGCAATCAAGACCAGGATCCCCTATTTTCAAGGTATGCATGATCCCGAACTCTTTCTAGATTAAGTACGAAAAGTTGACCATGTTTTTTATGTCCATAACTATTCCGAGGATAAAAAGGTCAAGTTGGCAGCCATGAAGTTTTCTGATTATGCCTCTATTTAGTGGGATCAAGAGGCCATTATTAGGAGAAAAATGGGACAACGTCCTATTGACAATTAGGATGATATGAAATCTTTGATGAAACATTTATTTGTTCCCCAACATTACACTATGGAACTTTTCTATCGTTTACAAAGGCTTAGACAGGGTACAAAATCCGTTGATGAGTATTACAAAGTGATGGAAATTGCTATGATTAGAGCGGATGTACAAGAAGAGATGGATGCTACTTTGGCTAGATTTTTGGCAGGATTGAATGATGATACTAGGCCAAAGGTGGAGAGGGATATCATGTTGAACTTATAGATATGGTGTACTATGCGGAGAAAATTGAGAGACAACTCAAAGAGAAAAATAAAGGGACCAATTTGGCTAAATTTCCAACTTGGAAAAGGCCAATTCAGCCCCCTTATAATTCATCTTCTTGGCCAAGCAAATTAGAGAACAAAGAGACCTTAGGACTGCCAAAATTGCCACAACACATATTAGGGTTGCCAAGACAGCCGCGACTTCCAATTCATCAAATTGGAGGTCAAGTTCTTCATCTTCCCTTAAAAAATAACGTTACAAGTGTAGAGGAAAAGGGACACTTTGCTAGGGATTGCCCAAACAAAAGTGTTATGATCATGCAAGATGATGGAATTTGGGTAAGTGAAGGAGAACTAGAAGAAGCCGAGGCTAATGTTGAGGAAGTTTTGAAAGATGACATTCATGCAACTCCCGTTGATGGAGAAATATTGGTATCTATGAAGATTTTGCACACTCAACCAAAAGATGAGCAACACATTCAAAGGAGCAACTTTTTTCATACTAAGTGCCATGTTTAAGGCAAGGTTTGTCTTCTTATCATTGATAACGGTAGTTGTACAAATGTTTGTTCTCTAGATTTGGTTACTACTCTTGATTTACCTTGGAAGCACCATCCCCATCGTTATAACCTTTATTGGTTGAATAATAGTGGTGAAATAAGGGTGGAAAGACAAGTTGAAATCCCCTTTGAAATAGGAAAGTATAAAGATAAAGTATTATGTGATGTAGTTCATATGACTGTTAGTCACATAATTTTAGGGAGGCCTTGGCAATATTATAGAGGTGTGGATCATCATGGTAGGAAGAATGTCTATCAATTGTCCATGGACAAGAAACTTGTAACTTTATATCCTTTAACACCTAGTGAGGTTTGTGAAGTTCATAAAAAGATGGCCGAGAGAAGAGAGCAATAAATGAGAGATGAGTTGAAAGAAACGAGTGATCTCACCCTTGAAAGAAAAAAAGAAAGTTTGAGAGAGGAAAAAGATGAGAGAAAAGCCATGAGGAAAAAGATGAGAGAAAAAGTCCGAATCTACAAAAGTGAGAAGAGAATGCTTATTTACAACACTTGGTAAGGTAGATAGGGCAATTAGAGCAAAACAAGCAATTGTTTTTCTACTTTTCAAAGAAGCAGAGAACAACCTTGCTCTAAACACTTTTGATCTAACCAAGTTTTTCTCTTCCAAATCTTGTTACTAATCTTTTGCATTAATTTAAAGATGTCTTTCCAACGGAGTTGCCAAAGGGACTACCATCAATCCGAGGTAATGAATATCAAATAGACTTTATCCCAGGATCAATACTTCCAAATTGTCCAGCTTATAGAGCCAATCCCGAGGAAACTCGTGATATTCAAAGAAAAGTTGATGTCTTACTTGAAAGGAGCAGGTAAGAGAATCTCTTAGTCCTTGTGTTAGTCCTGTTATTTTGGTACCTAAGAAAGAAGGAACTTGGAGATTATTTACAGATTGTCGAGCTATTAATAAGATAACAATTAAATATAGACATCCTATTCCTCGTTTAGATGATATGCTTGAAGAATTACATGTTGCCATGATATTTTTTTAAGTAGATTTAACCCAAGGATATCACCAAATTCGCATGAAATAAGGTGATGAATGGAAAATTGCTTTTAAAACTAAATATGGCTTATATGAATGGATTGTTATGCCATTTGGATTAACTAATGCTCCAAGTACTTTCATGAGATTAATGAATCATATATTTCGGCATTATTTGGGAATGTTTGTTGTAGTTTACTTTAATAATATACCTGTTTATAACAAGAATTTAGAAAAGCATGTTGAGCATCTTAGGCTTGTTTTTAATGTTTTAAGGGAATGTTTGTTGTAGTTTACTTTAATAATATACCTGTTTATAACAAGAATTTAGAAAAGCATGTTGAGCATCTTAGGCTTGTTTTTAATGTTTTAAGGGACCAAACTTTATATGTCAAGCTTGAAAAATGTGTCATTTCCACTACTAGTGTTAATTTTCTTGGATATATTGTAAGTTCTAAGGGAATAAGTGTTGATCCTACAAAGATTAAAGCAATTATGGAATGACCAACTCCGATAAGTGGTCATCAAGTAAGATCTTTTCGTGGTTTAGCTAGTTTCTATAGACGTTTTGTACGTGATTTTAGCACTATTGATGCCCCAATTGAATGAAGTTGTTAAAAATGAAGTTGGTTTTAAATGGGAAAAGCCACAACAAGAGGCTTTTGATAACCTTAAATGCTTACTTCTTATTCTGTACTTGATTTTCCTAATTTTGATCTAACTTTTGAAGTTGAATGTGATGCTTCAGGAATAGGTATTAAGGTTGTTTTGCAAAAAAAAAACAAACATTTGGCTTACTTTAGTGAGAAACTAAGTGGTGCTACACTTAATTATCCAACTTATGATAAAGAATTGCATGGCAACATTACCTAATGCCAAAAGAGTTTGTTGTACACACGGATCATGAGCCTATTAAATATCTAAAAGGGCAAGGAAAGTTCACTAAAAGACATGCTAAATGGGTTTTTTCATTGATACTTTTCATTATGTTATAAGTATAAAAAAGGAAAATAAAACATTGTAGCCAATGCATTGTCTAGGAGATATACCTCGATTTCTTTAATGATAACTAAATTGCTTGGTTTTTAACATATTAAGGATTTATATGAGCATGATTATGATTTTTCAACTTTTTTTTTTTTTTTTTTTTTAAGCCAGCACCCTAATTCTAATGAATTTTATTTGCCTCAACGTTGGAGGCGGGTGTCGAACTTGTGCCCTCATGGACACAAGTCAAGGCCTTGCCCACTGGGCCAAATCCTTCTTGACAATTTTTTTTTTCAACTCTTTATCAAGCAAGTAGTACTTTAGCTTTTCAAAAATTCTTTCGACATGAAGGATTTTTGCTTAGGGAAAATAGATTGTGTATTCCTTCTTATTCATTACGTGAATTAATTGTTAGGGAAGCACATTTTGGACGGTTAATGGGACATTTTGGGCTTGTTAAGACTTTAAATATATTGTATGAACACTTTTATTGGCCTAATATGAAGAAAGATGTTATTAAAGTTTGTGAAATTTGTTTTAAGTGTAAACAGTCCAAGAGTACAAGCAAGCCCCATGGAATGTACATGCCTTTGCCAATTACAACCTCTCATTGGGTTGATGTTTCCATGGATTACATTCTTGGTTTACCAAGGTCTCAAAGAGGTATGGATAGTATTCTAGTAGTTGTTGATCGATTTTCTAAAATGTCACATTTTATTCCTTGTAGGAAAACAAATGATGCAAGTCATGTGGCAGAATTGTTCATGAGAGAGGTCATTCGGCTTCATGGAGTTCCAAGAACAATTTTAAGTGATAGAGATGTCAAGTTCTTGAGCTACTTTTGGAAGACTTGTTGGGGTAAGTTGGGAACTAAGCTACTCTTTTCTACATCAAGTCACCCACAAACCGATGGTCAAACAGAGGTAACAAATAGAACTTTAGGGATTCTTCTAAGGGCACTTATTCAAAAGAACTTAAAAAGGCGGGAAGATTGTTTACCTATTGCTGAATCTGCTTATAATTGCACTATACACTCCACTACTATTCATTCTCATTTTGAAGTTGTTTGTAATTTTAATCCCCTAACCCCTTTAGATCTAACTCCTCTACATGTTGATGAGTATTTAAATGTAGAAGGTGTTTCTAGGGCAGAATACATCCAAAGATTACATCAACAAATTAGTGAGCAAATTGCCAAAAAAGAATGCATCATATGCTAAGAATGCCAACAAGGTCCACAAGGCAATAACTTTTGAGCCATGAGATTGGGTTTGGGTGCATCTAAGGAAGGAAAGGATCCTAATGAAAGCGGACCAAATTGCACACAAGAGGAGATGGACCCTTTTCAAGTTGTTTCTTAGATCAATGACAATGCTTACGAGCTTGATTTGCGAGGTGAGTATGGTGTAAGTGCTTCTTTTAATGTTGTTGATTTATACCCCTCTGATTTTGAAACGAATTTAGAAGATTCGAGGGAGAATCCCTTTGAAGAGGGAGGGAATAATGAGGACACATCCTTGAAGCTGTCTAAGACAAGTCATCCAAATGATCCATTGATTAACATCAAGGGTCCAATGACAAGAGGTAGAAGAAAGGCTATGAATCAAGCTTTAACTACATTCATTTTAAAGATTCAAGCTAAAGAGTAAGCAAGGCAACCTTCAAGCAATTCTATATATTCAAGACAAGTTCATCTCACCACTTTTGAAGACACTGCTCACGGCTCAACAAGTAAAAGTAGCTAGAGTGCATTTTTAGAAAGTTTAGTCATTAAAGATAGACTTTAATATGTTTTCAGCTTTATATTACTTAAATTATTTTGGCTTTACTTGCTTAAATAAAGGACATGTGGTCGATTAGCTAGTTAGTGTAAACCAAGTACTAGTTTTTGTTAGTTTACTATACTTGTGTTTGTTTTAGTTCTAGTCCAATTAGGACTATTTGTAAGCTTGGCCGAAAATCTCCAAGTCTCTATTTAAGAGAGATTTCGGCATACTTATTATTTAGACTTGATATAAACTATTTGTGAGGTTATTCTTTCATGCTTTGTGATTGAACTTCTTTAAGATTTCATTTCATTGTTACTATATCAACAAGTTAGTTCCCTTGTTGTGACGTTTCTTCATCCATTAGAGTTTTTCTGTCATGGTTGCTAGGTGCTCATGTTGCTTAGAGGTCTTGTGTGTCAAACTCCTTAAAGTCTTTCTGCTAGGGTTGCTAGGTGCTCATGATGCTTAGATGTCTTAGTGTCAGCATTCATGTGAACTAAATTCAAGTTAAGAGAAAGATCCTTTAATCCCTTTTGTGTTGAATCTTGATATATTCAATTTGTCAAGGTTCTTCATCAATTCATCTGTATGAATCACCTTATCCACAAAACTATTTGATCTTCTCCATGTAGCTTCCACCACTTGATTTTGAGAAATACTTGAGATTTTCTCTTCCTAGCATTTTTCCCAAAAAAGAAATCGAGGACTAGCAACCGATGTTATGTAACCACGATCTCACCAAGAATAACCTTACAATCCTTACAACTACTCTGAAACATGCTCCTAACTAGGAAGAAGTCTATCTGACTGGAATGCGGTCCACTTCTAAAAGTCACCAAATGTGAGTCATTTTTTTTAACCAGCTGTTTACTATAATCAAATCATAAGCCAAAGCAAAGTCAAGAATATTGTTGCCTGCCTTATTTCTATCTCCAAGCCCTAATCCTCCATGTACACTTTCAAACCCACTACGACTCAAACGTACATGTCCATTCAAGTCACCTACAATAAAAAGCTTATATTCTCACGGTATACTTTGTAACACATTGTCTAAATCCTCCAAAAACTATTTCTTAAAGGCATCGTAACAATCTCACAATCTATCATGATCTTAATGATATTAATCCTGTCACTTTTTCTACAAACATCAACTACCTCATTGATGAAATCATGATGTACAATTGTCCCAATTCCATTTATTCTTTTATCGTTACCTGATACCAAAGCTTATAATTCCATGGAACTATTATTTTTGCTTTCTCACCAACCCATTTAGTTTCTTAAACACACAAAATATCAATCTTTCGTCTTACCATTACCTCTACCAGTTATGTCTGTCTGCCAGTCAAATATCCGATGTCCCAAGACGCCAAACGAACTCTGCCACTGTGAACTAATCTCTTAACATGTAACCGTCCTAAACTAGTGCGTTGTTGCATACTTGACACCATATCAAAACACTGACATGGCGCGTCGCTTCCAGGCAACGACCTAACAACTCTTGCAAAATTATCACTACACCCCGTGACTAGGAAGTGCAGAGTGTCGCTGGGTAGGGAACGCCCCCACGGATTTCTTATATCGATTCATATCGTGAGATGTGTCTAATGTTTACGCTAGTCATTACAAATCTTACCGCAACCCTCCTCCTTTATCCGGACTTGAGACCGGCAATAAGTATCGCAAAGTAGAGTCCATGACACTTACAGGCGGGGACTGACAATAAGTATCACGAACTAAAGTTCATAAAACTCACTGACGGAGTTAGGAGTGGTTTTGCACTTGCATACATATTTTCAATCGTCGGATTGAATAATTTGATGGTTGAGATTGAAATTACAAAATAGCTATTTTGCAAAAAAAATATATTATTTTTTAACTGAAAATAGATATTTTTTCATTGTTGAATTAAATAACGGACAAAAACAATTTATCTACGCCGTGCTGAGAACATCACCACTAGGCCTGTCAATTGAGTCTAAAATATTGGGTCCAGACCCAGGCCCACTAAATTGAGGCCTAAGTTGGATTTTTATTGGATTGGGTCTAGATCTTTTCAATTAGAGTTCGGACTCAACCACATTGGGTCTTGGATGTAATTTGGGTTCACTCACTAATTTTACTTATAATTTAATTGATACTCAATTTTATCGATCGAAACGTGAATATTTTTTTAAATAAAATAAATAACGATTATTAGCGATATATTTTGTGAAAAATAATATGCACCGTTCATTAACATTAACATCATATCATTGGGCTCATATAAAAAATAATTTTAATTGAGACTTTGGGTCCTTAGGTCTATTGGGTCTATACAATTATAATTTAGACCTACAACTCTTGGTCCCATACTTGTCTTAGATTCTACCCATGTGAGTTCATGCCCAATCTAAATCAGTATAGAAATGTCTATCTAGACCCAAATTGAGTCTTATGAATCTGGATTTGGGCCCTTGAATCCAGTTGACAGGCCTAATCACCACATCGAGAGGAAAAAAGGATTAAAAACACTCAAATTACGCTACCGCCATAAACAATTTATAGCCTACCGGAAACCACCTGCCATTCCCAAGATTCATGCCATTCCTATACTACCTTAATTTCATGCCCGATCTCTGTCATTTTCCTAACATTCTCTCATATATTTTGCAATGGAATACTCAAAATGTACGTGGATAAGTTTGTTTGGGAGATCCATGTCAAGTCTTTTAATTTTTTTTCGTTTTTTTTTGGGAGATTGATGTTAAAATCTCAATAAAATTAGACGTCTCTTCATATGAGAATCATAAATATTTTTAATTACAGTTAAATAAGAGATGTTTTTACATTTACCAAAATTGTTAGATTGCCCCACCATCATATGTATATATGTATATATTATTGGTTCAATCGTAAACATAGAGGGACTAAGAACATGCATGTCATCTAAGCAATGTCATCTTTTAAGTGAAAGGGTTTTAATTAAGTGAGCTCATTTTGTTAAAACATATAAGTAGAAGTTAAGGCACTGTCTGAAGAAAGTCTCACCACAGTGGTAGAAAATTTATTAATTTGCATTTCTAAAATCTGTTTTTAAATTATTAAAGTCAGTTTACATTTATATAATAATTTATTAAACTAAATAAGTCAGATTGTAATAAGAAAAAGATGATATTACTACTCCATATTAGAAAATCTTATTTAGTACTCCCTTTATTCCTAAATATAAGACTTTCATAATAAGTAGCAAAAATTAAGATGTTTTTTAAACAAAATATCAATACTATTATCTTAAATAGAATTAGAGCATACAAGTTATATTTAAGATAATAATATTAGTATTTTGATTAATAAAACAACTTAGATTTTCCTTCCTTAATTTTCGCTACTCGTTTTGAAAGTCTTATTGGAGGTAGTAATAATTTTCTTCTTATTTCAATATGACTTATTTTGTTTAACTTTATTTAGCAATAATATTAATTAATTTTTTTTTACCTTTATAAGTGGAATTACATAATGTTTTTTGTTTTGCAGTATTTATAAATATTTAAGGCTACTATTGGGATGTGAAAACGAAATCATCAAATAACTAGAAACTAAAAAAATTAGATAGTAAAACATGTGGAAAATAAAAGATTAAAAAATTGGTGATTGAACGTATTTATCATTGAAGCTGTTTTATAGTTGGGAGGTAGTTTGTCTGAACAATCTGATGTGGCATCAAAAAGTAATACAATTGATGATTTAAGCGTAAAATTACATTGCATATGCTCTTATTAAGTTTAGAATGGTATTTTTCTATGAAATTATAAGCATTTTACCTATGTTATGATAAATAAACTTAGCAGGAATTTCTAAAGAAATTTTAAATACAACAGGATATATATTGAATAAATATTTTTTGTGAGTAGTGAAGTTGAAAAAAAATTAATTCCCAAAAGAAAGAAATGTCAAAGTTAAAGTGAAAATCCAATATTTTTTTTGGAAGCCCGTCTGAGCGGTTGGCCCATAAGGGGGAGAGAATACACCTCACAAGAGGAGAATAAAATCCTAGAAAGTGAGACAATTAAAGCTTACCCCATGTATGGGGAGGGTATCGAACCCACGACCTCATGGTCGTGGGCAAGCCCTTGCCCAGGACGAAAATCCAATATAAGACATGATGGATATGAAGAGGAGCCATAATTTTTTGTAGATTGGCATAAAGACAATGCTTCTAGTTACACGTCGCATAAGTCGTCACCATAGTAAAGCCCACATGCAAAACATAACTCTTTTTACGAAATGTAAAAACATATCAAATTTTAGGCACATTTTTCCTTGCCATATATAATCTTTCCTCTTTACTTTCATATTCTCATGGGGAACAATATAGATCATACACCAAATAGTAAAAAATTCGTACATACAAATTGCATACGAATATGTTTCTTGAGTTCATGATAAATGTCTAGCACAATATGTGTCGTAAATGAAGACATGTGTCCATTTTAAAATCACTATTAATTGTCAAATTTTTAATTTGACGAACGGATGTGGAACTTATCTCGTTCTGCACTGTAACAATATTTATTTGCTTTCCACTTCCTTTCTTTTCATTCCAAATCCAAAACTACTTTTAAAGCAATCAACAACACAAGTACCATTACCACTATAGGTCCATAACAAAAGAAGGGAAACAGAATAGTACTGGTAGCAATAGGGTCAATGGCAGTATCCAAAACCTCTCAGAAAAAAGCTTGTAAAGTATTGTCACGTACCTCACTCTCATTGGTCTATAACTATGAAATGAAGAGCCCAAATTGAATCGCAGTTAATTATTGGCGGGTGGGATAGGGAAGTGATCTGTCTCACAACGAAATATAAAATTTCAAATTAAGACATGATTTTATTTTTAAAATATAATTTATTTTTTACAAAATTCAAAACGTTTTGTTTTTAAAATAAGCACGGTTTCTTTCTACGCATACATGTAAATAAAAAAGAAGCTTTATATATAATATCATGGCCACTATTCCCACACCCCCCCTGCCTTTTTAACACCCCCCAATCCCCATAATTTGTTCTCTCCCTCTCTCTCCTCTCTCTCACCATAATAAATGCTCTCAACCCAACCCTCTATCCCTCAATAATTTTTCTGCGCTGCCGCCGCCCTGCTTTGCCGGAACACCAACCGGACCACCGTGGGACCGGATTCGGCAAAATTGGTTTTTCGAACTTATTGGACTAGATCCACTACAAAATATCAATTTCAAAAAAGTTTGGAGGCAAGAAAAAATTCGACAAGATTCAAAGCAAAATGGACTCAGACGATTGTGGCTATTTAGAAGACGTTGTTTTTGAGATAAATAATAATAATTATTATATTGTGTTTTTTGTTGTTAGTAAATTTTTTTGGGGTAAAAATACATGTTTAAAGCTGATAAAATGCGAAAAAAATAGTCAAAGCGAGAAAATAGCATCGAAAAACATCTTGGGGAAAGCCGTGTGTAAAAACGCGAGCGGTTTTGGGAAAACCGTGAGTAAAAACGCGAGCGTTTTTAGGGAAAAACCCGTGTGTAAACGCAGCGGTTTTCCCTAAACCCGCCCTGCGTTTTTACACACGGTTTTCCCAAAACCCGCTGCGTTTTACACACGGTTTTTTCGATATGTTTTTCGATGCTATTTTCTCGATTTGAACTATTTTTTCGCATTTTATCGGTTTAAACATGTAATTTTACCCAAAAAAAATTACTAACGACAAAAAACACAATACTATAAAAAATTATTAATATTTACCTCAAAAAACACAATACTATAAAAATTATCAATACCGGATTCCGGCCAAAAATAATTTTTTTTTTTTTTGGTTTTTCGAACTTATTGGACTAGATCCATCACAAAATATCAATTTCAAAAATTTTGGAGGCAAAAAAAAATTCCGACAAGATTCCGGCAAAATGGACTCCGACGATTGTGGCTATTTAGAAGACGTTGATTTTGAGATAAATAATAATAATTATTATATTGTGTTTTTTGTTGTTACTAAATTTTTTTGGGTAAAAATACATGTTTAAAGCCCGATAAAATGCGAAAAAAAATAGTCGAAAGCCGAGAAAATAACACCGAAAAACATACTTTGGGAAAACCATGTGTAAAACGCGAGCGGTTTAGGGAAAAGCCGTGTGTAAAAGCGCAGCGGTTTTCCCTAAACCCGCCTGCGTTTTTACACACGGTTTTCCATAAACCCCCCTGCGTTTTTACACACGGTTTTTCCTAAAACGGCCTGCGTTTTTACACGCGGTTTTCCCTAAAACATATTTTCATGATTTACTTTTTAATAAGTAATTACAAAATTAATTGCAACACACAATTGGCACCAAAAAATTGTATTTAGGTATTATCACTTACGATATGTAATAACCCATTAAAATTTCAAAAAAATCACAAGTTTAAAAAATTTACATTTCTTAAAAAGTTAATTTTTTTACTACAAAGTGTCTTATAAACTATTTCAAAATAAATGTTGCCAAAAATAACAATCAAAGTTCAAACGTACCTTATAGTGATCTAAAATAACTTCCTGATGATGAAGAAGAAATTGGCCTGATACGGGGAATGTTTTTAGTAAAAATATAATAAACAAAACTTAATTATTAAGAAACAATGAACATTATTTATTAGTTTTCATAAATTGAAAAAATATATTATGAATATATGTAATTCAATTAATACAAAATATATAGTTTAAATGACCTCGGCGTCAATTTGTATCGAGTATATTGTTTTAATTTTTCGTCACTTGATTTACTAAAAAATTAGACCAAGTATATGAATGTTAGTTTGTTATTTTTTGTAACATTTATTTTTAATAGTTTATATGACACTTAATAGTAAAACTTTTATTTTTTTGAGAATTGTAAAATTTTAGACTTGTAATTTGTTTGATATTTTGATGAGTTATCACATACCATACCCTAAGTGTTAAAACCTAAATACAAAGAAAATACTTGGTATTTTATTTGCACTTAATTTTTATTGCAATACCCCTAAAAAAATATTTAGGATTTTCTAAAAAAAAATTAAAAAAAAATAATAATAATTTTAAGACCGCCTGCGTTTTTACACACGGTTTTCCATAAACCCGCCTGCGTTTTTACACACGGTTTTCCCTAAAACCGCTGCGTTTACACACGGTTTTCCCAAAACCCGCTGCGTTTTACAAACGGTTTTCCATAAACCCGCCTGCGTTTTTACACACGGTTTTCCCAAAAACCGCCTGCGTGTTTACACACGGTTTTCTCAGTATGTTTTTCGGTGCTATTTTCTCAGTTTCGGACTATTTTTTTCGCATTTTTATCAGTTTAAACATGTGTTTTTACCCAAAAAAATTACTAACAACAAAAAACACAATATAATAATTATTATTATTTATCTCAAAATCAACGTCTTCTAAATAGCCACAATCGTCGAGTCCATTTTGCTGGGAATCTTGTTGGAATTTTTTTTGCCTCCAAACTTTTTTGAAATTGATATTTTGTGGTGGATCTAGTCCAATAAGTTCGAAAAACCAATTTTTGGCCGGAATCCGGTGAAAGGTGGTCCGGTTGGTGTTCCGGCAGGCGGCGGCGGACAGGGGCAGAAATTTTAGGAGGGATAGTGGGTTGAAAGCATTTATTAGGGAGAGAGAGAGGAGAGAGAGGGAGAAAAAAAATTATGGGGATTGGGGGGTGTTAAAAAGGCAAGGAGGGGGTGTCTTTTTTACTTGACCCTATAATATATTGACTCATAAAATCTCGGTTGATCGAGAAGAAAAAAAACGGATAATGGGTCTCGACCTAACACTATAGCTCCAGCAATTTAGTTTGGCCCAGATGTCTTCCTCGGTCTAAAGCGGTAGAAATTTTATATTCCCGTTTGATGTTCTATTCACTATTTCACCAATAAAAAATTGATATTGTTAATTTTTTTAATTAAAAAATTTATAATTTAAAAGAAATAGTAAAACCCGTAGAGGCGTATCAATCACCTATTCGTGGGATGAGGAACGTGACACATAATAAAGATATGATTTTTTGCCGGTCTAAGGAGGCTGAGAAACTATAAGGAAAAAGAACTTTGGATAATTCTCCCAAGTCCTAAGAATCTCTTGGATAACTACTACACCTCTACGATTTATCTCTCTATATATAAACTACCATCCAGTACATTGTGTTTTTTAGGTTTTACTTGCTTTCTCCTAACCTTGTATAAATGGGTCTTGATTGTAACATTTTTTGCCAAGACGGATTTGCTAGTGTTTAGAGGTCAATTGAGTTGTGCAAATCATATTTTTTTCAAGCCATTGTTGTGGTCCCTTAACCTATAACACCCCTCCACAAACGTCCCGGCTCCTATGCTGAACAGCTTTTTGTTCCGCACTGCGGGACACGATCTAAGCCGTCGGATGAGATTTTCTAACGGTTTAGATCTGGAGAGAGATTTTTTTTTAGTCCAGCCGCAACTTTTCTTTCTCCAGATCTGGACCGTTCAAAATCTCATCCGACGGTTGAAATTGTTCCGCACGTGCGGAAAAAAATCTGTTCCGCATAGGAACCGGACTGCTCCACAAAAGGAAGTGTTAGGCTATATTGCAGATAACAATTTGTCCATATTTGTAGAACACAGCGTGATAAGGGTTAAATATTTTTGAATAGTTGTTACATATCTATAAAATAAGTGTTCTCTTTTGATGAATACATATTTTAAAGAATTTAAGACGTATGTCTTGAGTAATAAGTGTTTATTTAAAAAAATCTAAACCTATAATCCAAAACAATAAAAATATTTAATATATATTAAATTTTTAACGTTCTATATTATAATTGGACCACAAAAGGAAAAAAATTCTAAGGTATAGCCACCCTTTTGTGGAATTGGTCTCACGAGTTTTTTAAATGAATTGGGACGGTGTGTACTTTGCAGGTAAACCCTGTTCCCAACTTATATGAGAAAGCCGTGAAACCAGTCGTATAAAGGCGGTTTCATTTGTGAGTGACTCCATCAAAGATATAGCAACGCATGGACAAAAGAGGGGCACAAGTAGCAAGAACAGTGAAAGTTCAAAACCCTTATAGATTCTATGGTCCGTGAATCCAAGCTCCTTTGTCAACTGCTCTCTGTGTTTTTCTGCAGTCCCACTTTGTACATAAAGTAAATAAAAAAAGATGATTTCTTAGCTCTTTTATTAGGTTACCAAAATGGTCGTAATTTCTTGTCCAACCAAATGACCTAACTCTACTAAACCTACTTCTACTTTTTTACCTTTTCTGTTAAAAACTCGATTTTCACAAAACGATTCTCTCCTTCTTTAATTGACGGGTCTTTTTCAGTTTTCACCTTCTTATCAAATCTCAATGAATCCGACCTATTTCACTTCTTTTTTTACCTTTCTCTGGCAAGAATCCAAGAAATGAAGAAGGAGAATAATTAAAGACTTTTGTTCTTAGTTATCCATGAATCATGGGTTGAATGAAATTATAAACCTCATTATGTTTCTTGTAATAAATTACACATAATTGCTGCTAAATGAAAAAAAGTTTAATAATATGGAAATAAATCAAAATGGTTTTTTGTTCTGCCTTATCTGATTTCTTTTAGGTTTTATTTGAGTGTATGTTTACATACCAAATGTGATTGTACAAGGAGATTCTGTGAGCAACCACTTTACGTATTCATTGTTAAATGTTATTTCAGTCTTTAATCTATTTATTTCAGTGGTATTTTAAAAATAGTCATTTTGTGCATTTATTAACAAATATTATGTCTTACTTTGTTTCTCCTTATTCAAACCTCAATTATTGAAAATTTAATGAATTTATAATTTTTTTGTTAAGTTTCTTGTCATCATTTAATGAGTTTGTAGTAATTGGTTGTTCTGTTGCAGTCCGGCTCCTATGCGGAACAGGAAATGTTCCGCACGTGCGAAACAATTCCAGCAGTCGGATGGGATTTTAAACGGCTCAGATTTGGAGAGAGAAAAGTTACGACTGAACTTAAAATATTAAAAAAAAAATTCTCTCCAGATCTGGACCGTTAAAAAATCTCATCCGACGGCTGGTAGCTTGTCCTGCACGTGCGAAACAAAAAGCTGTCCCGCATAGGAGCCGAGAGCATTCTATTGGAATTAAAAGGGAATGTGATATCATTTATTCTTTCATGATGGGTTTCCCAGCAACCCATAATGGTGCAAATACTAAGAATAATTCTAATTGTTTCTGTTTTATTTAGAAAAAATGAAATAATTGTTTCTGTTTTGATTTTTTTTGGCTCTTTATATTTTCCTTGCATACACATATGTCCGGGTGCATTCGGATTATGTTTAGTTTTTTTTTCCGCTAAATAAGAAGAATATATATTAATAATAAAATAGACAAAAAAGAAAAGTTGCACAAAGGCAACATATAAAATCCTACACCATAAAAGGTTGGTAAGAAAAACTAATATTTATACTAGTAAAATGCATGGTATCACATCCATTTTCTCTGTTAGTTATGTTTTTAACTTGACCTATCTTGAAATATCTAACGTTATTTTTGATAAACGGTGAGATTGTGTTTTAATGTTTTATTCTTATATCTCATTATATTTTAGCTTAGGTTGTTGATTCATTTTTTAGTCATGTGACCTATCTTTGATTTTATATGTGTTCTAGTGTGCTCTCTTTATTTTGATATCAACCAAGTTTCAAAATCTCTTCAAAAGATCTCTTAAAATCTTACATTATTTTCAAGACAAGCACCTCTCTTGGCCCCTCATATTTCATTTGTAATGACATTTTTACAAATAATGTGCTTAATTAGCTTTAAAGATTTTCTTCCTTGATTTATTTTGGTCCATGGATATGTGGTCATTGATTTACAATTTTACTAAATATATTAACCAACAAACTTCTCCAAGATTTTAAACTTAATCCCTCCTAAAAGATTTTCACTTTTGATCATTTGAATCTCTATTTTTAACAAAATTTAGGAGAAAATGCTTTTCATATTGTCGCTCTGATGAACCTTTTTTATTTTGACAAAATTGGGGAGAAAAAGTAGCATTGCAAATGTTCCATGAAAAGTAATTTTACAAAAGGAGAAAGTTAAGAATCTTGCAAAATGGGAGAGATAAGAGATTCTTTAAAATAGAGGGAGTAGAATGATTTTCCCCCCAAAATATCTACCTACCATAATCATATGTATCATTATCTCATTTTTTGATATTTTGTGCTTATTTGCCTTATCCTTTCGTTATTATATTCACATTTACATCAATTTTTCTCATGCTAAAAAAGGGGTGGGGGAGAGGGGATTGTAAGCCCTACGTGCTAATGTGATTAATCTAGTTTTGATGATAACAAACAACTGAGAAGCTCTAATGTTTGTGTGAGCTTGTGTTTTATTAATAGGATATTTATACTCACACCAAAATATGATGAAAATGGTAAGATAGCTTGAATGGACCTCAAAGATGTCATCATGCATAGAAGTAGCAATTGCAAAGTTAAGAAGGAAGATCAAAGAGTTAAGAGCTACTCAATCCAACATTGAGGAATCAATTGGCATGCTCTTAACCAAAGAAATGATGAAGTCCAATACACTACAGCATTAAGATTGCTATATGACTTCACCACTCAAAGAAGGTAGATCAAAGGTTTCAAGTCAAAGCTCAAGATTCTTATGATGGAAAATTCTGAAGCAGCCTCTCCGACAACCCTCTTTCTTCATACTCAAACTTCATCCCCAAGTAGCCACTTACAACCCCCCTACCTTCCTCTGAAGAAATATACTATCTGCATAGAAGTGCCAAAAAAGGTCAAGGACAATCCCCCCCCCCCTCCCCTCAATTTCCCTAACACCCCTTATCCCCCAAACCAATTGCCAGTTATCAATTATCCAACCAGAGTTGGGAAACCATTCAAAGAGCAGAAACTACCTCGAAATACCCACCCAGACCTTTGGAAATCAACAAAGTTACCTAGCCACCCTAACCTCTAAAACCATAATTGATCTTCCACATAACCACTTACTAATAAACTTTAATAACTAGGATCTCACTAACGAAACAATTAACCCCGACCACACTCATCTTTTTATTCCCCTCACACTCTCAGTTAAGTAAAAGATTTATAAGTCATGGCAAAATGCACACATTGTAAAACTATTTGGACGAACTACATGATACAGATATCTAGCACAAAAACTCAAGGAGATCTGGAAGCCTACGAAAGAACTTAAACTAATGGATCTAGGAAAAGATTATTTCCTTGTGAAATTTTCTAAAGAAGAAAATTAATCTAGAGCCTTGCACCAAGGGCCATGGTTTATTGGTCAAACTTGTTTGGCTGTTAGAACATGGAAAGCAAGGTTCACTACCTATCGGGCGAACTTTACATACACTGCATTTGGGCCAGACTTCCAGAACTATCTCATGAGTTCTATGATAAAGAACCACTGACTAGAGCAAGTAATTTACTAGGAACCCTACTGCACATTGATGCTACCACATTATCTGCTACAAAAGGACAGTATGCAATATTGTGCATACCAGTTAAATTGGATGAACCCCTCATTACAAACATATTCATAGGTCATCACAGTAAAAAAATTATCTATGAGGGAGTAAACCAAATCTGCTTCTCTTATGGAAGATTGGGGACATAAAAGCCATGGTTGTATATTAAGCATCCAATCAGAAAGATCAAACAACTATGACCCAACTCAGGATACCCGACCCGACTCATTACCCGAAGCACAACAGCCAACACATGGGTCATGGCTAGTTGTGGCAAAGAATAAGAGAAAAACAAATTCAACTATACATACTGACAAAACAACTATTCCCAAAGACACAAGCCAACTCGAGATAGAAAAAAGAAATATAATACTGGGGGGAAATTTTGGCAGCCCAAAGAAAACAAGCACATAAATACAAGAAAAACTCATTTGATCCATTTTTCCCACCATGACACTGAGTATAAGAATCATCATGAATGTACTTTGGGACCCACTCTTCTGACATCGTCTGCCACCACTCCAACATTGTTAGCTCCTCTAACCACTGCCCCCTCCCCACATAACAGCTTCCACCACTGTCAATGAACAAACTGGTACTGCAGAACCCTACAAATAAGAAAAAAAAAAAATATCACTCAGCTTCTCCAAACTGAACTTCTTCATTATGAACCCTTACCTCATCAAAACAAAATTAACAAGCAAAAAAAAATGATATTTCCAAGCCTAATGATGAACTTCCTTCCACCTAATCACCATTAGTCTCCACTATGGAGATTGACAATTTTAAACCTCCTTCATTTCCCAATCCAATTCATACATCGACATTTTTGCCACCTCCCCTACATATTAACTCCCAAGAATCTCACCGTCCAAACCAAGCAAACCCAAATAATAATCCCCTCACTACTCCATCCTCTCCAAATAAACATGCACAGACTACCTCTGCAAAATCAAAGTTGGCGACGCCGCAACCAAACAAACCCAAACCCTTACTCGAACAACCTAAGGAGACACCACATTGTCCAGAATTACCAGAGACACCAATATCACCCTATTGCATCGTAGACAAACACCCAGAAACCACATGGACTTCTACGGAACCCACACAAGGGAATTTTTAGTCCCAATTCTAACTCACTTCCAGTCCAACCCCCAAGCCCATGAACCCTTGAACTGGGCCAGCTCCATACACACTCCACCATAGAGTCCACTATTCTTATTGCAACAAAACCAAACAGAGCAGACATCAAACCAAACCCACAACCCGAACTTGAACAACCTAAACCCGACTTTGGATTCATGGCCAAAATGGGGCCTACAAAGTCACTTTCTTCTTTTGAACATAGAACTTAAAAATCAGCACCCACACTTATCGGTAAAAAGATCCCCAATTTCTAGCAAACTTGATCACTGCTGGCCTCCAAGCCAGCATTGCTACCCTAAACCAGCACCTTTGGTTCATTCAACCAGCACCCTTCATAAACCCATGGTAGAACATGCAGCAGCATATCCAACCATGCATATCATATACTCCAATGTTTCAAGCCTCACCTTCTCATTTCCCCCTCCAGATGCCCATTTTCTCACACATGATGAACCCAATGTCCTTTTACACATTTTCGAAAAAGGAACAGATCGAGAATCCACATGTATAAATGGACAGTCACATAAATGCTGCAGAGAATTGGAACGGTTAATTCCCCATGAATCTGCTAGAGGGGGAAATTTACACGAACGTCTCTTGGAGTTTCAAAGTGTAAAGGAAAGCCTTCAACTAAAGTAATGAAACACTAAAAAAAAAAAAAGTAATTTTACATGTTCTCCTTTCATCCGAATGTGAAGAAATTTTCTTTGGGGACAAGAACCCTAAATTTCATGACCGACGAGAGGAATTATGCATCGGTTCTTATCCTTACATGCATGAACAACATATTGAATCATATAATGGAGAATTTAGACCTTCAATTAACAAGCAACTTAATGCAGGGACTAATCTTGGACGACCCAATTTCGGAAAACTTTCCAATGATAATTATCTTATGGAACTGTAGAGAAGCAAGCAGCCCGGACTTTCAAGTTGTTCTTAGAGATATGGTTAATTCTCATAGGCCCAGTCTAATCATCTTAACAAGAATAAAACACACTAGATCAGCTGCAGAAAGCCTTAGGATTAGCATGAACTTCACATGCTTTGATTGTGTGTAAGCAATTAAGAAATCAGGGGGGATAACTGCATTATAGACCCTAATGTGGAAGTGGATATCAAAGCAAAAAATGCCCAAGAACTCCACATGCTAGTTATTGTAAATTATCCTAAAACCACATTTTTATTATCATCTGTTTATTTTAGTTGAATTTTTTTTTCATAAACGCATACTCTAGGAAAATTTACGTACTATAGCCATTAATAACCGAGAACTCTTGCTGCTGTTAGGAGACTGTAACGAAATTATGGACAAATCATAAAAATTTGGTGGTAAATAAGTAAACACACGAATCAATGAGTTTGATTCAGTAATTAACGACTGTAGTATGATTAACTTGGGTTTCAACCATATACTTGGAGCAACAATAGAAAAAAAATGAAAAACCTAATTTTAGAACGTTTAGATAGAATCCTAGCTAATCCTCAATGGGTAGAATTGTTTCCTAATAGAATAGTAACTCATCTTCCTAAGAAGCTTTCGGATCACTGTCTATTGCTACTTAACACTGATACTAAACAAAGACCTAGAACACCCTTCAGACTTGGAACGATGTGGCTTGCTCACCCAAGTTTTATTAATTTGGTAACTAATACAATCTGTATGAACTTCCTGTGTGGCTCATCCCCTGATTGACGAAAATTGCATCTCGTCTCCTGGAACCAAGCTTATCTTCCCCTTTCTCATGGAGGCCTCCAACTTAAAAAAGCAAAAATACAAAATCAGGCGCTTCTATCAATCCTTGCATGGTGCTGTCTATTCAGTGACAAAACTAACATTTGGGCCCAAGTCACTAAATCAAAACAAGTAAGAAATTTGCCCTTTCATCACATGACTAAATTTGCCCTTCTCTAATATGGAAAGACACATTTAAAGGATGAGAAATTTGTCGTAACCATGTTAAATGGCGACTGGAAAATGGAAAATCCTTTTCCTTTTGGTTCGATAACTGGACACAACTAGGCACACTCAGGTCAATCATTCAAGGCCCTCTAACACTGCATGACAAAAACCTAAAACTCTTTGATTTGATTAGAAGCAACCTCTTCACAATATATAAAGTCAATTTTCCCCTACTACCACATATTTCCTCTCTCATTAATAGTACATGTATTCCACTGCACACACAATCTGAAGATCTAGCAACTTGGCCACTCACACCCTCAGGTCAGTTCTTTGTGGTTTCTGCTTATACTATGCTTGCAACCAATGGCCAAAAATATATAATATCAATGTCAAATGGGTTTGGAATACCCCAACACTCACTAAATTAAGTTATTTCTCCGGTTAACCCTAATAGACCGTATTACTCATGCTTTCCTCCTTCATTGAAGAAACATACTACACACACTAACATTTGTCAATTATGCAAATCCAAACTAGAGAACGCGGAGCATATTTTCCGTCGTTGTAAATTTTCAATGCTATTTTGGAAAATTCTATCCAGACTTACAAATATGAACATTGTTACTATCCTCATATCCAATTGTTCTTTCACTTCTTGGATGAAGGCAAACAATACCACTACTCTATACGTAGACAGCCATACACCATTTGCATCAATTTTTTCATTTGGTTGTTGGCATCTTTAGCTCTCCCGCAATTCAAAAATATTAAAAAAAAAAAACATACCTATTTTGACATGTCAGGATATTATTGCTAAAAGTATTGAGTTTTCATATGCTAATAATACCCTAATTAGATCCCATAAATCATTAAAACTCACCAACATAAAATGGCACCACCCAGATCCATTTACCTTAAAGCCAAATATAGATGGATCTTGTTATTTTAATCCTGGAATATGAGGGGCAAGGGGTATCTTCCGTGACTACAAAGGAGATTGGATTGTAGGAAATAGTACTCATCTCCTATTCACCAACAGTGAAGCAGAACTTCTTGCATTAAAGGAAGGATTGAAGCTTACTGTTGAGCATAGCTACCTTAAGTACTATAATATTGTTTCCGATTGCAGATTTTTAATGACTCGGCTCAAGGCATGCATAATCTCACACATATTTCGAGAGGCGAATCAAGTGGCTGATTCACTAGCTAGGTTTGGAAGTTCACATCCTTGTTTCCATTTCCATATTTTCCACTACCCGCCTGATTTGGCTTTCCATCAGTGGCAACGCAACAAAGTTGGACTCAGCAACCCAAGAATTATGATAAAATAGTAGTATTTTGATTTTTATTAGAACTCGGATGTATTTTCTTTTTGCTTCTTGTTTCCTTCCTTTTGTATAACTCTTTTACGCCTTTTGTATTACTCTACTGTTGTTCTTAATCTACCCAAAAAAAAAAGCCAAACCTCAAAGAAGAAATCAACTCGAAGACTTGAAGACCAAGAAGATTAGTCTAGTCTACATAGGTAATATCTTTATGAATAATATTTCTTTGAGAATACTAAGATTAAGTATGTTTAAAGCTCTTACTCTTACATGTTTTCAAAACCACATGTTTACTTTATTTTCAAATCTCGTCTGACCGAAACCATTCAGGAAATGGCCAGGCCGAAACAATTACGAATCGGCCGAAATTAGATAACCATAAGCAATCGAGAAGAAGGAGCTTGAAACAAGGCCAAAAGGCACTGCCGGCCTAGATGAACAAGCAAGATTCCTGGACATCAGGATCAGATTTCACACTTCTTTTGATCCAATCTTAGACCTATTTTTATTCCCAGCCACCACGATCTTCAAAAGAGAGAAAATGCAGCTGCCACTCAACTGAAGCAAGAAGAGCTAGCTCACGTTCTCCATCACGACCACAACATGAGGAACATGTTCAATTCACCAAAATTATGGTCGAAATAGGTAATATTCACTGTGGGAAGCTACTTTTAGAGGCGTCTATAAATAGAATATCAAGAGGAAGAATAAAGACATCACAATCATTAATTAAAATGCATTTTTTATCTTCATTTATATAGTCATTAAATGCTTTCCTTACAATTTTATGCACCTTTATTAATGTAGTTAAACTTAAAAATTTGAAACTTGCTAGACTTCTACGTGAGGATATTTGTCCAATAACGCATACTTAGATTAGAATCCAGCCCTTAGACTAGGCTTCTTGCATGAGGAAATTTTCAATAACACATACTTATCTTTAAGGTAGTCCATTTGGCTCTAGACATGCTTTCTGCGTGAGGATATTTTTTCAATAATGTATACTTGGTTAAATCAGCATTTTTCAAGTGCTAATCATCTTGTAAAATGAATTTCAAGTGTAAATACAAGTTCCGACCAGTTTTGTTTTTTTTTGCTTGACGCTCGGTCGGGTTTTTTGTGGCAACAATAACAATAAAAATAGATAATTATCAATTTGTTGTATGCTACATGGAATAAAAATGAAATACTGGATTAATTTTATTTATTTATTGCTGGATCACTCCTAACTCAATTCATTAGATTTGATGATATCCAATTAAGTTTTTTATTAATTTTTTTTTATTTGCAACACTATTCGAAAGTGAGCATAGACTTTATATGCGTAGGAGAGATTTAAACATTGGCAACATGGGTGTACATTCATCTTATACCAATTAGACAAATCATGAAATCCAATATGTAGGGGTTGAAGTGAGTTGAGTCGTGAATACCTCATGATTCAATTCAATATTTGGCTCAACAAACTCAACTCACAAGTCAAATGAATAATATACGAGTCAGAATTTTGCTGCCCATCTAAAAATGTTACTCCCTCCATTCCTAAATATAAGACTCTTTAGACAATTTGAGAAAATTAAGGAGGTTGTCATTTTCACCTAAACTTCCAATATTACCCCACTTTCCCTCTCTCTTACTAATATATCATTAAAAAAAAGAAAGGAAAATATTGAGGGTATAATTGAAATAAATTGTTGACAACTAATAAAAGAACCTTAAACGACAATTAATTTGGATACCTAGATATCTCCTAAACGACAATTAATAGGGAATGGAGGGAGTAGTTGAGTAAGAGTTGAGCAAAAAAACACAGTAACGACAAATGAAAAATGACAAAAATCTAAAATCCTTTTATAATTTTCTTAACTTCTTACGAACCTAAATTTCATTTGATGAGTTTCATATTCTCACTCATGAAAAACGTTTAGACGATTATCACCTAATAGTTTTCATTTTCTTTGTAAAATTGTAATATTTATTATGGGTGAAAATCGTGTGTATCCGTCTATTTACTCATTCATGTGTTTAACTAATAAGAATTCGCCATGTGATTATTATTTTTAATTATATATACACATGGTGAATTGTGATTGGTTGGGCACAAAAATAGGTAAACAGACACGTGCAGACGATTATTTGCCATTTATTACTGCTAAAGGATAAATGTGAACGATTTTTCAGTAATCTTCAATATGATTTCTTGGTGATATGATATTAAACTCCTCCTATATGTTATTGGAAGTCTTATTATTATTTTTTGCATTAATATTTAATCTTATTTTATGACACAAGATTTTTTATTTTTTATTTTTATTAGTTTACAAATGAACTGAATTGAGCTACTCGTGAGCAATGAGTGATTTGAGTTTGAGCTGAGAAAATTGGCTCACATCAAATATAATCTGAGCGAATTTTGAGTGAGGTGAGTTTGAATTAACCTTAACTCATCTCAACTCAACTCAACTCAACTCCACCCTTACCAATATGATGTTGAAAATGAATTCTACTATAAGATACAAAAATAAATTTAAATATACTTATTCGTTTATCTATTTTCCTTGTTTTTTTCATTGTAGTAAAGGACGTAAACAATGAGGGGGGAAATCTGCAAATATGCTATATTAGTGCAGAATGAAATAAATTTAAAAGATAATATTTTATATCTAAGTAAAATCAACTAAAATTTCAAATTAATACTATTCACGTATGTTAACATAATGTATTCAACGAATTATTACAGTTTCATCATCAATTTAAGGAATTAATAGTCAAAATAGTCCCCCCAAAGTAGTTGCACTTTGTCTGTTTTATCCTTTTATGATTTTTTTAACTTTCTGGATCCTCAATGAATTTACGGCCCGCCAGTTTCATCCTTCTGTCAAAAACTTTGTAAAAAATCGTTAGTCTTGCTGACATGGCTTAACGTTGGGAATCCTCTTTCTTTCATCCGAGGGCATTTTTTGGAAACACAAAAAATCCCTAAACATCTACCCCATAAACCCGTAAGTTCCCCCCCAATTTAGACAATTAAAAACCCTAATTTCAGCTAATTTCTTCTCAAAACCAGACAATCCCTAATTTCAACAACCTTTAAAATCTATATCCATTACTAAACAATCCTAGTTTATATAAACAACAAACCATAACAATAACTAAACAATACCATATTATCCATGATTTTGCAGCAATAAAGCCAAATAAGAAGGCTACTATAACAACCAAAAACTTGATAATCCGAGATTGTTGGCGTAATTTGGCATCCTTTTTCTCTATCTTTCTAGGAGCCTTTGAATCACTTGATTTTCCTTCTCCATTCTTGAATTTTCGTCTTTTCCACAAAACCCATTTTTCATACCATCATTCAATTCTTCTTGTAAGTATAGTAAAATTAGAAGAAAACTCAAAATTAAAACTAACAATCTACTTCACATTTCATACAAACACACAATACATACCTTAACTTTACAACCATGCTTTGTTTTTTACATTGGTTTTTTGATATACTCACCATTGGAGCTCGGAATTTCTTCCATTCTTGAAGTGAATTCTTCATCAATAATTCCAAACTCAAATGGAATATTGTCAAATTCATTAATGTCAATGCATATTTTACTCCAATTCGGTTATGTAATTCATGATTTTGCAAGAAGGGAATGAAAATCGGGAACCTAGGGTTTTTAATTGTCTAAATTGGGTGGGAATGGATGGGTTTATGGTGTAGATGTTTAGGGATTTTTTGTGTTTCCAAAAATGCCCTTGAATGAAAGAGAGAGGATTCCCAAAGTTATGCCATGTCAGCAAAACTAACGAATTTTTACAAAGTTTTTGACAGAAGGATGAAACTGGAGGGCCGTAAATTCATTGAGGATCCAGAAAGTTAAAAAAATCATAAAAGGATAAAATAGGCAAAGCGCAACTACTTTGGGGACTATTTTGGCTATTAATTCTCAATTTAAGAGTGGAATTATTATAGGCAAGAAAGGGACTTCACAACTAAAGTCCCATTAATGCATTTAGTACCAATTTGCCCCAAAAGTCGCTGGACCAGCCACCGTGTTCTTCGGTCAAAACATTTTTTTGTTTTTTTTTCTCGCTCCAAAATATGAATTTGCAGAAATTAATATATAAGTGATACATTTAATGCCAAGGAATTTGAATTGATGATTCCTAGGCCAAAACAGATATTATTGCTATTTCGTTGCATTACCTCCAATAGGCTGTTAATGAAAAACGGAAAATGACCAAACCAAATTAATCTAAATTAATTTTTTGATTTGATTGGTGCATTTGACTGATTTTAGTTTGAATAAAATTAAAATTGAACTTTCGATTTGATTTAATTTTTTTTATAATCTAAATCGAACAAACAAAATATATATATATATATATATATATATATATATATATATATATATATATATATATTAAAGAACTCTTTTGTAATAAAATATATTTGAACTTCTTATTTATATAACATGACAAACAAGCTCTTCAAGTGCAAAATTAAGAGATTGAAGAGTCATTTGTTGTATATAGTTTTAGATTCACCTGAAATTTTTGTTTATTTTGAAACTAATAATGGTGTATTTTTTTTGCTTTTTTCATCGTACGATAATTTTTTAGTAATTTGTTTGAAGTTTAAGAATCAAGATCAATAATTTATTTTTTGTTGTGTTTAACTTGTGAAAAATAATAGACATATTTCTTTATATTTTTAGTAATTAGGTAATTATATAAAAAAAATTATTTTTACTTTATATTGAAGTTCAAGAATCAATAATTTATATTTAATTTTTTTTATTATATTTAACTTGTAAAAATAATAGTCTTATTTCTTTATATTTTTTAACAGTTAAGTAATTATAGGAAAAAAATTGTTTTATTTTTAAATTTATTATATATTTTGTATCTCCCGAAAACCGAACAACCAAACCAAACCGATACAAACCGAATGCATCGGTTTGAAGTTTGAATGGTTTCAAACTTTTCAAACCGAATATTTCAGTTTAGTTTTAAAAAATATGTAAAATCGAACCAACCCGAATCATGAACACCCCTATCTCCCAATTTGTCCATTGCCTAAACAGGTTTTGGGGGTAGAGATATTACAAAAGAAGTGCTTTCCCATGCGAAAAGGAGTTTCAAATTTCCTTTTCTTTAATTTATATACTCAATAAATTTGGCATTTTTTTTTACACAAGGATGTAACGATGATATTTCTGAGCTTTCAAGAATTCATACAGTTTTTATCAGAGAATAATTAAGTATGAGAATTTTTTTTCAAGACGTTTATTTATTTATTTATCTTATTTTGGAAGAAAATTTTCTTTTAAATAACATTTGTCAATGGAATTTCACATGCCAAATTCTTTCTTTCTTTGACAATTTACTGCTTATTCAATTTCTATCACAGAAAATTATTTTTAAAATAAAATGTTATGTGGATTTTTCTTTTAAAGAAATTTCTAAAATTATTTGTTTCCTCTGAATTTAGAACCAGAGAGGTAGGTTGCCGGAGAAGGAAGAGGTGAAGATATGTGGGGAAAAAGACTTAATTTACAAGTCCTAAAATTTTATTGGACTAATTATAAGAAATTGCCTTTAAATAATAGGGGAAAGGGATTAAATTATTTGATGTTCCTAAATTAACTATTGACAAACATTAAATTAAATAGAAATACTTAAACATGCAAATTGTAAAATGAAGTAGAATGAAAAAGTAAAAAAAATAAAAATAAAATAAGGTATAATTCGTAAAATATTGTATAACTAAATTTGTTAATTCGGAAAAAGAAAATTATGTCCATAATTCAACCCAAACTATTCAATGCACTCCTAATTGCGATAAGTGTACAAAAAGCAAATCTACATCGGTCTACGAGAAAAGAACAAAAATCCGGCCATCCAATCAGCTGTAGTCCAACTTTTTCCTACCCTAGATTCATCTATAGGAACTACACCAGTATCGACCTGCGTTTAACTATGGAATCACAGTCTAGCGAAAGGATCGTTTAGATACTTTTTTTTTTGTATTTTAATGGAGGGTAGTTTAATTGGCGCTAGAATTTTTGATTCGTGACAATATGTCATATGTTTGACATTTTCCTACCCAATAATAATAATAATATATCTCAATTATTAAATTACTTGATGCGAGATTGAAATTTTAAATAAAATTAAAGAAGTGTTTTTTGAATAATTGAATAGATGTTCGATTTATCCAAAAATAAGGATTTATCTGTTCTTTAACCATTAGATCAAGTGATCTGATTAATGACATTTATTCCGTAGATGCAGAATAAATGCTTGTTGTGCACCTAATTCCTGAACCACCGTCAAGGGCCTAAGTGAAGAATTTGTTGGATTTGTTTTGGGAAAAAGGAGTAGAGCCCATTGTATTTTCATACAAATACCATAGAATTGTTTTTATATACATGTATAAGTATATCGCCATCTTGTAATCCTCAGTTTTGGCTCAATTGGTGGTAGACTGCAAAAACTTTATCGCAAACGAGAGTTTAATTCTCTTTATGAAATTCGATCCTTAATATTTGTTGTGGTTAACAGAGTCAATGTAAAGAGTTTGGAGTTAGCGGTGATTGAGAGTGGCATGAGGGGTAAAATAAAAAATAATAAAAAAATTACCATCTCGTTATTTTCAAGTGCATTTTGATGTTTTTTTTTAAATCCAAAAGGGTGCATTTTGATTAAGAATAAAGGTGATCATTTGTAATCGCCAATATTAAATCATGGGGGAAAAAGAGAATCCCATATGGGAAGAAAAATAGTGACCATGGTGAGCCATACAATGAGCTACAGTATTCCCACTACGCTTAACAAAAAACAACGAAACTGAATCAAATGAAGCAATAATCGCCTTCGCATATTCAAAAATGGGACCTAAGGCCGAATAGTTTGTCCCTGGGCAGCCCAGGTGCGCTATGGTATCAATATTATCACTCTCCAAGTAGAAGTTCCTTAGCCCCAAGATTGCGGCGAGCTTGAGTCCTTCAATGGATGCCAAGATCTCACTGTGAGCGGCGCTGATACAAGAACTGAGCTAACCACAGGCAGCCAACAAGGGACATCTTTCATGATCCCCGGGTAAGGCAGCCGTATGATGCAAGGCCGTGCCTCCAGGAATCGTCCACATTTATTTTCACAAAGGACAAAGGCGAAGGAGCCCAAATAGCAGGTAAACTTGTATGCTCCGGCCCTGCAATTCGTGAGTCTGCTAACAAGGACCCAAACTCCTCTGATGCGGCCAAAGCAGTATTAAACACCATTGGCGGTGGTTGTCTTTATAAGTCAAAGATGAACCGATTCCGGTCTTTCCAAATGTGCCATGCTCTAAAGGCAAAAAAGGCCAATTCCTCAGGCGAGCCACGAAGCAAAATATGAGCCAAAATGTCCTTGAAGTTGCTCAAATCCGAACACAAAAGAGATGGGGACTTTTCCCAAAATGACCAAATTAAACTCGTACAAGAACACCGAATGAGGAAATGGGACACATCTTTAATAAGAGCATCGCAAGAGGAACATGCCCTTGAAACCAAGATTCTCTTAGCCAAGTTAGATGCCATGGCTAAATTATCAAGAGAGGCTCGCCACAAGAAGTGTAATATTTTTGGCGGAACAAGAAGCTGCCAAAGTTCCTTCCAGAATTTCTCCTCAAGTGCCTAGGATGATGATTCCGGTGCGTTTTCCTTCCTCCTAAGAGCTGCCATTGAAGCTTGGAAACCGGAACGGACGCTATAAACACCATTATTTGTAAAATGCCAAACCAATCTATCATCTACAGGAAGCTCACCAATAGGAATAGATAAAAGTACTTCCACTTCATAAGGTAGAAAAAGAATACGGAGAAGCTCCACATTCCATCTACGAGAACCTTGGAGAATAAGATCGCTCACTTTACCGTCCGGGAGAGACGGTTCATTGAGCCTAGAGGTTCGAAAGGTATGAGGCAGGAGCAGCCACGGATCCTGCCAGATGCGGACATTACTTCCGTTACCAATACCCCAGCAAAGGCAGGGGTGAAGTACCTCTCGGCCTTTGAGCAGTTCGTGCCAAACACATGAGCTAGGCGAACCCTTTGGGGCATCAAGAAAAGAGCCATTTCGAAAATACTTTGCGCCAATAAGGAGTCCGGATGTCGAAACAATCCGCCAACCTTGTTTCGCCAACAATGCCAAATTAAAATGATGCATATCCCGTAACCCTAGGCCACCCCGAGCCTTGGGTAAACATAATCTGTCCCATGAAACCCAATGGATGCCTTTTTCGCCGCTTGCTTTACCCCAAATAAATTTACGAATCATTACCATGATGTCATCAAGAAAAGACCGAGTGATATAGAAACTTTTGCATAATGTAGGTCGGAATAGCTTGGATGACAGATTTGATAAAGGACTTCTTTATCGGACTGTGGATAAGAATTTTTCCTTCCACCCGTGTAGCTTCTTCCATACACGATCCTTGATATATGCGAAAACACTTCGGCAATTTCTCCCCATCATAAATGGAAGGACTAAGTATTTTCCCATCACCAACACCAATGCGAACACCCAACGAACTACGGATATCACCTGCCAAAGATTGATCAAAATCCTTACTGAAAAAAATAGACGATTTATCAAAATTAATCGATTGCCCTGAATAAGTCTTATAGTCCAAAAAGAATGTAATTTTGATGTTGTGGTGATATGGATCATACATTGAAGTTGTGTCCGCTCCAAACATCTGAGTCGACAAAAGAAGAAACTAAGTCTCTTATGTTTGTTTTTTTTTGCGTCCGGCTCTTAGACTTGGTTCCCTCTGATGAGCGAGTTTTTTGCATGCTGGAGGGCCTAGTGCAGCTAAAACCCGCTTCGCGGATGGTCCGGTCCCCGTGTTTGCTCCCATTGGTGAGCCGCAAACTCATCCGTCTTCTCCTTCAATGGACCTTTCAGAAAGTATGGTTTATGAGCTCTCTTTGGCTATTATCCCTATTGTGCAACCCCTTGTTGTCCCAGATGCAAGGAACTGGTTGGTGGCTCAGATTGCCCCTCGCCCCCTTCTCGGGTTCTAACGGCATCTTTTCTGGAGGGTCAGAAGCGGTCCTCACCAAGCCGACCCACCATCAAGCGGCGTGGCAGACTTAGAAAATCAGAGGCCAACTCCACGCCTTCTCCTTGGGCTGCTCCTTTGGCGGGTAAGAAAATGCCTTCTTTGGATACTGTAGCTGTGAGTATGGATGACATGCCTGCGGAGGTACTTTGCATCTCCTTCAAGAAAAACTAAGACTGATGACTTTTTTTTGATCGTGTCGTAATGGTGGAGGCTGCCGTGGTGCAGCCCCGCCAAATCCAATGAGTATCCTATGTTAAAATTGCAAGGGCCTGGGGCAAGCTCGTGCAATTATTAATTTAAAAAACCTTGTAAAAGTAATAAGCCCGTTATTATTTTTCTTATGGAAACTAAAGTTGTTCGTTCTGTTATGAATAATATTCGTTTGAGTATTGGTTTTTCGTCGGGTATTATTGTTGATCGTTGTGTATTGGGGAGTGGTTTGGCACTCCTCTGGTCTGATAAAGTTATTTATGTTAAATTGTCACATTGATATTTGTATTAATTGAGGGCTGGGTTCAAGTTTGAGGTTCACGGGGTTTTATGGTAATCCTTACCATGAACTCCGCCATTGCTATTGAACATTACTCCGCCGCTTAGACTCTCTCTTTCAGCTTCCTTGATTGTATGTTGGGGACTTTAACGAGATCATGTCACAAAACGAAAATGAAGGTATGAATGATCGTAATCTTAACTTTATTGTAGCTTTTAGGGATGTTATTTATGATTGTGACTTGGTTGATATTGGCTTCATGGGTGCTCGGTTCACTTGGCTGAACGGGAGGGGGCCGAATTTGGTTCGTGAACGACTAGACAGGGTCTTTTCCAATTCAGCTTGGAGAGCCCTTTTCCCGTCCTCCACCGTTAAGCATCTTACCTCCTCACATTCTGATCACTTGCCGATTCTCATCACCTCGGCTAAATTTCGCAAGAAAAAAATGCATTATTTACCGCGGTATGACCCGTTCTGGACCCATGATGTGCAATGTGTTAAGGTCATTGAAGACTCATGGCAGTCGAGTTTCTTCAGGGATGGGGCAACCCTCTCGGCTGAGATCACCAATGTCTTTCGAGCGACTCCACAGTTGGGGTTCCAAGAAGTTTGGGGACCTGGATAAACAAATCAAAGATAAGCAGGCTGAGTTGGAGAATTTATGGGGGTCGCAAAGCTTCACCACCGTGGATGATCAAAGATTCAAACGTGAATTAAACTGTCTCCTCTCGCATGCGGATGAATTTTGGAAACAACGTAGCAGAGCTGATTAGGTATTAAATGGGGATCGTAATACCACTTACTTCCATCACAAGGCTTCATCTCGTCGCTCGAGGAATTTCATTGAGCGTCTACAAAATGCATAAGGAGAAGTAATGGATGATGAACATGATCTTTCTACCATTGCTTGTGATTACTTTGTTGATGTTTACAGGAGCAATGGGTCTGCCACGGAATCGCTCGCGGATTTTTCGGTTCGAGAGCTTCATGCTCATATTGGTTCAGATCTTGCCGAGGCCTTCACACAAGCTGAGCTTCTCTCGCCTCTGAGGCAGCTTCCTCCTAAAAAGGCACCTAGCCTAGACGGCATGCAAACGGTCTTCCTTAAAAAATATTGGTCTACTCTCGGCCCTCAAATTTCCTCTTTTATCCTTAGTTTCCTTAATGGCTATCGCGATATCTCTGGAATTAATAATACTTTTATTGTTCTGATTCCCAAGGTTAAGTCCCCGATACGAATGACTGAATTTTGCCCATTAGTTTGTATAATTCGGTTTACAAACTTATTTCACGTATTTTGGTTAATCGTCTTAAATATGCTCTACCTCATGTGATTGATCCTTCTCAAAGTGCTTTTCTTAAAGGCAGACTTATCACAGAAAATTCATTCGCTGCCTTTGAAGCGTTTCATAGTATGCAAGTTGGTTTGCTTGGAGCGGATCATCACTGTGCTCTCAAATTGGATATGCGGAAAGCCTTTAACAGAGTGGAATGGAGGTACTTGGAGTTAATGATGGAGGCCATGCAATTCCCGCTTAGCTTTCGCATGTTGATCATGACGTGTGTGAAGTCGGTAAGTTATAAGATCCTCATTAATGGTAAGCCATCCCGGCTCATCACTCCTACACGGGGTCTGCGCCAAGGTGACCCTATATCTCATTTTCTTTTTATTTTATGTGCCGAGGTTTTTTTGGCTATGATCAGGAAAGCCGAAGGTCAGTCCCTCTTGAGTGGTATTAAATTCGGCCGAAGGGGGCCAGGGTTTTCTCACATTTTGATGTCTTCAAAACAAAAACAAACGTATTTTTTTTTCAATCTTAATTCTACTTCTTCTCTCAAAATATCTTTTTACTGTTTGACACTTTCAAAACAAATTTTTTTAGGGTGTATTTATATTGGCTTCTAATTTGAGAATTGTTATCTAGAGAGTTAAAAAAAAATGAATTATTTGTCAGAAGTGATACAAAATAGTTATTGTGCGGAGAGGGTAAGATCTTTTGCACTGTGGAATCGAACCATCCGATGACTGAGAACAAATACCTAATTTGAGTGTTCTTAGCTCCGAATAATTCAATTCGACAGTTGTTTTGCACGGAGGATTTCACGACCTCAGCAACATAAAAAGAAATATGAGGCTAAAGTAAAAGTTTTATGTTGAAAAAATGTACTAAAATGATGCATAATAATTTTGTTAAAAGAAATTCGATATGAACCCTAAAATAATAAAATTACCAATATAAGTTTCTTTTGGACCAATTTTTTAATATTTTTTTACTTTTTAAAACTTTTTCCATTCTAGTGATTTTACGAGAAGGCAATTTTATCATTACAGAAATTGTATAAATTCTATCTATAGTTGAGAAGAGAAGTAGAAGAAGACAATGGAGAAAGATGGAGATGTTGGTGATGGTGGTAGAGGGAGCCCCTGTTATGCCGGGTGAAAATTCTCGATCCCCATTCTTATTTCATTACTGTCCCCAACTAATCAGAATTTATCATATAAATATTTTTATATACATATAGTGAATTGTGATTGGTTGAAGACACACAGAGAATAGAGGAGAGGATTGGTTGATGACTAAAATGACTAATAATTCTGAATGTTTTTATTATCTAATAAGCTTGAACTTTATCTGAGATTTAACTCAAATCGACTCGATTGCAATATAAGTTCTATATATAGAGTGGATTAGATAATTTGCGAAAACAAAATGGAAAAAAAATGAAAAATAAAAAGAAGAAAAAAATGTCTTCCTCGAATACCATTTGAGAGACAGGGGCATGAGGTCTCACACAGGCAGCGACAGCACGTATCAGCTGTCTCAGTCTCTGTCTCTGCAGCAATTGCACAGTACACAAGAAAGAACCGCTCTATCCTACCCTTGCCCGGCAAATCGAGTCACTCATTTCTAATATCATTTAAATAAATTGATTGAAACTGACATATAACACTAGGATCCGTTCAATTAATGTTTTTTTTTTTTTTTGGTAAATAAAAATTTGTATGGATTTACCTTCGGTCACCACCACGGGTCGGGCAGGTCCTAGAGACCATAGCTCGCTTACAAGGGTACTTACAGATTACCCACCAACACAGCCTCACGTCGGTCGCGGGAATTGAATACTTAACCTTTGTGAGGACGTGTTAAATTCTTACCAACTGAGTCAACTTATATTGGTCAGTTCAATTAATGTGAATGGACTATATAATCAATTTCAAAATGACGGTCATATAATTGAATTTTCCGTGCAGACCGCTATACTTTTTTCCAGCCTCCTCTACCCCGCTCCTACACCTACCCCCAACCCCCATACTCGCCATCTTCCCCTCTTTTTAAACCCCACAATTCCAACAACCTTTCTTTGCTCTACAAATTTCTTGGATTCCCCCCAAAAAATCAAAAAAAAAAAAAAATTCTGTTATTGTAAAATTCCTCAGTTCTTTAGCCATTTTTCTTTTCTGGGCTCTCATAAGAAAAAATGTTTAGCAAGAATTGTGAAGCTGGGAATATGGATATAATGGTGGAGGTTTATTGTGAGCCAAATGTGGTGTTTTTAATGGGGAAAAGGAAGTTCAGAACATTGATTTGGAAAGTAAAAGCAGAGGTTAAGAAGCAGCTCAACAACAGCAATAGCAAGAAAAACAACAAATTCAGATTTCACTATGATCCTTTGAGCTATTCTCTTAACTTTGATGATGGCTATTGTGGTTTCTTCTGTTAGTTTTAATTATTTGGATCAATTAATCCCAATTTCCTTGTCTTTTTTTATATCTTTTTTTTTAAGTAGCAGTATTAAAGACTACTTTGTATATTTTTGGTAGATGAAGGCGTGATGAGAAAAAAGTTTATTTACTTTCTCCATTCTATAATATAAGTCGGTTTAGAACATTTAGCAAAAATTAAAGAAGCAAACAAAAATGACCAATACAAGTTGGTTAAGTTGGTAAGGATTTGACAACGTCCTTACAAATGTCAAATGTTCAATTCTCGCTGTCGACGTGAGTGTTCTGTTGGTGGTTAATCTGTAAGTACATTTGTAAGCGACCTATGTTCTCTATAGTCTACCATGACCCGTGGTGGGGATCGGTATCGAACCTACCCAAACTTTTTTTAACAAAAAAAAATGTGTTTTATTGGTCAAAATATTAATATTATTCTCTTAAATAAAATTTGTATACACAATTTTGTTTAAGAGGGTAATATTAATATTTTGATTAAAAAATATTTTTTTTTCTTTTTGTTACATTTTCTATTAATGAATGAATGTTCTAAACGATTAATATTTTATATTAATGAATGAATTATGTATTAGTTTTCTATGCTTTTATCCTCTCATCACCAAAATTATATGCAACTTTAGATCGATGTAGATGGGTTTTTTTTGCTAAAAAGTTCGAGTTATGAATTTACTGCACTCTTCTGTTGTTGTCATTGCAAAAATTCTTGGTTTTTTTTTCTGTCTAATGTAGCAGTCCGGTTCCTATGCGGAACAATTATTTTTTCGCATATGCAGAACATTTTTTTTTTAAGAATAGCTGTTCAGAAAAATGAACAGTTGTTCATTTTTTAATCAATCTCAGCCGCCGAAACTTTAATCTAACGGACGAGTTTTTGTCCCACATGTGCGGAACAAAAGCTGTTCCACATAGGAGCCGTGAGCCTAATGTAGTGTGTATGTGTGAATTTTTGAGTGGGTTTGGGGTTAGGGGGTTGGGGCTGGGGTTGGCGTAGGGAGGGGATGGGGTGACAGGCCTGTGTGAAATGATGGCCTTACTAGGATGATCAAACATGGATCAGAAGGCTGGATAAAAGAGGAGGATGAAATTGGTTCCATATTTTACATTTTGCAACCTCTATACAAGGGAAAAACAATAATGCCGTTTTTATTTTGATTGTGTATGATTGGATTGAGTTTCTGTTTAAGATTTTAATTACAGTTTTAAAATTAAATTAAATTTTAGACGTTTTAATTTTTTGGTCTTATTTTTAGAATCAATCTAAAGTTAATTTGAGTATGAGTTAAAGTCAAATTATATTAAATTCAAGTTGGACCTAATTCAACCAGACCCATTATTTTGTTAGAATTCAATTCTTTTTTTACAATTTTGTTCCAAAGTTTTCAAATTTTTGTTTCCAAAGTAAAAATATATATATATATATAATAATAAAAATCTCAAGATGTAACGCAATATGATTGATAGAACAAAAAAGTCCCAAAATGTTCCCAAAACAAAAAGGTCACAAGTTCCTTGTATTATTATTATTATTTATATTTTTTTTTTTGTAAAGAAAGTACATTTTATTGCAAATGTCTTTTGGAGCAACCAACACAAAAGATGGTTCCATTGTGTTTCCTAAAAGTGGGGTTTTGTGCTTGGTTATCCACCACTCCATTGTTTTGGACATTTCACAATTCACATGATTTGGAGCTCTAGCTAGTCCTGTTGACAATATGCATGTAGGCGACAAAAGTGTACATGTTAATGAGCCAAAAAAGTATATATTGTTTTATGTTTTTTACTTCAAAAGTGTTACGCAATTGATGAAATTACATTATCAATGTCATAAAATACAACTCAAGAGTAAAATATTTACAATTCTACATTAGTAAAATGATTTATCCTATTAAAAAGGAGTATCATTAATCATAACCTTTTTAATCTTTTTTTTAAAACACAAACTTTTTAAATAATCTCAAAAGAAAAATATATTTCAGTCAAAGTACATTGTCTTTTGTAAGAATAATTCTGATATGAACCTGGCCTACCACTTGGTCATGGACCACTTGGTTCACATTCAGGCACATCACAGTTTTGATTAAAATAATAAAAACAGGTGGGGCCTTATGAGAATTTTTTTTAATCAAAATAGGTGATGTGATTAATTCTTTACCAAGTGGTCCATGACCAAATGGTAGGTCAGGTGTATATCAGAATTTTCCTTTTGTAATGCAAGATCTGAAAGTATTTGACTCTATTTCAAAACACTACCTTACGGATATGTAGAGGGAATAAATAAATAAAAGTAAGAAGTGTGAGATGCTTTTATAAATTTTAAGGTAAAATTTGTATGGATTGACTTTACAAGATTAATATCATTATACGTTACTTATGATCATTTGTCACCTCAGTACAAGCATTATATTTTGAATATTACTGCTATTTATGAACTTAAGTGCTATGAAGAGGCAGTTAAAGATCCTATTTGGAGGAAATTAATAGAAGCTGAGATTGCAGCTCTTGAAGACTGACCTTCCTCCTAGAAAGAAACATATAGGAAACAAATGGGTGTATAGGTTGAAGTTTAAGACAAATGGCACTATAGATATACTTCAATTTAGAGTGGTTGTCAAAGGGTACATTGCTAGCAGGGATTGACTTCCTTGATACTTTTTTCCCATGTTGCCAAAGTCACCACTATCAGGGTACTTTTGTCTATTGCAACTAGGTGAGCAAATTCAATTTTTGCTGAATTCGAATTGAATTTGGTAATTCATGCGTGATCGAATTTGAATTGGGCGAAATTGGGACGATTTCGGTCAAACCGATTTTGAATTCGGTCAATTGAGTTTTTTTTTAAAAAATTAATTAATATATATTATTATATAATAAGTATTAAGTATATATAGTAAGTTATTAAAAAAAAACCCTAACCCCCCGCCCATCGCCTCTCCTCTGCTATTTGCATTCTTCCCTCTCTCCTCTTCGATTTTTGTTCCGTCCCCACTTCTGTCCCTCGTCTCCGCCTCCACTTGTCCCTCTCAGTCTCTTCTTCTCCGGCTTCCCGCCTCTGCTGTCTCGCCTATCTGTTTGTCCCTCTTCGTCTCTTCTTCTCCATCCATCATCAATCATCACTACAGTTAATCAGTAGATTCTGCTCAAATCTTGTATTCATGCTCAGATTCTTCTCCATCCACCATCACAATAGTTTGTGGTTAAATTTATTAAATCTTGTATTCATACTCAAATTCTGCTCAAGCCGGTCGAAACCGAATTCCGAATCCGACAATTCAGTCAATTCGAATTCAACAATTCGGAATTCGGTTTCGAATTCGGTCGATTTTTGAAATATTGAAAAAATGAAAACATCGATTTCAAATTACCGAATTGGCCAATTCAAAATCGGTGCTCATTAAAAACTGGCATCTACATCAGTTGGACATTAAAAATGTCTTTCTTCATGGAGACTTAATGGAAGAAGTGTACATGGTTCCTTCACCTGGTTTTAATGCCCCTCCTGGCAAGGTTTGCAAATTGATCAAGCATGCTAAGTTGACCACTGAGGTGTTTGCTCTAGGATTCACTCAATCCATGAGTGATCCTTGCTTATTGACAAGGAGTACAACTAATAGTTTTCTTGTCCTACTTGTTTATGTGGATGATGTGATTTTAGCTGACAATAGTCTTTCTGATATTCAAAAAGTTAAGCATCATTTGCATACTTGATTTGGTATTAAGGATTTAGGGGTACTAAAGTTTTTCCTTGGACTTGAGATAGCTAGGTCTAAGGGGGGCATATTCTTAAACCAGAGGAAGTATACTTTAGACCTGCTTAGAGACACTCACTTTACAGGTTGCAAACCTTCCTTAGTTCCCATGGATTATACTTGCAAGTTGGAGAAAAATGACTCTGTTTTATTATCCACTAACACAGAATATAGGAGTATAGTTGGCAAGTTACTATACTTAACCATTACCATGCCAAACATTTCTTTTGATGTTCAACAATTAAATCAATATCTAGATTCCCCCACATAAAAACATATGCAGGTTGCACACAAAGTGCTCAGATATCTGAAATCAGCACCTAGTTAGGGTGTCTTTTTATCTAGCAAATCTACCTTGAATATCATTGCCTGTTGTGACTCAGATTGGGCTGGGTGCACAGACACAAAAAGGTCCATTTCAGGGTTCTGTGTCTTCTTAGGGGGTTATTTGATTTATTGGAAAGTCAAGAAACAGACAACAGTGGCCAAGAGTTCTTCTGAAAAAGAGTACAAGTCAATGGCCAACTGTGTATGTGAATTCAATGGCTACTTTTCTTACTGGTAGTTACGCCTCACGGATCTGAGAATAATGAGGTTTAAAACAAAGAAACCTTAGATGAATTTGTAGAATTACAATAGTAGGTTGACTATAAAAAAGAAAAAAATAATATTTTATATTATTATTACTTTTAAAGATAAATATGTATAGACTATTTTACCCCTATTTAATTGAATATGTGGGCCACACATGTTAAACTTCACTGGATTTCCCCGTTGAAGTGGTGGCGGGGGCCTATTTTGCAACATGTAAGCTGCCAAAGGACTATTCAGAATGAAATTAAAATGTGAGAACTAAGTCGGCAAAACGTAAATTTCAAAGGACTAAATATACGAATTTCCAATTTATATGGATTGACTTTACAAGATTGATACCATAATGCGTCAGTTGCCCCAGACATCAGTGAGCTTCATGAATCAGAGAATATCAAGATTTTAGACACGAAAACCTTAGATGAATTTGCAAAATGACAACAAGAGGATGGCTAAGTATAAATCTTTTGGGAAATCTCATATATTTAGTATCAACAATATACATAACTAATATAATTAACAAAAACTTTTTATTAGCCTCTTTTTAACATAAACTATTTACGTGCACTCAGTGGCGGAGCCAGAAAATTTTCCTTGGGGGGGCAAAATTAACATTGACAAAATAAATTTATAAAAGCATATAAACATTGGCGGAGCCAAAAAAATTTTTTTATGAGAAGGACTCTCGAGAAGAAAAAATAAATATTTACAATGGAAATTAAAATATATATCATGTTTGATTGTTGAATCCAAAAAGAACAAGCTTGAATAAAAAGGCCCCAAAGACCTTTTTTGTATGATTAGACCAAAATAAAAGGCCATTTAGAAACATTATGGGTATTAGATATGAAGTTGGAGGAAACATGAAGGGCTTATTATTAATGTGAACGAATATTTTTTTATTTTTGATAAAATCTTATATTATAATCTATTAGTAATTATGAATTTTTTGATGAAATTTTATAAATATTATAATCTCTTACACAATTAAGTTTGTTACAATTTTAACCAAAAATGTTAAGATATAAGTGGTGTAATTCCTATAATTCACGAATTAAAAAATCTTATTTTAAATCGTAAAGTGATTCAAAATGTTCACGGATGGGGTGTTATAAAAACAAAACTAAAATTATAATTTTTTTTTTATTTTTTTTTGAAAAGTTGGGGGCACTTGCCCTCCCCTGAGCCCCCCCTAGCTCCGCCAAAGTGCGCTGCACTTATAAATGACCAATTAATGAATCAGACGAATTTTCAAGAAAAAAAATCCACGTTACCAGCAAATGCTGCCGGTCACAAGGGCAAAAATGTCCATCACGTTATTATGTATATCAGCCCTTATTTTTAAACTCTATCCACCATCTTCTTCCTCCTCTTCATTAAGAACCCTAAAAATAAACCCAATTTGACCATTCAAAATTCATCCCTCATTATCAACTCTTAATCCATACACATCATTTTTCATCTTCTCTCATCATCAAGTTGTAAAGAAATAACCCAATTTGGGATACTCCTCAATTTCGGGTCAAAATGTCTTATTCAAGCTTTTCCCACTTCCATTACAAGACCATGTGATGCGAAACCTTGATGGGTTATATCAAGATTCGGCTGAATTTAGATCTTTCTCTATCTCGAATTGGCTTTCTGGGCGAATATACTTAACACAGATCCCTGAAAGGCCAAGTATCAATGAATGTTGAAACACCACAACTAGAGAAACCAACTAGTTGATACAGTAACTTAAAGGTTTATGAAATTCAACCGGAAGTTCATAAACAAGTAACAAAGGTTTAATCTTAATCAAAATATCAATATATCAAGTCTCCTTAACAAGGTGGCCGAAATTCCCTTTAAGTAGAGGGTAATTCGGTTCCAACTTAAACTAGGAAAAGGGAAATAAGAGTCCTTGAAGAATTAGGACTCTTGAATAACAACTTGCTATCAAGTAATTATCTAAAACAAGATAATAGGCACATGTTCCTATTATCTTGGTGGCTGAAAATAAAAGTAACTACCAAAATAATGAAGAGTCCTAGTTGCATTAGTGACTCTTAATAACAAACTAACTCAACACATGGACAACATGTCCCTTTATTATAGCAACTACTTGCTATACACGAAATTATAATAAGTAAATATGCAGAAAATAATTAAAGTCTAGTATAGACTTTAATTGTACATAAAAAGACTAAAATGCCCTTTAGATTCGTCCCCATTCTTGACAGCTTGTTGGGCCAACTTGCACGACAATATGGGATATCAAGAAGGTAGAATCTGATCTTGTGATCTTCATGAAAGTTGTAGATCTGCCTCTTATCTTTAATATGCAACTGGAATCAGCTCCATTGGATAAGTATATCGAAAGATATGATCATTCTGCCAAACAGTAGCAAAGCTGTCCATTCCTTGTACACTTGTGATACTTAAGAGGTTGACTTGGGAAACATTCCTAGATGTAATTTAGAGTCCTCTTTGTATCGTAACACACGTTCCCTTGAGTTGGGCAGCCCCAAGGTTGGTACTGTATCATCCCCTCCCTCTTGAAAAGGATTCGTCCCTCGAATCATCCCAAAAATCAGCTTTATAATCTAAAAAAATGAACAAAAACGGAGCAAGTTAGAAATATGGAAAGTAAAAAATTGCATTGTCCTTACCTATCAAGGAGATTCTCTTGCGGCTGTCCCAAATAAATGGTGTCTTGTCCTTCTTAATTGAAATTAATGAGGCAGTAAGCTTTGCAAAAAATCGTGAACAAAACGCTTTATAAAAGCTTGCCAACTCATATGTTGAACGAACTTGAAGGATACTAGTTGTTCTCGGCCATTCCTTTATTGCATTATCTTTTGCCTGATCAACTTGAATACCTTGTAAACTTAACATATAACTAAGAAGATTAATAGAATGAGTGTAATAAACATAATTATCCATCTTAGCATACAAGGTTTGTGTATTTATAATAGAAAAACAGCCCTAAGATGTGTACTAACATGTTCTCGGTTTTGACTATTAATAAATATTTTATCAAAGCAATAAATTGGATGTCTATACTGAAAAGTTATGTGATTAACATGTAGACTATCCGTATATAATCTAAAAGTCCTTTCTTGCTTTGGTACAATTTTCCCCGGATTAACATATGGACTTAAAGACATACTTACCTTCTTCTTTTCAAGAATTAAATCACCTTGGTTGTGAATTTGCTGAATTGTACCCGAAGATGGTTTATACCTTTCACGATTTTGAAGGCTAATAAGTAACCTTTTTGGCAACTCCTTAGGGAAGACTTCATGAAACTTCTGAAAAATAGCAAGACTAGATGTAGAAAAAGATGTTAGAGTAAAAGAAAAAGTGTTAGTAAATAGGTTCCTTGCAAATCTAACAAAACAACAAGTTGTTTTGCTTGAATTATCCTATCTACCTTTCCGGATTTAATGAACAAACATTCTTTTCTCACTTTTTGAGCTATTGCCTTTTTTCTTACCATGCTTGCGGCTTTTTCAGCTAATTTGGCCTCGGCTTCACTCTTTTTCTTAAGCTCATTTTCTTTCCTTTTATTTTCTCTACTCGGCCATTTTCTCTTGTAATTCACACACCTTACTTAGTGGCATAGGATGTAAATGATGCTTAATTTGATCCTTTGACACCGTATAGATGTTTTTCCGACCACAATGGTTAGCATACCTATCATATTGCCAAGGTCTTCCCAAAATTATGTGGCATGCGGTCATGGGAACCACATCACATAAAACCGTGTCATTGAAGCCTCCAACACTGAAATCTATCTCAACCTGTTTGTCCACCCTAATATCACCACAATTGTTTAACCAAGATAGTTTATATGGCATATGATGTGATTTCAAAGGTAAATTCAAAGCAGTTACCATATCATATGAACAAACATTAGTACAACTGCCATTATCAATTATCACTAAACAAAGTCTATCTTTTACTTTGCACATTGTATGAAAGAGATTACTTCTATGTTGATGCACTTCATCCAATGGTTTAGTATGTAGTAAATTCATAGTGACTAAAAGAAATGTACCGTCATTCTCCGGGAGGGCATTGTTACCCTCGAATTCTTCCTCAAAATTGGGATCTTCCGGGAATTTCCTCATCACTTACCCACGTTCCATCGTCCAACATGATCATGGTATGTTTAGTTGGACAATCCCGTGCAAAGTGACCCTTACCATGACATTTAAAACATTCCCGATCAATTGTTGTAGGTGCATTAGCTCTCAAATCGGGCTGTTTTGTAGCAATCGGTAACCTTGCTGCCCCAATTGCACTTGTGGCTGTTTTTGCACTTCCCAAACTGCCCTTAGCTTGATTTTGGTGTGGTAAAACAGTAGGGTTGTTTAGGGGCTGATTTGGCCTTTTCCAAGATTGGAAATTAGCCGAATAAGCCCTCAAACTCTTCTCTTTTTGCTGCCTTTCAACTTGTTCAGCAAAATAAACCATATCAATAAGAGAAGTAAGGTTAGCACGTTCTACCTTGGGTCTAATTTTGTCATTTAGACCAGCCAAGAAACGAGCCAAAGTAGCCTCATTTTCTTCCCGAATGTTAGCTCTAATCATGGATATTTCCATCTCTTTGAAGTATGCATCAACGGTCTTTGTCCCTTGCTTCAATCTTTGGAGTTGATTATACAACTCACGGTTAAAATTCTGGGGTACAAAACGTCGTGACATAACTGCTTTCATGTCATCCCAAGTATCAATTGGTCTTTGTTCCGTTCTTCTTCTTTCACTTACCTCATGATCCCACCAAATGGATGCATATTCTCCAAACTCCATGGCTGCTAACTTAACCTTTTTCTCTTCGGAGTAATTATGGACATCAAAAACATGGTTAACTTTTCGTGTCCAATCAAAAAATAAATTAGCATCATTAGTACCAAGAAAAGAAGGAATCTTGGTCTTGATTGAACCAAGATTATTATCAAACCTTTGAGCTTGATAATTTGGTCTCGGTTCATCAAGATCAAAGTTTCTAGGATCATACCTTTGATTGTTTTGCCTCGGTTCAACGTTATTAAAAAGATTTGGATCATACCTTTGGGCTTGATGTTGATTTTGCCTCGGCTCAAATCTATCCTCATGACCAAGAGGTCTCGGATCATACCTTACATCTTGTTGATGTTGCCTTGGTTCATAGGTCGGATTTGGAGTCATTCTTGGAACAGCTCTCGGCTGAAAATCAATATTGTGCCGAGCGTTGTTTCTTGCATTTTGATCAATAGATTCTTGAGAATCTTGATCTTCTTGATCCTCTAGTATTGCCTTTTTGCCCTTATCCGAAGGGTTCTTGAGTTCACGAACTTCTAATTTAAGCTCATTGATGGTTTGCATCAAAGCTTGCATTGTTTGTTGTAATGATTCTTTGAAAAGTTTGTCTCCATCGATGGCACCTTGCTGCGAAGTACCTTCACTAAAAGACATTATCTTTGAAAGAAAAAAAAAATCACACAAAAATCGTTAGTAGAAAAAGATATAAAAGATTGAATCTTTTCACAAAATCTGGGAATAGTAATCTGTGAATAGTAATCTGATTGTGTATTCTCTCAATATTGAATCTTTTCTCTTGATTTTTCCAAAAATACTTGTCAAGAACTTCCAACTTTGAATGTTTGAATGGTTATAAAGATGGAAGGCTGAAAAATATATCAAAGAAACCAAATCTTGACTTTAACAAAAAGTCTAAGGAAAAGGTGTAAGAGTTTTGTGTTGCCAAACAAGAAAAAGATGTGATCTTTACCTTTCTTGATTTTCTGTTTTCTTGAAATAGCTCGTTCTTGAAATCTTTTCTTACCTTTTTGCCCGAGACTTACCCTTATCTTGGCCACAAGATCAAAAGCTCTTGATTGATGAAGGTTGTGCTAGATCGAAAAGTCTTGATAGTGGCTAATTCAAGATGAAGGGGGAACAAGTACCAATTCCTTTATACAAAGGAAGTTTGCTTTTGGCCTTGAATCCTTGTCTATTTTGGGTAACCCGGCTGCCAATTTCTTTACTTCCGGGTGGCTTTTTCGTTGGGGTAAATTTTTTTTGTTATCTTTCGGCTATCTCAAGCAAACAAGAAAAAAAAAAAAATTTCAAGAAAGCAATAAAGTACACCAAGATATGAGATCAACCTTTTGCTCGATACCACTTGATGCGAAATCTTGATGGGTTATATCAAGATTCAGCTGACTTTAGATCTTTCTATCTCGAATGGTTTCTATGGGAATATACTTAACACGACTCCGGAAAGGCTAAGTATCAATGAATGTTGAAACACCACAACTAGAGAAACCAACTAGTTGATACGATAACTTAAAGGTTTATGAAATTCAACCGAAGTTCATAAACAAGTAACAAAGGTTTAACCTTAATCAAAATATCAATATATCAAGTCTCCCTTAACAAGGTGGTCGAAATTCCCTTTAAGTAGAGGGTAATTCGGTTCCAACTTAAACTAGGAAAAGGGAAATAAGAGTCCCTTAAGAATTAGTGACTCTTGAATAACAACTTGCTATCAAGTAACTACCTAAACAAATTAATAGGCACATGTTCCTATTATCTTGGTAGCTGAAATAAAAGTAACTACTAAAATAATGAAGAGTCCTAGTTGCATTAGACTTTAATAAATAAACTAATTAACATACTGAATAACATGTCCCTTTTATTATAGCAACTACTTGCTATACACGAAATTATAATAAGTAAATATGTAGAAAATAATTAAAGTCTAGTATAGACTTTAATTGTACATAAAAAGACTAAAATGCCCTTTAGATTCGTCCCCATTCTTGACAGCTTGTTGGGCCAACTTGCACGACAATATGGGATATCAAGAAGGCAGAATCTGATCTTGTGATCTTCATGAAAGTTGTAGATCTGCCTCTTATCTTTAATATGCAACTGGAATCAGCTCCATTGGATAAGTATATCGAAAGATATGATCATTCTGCCAAACAGATAGAAAGTTGTCCATTCCTCATGACACTTGTGATACTTAAGAGGTTGACTTGGGAAACATTCCTAGATGTAATTTAGAGTCCTCTTTGTATCGTAACACACGTTCCCTTGAGTTGGGCAGCCCCAAGGTTGGTACCGTATCACCATGTAAATTCCATGCTCAATTTAGCCCAAGTCTTCTGTGTGTCCGGACTCCATGTCACCTTCATCCTCTCCGATTACAATCACAGCCTCCTTCTCCTCCACGCTGACATCAGATCATGTTGAGTTTGATTCGAGTTGGGAAAGCTCAATTTAGGGATCTTATAGTTTCCACAGATGGGTTTTTAATCGGAATCTCGTTAATGGTGATGGCCTGCAGAGATGTAGATGAATTGGGAAGGGTAGAGTGGGCTATGGGGTGGTGGTTGCGTCGCGGGGAGTTTGGGGAGAGGGTGGAATGTGCTGCGGGACGGTGGTGCTTGTGCTGCAGTGAGGGTGGGGTGGCGGGGGAGGAAGAAAGAGGGTCAACGGTAGAAGATGGGTTATAAAATGACATTTTTGCCCTTGTGACCGGGTGGTATTTTTTTGCTTGAAAACTCGTCGGATTCGCTAATTGGTCATTAATAGTCGCCCGTACATAGTTGATGCTAAAAAGAGCCTAATAAAAAGTTACTCCCTCCATCCCTAAATATAAGACTCTTTAGACAATTTGAGAAAAGTAAGGAAGTTGTCATTTCCACTTAAACTTCCAATATTACCTCCCACCCTCCCTCTCTCTCACTTCTATGTCATAAAGAAAGAAAAATGTTGAGGGTATAATTGGAATAAATTGTTGACAACTAATAAAAGAACCTTAAACGACAATTAATTTGAATACCTAGATATCTCCTAAACGACAATTAATAGGGAATAGAGGGAGTACTATTTATGCTAGTTAGGTATATTGTTAGTGCTAAATATAGGGATTTTTCTAAATCTTTTAAAATGCGTTAACTTTTTTTATTATCACTACAACAAAAAAGTCTATTGAGACGTTTGTCATATGTCGCAATAACAAAAAAAGTCGATATAGATATATACTAACATTTATTACAAATGTCGCATAAACGTCGCATTTGTCTGCGTAGTTAAGGGTTTTTACAACATTTGTTACTAGTGCCGAGTATCTATCTATTACGACGTTTGTTGTGTCATTTTAAAGTGCATCAAAAGGTATTTTTACCGACATTTATAAATAATCGCAATAAGTCGCCTATTCCGACGTTTGTAAATACTGTGAATAAGTAGTTATTCGACATTTGTTACGTCATTTCAAAGTGTATCAAAAGATTTTTTTTCGTCATTTTTAAATAGTCGCAACAAGATATCTAGACATTCGTAAATTTTGAAAGGGCAGGTTGGCCGAGCCTAACCAACCTGAGTTGTCGAGTCTAGTCACCCTTGAATAATGTAGAATAATTTTTCTCCCTAATCAAAGAGATAAGAATTGGACCCGCGACATCGCTGCATGTATGTCGTGCAATTAGGCGCTAAGCTAACTAGTCATTTGTTATTTGTTTCTCCTCCTATTATATTTATTATAATGGAATTTTTGATTTTGTACATTTGCTTATTTTAATTTCACTTTGTGTTTTGATTTTTTTATTATTCAAATTAAAATTAATACACTCTCATTAAATTTTTAATAATTAAATGTCTTTAATTTTAAAAAAAATATATATATTTCATAAACATAATCTTTGTATTTGTTTTTGTATGAATATGTCACAAAATATAACGGCATATTATATATGCCGCTATATGAGTTGCAAAAAAAGTAACAATTTTTAACAACGTGCAATGTAAATGTCACTAACTAACATAAAATTTTAGGTGAGAACAAAAATTACTATAACCATCGTTATAGAAACGTCGTATAAAATCCAAACATAGGGACATTTGTATGAAATGTCACATGATTTAACGACGTTGTATATAAATGTTGCTATATGAATCACAAAAGTAACAATTTATAAGAACATTTAATGTACACGTCACTAATTAACATTAAAATGTCGATTTTATCAACAATTATTATAACCGACGCTATGAAACGTCGTATAAAATTCAAATATAGCGACGTTTGTCTGAAAAAATACAAGATCTAATGACATATATAGTATATGAACGTCGTTATATGAGTCACAAAAAGCAACAATTTATAATAACATTTAATGTAAATGTCGCTAACCAACATTAAAACGTCGGTATGAACAACAATTACTATAACCGTCGTATAAAATCCAAACATAGCGACGTTTGCAAAAAGTGTTGCTTTAACTTACTCTTTTTGGTTTAAGTAACGTTTGAAAAAATAATGTTGGTACAAAAACGTCGCAAAATGTTGTTTTTGTTGGAGTGCATATATAAGTCTATGTAGGCCGCTTAAGTATTTTTTTTAATTTCTTTGTCTTTTATGAGTAAAATTGATTAGATTTTCAGAAAATAATTTACAGTCTTAAAACGTTATCTTTTGCTATATTCTATATAATGTTCTTTAATTACATTACCAAATTTGTAACAAAAGTTTAGGCTCGAACTTTGGTTGAGCTCGCAAACAACACAATAATTTTTGCAATCTAACTTACTTCAAGCATAAATTTTCCTTTCATTCAGGCCTTCTAAATATATTTTTCCGAATTAGAAAACTTTTATTACTCTCCTATTCAAGCATGTTTATTTATTTCTCTCGTGAATTTTATTCCATTTGCCAAGACTATTGGATAATCTATAATTGGACTACTCCATTCTTTTTTTTCACGTGGGTTGGGTAAGAGATACAGTAAAACCTCTATATAGTAATACTCTATATAAGAATAACTTCCTTGTAGTAATAAAAAAAATTTGTCCCAACTCGGGACCAGTTATAAATAAGAATAAACTCTACATTGTAATATTTCATATTTTTTTTATGACCATCCTTAAGAAATTTACCTCTATATAGTAATAAAACAAAATAAAATTTTAAATATATTTATATATCTATATAAAATAACAGCTTAAACTTATGGGTATCTTTTAACCATTTTGCAAGAAATTTTTTGCTTCCAATTTGGGTTGGTTTCTTTCATTTTGAACAACTCGACACGAATATTTTCATTGATTTGAGTTCGTTTGTTTTTAGGTGACATGACTTGCATGAAGTAGAAAATGTATGATTTAAAATGATAATGAAATTTATGATTATGCTAACATTTATATATGTATAATATAAAGAAAACAAACGAAAAAACGTTTCGAAAATATAACATACATGAGTGAATATTTTAAATGCATACATGATGTACATACTTTTTTTTTTTACATTTCCTAGATACTGTATGTATATGAATGAATCTTCTAAATCTAATATACATAATGTACATGCATGACGTACGTACATTTGTTTTTTTAAAACTCATCAATCTTATATATCTTTTAAATTCATGTTTTTAAAATATGAAGGGACACATTTTCAAGTGTAGTATGATATATATTAGTTATTTTTTTTTAAAATTATAATTTTTATATTAGTTATTTTCAAGTCTCTATTTAAGAATAACCTCCCTATAGTAATATTTTTTTTGGTCCCGAAAATATTACTGTATAGAGGTTTTACTGTATATACTTTCATCGCAAAAGCTGCTCTCCTTTTCTTTTATACTTTTTCTTAAGAGCAAATAGCTTTTTCTGCCACAAAACTAGTTACGAGTGCTATATCTGCCACAAATCATTTTTCGTGTTTTTTCTGACACAAAACTAGTTACAAGTGCTATATTTGCCACAAATCATTTTTCGTGCCTTTTCTGCCATGAAACATTTTATGAGTGCTAAAAATGCCACAAAACGAGGGAGGGTGAAGGGAAAAATATGTAAGAGATAAAAATTAATTTCAAATAGACCCTAAAACACATTTTTATATTTAATTGGGTACACAATTTATATTTTAAATAATTGACCCCTTCTTCTCAAATTTATCAAAGCCTCCACCACCTTCTTCTTCCTTCTCCTCCCACCTCGAGCCGCCGCCGCCACCACCTCCCATCCCGCCACCCAATCCCTAACCCCCACCCATACCCCCTGAAAATTAACCAAGAATAACAATCCATATGATGAAAGCACTTCTAGGTCTATATTTTAGACACATATAACAAATTTCACAATGCTTTGTTGCTCTAACCTTTAGAAACTGTTTTACAAAATACATATAAGTCAAAGCAATAAGCAAAATGCTAATCAATTTGCACTACATGATTAACCAAGTGCTTTGCTGCTAAAACCATCAAAAAAAATTTAAACAAAATACATACCAGTCAAAGTACTAAACAAAATGTAGATTAGTTTGCAGTACATAATTAACGTAACGGAGATGCTTTGCATCTGAAACCATCAGAATTCTTGAACAAAAAGAAATCTCGCAAAGCAATATGCAAAATTCAGACCAATTTCCTAAGAATATCTAATTGTTCTTAGGCATTTTTGCTAGGCTATCACCTTCACCACGCATCTCCAAATATTCAAGCAATCATTTTTTGGCAGATTTGGTACTCTTTGGTATGGGTGGGGGCAGGGATTGGGTAACGAGATGGGAGGTGGTGGTGGCTCGATGTGGGAAGAGAAGAAAGAAGAAGGTAGCGGTGAGGGTTTTGGTAAATTTGGGAAGAAAGGGTAAAGTATTAAAAATAAAATAAAATTAGGTACCCAATATAATATAAAATTTTGATTTTAGGGTCTATTTGAAATTAATTTGTTCTCTTACCTATTTTTCCTTTCACCCTCTCTTTTTTGTCGCATTTTTAGCACTCATAAAATATTTCATGGCAAAAAAGGCACGGAAAAACGATTGTGGCAGATATAGCACTTGTAACTAGTTTTGTGACAAATATAACACAAAAATGTAATTTGTAACACATATAGCACTCGTAACTAATTTTGTGGCAGAAAAAGCTATTTTGCTCTTTTCTTAATTTAATGTTAGAGTTCTATGGTTGGATTAGTAATGGTAAATATTTATTCCTCTTTAACAACCTTTTTCATATTTCACTATTTTTTTGTTGATTGCATTACGCTTTAGACATGTTGTGTTTTCGGTAAAAATAAAATAAAAAATATCTGTTGAAGTCAAAGATTTTGTCTATAAAGAAGAGCAACAAGAACCCAAGTTCATAATTCCTCCATTTCATAATAGAAATTATTTTAGATAATTTAACATATATTAAGAAAATGGGAAACAATGGATATCTTTACTCTTATACTCTTAAATAATTAGTACGTTTTCAAACACTAATCACACTCTCCTCTCTCTCTAGTAAGAATAGTTTTAGAAAAACGTCTTTAAAAGTTGGAAAAGAACATTTATTTTGAGAAGAGATAGAGAGTCTTAAAAAACCGCTAATATGGTGAGGAGAGTATATTTCTCAGGATATCCAATAAGTTGAATGAAAATGATATTTTTGCATAATAAGAAACTGAAATCAGTTGTGTTGCGAAAGATAATTATGGAGGCAGCGCTGGTAGCAAAAACTCCTCAGTTCTACTACTATCAATTTAAGTTCATTTTAGTATTATTCACAAAAAAAAAGTTCATTTTAGTATATTTTTTTTCAATGATATATATTATTATTTTTTTTTATGAAAGTTTTTTTTTCAATGATAATCTTATGATTATAATGTTTCTTCAGGTAGATGTTAACTGAAACAAAAGTTTTATGGCCAAGAATAGGAACAACTATGTCTCTTAGCATAAAATCATTATATCAACTTCAATTTAGTATAAGATAAAACTATCACTCATGCAATTGAACATTCAATTAGATATTTTTTTTCTTTAATTATATTTTTTACAACAGAGAAAATGAGATTTAAAAAGCAAGGAGCACCATTTAAAACAATAAACTTTATGTCTTGAAAACTCAGCCATTATCAGTCTAGGGGTGTCAACGGACCCTAACCCGCGAAAATATGAGAGCGTGAGCTTAATATTCAAGCTTAAATCTTATTTGAGTTGTGCGTGGGCTTGACCCCACTCAATCCGCTTAAAGTTCGAACCCGGATAAAAATAATGTAATTATATATTATATGTAATACTGAATTTCTAATTGAAAAAAAAAAAAAAAAGAAGACCTATAAAAACTGTCGACAAAACACATCGTTTCTTTTTTGTCTATGTTATATGAATTTTTTTAACATTTAGCATTGCTATTCGTTTATCTTTGGTTATCTTTTAATTAGTTTATCTTCCTATAGGAATTAAGTATCATTATATTATGTATATTTTTATTCTCGTTATAATTTAGTTTATGACTAATTGTATTTTACTATTCTTTCTACTTGATTTTTATTTTTTTGTTAATATAAATTTAGCTCCTAAGACTCGTGAGCTTAGCTCGAGCTCACATTAAAATGTGAGTTCAGCGTGAGCTCAAGGTTTATGAACTTTTCCGAGTTGAGCGTGAGGTAAGCTTTCCAATTTTTATGTAAGTTGAGCGTGAGCTATCCCAAACTCGTCTCACATAACTCGATTAAAACTCCTAATTATCACCCAACCAGTGCCTCATCCGCTCAATTGGAGATTGAATGAGAAGATATGAGATGGGATGACGAGCAAGAGATTTATTTATTACTTTTTGATGACATAGTTGTAGGAGAATTGGAAGGGTTTAAAATTTGAAAGTTGAATTGTAATTAAAGTGTCGTGAGGATGTTTTTGAGTCAATTTTATTGTAATTGTGTGTTACATTACTTGGGTTCGAATGTTATTGAGATTATCACAAAGTGGGATCCGCAAGTTTCGCGATGATATATAACATGTGAGAAAGCCAATTCTCCGTGTGAATGATAAATTTGTATAAAGTGGTGTGGTTGAAAGGTGGTGAGTTAAATATTAAACCCACATAACACATGAGTTGCCTATGAAAATGAGAATCAATTTGTATATAAAAGTGGTTTACATGGGTTTATAATATCTTGCCAAGATTATGCCTCATGTTAGAACCTCGTGCGCGTCCAAGCAAGGGGTGTGAATCCAAGGCTTGTCGAAACCAAAATAAACTTGAAATTGTGTGCGGGCGCGACCTGTCAAACCAAAACTTGCGGGCCTTATCAACCCATGTTTTTGTTATTGTTTTAAATTTTGGTTTTATCTATGGAGATTTACAGATTGGCCTCCGTAACAGCCGAATTTATAACACAATGAATTCGGCAAACTGTAACAGCTAGATTAATGGGGGCATTATGGTGATTGATTGTAACAATAAGATTTACGAAGGTATTAAATCTGAACTGTTACAAGTCTGATTTCTATGCCCATAAAAGGCAGACCTGAGCAGCCAGAAAACGACACTCGAATTTCTTCTTCTTCATAGCATTATGTTCTAAAAGTACTGTTGTTAAAATATTCGAAGGTTTTATTTCGTTTGCTTAAAAGAAACAAAGAGTTTTGGGCGTTGTACCTTGAGAGTTTAATGTTTCAGAGTTCTGAAGCGATAAAGGCGGAGTATATTAAAATTAAGGGGAAGCAATATATTGTTGTTTCGTGGAGGATCAAATCCAAATACCGATTGAAGTTTTGAATTTACATTTATTATTCTGTTTTTGTGTATAATTTTGAAATAAAACAGTAGCTTTGTTTTTCTGTCATGTGTTTTAATTTTAGTACTGTCTTCTTTTTAGTATATCTGTTAAAAGGATAAAACAATGCTAAACTAATTTTCAGTAAACCAGAAGAATTATCCAACAGTAGTGTAATCATCTAATTTACTTTTTGGTTAATAATAATGAAAAGGTTTTTATGATAAAAAGGAGAATGGATGATAATATTTAGGGAAAATGACCTAAGTGATCATTAAAGTATTATCGAAGACATAGTTAGATCCCCAAAGTATTTCGACTTCTTGTTAAGTGCTAGAACAAAATTCGCGACTTTTAAAAAGTCCCGCCACCACTTTTACTGGTTGTTTCAGGCTAAAAATTGGCACGCTCGGTCACGTGACTTATGACCAGGGGCAAAATCGTCTATTCTTGAACACGTGCCCATCCCCAACCCCATTTAAAAAGAAAAAACACCTACTAAACTTCATATTCCCCAATATCACTATAAAAACCTAGAAAAAAATAATGGAGAGAGGCAAAAGTGTGGCCTGTGTTTAAGCAAATTGAACACTTCCTGGGCTGAGTTCACCCACAAAAACGTCCTCTCTTGATCCACTCTTCCTCATACTAGTTGACCTCAAAATAGTAGCTAAATAAGTTGAAGAGTCTTCATTTCTTCCCCATTTTGTACCATCCTTACCTCCCCTGTTATTATTACCAAAAAACCCAAAATCCTGCAAACAAATTCAAAATTTTAGAACAATGGTTCCAACACTAATCAGTGATCAGGGTCTAATCCTGTTGAAAATTATACTATTACCAAACCAGTGATCATATACTAAAAAACCACAAAAACCCACTTCTTTTACAGGTCAAAGATAGGAAATTTGAAAAGATTTTATAAAATAAAATTGAGAAAAAAAAATAGGATGAACCTGGAGAGGAGGAATTGAGGTTATAGAGGACATGAGATGATGGAGACCAGCGAATTGAAGCCATTTGTTATTAATGGCAGTATCAATGAAGTTATTTGAAGAGTACTGATGACTATTATGATGCCCTGTTGAACTAGATCTCTGTATTTTAGTTATTTCTTTGATTCAATTTTAGGGGAAACAAAGTTGAGATCTTTGATTCAAGAAAAGGTAGGAAAATGAACGTTAATGCTGGCCATTTACAGTAAAGTGAAATTTTTTGATAAAGAAAATAGGCAAGCGAGAAAGGAGAATGGATTAGGGGGTTGTTGAGATTAAAATTGTTGGAGGGTCTTTTGGAAGAAATGGAAGATACCTTTTTGAAAGGAATACAAGAATAGAAGATTTTGCCCCTTGTCATAAGTCACGTGACGGGAGCGTGCCAATTTTTAGCCGGAAACAACCAGCAAAAGTGGTGGCGAGACCTTTTAAAAGTCGCGATTTTTGTTCTAGGACTTAATAAGAAGTCGAAATACTTTGGGGATCTAACTATATCGTAGATAATACTTTAAGGATCATTTGGGTCATTTTCCCTAATATTTATCTCTCTTTTTTTCTTTTTCTTTTTTTTTGAGGAAGGATAGTAATATTATGTTACTCTTATAAATTTTGTTCAAGGCATTTGTAAGCTATAATTTTTTTCCTTTTAATTCCTTCTTAAAGAAATAACAAATTGACTAATATAATAGGTTTAGAGAAGTTAAGAGTTGAAAATGAAACTATTACAAAGGTTTTCAAATTTCATATTCTCGTACAAAGATGCAAAGGTTTAAACTAATCACATTATTTTATGAACACTTCTGATATGGATCGGGTCCACCGGACCATGCGGTACAGATTTGGCCATATCACTGCATTTCCTTCTCTCTCCTCATTCTGCAGGGATGTGGCCAAATCTGAACCATATGGTACACATGGACCCGGTCCATATCAGAATTTTCCTTATTTTATACATATTAATATGATTATGTATTAAAAAATATATTAAAATATTTATTATAAGCAGGCCCATCTTTGAGGGTGTTTAAAGTGCCCTACGACACAGGGCCTTCACAAAATTAGGGGCCCCCAATGTTTTGTTACCTATATAACATATGTGTTTTTGAAGAAATTTGAGAATCTTTTTGTATTTTTTCCAAAATTTGGGATAATCGAGTTAAAGGTATGGATTCTTTTTTTTATTTTTATTCAAAGATTACATAAAAAAATAGTATTAGTATAATTCTAATCTATTATTTGTTAATCTATTAAAAAGTAGATCAAATAGATGAAGAAAAATGACTACTGTTGTCTGCTTTGGTTTTGGAAATCCGAAAATCGTATTATATTTTGACACTTTTTATAATTTATACTTTAAAAAAATTAAGGCCTAACTTTAATAATTAGTATCGGGACTCAATACTGTTCGAGACGGCCCTGATTAGAAGATTGAAAAGCCTGATTAGAAGATCCATAAGCTTGAAACGACAATACTGATTTATTATAATGACTAATTTGCATCTAATCTTCATTACTATAAATGCCATGTTGACGAGAAAGCTAATTAATTGCATAATGTATAAACTGTCACTTGAAAAAAATCATATTTATACACTGTAGCAGATTCAGTGGGGGATGACTATCCCCAACATTTTCAGAAATGACGATTTTAAAATTTTACTTTTTGTAAGATTTCCTTATAAATATTGTTTAAAAAAATCAGTAAAAAATTTGCCTCTGTAAAGAATTCTTTTGTCTCTGCCACTGTTGCTACACTAAAGTGCATCAAACATACATTTCAATATTCAAATATAATATAAAATAAAATAACTATATTTCATGTTAAATTAAATAAAAAAATTAACAAAATAAATATAAATATTTGTGTAATTATCGTATATAAAGTGTTTATCAAAAAAATATTTTTGGAGAAAATGAACAAGTTGTTGTCTAATTTGAACACTATAATAATTAAAGAAAGAGTATAATGGTTACTTTTCATTAATTGGGGATTCCATATTCTCTTGGAAAAGCCATTCCATAGATTTTTTAGTGAATGACCATTCCCAATTTTTCATGTAATGAGCATTCCCGTGGAAAGACCATTCACACTTTAAATTGGTCAATCAAACGCTGGATAGGAAGAGAAGCTGGTAAGGTCATTACATTATTTTTTCATTCCAGCGTACCAAACACGCTTTAAGAGACTACTATAATATAAAAATATAAAGTGGGAAAGTCAGATGAAAATGTTTTAATAGGTAGTCATTAAATAATAGGATCACTTACGGAATTCAATTTTTTTAAGAAAGTTACTAATCTGTTGAAGTTTGAATATAAATATCATAGAACGTTTATTTTTTAGAAAAATGAACATTCACTCAGCCCAATTAAAATAGTAATATATGAACATTCAGTTTTAAACGAAATTAGTAATAACTGTAAAAGGAAAGGATTTGAGATAAACATATAAATCCAGGAATATTTTACAATTTTTTTTTATTATCTAGACATTGAACCTTCTCAATTATACACAAATTTTTGGTAAACGAGGATCAATAGTGGTATCACACTTCCCCTCCAACATGACTCAAACTCCCGACATACCAGTTAAAAATAAAGTATTTTACCGCTTGATATGTGCTTTATTGTTCTTCTACACAATCGATAAGGTAGTATATGAATGATTCAATTTAATGAATAAACATCAACTTATCATTATTATAATGGATTTTTCTGATATGGATCTGGTCTACATAGATTATGTTGTGCATAACTGACCACATTACTACATAATTGTCTATCTCCTAATTCTATAGTGATGTGGCCAATTCTAAACTACATAGTCCAATTCACCTGATCCATATCAGAACTATTATAATTTGGGAGTAGCCAATTTTACATTAGTATCTCTCCTCTACTTTATTTCTTTCACTAATTTCTTCCTACATTTCCCCCCTTTTCCTTTTGATATTTCTTCCTCACGCTCACTCGATAATTTTATCACAACTGCAATTGTTGTCCCCTCTCTTCTCCTTAGTCTCTCCTGTTTCGCTACCTTAAAAAACAGACCACTAAACTTTCTCTTTAAAAGGGCATAAAAGAACAATAAGGATTTTATATAAAGAGAAAGAAATAAAAACTAAATATATAATTAGTAAGTGGTACTACTTACATTCCATAATATAAGTCGTTAGCGAAAATTAAGGAATTAAAAATAATATACTTTGTTAATCAAAATATCAATATTACTTTCTCAAATAGAACTAGTGGTATACACATATTATTTAAGAGAATAATATTGATATTTTAACTAACAAAATACCTTACATTTCATTGAATAAGACAAGTCGTCAATGGAATCACAAGCTAACTCAAGCACTCAACTCTCGTGGATTCAAACAAGCCACAAGTGACTACGGATTGTTTATTTACAACAAAAATTCTTCTTTTATTGCTTTTTTAGTGTCTGTTAATGATGTTATTTTAGCCGAAAATAATATGCACATGATTACTTCCATTAAGAAATTTTTGAGTCAGATTTTTTCGCGTTAATGATATGGGAAAACTTATAAAGTACTTTTTGGGCTTTGAAATTGCACTCAACTCAACTGGTATCCACACGAGTCAATGAAAGTATAAATTATAACTTCTGCAACAACTAGGATTTCTTGGATGCAAGCCTATTGCAACTCCCATGAGTCTCTCGTACGTACCGGCTACAAAAGATTCTCCAATCCTCTCAGATGTTGCTGCTTATTGACAACTTATTGGGAAACTTCTTTACCTAACCAACACAGTACCAGATATTTCCTAGGTTGTTCAGAAACTAAGCCAATTTCTCGATCAACCAACATAATTACATTTACAAGCTAGTCATCGCATTCTTCGCTACCCTAAAAGGCACTCCTGGTTCCGGTTTATTTTTTTTTCATCTTCCAACAACCTTCAACTTACTAGATATTCAGATTCTGATTGGGGTGGATGTCCTAATAAAAGAAGACCAGTCTCCGGATATTGCCACTTTATTGGACATTCTTTAATTTCTTTGAAATCCAAGAAGCAATCCACGGGTTCCTGAAGTTCTTTCGAGGTCGAGAATCGCACTATGGCGACCACCACCTCTGAAATCACATGGTTATTATCTCATTTACGTGTTCTAAGTGTTCCTCACAATCATGTAGTTCTCCTCTTCCATGATAATTTAAGTGTTATCGAAAATTCTATCTTCCATGAATGCACCAAACACTTGGAAATTGATTGTCATTTTGTTCGGGAGAAAGCTCAAGTTGGGCTTGTAAAGCCGATGCCTATTCCATCTTACTCGCAATTAGCGAATCTATTCGCAAAAGCTTTTCCGGCTCCTCGCTTTCATTTCCTTGCACAGACCATTGGTCTTATCGGTATATTTTCTATGCCCAACTTGTGGGGGAATGTTAGAGTAAGAATAAGTAAATAAATCAAAATCAATTAGCAAATCATTAGTGATTGATCATGCAAACAATAAGGCGTCAAAATCCCGATTTTGTGCCTTAGAGGGGTGTATTCAATCTAGATTGTATAGGATTTTTAAGGAGTTTTAAAGTCTATAGGTATTCAATTTAGATTTTAAAAAGTTCATTCAAATCTAGAGGTATTCAAAACTCTATAGATTTCATTAAATGGAGGATTTTGATGGATTTCATAGGTTTAAATGTGTATTGAGAAATCTATTATTTTTCCTCAAGATTTTAATTTTCTCTTATTAATATTAAAATTAAATGTCCTTGATAATTTTATCTTAGATTACAAATTTTTTAGTGATCCCATTTCTTTAAAATTAAAAGAAAAATAAAGAAATATCAAAAATTAAAAAAATTAGGAAAAAATTCACATTATTAGAAAACTCAATATGAAATGTTTACTTCACCAAAACAATATATATTTTCATGATATATAAACAATTTATTCCTGATTATATTCAAACAGAAATTAAAGAAAGCAAATAATTTCTCCTCTATATAACCACAAATTTCTATTTTCCAAACATATATTTCATTTCCCTGAAAGAGAAAATTAAAGGGAAAATAGAATTCAAACAAAACTCATCACAAATAATACCTTCTTAAGCCAAAGAAAAATATCAGTAAGTAAATTATACAATCCTTGAACAAATAAATAAAAAAAAAACAGCAGTTACATGATCTCCAAAAAAATAAAAAACCCATCACCAAACTTTTTAAATTGTTTAACAAAGTTATTTGATTCCAAAATAAAAAACATTGATAAACATATATTGACTTTGGAAATTCAACACCGTTGGATCTGTATAATACACAACTGAATCAATTTTTTCTTTATTTTTAGGTATTATTCAAATAATCGATAGACTTTATAAATCAATAGAATTCCTGATAAATCAATCTAATAGAATCTGCGTAGAGTCTTAGGGGTGTATTCAATCCGGATTTTAAAAGATTTTAACTGATTTTCAAAAGTCTATGGATTCTGATGACTTTATTGATTGTTTTAACTCTATGTAGAGTCTACGCAGATTCTATCAGATTCTATTAGATTGATTTATCAGGATTTCTTTTGATTTATAAAGTCTATACATTATTTGAATAACACCAAGAAATAAAGAAAATACTGCAGCTTTTTTTGATTTATTTGTTCAAGGTTTTTATAATTTACTTACTGGTATTTTTTTTCTTTAGTTTAATTAAGATATGGTCTGTGATGGGTTTTGTTTCAACTCTTTTTTCCCTTTGATTTTCTATTTAAGAGGAAATGAAATTCATGTTTGAAAATAGAAATTTGTTGTTAAATAGAGAAGAAATTGTTTGCTTTCTTTAATTTCTATTTGAAAATGATTAAGAAGAAAATTATTTGAATATTATGACAATAAATCTTGTTTTTGGAAAATAAACATTTCATATTGAGTTTTCTAACGATTTAAAAAAAATCTCATTTTTTTTAGTTTGGATATTTCTTTAATTTTCTTATAATTTTAAAGAAATGAGATCACTAAAAAAATTGTAATCAAATACATTTAATTTTTATATTAATAAGAGAAAATCAAAATCTTAAGGAATTAGAAGAGATTTCACAATACACATTTAAGCCTAGGAAATCCATCAAAATCCTACCTTTAATGAAATCTATGAAAATCTATAGAGTTTTGAATACCTTTAGATTTTAATGGACTTTTTAAAATCTAAATTGAATACCTCTAGATTTCATTAGACTTTTTAAAATCCAAATTAAATACCTATAGACTTTCAAAATCCTTAAAAATCCTATAGATTCTACATTGAATATACCCCCTTAATGTAGTTAAAACAATCCATAGAGTCAACAAAATTCATAGACTTTTGAAAATCAGTTAAAATATTTTAAAATTCAGATTGAATACACCCCTCTTTAATGTATTATACCATTAGACATGATTAAGGTTTCTTACCTTATTAGACTAGAATTGTATGTATATTAAACAATAGATATGTATACTTTATTAGTGTAATATCATAAATTATTTTCTCATTGTTCAAACTATTTTCAAATCCTAAATCTTTTTGCTTCTTTAATTTTCGTTATATGTCATAAACTATTTATATTATGTAATGGAAGAAGTAGTGTTTCACAAATCATTTAAGGTTGCAAGATAAAAAAATAATAATAATAAATGCAATAACTATTCTCAAATCAGTAGCCTTTTCAAGTTCGTAGTATTTAAATAAAATGCATACCCTCGAAATTTCATGAGCGAATAAAGTCATCAAGTTCACGGTCTTAATATCAACTATTATTCAGCCTTATTTCTTTCTAGTTAGCCTATAAAGCAGCATTGACAATACAAAATTGATTGTAACAAATCAAATTTCTCTGAAAGAATTTAGAAAGTAGAAATTGTAAAAAAAATTAGAATGAAGAATTTTGAAGCTTGTGAGAGAAATAGTAACATTTTGATTTATTTATTTATTTATAGTACATATATATTAAAAGAGAGAGAGAGAGAGAGAGAGAGAGAGTTGGAACCATATTTTTTTTTGAACGCCCGAGTGCGGAACTCCAAAGGGGAGAGAACCAACCGCAAAGCGGAGAAGAACACCTTATAAGAGGAGAAGAGTAACCCTAGAAGGGAGACAATTAAAGCTTACCCTAAGCTTTGGGAGGGTATTGAACCCGGGACCTCTCGGTCACGGGCCGGCCAATGCTCCACTGGGCTATTGGACCTTTGATTGAACCATATTTCTTTCAGAATCCAAATTCACAAACGTAACAGTGAAAGATTCTTTTCCCTCCCTGCCTCAGCCTATACTGTACTCATAGCAATTAATGTTGTACTTTGGAAGCTCAGACATAAGCATTATTTAATGATGTCTTTACAGATCTTTCTGTTATGTTTGGATGCGAAAATGAAACAAACCAAAGAAAGAACAGAAAAATCACTGTTTAACTCCAAAATGAAATGTGGGGATGCGCATAGATTCTCTTCAATTAATTAATTTATGATTTGATAGTAGCATTTTCAATAACTTGCAGCATACATAGGTGAATTATTAAAATCCACTAGTTTTCAGATGGACATAGTACTCTGCGAACACTTTACTAGCGGAGTTGAGACTAATCTCACCATTAGTGAGGATGACAGACGCTCCACATTGATGAAACAAAAATATATAATGGTGAGATTAATTTGAACTCCGTTAGTAAAGTGTTCGCAGAGTTTGACTTACTCAGAGTGAAAATTTTATCAGTAGACTTTTAACATGAGAACAACTATTTAGCAGTGTTGCAGAAGTCGCTAGTCGCTAGTCGGGCGGCAGACAAGGGACTAGTCGGCGACTCTAAATTATAAGTAATTTTAAAAATTCTGTTATCATATATGTTATACTAACCTATGTGGGAAGACATAAATATCTCATATATATTATTATTAGTCTTATAATTTTTTCCGAAATAATTCATAAGCTTTAACGGATCTTTAAAATAATATATAAAGTTATAAGGACTAAAATGTAATTTCTAAAAGTTATTTCGGACTTTGAATATAAGTTATTTCTAAATTTAGGACTTATTTGTAATATAAGTATTTTATAGGATTTATGTTATAATTATTTATATTTCCATTTTAGTCCTTTATATATTATATTCTTATCCTAAGGGCTAAGAGAACAAACCCCTAAAATTCCATCTTCTTCCTCAGCAACGAAGCACCTTACCACTTTTTCTTCCCTCTTCTTCTCTTTCTCTCTTCGTTCTTCTCTTCTCCGGCACCACCTCTCCCTTTCTTCCCTTTTCTTCTTTCTCCGTTCTCTTCTTCAGCCGCGAAACACCTCACCGCCTCCTCACCGCCACTGCTCCTTCCCGTCACCGTCATCGTCACCGCCGCCCGTGTGCATCCGCTGCAAGTATGCATCTTTCTCTCACTCTCTTTGTCTTTTGCCCCCTGATTTTTTACCGACTAACCGACTTTTGACCGATTTTTTCCGATACCCATTTTTTGGATTTTTAGGCAGTAGGTGGCCCCGACTACCAACTAATCAGCCAATTAGGCCAATTTTTACAACACTGCTATTTAGGATGGAATGAGAGCCTCATGAAGAAGTTATTTACCCATTAAGAAGATTCAAACTTTGATCCAGTGTGGTGTTTCTATTCCTGGAATTATATGATATCAAAGGTTGGGCTTTTGGCTACACATACACTCCCCAAACTGATCCCGGGTTAAGAAATCAATAAAAGGATCTTAAAATAAAATGCCATCAAACGACTTTTTTTTAAAAAAAAATTACCATCAAACTTCGTAACCAAGCAATGTGTCAAGTTGTTCTCTCGATCCTTGGGAGGATTCGCTCAACCCGAATTTATTTTGAACAATTTCTTAGTTTTTTATATCTTTTTTAAACAATCTATTAGACGGTTGATATGTCATGGTCTTGTAGATTTGATTTCTAAGAAAGATGTTGCTTCAAAAATTTTTATTATGTATTTACTTTTCTACTATTATTAGTATTTTTAGCCCATCTAGGGTGCAGATTTTTATATGATGTCATAATTTTCTAAACCATTGCATAACTTTTTTTTATTGTATTTTCAGATTATTTTTTTATTAGAATGGTCTCGCATATTTTATGATTAATGGATAATTTCTTATTTTAAAAAAAAAAAAATGTGCCAAGTTATAGCTGACAAATCTAAGAGAGAATGAATCAAACTTTTACCTAACATCCCAGAAAGATTTTGATGGTAAGGTTTTGCATTTTATGGATTTCTCGGCTATGGACAATGAAGAAGCTGTTCAGCTAATTAAAGGCAGATCCAACACCCCTTGAATTTGGGGAAATATCTGGAATTCCCAATTTTACAAAAGAGGCCTATTAACTCGGACTTTCAGTTCATTTTGGATAAAGTAAGGAACAAACTTTCAGGTTGGAAAGCTAATCTCTTATCTTTACCAGGCAGACACACAATCATTCAATCATCCTCTTCCCATATCTTATCATACTACTCTCAATGTTTACCTATACCTGCCTCAATCTGTGACAAAATTGATAAAGAAAATAGAACTTTTATGTGGGGAAGCTCTTCGACGAAAAAGAAAATTCATCTGGTTAAATGGGACAGAGTGACCAAACCAAAGAAGCTTGGGGGACTGGGAATCAGGAAGGCCAGACATATCAATCAGGTAGGCCTTGCAAAGCTTAACTGGAGGATTTTAAGAGATAACACGAGTATCTCGAGTTCTATGCTTAAAAAGAAATACATCAAGGATGACTCTCGATCATTAATTCGACTAAAAAAGGAAAATGGCTCCATCAATTTCAAAGCAATCAAGCTTGGTTTAGATTTATTTCATAAATCTTCTACTTGGATCCCTGGTGATGGTAATATTATCATAACTTGGCATGATGATTGGACAGGTCTTGAACCCCTAAGAAAACTCATCTTGGGGCCTCTTAATAGAGATGAAGAGAATGCCAAGATCAAGGACATCTATAAAATTGGTGGTAACTGGGGCCTAGGTAACATATATTTCGAACTACCAGAGGAGCTTGCCGATTGTATTAGAGGTGTGCCTAGATCCTACCACTCCAATTTGCCTAATCGTAGGAAATGGAAAATGTCAAATGATGGTAATTTCAACTCTAAACTCACCCACATGGTCATCTATGAAGAAAACCCAGATGTTATAACCAATGGTAAAGAATGGGATTGGATTTGGAAGGTGGATTGTAATCAGAGAGTCAAAATGTTCTTATGGCTTTGCTCCCATAACCGACTGGCTACTAAAAAGCATCTCCACAGGAAGCATATCAGTCCTAACCCTACTTGCCCTCGGTGCGGCCTCTTTCCTAAAACAATTGAACACCAACTGAGAGACTGTCTTACGGCTCGACATCTCTGGCAGCGACTGAATCTCTTTCAGCATATCCCATGATTTCATAACATCAACTTCGAAAAGTGGACTTTTAACAATGTACCTTCGGGGACTATATTTGCATATGGATGTTGGGCTCTATGGATTTATAGAACCAACAAGTTGTTCTCCCCGGGAAAACCTTGCATCACCCCTTTTCTTGACACTATAACCAAATCGACTGAATTCCATGCTCTGGGAGCGAATGCTAGGAGTTCACGCCAATCAAGAATTATCTCAGTTTCATGGACTAGACCGCCTAATGGATGGCTTAAACTAAATGTTCAAGAATTAAATGCCTCATCCATTGGTAACACGAGCAGGGGTGGTGGGGGTGGCATAATTAGGAACAGAGATCGGGAATGGGTTGAGCATTGGTACCTATACTAACAACGTGGCGGAACTTTGGGCTCTTAGAGACGGCCTCGAACTTACTATCAGTATTGACGACCATAAATTAGCTATTGAAATGGACGCAAAAGTAGTGATTGACCTTATTCTGCATGCCGATATTTCTACTTACCCTTTATCCTCGCTTATTTCTGATTGCAGGGCATTACTGCGGCGGTTACCAAAGTCTAGTCTTTCTCATATCTACAGGGAAGCCAATGCATGTGCTGATTGGCTTGTTAAAGCTGGAGGACTTCTGCCTTCCTCCGATATCTTTATCTTTCACTCTTTACCTCCATTTGTCAGCCACCTAGTGGCGGGGATGCCTATGGATTTTTTTTTTTTGCTAGGACTATTTCAGATATCTCTATCCATATCCAACATTTTGTTAGCCTTATAGTGGTAGGATAGGGACATGAGGTATTATTAGATAGGTCTAAAACTGTAACAACTTTATTCCTTACACTACGGGCTAGGGAGCCTTATTTATTTATATTTCTGCTTTTAAACCCAAAAAAACTAATTAAAGGCAAGAAGTCATATTACTGCTTGGATTATCTGTTCCACTCAATGTTGCTATTTATCCCATCATATTATTAAGTTGACGCAAGTCAATCTTTTTAAATTAATATAAAAAATTTAAAAAAATGTGGAATCCAAAAGGAAAATGTGAAAAGCATAACATTAATTTACTAATACGATAGAGAATAATATAGAGAGTCCAACAGATGAACAAACCTATATAACCTAACACTGAGCTAATAAGTGTGTTATCTTATTACCAGTCAAACTTTTTTTTTCTTTTTTCCTGCAAAAGCTATTTTAAATATTTAAATATTACATATCGTCTCAAAAAAATTCTATAATTTTATTTACAATATATAACTTGGTACAATTTACCTCAACAAGTAAAGCCCTAATATATATATATATATATATAAATTCTAGTTATAATCTATGGGGTGTCAATGTTGGTTGATTATACTCGAATCGCTTATTAGAAAATTGTATTTCTTTAGCACAATCAAAATTCTCTATATCACACTCTTTATAACATTTCTAATTATAAAAAGTCTCATTTCCAAATCCTTTTTAATTATACAAAATAAATTCTGAAGTACAAAAGATAGATAAAATTAAAAACTATAATTAGGAATGTTACAGAGGGTGTTATCCTAAAGCCGGAGAGGCTTTAACATGTAGATCTAATTGGAGGTTGTTGATTTACCAGAGATTGGGGGATTTCAAAATTTGTTGAGAGCTGTCTGAGATGGAAAATTCCAATGAAGAAGCATGATATTTATTTCTAGAACAAAGTTGAAGAAGGAAGCATTAGATTTAAGAGGTAAAAAAGCATTGGCTTCTGCAAAGAAGGCATAACCCTTGGTGGAGAAGCTCAGATTGTAAAAGCAGATGTTGTGATTCTGGCCACTGGATATAAAGGTGATGAGAAGCTCAGATATATTTTCACCTCACAAACTTTTCAAAGCTACATAACAAGCTCACCACGTTCTGCAATTCCTCTATATAGTTAGTTTCCATTTACTTCTCTTCACCCACAAATGTATTCCTTTTGGAGTTAAATGTCACGCTCTGTTCTTGTGAGCTTTGCAGCACCCACGAGTTGTGTTGTTAAGGCTCACACGAAGGCGTCTCAGGCTTCAAGCTCGAGAAATATCGCCTCAAAATCTCAGGCGCGCTTCAAATTAGTGAGGCGTCCGCCTTGAAGAAAAGGCTCCAGGCTTCAAGCTCCAAGCGCGCCATGTAATTAATCACATTCTAATGAATGATTGTTTAGAGAGTTAGAAAATGACGATCGAGTATTTGAAGATTCTGATTTAACAAACATTTTCACCTTTCATCAACACCTCCTCGCTACATCAATCCACCTTGATCAGAAAACACTTAATGACTTGCTCTTTTTTAAGTACAATACAACTTTACTTCGTCGACACGCTTTGAAGGATGAGATAAACCCTATGATGATTTAGATTTTCCTTGGTCTGAGGTTTATAGGGCAGCTGGAGTAAATGAACCATGTGTCATGATCTGTATGATTCAAATGTCTTCCATCTGGTAATTAAGTGTTGTCGTTTTATGGCCAAAACGACACAGTTCCAATTAAGGCTAAATAGGGTTAATTTTACCAATTAGAAATCAGATTGGGGGAAATGGATTTTGTCTTCTTGTGTTGCTGGGCTTCTCTCGTTTGAAGAGAGGGGATAGTCACCGAGGACTGTTGATTTACTGCAATGATGTCAGAAGTGAAGAGTTGGAGGGGGAGGATCTATTTAGATAATCCAACCCTACCTATAAATAGAGAGAGGCTGCAAAGGAGAGGGGATCCAGAAAATATATGATATCTTTGGCTGCTGCCATTATCGTCTTCCTCTGTGAGTTCTTGAACTCTTCTTTTCCCCCTTGAATTCATTCACTCTATTTCTCCCCCAGACTTTCCCCTTACATTCATCGAATTCTCTGGTTGGCTTTGCCTTCTCGATTATTGCTCACAATAGTCCCGGAATGGAGATTGCAACTAGTTCAAGTGTTTTCGAACTCACTGTGATGCTTGCCTAGGATGATGGTAACCAGGAGTCATTTGTGAGCATCAACATTGAGTTTGAATTCGGTTTTCTTTTCCTTATCTATTTTATTCTATTGTCCCGGTTCGAAGTAGTTAGTAGTGGATCAAGATTATTATGACAATAGTAGTGGAGTTAAGCCTTGTAATGGTATTTTGCTGAGTTCAGCGAACTTTTACTCATTATACTCATTATATATAACATATCATTTTGTTTGCTATTGATTGTTGGGGTCTTATTTGTTAGTTTTTCTTGTTACTGTGAGTGTTTGAGAGTTTGGGACATGACAAATTGGTATCAGAGCAGTTCCGAGCCTAGGGAATCCATGGGAGAGATGAGTTTCATCCTCACGGATTGTGTTGCCCGCTTGATACAAATGATGGAAGGTATCACTCCCTTTTCAAAGTGTACCTCATCATTATCGGATTACATTAGTCGATTTGAGAATCGAGAAATACAATCGTGAGAGTCAGGGTCAAGTTTAGAATTGAAGAATTTTATTGATAAATTTATTGATGGATTAAATTCTGAGATGAGAAGTAGAGTCTATGTTTGGTCTCGATATTCTTTAAAAGAGAATGATTGTGTAACTTGGGAAGAATATATAGCATCATTCTTGGTAAGATTTCATTATTATTTGAGAAAGGAGAACATAACTAATGATGAGAAAGAGGGTAAGGTGAAGGTAACCTCCGAAGGAGCCAGCATTGTGGAAGCCGATAATGTTGATGTGATGGTTTCAGGTGTTGCGGTTATTGGAGAGACAACAAAAAAGCGAGGTTGCAAATATTGAAGAGGAGGTGTTTGCACCTGCTGATGGTGAGGTTAATGTCACTACTAATGACTCTAAAATTTCCAATCTTGAAGATGCAGATGCTGCTGAGATATCCAATCATTCAGAAGTGGTTTCTGTGTTTATGAACCAAGAAAGGAAATTACACACCTCTTGGGATTTTCTGGGACTTGAGAATAATATCAGAATTCATTCAAGTTCCATATGGAAGAAGGCAAGATTTGATGAGGACACCATTATTGGAAACTTTGATACTAGTGTCTGGCCTGAACCAAAAAGCTTTAGTGATGATGGATTGGGACCAATTACATCAAAGTGGAAAGAAATTTGCCAAAGTGATTTAGATTCAACTTTTCAGTGCAACAGAAAACTAATTGGAGCGAGCTACTTCAACAAAGGATATGTTGCTGTCGTGGGGCATCTTAATCACTCGTACAATTCACAAGCTGAGGTTATAGTCATTCAAGATTTATTCCAATCAAAATTTGAAGGAGCAAAGAATCTGGTGAAAAATGAGGTTCCCATTTCAGTTTGCTCAAGGTCAAGGGGTGAATTACAATTCTGTTTAGATAACCTTGAATCAAAGAAATTTTATGGCTCTTTATTTGCTTATGCATTCTTTGCCATATATGTATTCGATCCCGGTAGAAATGTCATACATGTATTTGATTCCGGTGTAAAGAACAGTCAACAGAGAGAGGAAATTTGTTGTCAAGTGCCATCTGTTTCTAACTCTATTAAGGAATATGATATAACTTTACAGTTACCAGAGTTGAAGAAATTGTTACAAGAAAGAAGGAAAAATGGAAATGTTGGTGGGTTTGATAAAAAAGGGCCTGTAAATGCTTTCTTGGTTAGAACATGACCTAGGGATCCTGAACTTTTGACACTTGCGGTTTTGGCAGTAATCCAAAGTGCTGATATTTTGTTGTGTGGTAGATTGGTTTCTAATGATGTTCTTGGTTTGATTAATCCTAATGCCAGACTTCTCTATATGGGCAAGACTGCTGAATACCATAGCAGAACTCAGGAAGAAATTCATGAGCTACTCTTCAGTTTTGCTGATAATGGGAACCAAGGGTTCTATGGGCATTTGAGGGCTGATAGAACATCTCAAGAACATGGGTATAGAAGTGGAATACTTTACATAAGGCAGAAGATGTATTTAGGATCAGGAAAAATGGTCATACATAAGAGTATGAGGAAGTTACTTTTCTGTTCAGTTAACTTGGAATCAGAGGTTGTGGCTGGTTTTTTATTTGCATATGGAGTCTATATCATCTATGTATTTGATCCTGGTGGGAAGAGCAGTCTACCAAGTGGGGGGAAATCTGACCAAGTTCAAACAAGTTTTAAAGAAAAAAAAAATTTGTTGCTATTGAAGTGGCTTAAAAATGTGCAATGTAAACTACTACTGAAAAATAGACAATTTGGCTGTTCGGAGTTCAAAAAGGCGCACAAGGTTAAAGGTCAACCATCATTTCAGAAAGGATGTTCTCATGAGGCTGATGACATTGAAGATCTTGTGAGAGTTGGAGAAGTGGTGAAAAGTTATTCATATTTTGCAGCATGCTCAATGGCAGAAGGTAGCATTGATGTTGAGGAAGATGTCTTGTTTCAGTGGCGGACAGAACTTGAGCAACTCAGAGTAGCTGATCCCATGACTAATCAACCTTTAGTGGAAATGATAGAGGGCAACTTGAGTTGGATGGACCAAGAAAAAGTCTTTATAGAAGCAGGAATTTCAGCATCACCATTCATGTTGGACTGGTGAAAAAAGCGGTAACAGAGTTGAAATGCAGCAAGTGCCTCAGGGAGTTTGAAACATTCTCTACATTTGTGGTGCTTGAATCCAGTTGTTTTTCGAGACATTGCTGGTGTTTCACTTTCAATGGTTTTAACATCCGGAACTGTCACCAATGAATTCATTTTCATCTGAACTCGGAGTTCAGTTTGGAACTTATCTGGAAGCTCCACATGTCATAGATGTTGAATAACAACTTTGGGCAACTGTGATTTCTAGAGGTCCAGGGAATCATCCACTAAATGCAAGCTACAGAACAGCAGAAGCATACATTTTCCAGAATGAACCTGCCCAAGAAAGAAGTCACTTGGGGGATGCTGAGTTCACAGAACAACAGTTTCGCAGATTTCTAGACTTGAGGACAAGTCTGTTCTTAAGGGGGGTGAAATGTCATGATCTGTATGATTCAAATGTCTTCCATCTGGTAATTAAGTGTTGTCGTTTTATGGCCAAAACGACACAGTTCCAATTAAGGCTAAATAGGGTTAATTTTACCAATTAGAAATCAGATTGGGGGAAATGGATTTTGTCTTCTTGTGTTGCTGGGCTTCTCTCGTTTGAAGAGAGGGGATAGTCACTGAGGACTGTTGATTTACTGCAATGATGTCAAAAGTGAAGAGCTGGAGGGGGAGGATCTATTTAGATAATCCAACCCTTCCTATAAATAGAGAAAGGCTGCAAAGGAGAGGGGATCCAGAAAATATATGATATCTTTGGCTGCTGCCATTATCGTCTTCCTCTGTGAGTTCTTGAACTCTTCTTTCCCCCTTTGAATTCATTCACTCTATTTCTCCCCCAGACTTTCCCCTTCTGTTACTGAATTGCTGGTTGGCTTTGCCTTCTCAGATTATTGCTCACAATAGTCTGGAATGGAGATTGCAACTAGTTCAAGTGTTTTCGGAACTGCTGTGATGCTTGCCTAGGATGATGGTAACCAGGAGCTGTTGTGAGCATCAACATTGAGTTTGAATTCAGTTTCTTTTCCTTATCTATTTTATTCTATTGTCCTGGTTCGAAGTAGTTAGTAGTGGATCAGTATTATTATGACAATAGTAGTGGAGTTAAGCCTTGTAATGGTATTTTGCTGAGTTCAGTGAACTTTTACTCATTATACTCATTATATATAACATATCATTTTGTTTGCTATTGATTGTTGGGGTCTTATTTGTTAGTTTTTCTTGTTACTGTGAGTGTTTGAGAGTTTGGGACATGACACCACGCTACCCATCTAGGTCAAGAGGAGCTAGTATTTCTCATTCTCAACATTCACCTCCTAATTTAAGACCATCATCTTCTTCATATGTCTCTAGCTTTGAGAATAATGAAGATGAGCAAGAAGAAGATTCTCCCTTGGATAAAGAGAATCAAGTCGAAAATATTGATCTTGAAGATGATTATGATGATTAGGGGATTTATTGGGCCACGACTAAAAACATTAAATGTATTTGCATTTCTTACACATATCTCATATAGGACTTATTGCAGTTAACAACTAAGAAAAGAAAAGAAACGTACTCCTTGACATAGAGGGAACTAGAACTTTGACTTAGAAGGTGAAAATCTATAAAGGAATGTCAGAAAAAAATATACAAGTGATTAAAGGCCTAAAAAATCAATACCTGGGAGGCGGCCGCCTTTCGTTGCCTGCTATTAGTTCCGACACCTCACCTTGACATTGTCCATTTCTGATCATTTTTGTGAATTTGCAGGCAGATGATTCATCCGCTGTCGTAACAGAGAGTCTTAACAATCTATACACTTTCGAAATGAGATGCAGGTAGGTGGCACATTTTCTTGATGAAACATTTAAACTGCTTAGCATCAAAGAAATGGAAAAGAATGTTCTTATGTGGGAGAAGTATATGAAGAGTTATGCTGGGGGGTTACTACAGAAGACCTTGTATTGGAGTCCTGCATATTTGTCATAATGATCAGTTGCGCAAGGATATTGGATGCAATAGTCCTATATTAAACTATCTGTTTTTTAGGGTCCAACTATGTTTATTACAATAGATTTTATTTATTTTTTAACTTTTATAAAATTGGGTTGGGGCAAATAGTCCAATCCCATCCCTAGTTTAGGCTCAAAATCCATAAAAAAAAATAAAAAAAACAAAAAAAAACCCATCATTTAAGCCATATTTGCAACGGCAAAAGCAGCCGCCATAACTGCCAGTCCGCCACACCAAATCCGCCACGTCACAGGTTTAATATGACAGAGGCTGTCGTATTCACCGCTGCCGTATCTGACACAGGCTTATCATTATTTTAAAAGTTACTCATATACCAACAAATGTGATACGGGTGAGCAAACAAACTAACTCATACCAACTATCTTTCTTGTGAGATGACTTTTTCTGCTTATGTGTATTGCATATGTTGATGCATGAATAATTTTTAGGAAGATGATAATATAGTAAAGGACCAATAAAACTACTTCCAAATTATTTTGGTTCTTTTAAGCAGGAATCAGATGAAACAATTATATGCATATCCAGATATTTAAGTTTTTTATTTTTATTTTTTTGGAAAGACCTGATTGATTTTTATTTGAGAATTTTTGTATTTGGGCTTCGAAAGCCAATAATAATTCTTTGAACTGTGATGGTACAACAGAAGCAACCTGATAGATAGATTTCAGTCTTTAGAATCAGTTTTATAAGACATGCTTTTAGGTTTCATAGGATTAGGTCTTATTTTGGAAACAATGCCATTTTTTTTAGCCTCTTGTTGCAGAAAGTAAACTCTGGGACTCTCTCCTCTCACAACTGACCCCTAAACTTGGTACCAAAAAAAAAACACTGTTTTCAAAACTAAACCCAATCCAAGTGAATAAGTAATAGAGTACTACCTCCATTCTATAATATAAGTCATTTATTACATATAACGAAAATTAAAGAAGCAAAAAACAAGGTTATTTATCAGTCAAAGTATCAATGTTCAAACACTAATATAGATTCAACCCAAAAAAACAAACCACCTTACATCATAGAGGATTCAGAATATTGCAAGTTCATTTTCTTCGAAATTTTTCTCCTTGTTCAGGGCATACGGATTTAAAAGGTACCTATACAGCTTTCAAGATTAAAAAAAAAAAAAAAAAACCAGTAACTGTGATCAACTCATTCCTAGAAATACTTTACTCGCTTTAGTAAACCTTCAACAAGAATTTTCAATTATTTCGGTTTTGCCAGTAAAAATTTCAGTAGTGACAGATCCAGAACAGAGAGAACGTACCAACGCATGCCATGTGGAAATTGCTGGTAATTTTGCTTGGCTGATCATCTCCTCTAATAAAATACTGGCTTTGTATGTACTTCCCATCAAACAAAGGCCACTGATTAGTTTGTTGAAAGTTTCATCTCTAGGCCAATGAGATTTAATTAACATCTCCTCCAATATTTGACTCGCTTCCATAAATTTATCGTCATTACATAGGCCATCTACAAGGATGGTGTAAGTCTCACGGTCAGGGACGCAACCAACTTGACCCGACATCTTCTCCAAGTACCTCATGGCAAGACAAGGTTTTCCATCATCACAAAGGCCCTTAATAATAGTATTATATAACTGTACTGTGGGAACAGAGTTCTTCTCCGTCATCTCTCTTTCAATTACTGCAATGGCATCTTCTACCCTGCCATCTCTAAATAAAGCAGATATCTTAGCTTCATAAACCAACGGTGATGCTCTGAAGCCCCTATCCTGCATTTCACTGAGAACTTTATTACCTTCGTCAATTTTTTCATCAGAGTAAAAATCAATAGCCATTGCTGTGTAACTATCTGTACTCGGAATTCCTCCTTTGATCAATGCTTCATTAATCACAACCTTCAGCCTCTGAGTATCTACTCTGCATCCATCATAACAATTGCTCAGGTCAAGGTGCTTGCAGTATTTCTTTGGAGCCTTTAGTCCTTTCCTTAAAACCTTACTGAGAATATTCATTGCCTCGTCCACCTCACCATAGTCACATAAAGTGTCCAAGAGGATGCGATATATAGCAACATCTCCACCACTACCCTTTTGAGAAATCCTCCAGAACATTGAGTAAAGCAAGTGAGTGGCCTCATTGAGCCTCCCATCTTTACAAAGACCTTTCATTAGAATTCTAAAGGTTTCCCTGTCTGGATAGCAACATTGGTAATTCATTTCTTGGAAAACATTTAGTGCAAGATCAGAGCGGTGAATCTGACAGAGTGCATCCATAAGAAAATTCAAGCAACGGGTCCGAGACTTCACTTCCCAGCTATAAGAATTCTCTAAGAAAAGTTGATGAGCGCTTACTAACTTGGATTCCTTCATCATTATCTCTAAAAGAGTGTTAAAAGACTTTGTTCGGTTCACACAGTTGAACTGTGGAAGGCTCCTGAAAAGAGAAATGGCTTCATCTAGCAGTCCAGCCCCTGCATAGGTTTTCATCGCAAAAGAAAATACAGAATCTTGACATTCGCAAGAATCCTCCCTCATTTGACTAATAACATCTTTCATCTCATTTATCCTCCCTGACATTCCCAGGATGTTAATCATTGTAGAGTAAACAGGACCATTGTGATGGTAATTAGGGTATCTTGCCTTAGCTTCCTTAAAGAGTTCGAGAGCCTTTGAAGGGCTTTTCTGGCTCCTTATAAGCTGTGAGAGCTGTGTTGGTGTTAGAAGTCTTGGCCATCTTATGCTCATGGTATTTCAAATGTTTAACCCAACGCTGAAACAAGAAATAAAAAATTTTCAATTAAAAGAAATAGAGACACTCAGTGAATTTAGTAGAATAACAATCAGAGCAAAAGAAAATAACACTGTGAGCAATAATTGATAGTTGAAAGATCTTTCTACGCACTCAAGTCTAGGTCTTTGGGATAAAAAGTTTTAGAACATAATTCTCAATTTTACAGATCCCGGAAAGTTAAGAAAGTGCATGAATCTACTACGTCAGAGCATGGCCAGATATGGCAATACAAATAACAAGCAATCTTAACACTGTGTGATAATATGTTCATTGTCATGACTCCTCTATCTTAATTATAAAGCAGAAAACTGCCATAAGACAAAATTTCAAGTGCAACAGATTTATCTGCACAGAACTCGAGCACATTTCGAAACAAAATAGATTTTCTTGCAATTGTGCTTGTTTAATTATAGAAATAAACTTGACTTTGATAAATACACAACTTGCCACAAAAACAATTAGAAACAAATACATAAAATAGACGAAATGACCTGGTGGTCCAAACACGAGAACACAAAGATGAAAGACGGCCCTTAAATTTCAAGTTGCAAATGCTAAGGTTTCAAGTATAAGCTGCCAAGCACATTATGCAAAACCAATACTAAGCAATTGAACATGGATATCAGTGAGATTCAGTGTACTTGAGGGGAAATAATTTCACTAACCAAGAAGTTTTGTTAACATCCAGAGGCAAGTTTTCTTAATCTTTAATCTGCCTCGGCTCCTAGCACCACCCCCACCCCCACCTCAGAAAAAAAGAAGAAAAAACAGAAAAGAAATTAGGATAGAGAGACATCAGAAGGAAGTTATTTTACATCTTTAAGTGCTATGCTGAAAACCTCATCTTCCCAACAATAAGAAAGTGCCATTGCCATCAGTTCACTTCTTTTCCTTTTGGACAACTTGCAAAAATACAATCATATAAAAATTAAAGCATTTTCAAAGTTTCACCCAGACAATGGAAAGAAACTTTTCCATATATAAATTACAACAATAACAATAACTCATAAGTCCCAAATAATTGGGGTATGGGCGGATGGATAGAAGAGATGCATAACCTTTGGCAATAAATGCACAAAGTGACTGCTCCACTGAAAAAGATCTATTGGAGACTGACCTAACATTTGACAATAAATGCACAAATTGGCTACTCACAATATACCACTGAAACAGTAGTTCCCTGTAAGGTCATGTTTGCTACGAAATAATGCCCTCAAATCAAAGCCAAAAGCATCAGAGAAGGCAGACCCAATAGCCATTTTCCATATATCAATTCTTGACAAAAAAATATTCACCACAAATAATAACACAATTCTTTGAGGGAAAATAGTTGCTTGACCTAAAATGATTGTGATCAACCAAACAGGACCAAGGTTAACTGTCCTTTTCTTTTTTTATCCTTTTCCCTCTTTCTTTACTTTGATCTCTCATCTTTAATTTTTGATATATCAAACAAATGAACAAACACAAAATCATTTTCATACAGGCATATTCTCAAACACTTAGCAGGCAATATCAGATTGTCAATCCAAACCATTTCAAAAGAAAACCAGTGATAGATAGCAAGTTGAAAATTAGTACAATATGCTACCTCTTAATCTTGAAACTAACCAAATTGTTTGAGTTTTACTGGTCTCCCAGCTTCAAAATAGACCCCGATTTTTTCAACCAATTTGTACAATCCTGGAGCCTTTGTTATCGACCAGATTTCTATGAGAAATGCCCACTTCAATCGACAAATTCACCAGTTCTTGAGCAAAGATTTCCCGCTTCCAGGGTTCCCTTACCTTGTCTCCAGAGATCCCAATTCGCAAATCAGCAGATCAGCTTATAAAAACCAAAAACTACTGGAAGTTGTGATCATGTATTAATTTATATTTAATTCATATGCAGTGTCCATACTCCATAACCCTTGCCAGTAGCTGTGTGCACAGTCCGGCTCCTATGCGAAATAGGGAAAATTTCGCACTGTGCGAAACAATCTGAGTTGTCGGATGATAGTTTTAACGATCCAGATTTCGAGAGAGAAAAGTTGCGGCTAACTTAAAAAATAAAAAAATAAAAACTTTTCTCACTCCAAATATGGACCGTTCAAAACTATCATCTGACGGCCTAAATTGTTCTCTGCTAAATTTATCTGCAAATGCATGTCATAAATGTACGAAATTTCCTTGTGAAAATTTGGACCGTTCAAAACTATCATCTGACGGCCTAAATTTTCACTTTTCACTAAGTCTTCATTTCCTTCCTTTCCTTAAATTTTTTTCTTTTGCTAAGTCTTCATTTCCTTCTTCTCTGTTAAGTTTTTTGTTCGTAGAAAAAAAATTAATTTCTATCAAATCCAATATGGATAACCATGCTAATACAAATGATTATGTAGATGTTATTGTACTTGGTGAGAACAAAATATCTCCAATCCAAGTTGATGACTCTGATGTAATACCACATACCGATGCATAGATTACGACGAGGAAGAATTGGAGATGGAATGTGAATTTTTCACCTTTGAAACAGAGGACGAAGTGAGGCAGACAAATGAACGTGCTTCAGAGGTAGCACGAGATTTAACAAGTGGAACATTTTTTAATAGTATTGATGATTTATTTGTTTGCTATCTTGAATACGCAAAGGAAAGGGGATTTAGTGTAGCAAAAAAATATGGTTCGAAGGGTTACAATTCAAGTGTAAGAAAATACACTACAATAAGTTGTGAAAGGAGTAGAAAGGGATACGATCAAAAGCGGACAAAAAGAATTGATTGTCCGGCTAAGGTGAATGCAATTCTAAGAGGAAACGGGATGTGGGAGATATCAAAAATCATTGATACTCACAACCATGAATTGAACCTTGTCTTGTCTAGATTCATGCGAGGTCACATAAAAATATCTCCAATTGTGAAAAAAAATTAGAAGCTAATAATATATCAGGTATTAGACCATGCAAAAGTACTAAGATGTTAAGTTGATACTAGTGGGCCCGAAAATCTAGAATTTCTGGGTAAAGATTGTCGTAATTATATTGAGAAATTTAGGAGGGATGGGTTAGGTAAAGGTGATGCTGATTACATCTATAACATGTTTAATAGAATGCAAAATAAAAATCCAAATTTTGTTCACATGGTAAAGTTTGATTTTCATGGTAGACTTGATAGTGTTTTTTGGGTGCACCCTTAGAGCAAAGCTGCATATGAACAATTTTCAGATGTGGTTAGTGTTGATTCAACTTACTTAGTAAACCGGTACCAAATGCCATTTGTTTGCATAGTGGGGATTAATCATCATGGCCAATCAATTCTCTTAGGTCAGCATTAATATCTCATGAAGATGTTGATACATATAGGTGATTTTTTAAATCATGGTTGGATGCAATGGGAGGGTGGGCTCCAGTTTCTATAATGAGTGATCAATGTGAAAGTATTGAAAATGCAATAAAAATGAGATGCCGGGAACAATACGAAGGTATTGCATTTGGCATATTCTTTCTAAAATTCCGAAAAAATTTAAGGGAATCGAAGAGTTTTCACGTGCAAAGAAGGAGTTCAAAACAGTCATATATGAAAGTCTTAGCAAAGAAATGTTCGTTAGGAATTAGAATGAATTTATTGACAAGTATAATTTCAAGATAATCAGTGGTTGTTAAAATTGTTTAATGAGAAGGAAATGTGGGTCCCCGTATATGTTAATTACATATTTTGGTCGGGAATGTATTCCATCCAAAGGAGTGAGGGCATGCATTCTTTCTTTGATGTATATGTACATTCATCAAGCACTTTAAAGCAATTTGTTTAGCAATTTGAAATCGCACTAAAAAATAAGATCGAGAAAGATGTGGTTGCGGACTTCAAATCAAAAAAATTATTGGTGAATTGTATCACAAATTACATGTGGGAGAGACAATTTCAACAAGCTTATACAAATAAAAAATTTTGAAGATTTTCAAAATGAAATTAGACGAATGTTGTATTGTCACTTTGTCACTGAAGAAGTTGAAAATGATGATGAAGGAGATCAAGATTTTGATTTGGATAGTGAGGGTTATGATATGATATTATAAATTAATAATAAATCAAAACAAAGAATATCAATTTTTTTGAAAATCAGTAGAGCAGTTCCGAGAAATAAGACATCTAAACTAGTATGATAACATGTTTCCCTACCCTAAACAGTGTATTACATAGATACAATATAAATTATTATCTGTTTTGCAAAAAGAAACTAAATTATAAAATGTATTTATTCCGATTGGAAAAAATTATGGCTTGTAAACTAATTATGTAGATAAGGCGTAGATGTCTCAAGTGCATTATTCTCCGGCTGTCCAAAATATACAAAACTACACTTCAAATCTAATTTAGAAATTAGGAATAAGAAGAGATCAAAAATTGAAATTGATTAAAGTTATCGATCTCTTATTTTTTCATCGTCTCAAATTATTTTAGACTTCACTATTAAGAAGTAGACAATGAGGTTTATGACCATTAGGTGCGTTTACGGATGGATTAATTTTGCTTTAGCTGAAATTTTAGTGACTTATGTCCACTGGCGGAGCTATTAAGGGGCAAGAGGGCGCTCGCCCCCCAACATTTTCAGAAACGACGAATTTTCTATGAAATTTTTTGTTTTTTGTGATATTTTCTTATAAATGTTGTATTTGGCCCCCTTTAAAAAATTTCAGTAAGAAATTCCCCCTATAACAAATTCCTGTCTCCGCCACTGCTTATGTCATGATAGTTGATTTGACTGCTTAGCACTTGACTAATAGTCTGGCCCAGATTTGGGTGCGTTGAGTTTGAACTTGTTGCTAAATTACATGGTAGTCTAGAAAGGTTTGTCATAAATCATTCAGCCTGCTTGATTTTTATGGTTCTTATTGGATTCCTATTAGTAGAATAATAAGTAGCGGTAGACTTGGTTCTTCTGGAAAGGACTAGTGAAATGACTGTATATTTATATGATTGTTTATGATCAAAGTTACTATTTTTTCCAATTTCGCGTTCTTTTGCTGATTTGTTAGATTTTGATTTCATATTTTTTTTATTCATAAAAGATGAATTGGTATGTTTCGTTTGGTGAATTTATTAAAAATGATTTGAACTTCATGGTAATTTTTTTTTGTAATTTAGGAGGTCTTCTTGGGCTTGCATCTTTATACAAATCTTTTATCTTCTGGGACTGATCTTTGATTATTTATTTATTTATTTATTTTTCTTTTTAAATTAAAAGTTCACATTTTTCTGCCCCAAATTAGCTAAATGTTTGGTTATCTAATTCATTTTTCTAGAATTTTGTATTTGTGTCCTTTGATTTTATTACCAAAGATGAGTGGGAATATGTAATATTGGGTTTATCGATAATTGAATATCTAGGTTGGAGCAATTCTATATGTACTTTTCAGAGTATGATCAATGATATTTTTTCTTGAAAAAGCCAAAAACTTGCATCGTTAGTTGGTTAGACTTGTTCAAGGCTAGAAAAGATTAAAGTTAGTTGTCTTTTTATGATTTTGAATTTGGGGTTTTGTTTGTGCGGGAGGATTCATGAATTTTTCCAAATTTTTTGTAAGTTTCCCATAAATTCGCTGAAACGTTTGTGATTAAAGTTTTATCGCTAGATTTTTCGCAATTTTGTTTCATTTTTAATTTTTTCTATTTTTGTTTCTAATTTATTTGGGAGTTTTCTGGAATTTTCCGGTGGATCTGGAACATGGAGATTTGGATGTTGTTGTGTAGGAGGAGAAGAGGCCCTAAGGTGGGTTCCCCAAAAAAACACTCAGAAAAGTGTTTGTTATTTGCTTATTATTAAGTAAGAGCTTTGTTTAACTTCTTTGCCATTTGTTTTTGTGTTGTAGGGTTGGTTATATGAGATAACCATCATATTTAATGTTAAAATCTGATATGACACTAGGTTTGTAAACTCTTTTTTGGTGTATTTTTCTAAAAAAATATTAAAAATATGATAAGAAGTAAGGTAATTCTGACTATGTAGTACGAAATTACATTATAATATCTAGGGGAAAAAGAGAGAAAACTGATCCAAACATACCTCGACTACTTGAATCATATGTCTCCAATGTTTGATATTTGTTGTTTGTTCTAGTGTTTGTAATGGAAAGGGGAAAATAGTACAAGTAACAAATTGTGAAAGGGAAATACCATGCGAGAGAGATATAGAAATACCAAGCATGCCTTCTAATTGAATTCATTCCCAATTCTAATGGCAGATGCCTTATAAAGATGTTTATTGTAAAGATAAAAATATAATTAATAATCGAATTCCTAGTTCAGTGAACATTTTGCATGCATTGTACAACAGAAGATTCTGAAACCTAAGGTCCAAATTCCAAATGAAGTTGTGGTTTCGTCTTAATGCTTCAAGAGAAACCAATGTGACAATGACATGCAAAACTAGAAGAAATCATATCAAGAAACTTAATTCAACGTAGTCAAACTTGAATGGAATACAAAATGCAATAGCAATTCAAAATAGAAAGAAACATTTTTAATTCAAACCTTTAAGAAAATAGCGAAGTATTGCTGGTAGAGGCAACTTCGTGAATGATAATCTGCTAGGCACACAAAAGAATAAGAGAGGAATATATGTTAAAGATATTAACATATACGTAGAGATAATAACACAAAAGAATAAGAATGAGAATCTGTGAGGCACACAAAAGATAATAACTTCGTCAATGAATATATCAGTTTATGCAAATTAATCGAATTAAATTACAGACCGAATCATGTTATAGCAGTTCATGCAATATTAATCGAATTAATAACATAACGATTCACAGAAACAAATAAACATGATCAACAGGTGACAGTTTATGCATATATCACATATATTAACTTAAAGATACAATCTTATATGTTTTTCACACATACACATACCAAATCGAATTTGATACGTGTTATGATGTGATTAACAATATTGAATTCGAATAGTATGAGTAAGGCTCTGATACCACTAAAGGGATTCATGGGAAGAAACTCGTTCTAAACACCCATGAGTCCTCCCCTGAAGGATCCGCTTACTTACATTTTTCGGCTAAAGATGTTGTCTTTCGGATGTGTGCTGCTGCAACCAAAAGCCTTCCCTTGCGGAATTGCTTTCTACCGGTATCCACGCGACTAAACGAGTAGCGAGTGCTAGCTCTTCGTTTCTGAGTTTCGAGAATATAGAAAGAAGAGAAGGGCAGAATTCAAGAAATCTGATTTCGGGAGAATTTTGGTTTATTGCAACTCTAGCATTAGTTATCTAGGGTTTCGGCCAAAAGAGGTTTATATAGGATGTGAGAGTTTGTTCTCAGTAATGGGAGTCTATAACTCCCAAGTCCCCTAGGCTTCTGCTGGTAGTGTCAGTCTTTATAGCATAATCACTCCCACGTAATCCCAGCTATAGCCAAATATCGAAAATGCCCATCTTTAATCTATAATTCAAATAATAATGTTTTATTATTCTCAGAAAATAAATGTCAGATATAATGAACCTAGACACATTCTAGATTCATTGAATCTGGACATGAAGCTCATTAACTCATCTAAGTGTGTGACCCTGTAGGTTCATATCACAATGGCAATGAAAACACACTTAATAGTAGTGTGAGTTCAAAAATCACAAGCGGTCCCTAGCAGGACATTGTAACTACCCAAAGTGAATGAATTTACGGTGGAACCTATTATCAATCCACTATTTAATCCCTTTGTCTCGCGATATCCTAATTAAGCATAAGGCATGGTAGTCGTCACCCTTATTAAGCTTAATTGTATTTATGCTCGATCTCCTGATAGATTGTTCCAACAAATAGTATTTGATAACCACTTTATCAAATACATTTGAGCACAACCATGCATATAAACAGTCTTTCCCTATCGAGGGGCCCATGTATATCTCTCTCTCTAACAGAGGGGCAAATTCCTTACAATGTCTCTCACATTCAAGCCATGGTAGGATACTACATCCGATCATCAGCAGTATTGATTACTCGATTAAAAGTAACGTCCGACTGAGTCAAAATGTGGCTACATTCATGCTAGAATCAATGGAGACATAAGGTCTAAGGATTCCAAAATAGTACTGAGGAAGTAATACTTATGACTAAGGACCATGAAGTATTACTTCTCTAACGGATCACGTCCAATACAATGTATCCTTATATATTGCATCTTTGATATGATTTGTATTCATTACACATGATCATCAATCATACATCATACTAGTTTTATTTCATTGTAAAGAACATTACATAAAACTAGGGACAACTAGAATAGTAATTGCATAAGCTAATGAGTTTTACTATCAAATCACACATTTGATGTTCAAAAGAAAAATTAACTATTCAGAGACATGCTCAAAAGAAATAAAACATACAACATATGTTAATGATCCTAGGGCACTACTAACATCGAGAAATGGCAGACAATACATACAGCCAAGTTCAAAATGAAATTGTTGCTCTCATAGTTGGTGAAAATAATGAACAAACATGTCATCATGATATTCTTGTAATTCAAAGAGATGGAAATACAAAGAGAATCAGTGAAATATATGCGTGTTATATGCCATTGCAGTACCCGTTGTTATTTTCATATGGCACAGATGGATGGGATTGCAAAATCAAATTTGCAACAACAGCTAATAGAATAAGAGATTTTATTTCAATGAGGAAATTCTATGAATTTAGAATCCAATTTCGTGAATCAGAAGACAAGCTGCTCCTTTAAGGAGGGAGATTATTCCAGCAATTTGTGGTTGATGCTTATGCAGCAATTGAGCACAACACCTTAAATTACGTGAAAACTCATCAATCTAACCTAAGAGGAGATTTATATCAGGGATTAGAGTATGTAATAGTAGTTGGAGAAACTGATGCATCAGTAGTTGGTAAAAAATTATTTTTCCTTCATCATTTACGGGCGGACCACGTAATATGATGCAACATTATCAAGATGCAATGGCAATTTGTAGACACTTTGGCTCACCTGATTTGTTTATTACTTTTACATGCAATCCGAACTGGCTGGAGATTAGTGAAAAATTAAAAAGATTGCCAGGTCAAAAGATTGAAGATAGACCTGACATTACATCTAGAGTATTCCGGATCAGGAAAAAACGTTATCTTGAAGATATCAATCATAAAAATATGTTTGGGAAAGTTGTAGCAGGTAAATTTTGTAATTATATGATTACTATTAATATAATTAAACTATCCTGATTAACCTTAATTATTTAGGTTGTAATAAAATTATTCTGCAGATGTTTCAGTAATTGAATTTCAAAATAGGGGTCCTCCTTATACGCATATAACTATCACTTTGGCAAACGATGACAAATACTCCAGAACAAATTAATGAAGTTATTTGTGCTGAAATCCTTGATAAAGAATGATCCACTCGCTTATGAAACTGTAGTAAGATGCATGTTACATGGCCCATGTGGACCAGGTTATGAAATTGCGCCGTGCATGGTGAAAGGAAAATGCGCAAAATACTATGTGATTCTACCACAATAGATGAAGAAGGATTTTTAGCTTACAGGCGGAGGGACGATACAAACACGTATTTGACAATTAAAGGATTTACCTTTACTAATGATTGGGTGGGTTGTCCCATACATGATGCACATATTAATGTGGAAAAGGTAGCGCAGTTACAGTTAATAAATATTTTTATTATTCATTTGCAGGTTGTGATCATTCATCAGTATATCTACATTTGAGAGTTACTCAATAAAAGTCATATTACCCAATCATGTTTAATTTTCTTAGTTGCTTTCTGAAAAATTAAAGGTAACAAGTTTTTCTTCTAAGTATAATTGTACTATCATTAAATTAGTAATTTGAAATTTAGTATTTCCGTGCATAGCACGGGTCATTTTGCTAGTGTGTGTGTGTATATATATATTCTTATGTGTTATTCTTTCTTGCTCTTTTTACTACTCTCACATTGATGTGGCCAATTTGCTAAAGTTAGATTTAAGATAATTCATATGTTTGATCACTTTCCAAGCCTTTCACTTCTCTGCAGTTAGTTGATCAATGGTAACAATTGTAAGTAACTATTGATATTGAGACCACTCCGTTCGATCCAATTGATAATTGTATCATCTTTGAAAGGCTTTTATTGAAAATTCATCTTTAGCTTGGAAGATTTCTGCTATAGCAACCAAGAAGAAAGCAATTTCTACTCTAAAGGGTAAAAGTTGGGCAGATTGTTGAACATTACTTCAAATACTTGTTTTGTTTTTAATCTTTGTAAATACATTTCGTTAGATAAAGTTCAATGCTAGATTTTATCACGTTCGCATGTCCTAGTAATATAATAATATTAATAAAAAAAATAAAAGTGAGAGGTAATGGTGATTTACACCTCAAGTATTTTTTTTTAAATGATCTAATTGAAAGAAAGAAATTTGGATTCCTAAACAAAGTGCAGCGAAAAATAAAATCGGAATCTATTTCTAATAGGATCATTCACGAGTAAAAACTAATGATCTTTGATTAAGATTTTACCTTTTGTTTACGGGATGACAGGAATGATTTCTTTTCGTATTTGTTATTGAATCACCAACAACAATCGATCTCTATCGACTCTTGTCTCTAGCGGTATCCACACGATAAACTTGAACTTGTTCTTCGTGTCTCTAATGCTAGTCAGAAAGCTCCGAAGTTGAAGACAATCTTCAGGAATTTTGGTGTATAGGTTTTAAGTACAAAATCAGGAAAAAGGAAGAACGAAATTTGATTTTCTTCTAACTTTTATGTCCTTAGAGTTGTGTATTTTGGTGCTTAATTCTCCACAAAATTTCGACAACCTTGAGGTTATTAGGAGAGTAAATTAAGTTATCAACTTTTGATTATGAAGAGAAATGAATAGTGGGGTAAAAATTAATTCACCCACTAAGTCACTTTCCTCTCCATTTACTCCTCCATCATGCCCACTACACACACCCCTCACATGGTTGATTTTTTACTTTATCAAATCGGTTCATGGACCGATTTTCCGATTCAGCAGACCGGGTTCGGTTCAACAAACCGGTTCAGCCGGATTTGTTTGACCAATCGAGTTTTGGTCAGCTCAATCCAATTAACTGCCCAATCCATTTGGAGCACCTATATCAAATGTAAATCCCAATACTAATATACCCTTATAGTTTAATTAATCGTTATTGAATTAGTGAGAATAACATATAGAAACTTATTTCACTTTAGAATATCCTTGTTTGACTGACGTTATTGAATTAGTGAGATACTTCCTCTGTCCAAAATTGAATGTGCATAGGAAAATAGACATCCAATTTGAGACGATGAAGTACTATATAGTGAGACAATTTCATACAAGTGAGAAAGAATCACGAAAAAACATGCATTTCATGGTCAACCATTACCTCTTCAGAGAGCTCCCGTGGCGAGGGGATTAGTCATTACTGTCGGAGGCGAGGTGATTCAGTCGGATATGTTTGAACGAGAATCGGTCGGGTTTCCGATTTGAACCAATACCACAATTCGGGAATGAAAGAAACTAGTCAAAATCAAATTTGACTGATGATTTGACTAAGAATTGAATTTTTTTACAAAATAATGTGATGATTTTTTTTCTAAAAAGAAAAATCATTAAGAAAAAGTCATCCATAAATATTAGGTCAAATGATATATTTGGCCCTGAAACATTTATCGCTTGGCAATGTTGGTCACTAATGATCGTTTGTACCTTCTTAGGTCCTAATTATTTGACGTGATAAAAAAAAGTCCTTCCATCCGTTTTTTGAAAAATCAAACGTTAGTATAATTTAGCGGTTAAGTGAAGTGAGCAAAATTGGAACTTTACTTAGTTTTTTAGATAATTGATACTACATGGACTCAATTGTAAAGATACTTAATTGTAAATACTTAATTATAAAACTAAAAAACTGCATGTATTAATTATAATTATAAAATAAAACCGATCCCTTCCCCCTCCTTCCACCGCGTCGGCATGAAAGTACTTGATCTTTCTTCATGCACCTGAAGCATCACTCATCCTCGAAACTTGTCTATTTTTTTTCCTTTAATTTTCAGACACAGAAACTGAAATATGTAATAGAATAATTTCACTTTTTGAGCATAGTGAGACTAATATAAGATGTTACATCCTCATGTCAAAGCAAATCACTGATGCCAAAAAGAATAAGTTTACAACAATTGATGATGTGAATAAGTAGCTCACTTGTAATTTTGGTTTTCAATTTAGTCAGAAATTAAATTCTGGCTTGATAATTTCATGACAAGAAAGAGGAATTATTAGTCATTTTGGTCATCAAATTATTTTTGAACAATCACTTTCATCCTTTTTAACTTTTTTTATCCCAAAGATTTTACGAGCAACCATTTTGGTCATCGAATTATTTTTGAACAACCACTTTCATTTTAAACTTTTTTTTAACTTTCTTCATCCCTAAAAATTTTAAGAGCAACCATTTTTATCCTTCTGTCAAATAATTGTCTAAAAGCCGTCAAAATTGATGACGTGTCCAAACGGCTCTCAGGTTGTCTCTCTCATGCAGGGGTAAAGATGAAAATTCCAAAGTATACCAAGTGCCTCCCTTGTAAAGCTCGTCATTCCCACTCATATCAGCCTTCGTTCTCATTTTCTCTCCATAATTGAGAACAAGACAGCCCTAGAAACCTAAATTTTAGGATATTCTGAACATAGATAGTTCCTCTACCTTCAATTAATTTAATTTCTTATTAAATGAGAAGTGAAACCCTTAAGTTCATGAAGATTCTAGAAAGGCAAACAAAAAACAATGTTCCAAAAGGTAATGGAAGTGAATTTCAAGATCTTAAGTTTGGATTTGGGGTGATAGATGGTGATTTCACTCCAAGCTGCAATGTTGTGAATCTACAGTACCTAAAATACTCCATGGATCGAAAGTAACCATAGTAGAAGATTCAAGGTGAGAATGATTGTATTCCTATTGAAATGAATCTCTCCCTATTTGTTAATAATTTTTTTCTTAATTTGGAATTTCCATCTTTACCCTTGCTCGTAAAATCTTTGGTGATAAAGAAATTTAAAAAAGTTAAAAAGGATGAAAGTGACTGCGATGACCAAAATGGCTGCTCGTAAAATCTTTGAGGAGGAAGAAAGTTAAAAAGGATGAAAAGGACAGCTAAAAAATAATTTGATGACCAAAATGGCTGCTCGTAAAATCTTTGAGGAGGAAGAAAGTTAAAAAGGATGAAAAGGACAGCTAAAAAATGATTTGATGACCAAAATGGCTGCTCGTAAAATCTTTGGGATGAAGAAAGTTAAAAAAAGTTAAAAAAGATGAAAGTGCCTGTTCAAAAATAATTTGATGACCAAAATGGCTAATAAATCTAAGAAAGAGGCATAGAGCCCATTCATCTTGCCATTTTTAATTTCATGAAATTAAATTCTGGCTTGATAGTCAAGGTAAAAGATATATGGTTTACATTGCATTTGGCACTGAGATGAAACTGAATCAGGATGATTGCTTTAGGATTAGAGCTTTCCGGGTTGCTATTTTATGGGTTTTGAGTACAAAAAGAGGAGAATAAGATCCAGAAAGTCTTCAACTTCCCGAAGGATTTGAAGAATGGACAAAATAAATTGGGATTATATGCCAAAATTGGGCACCTCAATCAATGGGTGGGTTATTGATTCCGTCGCCGGGGAAGATGACCATGAATCCGTCGCCGGGGAAGAAGGAGGGGGAAGGGGATGGATTTTCAATCTTTGTAATTATAATTGAGACATATATTTTTTAGTTTTATAATTAGATATTCATATTTATGTATCTTTTACAATTGAGTCCATGTGGTATCAATTATTTCTCTAAAATTATACTTTAATCTCTAACTAAAGTACTCATTCTTTAGGGAGGATGGCGTATTTATGACGTTATATTGGGCCGTTGCTGGTCTAATTCGGCTAAACTCACTGACTCCTACCTCTTAAACTTTATGGAGTCTGAAAACATAGCTCGTGACGGGTGTGTCTACTTAGTTATACCACAGGAGACGTCTTTTACTTTTTAATATAAGACTCATGTGGATTGAACCAGATTGCTTAGAGCTTTCCGGGTTGCTATTTTATGGGTTTTGAGTACAAAAAGAGGAGAATAAGATCCAGAAAGTCTTCAACTTCCCGAAGGATTTGAAGAATGGACAAAATAAATTGGGATTATATGCAAAAATTGGGCACCTCAATCAATGGGTGGGTTATTGATTCCGTCGCCGGGGAAGATGACCATGAATCCGTCGCCGGGGAAGGAGGAGGGGGAAGGGGATGGATTTTCAATCTTTGTAATTATAATTGAGACATATATTTTTTAGTTTTATAATTAGATATTCATATTTAGGTATCTTTTACAATTGAGTCCATGTGGTATCAATTATTTCTCTAAAATTATACTTTAATCTCTAACTAAAGTACTCATTCTTTAGGGAGGATGGCGTATTTATGACGTTATATTGGGCCGTTGCTGGTCTAATTCGGCTAAACTCACTGACTCCTACCTCTTAAACTTTATGGAGTCTGAAAACATAGCTCGTGACGGGTGTGTCTACTTAGTTATACCACAGGAGACGTCTTTTACTTTTTAATATAAGACTCATGTGGATTGAACCAGATTGCTTAGCGCTTTCCGGGTTGCTATTTTATGGGTTTTGAGTACAAAAAGAGGAGAATAGGATCCAGAAAGTCTTCAACTTCCCGAAGGATTTGAAGAATGGACAAAATAAATTGGGATTATATGCAAAAATTGGGCACCTCAATCAATGGGTGGGTTATTGATTCCGTCGCCGGGGAAGATGACCATGAATCCGTAGCCGGGGAAGGAGGAGGTGGAAGGGGATGGATTTTCAATCTTTGTAATTATAATTGAGACATATATTTTTTAGTTTTATAATTAGATATTCATATTTAGGTATCTTTTACAATTGAGTCCATGTGGTATCAATTATTTCTCTAAAATTATACTTTAATCTCTAACTAAAGTACTCATTCTTTAGGGAGGATGGCGTATTTATGACGTTATATTGGGCCGTTGCTGGTCTAATTCGCCTAAACTCACTGACTCCTACCTCTTAAACTTTATGGAGTCTGAAAACATAGCTCGTGACGGGTGTGTCTACTTAGTTATACCACAGGAGACGTCTTTTACTTTTTAATATAAGACTCATGTGGATTGAACCAGATTGCTTAGAGCTTTCCGGGTTGCTATTTTATGGGTTTTGAGTACAAAAAGAGGAGAATAGGATCCAGAAAGTCTTCAACTTCCCGAAGGATTTGAAGAATGGACAAAATAAATTGGGATTATATGCCAAAATTGGGCACCTCAATCAATGGGTGGGTTATTGATTCCGTCGCCGGGGAAGATGACCATGAATCCGTAGCCGGGGAAGGAGGAGGTGGAAGGGGATGGATTTTCAATCTTTGTAATTATAATTGAGACATATATTTTTTAGTTTTATAATTAGATATTCATATTTATGTATCTTTTACAATTGAGTCCATGTGGTATCAATTATTTCTCTAAAATTATACTTTAATCTCTAACTAAAGTACTCATTCTTTAGGGAGGATGGCGTATTTATGACGTTATATTGGGCCGTTGCTGGTCTAATTCGGCTAAACTCACTGACTCCTACCTCTTAAACTTTATGGAGTCTGAAAACATAGCTCGTGACGGGTGTGTCTACTTAGTTATACCACAGGAGACGTCTTTTACTTTTTAATATAAGACTCATGTGGATTGAACCAGATTGCTTAGAGCTTTCCGGGTTGCTATTTTATGGGTTTTGAGTACAAAAAGAGGAGAATAGGATCCAGAAAGTCTTCAACTTCCCGAAGGATTTGAAGAATGGACAAAATAAATTGGGATTATATGCCAAACTTGGGCACCTCAATCAATGGGTGGGTTATTGATTTCGTCGCCGGGGAAGATGACCATGAATCCGTCGCCGGGGAAGGAGGAGGTGGAAGGGGATGGATTTTCAATATTTGTAATTATAATTGAGACATATATTTTTTAGTTTTATAATTAGATATTCATATTTATGTATCTTTTACAATTGAGTCCATGTGGTATCAATTATTTCTCTAAAATTATACTTTAAATCTCTAACTAAAGTACTCATTCTTTAGGGAGGATGGCGTATTTATGACGTTATATTGGGCCGTTGCTGGTCTAATTCAGCTAAACTCACTGACTCCTACCTCTTAAACTTTATGGAGTCTGAAAACATAGCTCGTGACGGGTGTATCTACTTAGTTATACCACAGGAGACGTCTTTTACTTTTTAAAATAAGACTCATGTGGATTGAACTTGATTTTAAAACAAAAATTTTATAAAAAGAAAAGATTGGTCCACATAGGATAAGTGGAAAGTTAAATTTTGGCTCTAAGTCAATGAAATCCAAATACACCTCATTAACCTGTCATAAATATATACGTTGTCCAAGAATATTTAAACTCTGACTTGTGTCATTACTATAATTTCATTTTTCTTTTTGTATTCTTTTTAAGTTGAATATTCAAATTAAATACTCTATCAAATGTAGAAAGAATTGAATATTCAATTTTCTATTTATTTATTTATAAAAAAAATATAATTTTTAATTCTGAAAGGAAAAGTTCGTTTTCATTTTTTATTTTTTTTAAGTTTAGAAATTCCTCTTTATTCTGATGCCCGAAATATTAGGAAAATAGTGAATTTGGGTTTTGGCTACCAAAAATGCCCATTTTTTTTAGCTAAATAACCAAGAATGCCATTCATAGAGAAGTTACACTACTATTTATTAAAGGATTCTAATGTTCTAATAACTTTAAAGTGGTTTTTCAAAAAAAAATAACTTTAAAGTATTTTTAGCCAATGAAATTATTTTACATGTATTAATATTATTAATTAATGATAAATTTAACTGTTTGAGCCAAACATATTATTCAATATTCAATTTGTAAAATTATAATTTAATTATTAGAAATAACATTAGAAAGTGTCTCAGAAAATACAAAGTTGTATCAAATAGTCTGGAATCAAAAAAGATTTTTGAAGTCATATTGTGCAAAGCTGTAGACCTTCTTCACTCGGACAACAACATAGGAAACAAGGAAAAAAAAAACCTCAAACCCCTCTCTCTTTCTTTCGGTTTCAGTTTAGCCAATTAGGGCTTTTCACAAATTGAAGAAAATTCACTGTTCTTGAAGACCCCAACTCATAGTTTATACAGAAAGCACACGGGTTTTTTCTAGAGCACCCACGAATCAAGATTAATGTCTGAAATTAACCGTTGTTTACAAGGTATATACTTCTTCTTCTCTACTAAAACCCCTTTTCTTAATTTAGGATTTTTACTGGGCTTTTTCACTTCTTGCATAAAAGAATCTTGAGTTCTTTGATTCTTTAGTTTTGGTATTTAATTTTAGGATTATTTTGAGTTGAGTTTTCTTAAGCCATTGTCTAGTTTTTACTTTTTCTTTGATGGGTTTTTGATAAATTCATGTATCCTCGCAAGAACACTGTTAACAGTTTCTTTTTAGACATGTAAAAGTTGGAGTCTTTAATGTGAATTTGAAGTCTTTGAATTTAATTGGTTGTTCTGTTTTGGGTCTTACCCTATTGTTTGATGTTTTTTAGTTGGAATTCATGTGTGGATTCTATTTAGTGTTTCTTACATCTAATATTCTTCCCCTGGTCAGACTGTTGTGTTTGGAATGTGCCAGAGTATATGCAGCTGAAATAGATGCCTGATCGTGTTGATCCACAACAACACATTGTAGAATCTGCTAAAAGAACCCTGTTTGATTGTATATTTACAAACATTGTTTTGAGATCGCGTCAAGTGGTAAGTAAGGCCTTTCATTGTTGGATGCTTGGATGCTTCTGGTTGTTGTCTATAAGTCATGCTTCTTTGTCAAGGTGATGATGATACTTAATTGCAGGTTGAGTCCTTGTTTGGTGTTAACTTGATTTTTAAAAGTGAGAATAATCATTTGGCTGGAATGGATAAGGAACCTATAGATATTAGTTCATCAGACGATTCTGATTTTAAGGCAATAGACGATTACAAAGCTGAAGATTCTCCTTTGAGTGACACTGCTATATCTTCTGGTACTAGGGTTCTTCCATGGTCACCAACAACATCCTCGAACGTTGGAGGTAAAGATAAAATTTTGGATATAAATAGTTGCATATTTAGGTCTGAATTCTGTAGAGCTCATTGCTTACTTCTTGGCTGAATATGCAGGTTACAATGGTTCGTTTCAAGGAGCTACCGCTCCCAAAAGGTCATCGGTTTTGAATGGGAGATCATCAAATTTTGCATCCTCTAGCTTTGCTAAACCCCATAGATCTGGAACTTCTAGTTTTGCTGTTGGAACTTCATCTTTTGATAATCCCGAGGATGAGAACTCAGAGTATAATGGTAGAATGTGTTAAGACTGCCAAAGTTGTAGCATGAGAAATTTTCTTTTATATTCGTTAAATCCTAAACTTGGTTCTTCTTGCAGAGGATGAATGGCATCCGTCGAAAAGGGCAAAGAGGATCCTTCCCACATCCATGCAGCCACCCTTGTTCAGTTCGAGGTCGAACAATTTAGTGGAGAATGTTGGTGGTAGTCGATTTCGGGAAAGTCATGGAAGGTCTTACTACCCTTCCCAGCCTAATGCAGCCAATGGCGAAAGTTATGGAAGAGATCGCTTTGGCAAGAGCAGTGAAGATGATGTAGTTATTTACGAAAGCAAAGTAAATAGGATGCTACCTCCATCAATGATGCATGGAAAATCTCCTTCTACTTCCTATGCCAATAATGAATCATTATATCATCGAGGGGCAGGTGAAGAAAGGTCTAGTGGAACTGATGAGAGGATAATTTTTCAACAAGCTCTACAGGTGATTATATCCTGTCACTTTACAACATTATGGCTGCTTGATTATTGTATTACAAGATCTAGTTCATATGCATTCTTTCCCTACTTCCAAACTATGAGCGAGGATAGTTATAGCATGAATTTTGCTTGTAAGTTGTATGTTTAGTGTACTAGTTAGGTTTATCAGAAAGTAATATCCACTTTGTTTAATGCACTAATTCACACAAAAAGTACAAGATAAATACTTGAGATATAAGGAAAACAGTTCGAATTTTTAATAAACTAACATGCAGAAAACATGTTTCATCCTATTAGTTTAAGTAATACTCTCTTTGTTTTGTAATAGAAGTCGTTTTATTAGCATTGTTTCTTCTCAAACTATAAGTCATTTCACATATATCTATGAGCATTCAAGGCTTCCTTTCTATCCTGTTAATTCGTCCAGTGAGGCGAGATTGTTTTAGATAATGAGGAGACAAAGATGAGAGAGAGGGTATTTAGGTACTTCAATAGAAAGCACATCTTTTTTTCCCCGCATTCTTAATCCATGTGCAAAAGCTATAAAGACTTATATTATGAAATGAAGTGGAGGGGGTTCTGCTTTTTGGATTATGCTGTTCATTTTCTTTAGATTTAAATTAAGAAATCTAGCTGGGGTTGAAGGGACAATAAATAATTTTTCAAATACTCTACAACTTATACATAGAAGATTTACTAATAGATTCGAGTACGTTTTTCATTGTCTCTATCCACGCATTTTGTACTTCTGTTATTCGTGATTATATGATGCTCGACACTTTTGTGTGATAGCATCTTACAAGATGAGGTAGGATATACTGTTTAGTGTATGAATTCAGTATCGTGCGTTCTTGTAGGATCTTAATCAGCCCAAATCTGAAGCCAACCTACCAGAAGGTCTTTTATCTGTTTCCCTACTACGTCATCAGGTTCCTACTTTTACCCCAAATAATCTTCTATGTTCCTGCAGCTTCTGTGATGCTAATAGTTTTTTTTCATCACCAGAAAATTGCTTTAAGATGGATGATGCTCAAAGAAACAGAAGGAGTGAATTGCTTGGGGGGAATTCTGGCTGACGATCAGGTCAGCTTGTATGGATTATGGTTGAAATTTTCTTGCTTGACATCTTCTTAGCTAGACTAGTTTCTTATCTTTTGATGCTTTCATTGTTTAGGGCCTTGGTAAGACCATTTCAATGATTGCCATCATACAAGCACACAGATCTCTACAGGAGAAGTCTAAGTCTGAGAACCTACATAGTGCTAAAGCTGAAGCCTTGAATTTGGATGATGATGAGAATGGTGGTGGGGCTCCTAACAAACTGAAGTCAAAAGGAGAGTCTGATGAGTTGAAGGTTATTTCAGAAGATAGTAGTCCCTTACAGTTTCGTAATAGGAAACCTGCAGCTGGGACATTGGTTGTTTGCCCAGCTAGTATTCTACGACAATGGGATCGGGAGTTGGATGAGAAAGTTTCGGAGGAAGCTAAACTTTCAGTTTTAGTTTATCACGGAGGCAACAGGACTAGAGATCCCAAGGATTTGGCGCGTTTTGATGTGGTTTTAACTACTTATGCCATTGTGACTAATGAAGTCCCTAAACAGCCTTTGGTTGATGAGGATAATGAACACAATAATGAAGACAGATACGGGATATCTGCTGTTTTCTCGCAGAACAAGAAACATGTGAAAACAGCAGCTAATAAGAAGGGAAGGAAGCAGACAAATGGTTATGATAATGATGATAATTGCGGCACGCTTGCAAAGGTGAGATGGTTCAGGGTGATTTTAGATGAAGCTCAAACAATAAAAAACCACAGAACTCAGGTTGCTCGAGCTTGCTGCAGCCTTCGAGCAAAAAGGAGGTGGTGCTTATCTGGAACACCAATACAAAATGCCATTGACGAATTATTCAGCTATTTCAGGTTTCTGAAATATGAGCCATATTGCAAGTTTAAATCCTTTTGTGAAGGAATTAAGATACCAATATCTAGAGACTCAGTTCGTGGTTACACGAAGCTTCAGCTTATCTTGAGGTCCATAATGTTGCGCCGAACCAAAGGTGACTCTTCTTCCACCCTCCCCTTGCTTTTCTTTCTCGTAAGCTTTGCACAGATTGAATGAATTGGGTGATGCATGAAGACTGGAGCCAAATTACTGAATTTAGCGTTATTAATCTGTGATTCAGAATTCAGAAATTAGTATGGACTTCAACAATCTATTCTTTTTCTGCTTGGTTCTGCTCCTTAATTGATAAAATTGGTACTGGAAAGGTGGCAGTTTAGTTGGTAAGAAGCAACCCTTACATATGAAGGTCTTCAGTCTGAGCTACATTCCTCCCGCCCTTTCCTTTTAGAACAGTCTCATTCTTGATATTTGTACTTCATCCTACTTTATCATTGCCGTTCTTTCCATATGAAGAAAGAATCTTGTTTCTTGATACTGTTGACATTTTTGAGCTGTTGATCTCATGTACAAATAATACGAGGTTGTATTCCTTTTCAACAAAGATAAAAATGTGGGTATGTTCTGTTATGGATGATGTTTTGGGCCCTCTAAAATACGAGGGGTATTTTAAATTGCTACAGTTGGTTAGCACCCTTGACCACAGACTGCCGCCCTCCTTTCTTAAGATATAATTCTCTTTTCCAGCCTTGTAAAGTAGTTGATATCTTGGATGTTTAGTATGAAATACTCTTGATTTTGTGTTCTCCTTTAAAGTTCTAGTGTCTACTAAGTCCCCAGATACTAGAGTTTCCATTGGTTTTGGCGTTTTGCATCTAAAGACCATACCTTCGACTGGAATCAAAGTCTCTTTCCTTCTTTCCAGGCATCGGCCAGCATTATTTAGAAGTTTATATCTCGTGGAGTGCAATGTGGCTTTTGGGTTTATTTACTTAACATATGATTTGTCACAATCTGGTTTGCGAACTATGAATATATAACATTCATTCTCTTTTGTCTAAAACTATAAATTTTTGGTCTGAGATTGGTCATTTGTTTGCTGTTCCTACTAGAAATTGAAATTACATGGCATTATTTTTGAATAGTGTGTTCATATTCAAGCATTCTATTGATTCAAAAATTATGTTTTTATTTGAGGTCAGTTGCTTTTGATGGATTATTTTTAGTTTCAAGTATTTCCTATGCACGATTCCTGTTCTATTGATCCGGATTTTACACGCAGGGGTGTCAGATGGCACCTCATGACATACTTTTATTTAGATAACAAACTATGTGGTGCTTCAAAATTGATTAGTTAATTTTATTTCGAACTGCTACTGGTGGTTGGTGTTTTTTTCTTCTCTTCGAAGTATGGTCCAAGATTTTTGTGTAGTGGAATTTTATATTTCTTAGATGTGTTTTATGTTTTGATGGTTCACTTCTATGTTACATACTTGTATACAACATGCACCCATAAATTTCTCGCTCAAAGAATGCTAATTATCTTTTGCTTGCGGCATAGGCACTATGCTTGATGGGCAGCCTATCATTTCCTTACCACCCAAAACTGTACATTTAAGCAAGGTGGAGTTCACTACTGAGGAGCGGGCTTTCTATAACCAACTAGAAGCTGATTCACGCACACAGTTCAAGGTGCTTTTTCCATCTCATCTCCTCTGCAATGTTATTGTAGAGACTTAAATGATGTAATATCAATCAACATTCTAGACATTGTTGTTATGATATTGTCCAATATGTTTCACAGTCCAATTTCTCGATCTTCTGAAACTAAGAGCTTGAATTATCTAGTTTGTCGATGTGAGATCCTAGCGCGAATACCAAATTAAATTGGGACTGAAAATGGTTCTTGTGCGTATGCGTTATGGGCCTTGGAAAAGGAACTTGATTAACCATTTTACTTAATACTGGTCGCAAGTAGTTGTTTGTTAGGGTCAATTATGAGTTACTGTCATTTATGTTACCTGGACTCTTAAGTTTTGCCTGTCGCATCCGTTTCGATACGATACGACATAAGTGTGGGTGTGGGATCCTTGTCGGATGTGGTAAAAAAACATTGGGTACTTTGACCGAGACTAGGTGCATTTCTAATGGTGATCTTACCCCATTCTGTGTATAGTTAGGAGGATATCAAAGATGGTGACTGAACTTTTAGACCTTTTCATGTTTGAACTTTGAAGCGATTTTGTCATGTTTACTAATTGTTCTGTATTAACGTGACAATATAAGTCACTACTCTTAAAAAAATTTATTTTACTTGTGATATCCATGTACCCGTGTCCGAGTTTCTAGAAGTGTCACCGTATCCCTAATTTTAGAGGTATAAGCACCCTAACACCTAAATATGTGCCCGTATTCGATACCCGTACCCGAGTATAAGTAACATAGACTGTTATGGGGCCCTAGTGTTTCCAAGTACTGCAGTCTGCATGAGTTCCTTTTGCGTTGAGACCTTTGCGAATAACGTATTCTTCCCTTAGTATGAAATATAATGAATACTTGGAGCTCTTTGCAGTTCCCTTTTGTAGTAGTCAAGGATGTTTTCCCTCTCCTCTTGGGTAAGTTATAACTCCATGTCACCAAGGTGGATTATGTAAGTCTTGTTTTTATAATATCTTTATAGAAATCATGATTAAGGTCGGAGAAAGGAACGAGCCATTTGGGGAGTGGTGAGAGAGAAATACTTTGCATTGTTAGTGCAGTGTTTTTATTCGTACTACTAGAAGATGAGATGTTGTGGAAACATTATTTAGTGGAACATTAGGACTTAATTTTTTTTATATCTCGACCGAATTTCTAAGTGAAGATATACAACAACAACAATAACATAACCCTATTAAGTCCCCAATAATTGGGGTATGAGTGGGGATGAATAAGAGACAAACCTAATGTTTGACAATAAATGCACAAAGTGGCTGCACCCAGAATACCATTGAAACAGATGGATTGGAGACTGACATAACCTTTGGCAATGAATGCACAAAGTGGTTGCTCACAGAATCTATGTTACTCAGACATGGGTACGGGTGTCGGGTACGGGTATGTATTTAGGTGTCCGGTACTTAAACATCTAAAATAAAGGATACGGGTACACTTCTCCAAATTCGGACACGGGTACGGGGATACGGAAATAAATTTTAATTCATAATAAAAAAATAGGACCCTACAATAAATAAGTTTTAATAATATCAAAAAAAGCTGTCTTCAACCACTGTTCCCCTGTTCCCCATCGTCTCCTCTCCATGACTCCACCAACCCTAATAAATTCTCTTCCTTTTTCTAACAATTGCAGCCACAATAAAGATTCAAAACATGCTAATTTCAAATCTCATGTTAGAGTCTTCTCTATTACATGTACCCTTTAATCATTGCTGCAATTTTGTTCAAGCACCAGAATCCGCCCAAACTCAGCCCAAATTCACAGCCGGGAGCCATGGTCAAAGTACCCATATGGAATTGACCATGTCAGGTACGTTTGCCATTCCAATACCAACGTCATACCCGGTGGACACGGGTACGGCATGGCTAAGTGGAGAGTCCGAGTAACATAGCACAGAATACTTCTGAAACAGTAGTCTCTTAAACCATCACGTTTGCTACGGAATCATGCCCTCAAATCAAAACCAAAAGGCATCAGAGAAGGCAGACCCCAAGAACCATTTGATATGTGTGCACATTACCATGCTTCTTTCATTCAACATACAAAGTATTTTTGTACACCAATTCTAGGTGAAGATATAAAACTAAAATTTTCAAGTTCATTGTTCAGCATATCAGCCTTTGACTTATGAATTATAACTGTTTTGAACAAGTCTAGAAGATTAAATATAATTCCTTGCAATTCTATCTTAGTTCCATTGGTACTGAATTAGTGTATTGCGCTGCAGGCTTATGCTGCTGCTGGAACGTTGAATCAGAACTACGCAAATATTCTATTGCTGCTTCTACGCCTTCGCCAGGCCTGCGATCACCCGCAGCTTGTAAAAAGAGCTAGTTCTGGTTCTCTTGGAAGAGTGTCTTCGGGAATGGCAAAGAAACTCCCGAAACAAAGACTTGTAGGTTTATTGAAACTATTGGAAACATCCTCTGCCATTTGTTCCGAGTGCAAGGTAAGTCCAAACTTCATCCGTTGTTCCTTTTCTAATATGATTTAAGAAATATATAATCAAAAGAAGTTTACCAGGAAGGATGATTTAGAAAAGATACTTCAGCAATTTTCCATGCTGACGCCTCGTCTCCTAAATTTGTTCTTTTTTCAAAGTCAAATAAAGTCTTGTAGTAGATAAAACATATTTTCTTCTTGGATGACAAAGCAATGAGTGTGCTCTGGTAAATTGGTAATCGTATCTGATATCTCTAGTATTTATCGTGCAGGATCCGCCAGAAGATGCAGTTGTTACTGTATGTGGACATGTTTTTTGCTTACAGTGTGTATCCGATTACTTGATAGGCGAGGACAATACATGTCCTGTACTTGAATGCAAAGAACAGCTAAATGCTGATGTTATATTTTCCAAAGCTACTCTAGAGAAATGTCTCGACGATGATGGTTTTGGTGATCCGTCCAGTGGTAATAAATCTGAAGTACTGAAGAATGATTACAGTTCTTCCAAAATCAAAGCTGCCCTTGAGATTCTACAGAAATTTTGCGGACCAAGTCATAGTGCAGAACTTGCTAATACTTCATCATCAGGAAATGGATGCTCTAGCTCGCAGACTTCCAGGCCAGTGAAAGCTATTGTTTTCTCCCAGTGGACAGGCATGCTAGACTTGGTTGAGGTTTCACTGAACAACACTGGTATGAACTACCGAAGGCTTGACGGTACAATGACTTTAGTTGCTAGGGACAGAGCAGTCAAAGAATTCAACACCAAGCCAGAGGTTCAATCTCCTACTCTTGAAAGCGATTATCTTGCTGAGTTTCTTATTTATTTGGTGATAAAGAACTCGAAATTCCAGTTTACTTCATATCCTCCCCCACACCTCCTTTTACGAAGAATGCCGCTGTGGTTATGAACTTCCGCAAAGATAACAAACTAAGGGCATTTGTCAAGCTACTTTTGAATTGTCGGATGTCTTATTTGATATTTTTGCTTGACGTTGTTTTAGAATTTTTTTTTATAACGTCGGTCGATTAAAGTTGCAGAATTTTTTTCCCTTTACCCGTTCTAATTTTAGATTTCATTGTGCGCAAATACTAATTTGTTTTCTTGCAGGTAACTGTGATGTTAATGTCCTTAAAAGCTGGAAATCTAGGTCTGAATATGGTGGCAGCATGCCGTGTAATCCTTTTGGATCTTTGGTGGAATCCAACTACTGAAGATCAAGCTATCGATCGAGCTCATAGAATAGGACAGACTCGTCCTGTTACCGTTTCACGTTTGACCATTAAGGACACAGTGGAAGATCGCATTCTAGCTCTCCAAGTAAAATATACATTTTTTTTTCCTTGTTTACTAAATTTTTTTACATTTTCTTTCTTGTTCATTTTTAATTTCTTTTGAAGGCAAAAGATGAAAACTCCATATTACGGCTAATTTAACAAACCTTAGTTTCTTAGGAAATACTGTGTATACTGCTGATATTATTCAACCTAAATTGCTCTTTACATTGCTGGAAAGATAACACCGACCTATTTAGTATTCTTGTCCTCCAAAAACTTAAATAACTCCCAAGTCTTAAGGTAAAAACAGATGGAAGTACCCTAAACTATTGCCGAATCAACTTCTGCCTGGTCGGAAAAAAGTACGCCTCATTATTTATTTATTTATATATTTTCTTTTGTCACTTTGTCTACCAGGTAAGTTCTTCTAACCCTTTTTCGTTTGCCTCTTACCATTGTCATGTGTCCGTGTATTTGGTTCCTCTCATAACTAATTTCTCGCCTCTTTCAGGAAGAGAAGAGGAAAATGGTGGCGTCAGCTTTTGGGGAAGATCAGAGTGGGGCTTCTGGAACTCGACTAACCATGGAAGACCTTAAGTATCTGTTTGGGGCATGAGACCAAAGATGCAATTACCCTTGGATGTCAGAAATCACTAGAAAGTCGAAGAAAAAGTCTGAGAGTAGATTCTAAAAAGGTAATGGTCTTAGGGAAATTTTTGGATGCACCAGTGAACCTGTATCTTTTGCATATACTAAATCTCACTATACTTCCTACTTATTTGGGCATTGGTGCATTTAACTATATTAGTAGATATCTACCTTTTGGCCTAAAATCGGCAATTTTGGCTTGCATCGACTGCAAAAGAGATTAAATCACATGTAAATATTTTCTTATTCGATAATGTATATTAAACATACAATCATTGTCCGTGTTCCTAGGCTTGTTATATCAGAAAAGCTCCTCGGTCCATGCTTGATAAGAAACCTAAGATTAGTTTTGGATACTATGATTAGGCACGGCCCTGGGACGAGGTTGTAGTACGACGCTATAAACCTAAATGAATATGGTACCAAGTATTCTTGTACTCGAGGATTTTGCTGAAAATGTAGTGTAGCTGATGGAGGAAAAAACTGTTTCCAGGATTGAATTTGACCTAGCTGTTTAGTAGAAGGTGAGATGTGATTGTACTAATAGAAAAACCAAGGCATTTTTCTCATCTTTTTGAGTAGTTCAGGAAGCTGAGTTATGGTGAAAACCCCTGGCTGCATAATGTGGGCCATGCATAATGTTTTCCTCCATGATAACATTGGTAAACCCTTTACTCGTCCAGGATTAAATGTTCACTTTATTTATTTATTGTGTTAAAAAAAGGGAATGCATTTTTCGCTAGGGGTGTTAACAACACGTAAAAACTTGGAGAGTTATTGAAAAGTTAAAAAAAAAAAAGGGAAAAAGAAAAAGAGAATGGGAGAGAGATTTGGTCTAGTCTGAGATTCGTTGTCTCGGTTTAAGATTTCTAACGATCTAAAATCTATCTAATACTTGAGGTTTCATTTGAAGATTTAATTTTTAAAGTTTGGCTATCAATTTGAATTTCAAATCAAATCAAATCGTAACCAGACTAAGTCCAATTCAAGACGAAGTTTTATTTCTGTCAGAAAAAAATTATTCTTCCTCCATCTTATTTAGCATAATTGAGATTTTTAACAATTAAGTTTTTATCAAATTTCATGAGAAAATAATGGAAAACGTTCAGTGCTTCAAAATAAAAATCCTATATAAAAGTTGCCTAATGAATATACGTTTAAGAATTATTGTTTTTTTCCCCCCTCCAAAGTTAAGAATGCGCATTTGTTGAGACTCTGAAATTACATTGAAACCTGAGTTGAACGTAAACAATAATTTCTCTAGAAAGACTATTTTTTCTTAACAAATTAAAAAGGAAATGAGGACCGACATTACGATATGGGTGAGTGACATAATACTTGGCCCCAAAATTCAAAAGCAAATGCAAGTAGTATATCCTTAAGAAAGGCTCATAATTTCTGAGCAAAGCAAAGGCAGAAATGGCTTTTATTGATTCCTTTCCTTTCACAAATTTTATGAAGAGTTTATGAGCTTTTTGTGGGCCTGTAATCTCTTTCAATCACTACTCCCCTAGGATAGTTAGTTTTGACCATAAAGTTCTTTTTCTTTTCTTTTCTATTTTTGAGAAATAGTAAAAAGAATATAATCTTCTGATTGTATTAGGTTGAACTTCTTCCATCAAATGTTTTGGAAGTCGGTCCGTCCGGTCCGGATATCAGACCAGAAAAGTTATTGAGTTAAGGGTTAGTGAGCGCACCGTTATCAATCCATGGCGTTATAAATATTTAAAAATAATTAATTTATAATTTTAATAATTTAATATCATATAATATATTAACTAGAAATGTAACCTCATTTAAAAAAATAATGATTAATAACAGCTCACTAATTTGACCAATTTATGTTCACCATTTATCGAAATAACTTATAAGTTAACCAAAGTTGGTTGGCGTAGCTGGTTTGACAGTTTCGCTCCTTAAGAGAGGTCAAGGGATCCATCACGTATGGAGCCGCTACTTTGGCCAACACTTTACCCCTTAATGGGCCGACCCGGTGCGAGCGGAAATTAGTTTGGTATAGTCTCTCAAAGTTCGGAGCCATCTAGGACACCTCGTGCCAAGACAAAAAATAGTTTATAAGTTACAAATGAGTTTGACCAAATTAAATTAGAAGTTCAAGCTGACTTTTTGAAACAAATCTTAACCAAATTATTTATTTAGCCTATACCACAACATATAAACTACTCAACCGTATTACAATTTCTTAAAGATAATTATTTTTCCTAATTTTCGGACCCGACCGGTTCTTTAAAACCCAAACTTGGTCACTGCATCACATGTCCGATCGGAAGGGTCGACTAAGTTTTGCAAAAGAAAGCGTTTGTTATACTCTCCTGGGTTTGAGGTCTAATTCAAACCATTTTAGGGACATGATTAATTGATTATTGGTCCGACCGGTCGAGTCAGGTCGAGTTTAAAAAAACTTGGTAGGGCGGGGGGACAATATAGACAATTATTTTTTTAACACTATACAATTCTCTCTTTTTTAATATTTAAAAAAACTTCAATACCTTTAATAGCTTTTTGCAGTGTTACGAGTTCAATTTATTTAACTTGGGTATTAAAAACTTTAGTGGGAGTAAAAGAAGTTAAAAGAGAAGTGTAAATTTATTTTCTGAAAAGAAAGAAAACAATAGAGGAAATTTATTAGAAGAAATAAAAAATTATGATCAATAGTTGTCGTTGATGTGTTCCAATTAGGGTGAAAAATCCTCTGTCCCCATTTGTGTGTCCTCGTGTCCCCAACCAATCAGAATTTACTATATAAATATTTGTTTCAATTATATATACACATGGTGAATTGTGATTGGTTGGGGACACGGGGACACACACAAATGGGGACAGAGGATTTTTTGCCAATTAAAAGAGTCCAACTTTTTTTTTTAAAAACTAGACCATCTTTGGTTTAGTGGATAAGAACAAGAGCAAATAGCTTTTTCTGCCACAAAACTAGTTACGAGTGTTATATCTGCCACAAATTACATTTTCGTGCTATATCTGCCACAAAACTAGTTACAAGTGGTATATCTGTCACAAATCGTTTTTCCGTGCCTTTTTTGCCAGTAAACATTTTATGAGTGCTAAAAATGCCACAAAAAAAGGAGGGTGAAGGGAAAAATAGGTAAGATATCAAATTAATTTCAATTAGACCCTTAAATCAAAATTTTATATTATATTGGGTACCTAATTTTATTTTATTTTTAATACGTGGCCCTTCTTCCCAAATTTACCAAAACCCTCACCGCTACCTTCTTCTTTCTTCTCTTCCCACATCGAGCCACCACCACCTCTCATCCCGTTACCCAATCCCTGCCCCCACCCATACCAAAGACTACCAAATCTGGCAAAAAAGTCTGCTTGAAGTTTTGGAGAGGCGTGGAGAAGGTGATAGCCTAGCAAAAAAGTCTAAGAACAATTAGATATTCTTAGGAAATTGATCTGCATTTTGAATATTGCTTTGCGAGAGTCCTTTTTGTTCAAGAATTCTGATGGTTTCAGATGCAAACCATCTATGTTAGGTTAATTATGTCATCGCAAATTAGTCTAAATTTTGTTTAGTACTTTGACTCGGTATGTATTTTGTTTAAATTTTTTTTGATGGTTTTAGCGAAAGAAAGCACTTGGTTAATCATGTAGTGAAAATTGATTAGCATTTTGCTTATTACTTTGACTTATATGTATTTTGTAAAACAGTTTCTAAAGGTTAGATGAGCAAAGCATTTGTGAAATTTATTATATGTGTCTGAAATATAGATCTAGTAGTGCTTTCATCATATGGATTGCTATTCTTGGTTAATTTTCAGGGGGTATGGGTGGGGGTTAGGGATTGGGTGGCGGCATTGGCTCGAGGTGGGAGGAGAAGGAAGAAGAAGGTGGTGGAGGCTTTGATAAATTTGGGAAGAAGGGGTCAATTATTTAAAAAATAATTTTTGTACCCAATTAAATATAAAAATGTGATTTTAGGGTCTATTTGAAATTAATTTTATCTCTTACATATTTTTTTCTTCACCCTCCCTCGTTTTGTGGCATTTTTAGCACTTATAAAATGTTTAATGGCAGAAAAGGCATGGAAAAATGATTTGTGATAGATATAGCACTTGTAACTAGTTTTGTGGCAGATATAGCACGAAAATGTGATTTGTGGCAGATATAGCAATCGTAACTAGTTTTGTGGCAGAAAAAACTATTTGCTCTAAGAACAATAATTATTGTATGTTTGCCAAATTTCTAATGAATTTGACTAAGGCGCTCTTCAAATCACAAAAAAATTAGTCGGATCCGTAATACGTGGATACTGGTTAAAGAACACAAAAAAAAAAAAAAACCCCAACGGAAAGGTTACCAAGTTAAAAAATTGGCGTAAATGGGAAAGGGATTATGAAGTAGTAGTAGATGGATTTTGGAGTTTTTCAACATCTCCACAACCACAACCCAAGAAAATGAGACACAAGTAGGGTAGCCCAATTGGTTCGGGGGTGTCAGATTGTGTAGAAAGGTGCATGTTCGAATCTTGACAGCCGCCGCAATGTGGAAGTTTCAAACGTCCAATGTGGGGGTGGTTTTTTGCGGTGGGCTAAGACAAGGCTTCCCACCAATCGAGCCGCTGAGTCACTTTAATTTACATCTTTCACAATTTCTGTCGGATCGAAAGGTAGAGGCCCTGTGGACGTAGGTACCCCTTTTTGTGTAGGGGGAGACACCAGTAGGGTTATTTACCAATCTCAATCATAGTCTCAATTTCTCTCTCAAAAGACAGAGGCTAAAGCAGACAACTTTGCAAAAGTCATAGATTGAACGCATTTCTGCCTAATCTAGGCTGCAACAATGTTAAGACCAAAATCCCTACTGATGCATTCACATGTCCATCTTCCTATGTGGCTCCCTCTTCTCATCATTTAACTTCCAGTCTTCTCTTTGTCCCAGAGATAGGAGTAATTATATCTTGGTTAGTGAGTAAATTTAAAATTTATATTGCAATACACGCAAGATATAAAATCAATTATCTTCATGTAAATAGGCATTTTTTTTGGTGGTTTGAATATAATTTTTAAATTTACTCACTAACCAAGATAAAACTAATCTTGAGAGATGGGAATCTTTGCATAAATGGGAAAAAAGAGAAAGAAAGGGTGTTACCAAGTTACTATTGTTTATTCGACTCGATTGGGAGGCTTATGGTTTAAAGGTCGAAAATATTACACCTATTGTGTTAACATTTATCAACACGAAAAACTAGTTATTGAAATGAAACTGAGGCATCCATGAATCATTGAAAAAGTCATCATCTGAACTAGGCGGTTCTTCTGGAGCCTACGACGAAGCTGAAGTATCTGCTGAAAATTGAATTCTTGTAGAGGAAGTATGAGCATTAGCATCCTTGTGAGACCATTTTTTTCTTCTTTTTGCTAAGTATTTTTTAGGCAATTTTGCTAAGTACTTGTTGAGAGATATAGTTCGAATAAAGGCTACCTGGTTCAAATATTTCTACTCCACATGGACTAAAGAGCAAGACATGGAAAAGGGTTCTCTTGGATCCTCTTGTCCCTAACCAAAGGGTCCTAAAAATCCCAATGAATGACCTTTTTGACTCAATTTTGCTCTCTTAGGAACATCTTGACCTCGGATCGGGTGGTGGGGGCCCTGGGGCGTGAGTATCGCCTTTTTGTGTAGAATGAACATCTTGACCTTATTTAAGCTGTGCTTTCCATAATCCTTAGCGCCATTCTCCTTTTCAATTCACACCTTTACTCAGCTAAATAACATCAGATTTGATGGAAAACAGATCGTAGAAAGTTCATTTTATGCTATAATCATGTTACTCCCTCCATTCCTGAATATAAGACTATTTAGACAATTTGAGAAAATTAAGGAAGTTGTCATTTTCACCTAAACTTCCAATATTACCCAACCTTCCCTTTCTCTCACTTATACGTCATAAAGAAAAAGAAAGGAAAATGTTGAGGGTATAATTGGAATAAATTGTTGACAACTAATAAAAGAACCTTAAACGACAATTAATTTGGATACTTAAATATCTCATAAACGACAATTAATAGGAATGGAGGGAGTATTAAATAACACTTTAGGCCTTTAATCATTAGCATATGCGAAAATGTCTCATAGTACGCTATAATATTATTGATACATATAAATTTACAAATATTATTAAAAAGGGAAATTGACTTATTTTTCTAACGCAAAATATTAATACGTGATATACTATTGAGTTAAGACTAGCAAAATTTAGTTTCCATATTTTGGCATTAGCAAACATTGGGGCCAAATCCCACAAAACCATTTGCTACATTAACAGAAATTTGAATGCCTTCTTGTTGGATGTTTCCTATTATAGAAACTCCAATTGCAGAAGGAGCGAATGCAAAACAGAAGGTACCCATTTCATCCACCGGAATTAGAAAGTTTCTAGCCGGAAGTGTTAGGATCGGCCCGCCCGACAGGAAAAATGAGACGGTTGGTACCCGAACCGTTACAAACCCATTTAGATTGTAGCATGTATCGAAGATTGAGACACCGGGTGCTCGTGGAAGGCTAGCGGTTTCCGCAACAAATGCATCACGAAATGCCTCATAAGCTGACGTTGGAAGCCTTGTCACTGCAGTCCCGGTGTCCATAACCACCCCACCTTCTCCGATTTCGTTTAGCCGGAAAACATCTTCCGGAATGGGAATTTGCATGCCTCCAACCCCTAGCCCCGATAGTCCCACATAGTAGAAACTCGGAGCCCGTGGATTCTGGATTAGTGGCACCCATGCAGCACCCACGGGTAAAGCTCCACGCCCGAATTCAAGTGACCCGGATGAGCCGGTGCCCCTACTTACAAGACAATAACTAAAAGCTCCACCCGTTTGCCCACCCAATTGACCCACAAGAGACATGGACCCTCCACCAACACCCAACAAACCGGCAGCTCCAATAAACATGCCCCGGTTACTATGCCCGCATCCGATGACCACATTTCGAACCTCGGTCCCGCCGAAAGTTAGTGATTCCACAGCCAACGTTCCCTTCGTATACGAACCATCACCGTACATGACCTCGTACTTGCACCGGCCTTTTTGACATCCTGAATTCTCGACCCGATCACATATTGTCGAACCACAAGAAACACCAGAAAATGAAGCGGATAGAGACGGGTCGAATACCGGGTCGGATTGATGGTAACAAAGATTACAAGGTTGACATTGTACCCATACAATATCACTACCCGAGTCAATGACCATATATTGACTCCTAGCTGGACTTCCAACACCAATCCTCACAAAATATTCTCCACTGCCCTGATCCATACCCGACACCACTTCGGATCCAAATCCCTCCACCTCATATTTAGCTGAACCACCGCCTGCGCCGCCGTCTTCGGCGGCCGGAATTTTGCCACCTTTTATTCTATGAATTAAGCTGGATACCCTTTTGACGTCCCTTTTCATACGGGCTTCAAAACGGTCACGATGGTCGGTGAAACGTGAAAAGCCTAAATTATCCCTGTGAAGTATCTTGACCTTTTGGTTTCTTTGATAACCAATGGTATCATTCTGGTTTCTTTGTTGAACAAATTCCTCATTTTCTAGGGGCTTTTTGGGAAGTTTGGTTATTTTGGTTGCTAAAATGGTGTCACGTACGTCGAAATGTTCGAAGGCGGGGTATGGTATTGCATGGCCGGCGGAGGTGGCGGTTTCGGTGGTGGTGGCGGCGGTGGATGAAAGGTGTAGAGCCACCAAGAAAACAAGCAGTAGTGCTTGTAAGAGAGAAAGCATTGTGTTTGAAGTTTATAGTATAGTATGTTCTTTTAAGGTCTTGGAATGGGTGAGGTTTTGGGTTTTTTTGATATGAGTGGTGGGCAATTTATTTGTCTTGGGTTTTGGGATGTGATTATTTGAAGTGGGGTCGGGTTGTCCCAGATGGAGGAAAATTCAATTCTAATACTGTTTTGGTGTAATTGGTCGAACAATTCTCTTACATGAATTGCATATGCACTACCTGAGTTTCGCTTAATTTATGTAAGAGGACTGTGAAACTAATTCCAAAAAAACGGTTATAAGATTGAATGACCGCAGAAGGGATTGAGTGGTGGGGGCGGTGGAGGTGGGGAAGTGTGTGAACTGTGGAGGGTGTTTAGAGGGAAAAGGGAGAAGAGAGGTGGGAAATAATTGAGTGGTGGCTTCTTTCTGTTCAGCGTGTCTGTACTCTGTATACATTGGCAGTTATATACACTTGTTGTTATTGAGGGACGATTGTAGTTTTCATTTTGGAAAAATTGGAGTATGTATCATCTCTATTGGTCCTGGTCATACACAATCACACTTTACTAATGTAATTAGTCTTTCATGCATGTAGACCGGGGTTTATTTAATATATTTTGTAAGCGAAGAGTGGGGCCGTGATCAATAGTTGGGATTGGTTCAGATCAGTAAGATTTTTTGTGGAACAGTTTTTTTTCAATACATACGAAACTCCTGTTTTGAGGCTCAGAACAAGTGTTTTGAGACTTAGAACAAGTATTTCGTACTGTAAAAATAGAACATGTATTTTGAGTCTCAGAACATGTTTTTTATTTTAAATCAATTTTAATTATCAAAAATTTAATTCAACGGACGAGGGAAGATTCTCACGAATTCCGCACCCGTTACGCGTTGGAGCCTGTCTCGGTTCAGACTCATCTGTTGGAGTGAGCAAACTCCGACTCTTATATGGGGTTTTGGTTTTTTTTTTTTTTTTTTTCCTTCTCTATTTTGAGTAAATTTGAGGTTGGATATGGCTATGGAGTTTTAGCCAATGAGGCATTGGTCTAATGGTCAAAATTGGTGTCTCATTACCTCTATCTCTTTCCCGCTTTTTGAATTCTCATTTTCTTATAATAGATAGATCCCTTATCCCAATAAATAAAAAAAATTAAAAAAAATGAAATACTAATTTTACATGAAGATTCAAACTCTCATCCAGTGACGGATCCAAAGAAGGGTGACCCCACTAATTTTTTTTTAATTATATATGATGTATTTTACGCCATTTAGATAATAAATGTATAAATAACCATTGTGAATATCAAATGACCCCAGTGATTTTTTAATTATATATGATATATTTTACTCCATTTAAATAATAAATGTATAAATGACCGCAGTCAATTGTTGTATATATCAAATGACCCCAGTGAAATTTTTTCTGGATCCGTCACTGCTCTCATCTAATGTGATACTCCCTCCGTCCCAAATTATCTGTCCACATTTCCTTTTTAATCTGTCCCAAATTATTTGTCCACCTTCTAAATAAAGGGTTCATTAATGGTGATTTTTCCAATACTACCCTTACATTAAATGTTAGAGAGAGAAGAATATAGAGAGAAGAGAAAGTAGAATTATATTGTGAGTAAAATTAAATAGGGTCATGTTTGACATTTTACCATATTCCACTATAAAATTTGATGAAACCTTAATCTCCGTGCAAAATAGAAGGTGGACAGATAATTTAGGACGGAGGGAGTATTAGCAATTTACTATTCACTAGTTCCAATAAATATACTTTTCTCATTTAAATTTGTGTTGAATTGATTACTCGTACGTATCCCTTAAATTTACAGAAAATTAAATATCGGGATTAAACGGAGTAAATATTCAGGAGGGAAAAGAAGGATAAAGAAAGGAAAGTAAACGACTTTGGTAGTATTGGGCTTGTTTGGAGGCCATAGTCCATATAGTTGTTGACTTGCTGGTAGTCTAAATGTGGAAATTGGCAAGGAAAAAAACAAATTGAGGTTAAAAAGTAAAATTATGGTTAAATTTTTTAAAACACTGAAATCTGCTATATTTAGCACTAATAATTTACCCAATATTGATATATAGTAATAACAATTTATTAGACTCTTTTTATCATCAATTATTTGTGGGCGTCTATAAATGACAAATTAATTATTCCGACAAGAATTCAGGCAAAAAAATTCACGTGCTCAGCACATAAGTCCAGTTAAAAGGGTAAAATTGTCACTTTTTATCATATTATACTATCCATGTATTTACTAATCCGACCAACTTGACACTCACCCGACTAAAAACGGATCAATATATATACTCTCTTACTTAACCCTAAAATCATAACACTTAGCCAAAAACAGCTGCCAGCCTTTCGTTATCCCCAAAATTCCCTAACCCTAAATCCTTCTTTCAAACTTCTTGAGAAGAATAAGGATTCTAGTCTTAAATCCTTCAATCTGTCATACCAAATCGTTGCAAATCGCAAACAAAATCCAGTCGAAATGCATATATATCAACCTGATAAGGAGAAACCCAAATACGGTATTCCTTTATAACTTTTTTGTGATAACCTTCTTAAATCCTGTTAAATATTCATCTTGTTTTATAGAATATTCGAAAAGTATTTAAATCAATGATTAATATATTGTTTCCTTGCTGAAAAAAGTTATTAGTTGGGGTTTTTTATTGTTTAATGCACGGGTTTAGGCGTGGTCCCAAAAAATTGTTCTCTTTTGTAAGTGAATATGTGTTTGTTAGCATGCCTTTGTTGAAATGTCATTATTATGTGAGTTTGAATGTGTCACACCATGTAACCCGTGTGATGACACAACAATGTCTCAAGAGACAATGAGACACCAAAGTTCACATACATAGTTATTAAGTTAGAATGCATCACTATATAATAATTCAAAAGGGGTTTAAATGTATTACATAAATAAAAAAAATATTAAAAGGGAAATAAGTCTAACATTACATGAAGTAAATAAATTAAGTGTTCGCTACCAACTTCAACTATTACAATTCATTGTGAAATCACTCTTTAGGGTACCCCTCGCAAACCTTATCCTCAGAGTATGGATCAACACTATCATCATCTGCAAAATAAGAAAAAGAAATGACTGAGCTGCGAAGCCATTAAAGATCAAATGACCACTGAGATGAAGCACCAGATATGACACAAAAACCATTGAAAACATTACTTTACTTGACTTAGATCAACCTTAAAGCACATGAAAACACTTGCAAAACACTTTACAGAACTTATAAATGTCTTGGCTTGAAATGAAACGGCTTAAACAGGACCCTATGACGATGCCGAGGATGAACCATTAGTCCACTACCCTAGGACAAAGCATTAGTCCCCGCCTTCATCCACGGTTGGGCAGTAGCTCCCAGAAGTTGTGCGGACGAAGCTGAGGACGAATGATAGGACGATCCATTCGTCTACAACCCCCAGAAAAGTGATTTTCAGTACAAAACACATGTAAAAGTCACATTTATGAAATCAAACATTCCCCAACCCAAAATGACACATTTTAGACTCGAAACCAAGTAGCAAATAAGACCAAAACAAGAACAACAAAGCTAATAACCATTATCTTAACGTCTTAACACTTATATATCGAAATGTGTTTCGAGCAGCATGTTCTACTCACAAGACACAATGAAAATACACACTATGACACACTCACCCACATACTTCCCACGATTGAACTCAATCATCTAATCACAACTCTACAACAATAACTGTAATGGCCCTAACGACGACCAAGTTTGGATGCCCCAAGAATTTCATACACATGGGTTCAGTTTCACCTCCTGAACGAACGTGTCCAAAGTTTAAGGATCCATTATACATTGTATCATCATCCATCACCATGGACTCCACAAAACCGTTACAGTCCCAATGATATCCCACATCGGGTGAATGTCCAAGAATTTCTTTTCACAACACATGAACTCCTTGGTTTAACACATTCACATTATAATTCGAATGGATCATGTTATATAGAAGTTCCTAGACAAGAACTCAAAACGGGGCGACGACTCGGTCGACCAAAACCAAATAGATGATGATAACCACATTCTTAATTAGACGACGCCCAAAGGACATTAAATACCAAACAAGGTAAGCAATTAACAACAAAGTAAATAAGGCTAGAAAGATACAACAATTACATACACAAATCCACAACACGATATGGACATGACGATTAAACACATAATATACAACGACTCCAATACTTCATCATTTTATGCAATGAAAACATGTAAAATCAGTTCTTACACAATTCTATATCTTTAATCACTTAATATATGCATTTTAGAATTGAAAACACATGGGTGAATGATTCTGACATGATTCCACACAAAATACGCAAGCAATTACACAAATCCCGATATCCCGAAATCACCCCCTTCCCGGTGCTGTAACTCCCTCGCTCCGAACTCGGAATCAAGATCTGTCTGCGGTCACGCGTAAGTCTTTTGATTACCTTCGAATCACACTAATGATCGCCTCAATCTGACACCGTTAGCACCTTCAATTGTCGAATCTCTCACAGCCTCACAATATTCCAGCCTTTTCTATTCTCTCTCATTTTCCTTTCTTTTTTCCCTTTTCTTTTGTAACTCCCTTCTAAAAACTCCAGCCATTAACCCACCACTAATTATTGTTGTGACTAAATCCCCCAACTTCCAAACTCTTACGCTTATGTCCCTCAACCTCGTTACACGTACAAAGCGCCCCTCAACAAAACGTATCACAATATGTAACACGTAACTATGTTATAAAAATTAAATACGCATGTAATCACATAATCACACGAAATAAATTACGCCTACGCAATTAATCATTCAAAAATTAATTACGAGTCAATTAACACGTAACAAAAAGTCCCGGGTATCACATAATCTGTTGTGGTCCTCGAGCTTCCTCTTGTTTACTTTCTGGCTTTTGAAATGGTCCCCTTTTAAACGTTCATGAAATTTTGACTATCTTGGACTTAGTCTTATTTGTTGTGAAATTTACTGTTTTCACTTTTGTTTTCCAAACAGTTCATCAATCTAATTTCTTCACACTAAAATTGTATCACGATGGTAAACTTATGGTGAATGAGAAAGATGTGAATGAGTATGTGGGGATCTGTTGACTATTTTGATTATTGTCATCCAATCAATATGAAATGGGAATGCATTAAATATAATTGTGATAAGTTATGTTATAGAAGGGGGCAGAATATTATTACAATGTGCATTTTGATGACGGGAAAATCTTTGTAATGCCCATTATGTCAGCTATTGATATCTCATTACTTAGTGACTATGGTTCCATCAATGGTGAAACATAACTGTATATTGTGACTGGTGGAGGGGTAAAAGTAGTTTGTCTATGTTAAAAAAGATAGTGAAAATGACAAACAAACTGAAATCCCCATTTAACGGGGGGATGTTAGTGCAAGTGGTAACATGGGCAAACAAACTGAAATAGGGGGTAGTATAAATGAAAAGGCAAGTGATAGCTTAATTAGAAACTTGTAATCTGATTTTGATAATGAGTGTAACAATGGGGGTTACAATTTTGAAACTGATAACCTGCCTAGTGATTCTGAAACTAGTGATGCAGTTTCATTTGATGAATCAGATTATGATAACCATATGATTTTGAATGAGATTGAGAATAAAAGAACACTAGTTGAAAAAAAATTAGAAAAGCAAAAAAGATTGGGGAGAAAAAAGGTGAGACTGAAAAATGTTTAGAACAGGCTGTCGAGGATGGTGATGTAGTGTCTGATAGTTCTGAATCTGTTGACTATGATTATGATGAACTAGTCAACAATAGTTCATTAGAAGATGAAAGGGCAGTAGAGGAGAAAAAGAAAGAAATTAGGTTTAAATAGGAGCTTGACATGTTGAATCCTTCTTTCAAATTGGGTATATGCTATTTAGTAACAAAGATGCGTTGAAAGAGGCAGCGAAGAACCACAAGGCAGAGGGAAAACTGATTACGATTTAGAGATCAAATAATGTTAGTTACCAAGCTTTGTGTTATTGGAAGAAAAAAAGATGCAAGTGGGAGTTGTATGCTGCTAAGGTTGGAGGTAGCTCAGATTTGCAGATTATGAAATTGTCTAAGAGACATAGATGTACTAGGTCCACTAATCTGAGGCTTATTGGACCAAAATACTCGGCCAAAAGGCACTTGGATGATTTTAGAAGCTGAAAAGGGGTTGCGTCTTCTGATTTCATTAAGAAGGCGCAAAAGGAGTTGAAGATTAATATCTCTCATAATACAGTTTACATGAGTAAGAAGTTGGCCATTGCAATGATTGAAGAGAAATATTCTGAACAATACTCAAGGTTGTGGGACTATGTGGAGCAACTTAGATCATCAGACCCCAATAATTATGTGGGGTTCAAAGTAGAGAGTGATAGTAGAAATGAGAAATTTCATAGGTTCTATATATATTTGGGTGCTATCAAGGAAGGTTTTTTCAAAGGTTGCATAAATGATTTTGGAGTGAATGGTACACACTTGAGAGAACCTCATCCTGGTGTGTTGTTAGCTGCTGTGGGAATTGATGCCAACAACTCCCTCTATCCTATTGCTTTTGGAGTGGTAAAGCAAGAGACAAAATAAACTTAGCTATGGTTTCTTAAAATGTTGAAGATTGAATATGACTATGAAAACTAGGACAATTCTCAATAATAGGAAAAATGTAACCATATTTTAAATTTTGGTGTATATGTTAGGTACAAGATATAGTTCATCTTGTATATAACTTTGACAACAATAATAAATGCAAAAGAGAAAATCACTATATATGTACACCAACTATTTCTACTTTTTTCTAAATAGCACAAAGATAAAATTAGAGCCTACACGTACATGAACTATTTACGCGGCTGTTCTGTTTGTCAAATTAAGGATTCGGGCCAAATTTCGTCAAAAAAGTCCACGTGCCGCGCACATGTCTCCGGAGTTGAGGGCAAACGTGTCAGTTTATAAAATCAAACGGTAACCCAAATTAATTAACTGACCCGACCCGACCCATTTCCTTCAATCACTCTATCCCCTCCTCCAATCCACCACCACCTCTCTTATAAAACCTCCCCAAAATCCATCTTCATCGATCCAAAAAACCAAACCCATTTTCCCCACAGATCATTAATTCCAACTATGCACAACTCCGAATCATCATCATCACTATGCCCAGGAGGTCTAGACATATCCAAAGCTTTCTTCAAGCCCATTCATAATATAGCACCACCTTCAACCACAAAGCGCCACACCAAAAGCTCCGTCATCGACGTCGGTAACCTCGGAATGGCCATAGCTCAAACTATCCTTACCCAAGATCTCGCTAATTTGCATCGATAATCAAATACACTAGAAAAATTACAATTTCCTTTGAAGCTGCAAAAATATAAAATAGATACTTTTAATACTCTCTCCATTCAAAATTGAATAAATTCATTTTCTGTACAAAATCAATAGAAGATGGAGTATTCAATTCGGAAGGAAGAGTGTATCAGAAGAAATTAGTTACTTGAATAAAGCTCAAACTCTCTTTTTAATAGTTTCTGTTTTTTTCCTTTTTTTTCAAATCACATTTAGACCGATGGGCTTAATTTCATTTTACAATTTTCTGATAACTCATTAAAAATTATATTTTTTTTTCTATGAATTATTGTCCAAGAAGTTCTTAGTGGTAGAATTGCTTATGAGTTTTGGAGTTGGGAGGGTTTAAAGTAAGGGTTACTAATTGGTGGTGGAAGGAGGGTCTTTATTTGAGGTGGGCTTGAATTTCGACGAGGAGGAGGATGACGGGGGGAGGATGATGATGGTGGTTTTTGATTGGTGGAGGAGGAGGATGATCATGGGTGTTTTTGATCGGTGGAGGAGGAGGAAAAAGGAGAGGGAGCGGGAGAAGCAGAGCTGTATTTTTATTTTTATTTTTACCTTTTTTGCTTATTTTATTGATATATATAATAATTATATATACTTAGCAAAAAATGATAATTATATAAAACAAGAGTTATAAATTGACACTTTTGCCCTTGAAGTCGGAGACGTGTGCACGACACATGACTATTTTTTACGGAATTTGACCTGAATCCTTAATTTGACAAAGAGTGAAGCTGCGTAAATAGTTCATGTACGTGTATGCTCTAATTTTATTTTTTTACTTTTTAGAGAAAAGCAGAAATAGCTGGTGTACATATATAGTGGCTTTCTCACTTCAATAAATGGCAACTTGCTATTTCACTATTTTGGGATACGGCCCAAAAATAATTATTTATGCGCCTTTTGGCCATCAAAATGTTACGGGCTGCAACTTTTAGATTCCGGCCAGATTTTCGGCGATTTTGAATAAAAACGCCCTCACGCGAGGGGTAAAATTGTCAACCCAAAATCACACTTTTTTAACCCTTCTTCTTCAATAAATTCCATCTTCTTCAACCTTGTATAATCTCTTCCCAAAACCAGAAATTGAGAGCTCAAATTACTCTCTTAATTCCCACAATTCATAGGTATCCTTCTTAAATGTTAACTCATTACCCACCGTCTCATCAAAAATCGCCTCGCTGTCCTCTTCCATGTCAACTCCGACCACCTCCACCGTGACGGTGCCGCCCTTAATAGAACTTTTAATTTTTACAACTAAATCACTCAGTAGCCTTTTGTTCCCCATCAATAATAATCTAGTCAAATCCCCAAAGTGAGAAAAAAATAGTAATTTCTACATGAATTTAACCATGATATATCAATAAATCCAAAAAAGAAAAAAAAGAAAAATTAAAATTCGTATCGGCAACCTCTTTGGACAAGATGGCGGGCTATGTTGAAAGAAATGTCGTCGCCATTGGAAGCCAACAAAACATTCTTCCCGGAATTCTTTTCCATTTCTTGAAAATTACCAGAGAAAGAAGGGGTTTTAGAAAGTAAACAGGAGAACTTAAAAGATTTGAAGGGAAATTATATATTTCTTTCTTACAAAAATCAAAGAAATAGTACATGAGTATTTATGCATGTGAGTCTACACTATATTAGTCAACTACTAATTACTCAATATTTAGGCAACTACTATACACTAGGAAGAAACCAATATAGAATATGTCTTAATTAATACAATTTGGTTAGGCATTTACCTAATTAATTAGGTAACTAAAAAATAGTAACTCCCATATTCTAATACTCCCTCTCAAGTTGGACTGTGGATATCGAGAAAACCCAACATACTAACCAGATAATTAAATTTCTCTTCACTCAAAGCTTTGGTTAACACATCAGTGAGTTGTTCCTTTGTTCCCACATGAGAAGTAACAAGTGTTCCTCTTGAACTTTTTCTCGAACAAAATGACAATCGATCTCGATATGCTTAGTTCTTTCATGGAAGACTGGATTGGCTGCAATGTGTAGCACTGACTGACTGCCACAATACAATTTAGCTGGTCCCAAAGTGACCCCAAGATATTTGAACAATTCCCTTAACCAAACTAGCTCACTTGTTGCATTTGCCATAGTTATGTATTCTACTTCAGCTAAGGATCGAGAGACAACTTGTTGTTTCTTGGATCGCCAATAAATAGGAGTGTTTCCTAATTGAATAAAATACTCCGTAACGGACCTCCTAGTTGGACAAACAGGCCAATCAGAATCACAATGAACCACTAGTCCTGCATTAGGATTGTTTCTAGCTAGAAAAATTCCTCTGCCAGGATTGCCCTTGATATAGCGAACAACTCGAATTGTAACATCTCAATATCTTTCCCTTGGATTTTGCATGAACTGGCTAAGATTGTGGACTGCATAAGTGATGTCGGGTCTCGCCCCACTAATCTCATATATTGTCCTGATTCTCTGATCAACTTTTCACTATCATCCTCGGTTGTCAATTTGAGTTGTGTTTCCATTGGTGTAGAAAATGGTCGTGAACCAGACAAACCACATTCTGTCAGAATGTCAACAACATACATTCTTTGACACAGAAACAAACATTTGGGTGAATGCGCTACTTCTATTCCCAAGAAATACTTGAGAACTCCAAGGCCTTTGATTGTAAATTTAAAGTCCAAGTACCCTTTTACTTCTTGGCCTGTTTTGAAGTCATTTTCTGTGAGAATGATGTCATCAACATAACTAGGATCACAATAAAAAATATTACCTCTCCGATAGATGAATAATGTAGGTTCTGTTATAGCCTGCCTAAAGTCAAATTTGGAAAGCTCTGTGGTGAGCTTACCAAACCATTTCCTTCCCTCTATGGACTACTTGAGTTTGCAATAAAGATTTTGCATAGTTAGCAGAAATATAGGTTGTAGTTCCATGTAAATATACTCTGCAAAATCACCATGAAGGAATGCATTATTGGCATCTAATTGGAACATGCTCCAAATTTGGAAACTACCAAAGGCAAAAGACATCGAATTGTGGTCATTTTGTCAACTGTAGCAAAAGTCTTAGTGAAATCCTCTCTCTCGACCTAAGAGTAACCTTTAGTCACCACGCAAAATTTATGGCGTTCTAGAGAACCATCAGCTCGAAACTTCAATTTATAGACTCAACAGTTGGAAATGAGGTTCTTTCCAGGAGGCAATGGTGCATAAACCCAATTGTTGTTGCTTTCAAGGGCGTGTATTTCGGCTTCCATAGAACCCCGCCACATAGGAGAACGAGCGGCTTCTGCATAGCTACGAGGCTCGGTATAACGGGAGATAGAAGCCAAATAACATTTATGTGAAATAGAAAAATTCTCATAAGATAAATAATTATGTAATGGATAGACTATAACTGAAAAAGTCGTTTGAGAATGGTGAACCGAGGGGTGATTGATGGTGGTGGCAGCCTGGGCTCAACGGCGGCGGGACAGCGGCAGGGGGGAGGGAGTCTTTTTTTTACTTAGCTTTTTTTTATTTTTTTCAAACGCGAGAGAGAGAGAGAGAGAGAGAGAGAGAGGAAAAGGGGTTGGTGTTTGATTTAGGGCAAGGGAGGACGGAAATGCCACTTTCGTTCTGGGAGGAGAATGGAAATGGGACTACCGTCCTGAACTAACGTGGCGAGGCGCATCTGGAATGTGCCCTTTATGCCAAACCATGGTCAGTCCAATGCAATCCCCATTATATTTCCACCATCTTTTCTGCATTTTGTATTGGTCTCCTTAAGCAGCTCTTCATAAGCTTAATCATCATGTCGGCCTTCCTCGCGTGTCTTTGTGTGTCTGTTTTTTTTCAATCTCCGGAAAATATAATTAGTCAAAAGTCAAAAGTATATTAATCATGTTTAATTCGGACACTTTCTTTTTTCATGTGATTTTTTAATATCTGCAAAACAATGAGAAAAAAGTATGTATGTATAGAAGACGATTTTTATTTTATTTTTTTAAAGTTTTGACCCATACCTTTTATCACAAATAATTCAACTTTTGTGAAATTATTACAAACAATTCAACTGTTACGCAATTCTCGACGAAGATTCAAAACTCAAACTCTATCCAATCTCAATCTATTTTTTTCTAATTTAATTAGAGACCTAAATAATTGGTTTAGATTTGTGTTAGAAGGTACAAAAGGGTATTTTAGTCAAGAAATGTTAATATTAGACTTTTTACTATATATTATTTCTTTTGTCACAAATTGTATGTCATGTTTCTATTCTAATGGAACAAGAAATTAAACCTTCAACAAATTGTATATCATGTTTCTATTCTAAAGAAACAAGAAATTAAATATTCAATTTGAAACATACCTGTGTATAGTATTCTCAAGGCTCAAAATTTTCATCTAGAATTCTTTCTTTTTCAAATAAAAGAGAATAAAAGTTTTGAGCATTATAGGACATAATACTTATCTCCCTCAAAAAAAGAAAAAAAAAGGAAAAATAATTCATACATATTAACTTCATGACTTTACAAATTTTTTATTGAAACATTCTCAATAACTTTCAAAGTTATAAATTAATCAAATAAAAAGCAAGTCGTACTAATACTCTACCCCCAAATTATTGGCTTGATCAAGTACATTTCCTTTAACATGATTTCTGGTTTGCCAAAGAAAATATCAGCATGATTAAGGGTATACTTTACAGATCACCCACAACGGTTTAGGGCAGGCCTTGGGGACTTAATTTACAGATTACCCACCAACACAGCCCTTACATCGGCAGCGGGAATTGAACTTGAAATTAGCCTTATTCCTTGCAACTCTTTGATATATATATTCTAGTGAAAATTTCCTTGAGTTTGTGGAGGCTATTTTTGGGTATTCAAATTGAATTATGGACATTATTTAATATTTATACGCTCTACATATCTTATAATATATAGCTAGCCTTTACAAAGAACAAGTACTGCAGCTTTTTGTATAGTGATATTATAATATTACCAAAAAAATAGTGATATTATAATGAGTTTGCCAAGTACTTTATATATGTATTCAAAAGTTGTTTATATCCTACTGATTTTTAATACATACATTAACAACCATCTCTGTAGATTATACCTAAAGAAAACAAGGGAATTGCATTAGACTGGTCATGATTTGACAGAAATGGCTAATCATGACAGTCTTTTTTTTTTTGGAAAATATTTTTGTCCAGGACAAAAGGGGTCCTGGGAGAGGACTGAAGTTCCACTTTCGTCCTGGACTGACGTGGTACTTTTCAGACGCGCCTTGCCACGTCAACCCAACTTTCGTCCTGCTCTAGAATGGAACATCCCACAGACTTTCAAAGAAAGATTGTCATGGTTAGCTATTTCTACTAAATCATAGTCAATGTAATGCAATGCCTCAGAAAACAATCAAGTTTGCAGCCTTTTGTTTTCCTTTTCCTTTTCTCTTTGATAATAAGAACATACCTTTTTTAATCTAATGATGCAAGTAGCCAAACTGTATAGGCCTATATGCTTTTATTTTTTTCCCTTTTTTAATTCCCCCTAATAACTTCTGCACTACCAACTAAAAGTTCTTAATGTTTTTATTTTATTTTATGTTTTTTTTTTAATTCATCACTTAAGAGTTAAGAGTGTTGTCATTTATATTGATAGTTAAACTAAGTAATTTAGTGCATTTACTTGCATTGTGAGGGGCCACTCAGGGAATAGCCTGGTGGTTAGGATACCAATGATTGATCGTAGAAACATTTTTTAAAAAAAATAACATTACATTGTGGGGGCGTTTTTTTTATTACATTATGATGAAATCTCAACCGTTGATTTTCGAACACGCTATAGAGAAATATTCATTTTTTTTTGAAAATAGCTATTTTTGTAAAACAAAAAAAAGAAGAAAAAGCTATTATGTCATTTTAAAACTCAATCATTGCTAACCTGATTTGACGGTTGATATTTTTATGTATGTAAAAAATACTCATCAACACCTTACTTTAGCATAATTTAGAAGTCGAGCCTCTACAATTTTGTACTTGAAAGAAAATATAGCAGGCTTTTGAGACCAGAGAGCTCCATATGGTACCACAAGAATCTGTTATAAATAAGGATTCTTTCTACATAGTATTTCTTAATTTTTTTTTGGGTCTTTTGGTTCACTTTCTATGTATTTCAAAAAAAGTACACATACGGTTGCATCAGAATTAGCCTGACCATCTATTGGACAAGACCCCCAAAATCATACTGCAAAGAAAACACCAATACCCCCTTTTCCAGTATTTCATTTTTTTTCTCTTTTCCGTATTATATTGGGAAAATTTCGATATGAGCAGTACAGTGCGCACAGCTAGAAGTCCTGCCCACTGGCAGTAAAAGCACACGTCGCCCTGCTTCTCCAAAAAAATCCCAGTCACAGTTAAAATACTAAAGATTGTTTCGATATGGATACGATTAAAAGTCAAAAATTGTCTCTCTCCTCATTTTATAGTGATGTGACAAATTTGTACAATTTTTTTTTACTTTTAACGCGTGTCCCATATCGTAACAATCTTTTTTTGTATTTTAACCGTGATCGAGAGAATTTTTGGAGGAGGTGACGTGACGCTCTCTTTACTAATAGTAGTGATCAGTGCTCTACCAGTGCGCTTTCATCCCATATCGAAATTATCCATTATATTGGTACATAACTAAAATTTATATACTCTAATTTTTTTTTCTATTTTTTAATCAGACTTATATCCTCTAATTTATTGATATATCTTGGAAAATATATATTAACATTAATACCGAAATATTTTTTCAAAAAAAAATAATAATAATACCGAAATACTAACAAGTGCTAATTTAACGCAGTATATTAGAAAGATTCCAAAACAACAACCCAAAAGAAACCCCCACACACTATCCTTTCTTTCTGTCTGTGGTTTGTGAAATAGATGTTTCAGCATAATCGATGAGTTTGCCCAGCGCATAACCCATTATCTTTAAAAAAATAAAATAAATAAAGAGTTTTACCAATTCACGTGGATCATACAAATATAACATTACCATCAAATTGTCAAAACTTTTTGCTGTTTGGTAATGCAAATTCACATGCCACCATCAAAACTTACTTAGCCCAGTGGAGTAAGGGTTTGCCCACGACCATGAGGTTGTGGGTTCGATACCCTCCCCATACAATATGACAAACTTTAATTGTCTCCTTTTTTAGGATTATCTTCTCCTCTTGTGAGACGTTTCTCTCTCCCTTTATGGGACAACCGCCCATCCGAGACTTCGAAAAAAGAAAAAAAAAATTCACATGCCACCATCAATTTCAAGAAAGAAAAGGTCTCACATATATGAAAGAAAAATGATTGTCTTACAAGGAAACCTTTTTTTGTGTTTTTTTTAAATGAAACAAATACATGGAAACTTAATACTATATAGTTTTGGTGATAATAAGAAATAAATTGTTATATCAAAATAGTCAAAATACATTAGTCATGGAAGTGTTTTCTGATATTTCTTTTGTTTTTTACATAGAGTGATAGGTCTAGTGGTGTGTTAATTGTTCAACACCCTTATGGTCAAAATACAAAACAAAAATAATTTCTAGTAGTGAAATCTTCATTTCTCCCTTTTCTTTAGCTAACTAGTCTGCCACTTTATTTCTTTCTCTATAGACATATGCTTTATTTAGGACCTTGGCCCCCAATTTTAGGACCAGGGGTTCAACTCTCCTTAATGGGTCGAAAATTTAGGATCTAGAAAATACCACAGTTTTATCTTGTCTCATTAAATTCTTTACTTCGTTATTTCGTGATTTCTTTCTTGGTTAATTTTGTATAAGTTTTTTCTAACATATTCATTCAAAGTCCATTCAAAGTCCTGTACTGGTGATTGTATTACACAATTATTATATGAATTGGCTAGGGAGGCAAAAAATCATATGTTTCAATTTCGTGTCACATTCCCTATCCCACAAATAAATAATTATCACGTGTTTACTTTTTTCTTCTACTATTTCTTTTAGTTTATAAATTTTTAAATAAAAAATTAACAAATGTCAATTTTTTATTTGTAGGATAGAGAATGTGATACAGAAGGTTGAAATATGAAGTCTCACATCGAGTTCCTAAGGAAGATTCAAATAACTTATAAGTTCATGGATTAACACCACCCATTGTCAATTAATTTTGAGAGGATATGGATGCCCATGAACTAATTTTTACACAAAAGATTCCTACCGTCGTGACACTGACTCCCTCGATGAATAATTTAAAGTTCCTTGCTGATTAAGGCCTAGTTTGGTTAAGATGAGAAGAGCAAGTAAATAGAGAAGGGAAGTAAATGTGGAAGTAAATTCACTATTTACCTTGTTTGGTTGGAGGGGGATTGGAAGAAGTAAATGTGGATGGGGAGAGGCCCCTCCATATCAGCATTTTAACCCTTCCAATTTTGGAGGGGTCGGGATGTAAATAAGATTGAAAGAAATACTTTTCAATACCATCAAATATTTCCCTTTTACTAATATCAAATTAGATGGAAGTAAATAGTACCACTCCTCCTCCCCGCCCCTTCCCGCCTCCCTAATTGAAGTAAATGTTGCTACTCTCCTTCTCCTCCCCGTCCACGAACCAAAAGAAGCCTAAATATGCATAATTATGTGCAGATTTGCATAGTTATGTATAGTGATTTAAACGCAGCATAATTTTTATATTACCTCTCTTATATGCATAGACATACTTTATCAAAAAGGAAAAACAAACTTGACGAAGTTGTACATATTTTCTCTACATGCGATTTTCTGTTTTTTCGGGAGGAAATGTGTGTGAACGAGAGAAGTTACAATTATAAAAATGCAATTAACCCTAAAATTTATTCAACTTTACATTGAAGAAAATAATAATGTAATTACTTAATCACAGTTAGATATTTTAATAAAATACACCAACGTTTATATAAAGGAGTCATCACATGTGAGCTTCCAAAATGATTGTGGAAGCTTTTCTTCTTTTTTTTTTTTGGAAAAAAAAAATGATGATTGAACTTGTAAAAGCGTGCAATTGCAGGACATGTATAATAGAAGGCCAGGCCAACATAGGCACTCAGTTTTCTCCAGCATTCACAATAATGACACAACATGCATGACTCTTTCAATCGCCCCAGTATATGGCAGTCCAAAAAAAAAAAAAAAAACTTTAGGTATTCTCAATCAGGCTTCATTCCATTTCTACCTTGCAAAAAAGAAAACAAAAGGAGAAAAATGTATGAAAATTAGGTAAATTTACACGGACTTGTTTATATGCGGTTTGAATTTTCTTTATAAAATCTCATAGCACAAATGTTATGAAAAGTATGACAATCGAATAGACTTTAGAGATATATGTGTGTAATTAGTCCATTAGCAAAAATGCGATTAAAAAGATATATGGAGTTATTTATAGGCTAGGAATCATCTGTCCCTATTCGGTGTCCTCTTCCCTATCCCACAAATAAGAAAATGACAAGTATTAAATTTTTAATTAAAAAATTATAATCTAAAGGAAATAGTGGAACCACAGTGAAAAAATATACACGTGGCAAATATCTATTCGTGGGGAAACAAAACGGGAACAGACGATTTTTTGCCGTATTTATATAAAGGTAACTTTAATAAAATTTAAACAAAAAATCCAATAATGGATATATATTGTTTTCCCTACACCACGATCCAAGAAAGCTTTTGTTGAAGCTTTTGTTTTCACAACAGTCATGCCCACACAATATATGGTGCATTTTTATCACATGAGGCCTGGTGTCATTTCGATACTTTTTACCTTTATTTATAGATATTATGATTAAATCTAATCCCATCATACAGAAACAAACAACTTGATTTATAATAAATTTATATTTCAAAAAAGGAAAAAAAAAAAGAAGAAAGAATAAGAGCTCAATTGACTACAAACACTTGTTATTATGCAAATAATCATGAATTCATAAATATCATCTTAGTGTAATTGCTTTCTTTTGGCACATTGGTGGAGCAAAGAATGTTTTACTTCAACAACATTGAATTAGAAACAGATGGAATCCTCTTGTTAACATATGATCGTAAAAGATGTTATCGGTTCAAATCCTTTATAACACATTGTAAAACTAGAATATTTTTTCATTACTAAATCTTAAAACACAAAAGACAAATTATAGATATTAAATATTACAATTGGAATTATAGAGAGACGTCAAAGAAAGATAACACAATTAGTACAACACTTTCAACTCCAAATAATGTATCCCGAATTTAACACATCTCGTCTTATAAAAAACCTTTTTCCCTTAGAAAATAAAGAATGGGGACGTTAGAGAAAGACGCAACAAAGATCCGGAGAGATGACTTAGAATTGAGATTCTCTCTACACTTATACTGCTTGGAGGGATAAATTGAAACCCCCATGATCAATATATATCTTGTTTGCCAATGAAACCTTATCTTAAGATCTCTCAATTAATAGTTATGTATAAATATTTGTATTCAATAAATATCTATAAAAAAATAAAATAAAAATAGAGCTACAATCCTAATGGTCTCCACGACTCCACCTCCCCGTCCTTAGGACTAGTGTAGGATTTAAATTGCAGGATATATCTTAATTGAATTCATCTAGCGCAGCATGTACTCTAACAACTTAGAAGGAGCTGACTCTTGCACTCGATAGGAATCGAACTTCCACCCTCTAAGCGAAGACCAGACTAACACTACGCTTGATGGATTTGTGAGTTAAACTATACTGGGGACCATCAATAACTATCTCCACTCTTTGTACGGTTTTCTTGCCCAAAATATCATCTCCAATAATCAAAATTTGTGAAAAAACCCCTCATCTAATTGAACTCTATGCTCATACATATATTTCAATGCTTAATTGGATGAATTACAAATTTAATCCAAGGTGTAACTGACAACCAAAAGGATCGATTAATAAAATAAGTTCAATTATTAAGATGAATACTTTATAAATGCACTAGTGATCTCTAAGAAAGTCATATTTCTTTTTTGTACTTCTGTGGATGATAAGCTCATGCATTATGGAAAAAGGTAACCCTAGCTATACCTAAATTAATACCCACCTTTTTTCTTCTCTTAATCAGTGGAAGGTTAGTTTAAAAGTAAAGATCTCATATAATCTTCTTTTTTAACCTATAATGGCGGCTTAGCTCATTCATTTGGTGCCGTGCTTCTACAACATTATCTTCCCATTTGATTTTTCCAGAAAAAATTTCAATTATGATAATATAATGTTCGTAGTATGGTCATATACAAACAATAACGATCAGCATTTAATTTTTTTTAGTGTCAGTATCCAAATATTTTCTTACCCAACTAATTTGGTTATATATATATTCCGTCTTATATGTCAGATTTTAGACCGCGGTATCTCATTATGTAAGAATGGTTACGAATAGTATTGTTACAATAATGATACAAAAATGGATATGTATTTAAGGAAAGACAACAATTGTTGAGTGATAAAATGGATTCATTGAAGGATTTTTCCACTATTAGTGATGAATTGTCACTAGAAGATAAAAACAAAAACAATTATGTTTATGAAATGGTCAAAACACGACAAGGCAAACCTAATTGGATTGGGAAGAAAAATAAAAAAGAATTTAGAGTGGGAATGTCACCATTGGAAAAATAATGTTTTAGAATTAATTTGGATTACATAGGAGTGCACCATGTTCTAATAATTGAGCAATTATGGCACCTAAAAGTTGATCTCATTAAACTAATCGAATTAAAATAATGACTTCTTTTGCATGCTTGTCTTTCTCATACTCAAGTGCTCAATCATTCTCAAGTTTAATGTTTTTTTTTTGTATTGAATGAATGATATAATCCAGCAGAGGTGTAAAGAAATTTCGTTAAATATTTATTGATTTTTTTAAATATATTTCAAGAAAAAAAGAATCAAATTTCATTTTGTGGATCCCATTTTGCTAAGGAACTCTGGCAGGGGAAATTAAGAAAATACTTTCTTGAAGAAAAGACAACTTTCTATGCTTGATTGAAGTAGACAAATGTAAATAATTAGATGTTTTTTATGCTATCTTGTGACAAAAGAAATTCATTGAAGGAAAATAAACCAACTAGAGTTACAGTTTAAGCATGAACAGTAATCTAAATTTAACTCAGATGAGCAATGGAAGAACTAGAATGTTGAAGAGATTAATTGTTTTATTTAAATTTTCAAATTTTGGTTGCAAGCTAGCTGTAATATTTGCTAAGAAATTTTAGAATTTTTTTTTTTTTAATTCTATAAAAAATTTGACATTTTGAAAAACATTAGCGGGTGGCTCTCATCTCCACTCTCCCCTAGTTTTGCCCCTGCTCAATATCTAAATTGTGATAAAATATGCCTCTAACTCAGTGGCGCATTAAAAGAGAGATAGTAGTAAGAAAAAAAATATTTTCTCTAATTTTATTTTTTAGAAAAATACATTTCGCATATGCAAGACCTACTCCAATGAGATTGTATCTACTGGGTGGGATTTTAACATCGATCAATTGGCATATATAGATTGGAGTTTAGTGAATAAGTGGACTATTTAGTGCAAACTTTGAAAATAAAACAATAAAATTGAGACAGAATATTGAGTCTCCATTCACACCACACCACACCACACCACTACTGTGCTTTTCTTAAAGTGGGATTAGGAAACGGACAGAACCAAGAATACATCATTCTGTTGAAGATTTGGGATTCTGTGGGATTCAGGATGTCCCTTTGGACGGCTGTGGGTGGATGCATAGCGGTATGGGTATGCTTGCATGTGTAAAACACAATCTCAATCTTCGAATAAATTGATTTGATGTCTAAGTTTTAAATATGGTGGAGAACTGTTTTTTTTTTTTTTTTTTTAAATAGCATGTTCATACTATTTAAAGAATAGTTATTTATCTTTTTTACAGTTGAAATTGTGTCTGCACTTGACAACAGAACACTTATTCCTCATCGTTATACTTTTCAAAGAATAGTTTTTTATCATTAAATAAATATCAACGGTCGAAATTGTGACCTATATGGCAACATGACACCTGTTCCATACCGGATACTAACTGCATTTGGATTGTAAGAAGCAGATGGTCAATAGAAGCCATAAGAAGAATATTGACAATTGACTACAGCAAGAGTAGTCACGATGAAAAAGAGATACAAACAAAATGAAGAGACAAACCAAAGGTTATGCTGAAGTCTACTCACTCAACCCGTCACCTGTTGGGTCCTTTTTTTAGGTATTTTAATCCGACTAATATTAAAAATTAGAGCAATTTGCACTAAATAGCTACCAATGATTTTTGTATTTCTCTTTCTAACAAAATACATTAATTTTAGTGATTTCTAGACATCAACAAATTACGTTAATTTTAGTAATTTCTAGAAACCACTAACATTGCTCTAAAAAATATTTTTTTAGTGACTTGGATTTTCGACCTTACCTTAAGCAAGTTTTGAAAGTCAGAGTGAGATTAGTTGCAACTGCTTACACTGCAGTCTCACGTCGGATCAACGGTTCTTAAAACAATGGATTATGTCAGGAACTCAAAAATTACTCGTAATAGCTTAATCAATTTAGTCCTTAAACTATTTTTTGGTTTAGATACATATTTTTAAATTAATTTTCAAAACTTCTTAAGGTGCATAAACTAATTTTGTCCATTCAATATAGTCATGGCTGCTAATGTTACGACAAAGTTCAATTTAAATTCGGACAACCCTATCAAATCAATCAATCGTAAAATATTTTTAAAGAAAATTTCTTTCTAATAACTGATATTTCTCTCCTAACTTTTTATTTTGTAAAGACTGCTATTGCTCCATATCACGTTAGGGGATGAATGAGGGGCCGAATATTAATTGGGAACACGTAAAGACTAAAGAGCAAGATTTACTAGAAGATTCAATCCAATAGTATTTTTAAGAAGTTGATAATTTAAGAAAAGGAAAATTCCAGTAGTATTTTATATATATATATATATTTTTTTTTTTTTTTGTAGTGATTAAAGCAATCAAATTTTGGATGTATTGCTAATGTACATGGTAGATCTAAAGCCAACTCAAATTTCCTTCTTAATACTATTTTGAATGTGCATGCATAGAATACAACTATCAAATTCTTAGAACATAATTGTCTTTCCACTGATCAAGAATTATTTTGTTGTTGAAATCGAAAATCACTTTTCTAGACTTCTCAAAACGGATCATCGCAAGGCTTGTTCATTCATTAGTTACTGTAGTATAAGTACTCACTTTGTTTAAAAATAATAATAATAATAATAATAATAATAATAATAATAATAATAATAATAATAATAATAAAATAACGTTCTCTCTTTATTTCATAATACAAAGAATTTAGTCTGATTTACAGATTATATTTAGTCAGATTTACATAGATTTTTAAGAAAGACGAAAATAAGAGGTATATTTCCCCTTATGAAGAATTATTGTGTTGTTGAAATCGCAAATCAGTTTTCTAGACTTCTCAAAATGGATCATTGCAAGGTTTGTTCATTCATTAGTTAATGTGTCATAAGTACTCTCTATGTTTAAAAATAATAATAATAATAAAATAGCCTTCTCTCTTTATTTCATAATACACATTGTTTAGTCAGATTTACATTAGATTATGTTTAGTCATATTTACATAGATTATTAAGATAGACAAAAATAAGAGGTATATTTCCCCTTATGAAGAATTATTGTGTTGTTGAAATTGCAAATCAGTTTTCTAAACTTCTCAAGACGGGTCATCGCAAGGTTTGTTCATTCATTAGTTACTGTGTCATAAGTACTCCCTCTATTTAAAAATAATAAAAAGAAAAATAATGTTCTCTTTATTCACTACAAGAAAACTGTGTAACAGGGACGGACATTTCCGTCGGTAAACTCAATTTAGCGACCAAATAACGTGGTCGTGTATTTTTCGTCGCTAAGCAAATTACCGACCGAATAACTAGCGACCGAGTATTCGGTCGAAAACTACCGACCGAATACCAACCGCATGGTCAACATTGTTGACTTTTCACTTTGACTATTTAACGACCGAATACCGAGGAAAATTCTAGCGACCGAATATTCGGTCGCAAACTACCGACCGAAAGGTGAATATTGTTGACTTTTGACTTTAACTATTTAACGACCGAATACCGACCGAACGTCTAGAGACCGAATATGCGGTCGCAATTTACCGACCGAAAGGAGAACATTGTTGAATTTTGACTTTGACCGAATATTTGGTCGTAAATTTTTGACGGATTACCGACCGAACGGTCAACAATGTTGACTTTAAATTTGACTTATTCGGCCACTAATCAGTCGCTAATTTAATTTAATTTAAAATAAAAAAATAACTCCAATTTTAAAAGCCCCGTTCCACAAAAATTATTATTGGAACAAAAAACTATCAATACACATCAATCAAACCAAAACAAATTTTACAAACAATAACACACTACCACAACTAAAGCTTGGTGAAAATAGAGGCAAATGTATGGTTCACGTGATTGAAACTGAAGACAAATTATGTTAATTAGGACTAAGCTGGCAGTTCAGAAGAAGAACGTGACAAGATTGTGGGATTTCTTCAAGCATTCGGGTGTCTTGCGGAATGGAATACATCACACTTGCGCAAATATTTCATCTGGAGTGCTACACAGAAATGAATACGACCAGATGGGTTTTATGGCATGTTGCCCTATTTAGAAGCAACTGAAATAAAAAAAGTTGCAAACAATCTCCTCAGATTCATAAGTTAGTCTGTACAAACAATACTTATAAAAGTTGAGCCTCAAGGTAGAGAGAATTAAAAGTCAAAACAGGTAATCAGGTGGAAGACAGCAGTAACAAGAAACTTCCTACACATTCCACTAACATCTATTCACTGAGTAGAAAATCTCCTGCTCATTTTCCCTACTTCATTTATCTGTTGCTTTCAGTAAATGAGACAGGTATGACATCTCGTAATGATATTCCCCAACTCTTTACCTCCTTCGAACTTCTGACATAGGGAGTAGAGTAACTCTGTCATAGCAAGTAAAAACTCTGTCATAGCAAGTAAACAATTGACCATCGATAGGGATTGGATGGCCAAGTGGGTAAGGTCATCACACTTGGGGCTTAGGTCCCAAGTTCAATCCTTGTATCTCACACAAGGGAATGATTTAATTGTCATTTCTTTGGCTCCCTTGTGTGGATCTTATACTCCCCTCTTGGGGCACCCGCTCAACGGGCTTATACGACACCCGCTCATCGGGACTTCTACGACACCCGCTCAACGGGACTTCTACTACTCCCTCACGGGGCACCCGCTCAACGGGCTCTTCTACGACACCCGCTCAATGGGACTTCTACTACTCCCCTCACGGGGCACCCGCTCAGCCGGGCTTCTACTACTCCTCCTCTGGTGAGGTCGACCTCCTCTGGAGAGGTCTAATAAATATAAAAATAATTGTAATAAACTAGACCATACTTATAAATGGTCTAGTTTTAAAAACACTTGACCATCGCGCCGAGCACTACCTTCCATAAAAGCACATAATTCAGGATAATCAACCACATCAAATCATGCCGCCACATATCCATATCAAGTTCACTGTATTTCATGGGGGAATATAATAGCATTGAACCTTACCTGGACTGTTATGAGGTCTTCCTTGGTGAATGGTTCGTCCGTGATAAGCTCTTTCCAGTACTCTGTTTTGAGATTTAATTCTATAATAGCCTAGGCAAAAGTTACAAATGAGCAAAGTTTATAATGGATAATTTAGGTGATAAGAGCACTTGAAATTACAAATGGAAAATTACCTAATAACAGAAGACATTCCCATTAGTCTTCATAACAACTATGTGAGTAAACTCTGTAAAAACCTTATTCAATACTGGGCAATGAAATTCACCTGCATATTAGTGAAGACAATTCACGAAGAATTAATCCTTGGAAACTTATACGGTTTTGGATAACAAAAAAAATCAAAGTTGAAATTGAGCTTTTGGAATCTACGTGCTTCTTTGCTACATTAAGCTAATTAAATAGAGAAACAGAAATTAAATACAGCAATTAAGAGATGGTACAATAGATATCTCAACTAATATCTTGGATAATATGATCCTAAAACAGGAAATGCAGCCTCCATGAATACATGCAATATTCTTTTTATGCAAATAGCAACGGGGTGTTACACGAATTGACTATTCAGAATTACAAGCCTCAGACTCAGACAACAAAATTTCGAGTTGCAAGCTTTTATGTTTTGCAGCTTATTGCGGTTTTCAAAAGGATATTAATCCCTTCACAAAAATTAGATTTTAGGACTTTCACTGGATATCAATTCCCTTTTGCTAAACAATTTTAGAGTAACTGAGCCTAAATTATCTGCATCTATTTAGTTCCTCTTCCTACACAACAACAACAACAACCAAGCCTTAGTCCCAATATATTGGGGTCGGCTACATGAACCAAAATAAGAATCACGTAAGGTCATCCACATGGATGCATTCTCTCCATTTCTTTCGATCCCAAACACAACTTTCATCTAGTTCTAGCAGATTCATATCTCCTTTTATCACTTTCGTCCACGTCTTCCTCGGTCTCCCCCTACCTCTTACGCCCTCAATATTACATAATCCTTCAATTCTCCTAACCGGAGCATCACTTGGCCTTCTTCTAATGTGCCCAAACCAACGCAAACGGTTCTCTCTCATCTTGTCTTCAATAGGTGCTACACCGACCTTCTTCTGAATCGTCTCATTCCTCACTCTATCCATTCTCGTATGCCCACACATCCATATTAACATACGCATCTCCGCTACATGCATTTTCTGAATATGACACCTCTTAGTTGCCCAACATTCTGAATATGACACCTCTTAGTTCCTCTTCCTACACAAATTAGAAAAATTAAATGACTACGTAATTCAAGAGCGACACCAGTATTGAGGAAATAACTTGTCCAAACAGGAGAATAGCAGCATTGCACCAGTTGACATCTAATAATTATGAAGTAAAAATAACAACAGAATATCCAAACAAATAACCGGGGAAAAGGCAATAATTGAAACAAACCTGACTAAAGTCAATTCATTCCATGTTATTTTTTACTACTTTTGACTACTTCATTCCATGTTATTTTTTCATCTCCCTCTATGTCCAGCTATGCGGCTGAGCACTAATGGTCTCTTCTAGTGCATCAAATAGACTACCACAGATTGTTTTCTCTGATTCGCATCCTAATTTTAATGCCCTTGAAGTGAATTAGTTTTAATGTTATCACATTCTTTAAAAGAGTAATATTGATATTTTGATTAAAAAACAACACAATTACCCACCCATACTAAATAGTAATTGTAATTATTCGAAAAACGAATGGAATTAAGTAAATTAAATAATAATTGAATAAGACCTGATGAGCTCCCATAGGATAATGCTCAGGAAAATCAACCTGAAGCTGGTAAATCTCACTGGCATACAAAGTCCCCTGCACCGTTCAACTCAATTACCCACCCATACTCCATTTTTTTCCAAAAAAAAAAAAATAAATAAATAAATATCACAATTAGTCAGTTCTATAAATAAACAAATCCTCAGATGGAGAAAAAGGTAAAAACTTTGCAAATTATGAGTAACTTTGTGCTTAAATCCAGATGGTGGATTCACTGCCACTCCACCAGCTCTTTCTTTAGCCGATTGCATGCGATCTTGCTCAATGCCTATTATTTTCATTATAATTAAATTTAATCAAAACACAAAAATATAAAATCTATCGAATTAAAAAAAAATAATAAAAAAGAAGAGTATGCAGAAGCTTAATTAGAAAATACCTTGCGAGAAGAAGGGGAAGGAGTGGCCATGGCGGTTTTCTGAGAATAATGTTTTCCTTACAGAAGAAGAAGAAGAAAAAGTCTAATTGTACCTTGCAGAAGAAGAAGAAGAAGGGTGTGTTTGACTTTTTGTGGGGTTAATGGTGAAAGTTTATCTTTGGGTTAATTGTATCTTCTCTCCAAATGAATTCAATAAACAGTACCTGGATCTGAATGAAAACGGAGAAAGGGCTACAGCAGGCTCTGCTGGCGTTTAACAACAACGTATCAAGCTTATTCATGGACGACATTGTTAAAAAACGCAACGGAGAAGATGAAGGTCGTGACGGAGAAGAAGATAGATTGAGAGCGAAAAATCGACTGAGATAACATGAGATGGTAGTGGTGGCCGTAGTTTGAAGAAGGAAGAGGAGAATGGGTAACAGCTTCTGTGAGGGATTTCGCAGAAGAGGTTCTCTGATGTGAAAGAGAAGCGGGCAGAAGATTAGGGCTTTTTAGATGGGCAAACATATAACGGTGTGGTTTACATATTCAGTCGCTAAAGCCGTCGCCTCCTTCAAACGGAATATTCAGTCGGTATTTAGCGACTGCACAGCGACCAACTACAATTGAATAATTTATTAATGAATTTACAAATAGCGACCGACTTGCGACCTATTTGACGAATTCGGTAGTTAATTAGCGATGGAATAGCGACCGAATCAGTTAAAAAATTAAAAATCAAGAAATCGACATCGTTCAGAATGCGGATACGAACTAATATTAATATTCTAGTAATTATTTGTTTATTAACTCCATCACTTAATGGTTAACGTAAATGCACACACAAATATATTACTTGAATTGTTATGCTTCGAGTAATACATATATCAGTTAAAAAATTAAAAATCAAGAAATCGACATCGTTCAGAATGCGGATACTGAACTAATATTAATATTCTAGTAATTATTTGTTTATTAACTCCATCACTTAATGGTTAACGTAAATGCACACACAAATATATTACTTGAATTGTTATGCTTCGAGTAATACATATATATATATATATATATATATATATATATATATATATATATATATATATATATATATATATATATATATATATATTACTTGAATTGTTATGCTTGAGTAATACATATATATATATATATATATATATATATATATATATATATATATATTACTTGAATTGTTATGCTTGAGTAATACATATATATATATATATATATATATATATATATATATATATATGTATTACTCGAAGCATAACAATTCAAGTAATATATTTGTGTGTGCATTTACGTTAACCATTAAGTGATGGAGTTAAAATTTTAATAAATTCTAATTAATAAACAAATTATTACTAATATATATGTATGTATTTTGTGAATAAGTATAATTATTACTATGACTATTCATATATATATTAGTAATTGTACCTAAAATAGGCAAAATGTTTCCATCTCTTAAAAAGAACCCCCGCTATTTTTTAGAAAGACGGTTTATGAGTAGCGACCGACTTGCGACCGATTTGACGAATTCAGTCGCTATCCGGTCTTTAATTAGAGACGGAATAGCGACCGAATCAGTTAAAAAATTAAAAATCAAGAAATCGACATCGTTCAGAATGCGAATACGAACTAATATGAATATTCTAATAATTATTTGTTTATTAATTAGAATTTATTAAAAAATTTACTCCATCACTTAATGGTTAACGTAAATGCGCACACAAATTTATTACTTGAATTGTTCTGCTTCGAGTATATATATGTATTTTGTGAATAAATATAAGTTTTAATTGTTTGAATATTCAAGTTAATATGTGTGTGTGTGTGTGTTAGTAATAGTAACTAAAATAGGTAAATTATTTCTATATCCTTAAAAACCCCGCTATTTTATAAAAAACGGAATCCGGAAAAATAATAGCGACGACCTTGGCAAATTCGGTCGCCCCTTAGCTTAATAGCGACGGACCTCGCTAAAAAATTATAAATTCGAAAATCGACATCGTTCAGAATGCGAGTACGAACTAATATGAATATTTCAGTAATTATTTGTTTATTAATAATCAATTATTAAAATTTTAACTCCATCACTTAATGATTCACGTAAATGCACACACAAATGTATTACTTGAATTGTTCTGCTTCGAGTATATATAGGTATTTTGTGAATAAGTATAAGTTTTAATTGTTTGAATATTCAAGTTAATGTGTATATATATATATATATATATATATATATATATATATAGGCAAAATGTTTCTATATATCCTTAAAACCCCCGCTATTTTATAAAAATGGAATCCGGGAAAATAATAGCGACGGAATTTGCCAAGGCGGTCGCTATTCGGTTGCCCAACCCTAACCCTAATTCCGTTGCTATTCGGTCGTTATTCCGTCGGTATATTTTTCGTCGGTAAACCGTCGTTAATTTTCGTCGGTAGTTGGTCGTTATATAAATAAAACAACGTCATTTTGTGTCCTTCATTAATTACTATACAAATATACACCGTTATATATTTCGTCGGTATTCGGTCGTTAACTTCCATCGGTATGCGGTCTTTATATATTCCGTCGGTAAACGGTCGTTAATATTCGTCGGTAGTCGGTCGTTAATGGTGAACAAAACGACGTCATTTCAATTTGGTCAACGGGACCAATGTGGGCGACGGAGGGGCAACGGAATAGCGACCGTTTCGTTTTCGGTCGTTAAATTTGTGACCTAAAATTTCGGTCGCTATTTAACTGTTTTCTTTTAGTGATTTCATAACACAACATTTAATCAGATTTACATAGATTATATTTGTTGGAAATGGAGCTTTATTAAATGAGAAAACAGTTTCTCAAATGGAAGTTAAGCTAGTGGGATAAAATCACACATAGGTTATATAGGGAAGTGATAATCACTTTATATGTAAAAGTTGTTTACTTGGATTTAAAATATTTTGTTAAGATTATGCACCATGTTAGAACCTCGTACGTGCCTGCGCAGGATGTGTGAATCTAAGGTTCATCGAAACTAAAATAGCTTGAGCATGTGTGCGGGCGCGACCTACGTACACGAATGCCTGATCAACCCATGTTTTGCTGCAATCTGTAACTGCTCTCCAGCCAGCGTGCCGAACACAAGCTTTAGTTTATCCTTATGGTTTCTCTGTTTTCTATTGTCATTTACGATTGTTGTAATATCTTTTGTAACAACTGTTATATTTGTCGCTAACACTTGTTAAGTCTATAACTTACAACTGATAGATATTGGATTGACAGTTGTCGTATATTTCACTAACTGTTGTAAAGTATGTATCTTACAGTTGTTAAGTCTGAAAGTAACAACTGTTAAGTCTGAAACTAACATCTGTTATATGTTATATTAATAGTTGTTGCAACGATTTCAAATTGTTGTAGCCACATTTTTTCGAACAATATTTAGTTAGATTTACATAGATTAATTATTAAGAAATATGAAAATAAGAGGTATATTTTATATCATATACACTTGGACAATAGAAAATGATATAGTTGTATTTTAATAAGTGTCACACCCCGAAACCAGGGATGATGACATGGCAGTATCCCATTGGTAAATGAGACACCAAAGCCTCAAAACAGTGTTGTTATCAAAGTGAAATTCATTTATGAACCATATGTCAAAGTGTGCTAGCGGAAATAAATACAAAAGGGAAATTACTATGTTATTACAATGGAAATGTGTTTGGTTAATCAAAGGAAATAACAATAAAATGATAAAGATGTTCGGTCTAATTAATTAGTCTTCACTCGTCAGAGGTCCCATCCCATGTATCATCTTCATAATATGGTTCCTCCTCGTACTCACCTGTACAAATTAGCGAATGGACTGTGCTTTGATTCTCAGTATGATCCACATAATACCTGTACATATATAACATAAAAATCATACACGAGTCGAAATAGGCTTCCCATTCCCGACACTCCCTCAATGAAATAACAAGTCTTAACAGTAAACACAATGCAAAAGTACTTAAAACATGCCTCAGAATTGTACACGGTATGCACAAGTTACAGTACACGAAGTGCAGAACAGAGAGAAGCTGAAATCAGATCAACACAAGTCGCGGACGAACCAATCGTCCGCAGAAAAGTGACCAAAGACACGGACGATCGAATAGTTCGCAACCGATCGACCGCAAGCAAGGACGGATGCTTTGTCCTCGGGCTGCAGAAAGTCGATTTTCATGTACAAATTTGTACACAAAAACTCCATTTCTGCACCAATTTTCCCCATCTCGAAAAACATGATTTTTGACACTAAACCCATATAACAATTAAAGTCCAAAGACAAGATAAACAAGTAAGCAACAACTTAGCCTAATAATCATCATCTTCACATCACACACTACACTTCGGATTGTTCTACAATCACCATGCTCCACTCAATAGGCACAACGGAAGTACACAAAATGTGACACTACGAGGATGGGTATCACTAAGGTACGCGCGCGCGCGCACACACACACACACACATAACGGCCCTAACAGTCAACCTAGTTAGGAAGGTCCAAGAATTTCATCACATGGGTTCAGTATGACCCCCTGAACGAAGGGTCCAAACTTTAAGGATTCATCCTACATTGTATCATCATCCAACACGTTGGACTCCACAAAACCGTTACAGTCCCAATGTTCAACCACATCAGGATAAGGCCCAAGAAGTACTTCACATTTCACATGATCTCCCAGGATCTGTTCATTTCACGATTCATGTATTAATTCGAATGAATCCTGTCGCTTAGTAATTCCTAAGTACGAGCTCAAAATGGGCGACGACTCGGTCGACCAAAACTAATTACGACGACTCGACTCAGTCAAGTAGATGACACCAATTAATTCAATTAGGCAAAAACCTAATATACCAAGCAGACGATTAAGCGAGTAAATACTAAAGGAAAATATGGCAGCAAATAATCCACAATTATCTCACCAACCCACATTCCAATCCACAACGACATATCACAATTTCCACAATCCACAATTAGAAAGTTCATATAACACATAACCATGTTATATGACACATAACAATTATTAATCACATCATGCTAAACATTTAATAAAGCTATAAGACATGCTATGACGTAATTAAAACACATAATTACATATGCAAAAAGTTCCGGGTATTACATCCTTCATTCCTTATAGAGGTTTCGTCCCTAAAAACTTTACTCACCCGGGGTATCAAACAAGTGGGGGTATTTCTGGTGAGCTTCTTCTTCCAATTCCCAAATTGTTTCCCTTTCGGTATGATTCGACCACTGTATCTTCACATATGGAATTTTGCGCCGTCTCAACACTTGATCTCCTTTATGTCCACAATCCGAACCGAAACCTCAACATATGACAAGTCTTCTCTAACCTCCAACGGTTTAGCTTCCAAAACATGACTTGAATAAGACAATACCGCCTCAAATATGACACGTGGAATACATTGTGTACCCGTGACAGTGTTGGCGGCAATGCCAAACGGTAAGACATGTCATCCACTTTCTCAAGTATTTCATAAGGACCAATGAACCTTGGGCTTAGCTTCCCGCTTTTCCCGAATCTCATAACACCTCTCGTAGGTGACACCCGAAAATACACCTTGTCGCCTACCTAAAATTCCAATGGTCGACATTTTCTATCAGCCCAACTTTTCGGACGGTCTTGAGCTGCCTTGATACGTTCTCTAATCAATGGTACATTTTCCAAGGTAATATGTACTAATTCTGGTCTCGTGACCATCTTCTCACCAATGTCGTCCCAACAAACAGGGTGACCTACACTTTCTTCCGTATAACGCTTCATAAGGTGTCATTCCAATGCTTGATTGGTAATTGTTGTTGTAGGCGAATTACACCAAGGTTAAGTGATCCACCTAACTACCTTTGAATTCCAATACACAAGTTCTTAACATATATTCTAAGGTTTGAATTGTCCTTTCGGATTGCCCATCGGTTTGAGGATGATAAGCAGTACTTAAAGACAACTGCGTTCCCGTGCCCTCACTGAAACTCTTCCAAAACTGTGACAGAAACCGGCTGTCTCGGTCTGATACGATGCTAACCGGTACCCCGTGAAGATGAACAATCTCATCGATATAAAGTTGAAGGAGAGTGTCCATCATAGTTGTGATCTTCATTGGCAAAAAGTAAGCCGATTTGGTGAGTCGGTCCACTATCACCCATATGGTGTCTTTACTAGTTTTGTCCTTAGGTAAGCCCACGGCAAAGTCCATCGTGATGTGTTCCCACTTCTACACAGGAATCTCTAAAGGCTTAAGCAACCCCCGTTGGTCTTTGATGCTCCGCCTTCACTGTTGACATACGAGACACTTAGCCACAAACCCGTCTATGTCCCGCTTCATACTTTTCCACCAAACGTTGTTCTTCAACCCTTTATACATCTTTGTTGCCCCGGATGCATTGCCAACTTAGAACAGTGAGCCTCTTGTAGAATTTCCGATTTCAGCCTCAAATCTGACGGTACACATAATCTGCCCTGAAAATGAAGACTACCATCTTCATGTATCTGAAAATCTGATTCTGACCCAGGCTGTACCAACTCTCGTGCTTCACCCAAATCTGAATCTCGCAACTGCGCTTCTTTCACTCTTTCCAAAATGGTTGGTTGAGCTACCAAAGCTGCCAAAGTATTACTCGAACTTGACTATTAACACCCGCTGATCGGTGATTAATGTTGGTAGCTGTCCATAGTTTTTCCTACTCAAAGCATCCGCCACTCGATTAGCTTTACCGGGGTGGTAACTAATCGTGAGGACGTAGTCTTTCAAGAATTCTAACCAAAGCTTCTGTCTCATGTTAAGTTCATTTTGTGTGAAAAGGTACTTGAGGCTCTGATGGTCAGTGAAAACCTCACACGATCCTTCATACAAATAATGCCTCCACAACCTCAAAGCAAACACGCCCGCTGCCAACTCCAAGTCGTGTGTAGGGTAGTTTTTCTCGTAAGGCTTAAGCTATCTAGAAGCATAAGCTACAACCTTACCATTTTGCATCAACACACACCCTAGTCCAATTCCCGATTCATCACTATAGATGGTGAAACCCCCGGAGTCCGATGGCAAAACTAAAATCGGTATTGTAGTCAACTTCTCCTTCAACACCTTGAAACTGTTCTCGCACTCCGGCCCCCATTCAAACTTAACCCGTTTTTATGTTAGGCGAGTTAATGGAGCTGCGATGCGAGAGAAGTTTTGCACAAACTTCTGATAATACCCGACTAACCCCAGAAAACTTCTAATCTCGGCCACATTCTTAGGTGTAGGCCAATCCACGATTGCCTCTATCTTGCTCGGGTCAACAAAAATTCCCTCAGCTGAAACAACATGACCCAAAAATGCGATGATTCTCAACCATAACTCGCATTTACTGAACTTAGCATATAGTTTCTCCTTCCTAAGAATTTCCAAAGCCACCCTCAAATGCTCTTCATGAGCTTCATCCGATGGCGAGTATATTAAGATATCATCGATGAAGACCACCACGAATTTGTCTAAACATTCTCGAAACACCCTATTCATCATGTCCATGAATGTCGCCGGTGCGTTAGTCAATCTTAGAGAACACATTCGCCCCCTTCAACTGGCCAAACAAGTTACTGATACGTGGTAGAGGGTATCGATTCTTGATTGTAATCTTGTCCAATTCCCGGTAGTTGATACACATCCACATACTACCATCATTCTTCTCACAAACAAAACCGGAGCGCCCCAAGGTGAGACACTCAGTCATATGAACTTCTTGTCAATAACCTCTTGGAGTTAAGACTGCAGCTCCTTCAACTCCGTTGGTGCCATCTGATACGGAGCCTTAGAGATTGGCTTCGCACCGGGTTTCAGCAAGATTTCAAAATCAATTTCCCGGGCTGGTGGGATACTCGAAAAATATTCGGGGAACACATCCCCGAACTGCTTCACAACATGGTCGTCCTCAAGTCGGACTTCCTTCTCCTCATTGGCCACTGCATAAGCCAGGAAAGCTTTGCAGTCCTTCTTAATATACTTTATCTCCTTCATTGACGATGTTATAAGCATACTCTTACCAGTTCTATTGTTCACCGACCCTTGAAACTCAAACACCTCTTGATCCCCAATCACAAACTGAATATTCCTCTCACGGCAATAAACCAATGCATGATGTTTGTACAACCAGTCCATACCCAAAATAACGTCGAAGTCGACCATTTAAAGCTGAATAAGGTTCGCCTCAAGTATTCTGAAGTCTATAACTACCCCGGCACCCCTTGTGAATCAAATTAGACTCTAATACTTTTTCATTAGGCACCATAACTCTATAGGTATACTAACAGTTGATGACTTAAATACATTAGCAAACCTACGAGATACAAAAGAGTGGGTGGCTCCACAATCAAATATCACATAAGTCGGCACATAATTGATAAGCAGCGTACATGTTTCCACATCCGAAGCGTCCCCCGCTTCGTGTTGAGTCAAAGCAATCACTTGAGCATTAGGCCTTGCCCCAGCGTTCCAAGCATTAGGTGTTGTCCCAGAAGTCTGCCCAGTGACCTGAAGCGGTGATGTACATTCACTGACCGGTGTCCCAACTTACCACACCTAAAGCAAGCCCCAGATGCCCATCTGTAGTTACCATAATGCCTCTTACCACATCCCCCACACATCTGCAAGGTCTGAACAGCCTTTGGTTCCCCTGTGGGCCCCCCAATCCTATTGGAGTTAGCACTTGTCCCAACTCTGGGCCTGAAGGTGTTGGTTGGTCCCGAGGTGGGAGCAAACATCTTCCTTGCGGCCATATGTGCATTAAAATTTGGACGAGAGACATTAGACATAGAGGTAAAAGACCTCCTCCTATCAACTCCAGCTAACTTGAACTCCTACTCCAAATCTAGACCACGCTGAAGCGCGTTCATGAAGGTAGTAGGATAGTATCCAGATAGTCTTCCCCTAATGCGAGGCAACAACCCCATCACGTACTTCTGAGTTAGTGTCTCATCATCTTGAATTGTTGCAGTGACATACTTACCCAATCTGTTGAACTTGTTGGCACAAGTAGTCACCGACATAGCCTCAGTTTGCCTTAGATCAAAGAGCTCATTCTGGCGAGCTATTTTGAAGGTTTTTGGGAAGTACTGGTTCAGGAATGCCTTCCTAAACCTTTCCCAGGTAATTGGCCCCGCTTGAACGTACACAAGTTCTACACATTTCTACCATTCAGATGCCTCAACTACTAAGAAAGGCTCAACCACATCTGCCTTCATATTCTCCGGTACCTTCGTGATTCTGAAATGTTGTTCTACCTCTTCCAACCACTTATTCGCTTGATCCGGGACCCATCTCACCATAAAAAAAACACATACGCATCTTCTTCATGCGTTCACAGTAAACACCCGGATCTGCCTCAACCCGTTAACCCTTTGGAGTCCCAGCCTCCTGATTCTGTTGTTGTTTTGGCTGCTGTTGCTGCTGCTGTTGAGCTTGAAACGTGTGGGCTAGCATAACAATGACAGCCTCTACATTAGGAGTTTCCCCTGCATTAGCTTGAGGTTTTGGTTTTGACATATTATATTGTGGTGGTGTGTTGTAGTATTGATGGAGAAGGTTGTATTGTGGTGGCTGGGGGTATTGAGGTGGCTGATTGTATTTTTGTAGTTTATAGTATTGTGGAGGTGGTGGGAGATTAGTGTTTTGTGGTGGTGGCATGTTCTGTTGGACATTTGGTTGAAGTATGTTTTGTGGTTGCTGGACATTTTGTTGTTGTGGTGGTGGAGAGGGTGGTGTCAAAAAACCCAGTAGCATTGTCTTGTTGTTGTGGTACCTCATTCTGTTGCTCCTGACTAGTTGATCCAACAAACTGTCTTCTCTCTCTTCTTGGCCCCCGACGGGCATAAGTAGCAATCGGCAAGTCGAAATTATTTCCAATGTCTTGGTTAGGATCAATTTTCATACCCCCACAGTTGATATAACAATTAATATAAGTAAATAAAGTAAAATACAAGTAACAAGTTGTACATGTGAGACACATAGAAAATAGAACATGTGAACATGTAGGATAATACAAGAAACATATATATGTACAGCACAATGAGCATCATATACGAGCAATATGATATAAAGCATAATGTAAGTAATTACATCCTAGTCCATGTTCTATACCCATCACACACCTCACATTAAGTATTCTTATTAACTTACGTTCATTATAGATTTTAACCCTAAGGTTCGACCTGCTCTTATACCACTTATGTCACACCCCGAAACCATTGATGATGACATGGCAGTGTCTCATTGGTAAATGAGACACCAAAGTCGTACAACAGTGTTGTTATCAAAGGGAAAATCATTTATGAACCATATGTCATAGCGTGCTAGCATAAATAAATACAAAAAAGGGAAATTACTATGTTATTACAACGAAAATGTGTTTGGTTATTCAAAGGAAATAACAATAAAACGATAAAGATGTTCGGTCTAATTAATTAGTCTTCACTCCTCATAGGTCCCATCACATGTCTCATATTCATAATATGGTTCCTCTATTAGTAGTGCCCTAGGACCATTAGCATATGTTGTACGTTTTATACCTTTTTTAGCATTTCTTTGAATAGTTAATTTTGCTTTTAAACATCAAATGTGTGATTTGATGGTAAAACTCATTACCTTATGCAATTACTATTCTAACTGTCCCTAGTTTTATGTAATGTTCTTTACAATGAAATAAAACTAGTATGATGTACGATTGATGATTATGTTTTACTGATCATGTGTAATGGATACAAATCATATCATAGGTTCAATATATTGGGATATATTGTATCGAATGTGATCCGTTAGAGAAGTAATACTTCATGGTTTTTTAGTCATGAGTATTACTTCCTCAATACTATTTTGAATCCTTAGACCTTATGTCTCCATTGTTTTCAGCATGAATGGAGCTACCTTTTGAATCAGTCGGACGTTACTTTTAATCGAGTAATCAATATGACTGATGATCGAATGTATTATCCTATCATGGCTTGAATGTGAGAGGCATTGTAAGGAATTTGTCCCTTTCTTATTAGAGAGAGATATCAATGTGCCCCTCGATACGGAAGACTGTTTAAATGCATGACAGTGCTCAAACGTATTTAATAAAGTGGTTATTAAATATTGTTTGTTGAAACATTCTACCTGGAGATTGAGCATAAATACAATTAAGCTATATAAGGGTGACAACTACCATGCCTTATGCTTAATTTGGATATCGCGAAACAAATGGATTAAATAGTGGATTGATATTAGGTTCCACCACATATTAATTCACTATGTGTAGTCACAATGTCCTGCTAGGGACCGCTGGTGATTTATGAACACATACTACTACTAAGTGTGTTTTCATTGCCATTGTGATATGAACCTACAGTGTCACACACATAGACGAGTAACGAGCTTCATGTCCAGATTCAATGAATATAAAATGTGTCTAGGTTCATTGTATTTGACCTTTATTTATCTGAGAATAATAAAACGTTATTATTCGAATTAGAGATGAATAAGGGGCATTTTTGGTATTTAGTTATAGCTGGGATTACGTGGGAGTTATTATCCGATAAAGACTCCCACTACCAGCAGAAGTCTAGAGGACGTGGGAGTTAAAGACTCACATTGCCAGAAGAGGTGGAAAGGACGTGGGAGTTGTGTTGTGAAACAACCTCTCATACCCTATATAAACTTCTCTTGGCCGAAACCCTAGGGACTAATGCTTGAGCCACAAAATACCTAAATCCCAAAAATCTGATTTCTGGTTCTCTGCCTCCTTTTCTCTCTAGATTATTCGAAACCTAGAAAAACGAAGAGTTAGCACTCGCTGCTCATTTCGTTGCGTGGATACCGGTAAGGAGTTATTCCGCAAGGGAGGACTTAAGGTGGTTGCAGCTAAGAGCCCAAAACAGAATCTTTAACCAAGAAACGTAAGTCTTTTTCGGTCTATTTTTGATTCGTTTGGTATGGGTGGATCCTTCAGGGGAGGACACTCATGGGTGTTTAGAACGAGTTTATGCACATGAATCCCTTAAGTCGTATCAGAGCCTTGCTCATACTATTCAAATTCGATTATGTTAGTCACATCATAACACGTATCAATTTTAATTTGGTATGTGTATGTGTGAAACATAAAAGATTGTATCTTTGATTTAATATATGTGATATATGCATAAACTGACTTCGGTTAATCATGTTTATATGTTTCTATGATTCGTTATGTTATTAATTCGATTAATTTTGCATAAATTGATATCGCATGTTTCTGTATATTTTATACTGCATAAACTGTTTATGTTAATCTGTTATTAATTCGATTAATTCGGTTAAAATAGGGGCAAAAAACTCATTCGATAAGTATAGGAAGAATCAAATTTTTCTTAGTGGAAACGCTTAAGACTTTGTATTTGTACTTACCGTATTTCATTATGCTTTATGTGAGTTTTAGCATAGTGAATAGCATGGCCTACTATAAACCCCTATTGTTTTACATTTATTGGGCTGTAATTTTATAATACGACTTGCGATGTTTTTCAATGTTATAAAATTGTAATTGCTTTCTTAGATTAGTTTTATTGATTTACATTGAAGGCTAGGTATACCCATGCAATTATGTAACAAGACTGGAGGACGCTTGATCGAAGACATTATCCATGAGATGGGTATTGACTTTGATTGACCCTTGGCTGCCACAAGACTCGTGGGAGTCATCATAGGATTAGACCATTCTATCTCACGTTTACTTCTATGTTTTATATCTTGCATGTGTTGCTTATGTTTTTGTCTTATGGGATTTAACAACTTTATCGGACTAAATTGTTTTAATTAAGTCTTGAAATGCCTACCATATCCTAAGCACTCCTTCAGCTTGGATCATCATTTTGTCTGCTTGCTAAAGCAACATATAGGTGTTTATGTAAGCAAAAGGAGATGGGAAAATAGTGATTTGTATATGCTTAGACATGGTTCGGCTTAACTAGGCTACCAAAATAGTTTTGAGCCTGGGGCATAAAATGGGAAATAGCCGGGACATATAGATGTCATTCCCATGAGTTGATTTTACTTTAATTATGGGTGTTAAACCAAAGCTTACTTATAACTATCGTAAAAAGGGTTTTTCCCACTATTTATCAAGTGTTGAAATTGTGGAAAGATTTTTGCTAAAAAACTAATGACTGCACAAATAATTTAATGTAGATAATGACAACCAATACTTCACACAATTCATTGCGATCCGTTCTTGAAAAAGAAAAACTAAGCTGGACCAATTTCCTTGATTGGGCCTGCAACTTAAGGATTGTCCTTAAGCAGGAAATAAAGCTATATGTTCTTGATACGGATATTCCTGAACAGCCTGCAAACAACGCCCCTAGAGCTGAAAAAGACGCTTGGAAAAAGCCTTGTGATGACTCTAACAATGTGACTTGTCTCATGTTAGTCACAATGAGTACTGACCTTCAAAAACAGTTTGAAGGGGTTGAGGCTTTCCAGATGATGGGCCAGTTCAAGGAAATGTTCCAAGAGCAAGCCCCGTCAAGAAAGATTCCTCACCAATAAGGCGTTGAATAGTTGCAATATGGCCCCTGGCATCTCTGTAAGTGCACATGTTCTTAAGATGAAGGACTATCTTGACCAACTTGAGAAACTTGAGGCTCCCGTAGGTCATGACATGGCCACAAATATGATCTTGAACTCACTCCTACCAGAGTATGGCCAATTTGTGATGAACTTCAATATGCATGCCATGGAGAAGTCTATACATGAGATACACGGGATGCTCAAACAGGCTGAACTTAACATTAAGAAGACCTCTGAAGTCTTAAAGGTTCAAAAAGAGAATTTCAAGAATAAAGGAAAGAGAAAGCCCATGGCCAAGAAGGCAAAGGAAATAACAAGCCCAAGTCACCAAAAGAAGGGGTTTGCTTCCATTGCAATGAACCAGGTCATTGGAAAATGAACTGCAAGTTCTACTTGGAAGAGAAGAAAAAGGGGAAAGCCAATTTTCCTATCTCTCCAAGTATTTATGTTATTGAAATTAACATGTCTGCTCCTACTTCATGGATATTATATACCGGTTGTGGATCTCACATTTGTGCAAATGTGCAGGGTTGAAAAGGAGTAGATCATTGACAAAATGAAAAGTGGACCTGAGAGTAGCTAATGGAGCAAGAGTTGTTGCTGTAGCTACAGAGACATTTAATTTAGTTTTGCCAAGTGGCCTTATTATTGAACTGAATAATTGTCTTTATGTTCCAACTTTGAGTATGAATATTATTTCAGTTTCTTGTTTGGATATTGAAGGTTTTGAAATAAATATTATGAATAAAATTTGCACCATTCATAAAGATCGTATCTTTTATGGAGATGCCTCTTTGATGAATGGGCTTTTATATTCTTAACCTCGATGAATCCATTAAAAGGCACATCTATAACATTAATATAAAGAGGTTTAAATCAAAGAGTTAATAGCTATTTATAGCACTAAACTATTTACGAATTTCTCTTTATGGTACTAAACTATTTTTTTATCTAAATATGTCACTCAACTATTTACGTTTATCTAAATATGTCACTCAATTATTTACGTTTATCAAAAAATATACAACCACCCATTTTTTGGGTGTTTTCCGGCCAGCGATGTCACGTGAGTTGCTTCAGAACATGAACAAAGGCGAAAAGAAAAAGAAATATTGGAAAGCGTCGGGCCATATCGCTTAATTTGATGCAGACCCGTTTGCCGCTTGCAACAACAAATTAGCGAGTTTATCGCCCGACGTTCCCAAGATTTCTTTTTCCTTTTCGTCGTTGTTCATGTTCAGCAACTCACGTGATATCGCTGACTGAAAACACCCAAAAAATGGGTGGTTATATATTTTTCGATAAACGTAAATAGTTGAGTGACATATTTAGATAAAAAAAAATAGTTTAGTACTATAAAGAGAAATTCGTAAATAGTTTAGTGATATAAATAGCTATTAACTCTTAAATCAAATGACTTAAACCAAGCCTACTTTTGGCACTGTCGTTTGGGCCACATAAATGAGAGTCGCATATCAAAACTCCATCAAGATGGAATTTTGACATCATTTGACTTAGAGTCGTATGAGACATGTGATTCTTGCTTGTTAGGTAAAATGACTAAAGCTCCCTTTACTGGACAAAGTGAGAGAGCTTCTGATTTGTTGGCCTCATACATACAAATGTATGTGGACCAATAAACACAAGTGCTAGAGGAGGTTTTCAGTACTTCATCACATTTACAGACGATTTCAGTAGGTATGGCTACGTCTATCTAATGAAACATAAATCATAATATTTTGGAAGATTCCAAGAATTTCAAAATGAAGTACAAAATCAACTTGGTAAAAGTATTAAGATACTTCGATCAGATTGAGGTGTCGAATACCTTAACCAAGAGTTTGACGAACATCTTTGGGATTGTGGAATTGTTTCACAATTAACTCCTCCTGGCACACCACAATGGAATGGTGTACCAAAACAAATGAATCGCACCTTACTAGATATGGTTCGATCTATGATGAGTCAAACCAGTCTTCCAATTTTCTTTTGGGGCTACGCCCTAGAAACTGCTACATTTATATTGAATAGAGTTCCTTCTAAAGCGGCTCAGAAAACTCCATATGAGGTATGGACAGGGAAACGACCTAGTTTGTCATTTCTCAAAATTTGGGGATGTGAGGCGTATGTAAAACGTTTATTATCTGATAAACTCGCCCCTAAATCTGAAAAGTGTTTGTTTGTGGGATATCCTAAAGAAACTAAAGGATATTACTTCTATCTTCCATCAGAGAACAAAGTGTTTGTTGCTCGCAATGGTTTATTCCTTGAAAGGGAATTTATTTCCAAAAAGGATAGTGGGAGTAGGATCCATCTTGAGGAATTTCAAGATCCCCAAACAACATCTGAACCAGCTCTAGAACCTCAAGCAAGCTCACGTGCTGATACTGAACTTCAATCTTTGACACAAGACCTAAGGAGGTCAAGTCGGGTACATCAACAGCCTGAGAGATATGGATATCTCGTGACTGATGATCATCACATTGAACTGATTGATCAAGATGAACCCACTACCTACAAAGAGGCAATTTGTAGTTCTGAGTCAGATAAATGGCTAGAAGTTATGAAGTCTGAGATGCAATCCATGTACGATAACCAAGTATGGACTTTGGTTGACCCACCCGAAGAGTGTAAGGTCATTGATAACAAATGGTATTTCAAAAAGAAAACCGACATGGATGGTAATGTACACACTTTTAAATCTCGACTAGTAGTTAAAGGTTATAGACAAATTCATGGTATTGACTATGATGAAACATTTTCTCCTGTTGTTATGATAAAGTCTATTAGGATTTTACTAGCCATAGCCGCATATTATGACTATGAGATATGGCAAATGGACGTTAAGACTGCGTTTCTTAATGGAAACCTTCTCGAGAATGTGTATATGACACAACCTGCGGGGTTTGTTGATCCGTCAAATCCTAGCAAAGTGTGTAAGCTTCAAAGGTCCATTTATGGATTGAAACAAAAATCTCGAAGTTGGAATCGTCGCTTTGATGAACCAATTAAAGAATTTGGTTTCATCAAAAACGAAGACGAGCCTTGTGTTTATAAGAAAGTAATGAATAATGCAGTAGTGTTCCTTGTGCTTTATGTGGATGGCATCTTACTGATCGGAAATGACATTCCCACATTACAAAGCTTGGTTAGGGAAATGTTTTTCCATGAAAAACTTAGGCTAGGCTACAAACAGTTTGGGTATAAGAATCTATAGAGATAGATCTAACAAAATGATTGGCCTAAGCCAGAGTGGATACATTGACAAGGTACTGAAACGGTTCAGTCTGTAAGATTCCAAAAATGGATTCTTGCCCATGTCACATGACGTTATACTTAGCAGAACTCAAGGACCTTCCACAAAGGAAGACCAAGAGCGCATGAGCAAGATCTCATATGCTTTAGCCATTAGGTCTATTATGTATGCCATGATATGCACTCGCCCGGATGTCTCGTTCGCTTTAAGTATGACTAGCAGATATCAATCTGACCCTAACGAGTCACATTGGACTGCAATCAAGAGCATTCTTAAGTACTTGAGAAGGACTAAAGATATGTTCTTGGTTTACGGAGGTCCGGAAGGAAGTCTGGTTGTAAATGGTTACATAGACGCAAGCTTCCAGACCGACGTAGATGACTTTAGATCGCAATCTGGTTTTATGTTTTGTTTGAATGGAGGTGATGTGAGCTGGAAGAGCTCAAAGCAAGAAACTGTGGCCTACTCTACAACAGAAGTTGAGTATCATGCTGCCTCTGAAGCAGCTAAAGAAGCTGTTTGGATCAGGAAATTAGTTGATGAATTAGGTGTCGTCCTTAGCATTGTGAACCCAGTGGACCTTTATTGTGATAGTACTGGTGCCATTTCACAAGATAAGGAACCTAGATCTCACCAATGACCCAAACACATCATGGCGTTTCCATCTGATTAGAGAGATTATTGATAGATGAGACGTTAAAATTTGCAAAGTTCATACATACGACAACATTGCAGATCCATTGACCAAGCCACTCCCGCAACCTAAACATGAGAGTCATACTAGGTCAATGTGATTGAAGATCATGTATGATTGGACCTAGGGCAATTGGGTGATTGTTAGTAGTGCCCTAGTACCATTAGCATATGTTGTACGTTTTATATCTTTTTTAGTATGTCTTTGAATAGTTAATTTTTCTTTTGAACATCAAATGTGTGATTTGATAGTAAAACTCATTACCTTATGCAATTACTATTCTAACTGTCCGTAGTTTTATGTAATGTTCTTTACAATGAAATAAAACTAGTATGATGTACGATTGATGATTATGTTTTACTGATCATATGTAATGGATACAAATCATATCATAGGTTCAATATATTGGGATATATTGTATCGAACGTGATCCGTTAGAGAAGTAATACTTCGTGGTTCTTTAGTCATAAGTATTACTTCCTCAATACTATTTTGAATCATTAGACCTTATGTCTCCATTGTTTCCCGCATGAATGGAGCAACGTTTTGACTCAGTCGGACGTTACTTTTAATCGAGTAATCAATACAACTGATGATCGGATGTAGTATCCTATCATGGCTTGAATGTGAGAGGCATTGTAAGGAGAGATATCCATGGGCCCCTCGCTAGGAAAAACTGTTTAAATGCATGACAGTGCTCAAACGTATTTAATAAAGTGGTTATTAAATACTGTTTGTTGAAACAGTCTACTTGGAGATCGAGCATAAATACAATTAAGCTTAATTTGGATATCGCGAGACAAATGGATTAAATAGTGGTTTGATATTAAGTTTCACCACATATTCATTCACTATGGGTAGTCACAATGTCCTGCTAGGGACCACTTGTGATTTATGAACACATACTACTACTAAGTATGTTTTCATTGCCATTGTGACATGAACCTATAAGGTCACACGCATAGAGGAGTAACGAGCTTCATGTCCAGATTCAATGAATCTAGAATGTGTCTAGGTTCATTGTATCTGACATTTATTTTTCTGAGAATAATAAAACGTTATTATTCGAATTAAAGATGAATAAGGGGCTTTTTTGGTATTTAGTTATAGTTGGGATTATGTGGGAGTTATTATCCGATAAAGACTCCCACTACCTGCAGAAGTCTAGAGGACGTGGGAGTTAAAGACTCACAGTGCCAGAAGAGGTGGAAAGGACGTGGGAGTTGTGTTGTGAAACAACCTCTCACACCCTGTATAAACTTCTCTTGGCAGAAACTCTAGGGATTAATGCTTGAGCTACAAAATACCTAAATCCCATAAATCTTATTTATGGTTCTCTGCCTCCTTTTCTCTCTAGATTATTCGAAACCCAGAAAAACGACGCAATGGAGGACTCAAGGTGGTTTCAGCTTAGAGCCCAAAATAGAATCTTTAACCAAGAAACGTAAGTCTTTTCGGTCTATTTTTTATTCGTTTGGTATGAGTGGTCCTTCAGGGAAGGATTCATGGGTGTTTAGAACGAGTTTCTGCCCATGAATCCCTTCATCCTTCTCGTACTCACCTGCACAAATTAGCGAATGGACTGAGCTTTGATTCTTAGTATGATCCACATAACCCCTGTACACATATAGCATATAAAGCATATAAGATTCGAAATAGGCTTCCCATTCCTGACACGTCCTCAATGAAATAACAAGTCTTAACATTAAACACAATGCAAAAGTACTTAAAACATGCCTCTGAATTGTACACGGTATGCACAAGTTACAGTACGCTAAGTGCAGAACAGAAAGAAGCTGAAAATAGCTCAACACAGGTTGCGGACGAAAGTCACGGACGAACCAATCGTCCGCAGAAAAGTGACCAAAGACATGGATAATCGAATCATCAGCAACCGGTCGACCGCAATGAACCGCGGACGAAAGGAATCTTTCACAGGTCCGTCCGTCACATCGCCCACAGTTCAGAAGCTCCAGTAGTTACGCGGACGAAAGCAAGAACGCATGCTTCGTCCGTGGGCTGCAGAAAGTCGATTTTCATGTACAAAATTGTACACAAAAACTCCATTTATGCACCAACTTTCCCCAACTCGAAAAGCATGATTTTTGACACTAAAACCAAATAACAATTAAAGTCCAAAGACAAGATAAACAAGTAAGCAACAACTTAGCCGAATAACCATCATCTTCACATCACACACTACACTTCGGATTGTGCTACGAGCACTATGCTCCACTCAATAAGCACAACAGAAGTACACGAAATGTGACATTATGAGGATGGATATCGCTAAGGTACGCACACATACACTTCCCACAATAAGAGCTCAACACCTATTCACGACAATAATTGTTATACCCCTAACAGTCAACCTAGTTAAGAAGGTCCAAGAATTTCATCACATGGGTTCAGTATGACCCCCTGAATGAAGGGTCCAAGCTTTAACGATTCATCCTACAATTTATCATCATCCAACACATTGGACTCCACAAAACCGTTATAGTCCCAATGTTCAACCACATCAGGATAAGGCCCAAGAAGTACTTCACATTTCACGAGATCTCCCAGGATTTGTTCATTTCACGATTCACGTATTAATTTGAATGAATCTTGTCATTTAGTAATTCCTAAGTACAAGCTCAAAATGGGCGACGACTCGGTCAACCAAAACCAATTACGACGACTCGACTCAACCAAGTAGATGACACCAATTAATTCAATTAGGCAAAAACCAAATATACTAAGTAGACGATTAAGTGAGTAAATACAAAAGGAAAATAGGGCAGTAAACAATCCACAATTATCTCACCAACCCACCTTCCAATCCACAATGGCATTTCACAATTTCCACAATGTCCAATGTCATTAACAATTGATAAATTGAGAGATTATAATGAATTAATGTAGTTTATGCTCCAAAATACTAAGATTAAGACATAGGACAACAAAACCCAACATCTAGATAAACAAGGGCAGGATCCATATCTTCAATTAGCAATTAAACAAAAAAACCAAAGAGATTGAGTGCAGAAAATCCCCAAAGACAGCCCCTTGCTCTCGGTGAAATATCTCCTAGCTCCGAACTCGGATTGAGAATCCGTTTCCACTATCTCAGAGCTCTTTTCGACGCGATCAACTTTGGTATAAAGTTCACTCAAATACGACAAGGATTTCTCACTCAATTCTTCCCTCAAAGTTTCAGATTTTCTTCCTCTCTTTCTTTCTTTCTTCTTCGCTTTTTTTCCCTAAGTTTTGTAACCTCCCAAATGGCTGGAGAAAATAGCCATAACTCCCTCCAACATTTAATTTTATTTACGTTATAGATCCCTCATCTTCTCTCAAGGTTCATTCAAGTCCTCACACATCTCAAAATGTCATGCAAGTTCAATTTAGTTGGGATCTGAATTCTTACAAACATGCGGCATTTTATCATTTTTTTTATTTGACAGGATTTGAACTCTCAACGTTTAATTGAGAATTCTCAACTCTTACCACTTGTGAAATACTCTAATTTTGAAGTTTTATATCATGTGTTTTTGCGAATACAACAGGTAAATGTTTGAGCGTAGAGCTCATGGTTCTCGAAATCGGTTTTCTGTCCAATTTCTTGGATGTCATTTAGCCTAAAACAACGTCGTTTTGCTCACTAGTGAGTTTTTTACCGGAATTATTCAAATTTTCTATAACTAAATGCCCGTAAAAAGTTTAAGTCCAAGAAGGAACAAAAAAAAAGTTATTTCTTAAAAGAAAAAAACAAAAATTGTTAAAGTTCAAAAAGGGTCGTTCACTCACTAGAAAATCCGTAGTCCTTTTATTCTATTTATTAATGATTGTTTATATTGATAGTTAATATCCTTAATTAATAGTTGTAAAGGCGAGTTTGTTTTGGGTCGTTGAAATCAGTAGCAGAACTCAAAATTATATATGGAAGGGAGAATTAATAATTCATCTATTATAGTAAAACTTTTAAAGATGTTGAGAAGGTAAGATGTAATATTTATAAGAGTGAATATCCCTTTTTGGACTTCAACAATTTCTACTTTTCTCTTTTTAGACATAAACTTTTTTTTGTACATTCATAGACTTTAACTTTTTACGGGCATTTAGATATGAAAAAAATAAAATTCCGACCAAAATGTTGCAGTTGAGTAAAACGATGTTGTTATACTAAAGGGTATTATTGTCCATTCACCAATGAAATAATACGATCCATTTTTTGTAAATCGGGGCAACAAATGGGTAGGGATGTCAATCGAGCTATGTGAGCTGAGCTTGGCATAGCTCACGCTCAGCTCACATAAAAATTCAAAAGCTCACGCTCACGCTCAGCCCGGAAAAGCTCATAAACCTTGAGCTCACGCTCAGCTCACATTTTAACACGAGCTCGAGCTTAGCTCACGAGCTTCCCAAGCTCACTTATATTAGCGAAGAAAACGAAAATCCTGTCTCAAGAATAGCATAATACAATGAGCCTTAAAACTAAATTTGGACAAGAATACACAAAAAGAAGCAAAAGTTTCATAATTGTTTGATATGCTAATAAAAGGAGTCTTATATAAAAAAAAAACAAAAAACAAGAGAATCCATGCACTTAAAATTTTAACAAATGATAAATTTGCAAATTTCAAAAGATTGATTTAATTCCATTGTCGGTGGCAATTCCAATTTTGACAATCCCATTGAATTCTTCTACACCATCTCACTTTTTGTTATGATTCATCCCAATATATTTTGTACCGTGTTTTCCCACGCTGTCTTTTCTTGTTTTCTCTCTTCCTTTAACTTGTGTACCTATCTCTCTCATGTTGTAAGACTCTTTCTTTAATATAATCTCCTTTCTACCCAAAAAAAAAAGATTATTGAGTTAATCCACACATTATAATTATAATTATAATATGTATATAAGTTTTTTTTTTAAAATTATTATTATTATTATTATTATTATTATTATTATATATATATATAATATTTTAATTATATTAATCTTATTCGGGTTCGAGCTTTTTTCGGGTTGAGCGGGGTCAAGCTCACGCTCAGCTCACATAAGAAGCGAGATTGAATATTAAGCTCACGCTCAGCTCAAGCTCACATTACCTCAGCTCACGCTCACATTTTTTCGAGGTACAACCCGATTTACCCAAAAACCTACCCGAAAAGAAAACGTATTAAGTATAAATTGTTTCCTTAAACCTAATCGCCTCATTGCCTCCTTCCATAGAACTGAAGTAATCAACCTAATCACCCAAAATTCTTTCATCTGTTGTTGAAGATGAGGATTCGCGACCAAGAGAAGGTGAAAGAACAACCAACCTATGGTAATTTTTTTATTTTCTATTTCAAAAATATTTTCTTTTATTGTTTTGTGATTCAAATCTAAAAATGATGAATATTATTAGTGTTGGGGTATTTAAATGTGCATGTGGTCCCTTGCAGTAGGTTCATTTAGGGTTTGTGGTCCCTAAATAATGCTCTGAATATAATATTAGGGCTTGTGGTCCCTTTTGAATAATATTTAAATTTTTATAACTGTTCGTGGCCCCCTTGTTAATTAGTATTTTGAATTAATTTTAATTTTTCAGATCCAAAATCGAAAAAATTCACTCTAAAAGTTTGGCATAATGGTCATTTTGTTGACCCAAATAGCCCAAATAAACAGTGTATTCGGGGGTACAGTAGATTACTTTGACTACTGCCATTCATACACTTTTGCCTTAGCTGAAGTCAACTTGGTTTGTAATATGTTGGATCTTAAGAAAGTAAATTAAGTATGGTATTATTGGGATGGGGCATCTGAAAGCAGTTATATGTTGCAAATTAAGTCTGAAACTGATGTTTCCATTATATGTGATAATGGGGTCTGGAATGGGGAGGTTGAAATGTTTGTTATTGTTGATCCAAAGTCAAAAGGAGGCTTGCAAAACCCCTGAAACTTCCTTTAAAAAATGTTGGGCAGTCTAGTTTGGGGGTGAGTGGTATAGGACAAAGCATATTGTTAAGAAACCTAAAGAAAGTGGTTTTAAGGTTGCTGAAGTTAGTTATGGGTCACCACTTAGAAGTAAAAATGGTCGGAGTACTGCCAGGAAATCTAGGTTTTCTACAGAAATTATAGATGATTTTACTGAAGTGTTTTGTAACACACCTGAAGAAAGTGAGAAAATAGGTACTGTTTGGTTGGAGGTTATCAACATAGATGGCAATGAACCTGGTACACTTGTTGAAAATGAATTGAGTGATGAATCTGATATGGATTATAATCCATCTGAGTTTGAGGAATCATCTGAAGTGTCTTCATTTTGTGATTTTGACATTGAGATGAGTGATGAAGATTTGGTGATTTTGTCTAAATTAAAATACTCAAAACCTGCTGATATGAGGGAAACAATTTCTAAGGGAACTTATTCAAAATGTGAGTTTTTGGTTGATGGGGGTTTGGGAAATGGTGAATCAAATGATAATGATTCAGATGAACTTAAGAAATGATAATGATTCAGATGAACTTGAAATCTTAAGTTCATCTGATGAGGAACTTGATAAACTGGTTGTTGTGACTAAAGATGTGGGTGTAAAGGGGAAAAGTGTGCCTAAGACAGTAAAAAATAGAGAGGGTTAGACTTGAAATTGATATGAAAAACCTAAGGTTCAAACTGGCCGAGCATTATTTTTAGCAACAAACCATAATTAAAAGAGGCTGTCAAGAACCTAAGGCAAAGATGGGAAAATTTATTAAAGTCAGTTGGTCAAATAGTTTTAGAGTATTGTTTACATGTTCTGGAAGGAGATGTAGTTGGAAGATTTATGCTTCCAAGATGGGGGGAATGTGTGATTGGAAAATAAAGAGGTATCATCAGCTACATAGGTGTGGAAGGTCTTTCAAACCTAAAATAGTTTGACCAAAATTTCTGGCACATACATACTTGGAAGATTTTAAATCAAGCAATAGAACTCTAGTCCAAGACTTCATTGATAAAGTGTTCACTGATTTTCAAGTGAACATTTCACATCACACTGTCTATAGAACTAGGAAAAGGGCACTTAATATCATTCAAGTGAGGTATCATGATCAGTATAATAAACATTGGTCTGGGACATTCTTTAGGACACATTCACAATCTGATATGCTGTTAAATAATCTGTGGGAGAGTTTTAACGATGTTATCTTGCAAGTTAGGAGTAGACCAATCTTAGCAATGTTCGAATCCATTAGAACTTATTTGATGACTAGGCACCAAACTAAGAAGGAATGGATAGTGAAGCAGGATTCATTAATTTTTTCAAAAGTATGCAAATATTTGGAAAACTGGTTGCTATGTCAAATTCATTCATTCCTAGAGCTGCTGAAGCTTGAAATATCAGTTAGAAAGTTGTTATGGAGATAAATATGCAGTTGACCTAGAACATAGGATTTGTACTTGTAGAAATGGCAACTATGTGGTATCCCATGTGTTGATACCTGTAGTGCCATTAGAGTTGTTGATGATGAGATAGAGAACTATGTAAGTCAAGCATATCATTGCAAACTTTTCTTAAAAACATATGAAGGCATTGTCAATCCCATAAGTGGTCCACACGTATGGCCCAGGACTGGAAAGAAAGTTGTTCTTCCACAAAACAAAAAAGCTTAAACTCCCTGGTAGACCTAGGAAAATGAGGAGAAAAGATGCATTTGAAAAGAAATTTAGTAGTGGGACAACAAAACCGTCTAGGCATGGAAAAAGCTTCTTCATGTAGGAATTGCAAATAAACGAGCCACAATGCAAGAAAGTGTCATGCTCCAAATGTGAGTGGTGAAACTACAGCAGATGTCCAAATTGTACCAACAAAAATGAACAGATGCAGTATTTGTAAAGAGAGAGGCCACAACAAAAGAGAATGCCCAGTTTCAAAGAAAAAGTGTAAGGGAAAGTCTGTAGCAATTGATATAACAGATTCAGAGGTAAAAGTTAACTTTTTGTTGACTATAGACATTTATAATCTGCACATTTATTGATATTCTATTTTGTGATTCAGCAGGAATATGAGTTTGAATGAGAAGATGGTGGTCCATATGATGAAGGTGGAGATGAAAATATAGAAGAGAATTATGAAGTTAAATATGAAGATATGGAAGACTATAATGAAGGTGGTGATGAAGACATGGAAGATAATGATGTTGTTGTTGGAGTGGATACTCAAGAATTCGATCCACAATCACAAGTTATTGATGAAGACATATAGGAAGCTTAAATTGTCCAATTTTTTAGTAGTGTTTTGATTTGACACTAAACTCTTTGGGAAGCCTGTTTGTCCCCTTTTTTGGTTAGACTGTTTGAATGCTGATTTTGTTGACACTTATCTATGTGGCAGCCTGTTTGTCCACTTTTTTTGGTAGCCTGTTTAGCTTTTTTTAGTTGGTAAAACTAATAATTTTCTAAAGCAATGGTATGTTATGAAGGGTTGGACAAACAAGTTGTTTAATTCAGTTGTTCTTTAACTTTGGAACATAATATCTCACTATTGTAACATGTACCACAATCAAATTGTAAATTAACATGAAATTGGATCATAATACCACTGCTTTTTTCATAAACAAGACCCTAAAAGTCTTTACAACCAAAGGTGACAAATTCAGAACTTCAATACAATGCAACATACTAAAATACACATAATAATGCCAATATTCAGCTTCATTGAAAACCATGAACCAGTCTTCATCTTTTCCCACTCTTCTTTAAACATTGAAATTTCACCATCCTAGTTTTCCAATCTAGCCAACAGACCTGGCAGCGTATTGGTAACTTGAATAGAGCTTGAATTATCGATCCACTCGAAGAAACCGCAACCACCATCTTTTTATTAACAGACTAAATTAAATTAATTGTTACCCAAAAACATGAATTTCGTTCATGGAAAAACCAACAATATTTCTGAAATTAACAACTTACACGAGACTTAAGGCAAAAAAATATCTTCTTCCTAGGTTTTGTTCAGTGAGATAAGTATACATAGCAACAACCCTAGGACATCTACAATCTTCCTTGTATCTTGCTCTATAGTTGTTTGAGCTTGTTGATGAAGCCATTGTTTTGTTTAAAATCGATGGTTTATAACTTTCAGTATGGTGAATGGAAAGAATGGGTTGAGGTTGAAGAGAGGATTATATAATATGGAAGATGATTCTCACATTGAGAAAATTAGGGATTTGCTCACTAAGAAAAATGGAGGAAGAATGGAAAGGGGCTGAGAATGAATGTGGGTGGGTTATGTTGATATATATATATATATATAATGCACACTGAAATTTATATGTAATTTGACTGTTGTACCCTTCCCTAAAATGACATCGTTTTACTCAACTGCGACATTTTGGCTGGATTTTCATTTTTTTTTTTTCATAACTAAATGCCCGTAAAAAGTTAAAGTCTATGAATGTACCCAAAAAAAAATTATGTCTAAAAAGAGAAAAGCATAAATTGTTAAAGTCCAAATAGGGTTATTCACTCTATTTATAAATACAGTTTAAGAGAGAAAAAACAACCTATTCCTTTATTAATAGAAAATTCACATTTTTTTTAAAATTTTGGAACAAAACGTAATATTTATAAAAAATAAATAAAATGAATGGTTTCTATAGAAAATTTAACATTTTAGAAGAATGTTGTGGAAAGTCGAGTTACCCTGGTTGAATTCCTGTTGAATAAAACGCGGAATAAATAAACTAACAGAGGAAGCAACTGATGAGAAGAAACCTGAAATATATTGATCTTCAACTCACACACATTATAATCCTAAAATTGATCTATTTAATTATAAGAAAATCTTCCAGACGTCCCCTAACTATTTCACTTTAGCCTCGATAGTCATAGTTTTTTTTTCCGGCATAAAGAGTCCTCAAACTATTTACGGATGGCCTATATAGTATTTTCCGTCAAAATGGGATGAAATCCGTCAATTTTAGGGGTAAAATAGTCATTAAACAAATAAACATCTCCTTCCTCGTCTCACTTGCCACTTCCCACCACCACTTCCACCTCATTGATTCCCCTTACAAGAATTAATTGAACGAGAATCAGAAATATTTCACATCCATTGAATAAAGTTGTAAGTGGATTGTGATTAATTTTTATAGATAACCAATGTTCATATCCAAATTTGAACTAACAACCAAGAAATCATTCCATATAAGAAAATGAACAACCCATATCAAATAACAAATTGCAATCAAGAAAACCTAATTCACATTTAAAAAACAAAAAACAAATGAAACTAGTATGCTATCACGACCCATTTTTTTACAATGGGAGTTTTTCATAGACCCACTTTGATAGAAACATGCTTCAGAAGCAAGAGGACCATAGAAGAAGAGATGTGGTGGAAGTGGTGGTAGGGCGGAGATGGTAGGAAGTAGTGGGTGTGATGAGGAAGAACACACTTTTGAGAAGGAAATCAAAAACCCAAATAAAAACGAACAAAACCCAATTCAAGAAAGTCACTTCAATAAAGCCTCAATAACCTACAATCATGGAGAGTGGGAATAAGGTTCTGAAAATGTTTAATTTAAAAAAGAAGAAGAAAGTTTAATTCGGTTTAATCAAGTGCAGATACCCCAATGGTCTTGATCACTAGCAAAACCGCTATTTGTGAAGCTAAATAAATCAAATTTCTCATGCTTATACCTTTAAACTACTAATCGTGCATTGTAAATAGCTCATTCAACTTCTCCTTGTATACCCACTTGGTACCAATTGTTTTATGTCCTATTGGAACTTTGTCAGCTTTCTAAAAAATCTTTGGATCAGCAAATATAACAAAATAATTAAGTGGATCGTTACCTTTATTAACTCCAGGTACTGCATAATCCTTCATCTAACCGAGTCCTATTGCTTCACTATGAAACATGAATTCTCAATAGTATAAACCCAACTTGCTATCTTCAATTCATCAAACTTCATCCTTTATGATAATCTCGTAACCCGGATCTCTTGAAGTTAGCCCCATGCTATCTCCACTCATGTCCTTTATCCAAGTATAACAAATTCTTGCGACTTTCTTCACTGACCGGACATACCATCAACAGAGACACTTCTTCTTCCTTTTCCGCAAAGTTGAATCGTTCCTCAGCACTCAAACTTTTTTTTCAGACTGGCAATGGACATACTTGAGAGAGTGATAGCAGTTTACATTTGACTTGTCTGCTTACTTTCTCTTGGGAGTACGTAGCCGACTGTCTACCTCCTCGTCCTTGAGGTGGATTGTGTATAGCCACTTTCCTATTCATAAGTTAATACTTCATTCTTAACCGAGGGAGCAGTAGATATTCAGCAGCTACTCAATTTAATACAAAATTCAGAAACCAATTCGAAAAATAAATGCATGCAAAACAAGGATATCCTGATATTCAGTAAACTTATATGAACAAAACTCAAAAGGAATCTAATTCAATCATAAGAATCACAGATTATAGTTGCTACAGGAAAAAGTCATGTCTAAGAACAAGATAAAAATGTAGAGTGAAATCCTAAACTGAATTTTCACCCGAAAAATAAATAATAAAAGGAATCTAATTCAATCATAAGAATCACAGATTATAGTTGCTACAGGAAAAAGTCATGTCTAAGAACAAGATAAAAATGAAGAGTGAAATCCTAAACTGAATTTTCACCCGAAAAATAAATAATAAATAAACCCAAGTACCTAACAATGTTTCTCTGCTTTCTGAAATATAAAACTTGAATAGGGTTCTTCAGTGTCGAAACTTCGGCTAAACTTAACACTTACCACTCACTCCCTGTCTCTGCGCATATACACCTATACTCTTTTCTTTTCATTTTTTACAGCTTCTTCTTCAATAAACTCAGCAACAACATCTTAGGATCTTCAGAACGTAAACCATAGCGAAAATAATTGATTCCAAATCTATGAAGCTCTTATAGGCGCAGTCAAACAGACTAATGCTTCTCTGAAGCAGCATGAAGCCTCAGTAGAAAAAACGATTAAAATATGCAGAGCCTCCATCTGACGGCACTGCCACTTCTTAAACCAAGAACAGAGTGACAGAGCCTCACAGTTAGACTATGAAAGCAAACGTTTAGCTAGCTCATCTCATGACTGATTCTTTGACAAAAGATCGACCTCCTGATCTGTAGGAGCAAAAACACTTGTAACGTTCTCGGTATAGAAATGTTGAAACATTAAAAACCAAGGTAATTGGAAATTAGCTTTCTGAGCATCACGAGGAGGTTTTAACTTACGCATATTCAAGATGAATGTTCATAAATCGAGCATTTTCTTTGCTTTGCGACAATGTTACTGAGCCTTCAATAAGTTGATCTTGCTCCACGTCTATTGGATCGTAGAAGTATATCAAGGTCTGGCAAAATATTCATTAAGAAACAATTGAGCAAATTGGATTCAAATAAAAGATAAAAGGACTAGGATACATTGAGTCAATCACATGTGGCAGATATAAACAGAAAAAAAGTAAACATGATATGACGTCAAAGAAAAATCAGTGGGTGAAATTTCTTCGACAAATTAGAAGATCGTGATCAAACCCAAAATTAAGAGTGGACATGAATAAAAAAAACATAAACAGAAACTGAAAACTGCTCCATTTTTGCGGCAGAATTTTTTTTTGAAGTCCATAACCACTAAGAATAACAACTCTATATTAGTTTCAGGATAGCCAAGAGTCACCAGTAATCCTACGTCGATGAAGTCAGATAATGTTAAATCCAGAAAAAACAACAGATCACATGCATGTTTTTATTCGATAGCAATCCAATCATAAAGAAACTACAAATACCTGTTGCCAATGAGTAGGGGGATCCTCGGGTGCAGTCGATAGCACAAGTGTGTTATTGGGATTGGGACGCTTCTTTCGCTGAGTAGAATCTGGAACATGACCATTGGAAGACGCATTCGGTGTCGAAAGTGCATCACCATGAGAAGGGAATATTTCAGGCCCGTTAAACTCCACATCAAACCAGAAAGCAAACCCATGAAATGGTGCTGTACAACAAAGAGATTAAGTTGTTGGCCATCCGGTAAGGGTAACAAGACAATTGCCACCATCATTGAATAAAGGAGAAGGAAAACTAGAAAAGAAGTCCTTCGAAAATATACCTCGCATCATTGACTTAAACTTGAATCTAGTTGTAATCGACTCCAGCTCCTGAACGGTAACTGTGTAGCAGTCAACATGCTTCACCTATCATGAAGATAAGAAAAAATAAACAGTTCATATGCTAAATAACATTGGTTGCATTCATTAAAATACACATACAATAATAATAATAATAATAATAATAATAATAATAATTAATAATACATTGGCTACAACATAAACATATGTCAAATATGTGAGCATGTTTTATTCTTTGAGCAATTGAACATATAGATGTCCTGGAAAAAGGATAACTACCAGATATCAATTCAGCAATCGGATTTTCAACCCCTCAAAACCAAAACAGTGGAATTACCAATGTTGAAATACGAAACTGCTGGAAATTTCATATACAGCAAAATAGATTGACCTATTTAAGATAGCATATCTACAGTCACAGTCATACCACAGAGAGAAGAAAAGAAAAAATATCCAAGCTCCAGATGCTTTAGGTCAAAATAATAGAGGTAGGAAGTGGAAGATACACTAGCTTCACTCAATTTTTGGAAAAGTTCCCTCGTATTACTTCGCTCTTTCATCATTGGCTCCGTTCGATGTGCAGAACACCTATACTGCTATAAAGTTCAGCTTAGCTAAACACTTGCTTATTATTCAACAGATAAAGAATAGTAAGTAATCCCACAAGTAATTTGTCACCTCGACAAGCAAACATCAGCTTTCTGGAGGGTTCCTCGGCCTTATTATACCAGTTCTCTTTAAGAATAAATCTTATCCTTTGATCCCAGAAAAGAAATAAATTTAATCAAGTCGATTATGGCTTTTTTTTTCTTTCTTTTTTTAAGAAGGGGGGGGTCTTGGTCAATCATTGCTTACTTATTCTTTAGTATCAAGTGCTTTAACAATTACCACAGATGCATGACTTCGTATTTTTTGTTCACAATTTATAGTAAGTTATATTTGCAATTGACCGTTATTCCTACCTTTATCCAGAAAAAGAAATGTTTCTTCCTGCCTTCTGTGTGGTAAGAATTTTTAGCACTATCAAGGAAACGCATAAAGCAAATTTCAGCATTAGACATCTGGGTAAGAAATAAGAATGTTAACTTATGACCCACAAACCCATTTTATGACCTTTTAGCCTTTCTCTTATGGCCTGTTCTCAGTTGCTGAAAGAAGTGTTTTTTTTGTTTTTGTTTTTTTGGGTGGGGAGATGTGTTTATAGAATAATACAAACTTATTACTTAACAGCATTATAAGCAAAAACAGTTGCAGAAGCACTTCTGAATAACTCTCTGAAGCAGCTCTATGCATTTCTTAAGTTACAGTGAAATGACAACGAAGCGCAGTTCATGCGGTAAGACGCTTCACTTCCAACCGGTAGGTCGGGAGTTCGAGTCATGCCGGAGGGAAAGCGGGAACCACTATTGATCCTCCTTAAAAAGTTACAGTGAAATAGCAACCCAAAACATTTAAGAAAATTTGAAAAAAAATAGATTATTTTAAGAAATTGAGAATAGGGCCATAGTCAATAGACTTCCAGAAAACTTCTTAGACCAATCTTCCTAGTTCCAACTTCCAAGCAAAAAAGAATTATGAGTAAGTTTCTATCAAATGAAATGGCTGCATCATACAAGACAGAGCACCAGGACGCAATTGCTTGAAATATGTTTCAAATTTGAAAGCAAAAGGAAAATGTATATTAGCTAGATTAACTCTGACAAGCAACTGTCTGCATAACAGCTAAGATTATACAAATACCGAGCGCTCACCAGATGCGGCCATGACATAACATGTTCCCCAGTGATCGTTTCCACAGATGGCTCTTCAAATGCACACTGTTTTGCCAATGGCAGCATAGCAGACACTGAGATGAAAACAGATGTCAACTGAGATTCTCATACCTTTTTTTTCTTTTTGGGTGAATTTTGAGAGCATACAAAAGAAAGAAATTTATACATCTTTAATCTAAAAGGTTAAACAAGCAAAAGTTGATGACGAAGTTGCTAAAAATATCTTTGACTAGTTTTTCAGCAAATAAATATAAGGAAAGAAAATAGTACAGATATTTTCAACAAATAATTGTCAAGTTTATCGAATATCTCTACAAATTTGACAGACAATAAATCCCAAGACCGAAAATTATTTATATTAGACCACTGCAGAGCACTAGAACATAGAACATCATTTCATCTTCCTGGGGGGAAAATCTACTCCAAATACCAGTCAGAAAAAAAACTTGCATGAGGAAGACTAACCGCCAACAAGATGAAGTTCAAAAAGTATTTTTTTTTCCCCTTTTTTCTTCCAAATCCATCATCATGCAATCTCATGCATAACATGTATAGTATACTAATTCACGAATAAATGAGGTTGTGATATATACTCACTATCAATTCCATAAACATCACGCCAAAAGTCAATGCTGTCACTATACCGGTCTGGATGTGATACAGGTGCCATATATAACTGCAGAAAGTAGAAAACATAAAACCTAAATTAATTACAATTTCAAGTCCCAAAATCAGTAATCCGTAATAAGATAAAACAGCAGATTTTTAATATGCTCTTAGTTTTAAAAGGCGCCAGGTGCACTGATGCGATGAGGGACCGAGGCGACAAGGAGCGGAGCACTATTTTTGCAAAAATGCTTATAAATGAAATCTAGAGAAAATCGCTACAACTGCCCCCCATCTATTTTACTTTACCCTCTTAGTCCTAGTTTGTTTTTTCGGCATAAAGAATCCTCTAACAATTTATGGTTAGCCCATAAAATCCTTTCTGTCAAAATTGGATGAAAACTGTCAAATTTGACCATGTGCCTTGCACATGCTCAAATAATTAAGGGTAAAAAAATCATTAAACCCCAAACCCTCTTCTTCTTCCTCATCACACTCACCACCTCTGATCATCACCTCCGTTGGCCACCACCTCCAACAACTCTCGCTTCTCCCTCTGCAACTCGACTCCCAATTCTTCTATTCCCTACTTTCGTTTGGTTAATTTTTATTAATCCAATACAACTTAAACTATAATGGAATAAATTATTCAAAGAAAATCATATATAGTGATTCTAAGAACCCATCAAATCTTCAAAAAGCTACTGTAGTTAACCTGTATAGACACATCTGCAGAAACCATCAAATCTATATTTTTTTTACTGATTCAAATTGCAGAAATGATAATGGTCAAGGATAAATCATATTCTTAGCATATATGCATAAACTTATTGCCAAATGTTGCAAAAGTATGATGAATGTAGAATCAAATTCAGATTCTAATTCTCACACTCTAATTTCCAAAGCATATATGCACAGGGGCACCTTCACTCAATACAGCCCCCCCCACCCACCACCCCCCTACACAAACTATCACACCCCGTAACTAGAAGAAGACTTGGCAGCGCCTAATCTACAAATGAGACATCGAACCCAAAGATAAACTTAAAGAAATAATACTTCCTTAGATAAATAAATGAATTTGTAGCTTACATATTATTTTCATACTTAGTAAAAATACCGTCATTACAAGCCATAAGAATTTTCATAATCTATAACTTCACATGGTCTCGCTATCATTGTCCTCAACCCTTGCCCCTTCCAAATCATCATCATCATCATCATAATCATATGCAAAAAAATATAAAGTAAGGGCATGAGCTTCACTATCCCAGTAAGATTCAAACATCCTTGGGATGAAGCACCATTAGACTCAAAATAGTTTCTCGATTTTCAAAACTGAAAAAAAAACATAATTTAGGCTGATTTAAAACATAGAATATTACCATTGAACTTTAGATAAAACATATAACAAATGGAATAAGTATAACTTTCAAAATAGACTTGAAAAGATGACAAAATGCTCTTTTTCATGAGTTAAATAACAAAGGAATTGTACTCTTCTAATTCTGAAATCAAACCACAAAAATACTTATTTTGACCACACCACATACATCTTCAAACACATAAACATGTCAAAACAATATACTCTCATATCCAATACTTGATCATCATATTACACATCACAAATTCCGGTTTGACAGGCATCACATATATTCGCACAATCGAATTCACTTGGCTGCCACCAACTCAGTTACCGGTTGGCAAGGCTATGGACACGAGTCATCCCGATCTCACCAACACCACCATAATCTCATAATAAATATATATCATATCACAGCAAAGGATTCAAGATTGGGAATTAACACATACTCTCATAATATCATATCACATACATGTAATCAAGTGCATGGAAATCAAAGGTTCATGTGATACACATTTCACAATACTTCATCCATTTTTATGCAATAGAAAAGGATGAGAAAATCCATTTCATAACATAATCAAACATGACTTATTTTCTGGAAAAACTCATACTTTTGATGGGAAAACACAAGAATGTAAGAATCTTACCTTAGATGTTTAGACAAATCTCCAACAATGCTAAAAACCAGAAATTCCAGATTCACAATCCTAAGTTCCCGAGGCAATATCTCTTAAGTTTCAGATACTGTCTGATACTCCAACGTAGCAATCTACCATCAGTACTTTGCTTTTACCCGAATGCCAGTCTTGCACTCCGAAAATTATCTCTCTTAATCTAGAAGTTAGAATCTGATCTCCCTTTGTCAGAATCTAGTTTCAGGAGTCTTCTAGTTGTGGTTAAAATTTGGGAATGATCAGAGATCGTTTACTATGTCTGCCAAAGGATTTTCTCTCACTACCTATATTTTTCCAGCACTTTGGTATTCCCTCTTTTTCTTTCTCTCTTCCTCTTCCTTCCTCTTCTATTTATAGCCTATGAATCTTCAGATTTCTCTCCAAATGTGGTGCCTTTTCATCAAATACATTGTAGCCAAATTAATCTTAAAAAGGCACCAATTCAAACACTAGGTTCTTCCCTCCTAAAATAATTAAAAAGCACATATTCAAACACCAAGTTCTTCCCTCCTAAAAATGTCTTCCAGCTAACCAAAATATTCAACTTAATACTTAAGTCTTCCAGCTTTATATCCTAGCTAAAGTACCTCTAAGACTAATCAAATAAATAATGTAAACAATTAAGCACGTAAAACAATTAATATATGCACGCAAAGGTTACGGGTATCACACAAACACACAGTAACAAACTGATCCTCTTCTCACTCAATCTCAAAAAATATGCAAAAATATTATTTCAGAAAGTGCAGTTCTTTTGTGAACAAAAGTACAGATCTTTTGAGAGCAAAATCAATCAAAAAACTAACATTAGATCCCCAATTTTCAACCAAAATGAAAAAATGGAAAAAAAAATTCACACGAAATTCCAGAATCTGAAGTCTTTCCTTCTTCCAGATTCTGAAGTCTGAAACCCTAACCCTAGTATTCTAATTCTACAACGCATCAAATGAGTAATTAGGTCATTTCAATTTTTTTTTGCAATATAACGGGGTGGGGGAGGGTGACGGGTTAAGACAAAGAAGGGGAAGGATTTGGCTACTGGTGATGAAGGAGGAGGAGAATTTGATAGCTGCTATGAAGGACGAAGAAGAAGGGGGAAGAAGAGGATGATGAAGGGATGAGTTGAAGAAAAAAATAATAAGAATAAAAATTAAAGTGGTTAGACATATTTGACCCTGTTTAATAGAGCATGTGCAGGGCACATGGTCAAAATTGACAGCTTCATCCAATTTTGACGGAGAGGATTTTATGGGCTAACTGTAAATTGTTGGAGGATTCTTTATGCCGAAAAAAACAAACTCGGACTATCGAAGCTAAAGTAAAATAGATGGGGGGCGGTTGGGGTGATTTTCTCTTAAATTTATATAAAATTTTGTACTAGAAACAGGATTTCAATATTATAAATACTAAATAAAAGCATATATTTTATAATACCTCACAAGTTGTCTACACAAAAATGTCGCAAAACTGTTAAATGCATAAAAAAAACAACTACAATCATTCACAAGTGCCCAACATCTTAAAGTCGAGCTAAAAAACAAGGAAAATAAAACCTAAAGCATGGTCCTATATTATTTCATAAAAACTAAAACTCATCGTCCTCATCATTCTCATCAAGGCCAAGCACAACATCCTCCCAAGAAGACCTTCCAATGTCTTCTTCCTCTTCCTCAAATCCATCCATCAATGTAACATTAGGTCGAGTAGAACCGGAAGCAACACCCTTACCTTTGTCATTCTTTGTTGGTGGCCCAATGTTCCTTAATCTTGATGCTCTAGTGACATGGCTAGGATTATAAGCCCCCGAGGCTCTAGCTACGGTATCCCAAGTCAAGTTGTCATCATCATACACAAATTGACTCCCATCCTCATCATCCTCATTCATTCTTCCAAGCAACCGCTCGTTGCTCTCATCAATCTCTTGCAAGAGAATAGGATCAATGGTCTCTCTTCTGAGGCGCACTTTTTAAAAACAAGAATATGTTGTAGGCCCAAACTTGATATTGATGAAATAATGTTTGTGGCGAGGCTCTTGACAGCTTCAACATTCTAAACTAATAGTTGGGAGGCCAACCTCAACACTCAATATTAAAATGGCTTCTTTAATGTTAAAAAGAATATCGCTTATCGCACTATGTTTGTCACTGAATTATATGAATCCTGGATCGGTGGTAAGACACTTATGTCGGTTGAGGCATCTTATTCCAATGTGTAAATTCAGAGATGAAAAGGTTTCAAATTTTGTACAATTCTCTAAAAGAAATTGGAGGTTGAAGAAAAGTTGCCATTTCTTGATAATCCTTTTTAAAGCTGTCTGAGGGAAGAAATTTCTAAAGGTAGAATACAGTTAACCACCTCTTGATTTGCTAAGCCTGCCTACAAATTCCAGTCCAGTCCTAGTTGCTACTCGACCAAATATTGTTAGCTTAGTCAAGCATTTGTTTCTGCAAACTTTAAAAACAGAGACAGAAATGTTACTGTATCTAACAATTACTTTGTCATAGTAAATGAATATACGGATAACTGGAACAGCAATATCAGCAACATGAACTAACTTCTAGTTCGATTTTAACACAAGACGTATCCTGAATAATTCCTATTACAGTGTGCATGCAATGCTCAGGCACAAGGTAAAAGTAATATTAGTACCGTGGCATGTGATGGAAGAATAAGGCCTCCAGGTTTCAGCCAGCGGTCTCTAGCTGTAATCACACTCCCTAACATGCTCTACAACGCAAGCAAGTCCTACGTTATAAAAGAGATAAACGAAAACAACAGTTGGAAACATGCAACATAGATTATAATAGCGTAAGCATTTTTCTTTGTTTTTCCAATCACCTCATAGAGAAGCATGTAACCCATCCACTCTGAAATTATGACATCAACTTCTTCATCAATCTCAACATCCTACAATAGACAGAATAGAAAGGCTTTTGTTAACCAAACTAGAAAGTTTAGCTCATCTCACTAATAAATACGATTTTAGACGTAACATTGAAACAACTAATAGCCAAAGTAAATCCAGATCTTTTAGGCAGTTATTGATATCAATAAAGTCATGCATAGAATAAACAATCAAGTCAACGGGAAACGGTTACTCATGCTCTTTCTCTCTTTTTTTTTTTTTTGCCCGGGGGTAAACAATTTGAGAAATAATAGATACCCTTCAGATGAAATTTTGACATAAACATAGGAAAATTCTACAACTGACTTGCACATCAAAATACCAACTGAAAATGCTAGTACCTATTATTAGGAACAGTCTCCTTAGTCTTGTTAGCAATAGCAATAATCCTAATATCAAACTTTGATAATATGGCATCATAGGGGTTTACACCAAATGACTGACTAGAAAACATTTTGGGAGTGTTTGGTGGTTAGCTCAAATACTATTTTGGCAGCACATCTGTTTTTTTTTCCTTTTGTTTTTTTCAAAATTTTGGAGTCTTTGGTGGTTGAGTCAAGTGTTATTGTGGGAAATGTATCTGTGTTTATGCCTAGTCTCTTCGATCTACATCTCTTACTAATACATGTGTGCCATACCCAATATTCTGGCACCCCTTTTGAAAACTTAGAAACTTGGGGAAAACAAGAACAACATAAAGACTGAAACTCTACTGTTCATTCGCACAAATAGAAGTTGAACCAAGAGATGAATAACCTAATGAGTTATAAACCAATGACATCAGGACAAGGTTTAACTTCTCAAGAGAGGAGGGAACCTTAGAACACAGTAAGCTACAAAGCTGAAACAAGAAAAAATTTCTCAAGTCCTTTAATATCATTATTCTTTATGATTGCATCTAGCTTGGAAAGGCTACTCACTTGGATTTTACTCTAGCCTCTCTCGAGGATAAGTTCATGACAACTTGTAGCTTCTTTCTAAACATTAGAAATCTAAGAATTAGTTGCCAAAAATCATATTCTTTTTCGGTATAAGAAAATGGTCAACATAGAAAAAAATAGCAAGGTTTCCTCTTTAGATGCTTCTTCTAAGTTCCTCACAGACTTCAACTTCCATATCCAACAAAAAATGTGTTCAGTTCAAATCAAATCATTTCAAAGAAAGCAGAAACCCTGGATGTAATGGCTACAATCAGTGTTGAAGAAGTCGCTAGTCGGGTGGCAGACAGGGGACTAGCGACTAGTCGGCGTAGTCGGGCGACCCTAAATTACAATGTATTTTTTAAAATTCTGTCTCCATTAACATACAAAACTTCACAATTAACAGCAAGTTCAGTCAATTGGGAGGAAACCCAATCAAATTAACCGCAAGTTCAGCCTTGTACCGTAGTCATCGAAGGCTCGGAGCACGGAGATGGGAGCACCGCAGTCGTCGGAGGCTCGGAGCCGGAAGCACCGCAGTCGACGTTTTGGTGCATTGAAGAAGAAGTCACGACTCTTTTTTTTTTGAAGAAGAAGAAGAACAAGACGATTGAAATTGAAAGGTTAGGGGGTTTTTTGTCTAAATTCTCTCCCCAAAACAATGTCGTTTTGGGCATAGAATTTATTTTTTTTAAAATTAATTTCTTTGCTCAAAACGACATTGTTTTGAGCAGAAGAAGGATTTTTTAAAAAAAATCAACCGATTTTGACCGACTAGATCCGATTTTTTTCAAACCCGGTTTTTTAACCGATTTTTTGGATTTCTAGGCAGTAGGTGGCCGACTACCGACTAGTACCCAGTCGGCCGATTTTTACAACACTGGCTACAATAAGTGATCTAGACATCATCCAACGCGAACCTGCAGGAATATCCACCCGGTCTTCTAGGAGGGGTAAAAATGGAGCTTGAGCCAAAGAGAAGCCTACCTCAATGCGCCCATGAAGAACAATGATTGTGTCAGACATGTTGTTAGACTTGACGACTTCATTAGCCTGGGAAAAAATCCAAAAGAACAAAAATCAACACAAAACCATGTTACCTAGTTTAGGCGTGCAGCAAATGTAAGAAGTTTGCCCGAATAAGAAGAATTTTCCTTTACATCTCATGAGATTTAACTTGAGATTACAAATTCCTTCTCTTTTGCAAATCATAAAGGTACTTGAAATGCCAATTTTATGATAACACAGACAGGACCCCTCTGTTTTCAAGATAAGCAGTAATATAGAAGAAGAAATTTACAAAAAAATCAGCAGTTATACCTGAACAGCAATGTCACTGGCATCCACTGCATATACCTGGAAAATTAGCATAAACATTTTTCAACAATAGAATCCAACTAAACACTAAGAAAGTAATGTATAAACACTTGATGCTATTCATACTAAATACAATGAAGCACAAGGAATAGAAGAATATCAGACTAGCTGCTCTGTTTTGGCAGTCTATGTAGGTACGTGACTTCATAACAAGGGTCAGAGCATGCATTTTATCCTTCTGAAATCAATCCTACACTAAACTTTTCCTATTTTCTAAAGAAGAATATTTCAACTCTCAAAGGGAACTTAAACACCTAGAACGGCAGAGATCATATCCTTGACTTCAACTCAAAGATAAGTAATCAACAACAACAACAACAAAGATAAGTAAATACAGTAATACATCATGAATGTCCAACAAGTGAGTAATCACTTGTTGAGGAACAGGAACACAAAAAGCAAATAAGATGAAATTAACTGAAATGAAAATATATAAATAATAAGAACCCCAAATTCATAAGGCCCAGCAAAGACTGTAGAATAATGTATGAAACGTGATTTTGGTGAGGCAATATCATTTAATATACCTTAGAAATAGTAAAGATTATGCCTTCTCATAATTGATTTTTCAAGGGTTCCATCATCCATCATGACAATATAAAATCCCAGATATAATTCTCAAATCATGAGAAGGAGATGGCTAAAAAATTGCAGCGACTCTTTTAACACGTTTCTCTCTAGAAAAATTGCAGCAACTCTTTTGGACCCTTTTATAATTAGAGCCTGGAGGGAGATATTGTTTGTTAACTTGACAGCAACATGTGCATTTTTTAAAAGTTACAAGGTCATTGAGATTTGTTACCCAGAAGAGATACTCAAAGTTTACTTGAAGAACATACATGGTAAACTAAACTATATGCCTTCGTAATTCAGTTCATACCCTTTTTCTTTTATTTACAGTTTGATAGAGGAAGGGGAAAAGTAGTATCTTACCCTTTTGGCACCGGCCTGAGCACAGAATATGGATAGAATCCCTGTTCCGCAACCAACATCAACAACAACCTGGAAACATGATTTCACATATCAGAAACTTTTTTCTTTTTTCCAAAAAAAAGAAGATCTAAGAATTCACAGTAGTGAGAAAAAGGTGAAGATCTTTCAAAAAGAGCATATTGGCCAAGATGGCAACAGATGAGATATCTTTTTTTTATCATTCCTTCTGCCAGACCATGTATCTCTGATTCTCTGTGGCTTTTTCTACTAAAATTTCACAAAAGATTATACTTTAACTAAATTATTATATAAGAATTAACGTATTTTTTAGAACTTAAATAGCAAGAAGTGATGGACATGATCCATTAAGGACCGTAACTCACTTTTCCTGCTATGTGACTCTGATGCTGCATAATGGCATTCCGGTAAGTTTCAGTTCGTGCTCGGTCCTGTAAAGTTCAAAAATGTTAATGGTGTTCCAAAGTTTAAACATTAAAACAAACAGGATGCCATTAATAGAACATTTTCTCAACCAACATTTTGGACAAATACAGGTCGAAAGAAAGTAATGATAGATCTATATGCAAAAATGTCAGAAGGTTGGGCCTTGGAGTACTTTCCCGTAAAAAACAATGACAAGGAGCAGAATCTACAGCAATCAGCCCCCACACCCCCACCTCAAACAAAAAAGAAAGAAAGAAAAGAAATAAAGTGCATCCAGTTTCGGTGGAGAGCGTGACGACCAAATCAAAGGTGAAACTGCGTGCAAGGCTGCACCAGCATTTTCTTAAGTAGGGATATCCATGAGTTAGTTATATAGTAACCAAGAAAATCATACAAGTTCACCGCCAATTCACAACAGAAAGAGATAGAGGATTATCAATTTTCTTTTTTCCTGCCCCGGGCAGGGGGTGTCAAATTATTTAGAATCTTTTGAGGGAACTTCTCAAGAATTACTGATTTTACAGTGGCACGAGTAACTTGTGGACACTTAACCGGCCGAAACTATGTAACTCCTCCAATGTTGTCCTAAACTCTACTTCACTAATTAAGTTCACAGCATCTAGCATGCTTTGCAACATATTAGAGTGAAAAAATCTCGCCGCATCCAGACAAGAATGGGGCGTCAGTATCAGTGCCTCAATCAAATTCATCAAAACCACCATTAACCAGCTACAGTATTTTCGTGGTCAATTTTCCTATTGCATCTAAAGGACCGGTAAAATTCACTTCAATCTTGCACACCTACTATGTTGAAGAGGTTAACAGAAGAGTTATAAAAGGAAAACATATAGATGTTCTTTCCCCTTTTCCTGATCTTCTCTCTTCGTTTGGCTCTAGATGATTTTCAATTAGGTTCTCAGTCCTATTTGATTTGTTTAGTCAATTAGGGCTTGAAGATCATTAAGAAGAGGCATTCATCATTTTAGAGCACAAAATTCGACACTCTAAACTCAAGTGGATGTCATGTCATACTAACTGGGTGACAATGATATTAGGCCAAGGGAACTCTAAAAGCTGAATAAATATCACGGTGTGTAGATATCCCCATAATCCACAGAAACGTGCTCTCAACTTTTCAATTATATAAATGTTATTTCAGTGTCTTCTGAAAAGGCAAAGGTCATCAAATTCGATCTTCTAACAATCCTAATAATCAAGAGAGACATCAAATTAGCTTTTATTAAAGATTTCTATTTGCAGAGGAAGCAAGCCTAATGTCATTTGAATGGTCAATCTTTGCAAAGGTGAGGGGATTCACATTATACCTCCAAATCTCTCACCATTTCTTGTTTATGTTCCTGACGTACATTTTTGTTATAATATGATGTCTTCTTTTTCTTTTTGGTTATGCAATGTTAATAGGTTTCAACACTATCTCAAAAAATTAGTATGTACTGTCAGGTAAAAGAAAACTGAAATTTTCCACCTCTCAAAAACAGAACCAACAAAAAAAGTAATAATAACAAAAAAGAACAAAAAATTCTGACAGAAAATACTAATCGGAGCAACATTTGAAAGTCAAGCTTTTTCCTTATTCATCCCAAAATAGTACTCCCTCCATTCCATAGTTTAGGACATGTAGTGAAAATTAAGGAAGCAAAAAGCAATATACTATGTTAGAGAAAATATCAATATGACTCTCTTAAATAGGACTTGTATACCACTGATTCAATTTAAGAGAGTAATAATATTTTAACTAACAAACGCCTTGTTTTCTAATTCCTTAATTTTCATAACATGTCCTGAAAGACTTATATTATGGGATGAAGGGAGTATTTTACTAACTGAATCTTCTGAACATGTTTTTTTAACAACATCAACAAGAATCAAATCAAGTTCGTATGCTATCTGCCAAAAACACATCATTTAGGAAGAAAAGAAGAAAAAACGCCAAATTAATTAATCAAAGAAAACACACACATGAAACAAATGAGAAGCTTAGGAAATTGAAAGGGCGGGTAAAAAATGGTAGAACAACAGTAAAAACCTTGATCATTTCGTGGTGAATGCCAACATGAGCATAAGAATGAAAATAAGCCATATCGAAGTCCGTACATGGCGGCGCCGGGAGTTTCTCTCCGTCCTCTTCGTTTTCCTGCCGGAAATATTCAGAAACCCTATTATTATTACTATTACTTACTCCGCTGCCATTTCTGTCATGGAGCCTTGGTCTCCCACGGCTTCCCCGCAGTCCCCGGCGGACTGCTGCTGTCTGACCGCCACCAATTTGCTGGTGGTAGCTGTTGCCGGAGTTATCCGCAGTCGCCGGTTGGTACATTTGCAACTCTTCGCCGTTAGAAGCCTTTCTCTCTAACACAGAACACACAGTTTCAAACGGACATTTACACACAAAATAGGTTCGGTAAGATTTTGTGGGCAAACTGGCATTTTGGGTTCTAAAACAATTTACTCTTTAGAAGTCGGGTTCAAAAAAATATTTTTTCAATAACTTCTATCTTAAAACAATTTAGGATTAGTGCATTCAATCATTCCCTCCAAAAAATTCAAAATTAACAGTTAGTTTGAATTTTGAAATTGGTCAACGTCACAATTTAAAAGGACAAATTTTAAAAATCGAAATAAAATAATTAACCCAAACCCATTAAAAAAAGAACTCGCCCCAACCCCAACAACCCCATTCCCCTTGTTCATTTCTTCCTCAACCCCAACAACCCCATCAACCCTTCTTCCTTTCTTCCTTTCTTCCTCAACCCTAACCACTATTACAGTCACCACCGCCGCCCAACACCAACACCATCCCTTCACCCTCCCAGACGCCCCTTCCAGAATTTTTGTTTGACGAAATTGCTCCTATAATTTCGTGCATGTGAGATGTGCCTTCCAATAGCATTCTCTAAGATTCTGGATTTTCTCCAAGTTCTTAGATACTACTAATTCCTCTGAGAGGGAATAACTAGGAAGACTCCGTCGTTTATGTATAGCATATAATTCTTTTTGCTTATCTTTAAACTTTTTTTCCAAATCCCCCACAACTTTATAACTCCATTTTAACAAATATGTTCAAAAGTTAACTAGTGCTTTACTCATGTGTGGAACAAAATGGTCGCTAGGGGGCAACCATGTTTGATACGCAAAATCTATACTAGCAAGTGTACTAGGTCGATGTTGTAGTAATCAAGGTCGATCCCACAGAGAATAATGATTAATTAATTTCTAAGTAACTAATTCTACAACGATCAAAAGCAAGTAAAATAAATTCAATGGTTAATGATAGTATGGTTTAACTAAATTAATTAAATAAACTAAAGAAAACAAATTACTTAAACAAGAGTAATAAACGTCTAAGGCACATGAATTCACTAAATTAACCAATATATTATCCTAACGATATGTTATTCTAGAGTGAGTTTCATTAATCGATCGATTTCCAATTATATCTAATAACCTCTTTCAAGGCTTATCAAACCTATTCTCATGAATAAACCAACTATATGTTTATGTTGATTTTAACCCATAAAACGCATTACACATATGAAATCATAAAGATCGCACAAACCATACAAGTATATGTCTATCTTGCATGCAATTTATGTTCAGATTATTTAACTTAATTAACAAGGTTAGCTGTCGCAAATCTTCCAAGTTAATGTAAAGACAATTTGAGTGGTAGCTAATCACACAAAAGCATTAAGAACAATAATAAGAAATTAATTCCACAACACTAATCGAATAACAAAATCAAGAGAATAACATATAAAATTAATCTAGCTACATCATGGCCTTAGAATAAATATTTAGCTCATACTAGAGAAAAATTCAATAACAAATTAAAACCTAGAATAATCTAATAATGACTCCTTCATTCCTAAGACTGTTAAGGAGTATTTATAGCAATAGAAATCTCCTAACTTAAGGTAATTGACATAGATCAAAACTCTCCCTCCTTTAAAGTAGTTGACATAAAATACAACTCTTCAAGATTCTTTAATGTAGTTGCCATAAACCAAAACTCATCAACATCCTTTAAAGTAGCTGCCATATCTTCTCTTCTAGTATGTAAAGAAGTCTTTTCAATTCCAGCAGCTTCTTTCTTTTTCTGCAAGTTCATTTCACTGTTACCCTTCAAAAGACCGTTTTTCCCTACAAATGCAAACACAAATAAGTGAGGATTATATCATTCTAATCTCAAAACTCGATATGTAAATACTTTTTGATGCTCAAAATTACTATTTAAGTAGAAGAAAATATAGATAAATTTACGAGTTATCACCTTCCAATAGCATTCTCTAAGATTCTGGATTTTCTCCAAGTTCTTAGATACTACTAATTCCTCTGAGAGGAAATAACTAGGAAGACTCCGTCGTTTATGTATAGCATATAATTCTTTTTGCTTATCTTTAAACTTTTTTTCCAAATCCCCCACAACTTTAGAACTCCATTCTAACAAATATGTTCAAAAGTTAACTAGTGCTTTACTCATGTGTGGAACAAAATGGTCGCTAGGGGGCAACCATGTTTGGCTAGCAAAGTCAAGGAAAGCTGGTTCTTTGAACCATAAAGGTTCGAATCACGGGGGGCGGGGTTTATAATTACTCCTCTTTCGCCTTTTACGACGGGGAGGAACTCCAAGAAGTATTGGGAGATGGTCACTATCTTTAGTAGATAGATGTTGGATTGTCAAATCAGGGAACATGACTCGCCAAGAAGGAGTGGCTAAGCCCCTATCAAGAAGAACAAAAACCTCGCTCGATCCTTCCCTGAAATTACACCAAGTATATAGACTACCAAAAAGACCCAGGTCACAAAAATTACATTCGTTAATTGCTTCTTTAAAGAGGTTCATTTGCTTTTGACTTCTTGGATAAAATCCGGTTTTTTCCTCTTGATTTATAATTTCATTAAAATCGTCCATGCAAAGCCAAGGAAGCGCATTGATAGACTTTATTCTTTTAAGCAATTGCCAAGATTGTGGTCTTAAATCAGTTCGGGGTTTCCATAGAATCTAGTAAAAAGCCACTTAAAATTTTAGCAGAAAAATGCAAGTATCAATATGACCAACAGAGTAAGACAAAATATCCAGCTTTATTGAATCATTCCAGAAAAGACAAAGCACTCCACTTAGGCCTCGGCGATTGACCGGAAAACAAAAGGGAAATCCTAACTTACAACGAATAAAGTCTAAAGAATGAGACAAAGATTTAGTCTCAGATAAAAAAATAATAGTTGGATTATGCGCTTTACATAGGCGCTCTAATTCATTAACTGTACGAGAGTTTTGAATCCCTCGACAGTTCCAAGCTAAAATATTCATGGACCCTGGCGGGGCCCTTTTGAGGGCTACACCTTACCCTGTTTAACAACAGGAGCCCCCGTTGTTGCAATATTATTTTCTGAATGAGAAGTAGCAGTCCCATACTTGTGCTTCCAGTTTGGCGAATCCAAATCCTCAAAAAAAAAAAAAACTCATCCCCAGCAGTCCAGAGCATGTCAGCTTGATCCAAAATATCAGAAAAAGGGCCAGGGGTTTCTGTCCCAACAACAGCCAAATGATCAGGGCATGGCAATGAAACAGCCAGCCCACTCGCATTACCCCCATCAATATTCAGAATAAGGCCAACAGGCCCAGCAGGCTCAGCACTCGGCAGCCCAGAGTAGAGTAGTTCAGTATCAGCTTCCGACGGAGAGATAACAGGTGCTATTGGGCCAGACCCTGTCGGCCCCATTTCACCCAACCCAGTGCCAATCGGTCCATCCCGCCGCAGCCCAACCAGGTTTGAGCCAGGCGTAACTGGGTCAGTGCTCCTTGAGTCCGAAGCAGGAACCCAGATCCGGCTCGGCCCAGCCCGCTGTGTCCTCATTCCCCAGTTCGGCCCAGGGCCATCCTCGGCCAGCTTCTTCTTTTCCGGTGATACGCCGGCCTTAGCAGCAGCCCGTCGTTTTCTATTTTTTTCACACCCGAAGGGCCAGCGTCATTCCCATCCTTAGCCATTTTTGCTGAACCCCGTACAGCTTTAGGGGAGAAGTTACAGTCACGTCGGCGGCCGGAAGCCATGGCCGCCGACATAAGTTTCTCACATCTCCGAGACCTAGGCGCCTCTTCACAAGATTGAGCTTCGGTCCACAGTCAACCACTTTCCCTTTTCATTTGTCCATAGCCTGAGACTCGCCATCCTTTAAGGCATTATTCAGATTGACATCTTCTCCGACAGCGCCCTTTTGCGGTGCACCTCACAATGGCGCAACCATGGCCGCTGCCTCATCTCCACCATACAATACCATGGCTTGATTGCCATTGTCAACCGCATTCTCACCATCCACAAGGAACAGAGTCTCCACCGGCTCCGAGCGAACATTCATGGCAGCATTCAACATAAAATTAAATTCAAACCCGTTCCGATCAACCGCCCGGACACTATGAGGGAGTTCCAGGCAGCCAGTCGGAACATGGTCGAGCATGCCACAATTGTGGCAGAAATTCGGTAGTCTCTCATATCGAAACCGACCTTGGAAAGATCCCAGGTTAGGTGCATGTGCAGTTATAACACGTGCAAGCGGAATTCTTACCTCTAGGTAACCCTAACTCTGATATAGCGGAGCCCATCGACAGTCTCCCGTATCTGTAGCGTAACACAGTTGCGCCAAATTCTTGAGATTTTCTTCCCCATTTCCACAGTGAGGAAGATATGCGGTTCAAAGTGAAATTGTATCCAGTACTGGCATGTTGCAAAGACTTCATCCGAAACAGCTATGTCATGCCCCACCCTCTTAACAACAAGCAGCACACCCTGAAAACACCATGGGCCGGTGTTGAGGATGCGAGCAATGTCTTCTTCCGAAGGGAGGACAAAACCGATATGTGTTGAAATCGATTCTTTGAAACGTTACATTTGCACACCCCCAAGCACGATCAAGGAGGATACGAAAGTATCGCGGCAAAAAATCAATCAAGCTGATAAAGCGACCAACAAGCGTTTCCCGGGCACCAGTGAATCCACTCTGAACATCTGATTCGTCAAGAATTAGAGGGACCTTTTCAACACCACGCAGTGTAAACGATTTCATCTTGGAAATGAGACTGTTAACCATTGTCACAATCAAGGAAAAATAAAAAACAAATATGTAAAAATTCTTGTACCGAAACGAAAAGGTAGAGTAGAATGTGAAGGAGTCTAAGGATCCATACTGTTGTAACTATATAGTGATCAGAAGAGAACCAATTTTTTTTAAAAAACTAAATGATAAGGATAAAAGGAATGTGGCGATAAAGAAGCAGTAGGATGTCATTTAAACTTGTTCACGATTCCTCAGATGATAAGCACCTAAAGATAATGAATCCTAGGGAGAAGGTCTCCTTCAAGTGGAGAAGTTCATCTCAGAGAGAGTTCTCTCCCGAGAGAGAAAAAAAAATCAAAATCTCAATCTAAGATGCAATTATTTTTTTTTTTCCTTCAATCTTATTCTTACTTTATTAATTCTTACTAAACAATTTAATTATACAGTAAAACTTTTATACAGTAATACTCTGGGGACCGAAGAAAAAATATTACTATAGGGAGATTATTCTTAAATATAGACTTATATATAAAAATTATAATTTAAAAAAATAACTAATATACATTATACGACACTTGAAAATGTGTCCATTCATATTTTAAAAATATGAATTTAAAAGATATATAAGATTTATGAGTTTTAAAAAATAAATATACGTACATCATGCATCTACATTGTGTATATTAGATTTACAAGAATTATTTATATACATACAGTAACTAGGAAATGTAAAAGAAACGTATGTACATCAAGATGCATTTAAAATATTCACTCATGTATGTTGTTTCTTCGAAATGTATTTTCGTTTGTTTTCTTTTTATTATACATATATAAATATAAATGCAATCATAAATTTCATTATCATTTCAAATCATACATTTTTTACTTCAAGCAAGTTATGGCACCTAAAAACAAACGAACTCAAATAACTGAAAGTATTCGTATCGAGTTGCGCAAAATTAAAGAAACAAACCCAGATTGGAAGCAAAAAATATCTTGCAAAATGGTTAAAAGATACCCATAAATCTTAAGTTGTTATTTTATATAGATATATAAATATATTTAAAATTTAATGATATTTTATTACATATGGAGGTAAATTTCTTAAAGATGGTCCTAAAAAAAATATGGAATATTGCAATGTAGAGTTTGTTCTTATTTATAACTGGTCCAGAGTTGGGACCAACAATTTGTATTACTATAAGGAGGTTATTCTTATATATAGTATTACTGTATAGAGGTTTTAATGTACTTTAAAGTATTCAAATAGTTTTTTGGTAATTTAATTAAATAAATTAAACTAAATTAATGATTTTTTTTTAATTTCTGTAAAAAAATAATTAAAAACGGCAAAAAATTTAGAACGGATATAATTAATATAGGCTTCAATCTCATTTTTCATTTGAAATTACCCTCGTTTTTTGACACTGTCAAATTAGAAGTTATGTATTAACCTCAGAGACGGATTTACATGGTGGTCAAGATATGCCCAGTACCACCCAAGATCAAAGATTTTTTTTTTTTTTTTTTTTTTGTTGCTAAAATGCTAGCCCACACCGGAACATTCCCCTTTTCTCTTTAATCTCCATATTCGAGATTCCAGAGACCAAAATCATTTTTTTTTTCTTTTCAGCTTCGTCTTCAATTTTTTTTTTCCAGCAGGTTATCCTTGATTATCATCTAAATGATCAAGATGAAGTAATAAGAGCTTACCTTGCAAAAGGCCCCACTAAGCCAAAATTATCTTATTCTCTTGAAAGCATCCCTTGAAGCTGTCAAATTTCTTGTTAAAGGCGGATTGGCCTTTAGGACGCGTAATGAAGGGGAGAATTCTGTATATAAGGGCCATTTCCGTGAGTTTGTAGAAGCCTTGGGGAGAAATAGTCAAAATCAACAAGAAAATGTTTCAGGAAATGAGAGAAGGCGCATGGGAAGGATTTTATGAAAATGTTGTATCATCTTGTAGTAACCTTGAGATCACAGTGCCTGCCATGGATTCACAATACGTGAGATATAATAAATCTGCCCGTCTTGCACCTTTTATGTCAACATTGCACCATTTCAAAAATGATTGTTTTATTCATGTCATAGATTTGATATTGAAAGAATTGAATGACCGGTTTACTCCTGAAAATTCTGAATTGTTGCAATGTATCACATGTTTGAGTCCTTGCTCTTCATTTGAAGTTTTTGACACCAAATCACTTGTGAGATTGGCAAGACTGTATCCAAATGACTTTGAGGATGTTACTGATAAGGAGTTGTCTGGTCAACTTGAGAATTATATTCAGAGTGTCAAGATGGATGATAATTTTTCCAAGTTGAAGGGGATCTCGGATCTTTCTAAGACTCTTGTCCGAACAAAAAAGCACAAGACTTTTAGATTTGTGTACCGACTTGTAAAGCTAGCTTTGACATTACCAGTGGCGACAACAATTGTTGAAAGAGTGTTTTCGGAATTGAATTATGGGAAGAATGAGAAGAGAAACAAAATGACGAATCCATGACTCAATGATTGCTTAGTTACTTATGTGGAGAAAGAAGTGTTTAACACAATCGATGATATGGATATCATCAAACGTTTTAAAGCAATGGCCAAGAGGAGGACGCAATTGCCCTGAATTAGAACCAGACATTTACTTTTGAGTTCTAATATAAACTATCGTTTGGTTATGTAATATTGGTATACTTTTGCCGATAATCGTTTTCTTCTATATTTTAAATTGTTGAGGGACCACCCTAAATTTTAATCCTGGATCCGCCCCTGATTAACCTTTTTCAATATTTATCCAAAAAAAAGTATTGAACTTTTGTGAATCTTACATTTACTTTGATAATCCATCCAAAGCAATACTATCAATTTATATTTTAAAGTTTCAAGACGAAATTTTAATCCTTTAACCTAATAAAGCAGACCAAGTTAACAACTTTAAAAAAAAAAAAAAAAAAAAAAAACTAAAAATGCAATTTCATTAAGAAATATCAGATGTTACCTAAAAAATGCCAGGGAATCTCCTACCTGTTGAAAAGAAGCTATCGGTCTTGATGAGTGTCTAGCCAATATATGAGAGAAGCAGTTCCCTAACATACCAAGGGTAATATATAAAATATTACCAGATGGGGTGAGCTTGGATTGGGTTGGGTTTGAGATTGATTTAGTTTGGTCTCACTTTTGGCGGGAAATGCCCAAATTTTTGGCCTCTAAAATAGGCGGGAGAAATTAAAATTAAAATTTTTTTCTTCAAATAATCGTTCAATTCCAAATTTTGGCCTCTAAAATTGTCCTACTGCTTATTTTCCAAATTAAAATTAAAATTAAAATTCTAAAATTAAAATTAAAATTTTCCAAATTTTTGAGGCCAAAATTTGGATTTGGATGCTTATTTAAAAACAAATTTGAATTTGAATTTTTCCCGCCTATTTTAGAGGCAAAAAAATTGGGTATTTCCCGCCAAAAATGAGACCAAACCAAACCAATCTCAAGCCAAACCCAATCCAAGCACACCCGATCATCACATAGTTGGTAAAAACACACTACAATGAAGATAATAACTTTCCTAATTTGAAATTTTCCAAAGTAACAAGTAATTTCAGACCAAGGTAGTACAATAAAATGAAAGACGACAACAAGAAACTGTTCTTTCAAAAAAAATAAAAAAAAAAAGAACAAGAAACTGAGGCTTCACTTAGTTGGGTTGCTTTTTAGAATGTGTGTAGGATATATTCGGAATTCACAGTTAACTTTGTGACAAGACGAAACTAGAAAAAATTTCAATAGAAGAAAAAAAAGAAAACTTGTTGGTGCAACCGGACTTGTTATATAATTTAATGTAGAAAATTTCATTTCAGAACTGACAATTAATCCCGGAAAATTTATCAAACAATCAACAAATCATTACAAGATTGGAGAGCACAACGCGATCTTCATAACCAAGTTGACATTAATCGAAGGAGAAAACGTATCAGGTGACTTCAACTCCAACCGCATAGCAATATATATATGGATTGACGATTACTCGTCGCTGCTGCAAGCCAAAAGACTGACAAGAACTTCAAAGTTCCCATCAAGCCTTCAGCTTTTCTTGCTCCATGAGTTGTACAAAATCCCCAAATACTGCATTTTCAAATTATTCAAACGCAATTTTTGAAAAATATAAAGAGCCAAAAAAATAATTGCATTTATTTTTGAACTTTTAAATTTAACTAGGGAATCTTTTCTGCATCCTTAACTAAATGAGCCTAATATCTCAGTAGATTGTGCAACATAATAAAATATTCTATTAGGAGAGTTCATGAACAATAGTCAATCAAGGATCTAAGCAGAAAAAATGAAAATTACCAGGATCCGAATCATGAGGCCCAGGAGATGCTTCGGGATGGTGCTGCAAGGACATGAGTTTTAGTTCAGAAAACGCTAGACCAGCACAGCTCCCATCATTGAGATTAACGTGAGTTACTTCTACACCTTGGGCAGTGATGCAGGGTCAACCGCATAGTTATGATTCTGGATAGATGCAAAGAGTCGTATTACAAAAACACATTAAGCAAGTTCAAATATTTAAATACTTACGTTACTCAAAAATAAAATAAAAAAATATAAAAAAGAACGAAGTGCATAAATGAATTGAGACTTCAGAGCAGGGGCGGAGGCATAGTGAGGGCATGGGGCCCCACAAAATTTTCAAAAAAGACGAAATTTTGTATAGGAAAAAATTATTTTTGTGATATTTTCTTGTAAATGTTGTATTTGGCCCTTTAAAAAAATTCATTAAGAAATCCGCCCACCTATAACAAATTCCTGGCTCCGCCACTGCTTCAGAGCATCTGCATGCAGCGCTAAAAAAAATGAATAACACAGTACCAAGACTGTTGATATGAACAGACCTGTGCACTGATCTCCACACGGCCATTTCGAAGATTACGAACTGGATGATTTCCTCCGTGATGGCCGAACTTCATCTTAAAGGGTTTTCCCCCCTAAAGCTTGGCCAAGTAACTGATGGCCCATGCAAATACCAAAAACAGGGATTTTCCCAATAATTTCTTTGACAGTTTCAACTGCGTAGGGAACTGTAGATGGGTCTCCAGGACCGTTGCTGAAAAGAACTCCATCTGGCTTCATTTTTAAAGTTTCAGATTTAGGCCATGTTGAAGGGACAACAGTGATTTTACAGCCATATGATGCAATGCGCCCAAGTATGTTGTGCTTGATGCCAAAGTCATATGCAACAACCTAAAACGAGAACAGAAATAGAAGAGTTAAATTTAAGTTATGGGCATGTGATAATAATGTTCACTATGTCAAAGAACAAAAACTAACATGCAAAGCCTCTTTAGTTCTTCCGTTAAAGTTGAAATCCCACTCTCAACCCATTCATAAGGAGTCTTACAGGAGACACCGCTAATTAGATCAACACCTGCAAAATCGTATAGAGAAACGTTATCATATAAACTATGAATGACCATTACCAAGGTTAACCGTTCGTTGCATATAGTACCATACTTGTTATTTGATCATCTATAGAGCCTTATCATATAGCGGGGAGTGTGAGTATGCAAGTGGTAGGGGGTGCAAGTTTCGGGGAGAAGTATGTGAAAACCGTAACTTTTGCTTACGTGATATTTGACGTGTAATTTAAATTTTCACGACTAACTGTGCAAGTGTGATTTATTAATTTGAACTATGTGATTGATTGATTTAATTTCATAATTATTTGATTTTGCATTTAATGCCATGATTAAATGCTATGTGCTCGGTGATTATTTCGTGTGTTATATATGTTACGTGTTTTATTTTGCGTATGTTTTGTTTATGGACGTTTAGCTCTCGTATCGTAATCGGGAGACTTAGTTGTAATTCACCTAGATGATGTGATTTGGAAGTGGAATTGAAATAGGAGTTTTAATATGATTTGATTAATTACACAATTGAATAGATTAATTAAGGGAAGATAATAATTATATATGAATAAAATAAATAAAAGGAAGAGCATTTCGCTGGGATCAGGGGTCACTGGGATTGGTTAATAAAGAAAAAATAGAAAAAGAAAATGGAAATTAAAAGTTATAAGGGATCAGGGAGTTACGAGATTGAAAAGGAAAATAAATATATAAAAAAAAAGATAAAGGAATCATCAGTATCGTGGGATTAAGGGAAGCCTTGGGGAACATGCGAAATTGAAAGAGAGAGAGACGGAAAGAGAAACGGCTGTGAAGCCGTGAGAAACAGAGAGTTTTGTGAGACTTTTTCAGAGCTTGAGAGGACTTTTGAGCGGGCAATTCTCATCGGTTTTCGACAGAACCTTATACGTAAATCGATCACAGAGAGATAACCTACGAGTGAGCGCAGACGGGAGTCGATTTGGAGTTCTGAGCGGAAAGATAATTCACCGGGAGCGGGGCTGATCTCTGAGTTTCGTTTTCTGCACAGTTTCGGTAGAATCGTCGTACAGGTAACATACGAACTCCAATCGGAGTAATTATTTTTGATTTAGAAACTAGACTGATAGGGCTATAATCTGACCGGAGGGATCAAGATTTTAACCTTTAGATTTTCTGTAATGTATGTCAGAAGTAGAGGGAAGAAGCAGAATTTTCCAGCACTTGCACGTTTAACGCTTTTCCAAGGATTCGAGGTAGGGACCCCCTACGTCATTTAATTATCGCATATACTGCACAGTAAAAGCGAATAAATTATTTAATTTACGAAATAGTAATCGCATGAATTGAGTTTATTGTTTTCGTTTTTGCATAAACTGCTTTGAACTTGAATTAAATTATTTATAATCTGATTCGTTAATTTATTTACTACTTTATTATATTGAAATGACGTGATTCTCTATTGTAAGTGTTATACTGTATCGTGAAATGTTAAATGCCTGTTCGATGAACTTGTCTAAATGTTTATCTTGGGTCGTCCTAATTGGTTGTCGTCATTCAGTCCTTTTTGGTTTTGGTCGACCGAGTCGTCGCCTTCTATTTGAGCTCTTATCTATGAACGATTGATTAGCAAGATTCATTCGAATATCGAGTCGTATAAGAAGATCCTTTGTGGTCTAAGTGAACAGTGAAACATCCAGGGCCTTAACCCGATGAGGAGATCATTGGGACTGTGACAGTTTTGTGGAGTCCCCAGTGAAGGATGATGAGGCAATACATAGAATGTATCCTTAAACCTTGGACCCTTAGTTCAGGGGGTCATACTGAACCCACGTGTTGAAACATCTTGGGCCGTCCTAGTTTGGACTATAACTGGGGCCGTTACAGTCATTGTTGATTAATAAGTGACTAGACGATTGATCTCGAATGGCAGGATTTAGTGTCATAGCGGTAGTGATGTTCCTAGTGTCTAAACGATGTAGTGATGGAGTGTATTGTGTTGGTAAAGCGTGGTGCTTTGCATACATTCGATTGTGAAAGCGTTTAGATGTGACGAATATGCCTACTTAGCTTATTTGTTGTTTCATACTTGTTTGTTTTTATCATTGGTCCCTACTGAGCACCGAAACTCAGTCCATCCACTTTTACTGTGCAGATGATTTAGGTGACGAGCAACACTATGAGGATGATGTCGTCTGGGATGGGGAATATGAAGAGTGATCCATAACCGGCTTTAGTTATAGATTAGTTCTTTTATTCGTTTATTCGTAGAACTATTTCATTTATAGTATTGTTGGACTTTTTCCTTTGTAATACTTAGTATTTCACGCATAGTAATTTGATTCCTCTGCTTAACTCTCATTTTTGGATTATATCATAAATGAATTTCTTTTAGTAACTATGTTTGTCGGCTTTGGTGTTTCATCAACCAATGAGACACTGCCATGTCATCGACCCTGGTTACGGGGTGTGACAGAAGAGCTATCAGAGCAGGTCGAACCTTAGGGATTAAAATCTGTAATGAACTTAGGATAACAAAAACACTTAATGTGAGATGTGAGATGGGTAGAGACCATGGACTAGGGTGTACTTTTGTTTACTTAACGTTTTATATATATTTTCATTCATGTTATGTTATGCATTCGGTTGGTTTTGTCACACCCTACCACACTTGTCTCTGTTTTAAATGTACAACTTGATTCAATTGCTTCATCATTTAATATGTTATCGCTTTATATTATTATCATTCATATTATGTTATGTTTTTCTTATGTTTTATATCATACCCTACCATGCTTGTCTTTATTGCGTATATATAACTTGAATTAAATTTTTATCGCTTTATATGTCATGTTACATGTACTTTGTGTTATACACTGCCTTACTTGCGATTATCCTACATGCTAAATGTGTTATTTGCTAAACATTTATCTTATTATATTATACAATTGTCGGGGTAAGATGGATCCGAACCAAGGCAGTGATGAAGACTATGACTTGCCGATTGCGGCATTTGTTAGAAGGGGGCCTAGAGGTAGAAGGCAACAGGTTATTGGGTCGACAAGTCAGCAACAGCCAGGAGTTTCGCAACAGAATCAGAATGGTAATACTGAGCTTGTAACACCACCGCTACCACCACAAAATCCTCCACCACCGCCACCATATTACCCACCACCACCCTAGAATATCCCTCATCCAGCACCACAAAACCCCGTACCTCCGCCACTTCCTTATAACATGCCACCACCACCCTACAATATAGCACCTTGGTATAACATCCCACAACCACCTCCGCCAGCCAATGCAGGGGCAGTTCCTGACATGGCAGCTGCTTTTCCTATGTTCATCCAGATGTTCCCACAATTCCAGCAACCTCAGCCTCAGTATCAGCAACCTCCGCCTCAGTCTCAGTATCAGCAGCCGCCACCACAAAATCAGTATATTGGGAATCAGAGGGGTCAGAGGGCGAATCAGATCCAGGTATGTATTGTGAGCGCATGAAGAAGATGAGCATGGCATCTTTTGATGGAGGAGTAGGACCCGATGAGGCAAAGATTTGGTTAGAGAGTGTTGAGCAGCATTTTCGCATCATGAGGGTGCCTGAAGACATGAAAACGGATGTGGTGATACTTTTCCTCACGTCTGAGGCGTGGGAGTGGTGGAAAGGAGTTGAACCAGTCTATGCTCAAGCTGGGGTTATCACTTGGGACAGGTTCAAGGAAGCTTTTCTGGATCAGTATTTTCCTGAGACCTTTAAGACGGAGAAACAGAATGAGTTCTTTGATTTAAAGCAGATTGAAGAGATGTCTGTTTCAGCATATACCAGCAAGTTCAACCACTTTTATCATTGGTCCCTACTAAGCACCGAAGCTCAGTCCATCCACTTTTACTGTGCAGATGATTTAGGTGACGAGCAACACTATGAGGATGATGTCATCTGGGATGGGGAACATGAAGAGTGATCCATAACCGGCTTTAGTTATAGATTAGTTCTTTTATTCGTTTATTCGTAGAACTATTTCATTTATAGTATTGTTGGACTTTTTTCCTTTGTAATACTTAGTATTTCACGCATAGTAATTTGATTCCTCTACTTAACTCTCATTTTTGGATTATATCATAAATGAATTTCTTTTAGTAACTCTGTTTGTCGGCTTTGGTGTTTCATCAACCAATGAGACACTGCCATGTCATCGACCCTGGTTACGGGGTGTGACAAATTGGCTTTGTCAAGCTTCAAATTAGCTCATTATCTAGCTTTTTCTAGCATCAATGCTACAAGAATGTACAAAGACTGGTTTAGAAATGATATTCTAAATGTAAAAAGCCGATATCTAGAAACCAAAAATCGGCACCTCTAATATTACTCCAGCGAGAGAGTAATTCTGAAATCCTCAAAAATATTATAGAATGCACTTTTTAATTTTTTTGATAAATACAGAGATGACTAGTTTGAGTCAGTGTTATCAATCCCGAATAGTGGCCGACCCCGAAAACACTATAGTGGAATAGAGGATAGCGGGAGCGGCGCTATTTGGGTCGCCTGTGACTGGTGGAGAAGAGTAGATGATGGAGATGAAAATAGATGGAGAAGAAAAGAGTATACAGGGTTTTTTTTAAGCTTTGAATAGATGGAGAAGAAAAGAACAGAATGTTTTTTTTAGCTTTTAGCGGTTGTAGTTGTATTAGCCATTAGGTTTAGGGTTTCTTTGGTTTGTTATTCCCATTTTGCCCCTATTCTACTCAATATTTTTTTTTATGGAAAAAAAAAAGACTTTTCATCAATGTACCAAATTGCGCCGCTATTTGAGCCACAGTAGCGGCCGCAATAGTCCGCACCCAAAATCCGCGACGCTATGGAGTAGTCAAAGCAGCCAAAGGCCTCTCCGCACCGCTATCCCGCTATGAGCCTCTATCCCGCCGCAATTGACAACATTGGTTTGAATTGCTAAATATTACTACTTACTTATCCACGAAGGGTAAAATCACTAACTATTAAACGAATTCATTATACATGCAGTTGTCACAACCTTCAAATGAATCTGATAAGCAGATTATACATTCATGTGATCTGACAGCAAGTCCAAGTCAATCCTAGAATATTACTCCAGGATTTTATGAACATAAATACGAAAAATTGTTACTTTTGTAATGATGGAAAAATAATCAATTAATAATCTTACCCAGTCAAAGATGTGTTGAAAACCTCTTCACCTACTTGGGTTCCAGGAGCACCGAATGACTTTGTCCTCCAAATTGAACCATCTTCAAGCACTAGTCTAGCATCTGCTATCTTCCATGGTCTTTCTGCCAAGGCTGATTTTTTTTTTTTGAGATTTTTTTTTTCCTAATTTTTTTAGGGAAGGAGGGGAGGATCTTGTGTTTGACGTTGATGACGATGAGTATTAGTTTGTATGAGATAATATATGAATATGCTTTATGTTTTATTTTCCATGTTTTTTTACTCAACTTTAAGATGTTGGACACTTGTGAATGATAGTAGTTGTCTTTTTTATGCGTTTAACAGTTTACGATATTTTTGTGTGGACAATTTGAAAGATAGTATAAAATATATGCCTTTATCTAGTTTTTATAATATTGAAATAATGTTTATAATACAAAATTGTATATAACTTTAATTTATGACAATTTTTTCAAAAAAAATGTGCCTCGCGTCCTTGAGGCGCGAACGTTCGCCTCGCGCCTTTTAAAACTAAGCTTACAAAGGAATCGAACCCGCTATATGAAACTACAATCTATTGAATCATTTTCTGAAGTAAGAACATCCCTCCATCTCATTTTCTCATAACTCAACAGACAATTATTTAGCGAATTCCTCAATTACTCAATTACAATAAAATTTTGCAAACTAGAATCAAAATCTCCATCTCTTGTTGGATCAATCAAGAAAACCCAAAAAAAAAAAAAGATAGTGAATATGATGGCTTACCACTGGCAGAGCCGCCAGATGAGGGAGAAACAGAGGAGCATTTAACAGTAAAAATCCTTGTTTTTCTATCTAGTACTGCAGTTGATAATGGGCTGCCGTGAACAGTGGCGGAGGATACAAGGGGCAGGGCCCCCCAAGAATTTTCAATTTTTTTATATACTAGGTATATATATCCAACTGTTCAGAAAAAAATAGATTTTTTTCTACTACGCCCCCCCCAAAAATTTTATGATACACACCGAAATATACCATTTAGAAATTTTTATAATCGTTTGGTCCACCAATGTTGAAGATTAGTAGAAGAAATGAAGATCAAGCTGAAGTTCTTTCAAGTTGCAAGCAGAAAGATCAAGCAAAAGAGAATAAAAAGAGCTGCAAAAATGCTAAGGAAAAGGAAGAATGGACTTGTGATGTGGGCTGAAGATTTACGCATTGGGCCAAAAAAAGAATTAAGTAAAATAGGTCCACTTCTCCTTGTAAATAAAATAGCTCGGTTATGTATGTTAAGCGATTTAGGGTTAAAATCGGGGTAAAAAACTCATTCGATGAGCTGATGAAGAATCCAAAAAGCTACCTGGGATGAGTTGAATAAGAAATATAATACTGATGACCAAGGTCTTGAGAGGTATCATGTTTCTAAATTCTTGAAGTATAATATGGTTGAGGGCAAGTCTCAGAATCGAACAAACTCATGATCTGCAATTGATTATTCACTCCCTCTCTGAATCGAATATGAATCTTCCCGAGAAGTTTCAAGTTATGTCTATAATAGAGAAATTTCCTAAGTCTTGGAAAGAGTTCGGTATGACACTCAAACACAAGAAAGGGGAAATATCTCTACATGATTTGATGTTGGATATATCGATAGAAGAGGAACATATGAGTCAAAATCACACTGCACCTGTTGAGTCTAATGTTCACGTAGTAACAGCTGGAAAGAAAAAGTACAATCAGAAGAATGTGGGGGTTAATAACAACTCAAAGAATGTAACCAAGGCGAAAGTCAGGGCTGAAATGAAATAAAAAACAAACAAACCTTGCTGGAATTGTGGTCAGGTTGGCATTGGGTTAAGGACTGTCCGTCCAAGAAGTCTAAGGTCAAACATGGATCCAATTCTGAGGCACATGTCAACATGGTAGTTGAAAAAGTCAATCAAGTGGATGCTGATTTGAGTACACACCTCGCTGAGGTTTGCACTATTGAAGCTACAACTGGTGAGACTGGTACTACGGTTGCTGATAGGTATGTTTCTGTTGACCCTTTAATTCTAACTATTATGTTTGAGCCACTTGAATGGTTGGTTGATACTGGAGCAAATGTGCACGTTTGTGCTGATAAAAAGCTTTTTGTATCTTACCAGCCAGTTGGAGGAAAAACTGTAAGAATGGGGAACTCAAGCGCAGCCAATGTTATTGGGATAAGACGCGTGGACTTGAAGTTTCCTTCAGGGCACATTCTTTCTCTTCAGAGGGTGCATCATGTTCCGGCAATTCGAAGAAACCTTATTAGTGGTTCATGTTTAGTATCAAAGGGTTATGAACTCAATTTTAAATGTAATAGAGTAGTGATGTTACACTATGGTACATTTATTGCCAAAGGCTATTTGTCTGATGGTTTGTTTAAATTAAGAGTTGAACCTTTTACCTCTGAATTTTCCGAATCAAATAAAGCTATGATATTCCTGTTGTGCATTCAATTGAATCTACTGAAACTTGGCATAGTAGACTTGGACATTTAAATTTAGATTCTATTAAAAGAATGATGAATTTAAATCTAATTCCTAAACATGACATTGATAAGAAAAACAAATGTTCAGTGTGTATAAAAGCTAAAACAACAAGGAAACCTTTTCATTCAGTTGAAAGGGATTCAGAGTTGCTTGACTTGGTTCACACTGATATTTGTGAATTCAATGAGTTGTTAACTAAGGATCAAAAGAAATATTTTATTACCTTTATTGATGACTCTAGTAAATATTGTTATGTTTATCTACTTAAACATAAGGATGAATCACTTAATAAATTTCTCATATTTAAAAATGAAGCTGAAAAACAAACTGGCAAGAAACTTAAAAGGTTAAGATCAGATAGAGGTGGAGAGTATGAGTCTAATCTATTTGTTGAATATTGCCAAAGTAATGGCCTAATTCATGAGATGACAGCCCCTTATTCACCCCAGTCAAATGGAATTGCTGAACGAAAAAATATAGAACTTTTAAAGATATGATTAACAGTCTTTTTTTAACTTCTGGATTACCTAAGTATATGTGGGGAGAGGCTTTGCATACGGCTTGCCATATTCTGAATAGAGTCCCTCTTAAACATAAAGAGGTAACTCTTTTTGAAGTTTGGAAATGAAGGAAACCTAACATAAAGTACTTGCGTGTGTGGGGTTGTCTTGCAAAAGTATTAATCCCTGAACACAAAAGGAAGAAGTTAGGTCCTAAAACCGTTGATGCTATCTTTATTGGCTATGTGGAAACTAGCTATGCTATGAGATTTTTAGTAACCAAGTCTGAAATTTCTGGCGTAGAAGTTAACACAATAGTGGAATACCATGATGCTACATTCTTTGAGGATGTGTTTCCCATAAAAACTGGTTTGCCACAAGATTCTACTTTAGACTCGGCCTTAGCATCTAGTTCCATTCCTGATCATGTGGAAATGATGACAGATGTGGGGGCAGATCCTAGTAGTTACAGTCCGCAAACAAAGTATTTGGATGAACCTAGAAGGAGCAAGAGAGCAAGGGTAGTTAAGGACTTTGGAAGTGATTATGTCACTTACAGTGTTGAGGACGTCCCTTTAACTTTCAAGAATGCTATGACCTCTCCTGAGGCTAAGCATTGGAAAATTGCTATCAAAAGTGAGATGGATTCTATTGTCTCTAATGGGACATGGGAATTAGTTGATCTCCCTCCTGGGTGTGCTACTATTGGATGCAAATTTGTCTTTAGAAAGAAATATAACTTAGATGGTACCATTGATAAGTATAAGGCCAGGTTAGTTGTCAAAGGGTTTAGACAAAAAGAGGGGATTGATTACTTTGATACTTATTCCCCCGTTGCTCGGCTGACTACAATCCGTGTGCTTATAGCATTGGCTTCCATACGTGGTTTCATCATCCATCAAATGGATGTGAAAACTGTTTTTCTTCATGAAGATCTTGAAGAAGAGATTTATATGGATCAGCCTGAAGGGTTTGTAGCCAAAGGAAATGAACAAAAAGTCTGTAAACTTGTTAAATCCTTATATGGACTAAAACAAGCACCTTTAAAATGGCATGAAAAATTTGATAAGACTATTTTATCGTTTGGCTTCACTACGAATGAGAATGATAAGTGCGTTTACTGCAAGGTTAAAAGTGATTCTATTATTGTTCCATGTCTGTATGTAGATGATATCTTGTTGTTTGGGTCAAATATTGAGATTATTAATGAGACTAAGTCATTCTTGAATAGTAAGTTTGAAATGAAGGATATGGGAGAAGCAAGTGTGATTCTTGGCATGAAGTTGATTCGTTCAACTGAAGGGATAACAATTTCTCAATCTCACTATGTTGAGAAGAACATTCTTGAGAGATATGGTTATCATAATTGCAAAACTTCTAAAACTCCAAGTGACCCTTCTGTAGCTTTATTCAAGAATGAAAGTGGTGTTCCTGTGTCTCAATTAAGGTATTCTCAAATAATAGGCAGTTTACAATATCTTGCAAATGGAACTAGACCAGATATCTCATTTTCTGTGTCTAAGTTGGCTAGATATACAAGTTGTCATAATCAGACTCATTGGGAGGCCTTGGATACCTGAAGGGAACTATTTCCCTTGGGCTGCATTATGGGAAATTCCATGAAGTACTCGAGGGGTACAGTGATACAAGATGGATAGCCAAGAACTCTGGAAGTAATGGTTGCACTGGATATGTTTTTACATTAGGCGGCGGTGCTGTCGTCTGGAAGTCTTGTAAACAGACTTTGATAACTCGGTCCACTTTTGAGGCTGAGTTATGTGCCTTGGATACTACTGGAACGGAAGCTGAGTGGCTGTCTTATTTGCCAATGATCAGCAAGCCCATTCCTACTATATCTGTGCATTGTGATAGTCAAAGTACAATTGCTAAGATAAAGAGTATCAAGTATATCCAAAAGACAAAGAGACACATTCAAGTTAGACTTAAGTCTATAAGGGAAATAGTGTCTGATAGAGTGATGTCTGTTGATTTTGTTGGATCCAAAGATAACTCTAACAAAAGGATTAGAAACTACTCTATTCCTTAAATCCAGGTTGGGGATGAGACTGAAAACCCATTAATGATTCACCTTTAGTGGCAACCCAACCGACCAAGTGGAGATCCCATAAGGCGGTTCAATGTGGTATAAACAAGCTGGTTAAGTGAATCGGGCACCTTATATACTAATTGATACTTATGTATCTGTGAGTCTATTCCCTTGTAAGCCTGAAAGGTGCGTAGCTGCAAATCTATTAAGAGGTTTTATTACTCTGAATGGAATCGAGTCTTTTAGACAGGATGTTAGTAGTGCATCCTTGGAGATTGCCAACTATGTGAGTGTTGTTGTGAGGCCGCAACTAAGAGAACGGGTTTTTCTCTGAATACACTTATGAGACAGGATCGGACACATGGCCATAACGTGTCAACCCTAAAGATTGTCTCCATAACCTTTTTAATTTGTTGTTACCAATGGACGCCGTCACATCCAAGGTTCAGATTCAAAGCTCTAGTCCATCTGTTCCTGTGGGGGCATAAGTTGGATACTAAGTAGTGGTTCAAACCGGAAGGTACCGTCATTGAAAGCAAATTAATGTGAAAATCCCGGATACTAATATACTATAGATTTGTGGGGGATTGTTGGAAGTAGCTTATTTTGAGACTCAATAACTTTGTGTCTACAAAGAATTTGCTTGAAACAACAATTACATTTTGTTCTTGGCATGGCGGAGAGTGAATTATAACTTTGGTATAAGCCACTTATGTGGTGGGAATCCATAGTTAATTATCTTGGAAGTTGGAGGTTCAAATGTGAGGATTTATGCTTAATACTTGAATCCCACATTGAAACTCCTAGAAACATCAAGGTTTCTCTTCCTATATAAATACACTACTCTTAATGCTTGAATCCTACATTGAAATTTTTGTAAACATCAAGGCTACCTTTCCTATATAAATACACTACCCTTGATGCTTTTCCAAAATATGAGAAAAACATAACAAAATCCCTTGTCTCATAGTAATAATAATTCGGCGATTTCTCTGGCGAATTGAGGAGCTTTCGAGGTGATCGAATTCGGTGTGTGCCGTTGCAGATCTGGACCGTTTTATCCTGCAAGGAGTTTCGCTGTCCCCATTCGCACCGGTAAGTGGGGCGAATATTCTCTTGAAAGCAAACCAGTTTTAACTGGTGATTCAGTTGGTTACCAGTTACGATTTGGTTTTCACGTATCTGGAATTTCTATCTTCTGGCACAGGTATTTTTCTTAAATTTCCTATTTATATATTATTAACTGATACATAGTTATTTTTCTGTTTCTGGCTGGTTTACTGTTTTTTGGATTTATTTAGTCTTGTCCAATTAACTGTTATTGATAATTAAATTCTGTTAGTGTCGCTGATTGGGAATAGGATTACGTGTTTTATTCTATCGAATTTAACTGCAACGAACCTATCGTTTCTAACACAAAGGAGTGACAATAGCAGCTTCAAAGGTTCACTTTGGCACTGATATGTAGACCAGAGAGAGCAAGAAATAGTGTTTTCCGCCTGTGACGAATGGGGAAGGGTGGTGGTGAGGTGGCGGCAGCAGCTGCTTGGTTGTCTGAAGTCTGAAATGAAAAAGAGGGAACTCAAGTCTCAAGTCCTACTATTTAGCAAAAAAAAAAAAAAAAAGTCTCAAGTCCTACTAGCCTTAGGAGTATTGGGGAATAAATAACCTTCTAGGTCCTTAAGTTATTTTTGTCTTTTTTAGACAAATGTATATTTTTCATCCCTAATAAATTTACGGGTTGCCATACTCATTCTTCTGTAAAAATTTTTAGTGATTTCCGTCAAGGAGGTAGAGCGTGCATACTTGTGCTTATGTTTGTGCTCTAAATAAGTATTATCATGTGAAGCATATTGAGCAACAAACACATTTCCAAGTATATCTCTAGAACATGTGCAATTATCCACATAATAACTAAGGATATCAAGTTTATGATTTATCAAATCAAACTCTACAAGTTTAGAATTAACATTATGCACCTTGTCAAGCAAGTCATGATTTTCAAGAGTTAAAGAATTAATGGATAAAAGCATGCTATCATTTTCTTTGTCTAGAGTGTGCAAAGAGGCAAGAAGTTCATTGGTCTCTACTTGCAAGCAAGATCTTTCTTTTTGTGAACAAGAAGGTTTTTCACAAGTTCTTCTTAGCCATCTTTTCAACTCAATATATAAGTCACTTAGAAGCTCATAAGGATCATCATCAATAACATGATCACTATCTAGAGTTGAATTTGAAAGATGTACCTCATTACTCATTACTCACGAAATTTGGACTTTGGATTGCAAGTTGATCTTCCTCATCTATGAGTCCAATGAGGCACCTTGAGTAGTCTTGATCATGACCATAATTTTCATGTGAGGAGATTATCCTTTGATTGATTTTTCTTATCATTATTGCATTTTTAGCCTTAGAAGCAATCTTTGTGTTCTTTGTGGAGTCATCATTGATAGATGACTTGCTGTTTCTTGATGAATTCTCTACAAACTTATAGTCCTTGGAAAGTGACTATTTTCTTGGAGTCTTAGCTTGTTTTTGCCATTCCTTGTGGTTCATATCTTCATTTTGAGATTTAGATCTATTGGAACCTACAGATGAAACTTGAGAAATGCTAGGTACCTCTAGTGAAGGTCCTTCAAGGTTAATGTAGTTTCTCAAGTGGAAATTATGTGCACAATGATCAACCAAATCAAATATAATGCAACAAGAATGATTCTTAGTTGGGTTAATCATGTGGGAGCAATAATCATTTAAAGTTAATGATGTTACATCTTCTAGATAACTTAGCAAGGGAGTTATATATCATATGGAGATCATGCTTAAGTTATCTATACATGTATGATCATCAAAGAGGAATATGTAAAATGAATAAGATTGCAAGCATATATGTCAAAATCACTTTTCAAATTTTCAATGTCATTAATTAAATTACTTTGAAAAAGTGAGGATGATACCTTTGCATACTTACCAAGTGATGAGGATTGATGATTGACATTTTTGCTCTATTCATTACTTGTGCACATGCTTTGAATCCTTGAGCATCTTGGTTCCTTCCTAGATGTAGCCTTTGAGCTTTGAGGAATCTAAGTGCTATGACGTGTTTTTGATTTCTTCATCTCCATTCAATTTCTTCATTCTCCATAGAATGATCAATCCTTAAGCCACTTATTTTTTAATTTCTTTCTTTGAAGTCTAATGGAAATCTATTTCTCTTCCTTTGGCAAAATGTTTGATCTTCTTGGTCTCCATCATAATTAAGCTCCTTATGAAGATCATCATCTTGTGTTTCCTCCATCTCTTCTTCAAGTTTCTCATCATGTGAAGGATCAATTTGTATGGAAGGTTGACATTTGATTTCTCCTTCACATGATCGAGTCCCCAAAACTTGAATTTCCACATTTGACTCTTCCACTTCAACTTCGCCTTCATAGGATGCTTCAAGAATATTGCACATCGAGTATGCATCCTCACATTCTTGAACTTTTTTGAGTGATTCTTCATTTAATGCACAATAAAGAACGTTCATGACCTTGAAGTTGAGTGTCATCTTCTTGAAGTCTTCTTCATTAAAGTATCTTTGAGACTTTGGCACTTTGACACCTTATAATATAGTTGAATGAACAAAAGAACCTTCTTCTATAATGCTCAATAAGGTAAATTCATTAAAAGACAAATCATTAAAAGACAAATAAGATTTAAACATATATTTCCATCAAGGGAAGTTGGAGCCATCAAATAAATGTGGTCTAGATTTGTAATGGTCATCTATTGTAGAAGTAGAAAAGCAATGAGTCATGGATCCTCCTAGGATGTAAGTTCAACAAAAAGGAGACTAGGGTCCTACATATACCAATTGAAATACTCTATAGGGTTGAACCTGAGGGGGGGGGGGGGGGTGAATTAGGTTATAAAACCTTTTATCTTTTCTAAACTTCTTTGCTTAAATGATCACCTTAACAACATGTATGTTGATTAAGCATATAAGGTGAATTAATTGCCGAAAACGTAGATGACTTAAGTATTAAATGCAACACATCGGCACACAAGACTTATGAATATGATCAAGGAAAGACTAAGTCACGTGTCCTATATGAAAAGCTTGTAAGAGAAAACACTATAAGTCATATAACCAAAGCCAAGCAATCTATAATCCAAGTAGATCATCTAACTAAATATAAACATATAATTTTCATACAATCAAGTTCATAAGAAATATAAGTACAATGAGTATTTTAAGAACTAGAAAGTAAATAGTAGAGTTAGAGAAAACAAACACGATGATTTATAGTGGTTCCATCACAAAGATCCACATCCACTACATTAGGGGATTGCATGGGCATAGCCCAGCTTTTCCCTATTGGTCATGACATGGCACCCAATAGTTGGGGAGAAACATTTGTGTCCAGGGACTTCCGTCCTGGCTGACGTGGCTGTTTCCCAGACGAGCCTTGCCACGTCAGCCAGGACGGAGACGGACTTCCGTTCTCAACTTGCCGAAAAAAAAACCCTACAAACCCTAATTTGGCCCGTGACCTGAGGACGGAATTGCCACTTCCGTCCTCAAATTACAGGCTTTTTGCAGTGTCTAGTCTTTTGTCACTTTTGCTTTTTTGACCATGAATTATTGAACGGAAATATCTAAACCGTTTTGCCACTTTCGTTCAGATTTCTGACCGATTTTCAGAGACTTGTCCAATTAAAAAATTCAAAATATTAATTTTTGAATTTCCCATTATATCAATAAATAACCCCTCAAAACCTCTCGACAATCTACCATATTCGCAACTCTCAAACCCAAAAAAAACCCTATCCTCTTCACAATTCCTTTTTTCAAAATATATTTCCACAAAAACCGTATCTTCCCTCATGGAAAACTTTCCAAAATTTATTCAAAAGGAAATGCGTAACAATTTCAGGGATGTTGATTTTACCAGAGAATGGCCTGCAGAATACGAGGAGGTTTTAATAGAAATTTGTTACGATTTTAGTACACTGGGTTACCCCGGTGAAAAACGTTGGTCCGATTGGTACAACGAAATTGTCTACGGAATGAACTCCGTCACCAGCAAACTGCGTAGGCGGTTTTGGGATTTCGAAGCACTTAGTCGCAATAGACTCGGGTGGGGGTCGGAATCCTAGGCTCTCGTGCACCCGCTCAATCCACTGAGTTTTGCTGAGGTTAAAGTCCCCAGGCCAACTCACCACGTGCCCCCGGGTGGGCAGGCCTAGAAGGCCTCCTACGTCCTCTAGGGTAATACTAACCTCACCACATCGAAGGTGAAATGAATGTGTCTCCGGGCGCCACCGCTCTACTAATGCGGTGACCAAAGCATGGTCTATCTTTATTTTTCGTATCCGACAGCATCTCCCAAAACCTAGGTGGTCAATCAGTTGAATCACTCTTTCATTGGTCTCGTTTTGGTAGACTTCAAAAAAATTTCCGGCGGAACTAATAATTTTCAACGGGCTATTAAGTTCTACATCCCCGCCCCATATTCTAAGAGGTCTATGGGATGCGTGTTTGTTTAAAACACTAGCATCATAAGGACCGGGCAGAAGATGTGCAGGAACAGACATCTATACAAAAAAACAATAGAATACAATTCATTAGAAACTACACAATTTATATGGCCAAATTTAAAATTCCCCAAGTAAAAATTTACAAATTAACAATTCACAATTCACAAAAATCATCAATTCAAAAATCCCCCAACTACATAATTTCCCTAAATTGATAAATAGCCCTAATTTTTTAATTGACCTAAAATCACAAAATCAACACAAATTCACACGTTTACAACTTCAAATAGGGAACAATTTACTTTAACTAACCAAAATCTTAACAATTTAAAGTTCAATTGAAAGCATATATGTTAATTTGCTCAAAACAAATTCAAATAAAAAAATAAAGATTTTATACCTTTTAGTTTAAGTTTAAGAGATGAGAGAGAAAGGTGGAGTTGGTTGGTGGCGGCGAAGGCGGCGGCGGCAGTGGGTCGTCGGAGGTGGGAGGGACACCGGAGATTGGGGGTCGTCGGGGGTGTGGGGGCTTCGCGGTTCGCGGGGGAGGGGTGTTTTTTTTTGCTTTTGGAGAGATGAGGGTTTGACGATTTGGGGGAGAAGAAAATGCTTTATTTTTTAAGTATGTGAGGTGAGGACGGAAGTCTGGCTGACGTGGCTGTTTCCCCGACACGCCTTGCCACGTCAGCCAGGACGGAAGTGCGCGTCGGGGAAACAGCCACGTCAGTCAGGACGGCGGACTTCCGTCCTGGACACAAATGTTTCTCCCCAACTATTGGGTGCCATGTCATGACCAATAGGGAAAAGCTGGGCCATGCCCATGCAATCACCCCCACTACATTAGGACACACCTAAGGATTTTGGAAACTCAACTAAGGCTTCCATTCACAACAAATTGCAAGGTGGGATCAATCTTTTACACTTGCCTCACACAAAGGACTTTTGCCTCACAAAGAGGAATCTTCACAAAGAAAGTTTTTCTAGTTCACAAAGAACTAAGCTAACAAAGAGCCAATCTGACAAATGAGATGCCTCGCAAATAGGAAAAACACTCACAAAGAGTGAAGCTTACAAAGAGTTTTTTCATAGCTCACAAAGAACTAGTTCTCACAAAGAGAAAATGAACTAGCATCAACAATGAGACTTTACAATGTAAGCTCTCTTACAAATAATCCCTCACTTGGATTGGATATGCAAATTAAAGCTCTTGAAGTGTTTGATTGCTTGTTTATGAAGTGTGTATCAAATGCCCTCTTATGACTTGGTTAGTTATGAAACAAAAGCTTTAAAATCTTTATATAAGGGCCAAAATACACAAGCAATTCGAGTTTCAACGACTATATTTTTTCTTTAAAGTGACAACTTCGGTCGAACGAACTAGAGGTTAGGTCGACCGAGGTGTTCAAAAGTTAAATTTAACAAGGCTACTGGATAGATCTCGGCCGACCGCAAATTGTGGTTCGGTCTTCCGAAGCAAGTTTCGGTCAACTGACATATAACATGGTCGTCCGAGGGAATATAACTGTTTGAGTCTTGGAACATTCAAAATCTGACTAAGGACAAAAACCGCATCGATCAACAGGACAACACATGTCGGTCAATCAGACTTCATCAGGTTGCCCGAACCAATGTTAGGTCAACCAGACTTAGTCCAAAAGTGGGTTTTCCAATTGGTCACATTTCTAATGTTTTGAAACTCATGCTTAAGTGTTTTTCAAAGATAAAAAGATCTTAGGCATTAACCAACACTTAAATAAGTTTTCAAAAACCTTTTGAAAGAGTGAATCAAAGTAAACATGTGGTTTTTAAAACATGCAAGAGTATGAGCTTTAAACATACTATATCCTAATATTCTCAAAGTAAGATTAGTCACAAGGATATACCTATAAATCATAGACTAATATTCTTTAGGTCTTCAAGCTGAGTTCTTCTTTTGATCTTGACTTGAAACCATTTATCAACTTCTACTTTGAGTGGTGAAGTCCTATAGCAATCTTCAATGTTGTAGTGTATTGGACTTCTTCACTTCAAGGTTAAGAGCATACCACTTGATTTTTCAATGTTGGATTGAGTAGCTCTTAACTTGATCAACATTCTTCTTGTCGCTGCAATAGCTTCCAAGGCATTGTGGATGAACTTCAAGATTATGACATGGAGTCTTGCAATGTGTAGCTTCTTCTATGTAGGATGATGATATCTTTGAGGTTCCTAGAAGCTAACTTACCATTTTCATCGATGTAGGTGTAAGTGTAAATATCCTAACAATGAAACACAAGCTCACACAAACATTAGAACTACTCAATGATTTGTTATCATCAAAACTAGATTGATCACATGAGTCATTGAGGCTTAAAATCTCCTCATTTTTTATGATGACAAAACATTGATGCAAATGAGAATAATATAACAAAAGGATAAGGCAAATAAGCACCACATATCCATGCATGAGATAAGGATGCATATGATCAAGGCACGTAGATGTTTTGAAAAATCATTCTACTCCCCATATTTTAAAGAATCCCATATCTCTCCCTATTTGCAAAGTTCTTTAGTTTTCTCCTTTTGTAAAAAAAAAAAACTTTTCATGGCACATTTGCAAATATGCTTTTCCTTCCTCTTTTTGTCAAAATAAAAAGGTTCATCAAAGCACCAATATGAAAATCATTTTCTCGCCCTTTTTGTTAAACTATAGATCCAAAGGATCAAAAGTGAAAATCGTTTAAGAAGGATTAAGTTTGAAATTTTGGAGAAGCTTGTTGGTCAATTAGATTGATAAATAATAAACCAATGGAGGCGTATCTAAAGACCAAAATAAAACAAAAGAATGAAATCTTTAAAGCTAATGTAAGCACGTCATTTGTAAAAGGCCATTTAAAATGAAATAAGAGTGGCCAAAAGATGATGCTTATCTTTAAAAACTAATGTAAGTTTTTAAAGAGATATTTTGAAGAGGTTTTGAAGCTTGGTTGATATCAAAATAAAGAGAGAACATAATGAAACATAAAATCAATGATGGTCATATGTCTCAAAAAAATGAATCAACAACCCAAGCTAAAATCTAAGGAGATATAGGAATGAAACCCTTAAAGTACATAGGATTCGGGGAAGGCTTTCGGGATTCCGTCCTACCAGTTATATGGACGTGTATCAGAGGAGATTTGACATTAAGACTGAGTTTTTGAGAACTGATAAAGAGAATGTGGGGAAGAGAACCACCAAGAGATGACACTGGGACAAAGTGATATGTCCACAACCCCATCACCTTTGGTAGCTCGTAAAAGTATGTTTTTATCAGCTAGACTAGCACTTGGAATTGGAAAGGTAGCAAGGACAATATTTAATTCGAATGAAGTTGAAGGACCGGCAACAAAGCCAAGTTCGTACCCGATTTTGGAGGAATGTGGACTGAGGCACCTGCGGAGTGTCGTATAAGTTCAGGGGCTTGTTTCAAGTGTGGTAACATGAACCACCACATTAATTAGTGTGCGATGATGGGTCGAGGAAATGGTCAAACGGAGGCAGTTACGCCTAATGTGGGAAATCAGAGATCTAATGCGTGAATGGTTGCATTCACTCAACCAGGAGCTGGTGAGAGGTACATTGTGTCTATATGTATAACTGTTTGTGTGTTGGTTGAATGTGGTGCTATATCTCCATTTGTTTTGTTTTGTACTAAATATATTTCTATATAGTACCATACTTGTTTCGTGAATGCCTATATAGCCACTGTATCTAGCGGGAGGGTCCTAATATCTATATTTTATAGGGAGTGCAAGTTTCGAAGATCAAACTTTTGTAAGAAGGGAATAATGTGATACCCGAGACTTTTTGCTTACATATTTTGCGTGTAATTTTTGGTGATTAATGGTGATTACATGTTTTAATGTGTTAAATGCTAATTTTACAAGTGTTTAAGAGGCGTAGTTGATGTTTTTGAAGTCGGGGGACTTGAGTGGGGAAGTTAGAAACTACTGGGACTTCTTTGTATTTTTTGAAAAGGTGTTAGTGGTTGTTAGTGGGGGCTTATGGTTGGAGGATTGAAGGAAAAGAAGTTAGAGAAGAAAAGATGGAAAATAGAGAGTTGTGAGGTTTTTCGCATTATTGAGATATTAAACGAAATCGGATTGGAGCGATTCCCGCTACGTTAGAAAGAGGACTGAAACATATACCTTCTGTATGGTGGGATTAAGTTTTCAACGTTCCAGTAGGAATTATTTGACCTCGGAAGTAGAATGATTTCCGGAATTTGGTGATTTCGAAGTTCTTGTGAAGTTATGATTAAGTTGCTAAGGTAAGGTTCTTACACTCTTTATTTTCTGTCCAAAAAGCATAAATGTTGTTTTTAAAGTTATGGATTTGAAATGAAATGATTTCTTCATATGTTGTGTTGTATCAAAATCGGATGAAGTATTAAATTATAATATTTGTATCAATTGTTCGCTGTCTTCAAATTCCTGCCATAAATACTTGGATAAATGAGTTTTGATTCAGTGATATTGCAAGTCTGAAAGTGTTCTTCTTTATGTCTGTGAATGAAAGAAAAAGCATGATATGTCTTCGATAGTATGTGAACGTGTTTAACCGTTTGCCTAATGCAAGCGAGGCTACTGAAGTTTTTGTATAAGAACCGTTTGTTTAGTACAAGCGAGGTTACTAGTGTGTTTAACCGTTTACCTAGTTCAAGCGAGGCTACTAAAGTGTATGTGTATAAGAACCGTTACTAGTACAAGTAAGGTTACTAATGTGTTTATCCATTGGCTTAGTGCAAGCGAGGCTACTAAAGTTTGTGTGTGTGTATAAGAACCGTTTTTCTAGTACAAGTAAAGTTACTAATGTGTTAAACCATTTGCCTGGTGCAAGCGAGGCTACTAAAGTGTATGTGCTAAACCGTTTGCCTGGTGCAAGCGAGGCTACTAATGTGAATGTGTATAAGGTTTAACGATGTGAGTGGAACCTTCCCTTAGTTTGTTGTAGAGTCTGGCTTGTATATTTGAACCTGGCTACGTGTAAGATGTGTTACGTATATGTATGTGTGAAGGTATTGAAATTTGTATGTTGATGTTATATGTATGTGTTAAAGTGTTTAATTGAGTTGTAAAGTTGGTATTTTGAGTTAGGACCTTTTGGCATTTCGGAAAATGATTTTTCCTTTGTTTAAACACACTAAAAATGGTCTTTTATGTATCACGGGTGACCTCCCCGGTCGACCCCATGGTTTCTACCTCGTCTGGACAAAACTACTGAGGCTACTGTTCGGATCCCGGACGAGTTACGGTCGACTGAGATATATTGTTGATCGTCTGGACTGGGTCGGACGATGTCCAATCTACCGAGCCACCACTCTACTTCGTACGGATATGTTAACTTGTCTACTGCCCCCAAGTCGAACGACCTCCAGTCGACCAAACCTCTGTTCGGATCGCCCAGAGGGTATTTTGATCTGTCTTGATTTTCATTGTGACACCCCCAAATCCTCCGCTAGGTATCACTGCGACTGAGTAGGGTGTCTGCGTGCCTCTCGGCACTCATGTCGAACAGATCTTAGCGTCCGGTTTAAAATACAGAATGAAAAATTCCAAAACAAAAGCAAACGCAGCGGATAAACATAGCATGAATTAAACTTGAGCAGATACACTATTGGTTCAAGGTTGTCATAATAGAGTTCTGGAGTACTTATAACAACGTAGAACAAATACGTAGGTACTACTACCGAAATGTATTACTAGTTACGAGTAAACGGTCGAATCTAGACCGTCTCTCAAAACTTAAGCTAGTCGTTGAACACTAGGTAATCGGCGTCGAAGTAGTAGTCTTCTTCACTGCCGTCGAAGTAACCCATTACATTCTAATCCATAACTATAGTAGACAAAGCAAGCTAGGCCGATGAAAAATTGGAAAAACGAACAAGTGATCCACACCTGGAATCTGCTGAGTCTTCTTTCAATACATTAACTTGAAAACAAATATGAGGAAAAATAGAGTCGTGTGAGCTCGAAAGAGCTCAGTGAGTTACCCCGTGGGTGCAGACGTGTAAGACATTTGTTTTGATTAATTCACCCAGTTCCGAAGGAAAGATGGAGGTGAATAATCTTAGGAATGAGATTTTTCTTATACAAGTCAAATGTGCAAATGACATATTTAGTTTCAAAATAGCTTAGTAAAGTAAACGAAAAACGTTTTTCATATAATTATCTTAACCAAAATCAAATTGGTCAAGGGTACATCAGATGCCGTCCGGAAACCCCGTCGAGTACATCAGACTTCATCCGGAAACCCTCAACTCAAAGTAAAGGGTACATCAGGCGGAAGCCCAGAAACCCTTTTGTCATACCTGCCGTACACCTGATCATAATCTTTTCAACCTTATCCACAGGTTCAAAGGAGACATCAAAGTACTGGGGGTACCCGCCCAGACTAGGGTCCCAGAACGATCGCCATAAGTTGACTCCCAACCCAGGCTAATCATCCTATATCAGAAGAAGAGCATTGTGGGCACTTGCGGCCAAATCCCGGTCAGCCCAAAGCTTTCCCCGTCCTGTAGTTACTACACAGGCCCGGATTCGAATCCGTCAAAGTTTAAGTCCTAACTCAGTAGAGAAAGAAGCCCAGATACGGGTGACTAGTCACGTACCCATGCGAATATCAAAGACCGGACGGCATCCCGAGGGACGCTCAAGGGTCGAACGGGGTTTTCATGACTTGAGTAATGATAATTTAAATGGGATGATGGAGTACAATTTTTGTTCATGCTTAAAAGAACCCGTTCTTCCCAACAAATTAAACAAATCTTTTTCTTATCAAATTTTGTGTAAAAACACATGTAGTAGACCATGATTTTCAAAAGATCTACTGAAGCTCAAGTTCGTGAAGAAAAGTTACAAAATGGTAAACTTCTCGACTTGGAATGGTTACTAGGAAAAACGATCTGAAGAACGAACGCTTCGTTTAAACCAAAGCTTTCGTCAGAAGGAAAACTTTGTCAAGACAAAAGTTTCCCGAACAGTAACCTCTTATCTTTAGGAGTTTCGAAGAGTATGAGTGTTCAAGGATATTGTAAAACACAAGCGGGGGGGTGAATTGGGTTTTAATCGATCTTACAAACTATTTCCAATCTTTTCAATGCTAGTGAGAGTTTGAACAAGATGAACAAAAGCTAAAGCAAAACCTAACAACAAGACAAAGGATTTAGAGTGGTTCGATTCACTTAGAATCTACATCCACTACCTTGAGCCGCACCCAAGGATTTGCAACAACTTCACTAAGAAGATTTTACACTTGTGGCTAACTCACTAAGAGTTTTACAAACACAACCACAATACAAAAACTCACTAAGAGCTTGCCCACACTAAGTAGGACTTTTACAAGATTAACCCAATCACTAAGAAAGGGAATAAGATGGATAAATAAACAATGTGGTTCACTCTTCTAAGTGAAAGATATATACCTTTGAAGTACATCAATTATAGCTCTTTGAACATATGAAGTTCACTCTTTGTCTTGCTTTTGAAATAACACCTTTGAATGATTTAAATCATGGAAATGAAGTGTTTTGCTTTGAAGGTGTTTAGACTTGATAAGAAATCAATCTATATTGTATGTGCAAGTCTTAGAGTCATTCTCTAGCTTTGGAGTATTTATACATTTCAAAATATGCTGAAAAAGACTCTTTAACGGTCATATAACGGCTAGAAATCGCAGAGTTCGGTAGACCGAACAGAACACCTCGGATGACCCTAAGTCACCTCGGTTGAGCCGAAGCTAGGTCGGTCGACCGACCCAGACCCTAGGTCGACCGAAGCCACTTTTTACACCTCTCAGTTTCTCTTCGGTTGATCCGAGGAAAGCTCGGATGATCCGACCTTTTGTGCTTTGAGAGATGTTGATTTTTCACACGTTTTGAAATCTTTTGAAGTCTAAAAGGTTTTCCCAAAAGGTAACAAGTAAGAACATTTGGAAAACCATTTTAAAGTACTTAGACTTTGAAAACAAAGGCTTTTGAGATATGAACTCATGTAAGGAACGTTTTGAAACTTAGCCTTTTGAAAACGTGTTTATGATGCATGCAAGACTAGAGTGTAGAGCTTATGTTCATGAGAGCTTTGGTTAGAGCTTTATAAGATAACGACTTATGACGACAAAGCTAAACTAACCAAACCTAAGTCTTCAATCTTCAATCTTGATAAATGAGACTTGCATAACTTTGAATCTTGATACCAATGGCTTGATTGAAGTACTTAGAGCTTCCATACTGAGTTCCGATATTCTATCACAAAGATTAAGATCATTAGACACAACATCAAAAGTTTGTCCAATATCAAAAAGTGAGTTTGTTCGCCCTTAGGGCTTACAGATATCAAGCTTCCGAATTAAGAGTACTTAAGAACGGAACATTTACATAACCTTCTCGAAATATGATGAAAATATATTTCTCATGTAGCAGTTTATGGTTCCAGAAAGACATAAGAAATTGAAACAGGAAACATAAACCACTAAAATTTCAATGTTAAGATCAATACGTAATATCCAATTAAAAAATATGACAAAGTACATAATTTACCAAATATTTCGAGAAGATTAAGTTGTGGGACTCACATGGAGTAGCAGAACAGTAGTACTTTAGATATCAGAATAATCCGAAGGAGTTTTTCTACCTAGATAAACAAGGGATCCTCTTCGTTAAAAATAAATCTGAGAACAATAAACTCTACGTTCTCAAAGTAACTCAAGGCTAAGTATGTCATTTCTGACCTCCGACCATTTTCAAAATAGCTTAAACTTCAAGTTCTACAATACCTTAGTGCTGTCTTTACAATTCAAGGAATTATAGACAATATCTAACAAAATCCCATTGCCCAAATAATTTCCATCAAAAGTCACTATCCACACAATCAGAATGAATTACGACCATTCCTACATCACCTTTGATCAAAATTAAAAGCACACATAATAAATATAATGTAAACAAAATTACTACCGTCCAGAGAATCACAAATTTCGTAGGTTCAATTCCCGGACGAAATGATGAATCAGAAGCGAAAATCAAGTACGACAACAAGCACGCCCAGAAAGACAAGTAAACAGAGTATTTTTCAAAAAGAAAATGTTCAATCCTTTGCCATTTCTTTCTTGGACAATATTAACAAGGAGCTATCAAAATTGTTCATTTATCCTTTTTCGTTCTATTGTCTATTTTGTCTTCTTTATGTCCTTCAATTCTATTTATATATATACATATATATTCCTTAACCACAAGTTTTACTGGGACTAAAAGAAAAATAAAATAATAAAAGAATACATAATACCCATAACATGAAATCCACAATTAAACAAAAAGAAGCAGAGAGTTAATGATTTAATACCTTTAACTGCCTTTATAAAAGAAAATAATAAAATAAAACGAAAATCAAAGAAAACGAGAAGCAAAGAAAACAGTCTGCCTAATTCTTACCGCATAGAAAAATATGAACAAACAAAAGAATATTTAATTTAATTTTTTTTTTAAAGAAACAGAGTATAAATAACCATGGGTAACAACCAGTTACAGCCACAAGAAAACAAATAACGCATGATATCTATACATATACATATGTCGGTGAACAACGATGAAACGACCATGAAAATTAAAGCATATTAAACACATAAATGTTAACAATCTACCATCAATTTATTTCAATTACCAAATTAGAATACGAAATTGGGTGGGTATAGCATGGATCATCAAGGAGCATCCATTTTTTATGACATGTTACTCAACTAAGAGAGGAAAATTGCAAAGTGAGTGAGTGTGTGTTCTTGGTGTAGTGTGTGTGTTCTAGCGTTGGGAGCAAGGAAGAAGAAATGAGAGAGCTGATTGCTCTCGCCCTAAGGCTCTATTTATAGACAAATTAGGATCTCAAATTGCATATAAGTCCCTAAATTTTGTTAAAAGTTCAAATGAGTCCAACAAGTTCTCAAAATTACAATTTAGTCCTAAAAGATAATAAATCAAGCCACACAATTTTCTTCTTAGTTCATTTAGATACTAAACTTGGTTTTCTTTGCCTAGACATAATGGTTGTCAAAGTTATCAATTTAATTAGGAGTATAATTAACCTACAACCTAGACCACGGTACAATTAGTACTAAGACACCAAAAATTATGGGCTCCGGTGTCTAAGGTTCAGAGGTGGGTGTTACATTCATTTTGTTCCATTTTCAGGTCAAGTATGTTATTGTTTCTGTAAAGTATTTTGCAAGTGTATTTCAAGTGTTTTAAAGGGCAATTCAAGCGAAGTTTTGTCAAATAAAGATTTGTTATGTTTTCACATGTTTTGGAAAGTCGGGAATATGCCTTCGAGTATTATTTAATGCTTAATCCCAAAGATGTTTGAACCTTATTAGGCTAGTTAGCTCACCTTTTATTTTTATTTTTATTTTTTTCAGATGTGTTCGTTGAAGGTACTATTGTTGAGACCTTTGAAGAAGATTATGAAGATGACTTAGTTTGATTTATGTACTAAGTTTGGACAAGTTGCATTGTTGAACATTTAGCATTTCCCTTTTGATATGTAAGAACTTAATAGATGATGTATTTCCTTTTAAGCTAATGATATATGAACGAGGTTTCCCTTTTACATATGAAGTTTATTCAAATTTTTAGTATTTATTTTTTGGGTTCTGTGCCTCATCGGCGAATGAGGAACTGCCAGGTCACCTCCATGTTATATGGTGTGACAGCAGTAGCCATGTCAAACAGTCCGGATGAAGCAAAATGAGAGCCTGGTCGACTGGAGGTAGTCCGAAGCATTGCGGACTATCATAAATCTCTCATGGTCGACTGAAGTGGTCGTTCGGAAAAAAGACATATGGTCCCAGTAGTTTGCTCCAGACGATGTTGGGCTGGCCCGGTCGACCGGAGGTGTCGTCCGAGATTCAGAACAACACAAAAACAGTGTAAATTTGTGAAGGAAAACTCAATTTCTGAAATTCCCAAGTCTCAACCCCAAAATGCACATATCAAAACAAGATCCAAAAAAAAGAACAACAAAGCTATAAATCATACTCATCAAATCCAACACTTTTATATCATTAATGTGCTACGAGCACCATGATTTACTCATACATAAAAACAAACATACTAAACATCAGACCCTCCAAGTATGGTTCATTGCTATGACTTAAACAAATCCACACGACCTAGCTTTTTATTTTATTGGGGGGGGGGGCACCTATCCATTAGAAAAAGTGGGGGATTCAAGAAGTAGGGAGGGGATTCGAACTCATTACCTCTACTCCACGAGGCCTCAGCCTTGGCCACTAGACCGATGTTTAATTATCAATTCACATCTCTAAAGCAATAACTACAATGGTCCCCAGCTTATGGCGAAGTTAGGAAAGGCCTGGGGTCATTGGTTTAGATATCCCCTTGAATGAACGGGGCCATGTATTTAAGGATTCTTTCATGTTGCGTTATTTACCACCAATGTGAACTCCACAACGACCGTTTGTAGTCGCTAATAATTTCCCAAGTAAGAGCAGACCCAAGGTTCATTTTACTTAACATAGCATCGCGAACTCCCGAGGTTCTGCAGTAAACATAAATATAAATGAATAAATATTGCTATGGAGACGTTCCTAGACAAGAGCTCAAGATCGGGGATTCTTCTACTACCAACATTCAACAATTACGACTCCAACAACAATTATAATCAACAACGACAACAAGTTTGCAATTATTATACGTAATTAAACTCGACGATCAACCACACAAAAATGAATAATTCAATACTTCATCAAATGCAATAAAACATGTGTAAAACCTTGCATCATAATTTCCATAACAGTAAACTTCAGTTCATGCGTTTTAGGACAGAAAAAAGAGAGTGAAGATCCTTACCTCAAAAGCTTAAACTTCAAAATTCAAAGATACAAGAATTCTAGAAATTTAGAAAATCAGCCTACTTCCTTACGAAATTCCTCTCAGTTGAAGCGTCAAAATGTCGATCCCACCGTACAGAATGTAGCCTGTCATTTTTTTACCAAGGGTACATTTGTCGTTTTGTACTAAGAGAAACACACCAGAAATCACTTTGATCACGTTCCGTTTGGTCACTCAATTATGAAAAACTCCTCACAACTCTTAGGTTTCTACATTTTTATCTTTTCTTTTCTAACTGTTCTTTCTTTCCGTTTACAACAATAACCACCCAAGACAACTATTCAAATAGTTATAAGACAACCCCACACGTTTCCAACTCCATCACTTAACTCCCTCAACTTACAAACTACATCAAAACGCCCCTTAACAAATAAATACATAACATATGACTCACATAAAACATGTAACACATGAAATTAAATAAAACATGCCATTAACATAAGTTCGAAAAGTTCATTTTTTTAATTGTTTTTAATTTTATTATTAAAAAAAAAAGTCCAGAGTTATCTATCACACGTCTAAACCAACAAAACAAAAGAGTGTTTCCAATTTTGCTATGTAAGTGGAATCTGCAGATTTATGCACTAACCAAAATTTACTGAGAGTTCCTCATCAATATGATTGTCACTTTCACTACAGACAAGACTATTAGAACTCCCTTTTAAAGGCGGAGAAATCTTCCTTCAAAATATAATTCTTTAGTTGACTAGTGGAACCATATATATATATATATATATATATATATATATATATATATATATATATATATATATATATATATATATATATATATATATATGGTGCAAAACTATGTCTTCAATGTAATAGAAGCTGTTACATTAAGTGAAGCAAACGACTAACGAGAATCGAAAGGAGCAGAGGATATGCCAGGATCATATGGGACCATTTCAGTACCAAGTACTTTAGCAATAATAGAAGCTGAGTTGGATGGTCGAGATGAAGCCTCAAGAATGGGTGGTCTAGATTAGATCAATAGTTAGCCTATAAATATCTACTTTAGTTTCCTTTTTTAGGCATTCAGAAAACTTGTGAATTCCAGACCTCTTATGGCTGAGAATCCTTTATCTAATTCCAATCTTGTTTAATCCACTAAATTAAGCACTATATCAGCATTATTTTCACTTCTTAATCTCCTTTCTCTTTTATTTTTTTATCTTTTACCTTGTTCTATTTCTTAACTCATTTCATCACACTTGGTATCAGAGCCATCCTTCCTCGGAATCCATGGTGAATACAAGATCAAAAGGAGACAACACCCCATTGCCCCCAATAGCTAAACTTCCAGATGTTCAGACAACCATTGAGTTCCATGGCAGGAAATTGGTAGATATGGAGAACTCAATCAAAAGGCTCAACACTCAACAAGAAGAGGTTAGGACTACCCTAGCCAAGGTGAGTTATGATCAAACCTTGCATAAACTAGATTTACATAAGAAGATGGATTTGTTGATGAGTAAATTAAATCTAATATGCAAAGACAAAACTGGTATAAGAGAGACTAGGTATGGGGGAGATTCTGTTTCTCCTACCAGTATAGACTTAATTGAAAATTGAAATAGGAGGGAGGAATATGGGCATTTTAGACAGGAGTATGAAGGGGCTCAATTTACTATGGGGGATAAAAGATGAGGGGTTAAACTACCTAAGATTTAGTTCATCCTCTTTGAGGATGGAAATCCAAGTGAATGGTTGCAAAAAGGAGATCATTACTTCAAATTGCATCAGATCCTTGACCATCTTAAGTTGGGAGTTGCTATTTTTTATATGAAGGGGGTGAAGGATTCTTGTGGGAAAATAGCTACATTAAAGAACATGGGGCTGGGAATTGGGATCACTTTGTAAAAGCCATACACACCAGATTTGACACTAGTAACAATGTCGGAATAGTAAGGGAATTTACTAAACAAAAACAAACTGGCAGTGTAGCTAGTTATATGAAAAATATTGAGGAACTTAAGGCTGCCTTTGTGAATGCAGGAAATGTAGCTACAGGTTCTTACCATGTAGATCTCTTCTTAAGTGGGCTTAAGGAAGAAATTAGAGGTATGGTCAATATGTTCAAACCAGTCACTGTTGAAGAGGCCTTCTGGTTAGCCATAGATCAGGAGTTTCACATAAACTCCATGAACAGAATGTACACCAAAACCAGCCCTAAACTAGTCATCTCCACTTACAACTCACCTAAAAAAACCCAGAATAACCCAAACACACCCACCAAATCATATACCAGTAACCCATCCACTTTTACCAAAGCTCCTTAAGGTTGTCTTGTGTGAATTCTAAGCCACTTAAGGTTGTCCTAGCTACTGGGGAAAGTAGGTGGAACCAAGCCTTGTGTAAGGATGTAGAGTGAAAAATTGGGGAAATGCAGTTTAAGCATGACATGCATGTGCTTAAACTAGGGGGAGTGATATCATATTGGGTGGTGATTGGCTAGAACTCCACAGCCCCATTGTTTTAGATTATAAACAGCAAGAGTTTAATTTTGTATATAAAGGAGAGGCAGTGAAACTGAAAAATGAACTTAGGCCTCTAGAACTTAAGTCTATCACTGCTACGACACTATCTAAGTGTATACAAAATTGTACTGAGATATGGATAGGGTATCTGAATGAGATGAAAGGGGAAAGGGTAGAAGCAGGACAATGTAGTTTACCAGGAGAAATCACACAAGTATTAGAAGAATTTTCTAGGATTTTTGCCAATTCCAGTGGACTGCCACCTAGCAGGGATCATGAGCACAATATAGAGCTGGTTGGTTAAGATCATATAGGCTTCCTCATTGTCAGAATGAAGAGATAGAGAAACAAGTAGCTGAGATGTTAAGGGAAGAGATCATTCAACCTAGTGTTAGCCATTTTTCTTCACCAATAATTTTGGTTAAGAAGAAGGATGGTTCTTGGATGTTTTGTGTAGATTATATGCAACTTAATTCCTTAAGTATTAAGGATAAGTTTCCTATACCTATGGTGGATGACCTATTAGATGAGTTAAATGGGGCCAATTACTTTTCTAAGATAGATTTGAGGTCTGGATACTTCCAGATCAGAATGAGGGAGCAAGACATACCTAAAACTGCATTTAACACCCATTCTGGGCACTATGAGTTTAAGGTAATGCCTTTTGGCCTTACCAATGCCCCTGCAACCTTTCAAGCACTCATGAATAAAATACTTGGTCCATACCTTAGGAAATTTGTCATTGTTTTCTAACATAAACTATATGGGAAGTTAAGTAAGTGCAGTTTTGCACAAAAAAAAGTAGAACACTTGGGGAATTTGGTTTCAGGAGAGGGTGTGAAAGTAGATCCTAAAAAAATTGAAGATATGAGGAACTGGCCTATTCCCAACAACATCAAACAGTTAAGAGGGGTTTTAGGCTTAACTGGTTACTATAGGAGGCTCATTAAGGGGTATCGAGTGATAAGTAAGCCTCTAACCAAATTGTTACAGAAAAATGGGTTCTGTTGAGGGGAAGAGGCTGAAAAAACTTTTCAAAAGTTGAAAGAAATCATGTGCACACCACCAGTCCTAGCCTTACCTGATTTTTCCAAAAAAATTATAGTTGAAACTGATGCATGTGATGTAGGTATAGGGCAGTCATGATGCAAGAGGGAATGCCCTTAGCCTATTTTAGCAAAGCCTTAGGACTACGGATCATAGGCATGTCTACTTATGAAAAAGAACTAATGGCATTGACCACTACCATTGATAAGTGGAAACATTACTTAGAAGGTCAGTCCTTTGTCATAAGGACTGACCATTAGAGCTTAAAGTTTTTGGTTGAGCAAAAGATTACCACTAGTGCTCAACAAAAATGGTTAGCTAAACTATTAGGCATGACTTCTGAAGTTCAGTACAAAAAGGGAGCTGAAAATAAAGTGGCTGATGCACTTTCTAGAAAAATGGAGAGTAATGCAATCTCAGTACTTGTTCCAGAATGGGTAAAAGAGTTTAAGGATAGCTATATGGGAGATGTGTTAACAGAGGACAACATAGCACTGATTGTTATGAAAAAGTCTTCAGACTTCACCTACACATGAGGGGTTTTGAGGTTCCAGGGCAGCATCTATGTGGGAAACAATGGTGAAACTAGGCAGCAGATAATTGAAACTTTACATGGAACCTCAATAGGTGGCCATTCAGGAAGGCAAGCCACCTACATGAGGCTGAAAAAGATTTTCTACCGGCCAAGCATGCTGGAACATATGAAGAAGTGGGTGCATCAGTGTGATATTTGTTAGAGAAACAAGCCTAAGCATGTGGCTTACCCAGGACTCTTACAGCCCCTTGAACTACCAGAAAAGCCCTTCACACACATAAGTATAGACTTCATTGAAGGGCTTCCCAAATCTGAGAGGAAGGATTCCATTTTAGTAATAGTTGGCATATTCACTAAGTATGGACACTTCATAGGCTTAATTCATCCCTTTACTGCACAACTGGTTTCTAAGGAAAGGTTTTCAGGAACCATGGGCTACGTGAAAGTATAGTGAGTGATATAGACAGGATATTTACAAGCTCATTTTGGCAATAACTAATCAAAACCTTGGGGGTTAAGCTCAAGCTCAAGCTCAGCTCAGCTCAGCCTACCACCCACAAACTAATGGGCAAACTGAGAGAGTGAACCAGAGCTTAGAAATGTATCTAAGATGTTTCTCAGCTCAGAGACCTAACACTTGGCACAAGCACTTGACCTTAGTTGAGTGGTGGTACAATTCCAGTTTCCACACCACCTTGAAAATGTCACCCTTTGTAGCCCTCTATGGTTACATGCCTTCAGGATTTGGAGAAGAGATCCTACTGGATAACATCAAGCATAGAGATGTATCTAGCATGTTGGAAGACAGAAAGAATATGGATGCAGTCCTAAAGGAAAGCTTGAAGTTGGTTGCTAACAGAATGAATCAAGCAGTAGATAAAGGAATTAGTGAAAGGACTTTTGAAGTAAATGATTGGGTGTATGTTAAGCTCCACCCGTACAAACAAAACCCCTTAGCTAACAAAAAGAATCAGAAACTTTCCTACAAGTACTTTGGACCATATTGCATTGAGAAGAAGGTTGGAGAGGTGGCCTATAAGCTGATCCTACCCAGTGAATCAAATATCCACCATGTGTTTCATGTGAGTAAGCTCAAGAAAAAACTTGGAGATCATCAAGTATCACAATACCACCTTCCTGAGACCAATGTAGATGATTTTATTATGGTGGAACCAGCATCCATCTTAGACATAACGCTAATCAACAAGAACAATAAACTTGTTGTTCAATGGTTGATACAATGGAGCAATTTAGTCCCTGAAGATGCTACTTGGGAGCTGGCTGATGACATCCTAAAGAAGTGGCCAGATTACTCTTTTGAATCTTGAGGACAAGATTCAATTTAAGGGAGAGGCAGTGTTACACTCAGTGAAGCAGCACTGACAGAATCAGAAAGGAGCAGAGAACATGCCAGGATCATATGGGACCATTTCAGTACAAAGTACTTCAGCAATATTAGAAGCTGAGATGGATGGTCCAGATGAAGCCTCAATAATGGTTTGTCTAGATTAGATTAATAGTTAGCCTATAATTCTACTTTAGTTTCCTTTTTTAGGCATTCAGAAAACTTGTGAATTCCAGACCTCTTATGGCTGAGAATCCTTTATCTAATTCCAATATTGTTTAATCCACTGAATTAAGCAATTTATAGCATTATTTTCACTTCTTAATCTCCTTTCTCTTTTTATCTTTTTCCTTGTTCTGTTTCTTAACTCATTTCATCACAGAAACAACCATTTCTTGACGAATAAAATTCAGGTATCCGGGCGAATAGCAATAAATTATACAGAAACATAAGCAAAGAAAATGAAGAAATATTACAGGTCGAGAAGATCTCATTATTTCAATTATGTAATCTTTGTTTCAACTTCAAATTTCTTCACGCTAAAACTGTAAAACTACTAACTTTAACTTCAATTATAGTTGCAGTAAAGGAACAAGTACAACTTTCATCAAACTAATATCTCTATTCCTTATTCAGACATAAAACAACCTAAAAGTGATACTCCATTCTCGCCAAATTATTTTTCATTTTCGACAAATGCACAGGAATTAAGGTTTTGATGAATTAGATGTTAAACATAAGTAAATGTCTATACAGTAACAATAACATAACACATTAAATCCCCAATAATCGGGGGTATGGGCGAGGGATGGATATGAGACAAACATAACCTGTAACAATTAATACACAGTGGTTACTTACAAAATACTAATGAAACATATGGATCGGAGACTAGCCTAACATTTGTCAATGAAAACACAAAGTGGTTGCTCATAAAATACCACTGAAACAATATCCTCTATACTGTCACGTTTGCTGTGAAATCATGCTTCAAATCAAAGACAAAAGATATTAGAGAAGGCAAACCCAAGAACCAGTTTGATTTATATGTATATTATCATACTTCTTTAGTAAAGCATCCATAACATTTATATGCATTGTAAGTAAAAGTCTATAATACGCCTAATTAGTTCTTGTCAGTCAGTCATGAGGTAGTTGTAGGAATATTAAATGGGTGGAGCTAAGGTGTGTTTGTTTCCATGGAAATTGAGCTTTGAGTTTGGAATTTGTTTTTCAATGCTAATTTTCTTGTTTGCTATCAACAAAATCATGGATTGGAATTGAAATTGGAATTAGCTAGTTTGTCTCTCAATAAATTTTTTGAATCAAAATCAATTCTATTTTATAATCAAAGAATTTGAATTTGAATTTGAATTCCACAAGATTCGCTTTATGTTTTATATATATAATACATTCTAGTTAATTTCTCTCTTATAAATAAAAATACATAAAATAGCAAAACTACCTTTCGTGTAAAATGACAAAATACCACTAGTATAAAATGGATGAAGTACCCTTAATTTAAAATAACGAATATTCTTAGCTTAAATGACAAAAACACCTTGATACGAAATAAAAATATCATTAGTGCAGAACAATAATACCATTGGCTCAAAACAATGAATGTTTTTACAACAAACACAAACACAAACACGCATAACATAAAATCACCAAAACACCCATGGTGCAAAATTACGAAGATACCCTTGATGGAACAAGACAAAAATAACATCGGTTCAAAATGATGAAAAATACCTTCATACAAAATGAAAAAATACCTTTGACTCAAATTGTTGAAATTTCATATAATGCAAAATGACTCAAATACCCTTAATAAAAAATGAAGAAAATATATTGGCATAAAATGATGAAAATACCCTTGATGAAAATGTCTCTTTTACCAATGACGAAATTAACTTTGAATAAAATAAAAAATTTCTCTTAGTACAAAATGACAAATTGATAAAAAATAAACGGAATTTCGTTTTACATGAAATGCCACACATATTGTCGGTGTAAAATGACAAAAATACACTTATTGAGAAATAATGAAAATATCATTCATACCAAATGAAGAGAATAACCGTGATGAAAATGACGAAAAACATTCGTTTTAAACAAATAATTTATTTTGAAGTATGGGTACTCTCGTCATTTGGAAAATGGGCGTTTTAAAGATTCTAAATCAGTGATATTTTCATCATTTCCATCAGATAATTTTCATCACTTTGTAATTATTGAAATTTATGTCAATTTAGACCAATGATGTTTTCATCAATTTTGAGAAAGGGTATTTTCATCATTTTGTTCAAGAACATTTTCATAATTTTGTTTTAAGGGAGTTAATTTTGGACTAATTGTAATTTATTCATCTTGTATGAAGTACGTATTCGTTATTCTGCACAATGAGCAAATTCCACTTTAACAATGATATTTTTGTCATTTTGCACATGCATTTATAAAAAAAATATTGGACCATAAAAGTTTCGCCATGAGGTTTGGTTGGACGACATGTAACTAAACTTTGAAACCATGAGGGTACCATAAGAAGCTAGAGCAACAGTGGGAATTGCATCACTAACCGATAATGCAACTGAGTGGTGGAAGGGCGTTGCCCCAATTTATCGACAAGGGGAATGACCTATTACTTGGGCAGAATTCAAGGAAGCTTTTCTTGATCAATACTTTCCTGACACCTACCATATGGAGAAGAAGAACTAGTTCCTGGAATTCAAGCAAACCGAAGGTATATGATTGTAGCATAATATGCTGGAAAATTTATTGCACTAGGGAAGTATGCCACCGCCATCATCCAAGATCTGGTAATGAGGACACAGAGGTTCGTGAGGAGACTTCTGACTAGAATCTGGGGTAGACTATCAAGTGTTCGTCCCATCTACTTCTTTTGCCACTATAGCTCCATGCTCTACATGTGGAAAGAGGCATACATGTGTGTGTAGATGGAAATCAAGGCACCTAATTAGCCAATGTCTAGAATGGTCTGTGGGCAATGTTCAGAATAATGTTGCACCAAATGTTGGGGATTCAAGGCAGAGGCCAAACACAAGGATATTCACTCTCACTAAACAGGAGGCAGGAGATGCCTCAGATGTGGTAAAAGGTACACTTCTGATAAACTCGGTGCATGCTTATGTGTTGTTTGATTGTGGTGCTACACATTCGTTTGTTTCACGTCTTTTTTGCTAAGACCCTTAGGACTACCCCCCCCCCCATTTGTCATTCTAAGGCATATAGAGTTAGTATACCTAATGGGAAAATATTAGAATCGAATCTGTTACATAAAGGGTGTCGAGTAGAGATAGATTTGAAGGTTATAGAAGTGGATTTGATACAACTGAACATGGTAGACTTCGATGTTATTATTGGCATTCATTGGTTATCAAGACATCATGCTTTGGTTCATAGTAAGAAAAGAAGAATTCAGTTTGTGGTAAAGGGCAATGAAGTGATTGAATTTCAGGGGTCACAAAGAAAGAAGGAACGAAACATACCTATAATATATGCGATCAAGGCACATAAATATTGAGGAAGGGTTGTGAAGCTTACTTGGTGTATACTTTGACATAGGAAGATAAGAAGATTCAGATTGAAGATGTACCAGTGGTAAAAGATTTCCAAGATGTATTTTCAGAAGATTTACCGGGCGTACCACATGCTCAGGAGATCAATTTTGAAATACTTCTACAACCTGTTGCGGAACCTAACTCTAAAGTCTCATACCGAATGGCCCCAACTTAATTTAAAGAATTGAAGAATCAGTTGCAAGAGTTGCTAGACAAAAAATTCATCCGGCCTAATGTGTCACCATGGGAAACACCAGTATTGTTTGTAAAGAAGAAAGATGGAAGTATGAGGATGTGCATTGATTTTCGAGAGTTGAAAAATATCACTACGAAGAATAGTTATCCATTGCTCCATATAGACGATTTATTTGATCAACTGAATGGTGCCAAAGTATTCTCTAAGATGGATTTTACTATCTGGGTATCATCAATTGAGAATCAATCCAGAAGATGCACTAAAAAGTGCTTTCCGAACTAGATATGGACACTACGAATTCATTATGATGACATTTGGTATGACCAGTGCGCCGACGACATTTATGAATATGATGAATAGAGTTTTCAATGATTTTTTAGACAAATTTGTGGTAGTGTTTATTGATGACATCCTGATGTACTCGCCATCTAAAGAAGCTCATGAAGAACAATTGAAGACAGCTTTGGGAATTCTGAGAAAAGAGAAGCTCAGCGCAAAATTCAATAAGTGTGAATTCTTGTTGAAGAGTGTATCATTTTTGGGTAATGTAGAGTCAGTTGAAGTTGTATCCGTTGATCCAGCTAAAATAGATGTTATAGTAGATTGGCCTCGACCAACAACAGTCGCTGAAATACGTAGTTTCTTAGGATAATACTATCAGAAGTTTGTGGAAGATTTTTCAAGGGTCTCCTCACCTTTAACTCAGTTAACACAGAATAAGTAAAGTTTGATTGGAGTCTAGAATGTGAAGAGAGTTTTATAAAGTTGAAAGAGAAGTTAACTATTGCACCTATCTTGGCATTACCAGAAGAAACTGGGAGGGGGTTCACTATATACAACGATACTTCAGGTATTGGTTTGGGATGTGTACTTATGCAGAAATGATAGGTGATCGCCTCTGCTTCAAGGCAGTTAAAACCATACGAGAAAAATTATCCTACACACGACCTTGAGTTGGCAGCTGTAGTCTTTGCCTTGAAGATTTGGAGACACTATCTTTATGGCGAGCCATGTGAAGTATTTACGGATCATCAAAGCCTTAAATACTTGTTCACTCATAAAGAATTGGACATGAGACAACAAAGATGGTTGAAGTTGTAAAAGGACTATGACTTGACAATTAGCTACCACCCGGGTAAGGCTAATCGGGTAGCAGATGCTTTGACCAGGAAAACAATGGGTAAGATGGCAGCCATGATCACTAAACAACATGAGAAATAAGTTGTCCCTTAGCACCGCCTATCACCCACAAACCGATGGGCAATCAGAAAGGACTATTCAAACATTAGAGGATATGCTTAGAGCGTGTGTCTTAGGCTTCAAAGGCAGCAGGATATATCATCTGACTTTGGTAGAGTTTGCAAACAACAACAGTCACCCGGTATGCTGATGAGAGGTTGGTAACCGAGCCATAACTTATACCAGAAACAATGGAAAATCTACCACTCATTTGGAAAAGAATAAAGGCTGCTCAAGTTCGTCAAAAACGTTGGGCAGACAAAAAAACAATACCTTTGGAACTTCAAGTTAGGGATAAAGTGTACTTAAGAGTTTTTCCGACAAAGGGTGTCATCATATTTGGTAAGAGTGGCAAATTGAGTCCAAGATATGTAGGTCCATGTGAAATACTGGAAAGGGTGGATGAATTAGCTTACCATCTAGAATTACCGCCAACATTGTCAAAACTTCACAATGTCTTCAATGTATCACAACTAAGGAAGTACGTACCTGATCCAAGTTTTACTAGAGGCGGAACCTTTAGAATTACAAGAGGATTTATCATATCAAGATATAATGGTACGAATTGTAGATAGAAAGAAGCAAGTGTTGAAAATAAGGACAATACCATACGTGAAAGTGAAATGGTCAAATCACAAAGAAAGGGAAGATGTATGGGAGCTAGAAGAAGAAGCAAGGTAGAAATACCCTCACTTATTCCAATAGCCAGGTAAGCAAGTTTCGGGGATGAAACTTTCATAGGGGGGGGGGGGATGTGATACCAATGACCTTTTGACCTTAGAAATTGAATGATCATGATTGAATGTTATGTGACTAGTTGATTTTACATGCATTATATTGTTGTACATAATTGTTTAGGGTTGCTTTGATGTATTTGGTTAGTGTGAGGGCTTAAGTGAACATATGGAAAACTTACGGGCAGGTGTGAATCGTGTGTTGCTTTGGAAGGAGTGTTAGTTTGGTTAGTTAGTGCAGGATAAAACTATAAGATGAAGTTAGAAGGGGGAAGGAAGAGAAATGAGAGAAGTTAAAGAATTCCGAAAATCTGGAAAAATTGAGTGATCTAAAAAAAAACAATCAATTGACATAGCAATCGAAGTCTGATTGCCTCCATTCTTGTTCCTATAGTTTGAGGACTTCAAGTACTATATTTAAAATGGTGGATATTAAGTTTAACTATTCAATTTGGAGTAATTGCTTCTGGAAGTCGCCTCTGCAAACCAGAAAATTCTATTCCTGTTCTTCCTTTGATTCATTGTTGTAATGATCCTCCGTTCTTGTTTTTCAGTTCTAAAACGCATGAATTGGTCTTTTAACAGTTTATGAAATGTATGAAGTTATCCCATGTTTTATTGCATAAAAATCTGGATGAAGAACCAAATGATACTTGCATTGTTGCATGATTATACTTGATGATTCTTGCGTGTGTTGTCATATAATTACTGGATGCATTACATGAGAGGCAGCATGTGCATATTCTCAATCTATAGCTCTTGTCTAATGATGACCATAGACCCAGTTATATTCCGAATTTACATGTATAAAAGCTCGGGAGCCCTTTCAGTCCCCCACGAGGCCCGGACCTTTACAGGATTAAAAAGTTTGGTTTGTTAACAGTGTTATGGAGTTCACGAGGATGAACGATGATATGACATGAGTATATCCTTGAATATCCTATAAAGTGCCTTACCAGTTACGTTATGTTACAATTATGAGGGCCTTCCTAAGCGACATTAAAGTTTAAGGCTGTTAATAGTTGGATAGTGTTATTGTCGGATAATTGAGATCGGTTGTAGAATCAGTTGTTTCATGTCATTTTGATACTAATCTTATCAAGTTTATATGTATTGGAAGTCTTTGAGTATGTCAAGTTATGTTAAGTACTTGATCTACGATTTCTGATATGTATGTGATCGATTTTGTTAACTATTGTTATGACATGTTATGTGTATGGTTTGGTATTATTTCCAAGTGTTATTATAAGTCAAAAAATAGTGTTTGGGTTGTGAATTCCAAATGTGCAGAAAATGATTTTTCTTCACAAATTTTGCCTTGAAAATGACCTCACTGGATCTCGGTTGATCGGATCGGTCGATCGGACCATAGTTCCCTTGTCTGACTCAAACTACTGGGGCTAATCACGGATGATGGAAGAGGAATTATGGTCGATCGTGACAAACTCCTCTTGACTGGAGCTAATGTGGTTGACCGGTTTGTCATGTTAGTCAATCAGACTTTTTGTATATGTTTCTGCCTTGATCTCGAATGACCCTATCAGTCGATTGGGGTGTCTTTCTATCACCCAAGGTTTTATGTTATCATTTTATTCCTTTATAAGTTATGTTATGTACAAATTATGCAAGTTCTGAACTCTTATGTTATGTTTTCAAGTATTTTACAAATGGTTTCAACGTGTTTACATGTTATGTCATGTCAAAGGTATTTTCATATGATTTGGGAAACAGTGAATGTTTTGGAGTCATCTTTGGTCCTTCACCCTAAGGGTGATCGATCCTTACTAAGTTGTAGTGGCTTATCCTATTATCTTCTTATCTTTTGCAGATGTGTATGACGAGGGTGCAGATGATGAGGCTTGGGATGGGGGTGCAAAACGAGTAGATGATGAATAAGAAATTGATGTAATAAATATTTGGATCTTTTAGTTAAACGACAATTAGTACAATAATGTTAAGTTTGTTATTTATTTTAAGTACCGATGAATTTATAACGAAGTTTAAGCTATTCCGCTATGTTTATGACTTGGAAGACTATATTTTGTTAAGGGTAATTTGTCTCATTGGTAGATGAGGCATTGCCATGTCACCTTCTGGTTGCGGGGTGTGACAACAGCCCTCACTTGCCCCTGGCTAGTGGACCTACCCCACAAGGTCTGGACCTCATGAGATTGCCTACATTCTAGTTCGTCTTACATGACCTCGGTCTGCAGTCCCGCAATGCCTGGGCCTTATGATCATTCGTGGCGGCTACACTTGCAACTTTCAGATTCTACTAAACAATCAAATCGAACTGTATAACCACATAACAACGTAATACTTCAAACTATAACATACATAATATGTAAATTACACATTACAACACTTCATCCAATTTAATACAATAAAACGAATGAGGAAACCATTTCCAGAAATTTAATAAATATCTTTTCATTATTTTTTAACAGAAAACAAGAGTATAAGAATATTACTTTAGACACTTAATCAAATATTCAAATAATACTTAAAACTAGAAATTTCAGATTTTCATTCTCTAATTTCCGGAGAAATATCTCTCAACTCTGCCATTGGAATACGATCTCACCGTTCAAAATCAATGCCTATCAGTCCTCTAACTATCGCAACAGAAATTGCTCCGATCAGACTCTGTTTGCTACCTCAAATAATGAATCTCTCACAACCACTATGGTTTTCTAGAAATTCTCTATCTCTTCTTTTTCTCTTTTCTCTTTTCTCTTGCTCTCTTCTTTTCTTTCTTTCTCCCCAAATGAAACTCCAACAAAAATCACTCTTATAAGTTATAACCACCCTTATAACCATACTAACTCCCTTCTAACATAACCAACTAACTTATATGATTAACACTTATGAACCTCTACTTCCAATTCACATCAATACGCCTCTTAAACAAACTAAAACATAACACTTAACACATAAAACAATTAGTCACGTAATACATAAAATAAAAAAGTCTCGGGTATCACATTATGAATATATCTTTTATTTTGCACCAAAATATTTCCTTCGTATTAAAGCAAAGGTATTTTTGTCATTTTACTTCAAAGGTATTTCGGTTATTTGTATGAGAGAAATATTAGACTTTTCACATTAGAGGAATTGTATTCATTTTATTTTTAATTATGCGATTTTTTTGGTGTTTCAAACAAATAGAGTAGAATTAGAATTAGAATTCTACCTCAATTCCACAATTTACCAAACGAAGAAAATCAATTATTTGGAATTGGAATTTTTTAGAATTCTATAGAATTAGAAAACTTTAGAATTCTAATTTCATATAATTCCATGGAATTCAATAGAATTGGATTTCCAATTCCAAAACAAATTCCAAATAACAAACACACCCTTGTATACTTGGAAAATATAACATAAATGACAAATAATTTGTGACAAAAATGAGGAGAGGTAATTTGGGATGGAGAGAGTATGTAACATGTTCTTCACATTTCCCGGCGATTATTATTATTTTTTTTTAAATTGACCATTTGAACTGCTACATTACACATATCCAAAACAATTTATATACAAATATGGATAGAAAAAGGGAAAAAAAAAGTGACCATTTGAACTGCTACATTCCACATATCCAAAACAATTTATATACAAATATGGTTAGAAAAAGGTAAAAATAAAATAACTCATCCAAATAATCTATTTCTTCTTGAACAACACGTTCTTCCTGCAGATTTTCTGAAAATTCAAACTCTGAACTTGCGTCCTCCAATGATACACTTGAATACATTTCAAAGTCTGCTAGAGAATCTGTGGGTTCTATCAAACTTTCCCGTTACGCCATTACTACCTCCTTTGATTTTCTTCATTTCTCTAATCATTCCTTAATATAAATTGTTTATAACATATAATAAATATTAAAAAAGTAAAAATAAGACGTTTTAATTAAAATATCAATATTAATCTCTTAAGTAGAATTAATGATATATAAATTCTATCAACATTTTTACTATGATTCACTATATACACAAGTCTCTTTTGTCCACCTAATGACCTGTCTTGATATTCGTATAGGCTGAGAGTCTCTTTTGAATGTGTTGAAGATCCTCCAATTTCTTCCTCCTTTAAGTAACCTCCGATATTATTTAATAATATCTAGTTTTCCTTTAAAAAAAGTTATATTTAAGAGGAAAATATTGATATTTTTATTAACAAATTATCTTGCTTTATACATTTGTAATTTCGTTAAATGTTCTAAATTACCAGTATTATAAAATAGAAGTAGTAGTATTTATTTACTACTCTCTCTATTCCTAATACAAGACTTTCAGTATATGTTACGAAAATTAAGGAAACATATACAGTAAAACCTCTATACAGTAATACTCTTGGACTGGACAAAAATATTACTATTGGGAGGTTATTCTTAAATAGAGGCTTACATATAAAAATTATATTTTTTTAAAAGTAACTAATATAAATTATACGACACTTAGAAATGTATTCCTTATATTTTAAAAACATGTGTTCCTACACTATATTAGTTAAATATCAATTACACGATACTACACAATATTTAGGCAACTACTATACATGGTTTATAGATGTGAAACCACATACAATTGAAAACTGCTTCAAGCACTGCAAAATTCGAACAGATAGTGCCGATGACGAGTTACTACGAACGCACAAGTTTAAGGATGCGATATTAAGCCAAAAAATTAAGTCATTGTCACAGACAATTTTAGACAAATATTTCATATCATCTTAAGTTTAATGTAAAATTGTTAAATAATTATGGATGTTTTATATAGATATATAAATATATTTAAAATTTAATGTTATTTTATTACTATATGGAGGTAAATTTCTTAAGAAGGGTCCTAAAAAAAACATGGAATATTACAATGTAGAGTTTATTCTTATTTATAACTAGTCCCGAGTTGGAACCATCATTTTTTATTATTATAAGGAGTTTATTCTTATATAGAGTATTCTTATATAGAGGTTTGATTGTATTAATATATTTTTGCAATCAAAATATGAATATTATTCTCTTAAATAATACTTGTATATCATTAATTCTATTTAAGAGAATAATATTGATATGATATTTTAATTAAAAAATATTTTAATTTATGCATTCTTAATTTTCGCAATATGTAATGAAAGTTTTATAATTAGGATTGAAAGTAGTACTAAACAATAAGGAAAAAACATTTCTGAAGAAAATAGTTCCCATTTCCATTGTAAAACCAACGAGCGGAATTTGAAAATTGAGGAATTTTGATTTGCTTTTCAATTTGGCGGACTCTGATCGGCCTTATTCTTGTTGCAAAAGTTACAAGACTCGTAGGACTTCAATCTGAACGACTGAGATCTTTTTGCAACAGTTGATTTTGGAGTAACGGCTTCTGGAACGTAGGACTAAAATATTAAAAAAGTAGGAACTTAGATTTCTTTGAAGTATTTGACTAAGCATTTGAGGCAAGGGTCTTACAATCTTGTTTTATTGTTCTAAACACATAAATTGATGATTTAAAGTTATTGGTTTATGATAAAATGATTTACACATGTTTTATTGCATTGGAAAATTGGATGAAGTGTTGAATTATTTGCATTCTTATGTGGTTGATCGTTGTGTCTAATTGCAGATTAAATTTGTGTAATTATTATTATTGTTGTTGGGAAAATTCTGATATGGACCGGGTCCATGTGGACCATGTGGTCCAGATTTGGCCACATCCAGAGAGAAGGAAATGCAATAATGTGGCAAAATCTGGACCACATGGTCCAGTGGACCCAGTCCATATCAGAAGTGTTCTTGTTGTTGTAATTGCTTGTTGCTAAATTGATGTATGTTGGTTGGTCGTCTCCCCAATCTAGAATTATTTTCTATGAATGGCTTTATGGCAGGGTTTGTCCTAATTTATTTATATTTTCCTCTGAACCCAGGAGTTCGCGATTATGTTCTGTATGTTTCTGGGCTCTCTCCTAGCTGGGATGATAGTTAGAGGCTACTAACGCAACTAACATGATGAATCCTTAAACATATTTCTTTCCCCTTTCATTCAGGGGGATATCTTAACCCATTAGACATATTTCGGGGCCCTTCCTAGCTTGGGCTAAAAGTCTGGGACTGTTAATAGTTTGCTTTAGAGTCGAGATTGGACGATGGAGCTCGATTGTGTTTAATTGTGTGTTTAGGCATTACCATACTTGTAGTATTCGATATTTTGTATGTCTGTCTGTCTGGTCTGTTATGAGTAATTAATGGTGCCTGTAGCACAATTATGATGTATAAGTGTTGAATATGGTTAGTATGATTCATTGAAGCGTTGTTCTTATCTTTTTATGTTTGTGTTGTTCAAAATGTGTCATTTTGGGATTGGGAATGTTTAATTTCATAAAAGAGCTTTTCCTTTGAAGTTTTGAACGAAAAATTTCCAATTCTGCATGTCGCAGATGATTGGTTCGTCATGGGCATTGTCCGGAGATATTGAGCTTCTGGCCTTACCGCGGAAGAATGGTTCGTTCGGGGTGATATTGGGAGTAACTTATCTGCGGACGATTTGGTCCGGATGATCTGCTCCGTCCGTACTTTTGGAAGTGTTCCACGGATGATATGTCTGTAGGATGCATCGTCCAGGGCTTCGCCCACAAGGGGCATTTTTGTCCTTTTGAATTACTTCATGTTCTATTTAAAGTTAAGTTTGTTCCAAAGTTATGCTAATTGTATTGCAAGTATTTTAAAGGTTGTTCCAAGTCCAGTTAAGTCAATCTATGTTTTCACGTGTTTTGGGAAATCGGGAAATGCTTCGAGTCTTATTTGATGCTTTATCCCAAGTAACTCACTCATTATTCTATTTTTTAGATGATGATGTTGAAGGTAACTATGATTAGACCTGGGTTGGTGAGTATGAGGAATGACTGGTTATGAACTTATGTAATAGTCTAGATTAGTTTAAGTACTTTATAATCAACGTATGCTTTAGTATGTAATGTCATTAATAATGGTTTAGTACCTTTTATTTATGATGTAAGCCATTCAAGTTCCTTTAATTTTAATGAGTTATTTCATATTTTAGTCTTTCTGTTATGGGTTCATTGGTAGATGAGCCATGCTGGCTCATCACCCGGTTACGGGGTGAGATATAAGTGGTATCAGAACATGTCGAACCTTAGGCTTTAATGTATGGTTAGAAGGTAAGTATGGAATGAACATAGGAAGAACTCATTAGATAACTTAAGATGTGATCCTTGGGTAAAGACTCTGGAATATGACATATATGTTTACTTATCGCTTTGTAAGTTAATGATGATTGATATGCTATGTTGTGTTAACTGTTATTTGAGTTACCTGCTTATATTATCTGTTGGGTTGTTACTTGGGTAAGATTGACCGCCAACAAGACAATGTCGACGACTATGATATGTTGATCGCCGCTTTTGCTCGCTAAGGCATTAGGGGTGGCCGTAGATAGAACAAGACACCGGAATCGTCGAATCGCCAACATATACCGATAGTTGAGAGAACAACTGGGGCTGAGAATGTGGCACCGCCAACACCACCGGTAAAAACAGGAGTTCCGACAAATTTGACAACCACCTTGGCCATGTTGGCTCAAGTACTACAGAACCAGCATCAAAAGATCAATCAGAATGTTGTGGATCCTAGGGCACCAAGGTATGAGGTAGATTCGGGTACATATTATGAACGGTTGAAGAATATGAGGATGATATATTTTGATGGAATTTTGGGACGGATCAGGCAGATGTTTGACTTGAGCAGATGGAACAACATTTCAATATTATAAGGGTACCGGAGGATGCTAAGACCGCAGTGGTCATATCTTCCTTAACTACTGAAGCAATTCAGTGGTGGAAAGGTTTCACCCCTATTTATCAACAAGGGGGGGACAGCCGATCGTATCGGGACAATTTAAGAGGGCGTTTCTTGGATTGATATTTCCCAGAAACATACATCATGTAACGCCAAAATCAGTTCTTTTAGTTGATACAGACAGAGGGGATGTCAGTGGCTGAATTTGCGGGCATGTTCAATGCCCTTGGGAAGTATGCATCAGCAGTCATCCAAGACCTGGGTATGCGAACGCAAAAGTTTGTAAGGGTTTTTTTTTTACTGGGATTTGAGGGAGGCTCTCGAGTAACCGTCCTACCACATATAAGGTCACTTATGAGGTGAGCCTAGATATTAATGCAGAGTTTCTGAGGGACGATTCTGAGAGAGTGGGGAAGAGATCACACTCCACTATGGTAAATGGGCAAAGTTCACACCCCACAACCATTAAGGTTATTATGGATGACCGGAAGAGGTTCAACCCCACATCAGGACAATCCAACACTTTTAGGTCGGGAGTGAGAACGGGGTAAATTTTGTCAGGATTGTGGGACCCACAGGGGCACAAAGTACTTATCAGACTCCTCAGTTATGTAGCAGATGTGAAAGAAGGCACCCGGGGAAGTACCGATGACCGAAGCTTGTTTCAGATATAGGAAGACAGACCATCGGATCAGAGTACAACACCAATTTCGAGTAATGTGCATTCTATTACTTCAGCAACGAGGGTTGATGATACAAGGTCGAGGCCTAATACAAGGGTGTTTTCCCTTACTCAGTAGGAGGCAGGGAATGCTTCCGATGTGGTGACAGATACATTTCTCATCAACTCTGTACCTACTTATGTGCTTTTTTTATTTTGGAACTACCCACTCGTTTGTGCTCTGTATATTTTCTAAGGTCTTTTAGACTTCCCTTACATTTTCTTTGGATGCCTATAGTGTTAAGGTACGTAGTGGGAAGGTCTTATGGTCTAACTTGGTTTAAAAGGGGTGCTGGGTAGAAATAGACTCGAAGGGTTAGAGACGGATCTCATACACTTGAACATGGTTGACTTCGACGTTATTTTGGGAATGAATTGGTTGTAAACTAACCACACCTTGGTGGATTCTAAGGAGAGGAATATTCAGTTTGTGACCAAGGACAAGGAAGTGTTGGAGTTTTAAGGGTCGAAACCTTAGTCCTTGTAAAGGTAGACATAAGGTTGTGGCAACTTCTTTAGCTAAACTTTAATTCTCAAATACTCTTGGACGTTCATACATGACGTCTCCAATACAGGTCTACCTCCAGGTTTCCGTTAATCACTCAATTATATTTCTTATTTTAAGAGTAAAGTCATCAAACCTTAGGGGAAAAAAATCTAGGAATTTCAAGTGTTGTTTCAATGTTGCCTTCTTACTAGGTAAGTTGAAATGATATCTCAAGTATCATTGACAACCTTTCTTCAACATCTTTTATCTTCGTTTCTGGATACCATGAAGGCCGATTATCATCAATCGTTATCCCATAATTCCAATTCTTTCATCGATGATCAACCCGAGGATATTGCTTACAAAAATAATACATCCCTAGAATAACATTATTAGCTTCAATGACAAAAAATAGACATCATAACCAACATAGAATTTACTCCCCCATGTAGCACCTAATGAACTATAGTGGCTTATACTCATCAATATCTATTAAACCTACACAGTACTTGATTATTTAATTAAACTTCATTATCGTAAGTGCGAAATTTCATCTTCCTTCTTTTCTTGGATCCAATTAGGGATATTTTCCTTCTCAAATTCCTATCAGAAAGAAATTTAAACCCACATCTCGTTCCTTTGAGGCCAAACCTCGAATATCCTCATAAAATAACCACCCTCATATCTTCTAAAACTAAAGGCGAATAATTTCACAAACTTTATTTTTCGTTATATCTAAGAGTACTTTACGTAGATGTCATCTAATTATTCAATGAATAGTTCTGCCTCGTAAAAACTCTGTTGTTCAAAACTTAAGATTTTTCTCAAAATATTCAATAGTCCTAGTGATAAGGGCCCTCTCGAGATTTTCTGGTATGAACTGCTTATCTACTTCTATTAGAGCTTGTGTGAAAAGGTTGAATTTCTACTATTCCAAATACCTCTCTATGTGAAATTTCCAACATCATTCTTAGATGCGTAAGCTTTGAAACGAGCGTAAGACAATCAATTGTTGGAGATGATAAACTTGAAACTTGATATATAAGTGTTGAAAACCCGAGACTCCTTTATAAAATTTCGAGAAGTAAGCTAGATCAAACCACTTAATACAATAATGTTCCAAAGATATAAGTCAAACCAAAATTTTATAGGTCATATAATTTTACAATAGTCGAACACTAGCTCCATAAACCCCAGCTGAGCAAAGCTAAAGTAACAACAAATAAAAAAAATCGAGATATCTACTATCCCAAGCATAAACCATAATAAATCACCAATAAGGGAGCCTAAATTTCATAATGTAGAGTACTGCTCACAGGATCTATTATTATTATCATACTGGATGTCATCGTTACTCTTCCATATAGTAATTTTTCGTTAATATGTAGCTCCTCAATAATTGAGATAACCATCGTCCGTCCATCTTATATACTTTTCATGTAAAGCAATCTCATTGGATCTTCAGTACTTATAATCTTATTACTTTCTTATTTGACTCATTTCTTAGTTCTCTTCATCTGTTTCCACTGATTCAGTATCAGATTTTTTTAAAAGAGGAATCGTCTAACTAGCTTTTTTTTTCGTGTTCAGAACCTAAAATTCCTACAAATAAGCTTCATTTTCCTGAACTAAGGATGTATCTCAAGCTTAAAGATTGAAACTATGGTCATGCACAAATCATGCAGTGTGCTCCAAATAAAAACTACTAATGATCCAATCACATGCCCGCAAGTAATTCTTATCTATAAGCACCTAAATATTCAGTAGAGGGACCAATCTACATTCCTAAAGAAATCATGCCCCTAAGCTCTGATACCAACCGTGGCACCCCCAACCTCTCTGCTAGGGTCCACTCCGGCTGAGTAGGGTATCTGCATGACTCTCGACACTAACATATACAAAAGCTCAAATGCTCGAAGACAAAGACGACAAAACAATAAATTCATAATATAGTGGAGTTAATGTTAGTAGTGCCCTAGGACCATTAGCACATGTTGTGCGTCTTATTATCTTTTGAGCATGTAATTGAATAGTTAATTTTTCTTTTGATTATCAAATGTGTGATTTGATAGTAAAACTCATTAGCTTATGTAATTACTATTCTAGAAGTCCCTAGTTTTATGTAATGCTTAATTACTATGAAATAAAACTAGTATGATTGTTGATTGATGATCTTGTTTTCATCGATCATGTGTAATGGATACAAATCACATCATAGATGCAATATATAGGGATACATTGTATTGGGACGTGATCCGTTTGAGAAGTAATACTTCATGGTCTTAAGTCATAAGTATTACTTCGTCAATACTATTTTAGAATCCTTAGACCTTATGTCTTCATTGATTCTAGTATGAATGGAGCCACGTTTTGACTCAGTCGGACGTTACTTGTAACAGAGTAATCAATACGACTGATGATCGGATGTAGTGTCCTATCATAGCTTGAATGTGAGAGACATTGTAAGGAATTTGTCCCTCTCTATTATTGAGAGAGATATCCATGGGCCCCTCGATAGGGAAAAGATCTGTTTAAATGCATGGCCGTGCTCAAATGTATTTGATAAAGTGGTTATCAAATGCTATTTGTTGAAACAGTCTACCTGGAGATCGAGCATAAATACAATTAAGCTTAATAAGGGTGACGACCACCATGCCTTATGCTTAATTAGGATATCGCGAGACAAAGGGATTAAATAATGGATTGATATTAGGTTCCGTTGTATATTCATTCACTTTGGGTAGTCACAATGTCCCTGCTAGGGACCGCTTGTGATTTATGGACTCACACTACTACTAAGTGTGTTTTTCATTGCCATTGTGAGATGAACCCTACGGGGGTCACACGCATAGACGAGGCTAACGAGCTTTATGTCCAGTTTCGATGAATCTAGAATGTGTCTAGGTTCATTGTATCTGACATTTGTCTTTCTGGAAATAATAAAGTGTTTATTATTCGAATTAGAGATAGGGGCAATTTCGGTATTTTACCTATAGCTGGAATTACGTGGGAGTTATTATCCGATAAGGACTCCCACTACCAGCAGAATTCTAGGGAACGTGGGAGTTAGAGACTCCCACTGCCGAGAGGAGTTGGGGATGTGAGAGTTGGTTATGGGAACAAACTCTCACACCCTATATAATGATCTCTTGGCCGAAACCCTAGATGACTAACACTTTTCAGCCGAAATTAAACAAGTAACCCGAAATCAGATTTCGGATTTCTCAGTCTCTCCCTTTTCTCTCTAAATTCCCGAACTTCAGAAAGACGAAGATCTAGCAATCACTGCTTGTTTCGTCGCGTGGATACTGGTAGAGGGAAATTCCGCAGAGGAATTCCGTTGGTGAAAAGAAACTGATCAAGAAACGTCATCCTCCATTCAAGAAGTAGCTTCTTGAATCCGAAACGTGTAAGTTTTTATCGCTGTTTTCGGTTCGGTTTCGAATGAGCGGATCCTTCAGGGGAGGATCCATGGGTGTTTGGAACGAGTTTCCGCCCATGAATCCCTTCAGTTAACTCTTAAAAGGTAAACAACTTAAATACATAGTTTTCAAGGTAGATATGATACATAAATGTTTCCCATTGTATGATAATATATTGCCAACAACTTTCCCAAGCTCCGATGATAGATTGCCGTGAGATTACTGGGCCAATTTTTCTTGACCAGCTTATCTGAAATCATGTCATAAAAACATGTGTGAGTCATAAAGCTCTGTGTGTTCGCGCGTGTGCCAATGTATTTTCAAAGATATTTTAGAAATTCATGCAGATGCTTTTCGAAAACATTCTCAGTGCAAAAGAATCAATTTTCCATCGAAGTTTCAAAAACAAATGAAAAAACACATGAATGGTTGAGGTGCAGCTAGAAAGTCTGAGTGAATCGAAGACGCATCAACACAACCTCTAAACCCGAGTTTCCAAAACAATTTTCAAATCAAAGTCGGGCTCAACGGAGACAAGTCCGGATCCCAAAGTCATCACCAGCCTCACAACCATTGCAATCTTGATTTCCATACTTTTTGTCTCCCCAAACACAAAGCCAGGCAATGAAATCTGGGGCACCTACCAAACCGCACATGGTGACTAACCCCAATCGCTGCGGAGCAGCCGAACACCACAAAGACAGTGTTCCTCACAAATAAACACAGTACCAGTTGGGCCGAGCCCTCCTCAAATACTACGCCCCTTCAAATGGTAAAACAATCCAGAGTCTAGGCGTTCCACATCAGTAGAAGAGGCCCTAGTACATGTGACTAGCCATGTACAGTGCAATCCACTGACGCTTCAGGCTATCAAAATATTTTTCGAATCATATCCAAATCAAAGCTGGTTGGAACGAGGTTTCGATGCAAATCTCACAATCAAAATGGCCAATAGTAAGGCCATCCAACAGAATCAAATTCAAACTCACTTTGAAATAATCGCCCATCCGCTAGTCCAAATATACATAATAGTGCTCAAATATGTCATGACAATGCCCATGCATTTCTAAAACTATGCAATTTTCATATACCAAAGCATTTTTCTGAAACTTACATGTGTTAAGCGAACATGCTAATAGGAAAATAATTTCAATAATCATATTTTCTTAACTGGAGCACCGCTCCCATGCATTTCTAATGCACATTTCCATCAAACGGTGGCAGCGACGGATGCACGTTGATTTTTTTTTTTTTAATATTATATATGATATATTTTACTCCATTTAAAAAATAAATGTATAAATGACCCCACACAAAAAATTTAATGACCCCACTAATAAAATAAATATTCTCAAAATTTTAATTCAACAAATGAGAATCTTTTCCACAAGTACGGAACATTTACCTTTTCGCACTGGAACAGTGGTATTAACAATTTTCTATCCACCTCTTTATATATTGTAAAGATTAAATATTATAAAGATTAAAAAATAAAAAATATGTACTTAGAAGATATTTTGATGGCTGATGGCTCCCAATAAAAACAATTTTTTTTTGTCTTGTCTCTCTCTATCTCTCTCCCTTCATTCTCGGCGAAGCTGTCCATTTGTTCACTGACCACTGCCTTCCTTTGGTAAATATTTTTTTTTAATTCATTCAATTCATATATGTTATTTTATCTTATTAGTTTATATTTGATACACGTTATTTTATCTTATTAGTTTATATTTGATGTTTGAGATTCTCATTTTTGTATAGTTTTATTTTAGCTTATTATTTTATGAATTTATGACAGGATATGGAATTTTTTTTAAAAGAAAAACAGTTTTTGATACGGATACATCCAATGCTCAGTCAAATAGTTGAGCTGAGATAAATTTTGAAAATCTCCCAACAGATCCTGGAGCTCGCCCTAAAATGTCAAGTTATCACCCTAATGATAGAGAAAACATAAGAAGAGCATATTTGCTTAGACGTTCTTGTCAACCCCGAACTTGTGATTTCCCTCAAAAGCCATTTGGAAATCTGCTTCGGAGGTTTAATATTGCTTGGTATGATGAATTTCCATATTGGTTGGAGTATAGTGAAAAAGATGATGCTGCATATTGTTTGTGTTGCTATCTTTTCAAGCCTGACATCGGAAAACAATCTGGTGGATCTTCTTTTGTTACAAAGGTTTTTGATGATTGGAATAAGAAAGAAAGATTTTACTCTCATGTTGGAGGTCCAAAAAGTACGCATAACATTGCAGTGAATAAGTGTCAAGGTCTTATGAATCAAAATCAACATATTGAACATGCTTTATCGAAGCAAGCACATCATGTTCGTAGTATGTATCGAAGGAGATTAACAGCATCAGTTGATTGCGTTCTATTTCTTCTTAGACAAGGATTATCTTTTCGTGGTAATGATGAATCAGAAAATTCTTCTAATCAAGGTAACTTTCTCGAGCTCCTTCAGTTTTTAGCTAATCACAGTGAAGATATAAAAAGTGTTGTTCTAAAAAATGCTCCCGAAAATAATCAGTTGATTGCTCCTGCGATTCAAAAAGATATTTGTAATGCTGCTGCAGTAGAAACTATTAATGCTATTATAAATGATCTTGGTGATTAATATTTTGCTGTTATTGTTGATGAGTCACGTGACATATCAAATAAAGAACAAATGGCTGTGGCTTTGCGTTACGTGAATATGAAAGGAAGAATTGTTGAACATTTTCTTGGTTTAGTACATGTTAGTGATACTACTTCTTTATCATTGAAGAGAGCACTTGAGTCATTGATGTGAAAATTTAGATTGAGTATATCAAGAGTTCGTGGGCAAGGTTATGATGGTGCTAGTAATATGCAAGGTGAATTTAATGGCTTGAAAAGTTTAATTTTGAGAGATAATCCTTCTGCCTTTTATGTCCATTGCTTTGCTCATCAGTTACAGTTGACACTTGTTGCCGTTGCTAAGGATCATGTTGAGGTTGCTTACTTTTTCAACTTAGTTTCTGCACTTTTAAATGTTGTTGGAGGTTCATGTAAGCGACATGATATGCTACGTGAGAAACAAGTTGCTAAAATAATAAAAGCAGTAGATAATGGAGAGATTCCTAGTGGGAAGGGTATGAATCAGGAAATTGGTCTCAAACGAAGTTTGACACGCGTTGGGGTTCACGTTATGCTACTTTGGTAAATTTAGTTCTTATGTATTCTTCAGTGATTGAAGTGGTTGAGATAATCAAGAAAGATGGATTACTTAGAGAGCAAAGAGGTGAAGCTAATGGCATGTTAAATATGTTAGAAACATTTGATTTTGCCTTTACTTTGCATATGATGAAATATGTGTTGGGAATCACCAATGAATTATCACAAGCCTTGCAAAGGAAAGATCAAGATATCGTTAATGCTATGAAGTTAGTAACAATATCAAAGCAAAGACTACAAGCTTTAAGAGACAATGGATGGGAATCTTTGTTCAATGAAGTTAATTTGTTTTGCATAGCTCATGACATAGATGTCCCGGTTATGGAAGATTTGTTTTCAAAGGGGAGATCCCGACGAAGATTTCAAGATATTACTAATTTGCATCATTATCGTATTGGTTTGCTTTATACTGTTGTTGATACGTTACTTCGAGAGATGGATGACCGTTTCGGTGAGACAAATACTGAGTTGCTTATTTGCTTGGCATGTTTGGTTCCAGAAAATTCATTTTCTGCATTTGATAAGAAAAGAGTGATTCAATTTGCTAAGTTCTACCCTCAAGATTTCTCCCCCACCGATTTGGTTATTCTTGATAATCAATTGGAGACTTATATTCTTGATGTCAAAAGTTGTGATGAATTTTGCACTTTGAAGAGCATTGGTACCTTAGCTGAGAAACTAGTTGAAACAGGGAAGCATATTGTATATCCATTGGTATTTTTATTAGTTAAGCTGGCATTAGTTTTACCTGTAGCTACCGCAACTGTGGAAAGAACATTTTCAGCAATGAAGATTGTGAAGAACAGACTTCGCAATCGAATGGGAGATGATTGGATGAATGATTGTCTGATTACTTATTTTGAAAAAGATGTATTTAAAGATGTTGACAACGAACTTATCATTAAGCGATTTCAGAATATGAGACCACGTCGAGGTCAACTATAGAATGTAAGTTTTTTTAATTTTCTAGTTTGTTTTTTTGCCTACGTTTTACAAAATATAAGTTTATTTTTGAATTAAAATAATATATATGTTTTTTCTTATGGTAAAAAATATTAATGAATTGTTGTGTGACCCCAATGAATTAAATTCCTGCATCCGTCACTGAACGGTAAAGAACCTCTTCATTTTGAAGTAACTGGTAAATAAGCAATTCTAAAGAACAATAAATTTTCATTTATGGAAACTTTCCAAAATGCTTCATTTATTCAAAATGGAATCATTTTATAAAATGGTTTTAGCACTTTAAATTTAGTAAGTTTCGATTTGCGAATTCACCTGAACGTAGTAGCCAACTAAAACCTTCGCGTTGACTGAGGATTTCCTACGAACAAAAAGATATCAAAACAAAATTATAATTATCTAGAGCTCTTTTTACACTTTACTTGAACCACCTACGTAGACTTCTAATCCCAAAGTACTAACATTAACCTCTAAATTGTACAAATCCCTTGTTTTTAACTAAAGTCTTAATCATTAGAAAAGTTTGTTTGAGTAGATGAATAGGCTCAAGTTGTTCGAAAGAATGACAATGAACAATGGAAATAATACCAACTCTTGGTACTTTTTTGTTTCCCCTGGAAGAAACAGAAAATAGCTGACCATGTAAAATGGCTCTAAGAAAAATATGGCTGCGTAGAAATATCCCTTATGGATAGGATGTACATTTAAACTCAATACATGTAAAATTCATATGTATGTGTGCATATAAATTTAAAATTCAAATTCAAAATAAAAAATCTTGAGTCTCATTGTAGAAAACAAATTTGTTTACAAGTAATTGTTTAGTAAAATTTTACTAAATTTAAACTTCATTTTCAAAATAAAATGTATACTACAGATTTATTAGTATAGATCCAGTGATTGAAACCAAGTTCTCAAATTTACATTCAATTTTTTCCCTTTGTCCCCCACATACACTTGCTCTTCAAGTATTTTTTATTTTTTTTTATCTTGGTCAAATTTCTTGGTCACCAAGTGTTTCTTTGTTGTTATTGTTATTATTATTATTATTATTATTATTTTAACAAGTTAAAATTATATTAACCATGCACATATAGGATAGCTAACAATTTATTGCAACTAGTTAAGATAAATTTATTATCATTCCTATGTCTCATGCCAGAAAATCGAACATCAAAATGAGAATTAACTCAAAATGGTTGTACACAAAAATGCGCATAAGGTGGGTGTTACAGCTAAGTTAAGGGATCAAACGGACTCTGGTCGACCTCATTCTTATTGTAAACATTTTCTAGACTCGTAGGACTTCGATCTGAACAGTAGAGATCTTTTTCCAATAGATGAGTTTGGAGTAATATCTTTTGGAACGTAGGACTAAAATCTGACAACAATAGGAACATGGATTTCTTTGAAGTATTTAACTAAAAATTTGAGGTAAGGATCTTAAGCTTTTATTTTTCTTTCCTAAAAGCATGAATTGATGATTTAAAGTTATTGGTTTATTATAAAATGATTTACACATGTTTTATTACATTGGAAATTGGATGAAGTGTTGAACTGTTTGCATTCTTGAATGGTTGATCGTCGTGTCTAATTGCGTATGAAATTTATGTAATTGTTGTTATTGTTGTAATTTATTGTTCCTAAATTGCTATATGTTGGTTGGTTATCTCCCCAGTCTACTCCCAATATCACCCCGGACGAAGCCCAGACGAACCATTCGTTCGTGGCATTCGCATGCGGCAAGGCTAGATGTCTTGGTATCTCCACAGACGATGCCCAGGACGATACACATGACGAACCGATCGTCCACGACATGCCAAATTGACATTTTTCTGTTCCAAACTTCAAAGGAAAAGCTCTTTTATTTAATTAAATATTCTCAATCCCAAAATGACACATTTTGACCAACACAAACATATAAAAACAAGAACAACAATGCAATGAACCATACTCATTATATTCGACACTTTCTACATTGAAATTGTGCTACCAGCACCATGAAGTACTCATAACGGACCAGGATCAGAACATACATAATATAGAATACTACAAGTATGGTTAATGCCTAAGCACACAATTCCACAGAACCGTACACAATCGTCCAATCCCGGCTCTAAAGCAAACTACTAACTGTCCCCAACTTTTAGCCCAAGCCAGGAAGGGCTCAGAAATACATATCATGGGTTTAGATATCCCCTTGCACGAACGGAGCCAGAAATATGTTTAAGGATTCATCTTGTTATGTCATTGCTCAGCTTAATGAACTCCACAATGACAGTTAGTAACCCCTAACTATAAGCCCAGCTAAGGAGAGCCTAGAAACAAACATAACATAACATCGCGAACTCGCGGATCCATAAAAAAACATATATAAATTGGGACAAATCCTGCCATAAAGCCATGCATAGACAAAAGCTCTTATCTGTGGACGATCTGCTTCGTCCGAACTTTTGGCAAGTGTTCCACGGACGATAGGTACGGATGATGCATCGTCCAGGGCTTCGTCCGCAATGGGCATTTTGGTACTTTTGAACTGCTTTCTATTCTGGTTCAAGTTAAGTTTTTCCCAAAGTTATGCCAAGTGTATTGTAGGTATTTTAAAGGTTGTTTCATATCAAGTTAAGTCAAGCTATGTTTTTACATGTTTTGGAAAATCGGGAAATGCTTTGAGTCTTATTTGATGCTTCATTCCAAAGATGTTTGATCCTTACTGTGCTAGCGTAACTCACTCCTTATTCTATTTTACAGATGATGATGTGAATGGTAACTATGATGAGATCTGTGAAGGGGAGTATGAGGAATGAGTGGTTATGACCTTATGTAATAGTCTGTATTAGTTTAAGAATTTTATAAGCAATTTATGCTTTATTATGTATTGACATTAAGAATGGTTTAGTACTTTTTTATTTATGATGTAAGACATTTAAGTTCCTTTAAGTTTAATATAGTTATTTCATATTTTAGTCTTTCTGTTATGGATTCGGTGTTATATTGGTAGATGAGGTATTGCCAAGTCATTACCTAGGTACGGGGCGTGACAACTCTCTCCTTAGATTAAGGACATTGACATCTCGGTCCATAATGTAAAAAACTAAACGCTTTCGGTTTGTTTGTTTATTGGTTAGTCTAGTTACAGTGTTAAAATTGATTTGTATATATTCAAACTCTCCTAAAATTGGGTACCTTAAGAAAGAGGAAGATTGGCCAAATCGTATAAATTTCAAATATACTCACAAACTAATTAATGTGAAATCTTTATCGTGCTCCACGTTATTTTTCTTAAAATCTCAATTCATAATGGTATTTTATTTTGTGAAATTACGAAATTGTGTATGTCGTCTCTAAAACTAACACTTCAATAAGGGTGAAAATCCTCTGTCCCCGTGTATGTACTTATCCATGTCCCCAACCAATTAGAATTATATATATATACATTTTTTCCAATTATATATACACAGGGTAAATTGTGATTGATTGGGAAAAGAGATGAGGACATACACGGGGATAAAATAAAAAAACAAGAAGAACAAAAATTAAAACATGACCAGTTTCTCCAACTCTAGAGAAGACAATTCTATAACGTCTTCGAACTTTGCTAATATGCTTATAGTTTTTTTTATTTTTTTATTTTTTTTTTATTTTTTAAGTTAGATGATTCTAAATTTTGATCGTCAGATTACTTGATTTGATATCTTAGATTAAAAGTAATCATACAAAAATTTTCATGAACAATAAATTTGTTTTTTTATAAATGGTTTTTTATAGTTACACTTTTAATCTGATTTATCGAGGAAACAATTCAACGGCTCCCAATCTATAAGAATGCATATAAACACATTAGCATTACTGTGCGACCTCATAACTATTTCTTAAGATTTGTGCAATATATTTCTCTTTCACAATTCACTGATGACCTCATAACTATTTCTTAAGATTTGTGTAATAGATTTCTCTTTCACAATTCACTGATGTCCCTGTATCTAAATACAAGGATTTGCATTAGCTTGTGAGAGAATGTTACACTGCACACAAGCCCTCGGAATATAACAAAAGTTAAAAAAGGAATTAGAAAATCTATTTCCTTTAAAGAAAACTTGACTTTGTACCAACATAATTTGCTCAATTGGTAAGGATTTGAGACGTAAGATCAATTGTTCAAATCCGACTGCCGACGTGAGAGCAATATTAATGGGTGATCTGTAAGTACCCTTATAAACAACATATTTTCTCAAGAGCCGACCTGGTTTGTTACGGTGAACGTGGCAAACCCACCTAATTTTTTTTGTTTGTTTTTTACCACAAAAAAAAGAGTAAAAAAAGATATGTTTATTCTATCCTGTTGGGCAGAATTGATTAGCATTATGTATGCTCACAAATTAAAAAAAAAAAATGCGCTTCTTACCTCCTGAAGTTTCAACGATAATATAGTGAAGCTGCCATGTCAATGTTTTAGAAAAAATGCGTATTTTAGCTACTCTCCTAACATGGCCTAAGCGTTTGGAAAAATAAAGCCGCCATGTCATGACAATTTAGGTTCTGAAGATAAGGCAAGCATGGAAACAATGAAGATTTATCTTTATATCGTTTTAATGATTGAGTCACCTTCATCATTCCTTAAAAGTCGACTATACCAAGGCCATGAATCAAAGGTGGTGCCGTGATGTTTTATAATTGGATCAATTTTACTTGTTTTTTTTAATCATTTTATAATCCAACTACACCTGCAAGAAGAGCTATAAATACGTAGAGTAACTGGTAGAGAAGGGGAACCAATTTCATACAAAACACACAAAAAGATGAGCAGTTTATATTCTTGAGTTAGTTTTTCTTTTTCTCTTTTCCATCTCATGGGCAGTTTCAGCTCAACCTTCAGTAAACAAGTTCGTCCAATGCCTAGTACAGACTTTTGATAACTCCACAACAATTTCACAAGTCATCTTCGTCCTTAATAATCTTTCTTAAGCACTTGTCTTAAACGCCAAAATCCAAATCATACGATTTCAAACTCCAAAAACCCCTTGTCAACTATAGTGACTTTGACTAGGGAACAAATGATCGATATGGATACACCCAGTGACAGATCTAATAGCCTGGATTTTTTTTTTTAATTATATATGATATATTTTACTCAATGTATAAATGAACTCAGTGAATTGCTGTGTATATCAAATGACCTCAGTGAATTATATTTTTGGATCCATCACTGGATACACTAGTGCCGAACAGGGTAGGGTTTGGAGTGACAATATCGATCATTTTTCCCGAGTCAAAGTCTCTATAGTTGACATATACGCCTCTAGGATTGCTTGGCGTATTTAGAATGTACTTGCTCATAATTCTATATTGTTCTCGGCTCCAGTTTATGCCTCTTTGGGTTAACATTGTGTTGGTCCATAACGCTGCTCGAACAGATAAGAATGAAGTTCCTGCCCTGTGTGGGAACATAATGTTTGACACTGGAATTTCATCCATTCTTGCACCAAAGGGTTTCCATTCCATTATTGCCGATTCGTCCTGAATTCTTTGGGAAAACAAATTCCAAATCTCTCTGATCCCAACTTCAGGAATATGATTTTGGACTAAGTTCGACTTTCCTTTGAAGTAAGGCATGTATTCGAGTGCAGTATTTACTCATCTTTGTAGGAACTCGCGTGTTGATTCTAGTGGAATGGAATTTTGGTAGTCGTAGTTTTCTACCCTCTAATGTCACGACAGTCCGCTCTTTTGATGCCTAACTCCGGGAAGTATTCATTCATCAAGGAAAGTAGGGTATCGACGTCACCTTGAAAAAAGGCGTAAAATGATGCTAAACCAGGGACAAGTCTAGAAGTAATGCTTAGGTCCCTATACACCCTGGGAGCAATAGATTGCCATTTGTTGAGTATTTGAATTGCATTTTTTTCAAGAGTCCTTGATACGTTTTTTTTTTTGCTAAGTTTGAGTCCTTGATACGTTGAATGCTGCAAAATTAGGGTTGATTTCAACTAAATTGACCTTATATGAAAGGACTACCCCAAAGCTAGCTCCATTTCCACCTCTAATGGCCCAAAAGAAATCCTCACCCAGGCATTTTCTGTCTAGAATTCTTCCATTAGCATCAACTACTTGAGCATCAATAACATTGTTTGCAGCAATACCATATTTCCTTGCAAACGGTCCATACCCTCCTCCACTTATGAACCCTCCAAGCCCCGGAATAGGGCAAGAGCCTCCGGGAAAGTAAAGAGAGTTATTGGCCTGGTAAAGAGAATAGTACACTTCCCCGAGGATAGCATCAACTCCGAGCCATGCAGTTTTTCGTTGGACTTCAATGGAGATTGATCGGAAGTTGGTCATGTCAAGCATGAAGAATGGTGTTTCAGCAACAGAGGAACCACCATGGAAGTCGTGGTATCCTCATTTGAATGCCATGCTTCTTGGAACAACGGATTGCTGCTTCCATCTGTGATTCATGATTAGGCGTTATAATCACTATAGTTGACAAGGGGTTTTTGGAGTTTGAAATCGTAGGTTTTGGATTCTGGCGTTTAAGACAAGTGCGTAAAAAGGATTATTAAGGACGAAGATGACTTGCGAAATTGTTGTGGAGTTATCAAAAGTCTGTACTAGGCATTGGACGAACTTGTTTACTGAAGGTTGAGCTGAAACTGCCCATGAGATGGATAAGAGAAAAAGAAAAACTAACTCAAGAATATAAACTGCTCGTCTTTTTGTGTGTTTTGTATGAAATTGGTTCCTCTTCTCTACCAGTTACTCTACGTATTTATAACTCTTCTTGCAGCTGTAGTTGGATTATAAAATGATTAAAAAAAAAACAAGTAAAATTGATCCAATTATAAAACATCACGGCACCACCTTTGATTCATCTTCAGAACCTAAATTGTCATGACATGGCGGCTTTATTTTTCCAAACGCTTAAGCCATGTTAGGAGAGTAGCTAAAATACGCATTTTTTCTAAAACATTGACATGGCGGCTTCACTATATTATCGTTGAAACATCAGGAGGTAAGAAACGCATTTTTCTAATTTGTGAACATACATAATGCTAATCAATTCTGCCCAACAGGATAGAATAAACATATCTTTTTTTATGCCGTCACGAGCCAGGTAGGCTCTTGAGAAAATATGTCGTTTATAAGGTACTTATAGATCACCCATCAATACTGACCTCACGTCGGCAGTAAGATTTGAACAATCCTTACCAATTGAGGCAAATTATGTTGGTACAAAGTCAAGTTTTCTTTAAAGGAAATAGATTTTTTAATTCCTTTTTTAACTTTCATTATATTTCGAGGGCTTTTGTGCAGTGTATCATTTTCTCACAAGCTATTTCAAATCCTTGTATTTAGATGCAGGGATATCAGTGAATTGTGAAAGAGAAATATATTGCACAAATATTAAGAAATAGTTCTGAGGTCGCACAGTCATGCTAATATGTTTATATGCATTCTTATAGATTGGGAGCAGTGGAATTGTTTCCTTGATACATCAGATTAAAAGTGTAACTATAAAAAAACTATTTATAAAAAAACAAATTTATTGTTCATGAAAAAATTTGTGTGATTACTTTTAATCTAAGATATCAAATCAAGTAATCTGACTATCAAAATTTAGAATCACCTAACTTAAAAAAAATAAAAAAAAACTATAAGCATATTAGCAAAGTTCGAAGACGTTATATAATTGTCTTCTCTAGAATTGGAGAAACTGGTACTGTTTTAATTTTTGTTCTTCTTGTTTTTTTATTTTATTATGCAAGTGTTAGTTTTAGAGACAACATCCACAATTTTGTAATTTCACAAAATAAAATACCAATATGAATTGACATATTAAGAAAAGTAATGTGGAGCACGATAAAGATTTCACATTAATTAGTTTGTGAGTTTATTTGAAATTTATATAATTTGGCCAATCTTCCTCTTTCTTAAGATACCTAATTTTAGGAGACTTTGAATATATTCAATTTTAACACTGTAACTAGACTAACCAATAAACAAACAAACTGAAAGCGCTTAGTTTTTTACGTTATGGACTGAGATGTGAATGTCCTTAATCTAAGGAGAGAGTTGTCACACCCCGTACCCGGGTAATGACTTATCAGCGCCTCATATACCAATATGACATCGAACTCATGACAGAAAGACTAAAATCGGAAATAACTATATTAAACTTAAAGGAACTTAAATGTCTTACCTCATAAATACAAAGTACTAAACCATTCTTAATGTCATTACATAATAAAGCATAAGTTGATTATAAAGTTCTTAAACTAATACAGACTATTACATAAGTTCATTACCAGTCATTCCTCATACTCCCCTTCACATATCTCATCATAGTTACCTTCCACATCATCATCTGCAAAATAGAATAAGAAGTGAGTTACGCTAACACAGTAAAGTTCAAACACCCATGAGATGAAGTATCAAATAAGACTCAAAGCATTTCTCAATTTCCCAAAACATGTGAAAACATAGCTTGACTTAACTTGACATGAAACAACCTTTAAAATACTTGCACTACACTTGGCATAACTTTGGAAAAAACTTAACTTTAACCAAAATAGAAAGCAATTCAAAAGGACCAAAATGCCCATTGCAGACGAAGCCCTGGACGATGCATCGTCCGTGGAACACTTGCCAAAAGTTCGGACGAAGCAGATCGTCCGCAGATAAGAGCTTTTGTCTATGAATGGCTTTATGGCAAGATTTGTCCCAATTTATATATGTTTTTTGCTGGACCCGGGAGTTCGCAATGTTATATTATGTCTGTATAAGTGTCGAATATGATGAGTATGGTTCATTGAATTGTTGTTCTTGTTTTTATATGCTTGTGTTGGTCAAAATGTGTCATTTTGGGGTTGAGAATATATAATTTAAGAAAAGAGCTTTTCCTTTGAAGTTTGGAACTGAAAAATGTCAAATTTGCATGTCGTGGACGATCAGTTCGTCATGTGTATCGTCCTGGGCATCGTCTGCAGAGATACCGAGACTTCTAGCCTTGTTGGATACGAATGCCACGGACGAATGGTTCGTCTGGGCTTCGTCCGGGGTGATATTGGGCCACCAACGAACATATAGCAATTTAGGAACAATCAATTACAGCAATAACAATAATTACACAAATTTCATACGTAATGAGACACGACGATCAACCATACAAGAATGCAAACAGTTCAACACTTCATCCAATTTTCAATGTAATAAAACATGAGTAAATCATTTTATTATAAACCAATAACTTTAAATCATCAATTCATGCTTTTAGAAAAGAAAAATAAGATTGTAAGATCCTTACCTCAAATTCTTAATTAAATACTTCAAAGAAATCCAAGTTCCTACTTTTCTCAGATTTTAGTCCTACGTTCCAGAAGATATTACTACAAACTCATTTGTTGGAAAAAGATCTCCACTGTTCAGATCGAAGTCCTACGAGTCTTCTAACGTGTACAATAAGATTGAGGTCGACCAGAGTCTGTTTGATCCCTTAACTTAGCTGTAACACCCACCTCGTGCGCATTTTTGTGTACAACCATTTTGAGTTAATTCTCATTTTGATGTTCAATTTTCTGGCATAAGACATAGGAATGATAATAAATTTATCTTAACTATTTGCAATAAAATGTTAGCTAACCTATATGTGCATGGTTAATATAATTTTAACTTGTTAAAAGAAATGTATAATAATAATAATAATAATAACAAAGAAACACTTGGTGACCAAGAAATTTGACCAAGATAGGGGGGGGTGGGGGGGGGGTACTTAAAGAGCAAGTGTATGTGGGGACAAAGGAAAAAAAAATTGAATGTATGAGTTGGAGCACAAATTCGGTAATGTTAGAAATTTGGGGTTAGAAATTTGTGTAGGTGGTTCGAGTAAATTGTAAAAAGAGCTCTATATAATTAAAATTTTGTTTTGATAACGAAATGTGATCGAGTTGAGTCTTTTGTTTCGTAGGAAATCCTCAGTCTACTCGAAGGTTTTACTACGTTCAGATGAGTTCACAAATCGCAATTTACTGAATTTAAAGTGCTAAAACCATTTTATAAAATGATTCCATTTTGAACAAATGAAGCATTTTGGAATGTTTCCATAAATGGAAATTTATTGTTCTTTAGAATTGCTTATTTATCAGTTACTTCAAAATGGAGAGGTTCTCCACCGTTTTTCAGAAATGTGCACCGATTAAGAAAATATGATTATCGGAATAACCTTCCTTTTTGCAAGTTCGCTTAACATAGGTAAGTTTCAGAAAAATGATTTGGTATATGAAGATAGCATAGTTTTAGAAATGCATGTGCATTGTCATTGTCACACCCCATACCCAGAAGGTGGCCTGTCAATGCCTCATATACCAATGATACAGAGAACCCATAACAGAATATATTCTTCCAAGCCATAAACATAACGGATTCACTTAAACTTAATTATAAATTCATCAGTACTTAAAAGAAAATTACATAAACTTTGAACTAAAGTTATTCAACTTAATAAAGGTTCATCACTATACTATTACATGATCAATACTTCATTAAATTCTACCGACGTGCTCTCCGTTCCAAGTCTCCTCATTAGCATCATCTACAAAACTTTAGAAAATAATAGAATAAGCCACACTAGCTTAGTAAGAATCGATCTCCTTTGGGATGAATGGCAAAATGTGACTCCAAAACATTCCCTATTTCCAAAAACATACGAAAATACATCTTGACTTGTCTTAACCTATAAACATCTTGAAACCATTTGTAAAACACTTGAAAAGATAACATAAGTGTTCAAAGCTTGCATAACTTGTACATAACATAGATTGGAAAGGAATATAAACAAAGTAGAAAATCTTGGAAGATAGTAAAACACGTTGGTCGACCGATAGGGTCGTCCGGAATCAGGATATAAACATTTACAAAAAGTTTGGTTGACCAGCATGATAAAACCGGTCGACCGCTTAACTCCAGTCGAAGGGATTTCATGCACGGTCGACCTTATTTCCTCTTCCATCGTTTGAAATACCCCAGTAGTTTGAGTCGGACGAGAAATTATGATCCGGTCGACCGAACAGATCGACCGAGATCCATTGAGGTCATTTTCAAGGCAAAATTTGTGGAGGAAAGGTAATTTTCTGCACATTCAGAAATCTCAACCAAAAACACTGTTTTTAGATATTTTATAACACTCAGAAACAGTATCAAAACATATACATAACATGTCATAGCAATACTTAACCAAATCGATCCCATACATATCAGAAATCGTACTTCGAGTAGTTAACATAACTTGACATACTTATAGCCTTCCAATACATATAAACTTGACTTGATAAGTATCAAAATGACATGCAACAACTAATTCTACAACTGAGCTCAATTATCCGACAATAACAATATCCAACTGTTAACAGCCCAAACTTTAATGTCGTTTAGGATGACCCTCATACTTGTAACATAATGTAACTAGTAAGGCATTTTATAAGCTATTTAAGGATACAATCCTATCCAGATTCATCCTCGTGACATGCATGACATTGTTAACAACCCTAACATTTTACTCCCGCAAGAGTCTGGGACATGGGGGACTGAAAGCCCTCTCGGACACTTATATTTATAAATTCGAAATATATCCTGGTTTAGGGTCATCATTAGACGAGAGATATAGATTGAGAATATGCACATGCTGATTCTCATGTAATGCGTTCAGCAATTTATCAACAACATACGCAAGAATCAACATGTATACTCATGCAACGATGCAACTATCATTCGGTTTTTCATCCAGATTTTTATGCAATAAAACATGGGAAATCTTCATGCATTTTATAACTTTGTTAAAAGACCAGTTCACGAGTTTTAGGACTGAAAAACAAGAGCGAAGAATCCTTACTTGATATACTTAATCGGAACTCCAAATGAAAAACAGAAAACCAGAAATAAGATTTGTAGTCTCTACTTTCCGAAGCAATAACGCTTAATTGAACTATTGAAATCTAATCCCCCACCGTTCAAAATGTAGTCCTTAAGTTATTTGAACTCTAGAAACAATAATTACTCCGATCAGATACCGTACGACACTTCAACTTGACAATCTATCCCTAGCACTCTTCTTTAACTCAAACTGCCACATCCTTGTACTCCGATGATGATATCTCTCAATCCATATATTATTCTATAAATCTCTTTCATCAGAATCTAGTTTAGGGAGTCTGGTATCTATGGTTAAAATATGGGAATTATATGAGATCGTTTACTATGTATGCCAAAGGGTTCTTACTTGTTATTATTCAAATTAGAGATAAGGGGTATTTTCGGTATAGCTGGGATAACGTGGGAGTTATTATCTGATAAAGACTCCCACTACCAGTGAAGTCTGCCAAAAGAGGTGGAGCGGACGTGGGAGTTGTTCTGGAAATAACCTCTCACTCCCTATATAAACCTCTCTTGGCTGAACCCTAGAGTGAGACAATTTTCAGCCGAAATACCAAGAAATCCAGAAAACTGTTTTCTGCCTCCCTTTCTCACTAATTCCCGAAACTCAGAAAAACGAAGAGCTTGAAATCGCGGCCCGTTTCGTCGCGTGGATACCGGTAGGGAGTAATTCCGCAAGGGAAGACTCAAGGTGATCGTTGCCGAGAGCCTAAAGACAGAATCTTTCATTCAAGAATCAGATTTTTGAGCCAAGAAACGTAAGTCTTTTTCTTTTATTTTTCAATTCCTATTGTATGAGCGAATCCTTCAGGGGAGAACTCATGGGTGTTTGGAACGAATTTTCGCCCATGAATCCCTTCAACTCTGCCACTGTCATTCCTTCACCTTCTTAAATTCCAGAAACTGATGTTGCTTCTCCATACAGTAGGTATCCCGAAAGTATTGATCAAGAAATGTTGCCTTGAATTCTTCACAAGTAATAGGTCATCCCCTTGTTAAATTGGGGCAATTCCACCACTCGGCTGCATTATCGGTTAGGGATGCAATCCCCACTGTTGCTCTAACCTCTTCTGGTACCCTCATGGTTTCAAAGTTTCGTTCCTTGTCGTCCAACAAAACCTCAGCTTTGTCTGGTCTAACATTGCCATTAAATGAGGCCATCCTCATTTTCTTCATTCTTTCATAATAAATTCCTAGGTCAACACCATTTCTTGGTTCCCTGACCATCCCAATATTCTGATTACCCTGAGTTTGATTCTTTAAAAATTGTGCCATTATTACCAGTGTTTCTGTCAGTTCAGCTGGCATTCTTATGTTCATTGGTGCTTGAGTTGGAGGTACAACATTTTCAGCCCCGGTGACGGATCCCACATTTGGTACTTGTTGACGGTTTGAGGAATAAGGCATATCTTCCTATCTTTGACCACTCATGTTTCCTTGGCGGCGTAGACTTGAAATCGGTATGTTGAGATCATCATTGACGTTGTTTTGGCGATCCATCTTATATAAGTAACACTTACAGATAAGCAGATAGTTCACATATAGTAACAAAAACTAAACTAACATGCTTCTCATTTCTATATAAGTCTTAACTCAGCTAAACACATATCACAAAAAAGTATGTTATCATAATTCAGTTAAACATGTAGCATAAAATGTGGATACATAATCACTTAAAGTTGTACAAGTTATGCTATCAATTTATATAAGTAATACTACAAAGCTAGACTAACATGACATCTAAGTTGAAGTAAATAAAGTCAAATAAGTACGCTGATATAGTTAAAGAAAATGAAATATGACCAGCATGTTAATAGAGTTCATACAAGATATGTCTTTCTTTAAACAAACATGATAAACAATTACATAATCAAATAGTTCACATAAAAAGTTCATATCTCAAGCTAACATAATATATCATCAACTAACTTAAATAAAGTAGCAAACCAGATTAACATGGTGATACAATTAAAGAAAATAAGGTAAGTTAACACAGTTCATGCTATATATAACAAGTTAAAACATTATAACATATGAGGTAAACATGGCATATCACACCAAATAATGCTATATAAAGTGATAAAGAAACACATATGTCATATTCCAAAAGGAATCCATCATATGTTCATTCCATACTTAACTTTCTAACTAAGGATTTAAGACTAAGGTTCGACCTCATCTGATAATACTTCTGCCACACCCCGTAACCAGAAGGTGACCTGCAATGCCTCATCTACCAATTTGACAAAGAACCCATAACAGAATATACTCTTCCAAGCCATAAACATAACAGATTCACTTAAACTTTATTATAAATTCATCAGTACTTAATTGAACCGTTGGAATCTAATCTACACCATTCAGAATGTATTCCTTCAATTTCTTGAACTCTAGAAACAAGAATTACTCTGATCAGATACCGTATGACACTTAAACTTAACAATCCATCCCCAACACTCTAGTTTTACTTGAACTGCACACCCTTGCACTCTGAAGATGATATCTCTCAATCCATACATTATTCTGCAAATCCCTATAGTCAAAATCTATTTTAGGGAGTCTAGTACCTATGGTTAAAATATGGAAATTATCCAAGATCGTTTACTATGTCTGCTAACAAGTTCTTACTTGTTGCCCAGATTTCCATCACTATGGTTTTCTTTCTTTCATTTCTTGTTCTTTCTCTTCTTATTCTCCCTCCTATGTCCTCTATTTATGGGCTACCCAAAACTCCGTATTTCTGTATGGCTGTGACTTTAAAAGCCATTCAAACACATACCAACTAACTGAAATGATTCATGGGTAGAAACTCGTTCTAAACACCCATGAATCCTCCCTTGAAGGATCCACTCATACCATAGGAATCGAAAATAGACAAAAACTACTTACGTTTTTCGGTTAAAGATTCTGATTTCGGATGTTGTGCTGCTGTCACCAATAGCCTTCCCTTAGGGAATTGCTCTCTACCGGTATACACGCGACGAAAAGAGCAACGAGTGCTAGCTCTTCATTTCTGAGTTTCGGGAATCTAGAGAGAAGAGAAGGGAAGAAATCTGATTTCAATATTTTTTTTTTATTTTTATTTTTTTTGGTTTTTACGGCTCAAGAAAGTCTAACCTAGGGTTTCGGACAAAAGAGGATAGGGCGTGAGCATTTGTTCCGAGAACCAACTCCCACATCCTATCAACCTCTTCTGGTAGTGGGAGTCTTTATCGCATAATAACTCCCACGTAATCCCTGCTAGAACCAAATATCGAAAATGCCCCTCCTTAATCTCTAACTCGAATAATAACATTTTATTATTCTCAGAAAAACAAATGTGATATACAATGAACCTAGACACATTCTAGATTCATTGAATCTGGGCATTAAGCTCGTTAACTTGTCTATGTGTGTGACCCTATAGGCTCATATCACAATGACAATGAAAACACACATAGTAGTAGTATGTGTTCATACATCACAAGCGGTCCAAAGTGAATGAATGTACGATGAAACTTAATATCAATCCACTATTTAATTCCTTTGTTTCACGATATCCAAATTAAGCATAAGGCATGGTAGTTGTCACCCTTATAAAGCTTAATTGTATTTATGCTAGATCTCCAGGTAGACTGTTCCAACAAATAGTATTTAATAACCACTTTATTAAATACATTTGAGAACGACCATTCATTTAAACATTCTTCCTTATCGAGGGACCCATGGATATCTCTCTAATAAGAGAGTGGCAAATCCCTTACAATGCCTCTCACATTTAAGCCATGATACGATACTACATCCGATCATCAGTCGTATTAATTACTCGATTAAAAGTTACGTCTGACTGAGTCAAAACGTAGCTCCATTCATCCTGGAAACGATGGAGACATAAAGTCTAAGGATTCCAAATATTATTGAGGAAGTAATGTTTATGACTAAATAAGCATGAAATATTACTTTTCTAACGGATCACGTCCGATTCAATATATCCCAATATATTGCATCAATGATATGATTTGAATCCATTAAACATGATCAGTAATACAAAATCATCAATGAAACATCGTACTAGTTTTATTTCATTGTAAAGTACATTACATAAAACTAGGGGCAACCAGAATAGTAATTGCATAAGCTAATGAGTTTTACTATCAAATCATATATTTGACTTCAAAAGCAAAATTAACATTCAAATTACATGCTCAAAATATCTTGGTCATCGCTTCCAACTGGAAATATCGTAAGAGAAGAAAAAGAGAATCTTACGCCCAAAGAAGAGGGAGAGGCATTCCATCTTCTCATAGCTTCTGTCACTGGCGCATCCACCTTTGAGGGGAAACCTGATTCGTCCTGCCCACTCTCGCTGTTAAGCACCTGCGGCGCTTCTTCAAATATTCCCAAAAATTCAGTAGGGGCTTCAAAACTTGACTAACAAGCGAGAAAGCCTTTCAATTCATTCCCCATTCTCTCTTAAATAAATAAAGCTCGCCCTGGGCCTTCTAGCGGGGGGGGGTAGCAATACGACGGTTTAGTTTACGATTCTATTCAACTATTCAAATAGGCTATTGCGCCTGACTCAATCCCCTTCTTCAGGAATGGTGGTATGGCTCGGCCCTACCCTGCGTCAAAGCCAAATTCGTTATCGGAACTGGATAGCTAAGATTGAGGGCCACTTGGAATGCTTTACATCTCTTTCCCTCCACCTCCTGAGTGATCCGCCGTCCAAACACCTTCATACAAAGGACGAACCAAGCATCTCTGTCCCTCTTGACCGAACTCGCCGGTGATGCCATCGACTAAAAGGTTAGTTACAGAGCACCATACCAATTTGATTGAAAACGTAAAACATGTTTTTACATTTGATTTTGAAACTCGATGGAAAACTGATTTGTTTGCGTTGAGAATGTTTTCGAAAAGCATATGCATGCATTCACTAAATATCTTTGAAAATACATTGGCACATACGCGAACTCACATAACTTTTTGGCTCACACATGTTTTAATGATATGATTTCATATAAGCGGGCCAAGAAAAATTGGCCAAGTAATCTCACGACAATCTATCATCGAAGCTTGGGGATGTTGTTGGAAATATATTATCATACTATTGGAAACATTTATGTATCAGATCCACCTAGAAAACTATGTATTTCAGTTTTTTACCTTTTAAGAGTTAACTCCTATATATTAAGAATTTATTGTTTTGTCATCTTTGTCTCCGAGCATGTGAGATTTTGTATACCCTACTAAGCCACAGTGGACCTTAGCGGAGGGGTTGGGGGTGTCACATTAGCACTCAAATATTCTGCTCTATTTTTCCCAATTTTTTTCCTTATTCCCTATTCTCTCTCTCTTTTTCTTCCCGTAACTGTTTTCCTCCTCTCCCTCCAGCCATAACTCCCATTAAATGACTTTTCAAATTCTTACAAAGCAACCCCACAAGTTCTAACATCAATACATATGTCCTTCTACTACCAAAACATAACAATACCACCTTATGCAAATAAATCCTAACTTATAACATATAAAAACAATCAAGCATGCAAAATCAAATCAAAACATTCAAAACACGTAATCAAAAAGTTTCGGGCATCACATCCTCCCCCTTACCAAAGTTTCATCCTCGAAACTTACATCGATCTTGAAACAAGTGCGGGTACTTCTGCAGAGCTTCCTCTTCCAGCTCCCAAATAGCTTCCTACTCAGTAGAGTGCGATCATTCCACCTTCACGTAGGGTATTGTCCTTCGCCTTAAACCATGGTCATTTCGGTCGACTATATGTACCGGCACTTCCTGTTAAGACAAGTCTTCTTGAACTTCTAATGGTTCCGCTTCCAACACATGACTCGGGTCGGGGACATACCTCTTCAATTTCGAAACATAGAATACATTGTGAAGTCTTGGCAACGTCGATGGAAACGCTAACCGGTATTCCAACTCATCAACTCGTTCCAATATCTCATATAGACCCACGTATCTCAGCTTCCCGCTCTTACCAAACCTCATCACTCCTTTCGTTGGCGAATTCCTCAAATATACCTTGTCCCTAATATGAAGTTCCAAAGGCCTTCGCTGGCTATCAGCTCATCTCTTTTGACGGAATTGAAAAACTTTGATTCTTTCCCGGATCAACGGTACCTTTTCCATCGTTACTTTATCAATTCCAGCAAAGTTACCGTTTTCTCCTGAATGTCGTCCCAAAAGACCGGTGATATACATCTTCTCCCATACAACACTTCATACGGTGTCATTCTGATACTTGATTGGTAACTGTTGTTGTAAGCGAATTCTACTGAAGTCTGGTGCTCTATCGAACTACCCTTGAAGTCCAAGACACACACTCATAACATTTCTTTTGTAAAGAAAGACTTTTATTGATATACTGGGATTAAAAACCAACTAAACCAAGTACAAAAATGTAGGGCCTCCATTCAAAGAATCCGTAAACATGGGACTCCTTCTAATGTTAAAGAGGCGAAATTCTCAAAGTGCATGGTTTGTTTTGTGCCACATCCTATATTGGCTAAAAAAATCCGCTACTTTATTAGCTTCCATATATATATGAACTATATTCACATCTTTAGCAAAAGTGAGAGCAGAGTGAAAACAAGCATCCAACTGCCACGATGATATTATTCTCTTTGAGATTGCATTTGCGTGATCGGTTTGAATCAAAGATATGGTCAAGCTTAGATTAGCTGCCACTAGGAAACCATGTTCCAGTGCCACAATTTCAGCTCTTGTATTAGTCACATGTTCGCCAATATTATAGGCATATCATGTAATAAATACCCCATTACCTTGCCTTACAACGCATCCAACCCCTGCTATTCCCGGGTTACCTCTAGCTGCCCCCGTCAGTGTTGAGTATAACAGAAGCCAAATCAATTGCGAAATTTATCCATCTCACCACCTTAAGCTTGCGTGCTCCATAGGTTGGAGTTGGGAGCCAGAGAAAATCCATCTTCCTAGCTTTACCAAGTGAGAAAATTTAGTTGTCAAATTCCCGAGATATAGAGTTCCTATTCTCAGCCTTGCATTCAAAAAGGAATCTACATCTTGCTTTCCATAGGTGCCAAAGTACATAACTTGAAATAACCAAAAAATTTTCCTTGTCGTTTCCTGAACCCCGCATGCCACCAATGATACAACATGGCTTTGGGAAATATCTAAGCTCGATGAGGAAGAATAAGATCTGCATGTGATGCAGCATAAAGCCAAAAATACTTGACCAAGTCACACTCCATAAAAATATGATGATAAGAGTTACAAACCTTATTGTCAGAACATCTAGTTACTACATTGAAGCTTTGTTTCCATAACACTTCCTACAATGGTAAAAAATCATTTGAGAATTTCCATAAGAATATAGACTTTGTCAAAAGAAGTACATTCGCCCAAGCAGTTTGTCGAGATAGAAGAAAGGTTGAACCCTCTTTAATAAGCGATATGGATGATCTCAGCGAGAAGCTACCATCTTGTGTCGACATCCAAACCCCAAATATCTTCTCCTTCTTGAGGGGAAATTGTTGGAAACAAATGGAGTACTTCTCTTGAAAGTTGATTGGTTAGCTCACCAAATTTCCAACATGTTTGATCCATAACATGACTGATTTTGTGTCTCGGATGAAAAAGATTAGCGTAGGCACAAGTGTTGGTAGGCTTCCTTTGAGGGTGAAATTTTCATAAAAGAATGAAGAGTCTCCATTGCGAACAAGCAAACCCATGTTTGCTTTGGTCAATGCCTTGACCGAGAGCATTCTGCGCCAAATAGGGGAACTTGTCGAGTCTGCTACAAGAGTTGTGTGCCCCAAACTATTACAATACCGATCATGAAGAAAGAGCGCCCATAAGGATTTTGTTGTTCTAAATCTCTGTCATAGCTTAATAGCGTAGGCGCTGCGATAATGCTTCATAGAGACCAAGCAGAGGCCATTGGAGCATGTATCCATACATAAACATTTCCAAAGAAATCCTGTAAAATTCGCTCTATGCTTTCCAAAATGATTATGTGAGGGTTAGTTGACGCGAGAATATTGAAAGTAGTAGAGTAAGACATGTTTAATCAAAGTAAGTCGACCCACCATATCTAATAACCTTGTTGGCCACCCCTCAATGCGATTAGAGAGCTTTTCCATCAAACCTTGAAAATGTTTTGCTTTAGCCACCCTTTGATCAGAGGACAGTAGAGCTATGTGAGGGTGAAGTCCCGTTGAACAAAGCTTGTGGCTGCTTGAATCACATTAGCTTGCCGATGGGCCGTCTTAGATGATACGTAAAATCCAGACTTACCAACATTAACCTTTTGTCCCGACGCAGTTTCATATTACCGTAATAATTCCATAACTGCATACACATTTTTCCGGCCTTGAAGAAGCCATAAGGCGTGCCATTGACTAATACCGAAAACCATTTGGAACTTAAGAGATTGTTGTAAGCCCTAAGGGCTAATGTGATCAATCTTGTTTTGATGATAACAAGACATTGAGAAGTTCTAATGTTTGTGTGAGCTTGTGTTTCAATGTTAGTTTATTATGAACTCACATAAACATTGAAATATAGCTTCTTGTGGACATCAAAGATCATTCTACAACAAGAAGAAGCTACTTTTTGCGAGTCTTCACTGGCACAAGCTTAAAGATAATTCACAATGCCATTGAAAGATATTGCAAAATCAAAGGAAGATCAACAAGTGTTGAAGTCCAAAATGCTACAACTTGACAAGACTACAAAGGACTTCATCACAATAAGAGGTTGATCAAAGGTCTCAAGTCCAAGCTCAAAGAGGAACTCATCTTGAAGACTTGAAGACCAAGAAGAAGATTAGTTAATATGCTTATAGGAATATTCTTGTGACTAATCTTATTTGATGAATGTTAGTTCATAGTATGATGAAGCTCATACTCTTGCATGTTTTCAAAACCATATTTCATACTTTGATTTAATATTTCAAAGGTTTTGGAAAACATTCTTTTAAGTGTTGGTTAATGACTAAGATCTTTAAAATGTTTTAAATATCATTCAAAAACACTTAGGCATGAGTTTGAGAACATTAGAAAGTTGATCAAGTGGAAAAAACCACTTATGGACTAAAGTCCGGTCGACCGGATCCTAGACCTCGGGCGTCATGATGAAGTCCGATCGACCGACATGTGTTGTCTGGTTGATCGAAGTGACTTTTGTACTTTATCACTTTTCAATGTTCCAAGACTCCAACGGCTATAAATATCTCGGAAGGCCTACTTCAGGTCGGTCGACCGGCACTTGCCAAGGTCGACCGGTCCACTCATCACGGTCTACCGAGATCAAGACAGTAGCCTTTGATCTTAACTTTCAGACTACTTCGGGCAACTGGCTGCCTAGTCCGGTTGACCGAAGCTGTCTTGTCAAGGCAAAAATATAGCTGTTGTAACTCAATTTGCTTGCAATTTTTGGACCCTATATAAAGCCTTTAAGGCTGAAATTTGTTCTTTGCTGAAGACAATAGAGGGGCCTTAGTTTATAAGTTTTTGACAAGCAAATCAAACACTTTCTTGAGCTTAATTCTTCTTCATCCAAACATTTCTATTTGAGAAAGAGCTTCATCTATATATTCTTTCATTCTCAAATATGAATTAGAGCTTCAATTGTAATATTCAATCCTTAGAGGGATTTTTCTTTATTGAGCTTAAATTTAAAATCTCATCTGTTGAGATTATTTTTTCTTGTAATAGGTTGAGTGGCAAGGCTTGTTTGTGAGAGTGGTGGTTTTGGGCCTCCATTAGTTGGAGTGTATCTTTCTTGTAATCGTAGGAACTAGAGTGAATGGTGATGTGTTCGTCAAACCTCCTCACTTAGTAAACTAGATTAGAGAAAGAGTTCCCAATGGTGGAAGGTTACATGAGTGTGTAAAAGACCATTAGTTGGTTTGTCCTTCCTTGTAATCTCTCAAGACAAGCTAATGGAAAGTTGCCAAAATCCTTGGGTGTGCCCCAAGGTAGTGGATGTAGATTGTTGTGATCGAACCACTCTACATCATTGTGTTTGATCTTCTAACTCTATCTCTTTACTTTCAAGTTCTTACTTTATACTTGTACTTATATTCACATGAACTTGATTGTATCAGCTTTATTTGTCTATATGGAGATAGACTAATTGCTTGTTATATCTTCCCTTGGCTTGGGCATAGAAATTGGATTTAGAGATCTGTATATCTTTACATATCTCTTGCTAAATGCTATTCCTCATGACTTGTGTGTTTGTTCTTACAAGCTTTGCATATAGGAATCTTGACCTAGACAATCCTTGATCATATTCATTGTCTTGTATTCTTATGTGTTGCATATACACACATAATTCATCTAAGTGATAATCACTTAATTCACCTTATATTCTTAATGAACATAATTGTTGTTAAGGTGATCACTTAGGAAAAGAATTTGGTAGAAAAGTTTAAAAAGTTTGAGAACCTTATTCACTCCCTCTAAAGTTCTCCCCTTCGGGTATTGCAAATGCCCTACGGGTATTTCAATTGGGTACCAGATTAAGTATGGAGCATTGAAGCCAAACCTTTGCAGAACTCATAACAAATAGGCATGAGAGACTTTGTCAAAAGCTTTCCTCATGTCTAATTTGAGAATCCAATTCCCCCCGCGAACTTGTCGGTCAAGATGTTGTACTAGTTCTTGAGCTAACAATATGTTATCCGATTTCATCCTGCCTTTGACAAAACCAGATTGGTTAGGAGAGATAAGGTGTGGAAATATAAGATATAAGCGATTAGCAAGAACCTTTGATATCGCTTTACTCGCAAAAGTACAAAGAGAAATAGGGTGATAATCAGCAAAAAGACGAGGGATTAGTTTGCTTAGGAAGTACCACAATGTATGAACTAGACATGGATTTGGGTAAAGGCAGCCCCGCCGAAAAGTCGAACCGCTTGTAAGATAGTGTAACAAACTAAATCCCAACAACTTTGGAAAAAGGACAAAAAACCTATCAGGACCCAAAAAGTTGTTCATGTCCAAGGAGAAAACCGCGTCACGCACTTCTTGTAAGCTTGGCAATCGACTTAATGTAACATTATCATCAATTGATAGAAATGGCGGAACTACTAACATCTTCTCGAGGTTATCCTCCACGGCATCCTCCTTTGTAAAAAGTTTCAAAGAAGATCGCCCCTTCTCTTCCAATATCCTCTTGATCTGTAAATTCAATTTCCAAAGTATTACTCACTCTTGAGATAAGCATCCCTTTGCGCCAATTTGTGCAAATTGCATGAAAATATTTAGTATTAGAATTCTCCGCTTCAAGCCATTTGATCCGAGATTTCTGTTTCCAGAAAAGTTCCTCTATTAGTGAAAATTTTGCATAAGAATTCCTGGCTGTTTGGAGATCTCGGCTAGCATCATCTGATGGACATGTAATAAAACAAATCTCGGCTTGTTGCACCCTTTGTTCAGCCATCCTCGAGTTACTATGGAGATTGCCAAAAGTGTCTTTAATCCATTGAATTAAAAACTCGTTTTAACTGCTTCAATTTCACCATTAAAATGACCATTACATTACCCTCAAAAGGCTCGGCCCAACATTTAGTGACCAGATTTTGAAAAGTTTGATGACGAGTCCACATAATTTGGAACCGAAATGTTGAGGCCCTTATGTGATATGTAATGCGAACGACAACATTTAAAAGACAATGATATGAGACTGTGCAATGTAAATGTTCCACCCCAATGATGGTGAAAGCATTATTCCAAGAAGTATTAACCAATATTCTTTCTATCCTTTGCCGTAAACGGGGGTTTGAACTTCTGCACCAAGTAAAGGGACTTCCCGAGACACCCACCACAAGTAACACGCAATCATGAACGGTATCCCAAAATTCTGAGATTGGTAGAGCCGCAGAGACGGACTTGAAACTCTCCTCTTGCCTCATTACAACATTGAAATCCCCACCAACAATCCATGGACCATTACGTGTGTCGGACTGATCAACTCATCCCACAAGTCTCGATGTTGCGTGTATTGACAACGAGCATAGACAAACGAACCATAAACCGAGGTACCGGAAAAATTATCGAACTTAACGTGTACAATCTGCTCATGATCACCAATAATTGATAAGTCCACATTGCCGTCCCAAAAAATCCAGATTTAAGAGTTAGTTGGTTATGTTAGAAGGGAGTTATGATGGTTATAAGAGTGGCTTTTGTTGGAGTTTCATCTGGGGAGAAAGAAAGAAAATAAGAGAGAGGGAATTTCTAGAAAATCATAGTGGTCTGATCGTAGCGATTCTTGTTGCGTTAGTTAGAGGACTGATAAGACTTGATTCTGACTGGTGGAGATTGTATTTCAACGGTGAAGTTCATAGATATTGCTCCAGAAAGTAGTGACTGAAAATTTGAAATTTCTAGTTTTAAGCATTATTTGAAGATTTGATTAAGTATCTCAGGTAATGTTCTTACACTATTGTTTTCTATTAAAAAAGCATGCAAATATGTTTATTAAATTTTTGGAAATGGTTTCCTCATTATTTTTATAGCATCAAATTGGATGAAGTGTTGTAATGTGTGATTTACATGTTATGTATGTTATAGTTTGAAGTATTGAGTTATTACGTGGTTATACATTTCGGTTTGATTGTTTAGTAGAATATGAAAGCTGCAAGTGTAGCGTAGAGTACATGTGTACCCGCCACGAATGATCATAATGTCCAGACCTTGCGGGACCACTGACCGATGTCATACGAGAGGAACTAGATATGTAGGCAATCTCATGAGGTCCAGGCCTTGTGGGATAGGTACACTAGCCAGGGCCAGGTGAGGGTTACGGCCTCTAGAAAAATACCAAGTTATGCAAGCTCAGAAGGTCGAGGCCCCATGAGAAGAAGTAGTAAGTAAGACCGCTTGGTCGAGGCTAAGTGAGCAGAGTTACAAGTATGATGTATTAAGGTTGCGAATTTTTATTTTTTTCAAAGTTATATGTATGTGTTAAAGTGCCTAATTGAGTTTTAATGTTTGTATTTTTTATTAGGACCTTTTGGTATTTCGAAAAATGACTTTTCCTTTGTTAAAATGCATTAAATATGACATGTTCTGAATCGTGGATGACCTGTTCAGTCGATCGGATTAGAAACAAATCCTCCAGACCAAACTACTGGGGCTAATGGTCGAATTTCGGACGATCTCTAGTCGACCAGATGCTACTTCAGATCGTCTGGGGGTTGCTAACGATGTGTCCATACAATAACATTGTCTGGGGACCTGTTTTGGTCAATTTAGTTTAGTTTTCAAGTCAAGTATGTTATAGTTCTGTAAAGTGTTTTAAAGGTGTTATTTCAAGTTAAGTTTTTTTAAAGAAAGTTATGCAGGGTTTTTCATATGATTTGGGAAAATAGGAAAAATTAGAGTCTAAGCTTCATTCCAATGGTGTTTGAAACTTACTCGGCTAGTGTAGTAGCTCACTCCTTTACTCTATATGTTTTTTAGATGTTTTAGTAGATATCCCCGTGTGGGAGGTTCGATACGAAGAATTGATGAAGGAACTTGAGGATTGAGCAGTTGTACTATGTTGTTTTATTTTGGATTGTAGGAACAAGTAAGATACATTTTTGTATCTTCTAAGTTATGATGTAAGATGCTTAAGTTTCCTTTAAGTTAAGTTTAATAACGTTTATTTCAGATTATTAGTCTTTTGGTTATGGCTCAATGTCTCATTACTAGATGAGGCGTTGGCAGGTCACCTTCAAGTTACTGGGTGTGAGACACAATTTTGAAGAAAATATTTCTAGAATGAATTGGAGAATATACCGTTGAAAAGAGAAAATATCTTTGATGAAACATGACGATAATACCCCTAGTAGAAAATGAAGAAGATTTTCCAGTTATAAAAAATAATGAAAATTCCCTACTAAAGCTAAAAATATACCATTTGTATAATATGGCGAAAATCTTTCATGGTCCATTTTTTTTAAAAAAACGCATATGCAAAATGACAAAACTATCCTTGTTAAAGTGGAATTTACTCATTGTGTAGAATAAACAGTGTTGTAAAAATCGGACTAGTCGACTAACTAGTAAGCGATTAGTCAATAGTCGGCTCCCAACTGACTAGAAAGCCCCCAAATCGGGGTAAAAAATCGGTTCGGTCAAAAGTCGATCCTAATTGGACCAAGTCAGTCAATGTTTTTGTTGACTTTTAAAAAAAAAATCATTTTTTGTCATTTTGGGCAGAGAAATGTAAACAAAACACATCTCTTTCTCCCTTTTCCCAACCCTAACCCTCATTGACCAAAACTTCTTCCTTCGAGGGAAGAGATGAATCAGAGCTCCGAATAAGCAAGACGACGAAGACGAGACGGAGTGAGTATCATTATATCCACTCATATCTCTCTCTCCCTCTCTCTCTCTCTTTCTACACTCTTCCACACCAGTGATGGTAACTGATTTTTTAATGTTGATAATAATTTATTAAAGCATTTATTTTTCCTTATGTGTTTATTTTTTCCTATGAGATGAATAGAGAAGGGAGAGAGAGTAATTTTTAAAAGTGATTTGATTGCGTGGATATATTACTTGGATTGACATGTGATGAAATATTTGAAGTTTATTGTGACTGCCTTTTGTCATTAGCCTAAACTTGGGGGAAAACATGTTGACTAGTATAATATATATGATAACATATTTTAAAAAATCTCTTGTAATCTAGGTAAGTCGACTAGTCGCTGACTACGCCGACAGTCGCTAGTTGCCAGTCTGGCGACCGACTAACGACTAGCGACTTCTGCAAGATTGAGAATAACAAATATGTACTTCATACAAAATGAATAAATTTCAATTAGTCAAAAATTAACGCCCTTGGAACAAATTATGAAAATGTTTTTGTGCAAAATGATGAAAATACCCTTCCACAAAATTGATGAAAACATCATTGGTGTAGAATGACATAAATGTCATTAGTTACAAAGTGATAGAAATTCTCTGATGGAAATGAAGAAAATATCTTTGGTTTAGAATGGTGAAAAAACCCATTTTTCAAATGACGAAAATACCCTTACTACAAAATTCAATTTTTTAAAACGAGTGATAGTTTCTTAGTTTTCATCACGGTTATTCTCTTCATTTGGTATGAATGACATTTTCATTATTTCTTAATAAGTGTATTTTTATCATTTTACACCGACAATATTTGTGGCATTTCATGTAAACGAAATTTCTGTCATTTTTTACCAAGGGTACTTTTGTCATTTAGTACTAAGAGAAATTTTTTATTTTATTCAGAGTTAATTTCGTCATTGAGTACAAGAGACATTTTAATCAAGGGTATTTTCATCATTTTATGCCAATATATTTCCGTCATTTGGGTTATTTTGCATTATAGGAAATTTCAGCAATTTGAGCCAAAGTATTTTTCATTTTGCACGAAGGTATTTTTCATCATTTTGAGCCGTTATTATTTTCGTCATTTTCCATCAAGAGTATCTTCGTAATTTTGCACCGTGGGTGTTTTGGTGATTTTAAGTTGTATGTGTTTGTTGTAAAAGAATTCGTTGTTTTGTGTCAAGGGTATTATTGTAATTTTGCACTAACAATATTTTTATTTCGTACCGAGTGTGTTTTTGTCATTTAAGCGAATAATATTCGTTATTTTAAATTGAGGGTACTTCATCCATTTTGTACTAGTGGTATTTTGTCATTTTACGCTAAGCATATTTTGGTTATTTTATATATGAGAGGTGCTATATGGCTAAGTCTTAGCCAATCTATTGGCTAAAATCCCCAAATTGACATTTTCATTACCAATTATACCCTTACTAATTTTTCCCAAATTTCTTTTTTTTATCCCACTCTACAAACCTATTATCTTAATGGCTATCTCACCCACCCATACCCTACCCTATCCCCATTCCTTTTTCCCCCGCCCCATCTCATACCAAGTGAAGCCGGAAAGTAGCAATATTGATCCCCTCTTCCTTTTTTCCCCTAGCTCCATTTGCATCCCCAAGCTCTACCTGCTTTTCCTTTTTTAAATAACAAAAAAATCCACCATTCTTCCTTACAGGAAATAGCTGAAACTGCAAACAAGGAATCATTCTTGAGAACATAAGTGTAGCAGTAAGTAGTGCAGTGCAGAGACTAATGATTCGTGTTAGGAGAATGAGAAAATCCCTAGGAATTTCCATGCTTAACATATATATATATATATGTGTGTGTGTGTGTGTGTTTCAGGCAACTAAACAAAACCTTAAACAAATAATGTGAAAAAAGATATAATCTTTGGTGTTTTTTTAACAAAATGGGGTTATGGATTCATATTAATTTTGATGGGTTTATGCATTTGGGGATTTTTATGATGAATTTTGTGAACTTTTTCTTGTGTTCTTGAGGAGTTAAATGACGAAATTTATAAAAATAAATAAATATTATGAATATGTTCTTCAGAAAACATGATTGTTCTTCAAAAAAATGGATGAAGAAGACAACGAAGATGCAACGAATAAGTTAACATGTTTATTCTTAACACATCAAGTTGGTGGTGCAGTTGACTATTCTTAAGATGTTTAGTTACTAGAATGATCAATTTGTCAAGGGTTCAAATCCTCTTTTTTACATTTTTTACTTAGAATTTAAAAAAATAACAGTATATCAATATTTAATTAAAATTTAAAGTATTTATAAATAGATTATTAAAATACCTCTATAAGTTTTAAATAAAGCAACATTAGTATTCTAATCAAACTATACTATTACACTCCCATAGTTCATTATATATCAATAACATTTATAAGCTAACGGTGTAAGTATGTCCATGATTTACGCAACATGTAATGAAAGTCTCATACTTAGCAATTGTTCGTTATTTGGAAGAATGTTTTATAGTGATTGAGACAACTTATACACCCTCATGGTACAACATTACTCTTAGGTATGTTTTAACGTTATAACATTACTCTTAACAAGCTAACAATATAATTCAATTTCAAGGTTATAAGATTGTTTGTAGACTATTAGTAATATGAAAGCGTTGTAGGTAATCTATTTTTTATTAGTACTATGAAACTCTAACCATACACATGCAAAGTTCATTATGCTTCCATATACGTCAATCACTTATCAGTAAACTTACAAGGTTATATGTATTCCATTATATGATCACTATGAATATGTTATTAGTTAGGGGCCTAATTATAATTTTTTTAAAGTTAATTTCATGATTTTTGTATCAAATTGTGAATTTAAAAGATTTAATTAGAAACTTGTGGGTCAATATGTGAAAAACAAATATATTATGCGAGTTTAATTTTTAAAGTTTTATAAAATTAGGGACCAAAAAGTAATATAATTTATGTACTTATCGTTGCAAATAATATTTTTATAGGGACGTAGGGTATATAAATATGTATAATATGTGGACTAAGGGTTGCTAAGTGACAAATATTTTTGAAATAACCCTACAGAATAATTCGGACCATTGACGAGTTCTTCATCAATGGCCACAATTACTTCTCTTGAATATGGGATTGTGGGAGTTAAATTTTTTTTTTTTTTAATTATCTCACCAAAATAATCTCATTCGTTAGATTCGTAATTCGACGACCACCATTTGTTCCGCACGGTGCAGAAACATTTAGTGTTCTACACCGTAACCACATTCCAAATTTTGTCCCGTCATTCTGCTGCCACTCTAAGGCTCCAATGCGGAACACAAAATGTTCTGCACCGTGCAGAACAATTAATTTTAGGTAAAATGATCTCAACCGTTCGATTCTTGATCCGACGGCTATTTTGTGTTCCACATTGAAACTGGGCCGCTGCTGCCAGGTTTGACTGACAAAGTATCAAAAGACTGAAGACTTTTGAGGCATTTTTTTTTTTTACTTTTGGAGCTTTTTTTTAATAAAAAAAAATGACTTCAGGGGTATTTTTGTCCGTTAACCAATTTTGACCCAATTTAGCCAATTTTAGCTAATTGGGCTTGGCCAAACATTTCCCTTTATACATATATTTATTTACGAGAAAGAAATTAACTTGTATATATTATATATTTATAAACTAAAGCAAATCCCGTGGAATTGGAATTGAAATTCTTTGATTATAAAATAGAATTGATTTTGTGGAATTGAGGGGGTTGAAATTGAAATTGAAATTCCAACATTTTATTGATCGACAAATAAGAGGATTGGAATTCTCCGATCATTCTGTTTCAGTAGTATTATATGAGCATCCATTTTGTTAATTAATTGTCATATGTTAGATACGTCTCATATTCATCCCTCGCACATACCCCAAATTATTAGGAAGTCATTGAGTTATGTTGTTAGTGTTGTACAGACTTTTACTTATATTTGACTTCTAATTCATCAAAACCTTAATTATTGTGCATTTGTCGAAAATGAGAAATAATTTGGGAAGGATGGAGTATCACTTTTTGGTTTCGGCTTCCCGGAGACTTCTTCCCATTGAAATGGAATAGAAGCTAATTTGCGTAGTGGTGGTGTGGCCATTAGTTGTGATGGATGATGATCTCTTAATGAAATCTTTGGAAGTTTTGATAATGAAAGCTTTGGAGTTGATTTGTTTTTTTGTTCATTTTTTTCTAGTGATATTTTTTTAGAAGCCATAATTTGGCTAAAGAAAGATAAAAGAAATGCATGTAACAAGAATGAATCTATGAATGAATGAATGAAGAAGAAATGTTTTTATTTTATGGGGTGTGGGGTGGCGGGGGGTGGGACGGGAACGAAGCCAGAAATTCTCTATTGGTGCGAAAAACTGTAACAATATGTCGAACTACATAAAAAAACTGCGGAAAAAAATTGGGTGCGAATTTGATCAAATATTCTTATTTACAAAAAAAATTTACTATTTCTAGTAATATTTTTAAATATCTCGAGGGACGACTGTCCTCCCTGCCTCTAAAATCGTTCATGGTGGGATGGGGGTAGGGGAGTGGTGAGGAGAGAGGAAAGGGGAGCGTGTGAACGTGAGAAGAGTGAGTGAAGTGAGAAAGGTTTTAATTAAAAAAACGCTCCTAAGGCTGTGGCGCTTCTTCTACTTCACGAGTTATATTTAAAGAAGAAACGGAAAAAGAAAAGAAAAAAAATTGATGGTGTAAAATTTCTGTATTTTCTTTGCTTATGTTTCTGTATAATTTACTACTATTCGCCCAGATACCTGAATTTTAGTCGTGAAGAAATGTTTGTTTCTATTACATTGAAGACATGGCTTTGCACCATATGATTAATCTATATATCTTTCTCCTACCTACACAGAAAGGCGATACTCACGCCCCACATAACCAATCTATATATCTTTCTATACACAAACATAGATGGTTCCACTGGTCAACTAAAGAATTATAATTTGAAGGAAGCATTTTCTCCGCCCTTAAAATGGAGTGCTAATAGTCTTGTTGTAGTGAAAGTGACAATCATATTGATGAGGAACTCTCAGTAGATTTTGGTTAGAGCATAAATCTACAAAATTCCACTTACGTAGCAAAATTGGAAACACTCTTTGTTTTGTTAGTTTAGACATGTGATAATCAGAACTTTTTGAACTTATGTTAATTGCCTGTTTTATTTAATTTCATGTGTTACATGTTTGATGTGATTCATATGTTATGATTTATTTGTTAAGGGTGTTTTGATGTAGTTTGTAAGTTGGAAGACTTAAGTGATGGAGTTGGAAACATGTGGGTCTGTTTTGTAACTGTTTAAATAGTTGTCTTGGGTAGTTATTGCTGGAAAAGGAAAAAAAGAGAACAGTTAGACGAAAAAAAGAGAAAGAGAGAGAGAAAATAGAAAATAGAAAATTTGGAAAATTAAGAGATGTGAGGAGTTTCTCATAATTGAGTGACCAAACGGAGCATGGTCGGAGTAATTTTTGATGCATTTCGTAGAGGACTTATAAGGCTATGTTTTGTATGGTGGGTTCGACATTTCGACGGTTCAGTTGAGAGAAATTTTGTAAGGAAGTAGGCCAATTTTCTGGAATTCTTGTATCTTTGAATTTGAAAGTTTATGCTTTTGAGAAGAGATCTTCACTCCTTTTTTTTTTTTTTGGTCCTAAAGCGCATGAACTAGAGTTTACTGTTATGGAAATTATGATGAAATTTTTACACATGTTTTATTGGATTGGATGAAGTGTTGAATTATTCATTCTTGTGTGGTTGATCGTCGAGTGTAATTGCATATGATAATTGTATACTTGTTGTCCTTGTTGATTATAATTGTTGTTGGAGTTGTAATTGCTTAATGTTGGTAGTGTCATTTCCCCGATCTTAATTCTAGTCCAGGAACGTCTCCATAGAAGGATTCATTCCTTTATATTTATGTTTACCGTTGAACCCAGGAGTTTACGATGCTACATTGCTATGTTAAGTAAAATGAGCCTTGGGCCTTTTCCTAATGGGCAATTATTAGGGGCTACAAACGGTCGTTATGGAGTTTACAATGGTGGAAAATGACGCAACATTATTGAATTCTAAAATACATGGCCCCGTTCGTTCATGGGGATATTCGTTCATGGATAATTAAGCTTGGTCGTGTGGATTTGTTTGAGTCATAGCACTGAACGATACTTGGATTGTATGATGTTTAGTATGTCCGTTTGTATGTATGAGTAAATCATGGTGCTCGTAGCACATTTTTGATGTACAAGTGTTGGATTCGATGAGTATAGTTTATAGAGAGAAAAAATATATAACCATGAGGTGTGGCGTGGTGGTAGCTCACCTCGTCCCTTAACTATGAGGTCAGGAGTTCTATTCTTGCCCATGGGAATGGAGCGCATTTCATGGCCAGCCATTTACCTCTTCGGAAAGCCCCCGTGGCGAGGGGGGTTGGTCACTGCTATTAGCGGTGGACACCCTCTGCCTAACCAAAAAATAATTGGTCAAAAAATGCATTTTGGGGTTGGGGTTAGGGTTTGGGAATTTCAAAAATTGTGTTTTCCTTAAAAAAATATTACATTGTTTTTGTGCTGTTCTGAACCCTGGACAATCCCTCCGGTCGACCGGGGCAACCCAACATCGTCCGGAGCAAACTACTAAGACCATATGGCTTTTCCCGGACGACCACTTCAGTCGATCATGAGAGATTTCTGACGGTCCATACAAGTTCGGGCGGCCGAGCTCTCCCTTTTCTTCGTCCGGACTATTTGACATGACTACTGTTGTCACACCCCGTAACTTGCAGGTGACCTGGCAGTGCCTCATTTGCCGATGAGACACCGAACCCAAAATAAATATACTAAAAATCCGAATAAACTTCATATTTAAAAGGGAAACCTCGTTCATATTTCATCAGCTTAAAAGAAATACATATCAAAAAGGAAATATTACTAAATGTTCAACAATAAAACTTGTCCAACCTTATTACATAAATCAAACTAAGTCATCTTCATAATCTTCTTCAAAGGTCTCAATAATAGTAGCTTCAACGAACTCATCTGCAAAGAAATGGAGGAAAAAATGGGTGGGCTAACTAGCCTAGTAAAGTTCAAAAACCTTTGGGATGAAGCATTAAATAAGACTCGAAGGCATTTTCCCAAAACATGTGAAGGCATAACAATTCTTTACTTGACAAAACTTTACTTGAATTACCCTTTAAAACACTTAAAATACACATGCAAAACACTTTACAGAAAGTATAACATAATTGACTAGAATACCGACCAAAAAGAAAATCAAGACGGACCAAAATACCCTCCGGGCGATCCAAACAGAGGTCTGGTCGACCGTAGGGCGTCTGACTTGGGGGTAGCAGCCAAGTTAAAAGATCCGGACGAAGCAGAGTGGTGGTTCGAACGACCGGACGTCGTCTAAACTAGTCCAAACGGTCAACCATATATCCTGGTCGACCGGAACTCCTCAGGGATCCTGACAATAGCCTCAGTAGTTTGTTCCGGCGAGGTAAAAACCATTTGATCGACCGGGGAGGTCGTCTGTGATTCATAACATACCATTTTTAGTGTGTTTTAACAAAGGAAAATTCATTTTCCGAAATGCCAAAAGGTCCCAACTCAAAATACCAATTTGACAACTCAATTAAACACTTTAACACATACATATAACATCAGCATAAAATTCCAATACCTTCATATATACATATACGTAACACATCTTACACATAGCCGAGTTCAATTATAAAAGCCAGACTCTATAAAAAACTAAGGGAAGGGTCCACACACATCGTTAAACCTTACACAATTCACATTAGTAGCCTCGCTTGCACTACACAAACGGTTTAACACATACATTTTAGTAGCCTCGCTAGCACTAGGCAAACGGTTTAACACATTAGTAACCTTGCTTGTACTAGAAAAAAAAGGTTCTTATACACATACACTTTAGTAGGCTCGCTTGCACTAGGCAAACAGTTAAACTTAGTGACCTTGCTTGTACTAGATAAACGGTTTTTATACACATACACTTTAGCAGCAGCGCTTGCACTAGGCAAACGGTTAAACACATTAGTAACCTCGCTAGTGCTTGACAAATGGTTCTTATACACACACTTTAGAAGCCTAGCTTGCACTAGGCAAGTGGTTAAACACGTACACATACTATCAGAGACAACTCATGCTTTAGTTTCATTCATAGACATAAGGAAGAACACTTTCAGACTTGTAATGGCACCAAATATGAACTCATATATCCAAGTATTTAACGCAAAAATTTGAAGACAACGAACAATTCATACAAATGATATAATTCAATATTTCATCCGATTTTTGTGCAATAAAACGTATGAAGAAATCATTTTATTCAAATCCATAACTTTAACAACATCATTTTATACTTTTTGGATAGAAAATAAAAAGTGTAAGAACCTTACCTTAGCAACTTAATCAAAACTTCACAAGAACTTTGAAATCACCAAATTTCGGAAATCAGTCTACTTCCGAGGTCAAGTAATTCCTATTGGAAAGTTGAAAACCTAATCCTACCGTACATAAGGTAGCTGTTTCAGTAACCTTTGTAACGCAACCAGAATCTCTTTGATCCGACTTCGTTTAATATCTCAATTAAACGAAAAAATGGCTGTCGCAGATGAAGTAAGGGAGAAATGCATCAGACCAAGCCGCGGATGATGCTTCGTCCTATGGTTCATTTGCAACCTGCATATTTGACCAATAACGACTAGTTTTTCAACCTGGTTTATTTTGCAGTGGTTCTTTCATTTCTAAACCGTTTTCTGTGGTATAAATACACTTTGTTTCATATTTCTAACCACCAAGAGAATAACCAACAAGTTGCAAACAGTCCAATCATTTTGAAGAGCTAAATTCTTTCAATCTTACTCAAAATATTTCATTTTGAGCTTGAGCTTCATATACATTCTTTTTCATTGTCAAAATTTCTTGGACCTTTAAATTGTATATCCAATCCATTGAGGGATTTGTAAAAGTCAGCTAAAATTGTAAAGTCTCAATTGTAAGAGATTCTTTCCTTTTCTCTTTGTGAGAACTAGTTCTTTGTAAGCTAGTAAAAAGTTCTTCGTGAGCTTCACTCTTTGTGAGTGTTTCAAAGTTCTCATTGGTTAGGCAAACGTCCTCTTTGTGAGGCAAGTATCTAATTGTTGAGATTAGTTCTTTGTGAGCTTAACACTCTCTGTGAGTGTAGTCTTCTTTGTGAAGTACAAGGCCTCATTTGTTGGGCAATTGTAAAAGGTTGATCCCACCTTGCATTTTTTGCGAAGTGAACTTCATAGTGAAGTGTTGAAATCCTTTGGTGTGTCCCAAGGTAGTGTATGTAGGTCTTCGTGATAGAACCACTCTAAATCGCCGTATTCGTTTTCTCTAACTCTATTATTTATATTCAAGTTCTTATATTACTCTTTGTTATTATATTTTTCTTGAACTTGATTTGTATGAACTATATGTTGATCTTGAGTTAGTTGATCTACTTGCTTTATAGATTTACATGGTTTTGGTCATATGACTTGTTGTGTATGCACTTACAAGTTTTGCATGTAGGATACTTGACGTAGTGCTTTAAAGATCGTATTCATAAGTCTTGTATTTTTTGTGTTGCATATAAACACATAAGTCATCTATGTTGCCTTCAGAATTAAGTCACCTTATATGATTAATCAACATACTTGTTGTTAAGGTGATCACTTAAAAGCAAATAAGTTTAGAACAACCGAAAAGTTTTAGAACCTAATTCACACACCCCCTAGGTTCATACCCTATAAGGTATTGCACGGGAGTTTGCCAAAGGATGATGACTTGGATATTGGAATCTTCAAGACCTATTTCAATATTAATGGAGCTTTCAATAAGTCTAAAGAGAATGAGAGACCAACAAACTAGATGAATATGGTGTAATACTCAACCACATGGTGTCAAATATGGTCATTCACGTCAGCGGACACAAGAGCTCTATTTCTTATCTACAAATGACGGTGATGCAATGACTGGTTTAAAGGAAGAAAGCCAACTTTTGATATTTGGCTTTAAAGTACTTCATAGAGAGTCTCAAATGGACTAGGAAATTCCTACCCTGTGTGAGCATGCTAACTTTAATTTTCAAGAAAACTTTCAAGCTAAAGCTCACCAATCCCATACAAAGAAGAAAGAGGCACAACATGTACAATAAAGTCCTCTTCCATAAAATGTACATGATCCTAGTTTGTGGGAAATGGAAACTCCACACTAGATGCACCAATGACGATTTATTGGGGGCGGTGATTGCACATAGTAAAAGCTCAAAAGTAAGTTAAACAATAAGGAAGATTATTGCTTCAAGGAATGCTCAAAGTCCAAATGAGCCACAAGAAGAAAATGTGTAAGAAGGACAAGGCTTCAAAGATGTGTCTATCAATGTTGATGAGGATGTTCGTGTGCAAGAAAAATAAATGGTAAATGAGGAGATTCCAAGTGTTAATATTGCAAAAGAAGTTCCCTCACAAGCTAGTAATGAATTACTTCTTCAAATTTTGTCCAGGCTAGATACATTTCAAGAAAACTTCAACCAAAGGATGTCTAATTTGGAAAAAAATGTTGGAGGTAATTGAGTACAACGTTGACAATGTGACAGCTACACAAGAACAAAAAAAGTCAACTATTGTAGAAGATAAAGTGGAAGAAGAGGGTGATGAAGAAGAAAAGAATAATGAAGGTGATGAGTCTAGTAATGAAAGTCGGAAGGATAGTGAAAAGGAAAATGAAAATAAAGGAGAGGAGAGGAAGAGGCTAAGGAGGGAGATGAGAGTTCTAGTGATGATGATGGTGATAATGGTGAAAAGAAGACAAAGAAGATGGATCGAAAGAAGGAGCAATGGTTTGAAGAAGGTCCAAGCAATGATGATGATGATAATCAAGAAGGACGAAACATGCAAAAATTATCACGGTGTGAATGTCACGGCCCGTATTCCGAGTGATGACATGGCAGCATTCCAAGTCAATGAAGCTCCGAACCCAATGACAAAAGGAATTCCAAGAGTTCATTTTACTTAAAAGGGAAATTACAATATTCATAAGTCTTACATAAAAGGAAATACTATAGTTCATAAGGGAAATGCTAGAACCACAATTGTTTAGTAGTTATCTCTACTACATAAGTTTAAAGTAAGTTCTCCTCATACACCTCATCATAGTTCTCATCAATGGCTTCCTCAACATACTCATCTGCAAAAATATCAACAAAATAATGGTGAGCTAACTAGCCCAGTAAGCATCGATCACCCTTAGGATGAAGCATCAAATAGGATTCGAAAAGACATTTCCAAAATCCCAAAACATTTGACAAAGTAACATTTGACACTCACAAATCGAAAATCATGCTATGGGCACCATGTACAACCGACACACTACAAACGGATTCATATGTCAAACATTCTAATATGAATTCAAGCAATGACACACACATATACTTCACAAAATTGAGCTCACATGTCTGACTATGACTCTATACCCTGTTAACAGCTCATAACTATTCATTTACCAGTCACGGTGGGCCAAAGATTAACACATGGGTTCGGATACTGAACACTCCAAACGAAAGGGCCAAAGGTTTAAGGACACGCTAGTCATGTCATCGCTCACCCTTATGAGCTCCACAACAACTGTTAATAGTCCATTGATTTATACTCGTTAGGATTCGAGACAAAGCCAAAGACATATCAAAGAGTGTTCTCGGGCACTTAAACTTAAAGTTTTTGATTAGTCTTGGCATAGGATCAACAACAAACATGTGCTACAATTGGGAATTAAACACATATAGACTCCAAAACCAGAAAATGATCATATAACAAAAACAAACGCATCAATTCCCCAATTTCGCATACTCACAATCAATACAATTTACATCAACACCTCATTCGATTTTAATGCAATAAAAATATGAATGAAAACTAAAACATAGAAAATCAGTAACTTTGATAAAAAGGACAATTCATGATGTTTAAGGAGTGAAAATACAAGGGGTGAAGGATCCTTACTTGTCAAACTTAAGCAATTAACCCAAAATCCAGAAATTCACCAAGATGACAGAAAACAGCCCGCTAATTCTTCAATTACCCTCACTCCCGAACTCGGAACTTCAATCCAACAACTCTCCAATGTAGCCTACACTGATAGCTTCGAAACCCAATCAGAATCATCTGATTCCGACTTTGTTTGCTATGGTAATCGCTCAGAAAATTCACAACACTCCAAAAATCCGCACTATTTCTTCTCTCATCTTTTTCTTAACAGTTACCTTCCTTTTATTGTTTCCCAAATTCCAGCCATAACTCCCTCTTCCAGAGACTATTCAAATATCGACAAATCAACCCCTAAAGTTTCCAAAGCCTACACTTAAGTCCCCTCACTCATAAGTTCACCCAAAGCGCTTCTCACACCAAACGTACCCACTGATAACATGTAGACATGTAGTAACAACTAATTAGGCATAAATTCACATTTCACATCACATGATATCATGCTAGAGCGATTAATGAACATATGACATGCAAAATTAATTCAAAAACTCCCGGGTATCACATAATTCCCCCTTACACAAGTTTTGGCCCCGAAACTTCACTAACCTGGGTCCTCAAACAAATGGGGGTACTTCTGCCGGGCTCGGTATGGTGCGACCATTGCACTTTCACATACGGTATGCTTCTACGCCTCAACGCTTGATCTTTTCGGTTAACAATTTGTATTGGTACCTCAACATAAGTGTTGTTTTCTTGCAAGCCCACAATATTCTACTCAAATTGGACACAAGAAACTCAAGGCAAGAGCACCTATCGTTAATGTAATATAGAGTGAGGAACCAAGGTATCGTATTCACGAAGAAGGGTAAGTACTAGTAGTGACTTTTATTTTATTGCTTAGTTGACTAAAATTTTAAGAAGGTTGGTTACTTAACTAAATTAATCTACTTATAAGCTAAAACTAAGATTTAGAGTGTTTAGAGAGAAAAATCAATTAGGACATTGAATACTTGAATGGGTATCCCCCTAGATGTACTTATGTGTTTAGGAAGGGGTATTGTGAATTAGAAGTCTTAGGTGCACCTATAAAGGGATTTCCAAATAAACTTCACTCATTTCTCAATTTGTGAAGTTCCTACTCTAGGATTCATCAAGTTAGTATCTCTACTTACTCAATTTTACCCCAAGAGTGCATTAAACCCAAAACCCCTAATTATCCAAACTCAAATTAGGAAGAATTGCTTAAGCCCATCTCTAGGTCAAAATTAATTCCCATTAAGTGTGAGTGTTCTAGTCAAGTAATTCAATTTCTCAATTAATTAAATGACCAACAAGATAGAAAAAGATAATTCACAAATAATTTCACTAATTAACTTCAAAAACCCACAATTGTCAACACATAAATAACATGCTAGGGTTCAACCCATTCAAGTAGTTTACAAATTTAGCTACCCATATTCATGAAGGAAAACAATAAATTAAAAGAGGGAGAGGAAGAAATTCTCATTTCTAAGTAATCTTCTTCAAGCTTCTCTTCTTCTTTGAAATCCTCTTTCTTCCTTCAAGAAAAACCAAGTCTTGAGCCACACTTCAATTTCTTGCCAAGAATCTTCAATGAAGCTTCAAGCTTTTCTTTTAAATCTACCTCTAAATCTATCTCTAGAATTTAGGAAGTGTTTTTCTCTCCCAAAACTCTCTTGAAAAACCTAGGAGAATAATGTCTTCCTTTTTTCTTCAAAGTGATGAGATACCCACTAGACAAAAAGGGAAGGTGTAGATATTTTTAACACTTTCTTCTATTTTCATAAAAGACCCCTGAAGTTTTAGCTCTTTTACAGTCTAGTCCATGTACTTTTGGTCTTCTACATTTTGGTCCACATTTGGTGACTTTCATCTTCTTTCATCCAAGTATCTTCCAAACTTTAATATCTTCCACCTAAACCAAAAGTAAGAGAAAATGGAGTATAAGTAGCATCTTACCCATTCAAATATGAAATTATGAAACAAATTATACAAGTTAAAATATTGCTTTAAGAGCAAATATCAATTAGATAAATCCACTTGCAATTTCAACGACTCAGCTTCTAAAACATGGCCACATACCGCCTTAACTGTGACACATGGAACGAATTGGGTACCCATGACAACGTTGGTGGTAGCACCAAACGATAAGCCAACTCATCAACCCTTTCCAAGATCTCGTAAGAATCAATGTACCTTGGACTCAGTTTTCCCCTTTTAACGAATCTTATAACTCTTTTGGTTGGTGAAACCCGAAGATAAACCTTGTCTCCAATCTAAAATTCCATAGGTCTCCGCTTACTCTCTGCCCAACTCTTCTGTCGGTCTTGTGCAGCTTTGATTCTTTCCAGAATTACCGAAACCTTTCCCATTGTGACTTGTACCAATTATGGCCCTGTAATTGTCTCCTCCCTGATATCATCCCAACAAACTGGTGACTGACATTTCCGACCATATAAAACCTCATATGGTGTCATACCAATACTCGCTTGATAGTTGTTGTAGTAGGCAAAATCAACCAAAGTAAGATGATCTACCCAGTTGCCTTTAAAGTCCAAAACACACGCCCCAATCATGTCTTCCAATGTCTGAATTGTCTTTTCGGACTGGCCATCGGTTTAAGGGTGATAAGCAGTGCTTAAGGTCAATTTGGTCCCCATGGCCTCGCTGAAATTTCTCAAAAATCGAGAAACAAAACGAGTGTCCCGGTCCGACACAATACTTACCGAAACCCCGTGAAGACGAACGATTTCATCCAAGTACATCTGAACAGGTGTATTCATAGTAGCTGTGATCTTCATAGGCAAGAAGTGTGCGGATTTGGTGAGACAATCCACAATTACCCAAATAGTGTCTTTCCCGATCTTGTCCTTAGGCAATCCCGTCACAAAGTCCATGTTGATGTGCTCCCATTTCCAAACGGGAATCTTGAGCGGTTTCAATAAAGCAACGAGTCTTTGATGTTCCTCCTTTACCTGTTGACAAACAAGACATCTAGCTACAAACTCGGTTATGTCCCGTTTGATACCTTTCCACCAAAAAGTTACCTTTAGCCTCTTATACATTTTAGATGACCCCGGATGTACTGATAACGAGGAAACTTCCTTGACTAGTATAGGAACTTGAGAATTATTCTCAAGCACGAGAAAATGATGTATCTTCTCGAGGAACAAATTTCTGATCCACCAGCCGCAGGGACTCCGATCGCAGAAATAAATGCTTATGGTAAGCACTTAGATGACACATTAGATGTGTCTAGTCTTATGTTTGTAACCATGACCTTTGAGCTTCAGAAGCAACATGAGGAAATGGGAGCTTTCGATATGATTAATCATCTAAGGCAACTATTTCAAGGTCAAGCCCGTTAGGAGAGATTCGATGTGTCGAAATCTCTTTTTCAATGCAAAATGGCAGAGGGAACACCAGTCATAACTCACACCCTGAAAATGATATGCCATATTGAGAGCCTCGAAAAACTGAGATTTCCACTTGGCCAGGAGGAATCCGTTGATTTGATTCGCAATCGTCGCTTGAATCATTCAGTCAGGTTGTACTAAACTACAACATGAATGAGATAGACAAACCTCTCCCAGAATTGTTGAACCTGTTGAGGACGTTCGAGAAGGAAATAGGCAAGTGCAAGGCCATTTACATGGTCAAGAACAACAGGGGCAAGGGTTTTGGTAAGCCTAAGGGCAAGCATTCGGTCAAACCTAACCATTCTGAGAAAGCATGGAAGCCCAATGGAATTGTGGCTAAGGATAAAAATTGTTTCCATTGTGGATGAAAACACATTGGTAGAGAAACTGCCATAGTTTACTTGTCGGAAAAGATCTTGGAAATGGAGCAAGTGTTGCTTCTGGCTCAGGTATTTATGTTCTTGATATAAACTTGTCGGCTACTACTTCCTCATAGGTATTAGATACCGGATGTGGTTCTCACATTTGCATGAATGTGCAGGGACTACAAAGGAGTATAGAGCTGGCAAAATAATACGTGGACCAACGCGTTGAAAATGGAGCAAGAGTTGCAGCATTAGTTGAAGGAACATATAGTCTTAGTTTGCCTTCTGGAATTGTTCTAGATTTAAACATTTGTCTTTATGTACATACTTTAACAAAGAATATTATTTCGATCTCTTGTTTGGACAATATGGGTTTTGATATTCATATTAAAAAAAACGAATGTCGTTATTGTTAAATGATGTTTTCTATTGTAGTGCTACATTGGTGAATGGTTTATACTTGCTAGACCTAGAGTCACATGTTTATACATAAATACAAAGAGGATAAAGACTAAAAAGTCTAATCCTACATACCTCTGGCATTGTCTCTTATGCCATATAAACGAAAACTACATTTCCAAACTCCATAAAGATGGATTGTTGGAATCATTTGATTTTGAATCATATGATATATTTGTTTTATGGGTAAGATGACTGCTTCTCTTTTTGCTAGAACATGAGAACGAGCAAATGAGTTGTTGGAACTAATACATACTGATGTATGTGGTCCATTCAATATCCATGCAATAGGTAGTTATCTATATTGGATTACTTTTAGAGAAAATAGCTTTTTCTTCCACAAAACTAGTTACGAGTGCTATATCTTCCACAAATCATGTTTTTGTGCTATATTTGCCACAAAACTAGTTACAAGTGTTATATCTGCCACAAATCATTTTTCCGTGCCTTTTTTCCATGAAACATTTTATGAGTGCTAAAAATGCCACAAAAAGAGGGAGGGTGAAAGGAAAAATAGGTAAGAGATCAAATTAATTTCAAATAGACCCTAAAATCAAAATTTTATATTATATTGGGTACCTAATTTCAAAAAAGGCACGGAAAAACGATTTGTGGCAGATATAGCACTTGTAACTAGTTTTGTGACAGATATAGCACGAAAACATGATTTGTGGTAGATATAGCACTCATAACTAGTTTTGTGGAAGAAAAAGCTATTTGCTCTTACTTTTAATGAAGATTTCAGTCATTTTGGATACATGTTTCTTATGAAACACAAGTTTGGGGCCAATGAAAAGTTCAAAGAGTACAATAATGAAGTAGAAAACCAGCTTGGCAAAAGTATTAAGATGGCTTCGATTTGATCGAGGTGGGGAATACTTAAGCCTAGAATTCTGTGACTATCAAAAAAGTTGTGGAATTGTTTCACAACTTTCTCTTACGTCTACTCCTCAATGGAATGTGTATCCAAAAGGAGAAATTGACCCCTATTAGATATAGTTCGATCAATGATGAGTTACGCGAGCCTTCCAAACTCCTTTTGGGGACATGCTTTAAAAGCAACAGCTTTAACACTATACAGAGTTCCATCCAAGTCTATTGAAACGACACCATATCAGATATAGACGTCTTAGTATGTCTTTCTTAAAGATTTGGGGTTGTGAGGAGTTTGTGAAACGTCCAGATTTGGACAAGCTCATCCTAAAATCGGTCAAGTGCACTTTTGTGTGGTATCCTAAGGAAACTAAATGGTACTACTTCTACATTCCTAATGAGAACAAAGTGTTTGTTGCTCAAAAAAGAGTTTTTCTGGAGAAACAGTTTCTTTCTGGGGAAACAAGTGGGAGCCATGTGTAACTTAATGAAGTTCCAGAACTTGGTGAAATTCCAAGGGAACTTGGTGAAGTTCTAGGCCCAATTGACCAGGTGGAATTGGAACAAGCTACACAAGTTGTTGTAAATCCAGTTCCAGAAGCACAAGAATTGCATAGGTCTAGTAGAGTTCGTAGATCACCCCAAAAAAATTCATTTTTCGTAAACAGAACATGGAGATGTTATGTTTATTGATCAATGAACATACAACCTGCAAACAAACAAGCTTCTAGAAGGAGGAATCGATATTTTGACAAAGTTGTACGCGAGTTCAATTTTATCAAGAACGTTGATGAACTTTATTTTTATAAGAAGTTTAGTGGAAATTCGGTGGTATTTCTGGTTTTGTGTGTAGATGACATACTCATAGGGAATGACATTCCAACCTTGAAATCTGTAAAGGGCTAGTTGGGGCAATGTTTCTTTATGAAGGACTTAGATGAAGCAAGCTTCATCTTAGGAGTCAAGATCCATTGAGATAGATCACGTAGACTTCTTGGCCAAAGTCATAGTACATACATAGAAAAAGTGCTAATTCATTTTAGCATGCAAGAGTCCAAAAAGGGCCTTTGTCTTATAGCACTTGGTACGGTTCTTTCTGTTAGAGGAATAACCGGGTCATAAACAAGTATGCAGCGGAATAAAACTTGACCCGCCTCTATTAGGATCTTCCACGAGTAAGAACCTACGACTACGGGATAGTGTTATACCTTTTTAGATGCTAGAATAGCCGAAACGCTTTCGGTGGTAGTTGTGACGAACGGAACACCACAATGCAGGCTCCGTCTCTCCCAGTATCCACTCGATCTTCCGGGGATGGTCTTCTACTGCTTGGTGCTAGCCAACGCCTTGTAGAAGCTTTGAAGACACTCTTCAATGGAGTATGTATCTCTGACCTTTTAGAAGAACAAGATACAAGATTTCTAACTTCTTTTCTATTAGCAATAGCCAGAAAACAAGTCTAGAAAATCTGTCTTTTCTTTTCTCTCTAAAGCTCTCAATATTCTCTCTTTTCCCTAAGCTTCAAAAGCTGGAAAAACTGATTAGAATGATTAGGAAAATCAGTATTTTCCTAGTCTATCAAGAGAGAGTGGGGAGAGTGAAAGGGGGAAGTGGGAGATCATGGAGGAAACTACTCCACCACTTTTAACCACCTTCTAAGAGATAAAATGGCTGGATAATATCTCTAATTGTCCAGCCATAAGGTCGGTCCAAAACGGGTCGGTCGGCCCAATCATATTGGTCGGCCCAACCCGATTAAGGGCCCAATCCAATCCCGGCCCTGCACGGCCCAACCGAATTGATTGATCCAAATGGGTTGGTCGGCCCAACCCTATTAAGGGCCCAATCCAATCGCGGCCCGGCCCGGCCCGGCCCAATCGAATTGACGCACCTTAGATTAAATGTACTCCAACAAGCCCAATCCAGTTGATCTATGAGTGCGACCCAAGAGGTATCTATGACGTTGGCCGTGACATCATATGTCACAGGTAATGAGAGGTATCTAGCAACGCATCATTACCCCCAAATCATAAATATCTTGTGATTTATCATAATCACAACATTTGACATTTGTAGTTAAATCCTTTTGTCCTTGATATCTAGATTGAACACAAGTCATGGAAAAAGTCACACTTGTATTGTCCAATCTTTTAGTTTCTTGATTCGCGAGTAGACTAATCAAATGACAACAATATCTCATACTGATTCATTTGTTCATGGCCATGAATTAGTCAGACTCCATCAAGGGGGCCCAAGATATCGCTCCCCTGCTATATAGGAGGGACAAATCCTTTCTCGCATCCCACTCATCCTGAAAAAGATTCGTGATATACCCAATAAATGCCTTTATTGCTCACCCAGTTACGGATAGCGTTTAACATTATCAAAGCATAACACTAGCCATGCAAGAACTCTTGTGAGACCTCAAGTCGAAGGATCTCATATACAACCCAGTCAAAAAATTTGAGAAACACTGTTGACTATTATATAACAACCCATGGTGTGTTTCTCATGTCGGGTCTGTCCATATATACTCATATATACTCATGTGACGATCCGATATCTTATATCAATCACTGCACATACTAGTCTTGTGCATTATTATTGTCCTCGAAGATTCCATAATAATGTTCGACTAGGGACGTTTCAGAATAGTATCTCATAACAATTATGAATACTATTCTAAGGACATATTATTTATTTATGTTGTTAAGAACGCAGAAACATAATGAATAATACTGGAATTAATTGCCTTTAATTCATCAAAATGAAAATTACATTAATACGGTACAATAATCTCCCACTTGCACTAAAGACCCAAATTACAATAAATGGTCTTTAGGGCATACTATTGATTGTCTCTAAAGATCAGCCCTCCGGATATCGGATACCCATGGAGCTAGTGTGACGATCATGCTCGTTGTCTGCGACAGGTGGCTTTGTCGGTGGATCGGCGACATTGTCTCGCCGAGTCTACTCTACATATATGCACATCACTCTCTCTATAATCTCGCGGATTAGGTGAAATCGCCGTAGTACATGTTTGGACCTCTCGGTGAGATCTAGGTTCCTTAGATTGGGAAATAGCCCCATTGTTGTCACAATAGAGGTCTATCGGGTTCGCAATACTAGGAACCACATCGAGGTCGGAAATAAATTTCCCGATCCAAATCGCCTCCTTAGCTGCTTCACAAGCTGCTATGTACTCGACCCTCTGTCAGTAGAATCCCGCTATGGTTGATTGCTTTGAACTCGCGCCAGCTCATAGCACCTCCATTCAAGTTAAACACATATCCCGATTGTGATCGGAAATCATCTCTGCTCGGTTTGGAAACTAGCATCGGTGTAACCCGAGCTATAACGAGCTCATCCGCCCTCCATAAATCAAGAATGTATCCTTAGTCCTTCGTAAGTACTTGAGGATATTCTTGACCGAGATCCAGTGGACGTTCACCGTAATTAGACCGGTATCTCGCTTCGGAATGTTTAAGGCAAACGAGACATCTCAGGGCGAGTACAAATCATGGCGTACATGATGGATCCTATGGCGAAGCATAAAGGATCTCTTTCATGCGTTCTAATTTGGCAAAGCGTTTTAGAACACTGTTCCTTTGATGTAACAGTACCATGTGCCATAGGACAAAGTCTTTTCTTAGACTCTTGCATGCTAAACCGCTTTAGCACCTTGTCTATATATGTACTCGACTTAGGCCAATGAGTCTCCCCGGATCTATCTCTATAGATCTTGACTCCCTGAATATAGTCGAGCTTCGCCTAAGTCTTTCATAGAAAAACACGTACTCAACCAAGCCTTTACGGGACTTTAAGGTTGGTATGTTGTTTCCAATGAGTAGTATGTCATCTACATACAAAACCAGGGAATACAATTGAGCTCCCACTAACCTTTTTATAAACACAAGGCTCATCCTCATTTCTAATGAAGCCAAACTCACTAGACGGCATCATTAAAAGCGGATGTTCCAGCCTTTCGAGAAGCTTTCGCTTGAGTCCATAAATGGATCTCTGAAGCTTACATACTTTTCCAAAGCATTCTCCGGAGTGACAAAACCTTCAGCCGTGTCATATACACATCCTCATCAAGTTTTCCATTAAGGAAAGCGGTTTTGACATCCATTTGCCGATTTCGTAGTCATAGTAAGCTGCAATAGCAAGCAAAATCCGAATGGACTTGAACATAACCATAGGGGAAAAGGTCTCATCATAGTCAATACCATGAATTTGTTTGAAACCTTTCGCGACTGAGTCGCCCTCATGACGCTTTGTACATTCCCTTCCATGCTCGGTTTTAATCTTAAAAACCCATTTGCACCCTATGGGAGTTACCCTTCAGGTGGATCAACCAAGATCCGGACTTGGTTAGTGTACATGGAATCCATTTCGGATCTCACGGCTTCAAGCCATTTCTCGAAATCAGGGCTATTAATTGCTCGTTTGTAGGTTGAAGGTTCATCGTGATCCACAAACATAACATCACCATGTTCTCGTTATGAAAAATCCAAATTTTTCCTGAGGTAGACGACGTAACTCTACCGGACCTCACGCAATTCTTGTGTTTCTTGAATCAGTGCTGGCCGCACAACTGTTTATGGCACTCGCCGCACAACAACTTGTGGAGTCCCTGTTCATTTTCCATCTCATCATTAGTGCTAGTTTGAGAGTCCCGGAACTTCGGAAAGTTCTACGCTACTCCCACTTGTGTTTCTAGAAACAAATTCTTTTTTCTAGAAAGACTCTCGTACGAGCAACAAACACTTTGTTCTCGTTAGGGATATAAAAGTAGTATCCTTTAGTTTCCTTAGGATAACCTACAAATATGCACTTTTCAGATTTTGGAGCCAGCTTATCGAAGTCGAGCGTTTCACAAACGCTTCACAGCCCCCAAATCTTGAGGAAAGACAAACCGGGACGCTCTCATCCCATAACTCGTATGGCGTCTTTGCAATCGATTTAGATGGAACGCTGTTAAGTGTTAAAGTCTGCTGTCTCTAGTACGTGTCCCCAAAAAGAATTGGGCAGGCTCGTGTGACTCATCATAGAACGAACCATATCTAATAATGTTCTGTTCCTCCTTTCAGATACACCATTCCATTGTGGAGTAGCTGGAAGAGAAAGTTGTGAAACGATTCCACAAGCTTTTAGATAGTCACAGAATTCTTGACTCAAGTATTCTCCTCCTCGATCAGATCGAAGAACCTTAATACTCTTGTCAAGTTGGTTTTCTACTTCAAGTTTAAACTCTTTAAACTTAGCAAATGCTTCGGATTTGTGTTTCATCATGAACACATATCCATACCCTACCGAAGTCATCAGTAAAGGTAATGAAGTAGAGGTAACCACCCCTCGCATGTATATTAAAAGGGCCACATACATCACTATGTATTAGTCCTAATAAAGCATTGGCTCTCTCACCTAGCTTAGTGAAAGGTGATGTTGTCATCTTACCCAACAAACAGGATTCGCATCGATCATAAGACTCAAGTCAAATGATTCCAATAGCCCATCTTTATGGAGTTTGGATATGCGATCTTCGTTTATGTGGCCTAAGCGACAATGCCCAGAGGTATGTAGGATTAGAATCATTAGTTTTAATCCTTTTGGTATTTATATTTAAGATTGGCATATCAAGATCTAAAACATATAGACCATTAATCAAAGAGGCGCTTGCATAAAACATATTATCCGTAAATAACGACAATCGTTGGTTTTTGATCGAAATCTCAAAACCTTTCTTGTCCAAACAAGAAACTGAAATAATATTCTTAATTAAACTAGGTACATAGAAACAGCTTTTCTAAACCCAAAACAAGCCCTCGAAGGCAAAGTAAAAGTACAAGTCCCTACAATTAGTGGTCGCAACACGTGCTCCTTTGCCTACTCGTAGTTCCACTTCACCCTTTGCCAACTCTCTACTCCTTTGAAGTCCCCGCACATTAGTACAAATGTGAGAACCACATCCTGTATCAAATACCCAAGAAGTAGTTGTATTTAAATTGATATCAATCATATTAACATCAATAACATAAATACCGAGTCCCGAAACAACAATTGCTTTCTCCTTTTTGCAGCCTTTTTTGTTGCAAGATAGCTCTTGCAATTCCTTTTCCAAAGTGACCCTTCTCACCACAGTGATGACAGATAGAGTCTTTGGCTACACCACCCTTAGGTTTCAGTGCATTGTTGAAAGTGGTTTGCTTGCCCTCGGGCTTACCATTCGGTTTGCCTTTGGATTTCACAAAACCTCTCGCCTTTGCCCTTTTCGCACCATCAGTATGGTGTTGGGCTTGGACTTGCTTATTTCCTTCTCGGCAGTCCTCAAGCATGTTCAACAATTCAAGCAATGGCTTGTCAATTTCATTCATATGATAATTTAGAATGAACTCGATCGTATGACTCGAGCAACGATTGCAAAATCAAATCGGTCGACAACTCTTGTCCCAAAGGAAATCCCAGCTTTTTCAAGGTTTTGAACATAACCTATCATCTTAAGAACGTGAGTTCCTACCGGCATTCCTTCGGACATTTTTGCACTGAAAAAGAGATTTCGACACATCGAATCTCTCTCGGCGTGCTTGCTCTTGATATAGTTGCTTCAAGTGAACCAAAGATATCATAAGCCCCCCATGTCCTCATGTTGCTTCGAAGCTCGCAGTTCATGGTGACAAGCATGAGGCTAGACACATCTAAAGCATCACTAACATGCTTCGATAAGCACTTCTATCAGCGGCCAAGCGCGAGCCTCCGGTATAGCAGAATAGGCTGCTCCAGACATACGACTTTCTTTCATGCTTGAGAACGATTCTCAAGTTCTCGAACCAGTCGAGGAAGTTAACTCCCTCTAATTTGTCCTTCTCAAGGACGTAACGCAGATGATAGTGTTTGGTTTGAATTTGCCATTTTTTCTACAACAAAAATACATATAGAAAGTAAGTACCGATTAAAATCATTATTAGGTCTTTATCTTTTTAATGATTTTTCTCCCACTATTTTCTTCGAGTGAATAACCCTCAATATCAACTCGGAAAGTTCGTTAACTTTCTAGCGGGCCAAGATCCATATTTCACCTCGTTCTGAGTCAGCTTTGGCTGATCGCCTAAAACTTAGTTATTTAGGTAGGCAACGTTTGCCAATTACATCAAATTATGTAATTCTTGGTTAGTTGAGTGAATAACATTTATTCAAGCGTATCATTATACACTTTTCTCAACTCTTTTGCCTCTAGATCCTCAAGCCATTTATTGAGATAATCTAGTTAATTAGGACCCTAAGTTTTAGCCGGCGGATATCACAACTTATCCTTCGCGCCTCACTCGGATAGACACGTATGCACAGCTTTGGCATGTCCCATACTAATGTCGATCTAGGCATTGACGAGGGCCAAACTTAGGAAGGCACTAATTAATATTTTAAATGAGGGATTTTGTTTTTAACAATCTCACCAGAAAAGCATAAATAAAACAGTTTATGCTTATATACATATGCATCCAATACATAAAATAAAATGCAATAGTAATCGCCAAGATCCTATTCGGTTTTTCCAAGCCAATGGAAAAACCGTGAAGTCAATCTAAGGGTGTAAAAAGAAAAACATCTATTCTACACCGTCTTGACCTTCAGTTTGGTTGCCTCCAAATCTTCATCATCTCACTGTACCTTCTCCTAATCTAGAATTACAAAATTTCTAAGGAAACCTCGAGTTACATTCGAGGGGATTTAATGAGATTAAAATTACAACTTTTGAATGATAAAACAGCACGATACGCAGATCGTATTATAAAATAATACCAACCAGGGTAATGGCGACTACTATGCATCATGCTCAATTAACATAACAATTTATGAAAAATAATGAGCAACCAGCAAATAAGAACATTTCATATCATTGGTCGAGTTCGGTTGACCGGCAGCGAAGCTTTGGGTCGACCGAAAAAGTATCGAGAGTACTCGATTGACCAACCAGGTACTTCGGTCGACCGAAGACCAACTCGGTTCGACCGAACACCCTCTCGGTTGATCCGAACCTAATACCATTTAGCTACTGTCTTGCCTCGGTCGACCGAAACTGAGTCCCGGTCGACCGAAGTGCTAGAAACTGAGAGTTTTTCCAGCTTTTGAATGACTTCAAAACTGGAAATTCTCAACAGACATACATACAGAAAACTGGAAAAGCATGTCATACATGATTTACAACATTTCTAGTATCCTAAGGCATGCATAACATAGATTCATAATCTATATTCAAACACTATAACACATAAAGTCTATAGGGTACTCGTGAGTGGCTATGATACCACTGTTAGAGGAATAACCGGGTCATAAACAAGTATGCAGCGGAATAAAACTTGACCCGCCTCTACCAGGATCTTCCACGAGTAAGAACTTACGACTACGGGATAGTGTTATACCTTTTTAGATGCTAGAATATCCGAAACGCTTTCGGTGGTAGTAATGCAGGCTCCGTCTCTCCCAGTATCCACTCGATCTTTCGGGGATGGTCTTCTACTGCTTGGTGCTAGCCAACGCCTTGTAGAAGCTTTGAAGACACTCTTCAATGGAGTATGTATCTCTGACCTTTTAGAAGAACAAGATACAAGATTTCTAACTTCTTTTCTATTAGCAATAGCCAGAAAACAAGTCTAGAAAATCTGTCTTTTCTTTTCTCTCTAAAGCTCTCAATATTCTCTCTTTTCCCTAAGCTTCAAAAGCTGGAAAAATTGATTAGAATGATTAGGAAAATCAGTATTTTCCTAGTCTATCAAGAGAGAGTGGGGAGAGTGAAAGGGGGAAGTGGGAGATCATGGAGGAAACTACTCCACCACTTTTAACCACCTTCTAAGAGATAAAATGGCTGGATAATATCTCTAATTGTCCAGCCATAAGGTCGGTTCAAAACGGGTCGGTCGGTCCAATCATATTGGTCGCCCAACCCGATTAAGGGCCCAATCCAATTCCGGCCCGGCACGGCCCAACCGAATTGATTGATCCAAATGGGTTGGTCGGCCCAATCATATTGGTCGGCCCAACCCTATTAAGGGCCCAATCCAATCGCGGCCCGACCCAGCCCGGCCCAATCGAATTGACGCACCTTAGATTAAATGTACTCCAACACTTTCAAGACAACAGTGTGCTAAGACACTGGATGAGAAAGAACGCATGAGTGAGATTCCATATGCTTCAGCAATTGGATCTATCATATATGCCATGTTGTGCACTCGACCAGATGCCTCATATGTTTTGAGTATAGTGAGCAGATACCAGTCAACATAAGGTGAACGTCACTGGATAGCCATCAAGAACATCATTAAGTACTTGTGAAGGACTAATGACACGTTCTTAATCTATGGTGGGAAAGACAAACTCATTGTAAGTGGTTACACTGATGTGTTAGTTTCCAAACCGATAGAGATGGCTTTAGATCGTAATCAGGATATGTGTTTTGTCTAAACTACAACCAAAGCCGAGTATATAATTGCATTAGATTCTGATTAGGAGATTTTGATCTGCAACCAAAGCCGAGTATATAATTGCATTAGATTCTGATTAGGAGATTTTGATCTGAAAGTTAATTTGATGAACTTGGTGTGGTATACCTAGCATTTCGAATGTCGAATGCGATTGATCTCTATTGTGAATGGAGTCATATATCAGAGGAACCACGGTCTCACCAAATGTCCAAACATATACTATGGCGGTATCACCTGATCTGAGAGATTGATAGAGTAGATGTGAAGAATCGAAAAGTTCACACGGACGATAACATTGCCGACCCACTAACGAAGCCTCTAACACAACTGCAACATGATCGCCATACTTGTAGCATGGGTATTAGACACCAAGAGAACTAGTCTTAGAGATAGTTCTTATGTACAGTATACACTAAAAGGCAAGATTGTTGTCTTTAGTGTAAGTGGGAGATAGTTGTATTTTTCTTTCATGTGATTAAATTTTAAGGCAAGAATTTTATTATTATTTTTTTGAATATGGCTGTGCAAATGTATTGAAACAGATAATAACGTCCTTGGATAGATATGTAATTGTTACATTGGAACTATTCTAAAATGTCCCTAGTCAATCATTATTGTGGAATTTTGAGGACAACAATAATGTGTAGAGACTAGTATGTATTGTGATTAAATATGTGATATTAAGTCAAACACATGGGTAATTGATACTGGACTAACCCGCTTATAAGAACATTTCATGGATTGTTGTATAAATGTCAACAATGTTCTTATAATGATTTTGTTTGCACCTAAATCCTTCAACTTGAGATCACACAAGATTTTCTGCTTGTCTTATGGTAGGCTTTGATGGTGTCAAACACCGTTTGTAACTAGATGGGCTATAAAGGCACTTGTCGGGTGTATTTATGAACCGTCAGGATGAGGTGTGATAGATAGAGGATTTGTCCCTCATATACAACATAAGTGATATCTTGGCCCCTTGATTGAGTGAGACTAATTCATGGCCATGAACAAGTGAATTAATATGAGATATTAATGTCATTTAATTAGTCTACTTGGGGATCGATCCGTGACTTGTGTTCAATCCAGATATCGAGGACAAAGGGATTAATGCAGCATATCATATTCGTGGTTACTTAAATCACCGAGACTATTTGTGAATTAGGAATAATGATGTGTTGCTAGATACCTCTAATTACTATTGGTAATTGTTGTCACGAACAACATAGCAATTACCTAAAGAGTCGCACACGATTATCAACTGGATTGGGCATGTTGGAGTTTACATTTGATATAGGTACTCAATTGGATTGGGCAAAAGACCCAGTCGAGCGAGAGTTGTCTCGGATCGACCGAATTTTTTGCCACTCCGGTCGACCGAGAAACTTTTCTCTAGTCGACCAGACCAGTTGGACTAGGTCAAAACTGGCACATCTAGATGTGTGAGGAAGGGAGTGTAAGAGAGTAGTGGGAAAGAATGGTGGTGTAGAGGAGTTAGTGGGTGATTCACTAACACCACAAAAAGATGAAATGTTCATCATTCTACATAATTCTTTTTTCAAGTGGTTGAATTTTTCTCTCTATTCTCTCTACTCTCTTAGCCGAAGCCCAAGAAGCAAAAACTGGGATTTTTCCTTCTTTAATTTTACATGCTCTCAAGAATAGTTAAAGAAAAGAAAAATACGATTATTCTCATCTCTTTGATTTTCGGTTTTTCCTAAGTAATATATACTTTGTGGATTCCGGGAAAAGTGTTTTTCCAAACTTCGTAGTTCTTGGAATAGCATCTGAAACATGTAGTAACAAGCTTAGAGGTTGGTGTGTGGATACCAATAGAGACAGGAGTCTGAAGGCTGATGTTGGTGGTTCTTAGTAGCAGAATTCGGACAACGCCAATTAGATCGACATAAAGGTATAGTTTCTAACACAAGGTTTTTGGTTCTTTCTCGCGAGTAGATCCTCTAAAGGAACGTAATCTCGTGCTTTTGTTTCCACTGCGTTTTGGGGATTACTAATTTTTCCTTCAGTTATCCCAATTTGTATCCCTAGATAGAAACAGTTGTCTTTAAATTTTCGTATCCTTGTATGAATTGCTCTTTTAGGGATATTTAATAACATGTTTATGGTTTTATTTTGTAATAACATATTATGTTATACAATTTTTGATGATCATGAGCATATGTCTTCATAATTTTATCATTTGTGATGAAAACTCATCCCCTTGTGTTGGAGTTTACATTTGATATAGGTGCTCAATTAGATTGGGCAGGCTCAATTGGATTGGGTGTTCGATTAGATTGGGCAAAAAAAAGGATTTGTTACTCCGGTCGACCAAACCAGTTGCACCAGGTCAAAATCGGCACATCTTATGTGAGAGTGTGTGTGTATGTTAAGGGGGCAGTGGGGGAGAGAAAAGTGTGAGTGTGGAGTTAGTGGTTGGTTCCACTAACACCACTTGATGAAACATTCATCAAAAAACACAATTCATTCTCATTCATCTTTACACCTTGCTAGCCGACAATTAGAGAAGAAATTCTCTGAAATTTTACTCTCACGAACACACTCTCAAGAACAAAACAATTGAAAGAAAAATCTTTTTTTTTTGTGTCAGTTTTTCCAGTTTCATATTTCACTTACTATATCAACGAAGCTCTATAAGATCGCCTTCAACGTTTGTAGCACTCGTGACTAGCATTAGAGGCTCAACAAACAAGTTCAAAGTTGATCGTGTGGATATCGGTAGAGACGGAAATAAGAAGGCTTCCGTTGTGGATTCAAAGTAGCAGAATCCGAACTATTTTGATTAGATTGAAGAAGGTATAATTCCTATAACAAGGTACTGCTTATTTAAAAGATCATCTAAAAGAGCAGAATCCAATTTTACTTTCTGCTGCTTTTATTTAGGGTTTCGAATTTTTCCTTTCAGTGGTATCAGAGCCAATCTCGATAGCCTAATTATTTTGTTTTTTGTGTTATCATGCTTTTAGTAGTCGTATAGTGAATGTCATAGCATTATATACCTTTGTACAGCCTCTGGGAAGTCATTTAAATATTAAATGAATCCCGAAACGAATTGTTGATTCGTGTTTTTGGATGTTTTCTATTATTTGGACAAAGTTCGGTCAAATTAAAGAGATTCGCGGCAGACCGACCAGGCTCTAGAAAATGGGATTTTGCTACTGCCTAGAATTCGGACGACTGGTGAGCAATCACGATCAACCGAAACTAGTCTGTTTTCAGGCCGGTCAATCAGAACTGTTCAGGGTCGACCGAGGTAGCCTAATTTTACAATGTTTTGTTACTGCCTTACCGCGGTCGACAGGAAAGGGGCAGGCAGTGTTTATTTGTGTAATTCAGCATGATTGTCATGTTATTTGAGCATTGTGCATTGTGCATAGTAATAGCCTTTGACCTCAGTGATTTTATTATAATATGGCATGCGTGACTTGCCTTATCTATTCATTCTTCTTGTAAATTTAATCTCGAATACAACTAGAGAATTCTTTTAAATATGTAAACATATAGAATAGGATTTTATATTTTTTTCATATTTAACAAGTGATAAAGAAATGAGTCCATCAAATGGAGGAAATCACAAGGAGGCGGAAGACAATAGATAGGATTTATTGCTTTTCCACGTTAGATTGACTTGGGATTTTTCGTTGGCCCGGAAAATCTATATACGGGCTATTACTCTATCATGATTTTATTTATTGTTTTTTCATGAGTTGCATGATGCATGTTTTACAACTTTAAAGCATGTGTTACAATCGTTTAATCAGATTATACACCGTTTGGTGAGATAATTAAAAATCCTCAAATTTTAAATATTAAGTCTACGACTTCCATGATTGGCCCTCGTCAAGGCCTAGATCGATAGTAGTGTGAACTTCTGAGTGGAATAAGCGACTGTCTATCCAGGTGAGGCGTGAAGGATAAGTTGGTGATATCCGCCGGTACAATCTTGGGTTATACTTAACCGGATTACCTCAATGATTGGGAATCTTGAGGCAAAATGGTTGATATGTGAATTTAGGGTAATCATTACCCACTTAACCAACCAATAGTCACATAATTGATGTGATTAGTAAGTGTTACTTACCTAAAGCGTCTTCTTGAGTATAATATCCAAAGCTACCTTGAGAATGATTATACATGGATCTTGGTCCTACCAGAAAGTTTTGACCTTTCCGAAAGAATACTTGACGGTTATTCATTTGAATAAAATAGTGAGAGAATCATTAAATAAAGCACTTTTAATGATTTTAAAACAAGACAACTAAAATTTTACAAATTCTTCTCTGTAGATATAATGGCAAATGCAATCATTGCGACAAACTCTTTATCATTTTGATCCGTCCTTAAGAAGGACAAACTCGAGGGAGGAAACTTCCTCGACTGGTACAGGAACTTGAAAAGCGTTCTCAAAGTTGTACATTCTCGAAGAACCAATTCCTCATCCACCAGCCGCGGGGGCTCTGACCGCTGAAAGAAAAGCTTATCGTAAGCACTTAGATGATGTATCAGATGTGTCTAGTCTTATGTTAGTGACTATGACCACTGAGCTTCAGAAGCAAGATGAGAAAATGGGAGCTTTCGATATGATTAATCATCTAAGACAACTCTTTCAGGGTCAAGCCTGCCAGGAGAGATTCGATGTGTCGATGTCTCTACAGTGCAAAATGGTATAGGGAACATCAGTTGAAACTTACATTCTGAAAATGATAGACTATATTGAGAGCCTCGAAAGGCTGGGATTTTCTCTTGGCCAGGAGCTATCCACTGACTTGATTCTGCAATCGTTGTATGAATCATTCAGTCAGGTTGTATTGAACTACAAAATGAATGAGATAGACAAACCTCTACCAGAATTTTCGAACCTTTTGCGAACTGTCTAGAAGGAAATAGGCAAGTCCAATGCCATTTACATGGTAAACAACAACATAGGCAAAGGTTTTGGTAAGCCTAAAGGCAAGCCTTCGGGCAAACTTAAGGGCAAACCGAACCATTTTGAGAAAGCAAAGGCGTTGTATCTAAGGATGGAAATTGTTTCCATTGTGGACAGAATGGACACTGGAAGAGAAACTACTATAGTTTTCTTGTCGAAAAAAAGCTGGGAAAGGGAGCAAATGTTGCTTCTTGCTCAAGTATTTATGTTATTGAGATCAACTTGTCTACTACTACTTCCTCTTGGGTATTAGATACCGAATGTGGTTCTCACATTTGCATAAATGTGTAGTGACTACAAAAGAGTAGAGAGCTGGCAAAAGGCGACGTGGACCTACGCGTTAGCAATGGAGCAAGAGTTGTTGCATTAGCTGTAGGAACATTTAGTCTTAGTTTGCCTTCTGGAATTGTTTTAGATTTAGATAGTTGTCTTTATGTACCTACATTAACTAATAATATTATTTCGATATCTTGTTTGGAAAAGAAGGGTTTTGATATTCATATTAAAAACCAATGAATGTCGTTATCATTAAATGATATCTTTTATTGTAGTGATACTTCGGTGAATTGTTTATACTTGTTAGATCTAGATTCACCAGTTTATAACATGGAACTTAATGAAGTTCCTGAACTTGGTAAAATTTCAAGGGAACTTGATGAAGTTTCAAGCACAAGTGACTGGGTGGAATTGGAACAAGCTACACGGTGTTGAGGAGCTAGTTCCAGAAACAAAAGAATTGCGTAGGTCTAGTAGAGTTCGTAGATCACCAGAAAAAATTGGTCTTTTCATAACAGGACATGACGATGTTATGTTTGTTGATCACAATGAATTTACAACCTACAAACAAGAAATTACTAATCCAGATTTTGAGAAATGGCTTGAGGTCATAAGATCCGAAATGGATTCCATGTACACTAACCAAGTATGGATCTTGGTAAATGTGCCTGAGGGGGTAATCCCAATAGGGTGCAATTGAGTTTTCAAATTGAAAACTAACATTGAAGGGAACATTCAAACATACAAGGGGCGACTTGTCGCGAAAGGTTTGAAACAAATTCATGGTATTGACTATGATGATACCTTTTCCATTGTAGTTATGTTCCAATCCATTCGTATGTTCCTTGCTACAGCTGCATACTATGATTATGAAATCTGGTAAATGGATGTCAAAACAGCTTTCCTTAACGGAAACCTAGATGAGGACGTGTATATGATACATCCCAAAGGTTTTGTCGATCCAAATAATGCCAATAAAGTATGTAAGCTTATGAAGTCAAATTTATGGATTAAAGCAAGCTTCTAGAAGCTGGAATCGACGTTTTGACGAAGTCATACGCGAGTTCGGTTTTATCAAGAATGTTGATGAACCTTGTGTTTACAAAATGTTTAGTGGAAACTTGGTTGTATTCCTAGTTTTGTATGTAGATGACATACTACTTGTAGAGAATGTCATTTTAACCATGGAATCTGTAATGGTCTGGTTGGGGAAATGTTTCTCTATGAAGGACTTAGGTGAAGCAAACTTCATCTTAGGAGTCAAGATCTATAGAGATAGATCACGTAGAGTCCTTGGCCTAAGTTAGAGTGCATGTATAGAGAAAGTGCTAAATTGGTTTAGAATGCAATAGTACAAAAATGGTATTTGCCCTATAGCACCTGGTATGGTTCTTTCAAGACAATAGTGTGCTAAGACACTGGATGAGAAAGAACGCATGAGTGAGATTACATATGCGTCTGTAATTGGATTTATCATGTATGCTATGTGTTGTAGTCGCCCAGATGTCTTGTATGATTTGAGTATAACGAGTAGATACCAATTAACATACGGTGAGCTTAACTGGATAGTCGTTAAGAATATTCTGAAGTACTTACGAAGGACTAAGGATACATTCTTAATCTATGGTGGGGAAGACGAGCTCATCGTAAGTGGTTACACTGATGCTAGTTTCCAAACTGATAGAGGCGACTTTAGATCGCACTAGGGCTATTTATTGCGCTTCTACAACTAAAGTCGAGTATATAGCTTCATTAGATGCTGCTAAAGAGATTTGGATCCAAAACTTCATTACTGAACTTCGTGTGGTATACCTAGAATTTCGAATACAATTGATTTCCATAGTGATTGGAGCCATATATAAATCAAAAGAACCACGGTCTCACCAAAGGTCCAAACATATACTACGGCGGTATCACCTGATCCCTGAGATCATTGATAGAGAAGATGTAAAGATTTGCAAAGTACATACGGACGATAACATCACTGACCCACTGACGAAGCCGCTGACACATCATCAGCATGATCGTCATACTTGTAGCATGGGTATTAGATACCAAGAGAACTGGTCTTAGAGATAGTTTTTATCTACAGTATGCACTAAATGGCAATGTTGTTGACATGTGTTGTCCGGTCGACCGATGCGATTTTTGTCCTTAGTCATATTTTGAATGTTTCAAGACTCCAATAGTTATATTCCCTTGGACAACCATGTTATAGGTCAGACCACCATTTGCGGTCGATCGAGATCTGTCCAGTAGCGTTGTTAAACTTAACTTTTGAACACCTCGATCGACCAAATATAGTCGTTGTAACTCGAATTGCTTGTGTATTTTGGCCCCTATATAAAGCTTCTAAAGCTATTTTTTCATAACTAACCAAGCCATAAGAGGGCATTTGATATACACTTCATAAATAAGCAATCAAACACTTCAAGAGCTTTAATCTTCAAATCATTCTTCCAGAACATATCATTTTGAGTTGAGCTTAAACATACACATTCTTTTCTATTCTCAAAATTGATTAGAGCTATAATTTGTATATCCAATCCAAGTGATGGACTATTTGTACGAGATCTTAAAAACTAAAGTTTCATTGTTGATGCTAGTTTTTTTCCTCTTGTGAGAACTAGTTCTTTGTGAGTTAGGAAAAAATTATTTGTGAGCTTCACTCTTTGTGAGTGTTTGTCCTCTTTGTGAGGTATCTCATTTGTGAGATTGCCTCTTTGTGAGCGGATTCCTCTTTGTGAGGCAAGTGTAAAAAGTTTATCACATCTTGCAATCTGTTGTGAAGGGAATCCTTAGTGGAGCTGCCAAAATCCTTAGGTATGTTCTAAGGTAGTGGATATAGATTTTTGTGATCGAACCAACTATAAATCCTCGTGTTCATTTTCTCTAACTCTACTTTTTACTTTCAAGTTATTATATTATTCATGTACTTATATTTCACATGAACTTGATTATATGAACTTTATATGTTTATATTGAGTTAGATGATCTACTTGGATTATAGATTGCTTGGCTTTGGTTTATGACTTATAGTGTTTTCTCTTACAAGCTTTGCATATAAGGTACATGACTTAGTCTTTCCTTGATCATATCCATAAGTCTTATGTGTCTATATGTTGCTTTTAACACTTAAGTCAACTAGGTTTCCATAACAATTAATTCACCTTATATGCTTAATCAACATATTAGTTGTTAAGGTGATTATTTAAGAAAAGAAGTTTAGAAAAGCTAAAAGGTTTTAGAACCTAATTCACCCCCTCCTCCTAGGTTCAAATCTATAGGGTATTTCAATTATGAAGAACCTGGGCCATCATAGGCAATTTGGTTGTCAATTCGGTAGGTATTCCTATGTTTACCGGTGGTGGTGGCTGTGCTGCATACTCTGCCCTGGTCTCAACTTCAATTGTCTGTGCTTGCCGAGAAGAAAACTGTGTATGCTTCTGATTAGATGACCCCACATACTGTCTAAGGGCTCCCCTCGGGCCTCGGCATGCAAACGAAGGAATCAGAATGTCGAAGTCGCTGCCCTCATAGTTGTTCTTTTCTTGCCAGTCCATCTTAACCCAAATGACAGTTTATATAAATTAAGCATATAGTCACATAGCAAGTGCACATAACAAAATTTTATCATTATACAACATGACATAATGTAACATAACACGTATAAATGGCATAACATATCAAGTACAAAACATGGCATATCAGTTATCAAAGTCATATAAAGCGTTAAATAGACACATGTGTCCTATTCCAGATTTTATACCCAAAGGTTCACATCTTAGGATCTCTACCATTTACTTCATATGTTCATTACATACTGAGTTTCTAATCGGATGTTAAAGTCTAATGTTCGACCTGCTCTGATACCACTTATGTAACACCCTATACCTGGAGGTGACCTGACAGTGCCTCATTCGCCAATGAGACTTCGAACCCAAAACAGAAATACTAAAATCTAAATAAACTTCATACTTAAAAGAAAACCCTTGTTCATATATCATTAGCTTAAAAGGAAATACATCATCTATTAAGTTCTTACATATCAAAAGGGAAATGCTAAATGTTCAACAATACAACTTGTCCAGACTTATTACATTAATCAAACTAAGTCATCTTTATAATCTTCTTCAAAGGTCTAAACAATAGTACCTTCAACGAACTTATCTGCAAAAAAAAGAAGGAAATAAGGGGTGAGCTAACTAGTTCCGTAAGGTTCAAACACCCTTAGGATGAAGCAATAAATAAGACTCGAAGGCATTTTCCAAACTTTCCCAAAACATGTGAAAACATATCAAAACTTTACTTGACAAAACTTAACTTGAATTACCCTTTAAAACACTTGAAATACACTTTACAGAAACTTTAACATACATGACTTGAAAGCGGAACAAAATGAAAATCAAGACAGACAAAAATACCCTACGAGCAATCTAAACTGACGTCCGGTCGAAACGGTTAAACACGTTCACATACTATCGGAGACAAATCATGCTTTACTTTCATTCATATACTTATCTTTTCCACCATCTCCTCCATTTGTCTTTGCAACTCCGCAAATTATTTATGTGTCACTATTGAATCTGGATTAAAGACTTCGTCTTTCTTCGATGGAGATCCCTGGAAAGACATATTTAAAATGCAAGAAAAACACTCAAAAACGTTAGATAGCAAAGAAAGATTCACTCTTTATTCCAACACCGCTCGTATAGAACTTCAAACTCTAGATTAAAGAATGGGTCCCTAACTTGTTGCGTTGACACAAAGCTGAAAAAATAAGGAAAGAAATCCTTTCTTTGACCTAAACGAAAAGCTTTAGAAAGAAAAAGATGAAGAAACGAAATCCTAATCGAGAATGGAAACCGGTTCTTGATGATCTTGACTTTCTTGACGCTTCTTGATTCAGATGAACAGTAACCGTGAACAGTAACAGTGAGCAGTATATGTGAATAGTATTCTGTGAACAGTAATTTCTGATTTTCTTGAATTTTCCCTTGATCTTGACCGAATGTATCAAGTAGTGAGGCTCTATCGCTTTCAATACTTGATCTTTGGGATGTATCTCGGCTCAAAAACAGCAAGGAGGAACGTTTGCCAATTCTTGGACGAGGCTCTATCGCTTTCGTTGGCAAGAAGTTTGCTTTTGGCTTTATAGTTCTCTATTCTATACTTGGCTACCAATTTCTTTATACCAAGTGGCTCTTTCTTTTGTAATCGGCTGCCTTTGAATCTTTTCCCACGGCTATTTGTCAATCTAGCAAACAAGAAAAAAAATTCTGCGTAGGGTACACCGGAAATTGGAGAAGAACCTTTTGCTCTGATACCACCTGATGAAAAACCGCGAGGTTCGATTTTAAGTTGAGTCTTTTTTCAATTCTCGAACTAGTTTCTAAGGGAATTTAATCAACGCAACACTAAGGATGGCTAATTAACAATGGAGGCTGAAACACCACAACAAGAGAAACTAAACTTGTTGATACAGTAACTCAAAGAATGAATGAAGTTCTACATAGAAGTTCAGACACGGGAAGCTAAGGAATAACCTTACCAAAATATCAATATATCTAACGTACCTTTACATCTTGGCCGAACCCTCTATTAAATAGAGTAACAATTCGGTTACAAGCAACAATAAGTAAGAGTCCTTGAAAAATTAGAACTCTTAAACAAAACAACTTGCTATCAAGTAAAACACTTAAACAAGAAGAGTCCTAGTAGATGTGGGACTCTTAACAACTAGATAACCAACTATGGACAACATGTCCTTTATTATAGCAACTACTTAAATACTCTAAATAAAGTAAATAACAAAGCTGGAAAATAATTAAAGTCTAGCATAGACTTTAATTGTACAAAGACTAAAATGCCCTTTAATTTCGTCCCAATTCTGGACAGCTTGTTGGGCCAACTTGTACGACGATTTCGGTTATTAAGAAGGCAGAATCTGAACTTGTGATCTTCATGAAAGTTGTAAATCTGCCTCTTATCTTTAATATGCAACTGGAATCAGCTCCATTGGATAATTGGATCGAAAGTTATGACCATTCTACCAAACTGTTGTAAAGCTGTACAATCCCTCATCATCTTGTATGATTACTAAAATACCCGTCTTAGCCTCTTTGCTTGATAGGGCCTAATTGTACACTTGTGAACTTGAGAGGCTGCCTTTTATATTCTATATGCAACTTAGCATCCTCTTTGTACTTTAATATACGAATCAATGATGTGGTTAGTTGAATCACGTCCCTTGTTCGAGGCCGCATCATTGGTTCGTGTAAGCAATCTTTTGAGTTGGACAGCCCTGAGGTTGGTACCGTATCAGATTATCTCAAGGTAAATTTCTGGCCTCATTATGTTTGTTCTGTAATTAATTGGGGTGATATTATTAAGAGAAGTCCTGGAATCACAGTTATAACTGTATTGTGAAGAGGAATGGGATTTTAGCTTAGTATAGTTCTGAGAACATACATATTATTGTCTTCTATGGACTTTGTAGATATTTCTTGTTTTCACTTCTCACAATGTGATTTTTTTATATATATAATTTTCTTTTCTTTTTTGTTGAGGGTAAGGGTAGTAGGGATGGAAATTTTACCCCATACCTTCCTTTCATTTTTTTGCAAAAACCCTTTCACTCCCTACAAAATATCACTTAAGAGAAATTCGCTATCTTTGTACGCCATTTTTTTCGTTTTTCTCTAAATTGCATTAACTTTAATTTAGAGCACTTGTAACCAAACTAATTTACGGATATGCTCCGTTTTTTCAAAATAAGGAATCCGGCCAAAAAACAGTCCAAAATTGTCATGTGACTTGCACATGTTACCAATTTTAAAGGTATAATTGTCCGACTCTTTATTAAACAAATTAATCCCGTCTAACCCGATAAAATATCCGCTCAAACCCGACCCATTATACCCGACATATATAAACAAATTAAACCCAAAAACTCAAAGAGTCATTCGTGATTTGCTGCCATGGCGGTTTCTTTCGCTCTATTGCTTGATTCAACTAAAATATCTGAGCCATTTCTTTGATATTCGGCAAAAGCCGATGTGTTCATCACCTTAGCCAAAAGAGCAAAAAAAAAAATAGAAAAAATTCATTGCTTCTTTTTGGATTTTATTTTTTTCGTGAAAAATATCACTCAGCTCAAGTATGAGGCTACAGAGTAATGGGATTTTTTTTTTTAAGGGTGGTTGCCCCTCTCTGTCTAGCCTATGATTTCCTTTTTATCCCGCGCAAAGTTAACATCTCTTAAGAAGAAGAGAAAGAAGAGATTATTAGAAAGTTGTTTCATTTATTTCATATTTTGGTTTGGTTGCCAATGAAGTGTTCTTTTTTAATCAACAGTACCTATCCATCCGAATTCAAAGTACAAGCACAAAATTTAGTTTGATTCTTACAAGTTTTCATGGTTTTTGGATAAATTTGAACTTGAAGAAGACATACTTTTTTTGGAGCAAGATGCTAGGTGAATCCTTCAATTCAAAGCTACACTATGTTAAAATATATATGGAATTGGGGAATTTTAGGGCTCGGATTTGGGGTCTTGAAGAAGGGAAATGAAATTTAACATAGCTAGGGTTTTTTCATTTTGGAGCGAAACATATTTCAGACAATTATTCTCTTAAAATGGGTCACATGTGCAAGGCACGGGACAATTTTAACCTATTTTTTGGCCGAATTCCTTATTTTGACAAACATAGCATATCCGTAAATTAGTTTAGTTACAAGTGCTCTAAATTAAAGTTAATACTATTTAGATAAACAGAAATCTCCTATATTTGACACCATCTTCATAGCTAACTAGCATAAATAGAAACTTTTTTAGGTTATTTTTAGCACCAACAATTTACGGGCTGCTACATTTGTCAAATTAACGAATCCGATGAACTTTCAAATTAAAAATGTCACGTGAAACGCACATGAGGCCGGAGCAAAGGGCATAATTGTCTGTTTTTGTCGTATTCTAAAAACCCATCTATTTTGAATCGACCCATCTTTCATAATCCGACTTAAAATATGGATCCGTATATAAACAAAATTTCTTAAGCCTAAAATCCTATACTTGGAGAAAACCAAAAGTTGCGCAGCTCTCTAACCCAAACCCTAATTTCATCTTCCAAAAAACCTTTCAGAAAATTAACCATTTCGAACCCTAAATCTTCAATCCCTCAGACCAAATCTGAATCAAACGAGTAGTAACGATGCATATAAGGCTACCTGATAGGAGAAGCCCCAATACGGTATAAAACTGAAAACTTTTCATACATAATTTTGAGAATCTAGTTTAAATCTGTTTATTTTTCAATATTCTTTTAAGAATATTCCAAATTTGATGAATTTGATGATTAATATATACTATCGATACTGTAAAATGTATTTTTTGGATTTTTTGATTTGTTTTATGTGCGAAACAGCAGAATCTTGTGTATTTGTTTTATGCCAAAGCTGGGTATACTCCAAAATTATACAAATCGATGATTTTTATATTGTTTCATTAAGGTTTTGGTGTATGTTTATGTGTTCACCAAAAGACAAATTTTTGTATGATTTCACTTTGTTTATTATGTGGGCCCCAATAGACTGACTTTATCTTTTCATTTCTCTTTTGAAAAGGTCCAACTTTAGTTTTTTTCTAATGTGGTCCCAAAAAAATGTTTTTGTTTGCTGTGACTATTAATAAATGTTCATAAATGTTCTTTTTTCTCTTCCAAATGGGTCCACCATTATTGTGCAATAATGTATGAATATGTCAGTTTGTAGCTTTAAATTTGACTATTTTTTTCATTTTTTGAAACAGTTTCACTATCAAATTTCTACACACTTAAAGTCCATCATGGTGGAAAACGTGTTATGAATGACAAAGGTGTTAAAGAGTATGTGGGGTGTCTATTGATTTTTATTTTTTTTTATTGTCATCCAAACAACATGAAATGGGAAAGCATCAAATATGCATGTGATAAGTTAGGTTATAGGAGGGGGGCACAATGTTCACTTTGCTGATGGGTATGTGATTGTTATGCAAATTATGTCACCAATTGACATATCTTTAATTAGTGATCATGGTTCATTGAAGTGCAAAACAGAGCTGTGCATTGTTACTGGAGAAAATGGTAGAAGTAGTTTGTCTAGGTTAAAAAGACTGCAAAAAGGACTGATGTAACTGTGAGGATGGTGCAAGTGGTAGCAAAACTAAAGTTAGTGAAAAAAATCAGGGGGAGTAAAAGAAAAGTAATTGAAAATGCAGGGTCTAGCTTGATTAGGAACCTTGAAAGTGACTTTCAAAATGAGGGCTACAATGTTGATAATGATTCAGAATTAGACTATGATTACATGCCTAGTGAAAGTGAATCATCTGATGTTGTTTCTTTTGATGAATTTGATTATGAAAATCTGGACGAGGACTATTATATTTTGAATGAGATTGAGACAAAAAGAGCACAAGTAGAAAAAAAATAAAAAATAAAAGGAGGGATAAAAAATCTGCTGGGAAAAGTGTTGAGGTGGGTGAAAATAGTGGACTGAATACAGGAAAACGTGTTGAAGTGAATGAAGAACTGAATGATTCTGAAGAATCTGTTGGCTATGATTCTGAAGAACTAGTCAACCATAGTTCATCAGAAAATGAAGGGTCAAATAATGAGAATGAAGTTGAAGATTTGGAAGGAATACAAGGGGCTGAGAATGAGGAAGCTGGTAATAATAAAACAAAGAAAAATAGGTTTCAACCTGAGATTGATATGTTGAATCCTTCATTCAAATTGGGTATGCTCTTCAGTAGCAAAGAAGAGTTGAAGGATGAAGATAATGCTGATGCTGAAGAATTTGTCCAAGTCTGAAAGGAATTGATGGTGAAAATGAAGAAGTTGCTGAGAGTGATGAAGATGAAGCTAATGTTGATGATGAAGATGAAGATGTAGCTGAGAACAAGTTGCTGAAACTCAACCAGTTTCTTAGGTGATCCAAGATGAAGAGCTGCCAGAAACCAGCTCAAATGTGAAAATGAAAAGGGAAGAAAGTGTAAAATATGCCAAGAACAGGGCAAAACCAAAGAACTTGCCCTACTGAAAGGGGAGTATGAGTAAGGAATAATATTTCTTACTTTTTAACACTAAACAGCAGTTTGTATTATGGATTTGTTAAGTTTTTAGAACTATGTGTAAGTTTTTGTCTAGTTTTGGAGTAGTTAAAATGTAAATTTTTAACATTTACCATTGTTAGTTTTTGCTCAATAGTTACCAGTTCGGATATCTGGTTTTGTAATTTTGTGGGATAAGTGAACAATATCCCATATTTTGGGCAGTAATGTGAATTAAAACAGCTTCTTTTTGGGCATTTCTGGGAAAATTTCTATGGCAGTACAAATTATTTGTAACAGTTTGAGATCTGAAAATAAAAATGGATTTAAACATGGTGAAATCATTCAGACACATTGCATTACTTTAACAACCAATACTTATTATACACCAACATGACAACAACAAATAAAGCTACAAACATAAATTTAACATAAAACACCAGATTTCTACATTTTTCCTCAAATTTCTTCAGCTCTTCTTCTTTTTGGGTGAAGAAGAAAAATATAAGGGATGCATTCTCCTCTTCTAGCTTCTAAAGTTGCCCATCAATGGCAGCCCTCCCATCTTGATATTTCTTCAAAGATTCAACCCTCTTCAAGAGTCCGGATATAATTTGTTTTGCACAATTGCAAATTGGATCATGTATCCATTCAAACAAATTACATCCACCATCCTACAATAATTCACCCAAAATTAGTTCACGTGTTACAAGCATATACATTTATTTTTTTTAAAAAAAATTAAGAATTCACCTAATGCAATTGTAGAATCTTCTTCCCGGATTGTCAAGAGTCCAAGAAGTTCGCAATGCAATTGAAATGGAACACTTGCAATATTTTGGGTGATTGTTGGACCCCTTCATTTTCTTGAAGTAAATGAGTTTGAAGAAGACATTTTAAAAGTGAAATATATGGCTAAACCAATTTCGATTTTTCCTTTGAAGCTTGATGAGAGAAGAGAATAATCTATTTCATGTGTATGAAGTAATGTTTAGAATGAAATGGGTTAGATTTTGCCCTAATTCGCAACTTTTTTGTTCAAGTATGGAAAAATATAAACTATTTTAGGGTTTTAAATTAGGGGAACCTTTACATACTGTTGGGATGGACAATTATACCCTTTACTCCGCGTTTATGTGCGTCTCACGTGTTCACTGTTAGCCTGAAAGTTCACCGGATTCGTTAATTTGACAAACGTAATAACCCGTAAATTGTTGGTGTTAAAAATAGCCTAAAAAAAGTTGTTATTTATGCAAGTTAGCTATAAAGATGATGTCAAATATATTAAATTTCTCTTTAGATAAAAATACAAAATGTTGTGTAAACGGATAACGGATTTCTCTATCTCTTAAATATTTTTTAAATCTTACAAAAACAACGAAAATCTTCTAAATCTTGAAAGAATCACGTAAAAAAACTCAAACATGTTTGAAATTTGAAAAAAATCTGGCCGAAAAAGAAGCTGCTGAAAGTGGGCACGCAAGTGGAAGTCAACCGCTGGATCTGCGCACGCGACTCTTGAGAGATTTTTCGGCCATATTTCTTGCCGTGTTCTGGCCATGTCCATATTTCTTACCATAATTCCGTGCAAATGGGGGTTGAGTAGTGCTGTTAAAATGGGTTAAGGCCCGCAGACCAGCCCGGTACATCTGCTAATGGGGCGGATATGAATTAGAGAAACATTGATCCTTTAAAACGTGGGTATTTTTTTCCGGTCCATCTAGTTCGCGGACTTTACTGATAGTACAAATTACACATCAATTATATTGGGTGGGCCCAATCAGATGGAGCTTCTGCTGTAGCCCAATTCATTCATCTCGGATTTAATAATTGAACAATTAGAGAAAAACCAGAGTACACATGGCCAGACCAGAGCAAGACCCAGCAACAATTAATGGCCTCAATGCCAATTTCGACACTCCCGAATCATAGTCAACAACAATCGTCGGTGGATCTAGGGTTTTTTGCAAATTTTTTTTATAGATCAGAAACAAAAAGAAAATAGGGATCATAAATTCAGAAAAATGGAAGAAAGAAAGTAGTCCTAAGATGAGAAACCTGAATTAATTCGTGTTATGTCCCCACAAGATTCACAGAATATCACTCAACCAACAACTCAGTTTGCAAACAAACAGAAACAACCCAAAAGTGAGATATATATATATATATATATATATATATATATATATATATAAAATTACTGAGTCAGGACTCCTCCAAACAGTTAATATTCCAAATATATCCGATCACTGTCTTCAGATTCTAGCTAGCATCATTACAAAGACTATTGCTATTCTAAGAGTTGAGGCACAAACTAAGTAGGAGCTCCAACGTCTCAAAGCAACCATCAGATAGTTCCTGCAGTCATCAGCACTCCATTTAGTAAAAGAAAGAGAATGCTCTGAGGGGGAAATGAATGAATGAAAACAAGGGGGAGAAGAAGAGTTCAAGAACTCACAAGGAAGAAGCAATGGCTGATGCCACTTTGATTATAATTTTCTAAATGCCTTTACTTCACTGCAAACTTCTATAAATAGCTAGGGTTCACCTTCCCAAATGCATCTCAACCCTCCAACTCATCACTTTCTGACACAGCCTAGGAATCAACCGTATGAAGTGAATATCCTTTGTGAGCGAATAGGATTTCAGCTGCAGAAAGTGGAGAGAAGCTACACTTCTCTTGTACTTCGCGAACAGAGGATGAAGAAGACAGTTGGAGCGACGTCGTGTTGCTATATTTAGGTAGTAATAAGTAATTTAAAGAGTGACACCGTTTTACACCAAAACCGTGTAGTTTCATTAAGTAGATTTCTTCCCCAATTCCCAGCCAGCCCTAATTGCTATTTTCCCTCAAATTAATTGTGAATTCTCAGCCCTAATTTCAGGGACTTGACAATTCGGAACTGGAAGATTTGGGATGTGGCGCCGGAAAAGACTATCGGAACTGTGAGGAAGGAGGAGCTCTAATCCTCTCGAACGAATGCAATTGGTACTAGGTGGGCGACTGAGGCGAACTAGTGAGTTTGAATTTAAAAATAAAAAAAAAACAGTGCTTCTGTAGTTGGGCTCGCAGACGGCCCGCCAGCCCGCATATTTGTAACGGGTATAGACTATGCTTTGCATGACCCGCAAATATCAGTCCCAATCCAATCCGGCCCGTTTAAAAGTAAGTCCGTACAGAGCGGAGCGGGCTGGATCGGCCCATTTGCCAGTACTAGGGTCGAGGAATCAACACAAAAAGAAAAAAAAAAGTTGCCCAACAGAATCTCAAGAAACTGAAAAAGGTATGAGAATTTTCACTTGATTTATCATGATGCTTTATATGATGATGTCCCACACCATATAAATTCAACTACAAGAATTGAAACAAAAATTGCCCTCAGTTTTATACTACCTGATAACTGAAATAAGGAGGGCAAACTGAAACCAAGAAAAAGAAATGCAAATAATGTCGGAAGCCAAACATTCTGGGAACTCAAAATTCAATCCACTTGTAGAATTTAAATAACAATAGCAAAAAGGTTCAAAATTGCCACAACAGAATGGTAGCTTGGATTCTCCATAGAAATTTCAAAGCCCTAAAGTAATGTCAAATTCAACCTGCCAACTCGGGTTGCAAGAAGGAAGCAATTTTTTTTCCAGATATAAAATGTCCAGAAAGGCGAGAAATGTACAGAAGAAAATCCCTGTAAAATTAGACTCAAATCAATCACTAAACAAAAAGATGAAACAGAAATATATAAACAATATTAAATCCCGGCATAAGACCTAAAAGAAAGTACGCATATATTATCCGCCAAACAGTCCGAGTGACCCTTAAACTTTTCAGAAATACAGGATTTACTCTTGAACTAAAAAACGAGTAATCTTGCCCATCAAATATCTAAGAGTTTTTTTTACCTTCCGTCTCATTTTAATGTTACCACTGATCAGATATGTGAATATCATGTCTGATTTTTTAAGGCTATATTAGTAAATGTATATTGATCATTTTCTACTTGGCAAAAAGAATATTGCCCATTTCCTCTCTTTTCGATAAAGTTTTCGTTGATTTTTTTTTTTCCTTTCTATCCACATTATCTTCCTCCTCAAAATAACGGGAAGAGTTCGGGTGGGCTGCAACAGCAGCACTTTGCTGCAACCAGTGACCTTCACTGTAATCTTCGAAGTTATTAAGACATCCAAGTCCATGTGTCACACAGAATAAGTTTCAAACATGAAAATTACCTAAATCTATCATCAAAGCCTTTAAAATAACAAACACATTTCCAGATTTTCTCCGCAACCACTGTAAAACCATCATTCGAGTCCAAATATAATCTAAACACCAAAAGCAATTCAAAACTAAAACCTTTATTGCAAGTAAAAAGTGACTATGAATTCGGAAAATAGTGCATATTTTAAACAATAAATCAGACTGAAAAGAATCTCTCTGGAAATTGGCCGGCTAGCAAAGGCCATGAAGAGGAGGTAATAGTGTTAAAGATGAAGGTAAGTTCTCATACAAAAACAAAAAAACAACAAAAACCAAAAAGATGAAGGTAAGTGGAAGCAAAACTGAGTCGGGAAACAAACGATGATAGAAAGGAATAGGAAGAGGATGAGTAGAATTTTGAAGGAAAGAAATGTCAACTGAAAATGGTAATGGTGGTCCAAGGAAGGGGTCAGTTTCACAATGGCACCGAAAGATGAAGGTAAAAACAAATAATGAAACACAAAAGTGAACCACAAAGAAAAATTGTTTTACTAAATGTACCTTTGTCTGCCTAGCGCCTGTCAGTTTTTCCAGTGGATCGTTTGCCAGAGAACAAGTGCTTCGGTCTCAATGTAGGAATGACTCTATCTGCTTCTCCCCGACGAGCATTCTTATTCCTCTTCTTCACAGAGCTCTTAGCCAACTTCAGTGCCTTAACCTTCTGAGCAGAGTCCTTGAAACCATCTCCTGGGACAACGTCATGCGGTGGTCTCGACATGGATCTCGACCTCGACCTCAAGCGCAGCTTCTTGCTAGGTTGGTCATTGTCTACCTCCATAGCATCAGCACCAGCGTCTTCTCCTCTTTCAGGTGATCTCTCTCTCTTACGTCCCCTGGATTTGCTGCGCGCTCTGTTGATTGCCAAAGTAGGATCGAGTCCCAAACCTTGCAACTGCCTTCCCATTCTTCTTGAAGTGAATTTCCTGTCTTTGTCAAATTTTCTTGGAACAACGGATCGGCTCTCAGCGGTGCTCTTCTTCATCCTATGCTGCTGAATGAGTAAGCTTTTCTTTTTCCTGATCAGAGCAAGTGCTTCTTGTTCTTCTGGTGTCAAGTCAGTGCCATCCATCTCAAAATCATCATCAACCTCTTGCTCCTGCCGAAGACCCTCTTCTCGCTCCAACTCTTCAAGCCTTTGCAAGATATCAGGATCAACAAAATCATACACGTTGTGCCCATCAAGAATTTCAGGCATGATATCTTCCTTCCACTCTTCATTGGCTAGAATGTAATGCTTTCTCAAGCTAGCAGAGTATACACCAGCACCTCCATTCTCATCCTCCAGATCCCTCTCAAGCTTCCTTTTCTCTTTCGCTGCAGCTTCCTCAGCCTTCTTAGCTCTAGCTTCAAGAACAGCCTGAGGTATGCATGCAGGCCTTTCTTTCTGATCCCGGGGCTTTGGCAGTGCAACATGGAATCGATTCAAGCAGTCATTCAATTTTTTTGACTTCATTTTCAGTTCTACTCGCTGATTCAATAACCTTTCACAAGCTGCATTTTTAACTGAAATAACACCTTCTTCAGTCAGAGTACTCATAGTCAGTAGGACACCTTCCTCGTCTGTAGCCTCACCTCCTTGACCAATCACAGTCTTCATAGCTTCTGCTTTCATCTCCATAACCAGTTTCTTATCTTCCTCTGATATCCCTTCCAGTGGCTGCAAGTCAGTCTTGTTGCAGACTATAACTAAAGGCTTGTTCATGAACAGTGACTTTATGCTGTGAAAGAGAGCTGCTTGTTGTGCAATGCTATAGCCACAAGACCCTGAAATGTCGAGGAAAAACAATACAGCTGCTCTCAGGTGAGCAAGGGCAGTAATACTGCACATTTCAATGATATTCCTGTCTTCAAAAGGTCTGTCCAAAATCCCTGGAGTGTCAATGACCTGATATCTCAAGTACTTATAGTCTGTATGGCCAACAAACAGAGACTTTGTGGTGAAGGCATATGGCTGCACATCTACATCAGCCCTTGTGATTTTGTTGATGAACGAACTCTTGCCAACATTTGGGTACCCACAAATCAAGAGAGTCCTGGTGTTTGGATCTATCGAAGGAAGCCTTGCCATGTGTTGCCTGATCTGTTCCAGATAAGCCAGACTGGGACCAATACGCTTGATCACAGTACACATCCGACCAAGAGCAGCAACCTTCAACGCCTTGCACCTATACAGCGAGTCACCATACTTCAACAATTTCACATAATCCTTTGCTATCTTACAGATTAAGTTCCTCGCAGTGTTAATCTGTCCAAGGGCAAGCTTGTAATGGTCCTTATTATAAAGGACATGGAGAAGGTCACCGTAGAAAGGATGGATATCATCGAGCCGAGGGAACTCATCGACAATGGTGGAAAGCTTGTCATGATAGTTTGTCTGGGTGTATTTTACTTTGCGCATATAAAACTGGCGAATCCGAGAGATGGCATAACCCTTGTGAACAACTGTAGGAGTTTGTCGTTGTGTACGAGAGAGAATGATATCAACAAAGTCCTTTCCACTTGGGACAACAGTAATCTTTTTAAAGTTGTATTGCACCATTTTGATGACCTCGCTGCACAAAAAATAAAAAAATAAACTAATTCAGTAAGGACCAAGATGTAACAACAGCTAGTAGAACAGATGCACAAAAAAATATATGATTTGCTACCGAATAAAGCAGACATTATGAAGAAATATATCACATAATCACGTTTCCGGCCTAGTAGTATAACCAATCATTCGGTAAAATGCGCAGGAACACATAGTATATGAGGTAAAGAAGAAAATTTCCCAATCATTTCTGTACAATAAACTATTTCAAAAATTACATTTTACACCACAATTTTCAGTAAAAAACAAACAATTGAATGCTATAAGGATTAAAAAAACTACGGCTCCAGCAACTGAACAATGATTATGGCATCAAAATCTTAATAACAGTGGAATAAATGGCATACATAAACATAATCATTAGCAACACAAATTTTCACGCAGCTCCATCATTAATCAAAACAAGTACCTTAAAATCGAAATTCCAAAAAAATTACAAGTCCTACCTTGTTTTCTGGTTGTTATAGAATCCGCTGGTATCGACTCCAAATTCTGTTTAATAATCAGCCACCAATCCTTCTTTCTAACGAAGAAATTTGGCTGAAGAAGGAGGCGGAGGGAGATAGCGGTGGATATGAAGAATACTTCTAAGGAGAGGTGGGAATTAGGGTTTAAGGGAGGAATAGGTGGTCCGGATTTTGACCCGCTCCTCCAATATTTAAGCCCGGTTCAACTTATTTCTTTTCTTTTTTTTTTGCTAAATAAAAAATTATCCATTAATCATAAACTAGCCAAAGCCATTAGAGTCAAAAGATAAAATGAAAATACAATAAAATAAAAGTTATACAATGGTGTAGATCACCATGATAACAGATAAAATCCCACGTCCTGAACTAGGTAAAAACAGTAAAAAAAAAAAAAAAAAAAATACATAATAAAATTCTTCGCATCATCTTCTCCGAAATCCTTGAACAACATTAGCAATCTCAGTTCCAACACCTTCCTTAAAAATCAACAATCTACGAGACCATGGGCGTATCAACTGTCCCATAAATTGTCTCGGAAAAGATGAAGAAACTGAAGAAGGCCCAAAACAACTCCATGTATAGAGAGAAACTCCATATCTGAAAGGATCTAAAGTAGATCTTGCATCTGAGTCTTGAATCTTGAATAAGAATACCTTGAAAAAATTCTATCACGATTTACGGCAAAATAAGGAGGTGAAGACACAAAAAGTTGAGGAATGATGGCTAAATCCAACCAAGATCTGACTAAAAATTGGAGCTTTTGGTTGAATCTAATCATGGAAGACAAAAATTTAAAAAAAAAAAAGAAAAAAACTTATATGACTAATATGTATTTTTTTTCTTTTTTCATTTTCGCTAAGTAATATGTAGTTTTCTTTACACCCTTGATCTTTACACCTTATTTCTTTACATGGCTAGATCCAATAACTTATACAACTTATTTCTTTACACCCTTGACCTTTGGTTCAATTTGACTAATACGTTTATAGAACTTTTTTTTTTCATTTTTCATTTTTTTTTTTTGTTAGGGGAAGGGGGTTAGTAGTCTGGGCGCTGTGGCCCGGTGTCGAACCCAGGACCTCTCGGTCGTAGGCATAGGCAAGCCTCACTGACTTTTTTAAGTAGGGTGTTTGTGAATTTGAGTCGTCGGATTTGAATGCTCTAACTATCCAATTTAAAATTTGATTTTAAACAATTATTTGTTAACCTATTGTTGATCTAGGCGGTTAAACTAATTAATTCGACGGTTCAATCCATGAATATCTTACTTTAAAAAAAACATAATGTCATGATTACAATAGTTGTGTCACTTACAATACTTTCAGTCTCTTTGCTCCTCGACAACTGAGATCTCTTAACCATTTGTTAGTATGGTCTGCTTGTCTTTGAGTAGATGATTGAATATTGGTCCGCATTGGTGACATCAAGGGAATATGATTCTCTTGCATCTTGTTTGGCAACCTCCTTATCCTTCACAATTTTCAAAATTGGACAAGCATAAGCTCTACTACTTATTACTTCGGTCCCCAACACCTCATAGTATTGTACTTCTTGATTATCAGACATATCATCAGTGATTGATATCATTGTCTAATTGTTTTGGAAACTGGAAGCCCTTTTTCTCTCTTTGATAAACTTTTATGTCCAAACTGTCTAGGAAGCTAGCCGAGGCAATTTAGAAAATTCATGAAGATGAGGGTCTCCTTCAGTTGTGGACTCATCCTTAAACTCTTACTTTAAATGTACTCTGTCAGGGGAAATGGAAAAAGTTGGTATTTGTGAAACCCGCTTCCTTCCAACTCACCACATTTTGATATGAACTTATCGATATGCTCCATGGTGGTTTTATTATTATCTCTTGAAAATGTAAAAAACAGAGGTACCTTAAAACCCTTCGGAAAGCTAGGTACGAAGTCAATCTTTCTGATTATGGTTTTTGGTATGATGGTTCGTTCATCATACTAATATTTAACTTAAACTATTTCCTTAGCACATTTGCAATGGCACATAACTCAACTTGTTTGTGTAATTTATAGCCATATGATTGTAGTGCGTTCTTGGCTGGAAATGTTTGGGTGACCAACTAGATCGTCTTTGGTTGTTCAGCTAAAAATGTGTTCGGAAGGACTTGATTGACTTCAGACAGTCTTTCCTCCCACGGAAGTTGTTCTGTGGCAAAAATGGTGATTGTCCCCATCCTAGAATGATGGCTGCCAAGAAAATGCAATATGTTCTATAGCTATTGGGAGCTGCCCCTAAGTTGAAAGGATGGTTAGTTAGAAAATATATTATGCCCAGCCACTGTTAAAAGTTGTAACCTGTTGTGAAAAATCGTTTGGCCGGAACATATATTATGTCCGGAAGTTTTTTGGACATGTTCCTCAACTTGTAACGTTGGCTAACTGATAAATACATTTTCTTTGGACGTTGTTGGGAGCTGCCCCCGGCTTGGAATGATGGATGTCCAAAATAAGTTGTCTCTCCGGCCATTGTGGCATAAGACTAGGTCAGGCCTGATTGTTAAAGATCACCTTCACCGCCGCTCGCCTTTTCAGGCATGCTCTATCCCTCCCCCTCTTTTATTTTCTCTCTATCATGGATTGACTTTGTAGCCATCCTATTTGTCTTCCCTTCTCTTCCACCTTTTTTTCTCCGACATAAATCCTCCACTTATTTGCCTTCATTTTTATTTTACCCGCAAGCATCTCGGTCGCAGAGCTCCATAACCAACCCTTCACCGCTGAGCCTCCACTTGTTTTTTTTCTTTTTCTTTTTTGTCTTCCTTCACTTTCAATAGTCATATTTGCATCAAGAATCAATTGAACTTTAGGAAGTAAAGTGAAAATTGTGGTTTTGTTTGTAAATATTTTTACCTTAGAAGTCATTTGAGCATTTGAGGCTGCATGTTGAGTCCATGAACACACACTACTACAATATTGTGAGAAAGCAAACAAAAAAATGAAAAAATATTTTTCAATATGCAATAAAGATGAAACATTTATCAAATCAACATAATAAGATAGCAACTTGATGATCAAATGATGAAAATTTCATCTGAACATGAAGATAAGAATACGTGAGAAAATCAACAAACAAAGAAAGCAACATTAGACTCTTCAAAAGAAAAAAATAAAACAAAGAAAAACAAAATTTGGAGTTCAGAAAATGTCCCGTAAATTGTAAAAGTAATGGAAATGAGGGATTTTATATTGGTTATAGATGGCAATGAAGAGGTGCTTAATAATGAGAACTTGAAAAGTCAAGTTCTTGAGAGTTAAGCAAGTTGGTTCATATTTCAAACTACCTCATGGTGGTGATAATTAAGTGCATGTAATTTTCTTTGAGAGAGAGAGTAGTAGTAGTAGAAGGTTTATGATTATAGAATGAAAAAAAAATTATACATTAATTATGGTAACTAGAAAATAGAGAAAATAATTTCTTTTATAGTACTTATTTTTGGTTTTTGTTAATTCTCAAAAATTTAACTTTAGTTGAAGATTAAGCAAAGTTGAAGATTAAAATTCAAACTAAAGTTATTTTTAAAAAAACAATTGGTTAATTCATTTACCCAATGAACTAAATCTAAAAATACCCCAAATTAACAGAGTGAAATGCAAAACAGTCATAAATTTATAAGAACAATACAACTTGGGGGGGGGGAGGTCCCAGTTGGATTCAAGATTAGGGACAATTGTTCATTCTCCACTAAAAACCCACATTTTAACTGTCGGATCATTTGATCTAATTATTAAGGAATAAATGAACACGTGATTTTGATAGACTTTTTATTATTATTTTTATTAGGGAGAGAAAACCTATATATTATAAAAGATAGAGAGATCTAAAAAATAGTAAAAGAAAATTAAACCCAAGATCTCGACATTAGCCACTCGGTCAATATTTCGTTGGCTTGTTCTTGATTGACAAAAAACTATTCATTATTCAATGAATCGTCATTTTTCTATATTAAATAGGATTCGAATTCTGAGTTGGGAAGTCTCAGTTCTTACAATTTGAACAAAGCCTCATTTTTTTAGTTTCTCATCTAGTGTTCAAGCCTGATAAGCTTGATTAATCTGGACCGGATACTGTAGAGGCCCAAAAAGGAAGCGACCCTCCCAACATCAATAACTCCATACAAATGCTTGGGTCGCGGTTCGAACCCTGGTCATTCTTAAGGGAGGAGGAGCCCTCATCTACTCCACCACAATTGATGTTGGTTAACTAATAAGATCAAAGTAGTATTGCTCGGTCACTTCCACCTCCTGCCTCCTAGTTAGGCCTATCAATTGAGTTTATTGAGTGTAAAATATTTGGTCCAGACTTAGGCCCACTAAATTGATACCCAAGTTGAATTTCTATTGGATTGGGTTAGATTTTTTCAACTAGAGTTCGGACTCAACCACATTGGGTATTGGATCTAATTTGGGCTTACTCACTAATTTACTTATAATTTTATTGATCGAAACGTGAATATTTTTTTAAATAAAATAAATAACGATTATTAACGAAATATTTTGTGAAAAATAATATGAACCGTTCATTAACATTAGCATCATATCATTGGGTTCACATAAAACAAAATAAAAAAATAATCTTAATTGAGTCTTTGGGTCTCTTGGGCTCTATACAATTATAATTTAGACCCCACAACTCTTGGGTCTCATACTTGATTTGGATCATACTTATATGAGTCCAGACTTAATCTAAATATGAGTATAGAAAATTTTATCTAGACCCAACTTGAGTATTATGAGTCTGGATCTACATCTGTACTCTTGAGTCTAATGACAGGCCTAATCCTAGTAAGGTTAAACTATCTGACATTTAATGTTGTGCTTAAACTCTAAATCAAGGAAAAATAGGGGTGACTTGATTCCAATGGATTCTAATCTAGCTTCCTTATTGATAAAGTGGGGCCAAACCAAATATTTTTTGCACGAGAGGAGTGAGTCGGGATCCATTGAAACCGATTTATTCCTAATTACCTGTAAATCAATGACCGCACATAAGGCAATGCCCCTCTACAATGACCCCAACATATATCGAGAAAGTTAAGGTGTTGAGAAATTCTTTTTCAGCACTATGCTGACAAATTTCAATCTACCAAATTGAACAATGTAAATGATTGAGATTAAAACTAAAAAAATAATTATTTTATTATTAAAATAGCAAAATAATTATTTTCTTGTGAAATTTGTCATTTGTCCACCTATTAGAACAAACATCAAACACCCCTGCTGGGGGTCGAATTTTACAAGTTAGGCCCCCTCGATTATGATTTGTCGGCACAATAATTAGAAAAGCGATCATAAACGCGTCGCGCGTATATTTAGTTGTAAATAGCATACTTTCTTTTTTCTTTTATTTTCTCAAATTTAGCGTATCCTTTTCTAATACTCCCACTATGATTCTGACGACTTTTTAAATATCTCAATTATTAAATATCGAGAGAATTAAGAAAGTTCTATATTGTAAGCAAATACTATAAACTCAATACACGTTTTTTGTTGGGTGAATGAGAATATATTTGTATTAAGAAACATTATTCGTTTAAAAAAAAAATTTATCAGATTCTCATAAAATATGCATGTATATTACTTTCTCCGTCTCAACTTAGTTGTCCACTTTAAAAAATGTACGGGTATTAAAATTTTGGCATTGGTTTTTCTCCTTTTCGAATCAATTACGCTATACACGAGGTTGTTCAAATATTTGAACATTTTGAGTCAAGTGAGTGTCAAACTTGAAATCTTAATCTGATAAAGAGTGTTGTTTTGAACTTTTTGTGTGTGCGTGTTTTTTCTTTTCTGAAATGATATTTGAATTTATTATTCAATTAATTTTGGACATATTCTCTAAGAGGTAAAGAGTGTTGTTTTAATTTATAGTGGTTAAAACTGAAGCCTCATGACGTATATGTCATGAGCAGGGCCGACCCGAGAGGGAATGGAGGTGGTGCAACCGCATGAGAGGAGGTCCCAAAATTTTCAAGTATAACCTGTTTATATGTTAAACTCATCCCAAATATCCAAGCTACCATGTAGCTATCCATGTCCATTACTCCAATAGTCCAACTATTATTGACGATTTTGCATCCACCAATGCTCGAAGAAAGCATATTTTGTAATTTTATAATGTCATATTTCGTTTATTTTAAAAATTGTAACAAGTTGAAAATGTTAATGCTCATACGAAAGACCCCATTTTTAGTTTTCGCACAGGGCCCCCGAAATATCAGGACCGGCCCTGGTCATGAATTTAAATTTCCTCTACACTTCTTAAATTTGTCATTTCTTATAATAAATAGGTCCTCCTTCCCAATAAATAAATAAAATTTAAACAAAAAAAAAGTATTGTTTTGAACGTTTGTGTTGAATTTGTTATTCAACTCATTTCTTCCAAGTGTAATTTATACGTTGTGAGAGAATGTCCCAACTCTTCAATGAGCTCAAAAGGGAATTATAGCTCAATTAAGCCTCTTGTTTAGGTTGGAAACACCCCTTAATAAACAAAGTTCTCTAAACCCCTTCAAAGAAAAAAACGTACTCCCTTCATTCCTAAATATAAGACTCTTTAGACAATTTTAAAAAATTAAACAACTTATCATTTTCACCGAAAAATCCAATATTACTCCTCTCTCTCACTTCTATAGCACAAGAAAAGAAAGGAAAAAATAGAGATGACAAAGACCGCAAATAAAAAAAATGTCGAGGGTATAATTAGAATAAATTATTAACAACTAATAAAAGAACCTTAAACGACAATTAATTTGGATACCTATACATCTCCTACACGACAATAAATTAGGAATAGAGGGAGTACAAATTATCTATTTAAACAAAAAAATTATACATCTGCATTCTCCATTTAAAAATAATAATAATCTCATTTTCCAATCATGAATTTCCAACTAGAACAATTTCAAGGCCTCAGTGTTGTCCTCCAAATCACCTCTTGTCTAATTCTTGATATTGTCCTATTGTAAGTCCATGGATAATTTGTATTCTACTTGTCCGGAATGTTCACTTTTTTTTTTTATATAGAAAATAAATAAATAAAAAAGTGGATACTCAATTTTTTTTAAAAAAATTGGCCTCAACCTAAATACACCTTCAAATCAAATTCAATTTCTTATAAATAAATCCCTCATTTCTCAGTGAGTACACCACGGACACAATTCCAGACATATCGTAAACAAAGTCCAAAAATAAAAGATCCATCAGATGGCTGATATGATAAGGTTAATGAGTACCACACTCATATAACAACCAAACTCCATACATTTTTATTCAAATATTAAATCTCAAACAGCTATAGTTTTAGAAGCAAAAGATAAATGAATGCTAGCAAAACGGCAGCTCCAAGAGTTTTCCAGATTCAAGGACAAATGTTCAAGAAATCATCACCATGAAGAACAGATGAGACGGCCCTCGTCAGTACACAGTTCCTCTCTGTCATCATCTTCAGCAGAAACTGAAATAATAAATGGCATTTTAGTTTCTATTCAAGTCTCGTCGTTTTAGTAAATTTTGACTTAGCACGACTGTAACTGAGTCCCAGAAGTACTATTGCCCATTGGACAGCTGACATATATTAAATCCTATTATAAAGTATGTATGCAATCCCTTCCACATTTATCAAATATGATTAAACCGAATGGAGGCATATCTAATTTGTAATTTGTATGACAGAACAAATAAGAGTTTATCAAAGAATATATAAATTCGTCCTAAAAGCATATCTAATTAGTCATTGTGTTCTGTCCTACAAACACAAAATGTGAACCAAATCCTTTTGCATGATGGAGTTTGACAGTTTGACAACCATACCACAAGGTTCTCCTTGGTAGATAGAGTTTGTAGAATGCCCTCATCATTCTTTACTTGTAAGTATATGTCTGGCAAGGATCAACAGCCCTTAGTAACCTACCAAAAAAGAACAATAAGGAAACAATTCAGCAAGAGATGCTAAGATTAGATATAAAGCTATAATTACAGAGTGAAACTTTCAAAAATGAATTATCAGCAGAGATAGAATGATGCAGAAATATTTACTCACGTGCTTTTAGCAGCAAATCCCAAAGGTAGACCACCTTCAGATCTAGGAAATATGCAATTCAGAAAAATTGATAAAGACCTTTAGATTTTCATCTCCTTCCTCCTTAATCTGTCTCGCTGACTCTTCAACAAGGTATCCACACCACTGGACATCAATCATCTCCAAGGTAGGTATGTCAGCAATATGTAGTGGAACTTCCTCCAGCTGGTTGCAGCGTCGCAAAAATAACTGCTCAAGTTTAGGAAGGTGATCACTACAGGCATTCCACTTGGAAATATTTAGCATGTCCAACTTCAGATACTTGAGTTCTAAGAATTCTCCTTCCACCATGTCCCAGTTTTCCCCATCGAAAGCCCCGGAAAGTAATTTGAGAACCTCAAGGTATCGTAACTTCCCAATCACTGAAATCTTGTCCCATGGAAGATGGAAATTTGATAGAGTCAGTTTTTTCAGCTTTGAAGGAAAACTAAACTCACCAGGATGAAGAGCCCGGCCATAATAAGATATCTTGAGTGATTCTAGTTGATTTAGGACATCCATCCTTGGAAAGTTATTGCAATTCTGAGAATTATCCCAAGATTCTAAAAATATGCATTTCAGCTTCCGGAGATTGGAAATTTTCATCAGTATAAATTCTGTCCCTTTCTCAAAGCGGAGAAAGAGAGAGGAGAAGGTGACCAAGTAACTGAACCCGGATGAATTTCCATGCTGATCATCCTGCGAGCTGATAACAGCAAAGGGACTTATATGAACATGCCTCAACTTTTTCAAGCACCAAATTGCATCCGGTAAGTATATCACCCGGTCGTCTTTCAATCCCCTGACAATAAGTATTTCCAAATTCCAGAGCTTTGCAATTGATGGTGGAATATAGTCTATATACCCAGCAAGCGCTAAATATCTCAGGTGTACCATTTGTTCTATCCCTTTTGGGAAGGAAGTGCCCACATTGATGCATCCCAAATCCAATACTTTAAGAAGTCTGAAATTTTGAGAAATGAATGAGATTTCATAGGGACATTTTGAATCCTTATCATTACTGGCAAAGCATAGCAGAGAACGGGTACATGGTCCTGAAGATCTTGACTCAGCCAAATGCTTTCGTTGTGTACAGAAACAAAGTCGATGATCCTTATATGTCGTAGAACTTGAAGGATTGTCAAGCTTGGCACTGAAAACATATTCAAAATCACGAAGAGGAGCATAAGATTCAGTGGACTCGGTTATTACTGTTAGAAACTTGTCTTCTTTAGCTTTAGATTGGCAGAACTTCTGTAATACATCGTGGACACGACAAGTTTTAACCCCACCTCTGGATCTTTGTTGAGAAAATATTACAAGGCTCCGATCAATTAGATCACTCAAGTAATCTTCTGCAAGATCCTCCAAGCTCTTGAACCCAGTTTTTCGTACAAGCCCCTCAGCAATCCATAACTGCATCAACTTCCGGGCTGGAATATCTTGATCCTCCAAAAACGCACCGAAATAGAGAAAGCATGCTTTAAGATAATCTGGTAAATTGTTGTAGCTCAGCTCTATGATTTGCCGACACTGCTCTTGTGGATCGTCGACAATAAGAAAGCTCAAATCTTTTGAAATTTCCTTCCATGAGTTACATTCTTTTTCCCTTTTCAAAAGGATACCTGCCACTGCAACAACTGCAAGAGGTAATCCTTTACAAGTTTTAGCAATTTCCTCTCCTATCTCTATCAACTCCTTCGGACAGCATACTTCGCGAAAGATCTTCTTTTGCAATAAGCTCCAACTTTCAGCATCAGATAATTGTCGGAGATGGTGAGGATCAGCATAAGAGTTAGCTTTCAAATTCCGACGACTGGTTATCAGGATTCTACTTCCGTTTCCATCATTTGGAAATGATCCTCTCAAGTCATTCAATACCTCAGTATTCCACAGATCGTCCATCACAATGAGAAACTTTCTCTTCAACAAGTGTTTCCGTAACTTGTCCTCAAGATCTTCGTCACGCATTCCAAGGATATCATCACTAAGGGCTGTAATGGAGCTTAACATGTCAAGTAACATTTTCCTTTTACTGTAAATTTGAGAAATGTGACTCCACGTGCGAACATGAAAATGAGACTCAACTTCTGGGCGATTATACAGTTGCCTTGCCAGGGTTGTCTTGCCAATTCCTGGAAGACCGACAATTGGGACAATGTCTAGCTGCTCAGGTCCTGCAATAAGACGATCAATTATAATTTCTTGCTGATCCTTGAGGATCACCAGAGTTTCATCAATTCTTGAGGTTGTTGCCTTTGGTTCCTTTTTCTGCACTGGAATCTGAGGCATATCCTGCTCTTTAGCGTGATGAACCTTCTCACAAGTGGTTGGGAGATGTTCCTTCAGCAGTCTAATATCTTCTTGGAGATGATATAGCCGCAATGAGTTATGCCATTCAACAGAATCTTCTAGCATCAGTGAGTCGATGTAATATTCTGCATTATAAACCACTTCAACAATACGTGCACGAAGATCTTTCAATCCTTGAAACTCAAATTCCTGCTCTAGAATATCCTCGAGGAAAGGTGCTAAGAACTCCAGCTCTCCAAAAATCTCTCCAATTTGGTGCTTCAGAGATGTAGCCACATCATCCTTCAGTAACTCCCTTAGCTTTTCCAAGAATGGATCAATGAAGCCCAGTTTGGGGAAGTTTGGAGCGTGAAGAAAAACTTTGAGCTCTACCATGATAGGTCGAATCTTTTCTAACAGATCAGAAACCAAGGAGTCCATGTCCTTGCATGCTTCTTCTTCACCATTGCTAGTAGGCAAAGAAATGAAGAGAGAACACACCCCAGAAGACACTTCTTCAATGTGTTCAAATACCAGCTTTGCCTCCTCCACAGTACCTGCCGGGTGATCCTTGACAAACATTATAAGAAACTCCAAACCCTTGTGAAGGGCTTCGGTTTGATATTTGTCCAAGACTACCAAAATTTGATCATTATCATATAGAAAATCTCTAACTAATCTATCAGCCTTGAAAAGCATTACCATTATAAGCAGCTTAAGAAGCAGATTGCGTACCGTCTCAATTGTGATTGTCATCTCTTGAGCATCAAAGGAGTGATCAAGACTTGTGCTAATTTCTTCCATGAGTGCCAAGACCGACTTCACTTCTTCTGTGTTAGATGAATGTTTGATTGTTGTCTCAAGGGACTTGAGCCACTCTTCATAATTCAAATCTGTCAAACCCTTGCTAAGATAATGAATTTTCTCCTTCTGGAGGATGTCACAAGTATTTAGTTGCACCCTGAGGAAACTCTCCAGCTTGACGAACCAAATCTCTGTAAGCATGCCCCGAAGCATATTTATATCTGTAACAGTGTCTGTGGAAGCATAGTGATATGATTGGGCTTCTTTTGCCACCGAGGTAAGCACTCTTCTAACATCTGCAAAAAGCCTTTGGACATTCTCTTCATCCTCCCTTGGCAAAGTAACCACAGAGATTACCAGAGATTTCAGCTCCCCATGAAGTGTATGCGGCTCTTTCAAATAGAGGTATCGTGCAAATCCCTTTGTTAAGGGGAAGAAACACTTGAGAAACTTACTTACTTGATTCTGAATTCTGTTTCCATTTTGATCACTCAGGAGTTTGAGATTGAAATACAGAAACTCAGGACTAGTAAAGTCAATCTTGTGCTGCAGCTCCAAAAGATTAAATCTGACATTCTTCTTGTTTGCAGGCAGTCCCACAGGCCACCACTCACAGAGCTGAAGTGCTGCAGTGATCGCTACCCTTCCGACCTCAATCATGACTTTGATTTTCAGATCATTAGAGGAACTTTCTGGTAAGCAATCAATGAAACCTTTGACTGGATCTAGATAACGATTGAGGACCTCAAATTGTTTCATAAGGGTACTTTCACTGTCTTTTTTAAAGTAACATTTGCTGGAAGCTCCTAAATAGTAGTCGATAAATTCACTAAATTCCTCCCAGCGATCATAATCGAAGCTGAATTCAAAAGACTGGGTCGACCAAGAGTCATAAGCTTCGCTAATTTCCTTCTTCAGAGGCACAAGAAGAAGAAAACTCAACTCAATGAAAAGGTCATATAATTTGTGAATCTTTCTATGACGGGTTATCTTGTCCGAAATCTTGCTCAGAATTTTGAGAGCGAGATGATGCTGCCGTGGAGGCCTTACAAGCGGCAGATCTATGTTCTGGATGATCTTGTTTTCCATTTCTTGAACTTTAGCTTCGATTTTGCGGACAAGAGATGCCCGCTGCAGCACATCCTGAAGATCAGTCCATCTCTGAATGCACTGCACGAAAATTCTCAGACATCTCCACTGAAATTCAAATCTCTCCACTGTAACCCGCAACAAAGCAGCCGGATGAGCGATTTGCTTACACTGACGCAACAGCTCAGTGATAGCATCATCAGCATGGTGAGAAAAGGAATCCATTGCAGCAGCATCAGCACGGCGAGAAAGGGAATCCATTGCACCAGTTAGAATTTTGATTTCAACTTTCCCTAAAAAGAATTCGGTCAACTGATACTAATTTGATTTTCTAGATCCGAATTTTCTAACAAATAAAATAATTGAAGACCAAATAATAAACAAAACAAATGGGGTACTGTAATAGTAAGAATAAAACAAAAATTACTCCTATTAAAAAATTCTCTCTCTAGAAAAAAAATGCTCTCAACTTTGGGTGAAACCAAAATGCATTTTCTTTCTTCCTAAGAGTGATTTTGTGAGTGATTTCGGCTAATAAAACTTACTTTTAGTGGGTTTTATTGTGTGAAGATCCTTTATATCCATCCAAAGTTCATTCTTTTTGGATTTAATGGGTTGATTTAGAGGATTTTTTTGGTGGGTTTTTGTTTCTGTGAGTATAGCCGTGTTCTTTGTCTTGGATTTATGAAGACTAGGATCTAGTGCTAGTATAATGAGTTAATGGTGTGGGTCCCGTTTTACTTGCATCTTGTTGGCTTTATTGTATGGACTTTGAACATTAAATGGGTGTTTTTCGGAAATTCAATTTAATGTTGGTGACGGGTTCAAGAGTCAGATAAAGGCTAATTTCTTCATTAACCATTATTTGGAAGCTTGTAGAAGGTGTTTATCTTATTATTTTGATGATTAGTCATATTTGGATTTTGGTATTTCTTGGTGTTCTTCATCAGATTCTTCACGGAGGAGGTGAGATTTTGTCTCTTTGATCTATTTCGTGTACCTCCCAGCTCCTAATTCTGTTTGTGGGCCATTTTTTTTGCTTTATTATTATTTTATTGTGGGGGAGTGGCTGTAGTAGGGATGGCAATGGGTCAGGTCGGGGCGGATTTCGAGATCAGATTCAGGCCGTGCATATTTTTTCCCGATCCAGACGACTCGTGCTCGCGGCGAGGGCAAAATTTTCCGCCCGTGCCCCGCCCTTCTGGATTGAGGCGAGATCCGACCTGACCCGATCGGTGGCGGCGGAGGTAATGCTCCCACGGTGGAAAAAGAATGATGGTGATGGAGTAGCCGCGGAAGAAGAGCAGCGGCGGAGGAAAAAGGGAAAAGAAAGAAGAAAAAGAAGAAAGAGAAAACCTTACCTCATGGGAGAAGGAGGCAAGCCAGCGATGGAGGAAAAAGAGGAAAGAAAGAAGGCAGAAGAAAATGAAAAGAAGAGAGAGGAGAAGAAAGGGAAGAGGGGAGAAGAGAGGGCGGCGGCGGTATCAAAACGCCAAGGAAGGAGAAGGAGGGCGGCGGAGCACGAGAGCAGAAGAAGATGGGGAGCCACGGGCTGTGAGAGGGAGAAAGGGGGAGGAGAGAAATGAAAAGTGGGCTAGGGGTTGTCTCTGAAGAGACATTATATACACGAGGCCAAACGTCTGCAATTAAAATATTAGCGCATAAAACCACTATAAAAATAATTATGTTACGGATCGAGGACGGATCGGGTCGAGGCAGAGTCGGGGCAACCACAATATCCAAATCAGGCCGGGATTACGTAAGCAGGGCGAGCTCGCCCAGGGCAGACCAGGGTGCCCCAAACATGGTCGGAGTCGAGTCGGATCGGCGGGTCACGGGTCAAATTGCCATCCCTAGTTTGTGAGTCTGTTGGGTGGAGATATTTTGTGATCTGGTGTGGCTATAGCTATTTTGTGTGGCGGTGATTTAGTAGCGGAAAATTTCGAGTATGGGACCAGGGAAGTAGCGGTAGAGCGCTGGTCCATTGAAGCCCTCAAATTGGCCACGTCGCCCCTCCCTCATAGAAAAAAAATTTCTCGATCATGATTAAAATCAAAAAAGATTATTCTTATATGGACACAGTTAAAAGTAAAAAATTGTCTCTCTCATCATTTTATAGTGATGTGACAAATTTGTATAATTTTTACTTTTAAGCTGTCCATACTGAAACAATCTTTTTTGTATTTTACTCATGTCGAGAATTTTTTTTTGAGGAGGAGGGCGGCGTGGCGTGATCAGTGGCAAGTGAGCAGGCTCTACATGTGCGCAGTCAATATCGAATTATCCGTTAGTAGCCAGGTGTGGCAGTAGCAAATTTTTAAAAATTTTGCTGATATTGCACGCACTTCAGCCGCTTTGTTTTCTTTGAATTTTCATTTGGGGTGTGCTTGCATAAGGTCTTGGTTTGGGTTTGGGCGGGAGAGGCTAAAAAATTGGCGGAAACAATTCAAATTCAAATTTTTTTTTCAAATAATCGTCCAATTTCAAATTTTGGCTTCACAAATTTGGAATTTGAACATCTCCCGTCAATTTAAGAGGAAATTTTTTTGAATTTAACGATTATTTGAAGAAAAAAATTTGAATTTCAATTGTTCCCGCCAATTTTTTTAGCCTTTCCCGCCCAAACTCAAACCCAAATCAAGACTTTGTCCAAGCACACCCTTGATTTAAGGGGTGGGCCCTAGGACCCTTGTCTTAATTCTTTTTTACTTGTAACATGACTAAGAGTAAAAAAAAGAAACTGAAGGCTATTAACCTCCAAGCTGATATAGAAGATGCTCATATTCCGTTTGACCATGCTGATGATGACGTCATCCCTTCTGGTGATGAAGTCACCCCTATCACTGATGACGTCATCCCTATTAATCAAAATGCCACAAATTGTGTTCTGAAGGAATCTAGCACTAAGTGTGCTACTTGGAGTAATATTCTGAATAATACCCAACCTATTCTGATGCCATCTTGGGTAAGCTTAATTAGAAGGGATAATCGTGTATTGCAAAAGGAGAATAAATTACACAAAGTCGATAAGCCAAAGGGTATTCGGTTGAAATTTTTATCTCAACATGTCGATAATATTGAGGAAAAGTGGGGCTTTTGTCTAGTGGGTATTTTAGCCGGTTACTTTCCCGGTAGATATGCGGTTCATGAAGTAATAAAGGGATGGAAAGTGGCTGCTAGATTTTATATTCACAACAGTGGGTGGATTATCTTCAAGTTCGACTCGAACGAGGTGAGGGAAAAAATCTTAAACGAAGGGCCTTACAATGTTTTTGGAAGGCAATTGCTCCTCAAAATTATGAATGGGGATTTTGATTTTTCGCTTGAGGAGGCGGCCATTATGCCAATATGGGCTACACTTCCGGGGCTACCGCTACAATGTTGGAATAAGACCGCTTTAAGCATGATCGCCTCTGAAATTGGGATCCCGTTGTACATGGATATGACAACTGCCAATCGGAAGAGACCGGCTTATGCTCGAGTTCTTGTGGAAATTGATGTCTCAAAAGAATTAGTCTCAGAAATTCAATTTGAGCTGCCTAATGGAAAAGTGAAGCTACAAAAAGTTGTAAAACACAAGAGGGGGAATTGGGTTTTAACTAATCTTGACAACTTTTTCGATTCTTTGCAATGCTATTGTAAGTTTGAGCAAGATGATTGAAAGCAAAGTAAAACCCAATAACAAGACAAAGGATTTAGAGTGGTTCGATTCACTTAGAATCTACATCCACTACCTTGAGCCGCACCCAAGGATTTCAAACAACTTCACTAAGAAGAATGTTTACAAATGTGGCTAACTCACTAAGAGTTTTACAACACAACCACACTACAAAGAAACTCACTAAGAGCTTACCCACACAAAGTAGGACTTTACAAATTGCCCACACAAAGTAGGACTTTTACAAGAATTACCCAATCACTTAGAAAGGGAATTGAATGTTTAAAGAACAAGATAAATCACTCTTCTAAGTGAGAATATATACCTTTGAAGTTCAACAATGATAAGCTCTTTAGAACATATGAAATCCACTCCTTGTCTTGCTTTTGAAAGATTTGCTCTTGAATGATTTAGATCATAGAATTAAAGAGCATTTGCTTTGTGAGTGTTTTGGCTTGATGAGAAATCAATGAATATTTTGATATGCAAGCCTTGGAGTCATTCTCTAGCTTTGGAGTATATATACATTTCAAAATAGGTGAAAAAGCGACTCTTTAACTGGGTCAAAAAAGCGGCTAGTTTCTGCATGAGTTCGGTTGACCGTCGAGCAACTTCGGTTGACCGAAGACGGCTGGATCCACTTCACCCGAGTTGATCGGCCGAACCAAGGCCTTAGGTCGACCGAACCATCACAAGGTCGACCGAACCATTTGTTACTGCTCTCGGTTTCTCGGCAGTTCAACCGAACTTGAGCTCGGTTGACCGAACTTCAAAGTGATTTTTCACACGTTTTGAAATCTTTTGAAGTCTTTTAAAAATCTAAAAAGGTTTTCCTAAAAGGTAACAAGTAAGAACACTTGGAAAACTTTTCTAAAAGACTTATCTATGAAATCAAAGGCTTTTTGGATAAGAACACATGTAAAGATCATTTTGAAACTTAAGCCTTTTGAAAACGTGTTTATGGAAACATGCAAGACTAGAGTGTAGAGCTTATGTTCATGAGAGCTTTGGTTAGAGCTTTATAAGATAAGGACTTATAAGACAAAGCTAATCTAACCAAACCTAAGTCTTCAATCTTCAATCTTGATAGATGAGCCTTGAATGATATGACTTTGAATCTCGATCATGGCTTGATTGAAGTACTTAGAGCTTCCAATATTAGTTCCGATATTCTATCACAAAGATATAAACATTAGACACAAACATCAAGTGTTTGTCCATTATCAAAAACCGAGTTCGATCGCCCTTGGGGCTAACAAAAGTCAATTATGAATCAGTGCCCATGCTTTGCAAGAAATGTCACAATTTTGGCCATCTAGCTTCTAGTTGCCAAACGGGGACAAACATGAAGCCACTGACCAACGTTAGCAAGGCAGTGGAAGTTGGGCCAGCCAGGCAGTGGCGAGGTGGACAGGCTGCTCATTCTCTTTGTTGTACATCAAGTACTCCCCTTAAATAAAATATATTATAAATAAGTAAAACAATTTATAAGTAAAAGTGGCAAGAAAATCAAGGGGCATTTGTTTGGGGGTTTTGGTATTAATTAAAAGGTAATGGAAGGACTTCATGGGTAGGGGGTTAGAGAATCTAAAAGAACATATAATAAAGGAAGAGAATTTCGTGGGTTAAGGGGATCAGGGGATATTGTGTATAAATATGTGGTGAGGGAAGGGTTAGAAAACACTAAAATATAGTAGGAATAAATTTACATATAGGGGCAGCTTGTAGCCGTAGCTATCTTGCCGCAAGCCAGGGAGTTTTCTTCCTGAGTTTAGATTTTAGGAAGAACTTTGAGAGGTTACTGAGGGAGCATTATCTGTCCGTTTTCACTCCATAATATACCGATTCCAAGGCGCTCGAGTTAGCTTCGAGTGAGCGCAGACGACACGTCATTTCGAGTCCCTAGCAAAAAGTTATAGCTCCGAGAGTAAGACTGGGCAGTGCAGATTTTAGGATTTTCTGTTATCGCGTTGAGGTAAAGAATTGAACCCCTTCTTGTTTTTAGATAAATTAATGTTCATAAGAATATTTGGATGTTATGGTGATCCGAATGGAGTTTGAAAGCGTTTATTTTTTTATATAAGAAAGCAGAATCAAGCATGCTATTTTTAAGAATGATATTATTATGTAAATGGATTTTGAAGTATTATATAAAGTATAATCTTTCTATTATTGTAAAGAGTAAAGTATGTTTTATGCCTCAATTAAATAATCATCGCTCGCGACCGAAGCCGAATGTTGAAGTATACCCTCGGTTGAAGGACTCGATGAGTCAAATTCCCCGCGACCCAAGCCGAATGTTGAAGTATACCGGTTGAAGGACTCAATGAGTCAAATTCGATGTGTAACGAGAAAGAGCCAAAGAAAATAAATACTATTTTGAAAAGTTAAATGTTAAAGAAAAGTGAAAGTGTTTTCAAACTGCTTGATTCCGGGAGGAGTTTAATTTCTTATTGAGTTGGAAGGTCACTCATTTCCATGTTGTTATTCAGGTGAAGTTAGCAATTGTGAGAATGATGTATGAGATTGAGAGAAGTGCCCTTTGATGATGATGCTATGTGCTTTAAGGATTCGAGTTTTATTATGAAAGGTTTTTTCTTAATGTTCATTAGAAGTTAGTTTCCGCTGTAATGTATAAGGTTATTTCTTGTAAGGATTTTTTTTTTTCCTTTGAAGTTATAGATGATGAAGATTTAAGTCCATATACTTGTTTTTAATAAGCTTGAGGTTAAGAAGTAAGAGACATTGTGTCAGTAGTATGGGCTATTGACACGGTCGTGTCTCGCCTCTCGGATACGGGGCATGACAGAGTGGTATCAGAGCAGGTCGAACCTTAGGGATTAAAATCTGTAATGAACTTAGGAAAACAAAAACACAATGTGTGAGATGTGAGATGGGTAGAGACCATGAACTAGGTTGTTCTTATTTATTTACCACTTTGTTATTCTTATGTTCATTATATCGTACCCTTCCATACTTGTCTCTATTTTAAATTTATAACATGATTTAATTGCCTTATCTTTATATATCGCTTACATGTATTCTATGTTAGCTCTTTATATATATTATCGTTCATGTTATGTTGTGTAATTCTTTGTGCTATGCTTACTTGTAATTGCTTCACATGCTTAACGTGTTAATTGTTTATCTCTTCATATCTTCTTACTATTTTATCAGAGTAGCGCAGCAAAAGCGTGGTGGTAACAAGTAAATTATGTGATTATGTGGTTATTGTATTGCTTACAATTTTAGGGAGCATTTAGTAACATATTTGCTATTTGATTACCTATAGAGCCTTACCATTTAGTGGGGAGTGATTGTATGCATGTTGTAGAGAGTGCAAGTTTCGAGGACGAAACTTTTGTAAGGGGGAAAGAATGTGATAACCGTAACTTTTTCGCTTATGTGTTAATTTTACGTGTAATTTATTTTGTGTGACTTGGTGCGTAGGCGTAATTTATTTGGTACGATTATGTAATTACGTGTCTATTTATTTTTATAACCTTTTACATGTTACTTTTTGTGTACGTTTTAGTGAGAATTAAATAAAATATATTATAAATAAGTAAAACAATTTATAAGTAAAAGTGGCAAGAAAATCAAGGGGCATTTGTTTGGGGGTTTTGGTATTAATTAAAAGGTAATGGAAGGACTTCATGGGTAGGGGGTTAGAGAATCTAAAAGAACATATAATAAAGGAAGAGAATTTCGTGGGTTAAGGGGATCAGGGGATATTGTGTATAAATATGTGGTGAGGGAAGGGTTAGAAAACACTAAAATATAGTAGGAATAAATTTACATATAGGGGCAGCTTGTAGCCGTAGCTATCTTGCCGCAAGCCAGGGAGTTTTCTTCCTGAGTTTAGATTTTAGGAAGAACTGAGAGGTTACTGAGGGAGCATTATCTGTCCGTTTTCACTCCATAATATACCGATTCCAAGGCGCTCGAGTTAGCTTCGAGTGAGCGCAGACGACACGTCATTTCGAGTCCCTAGCAAAAAGTTATAGCTCCGAGAGTAAGACTGGGCAGTGCAGATTTTAGGATTTTCTGTTATCGCGTTGAGGTAAGGAATTGAACCCCTTCTTGTTTTTAGATAAATTAATGTTCATAAGAATATTTGGATGTTATGGTGATCCGAATGGAGTTTCGAAACGTTTATTTTTTTATATAAGAAACAGGAATCAAGCATGCTATTTTTAAGAATGATATTATTATGTAAATGGATTTTGAAGTATTATATAAAGTATAATCTTTCTATTATTGTAAAGAGTAAAGTATGTTTTATGCCTCAATTAAATAATCATCGCCCGCGACCGAAGCCGAATGTTCGAAGTATACCCTCGGTTGAAGGACTCGATGAGTCAAATTCCCCGCGACCGAAGCCGAATGTTCGAAGTATACCCCGGTTGAAGGACTCAATGAGTCAAATTCGATGTGTAACGAGAAAGAGCCAAAGAAAATAAATACTATTTTGAAAAGTTAAATGTTAAAGAAAAGTGAAAGTGTTTTCAAACTGCTTGATTCCGGGAGGAGTTTAATTTCTTATTGAGTTGGAAGGTCACTCATTTACATAATAATATCATTCTTAAAAATAGCATGCTTGATTCCTGTTTCTTATGTAAATGAGTGACCTTCCAATAATCACTATAATACTACTATTAAATGTTAATCACCTAATCTTTTTTGAAAACATGAAGAAACTACGTATTTTGACATCATTTTTCTTGTGGAGCCATCTAATTCATGAAGTTTTTCAACATTGTGTGCTCCACATTTTGAGATAATGCATCTTCTTCTATGAGAGCGAGCAATTTTCGGCTTAAGTTTTTTCTTGTCTAATAGTATACTAATAAATTATTTAAGGAGAATTTAATAGTAGTAATGTTTATTGAATAAAAATGGATCAAACATAGATATAAATAATAATTAAACATCAAAAGTCGTGAACATAATAAGGATGAAGAGATGTGTAAATATTAGAATAAAATATTCTCATAAATTCCTATAAGTTCACAGAAACTTCCGAATAAATTCCCTCAAATAAGTTCCTCCTAAACTTTATAATTTTTTGACAAATTGGTCATTTTTGAATGGCAATCTTTTAAGAAAAAATACTTTTGTAAAAACTCTTTTGGGCATGACTAAAAAACTTAATTTTTAGAAGCAAAATAACAAATCAAGTCTAAATTAAGTTTTTGCCTAAGACTTCTAGGACATAAGTAAATCAATACATATAACAAAAAAGGTTACCAAGAATTAGGATTCTTTGTACCCTGCAATCAAATAAATCGAAACATTTAAAATAAAAATCAAAATTAAAAATTAAAAGTGGCTAGCAATGATCAATAGATCCAGCAATCATAAATCAATGCAAAAAAGCAAAAATTCTACTAATAATATAAAAAAAATTAGAAAAATAACACAAGGGCCATAAGCAATAGGTAGGATGATACATAGTTATCAGAAACTCAAATATTATTTAGGCTATATACTTTAACAAATGCAATATTGCTTCAATCCGGAACTTAATGTTTAACTTTGACTTAACATGAAAATTAATAAAAGTATTTTACTTTTAATAAAGTTGTCTTCTTGCATTATTAGTTAAAGAAGGTTAATCCCCTTAAATTACGCTTAAACTAAAGACAGTTAGTAGTGGAAGTTTATATGAAAAAATATTATTATTTTAGGAAATGAATAATTTAATTTTAGCCATTCTGAAAAGAAAAAAGAACTCATAATAGACATATTTTACTCGACAAAAACTCATTTTGTATATTTTATTCGACAAAACCCAAAAATAGTATGGTCGGTAAGTAGCATATAGATTAATGTAAAATTATTGCAATGTAAAAGTTCAAACGAAACAATTTTTCATTACAAAATTTATTACAATATTCCAACTATCTCATAATTTTCTTTAATCTGAAAAAGAAAAAAAAAAAAGGCATAAGATTGTAATATGAAAATCAATTTATAATCATCTCTTAAATTTTCTCACATCAGAAAGGAAAAAATATACAGACATGAAAAGCCATTTAAATCATAAGAATTGTTCCTCGCTCTCTCTCTCTCAGTTTCATCTTCGACCACTTTCGAACTTGTTCTACCACTACTCGGCCTCCGTCCCCATTATCACTGACGTCAACCATTTATACCAACCATAAAGTAAACTATAGGAAAAAAAGTCTATAATAAAGCAACAGGAAAACAGGTCTATAGTATATTTAATGTAGATTATTATATCAAACCATAAATACTGTTAGTTTATATTTGTTTAAGTTCGTGGAAAAATTACTTAAATTAGCATTCCATTGAAAGAAGTAAATAATAATGTTGTCAAATACCTGCCAGAGTAGTTGACAATGTGGTGTAGCATTTAACCTGCATGTTGTGGGATCGAATCTCGCCTCCTGTAAATAAAATAAAATTGTTCAATTTTTAATGGGCTAAATACCAACCCACCAATTCACTCAATTGAAAAGCATGCTCAACCCCTCTATTTATAATGTGGTCAAACTCCACAAATTTCGTACATTTTCAATGTGGATTTTGAATAATATTGAAAATGAAAAATAAAGATCTAGAAAATTAGAATAGAAGAAAAGAAAAACCATAAATCTATTAAACTATACAATTTAATTTGAATAAGTTAAAGATGTCAATCAATACTTTTAAAATAATTATAAAAAAATCAAAAAATTTGGAAATTAGATTGAGGACCCGACCCGACCCGAGAATTCTATAGTGCGAAAAAATAGCAAATGTCTTGTCATTTGTCTAGTTATAAAAATGATAACTATTTTTTTAGGTGAGATTTTTTATTGTTGTTAATTTTCTTATGTGCCTTTAGATTAATATTTTTTATTTTTTATTTTATTAAAAAACAAAATTTCTACAAATTAAATACTTTAGTTTTAGAGAGTTTAGAAGAAGATTCACTTGATTTTTGCAGTATAAACGAAGCGAGTTGATTTTTTTCATTTTTAAATATCCATATTTATTTATTTTTCAAAATATATTATGCAAATAAAAATGATGCATAAGAATAAATAAAAAGAAAATAATGAACATTGCATAAGTCTAAGCTAAATCGAAGTTCATTGTAAGTTCAATCGGGATTCAGAGGACCCCGGTCATCCGAATTACCCTTATTTATTAAAACTTTAACCATTTATATTTGTATGAATAAAAATATAAGAAACAAAAGTGTGTTTCCCTAATTTGATGGGATGAAAATGTCAGCCAAATTTCCCATCAAAACAACATGTGAAAATATTCTCTTTTTGTGTTGTCAAACCTAACAAAACAATCTAACTTTTCAATGTGGACATGCATTTACTCCTTTTATAAGTGTTCTTAGTCTTCTCCTTTTTATTTTATTAAAAAAAATACAGAACTCTCAAAAATTACACGTAGATTTCTAGAGAATGTGATTGGTTAAAAACAAAAACACCTTATGTAATATAAATATAGTTAGATTAGATTAAATATATTAGACAGTCTAATACATGTGCTATTCTCCGATTCCATTTTATCATATAATTAATAGTATATGAAAAAAATGGCTCTGCAAGATTTTATTTTTTAAGTTTTGACTCGTTAAATGAAAAACAATAATAAGCAGGTTTTCTCGCAGGTTATACCAAAAATCAAATGGCTCTGTTAGCTAAAATTTTATTTTATTTAAAATAAATAAATTTGACTATTGGAATGAAAAAGTTGAAAAGCAAATTGAGCTTGCCACTTAATTTAATGGCTAAATATCTACCCACCAATTCATTCAATTGAAAAAACATGATCAACCCCTTTATTTATAATGTTGTCAAACTCCAAAAATTTCGTACACTTTCAATGTGGGATCTTTAATAATATTGAAAAAGAAAAAGAAAAATCTAGAAAATTAGAATAGAAGAAAAGACATTAATATATTAAAAACCATAACTTTAGATTAATATTTTTTACTTATTTTTATTTTATTAAAAATTAAAATTTCTACAAATTAAAACTTTAGTTTTAGAGAGTTTAGAAAGATATTCGTTTTTCAAAAGATATTATGAAAATAAAAATGTTGCATAAGAATAATAAAAAAAAAAAAGAATGAACATTGCATAAATCTAAGCTAAATCGAACTTGATTTTAAGCTCGTTCGGAATTCAGAGAATCCGGCTATTTAAATTACCCGTTATTTGTTAAAAAATTAACTATTTATATTTATATAAATAAAAAAGTATAAGAAGCAAATAAGTGTGCTTCCCTAATTTTATGGGGGTGAAACGTTAGCCAATTTCTCATTCAAAACATGTGAAAGTACTCTCTTTTATAGTATTCTCAAACTCAAACAAAAATCTAACTTTTCAATGTGGTACTCTTATGAGCCAATCAAAAGTTTACAATAAAAGTAAAATTTAACCAACCAATAGAAATTTTATAAAATAATTAATTGAACCAAAATTCATGGAAATTACACGTAAGATTTAGAATAATGTGATGAGTTTTGAATGTTGAAATTAAGGAACATAATATAATTAATGTAGATTATTATATCATACAAAAAATACTATTAGTTTAGATTTGTTAGAGATCGTGGAAAAAATTACTTAAATTAGCATTCCATTAAAAGAATTAAAGTAAATAGTTGTCAAATACCTGCCAGAGTAGCTGGCAATGTAGTGTAGCATTTAACTTGCATGTTGCGGGTTCGAATCCCGCCTCCTTCAAATTAAATAAAATAGTTCAAATTTTTTGCACCAATCAATTTTTTTATAACTAATTTAAAATATAAAATCCTAGAAAATGACACGTGGCATGATATAGATACAAAAAGTAAAAAGAACTTCTGTAATATATATATATATATATATATATACTAGCAAATGACCCATGCTATGCACGGAAATACTGAATTTCAAATTATTAATTTAATGGTTGTACAATTGTATTTAGAACAAAAACTCGTTAACTGTAATATGAATTTTATTGAGTAACTCATAAATATAAGGGTGAGCACCGAAGGATTATTGGATAAAAAATATTGGATCAAATAATATATAATCAAAATAATTAAACATAGTCTTATACTATTTCGATTAATGTTTCATCGAATAATCACTACACTACTACTATTAAATATTAATCACCTAAGCTTTTAAGAAAAACTGAAGAGACTAAGTATTGTGACTTCATTTTTCTTATGCAGCCATCTAATTCATGAAGTTTTTTCAACATTGTGTGCTCCACATTTTGAGATAATGCATCTTCTTCTATGAGAGCGAGCAATTTTCTGCTCAAGTTTTTTTCGACAAACTTGTATTGTTGTAAGATCCATTTTATTAAATGTTTTTATTCCCTGAAAGATAAAATCAGTCTAATAGTATATAATAAATCATTTAAAGGGAATTTATTAATAATAATATTTATTGGATAAAAAATGAATCAAAATAGTTATAAATAATAATTAAACGTCAAAAGTATTGAACATAAAACAGATGAAGAGATGAGTAAATATTAGAATAAAATATTCTCATAAGTTCACAGAAACTTCCCAATAAATTCCCTCAAATAAGTTCCTCATAAACTATATAAATTTTTGCAAAATTGGTCATTTTTTAAAGGCAATCTTTTAAGAAAACTCTGTTGGGCATGGCTTAAAAACTCTGTTGGGCATGACTTAAAAACTTAATTCTTAGAGCCAAAATAACAAATCAAATATAAATTAAGGTTTTGCTTAAGACTTCTAGGACATAAGTAAATCAATACATATAACAGAAAATGTTACCAAGAATTAGGATTCTTTGTACCCAGCAATCAAATAAATCGAAACATTTAAAAGAAAAATCAAAATAAAAAATTAAAAGTGGCTAGCAATGATCAATAGATTCGGCTATTATAAAGCAATGCAAAAAAGCAAAAATTCTACTAATAATATAAAAGAAATTTAGAAAAATAACACAAGGGTCATAAGCAATATGATGATACATAGGTATCAGAAACTCGAATATTATTTAGGCTATATACTTTAACAAATACAATATTGCTTCAATCTTGAATTTAATATTTCACTTTGACTTAAAATGAAAACTAATAAAAGTATTTTACTTTTAATAAAGTTGTCTTCTAACATTATTAGTTAAGGAAATTTAATCCCCTTAAATTACGCTTAAACTAAGGAAGGTTAGTAGTGGAAGTTTATATGAAAAAATATTATTATTTTAGGAAATGAGTAATTTAATTCTAGTCATTCTGAAAAGAAAAAAAAAACTCATAATAGACATACTTTACTCAACAAAAACTCATTCTGTATACTTTATTCGACAAAAACTCAAAAATATTATGGTCGGTAAGTAGCTTATAGATTAATGTAAAAATTATTGCAATATAAAAGTTCAAACGAAACAAATTTTTCTTACGGAATTTATTACAATATTCCAACTATCTCATAATTTACTTAAATTAGCATTCCATTAAAAGAATTAAAGAAAATAGTTGTCAAATAGCCGCCAGAGTAGCTGGCAATGTGGTATGGCTTTTGATCTGCATGTTGCAGGTTCGAATCCTGCCTCCTCTGAATTGAAAAAAATAGTTTAAATATTGTGCACCAATCAAAAGTTTTATAACTAATTAAAAATATAAAAAATCCTAGAAAATGACACGTGGCATGATATATATACAAATCTGAAAAGGGCTTCTGTAATATATATATACTAGCAAAAATACCTGTGCTATACACGGAAACGTAATGTTTAATGAAAGAAAAAAAGTCAAAGTAATTTTGTAACTCAAAATATGTCAAAGTACACTCTTTTATAGTATTGTCAAACTCAAAAAACAATGTAAATTTTCAATGTGGGATACTCTTATAAGCAAATTAAGAATTTACAACCAAAATAACATTTAACCAACCAATCAAAATTTTATAAAATAATTAATTGAACAAAAATTCATAGAAATTACACGTAGGATTTAGAAGGATGTGATTGGCTGAAATTGAAAATAGACTCTATAATATAAATATAGATAGATACACCTTCCGATTCAAAATATAAGTCTTTTTAGAATTTCCACACAAATTAAGATACTAATCAATATGCTAAAGTTCCCCAAATTAATACTCCAAAAAACAAATAAATTAATAAAGAGTTGCATGAGAACTATTAGCCAATAAATGCAACATTCTTGTAAAAAGACCTATATTTTGCAACAAAAAATAACTCTTAAAAAAAGTTATATTTTGAATCGGAGGAAGTATAAATTTTATACACATTAATTTTCTTTTATAGTCTTGTCATTTGTCAAATTTTAAAAATAATTATTATTTTTTTTATGTGGGAGTTTTTATTGTTGTTAATTCTCTTATTTGACTTTAGATTAATATTTTTAACTTTTATTATAAATTAAAATTTCTACAAATTAATACTTTAATTTTAGAGAGTTTAGAAAAAGATTCACTTGATTTTTGCAGTATAAACGAAGCGATTTTTTTTTAAATACCCATTTTTATTTATTTTTAAAAATATATTATGAAAATAAAAATTCTCCATTTGAATAAAAAAAATGAACATTGCATAAGTCTGAGCTAAATCGAACTTGATTATAAGCTCAATCGGAATTCAGAGGACCCGGTCTTCTGAATTACCCGTTAATTTGTTAAAACTTTAACTATTTATATTTATATAAATAAAAAATATAAGAATCAAATAAGCGGGCTTCCTTAATTTGATGGCCAAAATGTCAGCCCAATTTTGTAACTCAAAACATGTCAAAGTACCATCATTTATAGTATTGTCAAACTCAAAATACAATGTAACTTTTCAATGTGGGATACTCTTATAAGCCAATTAAGAGTTTACAACCAAAATACAATTTAAATTAACATTCCATTAAAAGAATTGAAGAAAATAGTTGTCAAATCTCTGGCAGAGTAGTTGGCAATGTTGCGTAGGATTCGGTTTGCAGGTCGGGGGATTGAATCCCCCCCTCTCCCAATTTAAATAAAATAGTTTAACATTTTTGTAAGCTATTTTTTTTTTTGACTCTTTAAATGAAAAAGAATAATAAGTAGGTTTCTCGCATGTTCTACCAAAAATCAAATGGCTATGTGAGATATTTAAAAAGACTATTGAAATTAAAAGTTAAAAAACAAATTGAGTTTGTCCCTGAATTTAATTAGCTAAATATCAACCTACCAATTCATTCAATTGAAAAATATGCTCAAACTCCTTTATTTATAATGTTGTCAAACTCCAAAAATTTCTCGTACACTTTCAGTGTGGATTTTGAATAATATTGAAAAGGAAAAAGAAAAATCTAAAGATTAGAATAGACCATATTACCCATAACTTTTAATTTATATTTTTTACTTATTTTTATTCTATTAAATATTAAAAAAATTATAAATTTCTAAACACTCCAAATCGAACTTGATTGTAAGTTCAATCAGAATTCAAATGACTCAATCATCTGACTAACCCGTTATTTGTTAAAAATTTAACTATTTATATTTATATAAATAAAAAATGTAAGAAGTAAATAAGTTTGCTTCCCCACTTTGATGGGCTGAATTGCCAACCCAATTTCTCACTCAAAAATGCGATAGTACTTTTTTTTATAGTATTGTCAAACTAAATAAACAATGTAACTTTTCAATGTGAGATACTTTTATGAACCAATTAAGAGGTTACAAAAAAAGTAAAATTTAACCAACCAATCAAAATTTTATGAAATAATTAATTGATAAAAAATTAATGAAAATTATACGTAGGATTTAGAAGAATGTGATTGGCTGAAATTGAAAACAAACTCTATAATATAAATATAGATAGATAGTTAGATTAGATAGTCTAATAACATGTGCTATGCTCAGGATTCCATTTATCATATAATTAAGAGTATAAGAAAACAAATGGCTTAGTAAGCTATATTTGTTTTGAAGTTTTGACTCTTTAAATGAAGAAAAAAAACAATAAGTAGGTTTTTCTCGCAAGTTGTACCAAAAATCAAATATCTCTGTGAGCTATTTTTTTTTTTTAAAAAAAAAATTGACTATTGGAATTAAAAAGTTGAAAAACAAATTGAGTTTGTCACTGAATTTAATGAGTTAAATATCAACTACCAATTCATTCAATTGAAAAACATGCTCAAACCTCTTTATTTATAATGTTGTCAAACTTCAAAAATTTCGTACACTTTCAATGTGGGATCTTGAATAATATTGAAAAAAAAAGAAAAATCTAAAAATTAGAATAGAAGAAAAGAAAAACCATAAAAATATTAAAACTCATAACTTTTAATTAATATTTTTTTACTTATTTTTATTCTATTAAATATTAAAAAAATTAAAAATTTCTAAATTCTCAAAATCGAACTTGATTTTAAGCTCAATTGAAATTCAGAGGACTCAGTCATCTAAATAACCTGTTATTTGTTAAAACTTTAACTATTTATATTTAAATAAATAAAAAATGTAAGAAGCAAATAAATTTGCTTCCCCAATTTGATGGGCTGAAATGTCAACCCAATTTCTCACTCAAAGTATGCGATAATGCTCTTTTTTATAGTATTGTCAAACTAAACAAAAATGTAATTTTTTCAATGTGGGATACTTTTATGAACCAATCAAGATGTTACAACAAAAGATTTACTTAAATTAGCATTCCATTAAAAGAATTAAAGATAATAGTTGTCAAATACTTGTCAGAGTAGTTGGCAACGTGGTATAGTATTCGACTCACATGTCGGGGGATCGAATCCTGCCTCTTGCAAATTTTATAAAAATAGTTCAATTTTTTTGTATCAATCAAAAGTTTTATAACTAATTAAAAAACATAAAATCCTAGAAAATGACATGTGGCATAATATAGATACAAAAAGTAAAAAGAGTTTATGTAATATATATACTAGCAAATGACGCGTGCTATGCACGGAAATACTGAATTTCCAATTATTAATTTAATGGCTGTACAATTGTATTTAGAACTAAAACTCGTTAGCTTTAATTTTTCAGAAAACAAATAAGAAAATTCACCACGATAGGGATCAGGTAGCCCAGTGGAAAAGGCTATCCAACACTGGCCAGAGATCTGGTGTTCGATTCCTGTATCCCTTCTCCCAAAAAAAAAAAAAAAAAAAAAAAAAAAAAAAAAAAAAAAATTCACCACGATTAGGTAATATGAATTTTACTGAGTAACTCGCAAATATAAGGGTGAACACCGAATGATTATTGGATAAAAAATATTGGATCAAATAATATATAATCAGAAGAATTAAACATAATCCTATACTATTTCGATTAATGTTTATTCGAATGTTTTGGTCCAACAATCACTACACTACTACTATTAAATGTTAATCACCTAATCTTTAAAAAAAAAACATGAAGAGACTACATATTGTGACTTCAATTTTCTTATAGAGCCATCTAATTCATGAAGTTTTTCAACATTGATTGCTCCACATTTTGAAATAATGAATCTTCTTCTATGAGAGCGAGCAATTTTCTGCTCAAGTTTTCACTAAACTTGCATTGATGTAAGATCCATTTTAGTAAATGTTTTTAATCCCTGAAAGATAAAATTAGTCTAATAGTATATTAATAAATTATTTAAAGGGAATTTATTAATAGTAATGTTCATTGGATAAAAAATGGACCAAACATAGATATAAATAATAATTAAACATCAAAAGTCATTAACATAAAAAGGATGAAGAGATGAGTAAATATTAGAATAAAATATTTTCATAAATTCCCATAAGTTCACAGAAACTTCCCAATAAATTCCCTCAAATAAGTTCTTCCTAAGCTTTATAATTTTTGGTAAATTGGTCATTTTTGAATGGCAATCTTTTAAGAAAACCCACTTTTGTAAAAATTCCGTTGGGAATGGTTAAAAAACTTAATTCTTAGAATCAAAATAACAAATAAAGTATAAATCAAATTTTTGCCTAAGACTTCTAGGACATAAGTAAATCAATACATATAACAGAAAATGTTACCAAGAATTAGGATTCTTTGTACCCTTCAATCAAATAAATCGAAACATTTAAAAGAGAAAAAAAAAATAAAAGTGGCTAACAATGATCAATAGATTCAGCTATCATAAATCAATGCACAAAAGCAAAAATTCTACTAATAATATAAAATAAATTTAGAAACATAACACAAGGGTCATAAGCAATATGATGATACACAGTTATCAGAAACTCGAATATTATTTAGGCTATATACTTTAACAAATACAATATTACTTCAATCTTGAATTTAATATTTCACTTTGACTTAAAATAAAAATTAATAAAAGTATTTTACTTTTAATAAAGTTGTCTTCTAACATTATTAGTTAAGGAAATTTAATCCCCTTAAATTACGCTTAAACTAAGAAAGGTTAGTAGTGGAAGTTTATATGAAAAAATATTATTATTTTAGGAAATGAGTAATTTAATTCTAGTCATTCTGAAAAGAAAAAAAAAACTCATAATAGACATACTTTACTCAACAAAAACTCATTCTGTATACTTTATTCGACAAAAACTCAAAAAAAATTATGGTCGGTAAGTAGCTTATAGATTAATGTAAAAATTATTGCAATATAAAAGTTCAAACGAAACAAATTTTTTCTTACAGAATTTATTACAATATCAACTATCTCATAATTTACTTAAATTAGCATTCCATTAAAAGAATTAAAGAAATTGGTTGTTAAAGAGCCGCTAGAGTAGCTGGCAATGTGGTGTGACATTTGAACTGCATGTTGCGGGTTCGAAACCTGCCTCCTCCGTATTAAATAAAATAGTTCAATTTTTTTGCACCAATGAAAAGTTTTATAACTAACTAAAAATATAAAAAATCCTAGAAAATGACACGTGGTATGATATATATACAAATCTGAAAATGATATATATATATATATATATATATATATATATACTATCAAAAAACCCGTGCTATGCACCGGATATCATGTTTAACAAAAGAAAATGTTCACATATATTAAGAGAAGAACATTGAAATTTAAAATTATTACTTTTATATTTGAGATTGTATAACACTCATTCATTACAAAACAATTTACTTATTTTTTTAATTAACAAAATGAAAGGACAATTCAGTTAGAATGACATGTGATTTGACAATGATTCCTGAATCAATATATATCTTTTTCTTTATTATGGAAACATTTGTTTCATTGGCTACTTTCATTCAAACTCAATAAAATAATTCAAATGTAAATAAAAGTAATTTTCTAACTTAATACAATACTTCCTCACCCAAACAAAATAAAATAATAAAAGATACTCAAAAAAATTATTTTCTATGAACTACTCTAGGGAAAATTCTGATATAGACTCAGAGCTTATATATAGGGGTCATGACCACTTAGTCCCACAATCAACCACATCACCTCTTTTCATTAAAAAAAAATAAATTCTTAATAAAAGTCCCACCTGCTTTTTATTATTTTAATCAAAATCGTGATGTAAATGAATATTTAATCAAGTTTGTCTACTGACCACTTTGCAGAGCTTCAGCCCACAACAGAACCGTTCCTACTCTAGCACCTAAGTTGACGCCTTCTTCGTACATTAATTGCAAACGTCGGCTTCTTAATTGCTTTAGCTAAAAATCTCTTCAAGACTTGAAGTCTGGTAGAACTGAAATGACCTATTAAAAATAAGAAAATTATTTACTCCTAAAATTTTGGGGATATAAACTCTAAATTTTCAAATTGAGGGTGTTAAATGATTATCTTACCCCCCCTGTTGGTATAAGCGATTCACCCAACTATAAGGGCAAAAAGGTCCAAAAAACTATTTTAGTCAATCTTTTAGCCAATAATTCTAATAGTCTGACAAGGTCCTTAAAAATAAACATTAAAATTGAACATGGATAATCATTTTCAATTTAGTTATTTTTTAAAGTACATTAAAATTGTGTTTCACCTTGAATGGTTTTCGTTTATTTCCCCGAGGATAATTACATGAATAATCAAAACATAATCTACAATAAAAAAAGGTATTTTAATAGCACACGCACAAAATAAAAAATAAAAGGAAAATGCTTTTCTTCTAGAATTTTGGAGATAGAAATTCTAAACCCCCAAATTGAGGGTGTTAAATGACTATCTTACCCCCTGCTGGTATAAGAGATTCACCCAACTGTAAGGGCAAAAAGGTCCAAAGACACTATTTTAGTCAATCTTTTAGCCAATAATTCTAGTAGCCTAACAAGGTCCAAAATAAAAATCATTATTTGAAATCACATCAGAATCATGACAAATATAATTTTTAAAAAAAATCACTATTCGTGAAAGGGACAAGTTGGTGCAAGTAGTGTTTATTGATGCGAAATTTGCAAGTACACAAATATCAATAAGTAATAAAGTAGTAAGTACAAAATCGTTCTCAACGAGAAAATTATATTACTTATAACCTAACTTAAACCAAAATAAGGAGGAATTGATTAATTAAAACTAATAATGAAAAAATAATTAAAATAAAGTAAAGATGCAATTTAAAAGAGATAAAAATATATATAACGAATGGACTAAGACACTTCAAATCCAGTGTACTCCTTATATGGAAAATAAAAAATCCCAATTGGTAGAAATTCCCAAATATAAGCTAGACTCAATCTCTTGGCGAAAAGCTCCTAGCCTTAGAGAATAAATCAGTCGTATCTCTACGTGATTTTAAGACCTAAAACCGCATAAAACTCCGTGTACTTTCCCTAGCTTTTGTTTCCTACTCGCTAGAAACCACACAAGGAAATCGAATCTATCTGTAGTCAAATTTACGTCATGTTGTTATTATCCGTGATCCGATTAAATATAGAACTTCTCAGCCTCCACAAATAATTTAGATTAATGCAATAGTTGTCAGAAAATCGATTAAGAACAAATAATAACAATTAACCATATTGTCGAGATACATAAATTAATAAAAATCAAATATATCCATAAAAGTTTCGACCTTCAAAGAAGGTCTTAGTCTCCAGAAAACTAGCTAAAAATAAACATAAATAAAAATAATAAAAGAAATAGCCTGATGACAAAACAATCACGAGCTCCAAGCTCGTCTCGATCCGCTGCCCAAGGCTCTCAGGCTCCCAGGATTGGCCGAGGCCCTCTCTATACAAAGGATTTTATGGTATGTACAAGGGATGATTTTAGCCTTTGTCGCAGGTCCTCTATATTTAGTGCTCAATGCACTGCCTGATCAACTCCTCATTTTGATTCCTATTAGGAATCAATTTTCCAAGCTCCCACGTGTTGGTCGAGATGCCGATCCTTGAATTGTATTCCATTTAGGATTCTTCTAATTTAGTATTATAGTAATCTTTAAATTCTATTCCTTTCCCAATTTAACTCTTGGTACGTAATAAATTTGTACATCTTCAATCTTCTAATTCAAGTTGGAATCGGTGACATTTTAGCACATGCTAAATATAATTTTTCTTTTCCTTTAATGTCCAAAATACCCTTCAACCTGTGAATAAAATTGATAAAAACATTTTTAGGCATATTCACTCATAAAGACTAATTTAATATATTATTTTCTCTCAATTAAGCTCAAAACAAATATGAAAATAATTTAAAATAATGGTAAAATATAGGCTCATCACTTACCATAATAAGATCCAAAAAGAGGTGTTTGTAGCAAAAAGAATTAAATAAAAATATAGATGTTTCACTTTTACTAAATATTCATTTAATTTTTTTTTGTAAGAATATATATAAATATAAATAATAGCAAATAGGCTGACTATAGAAAGTAAAGATTAGACTTCTTACATAATTACCCCATCTTTATAAATCCTGCGAAAGAAGAAAAGTCATTTAGATAAATAAAAAAAAAAAAAAATTATATTAAAGCACCAAAAAATATAAACAGAATTGAGAGGAAAAAAATAAAGAAAGCACAATAGTATCTCTAACAATAATTGAATATCCCTGATGAAGAAAACTTTATGATGTTATATCCTCCATAAACTTTGATATGAATCCCTAAATTACATAAGATTAAAAGCATGAAACTTCTAACATAGCAACATTAAAAAACAAAGCAAAAAAAGGTGGTCAATAATTAGGATGTAGTTAGCAAGGACTGACTCCAAGAATTTGATAAATTTTAAATTCAATCTGAAAAAATTGGAGAAGACAATATTAGAGAATACGGTAAGAGAATCATAAAACTGGTAGCATGGAAGAAAAAGAAAAAAAAGAAGATATGTGAATTACTACATGCAGTGAGCAAGGATTGATCAAACTCCAACCTGGGGAAAATACGTTAGGAGGAATTATAGCACACCGAGAAGGATATAAAGAATACATATAGTGCGTGTTTGCAGACGCTGGGAACTGGAAAAGCACTCTCCCACTTCTCTTTCCATTCCGGCGTTTGGCTGACAATTTAAGTTTTGAATCATCATTCCACTGGGAATGGCAATTCCAGAAGAAGTGGGAAAGGACATTCCACACCAAAACCTATGGAATGATCTTTCCAAGAGAAGTTGGAATCATCAATAAATAGTAACTTACATTTATACCCCTCTTTTAATTAATTATTACGTTCATTTTACATATCAACATATTCATATTTAGTCATAAATATTCTATTTCACTTGGTATAATTTCATAGATGATAATTTTATAAATATTTCTTTTTCTTGGTGGCAGTTTTAATCTATTTTTTAAATTTAAATTATTACTATATTGACGTTTTAATAAAAAATTATGTTTCAACAATATATATATATATATATATATATATATATATATATATATATATATATATATATAATATCAATGTTATTCTAGTAAGATTTTATAATGAATATTTAATTAGCTTTTATCACTAGTATATTCTAAAAGGGTATTTAGGTTATATTGTGTTTAATTTCATTCCATTCTGACATTAAAATATAGTTTTACCAAACACAGAAAAGGAATCGGCATTCCATTCTGCCTTTACCTTCCAAACACTGGAATGGAAAGAGGATTTCGAAGTCATTCTGGTTGGAAAGTGATTCTGCCTGAAAGGGATTCCATTCCATTTCATTCCAGCGTACCAAACGTGCTGATAGAGTTTGCTTCAGTGTCGGTGTGTGGAGGAGTTGTACTAAACTAAACTATTAAAAAATTAAGATAGAAGGAGCAGGACTCTTGAAGGAATGATGTTAATTGATAGGATGTTAAAATTTGAATTTAAGCGGGATGTATTCAATTAGGATTTTTAAAGACTATTTATAGATAAATAAGTCCAGTAAATTTTAAAAGACTATCTAAGATTTTAAAAGAATGTAATGACTTATAAGATTTTTTTTTAAAGATTTTGTATACTCTGCTTTCTTATGTTCGGATTTGAAAGGATTACAAAGACTTTTTATTTGTACATGCTAACCAACCAACTTAGTTGGATGATGAACAATGCCTTGTTCAATTATGCACAAATTCTTCAGGAACAACCTTTAAAACCCAAACTTTTCAAATAATGGTGGAATTTATCCTTTCCAAAGGTTTTATGATACGTATAAAGTTACTAGATTGCGGACACTTGGTTCAAATAATAGAATGAGACTATAAACATAAAACCAATGAAAGTAAATTGGTTAAAGTTGTGGGCAATCACGAGCAAATTTGATTTTTACCGAATTACCGACCAAATTCAAATTCAATTCGACAATTTGAATTCGATAATTCAGTGTGAATTCGGTAATTCGGTTACATCCCAATTCGATTTGGTCAAAAAATAGGACGAAATCGGTTTGACTATAATTGAATTCGGCCTGACCGAATTCGAATTCATTTTTTAATAATTTATTAATTTTATTATATAGTTAATATATAAAGTAATTAGACCCTAAAAATTGTTATTTTGGCGGTTTTGCTATTAATTTTCCGTGTAAATATGGTTGAATTAAACAATGACTAATTTATTATTTCGATTATTTTTTTTTTCTGATTTTATTGTTTGTTTTTATTTTGAGTTTTTCTTCATGTTCAATTAGAGTTTTCTTGTGAAATCGGTCAATTCGGCAAAAAACAAATTCCAAATTCGGCAATTCGGTCAATTCGAATCCAAATTGGGTCCGTTTTAGGTTTTAAAAAGTTGCCCCGAATTCAAATGACTGAATTGGCGAATTCGAATTCGGTGCTCACCACTACTTGGATTAGCAATAACATAAACGATATCAAATGGAATGGAACAATAAAAATAAAAGCAAAAATTCAAAGTTACAAGAGTCAATGAAAAAGGTAACAAATAAACAAAGAATGAAAATCCACTAAAAAGTCTTATGGGATAGGGTGGGATTTTTTAAAGGGTTTGGTATTTAAAATTTTCACTAAAAAATCCCACAAATTCCTAATTAAAAATAAATCCATCGAAATTTGGAATTTTTTGAATACAAAAGACTTTTTGTTACTTGTTAAAAGTCCTGATTGAATACCACTGGATTTGAAAATCACTTTTAAAAAATCCTAATAGTCCTGATTGAATATCACATGACTTATTTAGATTACTTAAAAGTCTTAATTAAATACCACAAGACTTATTTATCTCAAAATAGTCTTTTAAAATCCCAATTGAATACACCCCTAAGATTAAGATAATAAGTATTACAAATTATTTACAAAAAATGATTGTAACCAAAGAAATTTTCATAAAAAGATTGTGATTTTTAAGATTTTGGAAAATTAGAAATTAAAGATCTGGAGGCTTAGGAGAAAGATTTAACATTCCTATATTATAGATATTTTTACATCAAGATAAGGATCAAATCAAGAGATAATATTATATTTATAGTATAAAATAAAAATGAAACAAACAATAATCAATTTATACGTGGGTGATAAAAATGTTAACAAGGAGCATAACTAACCCTTATTTCGGGATTTGCAATGTGGACGTGGAGTTAAAAAGTAAAATTAATTTTAATTTAAGTAGACAAAAATATTATTATCCAATCACAATTTTGTAAATTAATTAAACTAACTAAACATATTAGAAAATATATTAGAGTTCTAAAATCGAAAAATATAGATAGATAGTTAATGATAGAAATGAATGAGAATTTTGAGGTAACATGGAGGGATTTTAGGCATAAATGGAGGAGTGATGTATAATCAGGATTTTATTGAGATAATAATTAGTTTTGAATTATTTTATTAGTAGCAAAATCTTATGAGCCAATCAAAATTTATAAAATTAATTAATTGAACTAAAATACATGAAAATGACACGTAGGATTTATGGGGCGGTGATTGGTCAAAACCTGAAAACATACTATGTAATATATATTAGTATAGATAAATAGATAAATAGATGATAAAGCTAGAGAAAAATTATAGGAATCGGGTAGCCCAAGTGGTAAGGCTACCCGGACACAAGTCGAGAGGTCCCGTGTTCGATTCCTGTATCTCCCCTTAGTGGGGTAATAATTCTCCTCCTCTGGTGAGGCTAAAAAGCTAGAGAAAATTAAGGAATTTAGAGATAATTGGGGAAATAGTTTGTTATTTGAATTTTATTAAGATAATAGTTATCAAGGTTCTTAGCCCAGTGGGGCAACGGCCTGCCTCGATACACTCCCCACGCGAGAATGCTTTAAATTGTCTTCCTTTCTAGGGTTGTTCTTCTCCTCTTGTGAGGTGCGCTACTCTCCCCTTTGGGGTATACGCCAAGTTGGGCTTCAAAAAAAAATTAAAAAAAAAATTTAGTTTTCAATTAATTTAACTAATCTAACTTTTATCAACCAATCAATATTAGTAAATTAATTAAAAAAAATGTGAAAATCTAAGAAAATAGTATTGAAGAAATATATAGATACAAATATACGTATGTATAAGTGCTTTGTAATATATAGATAGATATACTAGCCTAATGACCCCTGCATATGACACGTGGCATAATATAGATAAATAAAGTAAAAAGAGCTTATGTAATATATATACTAGCATATGACCCGTGTTATGCACAGAAATACTGAATTTCAAATTATTAATTTAATGATTGTACAATTGTGGGAAATTGGCCTGTTTAGTCCCCAAGGAATTTTCGGTTAGCTGTATAGTCCCCAATGTTTAATTTCGACTGTAAAGTTCCCCGGGAAGTTTGGTCACTGTAAAGTCCCCCAAGAATTTTCGTTCAGCTTGTAAAGTCCCTTACCTAGTCCGTCGCAGAAGAGGCGGTGGAATCTCTATATGCAACATGTAAATAGATAAGGGACTTTACAGTCGAAATTAAATAGGTAAGGGACTTTATAGGTCGACCAAAAATCTCGGGGACTTTACTAGCTGAAATTAAACATCTGGGGACTATACAAAGCAATCTAAAATTCTGGGGGACTTTACTAGATGAAATTAAACATTGGGGACTTTACAAAGCTAACCTAAAATTCTCGGGGGACTAAACAGGCTGATTTCCCTACAATTGTATTTAGAACAAAAAACCGTTAACTGTAATATTATGACTTTTATTGAGTAACTCACAAATATAAGGGTGAACACTGAAGGATTATTGGATCAAAATAATTAAAAATAGTCATATACTATTTCGATTAATGTTTCATCCAATATTTTGGTCAAATAATCATTACACTACTACTATTAAATATTAATCACAGACTACGTATTGTGACTTCATTTTCCTTATGTAGCCATCTAATAAAAATGAAGATCTCGAATATATAGATAATGAAACCTAATGGATTCGATCCATTCATTTGTTTAATTTTCATGTGTCACGCTAATATGTGAACAATAAAATATTGTTACATTGGAGAGGAGTCAAATCCCTTCATTTTACCTTAAATAACTTGAATTTAAGGATTCATACGCACTTGGCTATCAAGAAAATTACTAAAATTGTTTTTTTTTTATAAGTTTTCACTCTCGCAAAATTCTAAGCACAAAGAAATTATTATTTTAATTAGCATGCCAAAGAAAGTTTCACTACAAGAAAACAGTTAAATAGCGACCGACTTTAGCGACCGAAATTTTCAGTCACAAATTTAACGACGGAATACCGACCGAATAGAAACTGAAAACAAATCGGTCGTTATTCCGTCGCTCATCCGTCGGCCACATCGGTCTCGTTGACCAAATTGAAACGCCGTCATTTTGTTCACCCTTAACGACCGAATACCGACGGATATTAACGACCGTTTACCGACGGAATATATAACGACTGAATACCGACGGAAGTTAACGACCGAATACCGACGGAATATTTAACGACTCAATACCGACGGAATAGACCGACCGAATACCGACGGAATAAGTACCGACGGAATAACCACCGAATATTTAACAAAACGACGTCGTTTTGATTGTTTGTGTCTCCCCTAAAACGCGAATTTTTCTTCCTCCTTTTTCAAACCCTTAATTTACTGAAACTTGGCCCCAAAAAAAATTCCGTCCTTTGAAATTCCCCCTCTCCCGTCGCCCCTCGTCAGTCGCCATCTTCGTCCCCAAAAACTTTGATCGTTGCCATCTCCGGCCGCTAGTCCTCATTTTGAAGTAGTTGTCCACCATCTCCGGCCCGTCGCCTTTTGCTATCTCCGGCCAAATTGCCAGCCCGCCACCACCTATTTCAAAATCCCAATCCACAGACTTTCACTCGACTATCAACTCAAGCTTCAGTGAGGATAATTTAGCTTTTGTATAAAATTTATTTTTTTCCTTTTTTAAAAATTGTAGAAGCTATGGAATGAACCAGTTAGGTGTGTTGTTTTTCGAAAGTGCTAAAGGGATTAAAGAATACATGTTAACTCTCTATCGTTGATTAGCTATCAAATTTTCGGAATAATTCGCATGTAACATTTCCTTTTTTGTTTCTCTTATTTTGCGACTCCAAATTTGCTTCTTTAGAACTCAAAGACATCGCTAATACCTTCTTCCGAAGGTATGTAATTTTGCTTCAGGCTCAGAAATAAAAAAATTCACTGTTATTTCTCAAAAATGTTACAGGGGCGAATTTGAAATTATTTTGCTGATTGTTGTTTTAGTGTACTTTAAATGCAACGTTGTTTCCTCCTTTGAAACTATCATCTGTATTGTGAAGTATGAGGATTGCAGTAAAAATGATACGCAATTATAATCTGGATAGGTAAATACCGTCGGTATTCGGTCGCTATATGGTGACCCTCCTTTCCGTTGCTAAGTATCCGTCGCTATTCGGTCGTTCCTGGGTCAAGTCAAATGTCAGCTATGTTGACCAGACCGTCGGTATTCGGTCGCTATATGGTGACCGTCTTTTCCTTTGCTATTATTCGTCGGTATTCGGTCGTTACTCAGTCAAAGTCAAAAGTCAACAAATGTTGACCATTCGATCGGTATTTGGTCGGTCTATGGTGACCCTCTTTTCCGTTGCTAATTATCCGTCGGTATTCGGCCGTTACCAAGTCAAAGTCAATAGTCAACAATGTTGACCATTCGGTTGGTATTCGGTCGGTAAATAGTGACCTAATATTCGGTCGCTAGATATTCCACTCGGGTATTTGGTCGTTACCCAAGAAAGTCAAAAGTCAACAATGTTGACCATTCGGGCGGTATTCGGTCGCTATTTACCGACCCAATATTCGGTCGCTATTTTTTCCGTCGGTATTTTGCTTGGCGACGAATAATACACGACCACGTAGTTCGGTCGTTAATCGGTCGCTAAACTTAGTTTAGCGACGGAAATGTCTATCCCTGTTACACAGTTTTCTTGTAGTGTTTATGCTAAGAAAAACAAATATGTTTCTATTGTTAAGTATGATGTGATTTTTGGCAAGTCAGTATTAAAAACCATCTTTGTCAATAACAGCCACCTGCAAATGAATTAAAGTATAGAAAGATAGAGGTAACATATTTATCTTTGCTTATAAAATGCATAGATGAATCATGAAAACAAATAGCTAAATAAAATCGTTGAATAGTGATTTAAAATGGCTATGATATTTTAATCAATAATTATTTTTTTACGTTTGACATCAAACATGGTTCTTCTAGAGTAATATTTACATTTGAGAATTAGAAAAGAAACAAAAATGAAAAAGATGAGGATATGCCTTAATGAATGATTCATATCAGAATAATAGATGCATTATCATGGAAGAGTATAAAAATATATTTGAGATAAAATATTAATCTTGAACGCGATAGTGATGTATCCGTATTCTAATTATACTGCAAACAAAAAGAGAAATATAAAATTATAGACTCATACATATTACATGATTCTCTAATGGTAAATCTTACATCCTTAAATAAATAGGAAGAATGTGGAGGCTTTCTTTACTATGCTTTTGATTGGTGAATATATCAGCTCACTGTGACGATGATGATTAAATTATCTTCTAGGGTCTCGTTTTTGTTCAATACTCTAAAAAACAAAAGAGAATTAGTGAAAGTAATTAAAAAGAAATAGTTCTTACCTTGAAATATTTTCCAAACATAATCCTTTTATGGATTACAAAGGAAGAACCCTAAAACAAAAAACTCGAACAAAGGAAGAACCCTAAAACAAAAAACTCGAACAAAGGAATCAATTCTTAATACATATTGTAGACACTGGAAATTTACCAAATTAATTTTTTAATATTATTATTTGGTCCGTCAAAATTAAAATATTTGGACCAATCAAATGTGGACAAGTGGCAAAGTTTTAGCCTTCGTCCAATCAAAATCCAAGAAGTCTTGCGACAAATGAAATCACGCCACGTCACTCGTTGGAGAAGATTCAGCCAATCAAATTATTTCTATTTTCTTAATTCATATTAAGTTAGTTAGTAATATAATTAATTTAATAACTATTTATTAAATTAATAGAAATATCAAATTCAAATTTCAAGTAGGATCATGTTCACATTGTATCCTAAGTCTATAAATAGTGGCTAGGGGTGTTGATGAAAGGGACAGAAAATTGATCATTGGCAAGTAGCGAAGCTCTGACAACCAGAGGTTTTCACCAACTTGCTCTCAAATCCTCAAGTCAAATTCGTGGTCTTCTTCATCAAATCAGAGGGAGTTTCGCCGCCAAATCCGGAATTAAGCTACAAAGCCCCGGGTTAAATCGACGAGAAGAATCAGCGGATCCAATTCTCAAAATCGAGAATATCCGGAGATTGTAACTACATTTTAATCAATCTTTTGTGTGTACACATATCTCGCCTAGGAATCAATTTAATTTAATTTTCAAGAAAAAAATGCAAGTGTTAAAAGAGGATATAACTAAAAAAAACACGATTTTACCTTTATAGAGATGAAGTCGTCTCTGGCCTAGTATTATCATTGAAAATCATGAAAATGTTGAAAACTAATTAGCATGGAGAAAATCTTCTAAAAAGCATTGGAAAGAATTTTTATTAGAAATACAAATCTATATAAATAAGAGTAATGAAATACTTTTACTACTATGAAAACTTTCAAATTACTGGCTTTAATCATGTCATATATTACATGAAAATCTCGTCGATGTAGTGAAAAAGGATTGTAACAATTCATCTTAGCTTGCTTTGAGACTTAACGGTGATTAGTTGTGCGTTGCTAATATATGCCTCCTCTAAAGAGGTTGAGATAGTAAAGTATTGTAGTTTAATTATAATACCACAATATTAGGGTGTAAATAAAATCCTAGAGATATGGATGGAAAAGATCTCGTGAGAAGACTATTAATCCATGCTAACTTATTGAATTTCAAATTTTAATATTAAATAATTATTAGTTTAGAACAAAGTTTTTCCATCAATTAAAGTTTTTAAATTTAACAATGAAATAAAAACCCAATGAAAGCTAGGGTGTACAAAATTTAAAGATACGTAAAAACACTCCTATATCTGTGGATGAAGTTCATCATTATCTATATTCTTTTTTGCATTTTATGTGATATGGTCTAAACTTTTAATTAATGATTTTTTTTGTCTAAACCAATCACAAATTTTTAAAAACTCATTAAAATATCTAACATATCTAAAAAATTGATATAATGAATTTTACATAAAAATCTAATAAAGTTATCTAGGCAATAAAATTATACATAGAGAAAAATTTAGATTATGAGAGAAAAATTGGATTATTGAGATAATTGAGCAAGTAATTTGATATTTGAATTTTGTTATGATAATAGTTAGTTTTTAATTAATTTAACTAATCTAAAATTTATCAACCAATCAGTAAATTAATTAAAAAATGTGAAAATCTAAGAAAATAGTATTGAAGAAATATATAGATACAAATATACGTATGTATAAGTGCTTCATATATATATATATATATATATATATATATATATATATATATATATATATATATATATATATATATATATATATATATATATATATATACACTAGCAAAAAATACCGAGTCTTATGCACGGAAACGTAATGTTTAATGAAAAAAAAATGTCAAAGTAATTTTGTAAATCAAAAACATTTCAAAGTACACTCTTTTATAGTATTGTCAAACTCAAAAAACAATGTAACTTTTCAATGTGGGATACTCTTATAAGCAAATTAAGAATTTACAACCAAAGTAAAATTTAACCAACCAATCAAAATTTTATAAAATAATTAATTGAACAAAAATTCATGGAAATTACATGTAGGATTTAGAAGGATGTGATTAGTGAAGCGAAAATGTACTCAGTAATATAAATATAGATAGATACTCCTTCCGATTCAAAAATATAAGTCTTTTTAGGAGTTTTCATACAAATTAAGATACTAATCAAGATGACTAAAGTATCCCTAATTAATACTCCAAAAGAACAAATAAATTAATGAAGAGTTGCATGAGAACTATACATTTTGACAAATATGAATATATGGAGAAAATAAAATTAGCCAATAAATGCACCATTCTTGTAAAAAGACCTATATTTTGCAACAAAAAATAACTCTTAAACAAACTTCTATTTTGAATCGGAGGAAGTATAAATTTTATGCACATTAATTTTCTTTTATAGTCTTGTCATTTGTCAAATTTTAAATATAATAATTATTTTTTTTATGTGTGAGTTTTTATTGTTGTTAATTCTCTTATTTGACTTTAGATTAATATTTTTTACTTTTATTATAAATTAAAATTTCTACAAATTAATACTTTAGTTTTAGAGAGTTTAGAAAAAGATTCACTTGATTTTTGCGGTATAAACGAAGCGAATTGATTTTTTTTTTTAAATATCCATATTTATTTATTTTTAAAAATATATTATGAAAATAAAAATTCTCCATTAGAATAAAAAAAAAATGAACATTGCATAAGTCTGAGCTAAATCGAACTTGATTATAAGCTCAATCGGAATTCAAAGGACCCGGTCATCTGAATTACCCGTTATTTGTTAAAACTTTAACTATTTATATTTATATAAATAAAAAATATAAGAAGCAAATAAGCGGGCTTCCTTAATTTGATGGGCTAAAATGTCAGCCCAATTTTGTAACTCAAAAGATGTTAAAGTACCATCTTTTATAATATTATCAAACTCAAAAACAATGTAACTTTTCAATATGGGATACTATTAGATAGACTAGCCTAATGACCCATTCTATACACGGAGTAAAAAATTTAAAAATTGAACCTTTCACCCTCTCAGGTTTGTCTCTCTTTCCCTCTCTACTCTAATTTCCCCTTTTTCCTTGTTCTATTTTTGTTCTTCCTTTTTCCCCCAAATCCCTAAATCTACTTTTCATCTCCCTCTTTTTATTTACTTCTGATATTTCGTTTTTTTTCCTTCTTCTCAGGCAGATTTCTTCTCTGGCGTAGATCTGCCGCTGCCGGCCGCCGACTTGCCGCCACTATCACAGGCTGCCCTTATTTTCTTCTTTCTATTTTCTATGTTGTCATGACTGGTGTTTTTGGGAGGGGTTTTCTGTAAAACACAAGGGGGGGGGGGGGGTGAATTGGGTTTTAGTCGAACTTGGGAACTTTTTAAAATCTAAGCAATGCTAGTATAAGTTTGTGCAAGATGAGCAAATACAAAACTAAACCCAACAACAAGACAAAGGATTTAGAGTGGTTCGATTTACTTAGAATCTACATCCACTACCTTGAGCCGCACCCAAGGATTTCAACAACTTCACTAAGAAGACTTTTTACACTTGTGGCTAACTCACTAAGAGTTTTACAAACACAACCACAATACAAAAACTCACTAAGAGCTTGATTGCCCACACAAAGTAGGACTTTTACAAGATTAACCCAATCACTAAGAAAGGGAATAAAGATGGGTAATTTAAACAAAGTTGTTCACTCTTCTAAGTGAAAGATGGATACCTTTGAAGTTCATCAATTTGAAGCTATTTAGAACATATGAAGTCCACTCTTTGTCTTGCTTTTTGAAATACACCTTTGAGTGATTTAAATCATGGCAATGAAGTGTATTTTTCTTTGAAAGTGTTTTGGCTTGATGAGAGATCAATGAATATTTGATATGCAAGCCTTAGAGTCATTCTCTAGCTTTGGAGTATATATACATTTCAAAATAGCTGAAAAAACGACTCTTTAACGGTCAAATAACGGCTAGTTCTCGCAGAGCTCGGTTGACCGTTCAAGGCACCTCGGATGACCATACATGAGGTCGGTCGACCGACCCAACCTATAGGTCGACCGAAGTCAACATTTTCACCTCTCAGTTTCTCTTCGGTTGATCCGAGCTTGAGCTCGGTTGACCGAACTTCAAGAGTATGAGAGATGTTGATTTTTCACACGTTTTGAAATCTTTTGAAGTCTAAAAGGTTTTCCCAAAAGGTAACAAGTAAGAACATTTGGAAAACCATTTTAAAGAACTTAGACTTTGAAAACAAAGGCTTTCGAAATACGAACACATGTAAGGATCAATTTGAAACTTAGCCTTTTGAAAACGTGTTTATGAAAACATGCAAGACTAGAGTGTAGAGCTTATGTTCATGAGAGCTTTGGTTAGAGCTTATAAGATAACGACTTATAATGACAAAGCTAATCTAACCAAACCTAAATCTTCAATCTTCAATCTTGAAAGATGAGCCTTGAATAATACGACTTTGAATCTTGATCATGGCTTGATTGAAGTACTTAGAGCTTCCAATATTAGTTCCGATATTCTATCACAAAGATATAAACATTAGACACAACATCAAGTGTTTGTCCATTATCAAAAACCGAGTTTGATCGCCCTTAGGGCTAACATTTTCAACTTTAAATTCATATTTTGAACAAGAGGGAAAGTTAGTTTGTCAAGAAAGGGGGAAAGAATTGGGGGTTAGGGCTAATTGAATTATAATCTGCCTAACTCCCAATACGACGTCGTTACATTTAAATATTCATTCTATTCCCTTAAAGCCCTGAACGGCATCGTATTGCTTCTGCCCTAAAGGACTTGCTGCGAGGAGCAAAACAGCAAAACTGATGAAGACTTTGCTTGCTGCTCTGCCAATTGCTGCGATAGCATCTCAAAGGGGGACTGTTGATTCAACACTGATGTCAGAGAAGGCTGAGGTGGAGGGACAAGATCCTCCTTTGGAAAGTAAACCTAGGTATAAAAGGAAGAGCTCAACATTGAAGAGGGGATCTAGAAAATATATGATATCTTTGGCTGCTGCCATTATCGTCTTCCAGTTCTTGAACTCTTCTTTTCCCCCTTGAATGCATTCACTCTATTTCTCCCCCAGACTTTCCCCTTCTGTTACTGAATTGCTGGTTTGCTTTGCCTTCTCAGATTATTGCTCACAATAGTCTGGAATGGAGATTGCAACTAGTTCAAGTGTTTTCGAAACTGCTGTGATGCTTGCCTAGGATGATGGTAACCAGGAGCTGCATCAACATTGAGTTTGAATTCAGCTTATTTTCCTTATCTATTTTATTCTATTGTCCTGGTTCGAAGTAGTTAGTAGTGGATCAGTATTATGATTAGGGATGTCAACGGGTTCGGGCCGGCCCGAACTCGGCTCACATAGCTCGAAAAAATGTGAGCATGAGCTGAGGTAATGCGAGCGTGAACTTAATATTCAAGCTCGCTTCTTATGTGAGCTGAGCGTGAGCTTGACCCCGCTCAGCCCAAAAAAAGCTCGAACCCGAATAAGATTAATATAATTAAAATATTATATATATAATAATAATAATAATACTAATTTAAAAAAAAAGCTTATATACATATTATAATTATAATTATAATGTGTGGATTAATTCAATAATCTTTTTTTTGGGTAGAAAGGAGATTATATTAAAGAAGGAGTCTTACAGCTGAAGAGAGACAGGTACAAAAGTTAAAGGAAGAGAAAAACAGGAAAAGACAGCGTGGGAAAATACGGTACAAAATATATTGGGTTGAATCACAACAAAAAGTGAGATGGTGTAGAAGAATTCAATGGGATTGTCAAAATTGGAATTGCCACCGACAATGGAATTAAATCAATCTTTTGAAATTTGCAAATTTATCATTTGTTAAAATTTTAAGTGCATGGATTCTCTTGTTTTTTGTTTTTTTTATATAAGACTCCTTTTATTAGCATATCAAACAATTCTGAAACTTTTGCTTCTTTTTGTGTATTCTTGTCCAAATTTAGTTTTAAGGCTCATTGTATTATACTATTCTTGAGACAGGATTTTCATTTTCTTCGCTAATATAAGTGAGCTTGGGAAGCTCGTGAGCTAAGCTCGAGCTCGTGTTAAAATGTGAGCTGAGCGTGAGCTCAAGGTTTATGAGCTTTTCCGGGCTGAGCGTGAGCGTGAGCTTTTGAATTTTTATGTGAGCTGAGCGTGAGCTATGCCAAGCTCAGCTCACATAGCTCAATTGACACCCCTAATTATGATGACAATAGTAGTGGAGTTAAGCCTTGTAATGGCATTTTGCTGAGTTCAGTGAACTTTTACTCATTATATATATCATATCATTTTGTTTGCTATTGATTGTTGGGGCTTGAGGCCACTTAGCTGCCTATTTGTTAGTTTTTCTTGTTACTGTGAGTGTTTGAGAGTTTAGGACATGACAAATTGGTATCAGAGCAGTTCAATCCTAAGGGGCTGTGAGTTTATGGCCAATAATGTAAACCCAAATTTAGAATTCCCTATATTTGAGGGCTACACTAGTGTAAGAGAATGGAGGGGAAAATGCATAGATTATTTTCAGTTACATCATGTAGATGAAACAGAAAAACTTCCCCTCACTATGTTGAATTTACATAACAGAGCTTATACTTGGAGTAGGGGACATTTAGCAAATAACACTAATTGCACTTGGGAAGAATTGACAACTTCAATGTGTAAAAGGTTTTGGGAACCTGTTGAAATGCCAAATGAAGAATCAAATGGGAAAGAAAATGGTAAGGATGAACAAATTACTACTATTGAGATTGTAGATTCAGAAAATGTAATGCAATCTAAAAGTGTTTTCTGCCATGAAAGTTTAATTGAGAATGTCCATGAACCAATTAGGAAAGAGTTGGTTTTAAATCCTTGTGGTGAAGTAGATGTTCAACAAAAATTGACATGGTTTTTGGTTGAAGATAATGAGCTAAGTTTGGCTAAATTTCATAGGAGAAGAGATAAATGGACAAGCCTGGTATATGGGGATTTTGTTGCTGAATTGGTAGTTGCAACATCAACTACCATTTTCTTTGGTTATATGTCAAGATCGGTTTATTTGATATTTAGAGCTCATGTAAAACAAATGTTGGTTGGTTTAGATGATGCCAATGGAGCTGAGAATGTCCCATTTGATGAGCTGATTGGCTTGCAAGGACCTATTTTTCATTTGTTTGGAAACACATTTACTGTTCTTGAGAACAATATGATATTCCTTGGGGTGGTGATATTTGTGCCTTTTTTCAGGGGGACGTGTTAGGTGGTATTATCTGACATGGCCCTGGTCCCCTGCTACTAGGCCAGCCTTGTCCACAGTCATGCAACTTACAGAGTCAGCGCTCTTCTTTGCTACTACTACGTTGAAGAATGCATTATTTGCATTTGCACATTTGACATCAAAGTTTGACAAACCTCGATTCCTCATCCTTGGAGGTTCCCTCGTCTACTAGCAGGTAGCAATTCACTTGTTAAGTTTTGATACTTTTTTGCAAATGCAGGAGATGGACCATTTCAGGGATATATATACTGGATTAGAGGCACATGAGGAGACATTAGGGCAAAATGAGCTGTCTCAAAGGGTCTTGAAGAACTATGGTTGCCATTCTGATTTGCTGCGAGGTGAAACCGATGCTTCAAATATGCAAATTGCCTTAGGGAGGAATGATGAAGCAATTAATACTCTGAAGAGTGTTGTACAGAAGATGGTCAAAGATAGTGAGAATCGAGCTATGATCTTTATTTACATGGCGAAGGCTTTATGTAGTCTAGAGAAGTTTCCCGACTCCAAGAGATGTTTTGATATTTCCTTTGGAATTCTTGAGAAGAAAGTAGCATGCTCGTCCGAGGTAGTCGCGGAGGCCTTCATAGAAATATCTATTCAATATGAAACTATGAATGATATTGAATCTGCTTCTAAGATATTGCAAAGTTATAGGCATCATGAAGGAAGTTGTCCTAAAATCCTTTTTAAGTGTTTAGTTCCACTTTCCCATGATGGTTATGAGACTATATCGATCATGAATTCTTTCCTCGGTGGCAGAGGCTTCAAAGCTTCAAAATGCAAAACTCTGCTAAAATTAACGACCCCGAGGATAAAATTGCTAAGGAATAGGCGAGAGATTCAATTTAAGCAGATGCGACGAGAAATCGCCAAGCTTCTTGAAACTGGTCAAGAAGTTACTGCCAGAATTCGGGTAGAGCATATAATAAGAGAACAAAAGATGATGGCTACACATGAGATTGTTGAGCTATTCTGTGAGCTTATAGCAGTTTGTCTACCTACTATTGAAGCTCAAAGGGAATGCCCTTTAGATTTGAAAGAAGCAATATTCAGCATATGTTTTGCAGCACCCATATGTGCTGATCTGCCAGAGTTACAGCAAGTTCAAATGTTGTTTATCGGCAAATATGGTAAAGAGTTCGGATCTGCAGCAACCGAGCTCATACCTGGATGTGGTGTCATTCTCCAGTTGATAGAACTCTTATCCATCCGTGCACCTGCTCCTGATGTGAAATTGAAGCTACTAAAGGAAATTGCAGAAGATAAACAATTGGTGTCGTTTATATTGCCTTCGTCTCAATCTTATGCATCATTTTATGCTAGGGAAAGTAATCCACCTGCTTCCATCTCAGAGACCAAAAGTGAGGCCAGCGTAGATTTGCAGGATATACTCGGTGCTGCTCAAGCTGCTGCAGAATCTACTAAGAGAGCAGCCGCTGCTGCTCGTTCAGCTGCTAGTCTTTCACAGATGAGGATCAGTAAACTTGTGAAGAGAAAGAGTGACGAGGTTCCATACTGCAGTGTAGAGAATCCCTTTCATGATGAGACAGAAACACCAAATGCCCCTGAAAAGTCAAATCTGGACAGTCGAAGCCCAGTCACTGATTCTAATCCTGAACTGAGGTCTCTAAATTTTCATTACAAGAGCGAGACCCATTCAGCAGCCCTTCAAGAATCAGATATTCCTTCATTTGACGACACCATATATGTCTTTGATCCCGGGAAAATAAAAGGTACAACGAGAGGCTTCACCAACGAACTATGGAAGCGGTGCCATTTTCACTTCAAGCCTTGAGGACAAGGCTTGTGTTAAGGAAGGGGGAATGTCATGACTGGTGTTTTTGGGAGGGGTTTTCAACTTTAAATTCATATTTTGAACAGGAGGGAAAGTTAGTTTGTCAAGAAAGGGGGAAAGAATTGGGGGTTAGGGCTAATTGAATTATAATATGCCTAACTCCCAATACGACGTCGTTACATTTAAATATTCATTCTATTCCCTTAAAGCCCTGAACGGCATCGTATTGCTTCTGCCCTAAAGGACTTGCTGCGAGGAGCAAAACAGCAAAACTGATGAAGACTTTGCTTGCTGCTCTGCCAATTGCTGCGATAGCATCTCAAAGGGGGACTGTTGATTCAGCACTGATGTCAGAGAAGGCTGAGGTGGAGGGACAAGATCCTCCTTGGGAAAGTAAACCTAGGTATAAAAGGAAGAGCTCAACATTGAAGAGGGGATCTAGAAAATATATGATATCTTTGGCTACTGCCATTATCGTCTTCCTCTGTGAGTTCTTGAACTCTTCTTTTCCCCCTTGAATTCATTCACTCTATTTCCCCCCCAGACTTTCCCCTCCTGTTACTGAATTGCTAGTTGGCTTTGCCTTCTCAGATTATTGCTCACAATAGTCTGGAATGGAGATTGTAACTAGTTCAAGTGTTTTCGAAACTGCTGTGATGCTTGCCTAGGATAATGGTAACCAGGAGCTGCTGTGAGCATCAACATTGAGTTTGAATTCAGCTTCTTTTCCTTATCTATTTTATTCTATTGTCCTGGTTCGAAGTAGTTAGTAGTGGATCAGTATTATGATGACAATAGTAGTGGAGTTGAGCCTTGTAATGGCATTTTGCTGAGTTCAGTGAACTTTTACTCATTATATATATCATATCATTTCGTTTGCTATTGATTGTTGGGGCTTGAGGCCACTTAGCTGCCTATTTGTTAGTTTTTCTTGTTACTGTGAGTGTTTGAGAGTTTGGGACATGACATATGTTTTCCTTTTCTTTTATTTTCTATTTCTGTTTTTCTTTTTATTTACTATTTTCTATTTTCTTAATCTTCTTTTCGGTTTTATTAATTTCTGATCTTTGTTATTTCTTTTCGGATGGGTTTCTTTTATCCCAGTGACCACTGTGGCTTTTTTGCCGCTGCGACCACCTCCCTCCTCACGGGTAGACTACTTTTCTTTATTTCCTTTACTTTCTGTTTTCCTTTCTAAATTTATTATTTTAAATATTATTATTATTTTCTATTATTATTATTACTGTTATTATTACCAATATTATCATTATTATTATACTTCTCTATTTTCTTGTTTCTTATTTCTATTATTATTATCATTTCTATTTATTTTCTCTTTTTCTACAGTTTTATTTCCCAAATTACTAAATCCTTTTATCTAGTTTCCTTTTCTAAAACTTCTTATTTTATTATCTATAAATTTTCTGTTTGTTTTCTTCTCGGATCTGGTGCCGCCGCTGATGTCGACGACCGCCGCTCTCGGCCGCTCTCCTCCCGACGCACGCCCGCCTACCGAGGGAAGCTACTGTTTCTTTTTTCTCTCTTCTATTTATTATATTATTGGTATAATCATTATCATTTCTATTATTATTGTTATTATTTTCTTTTTCGGACTATGTTTCCCCGAGTTTAATTTCTCATCGATATTTGTAGAAATCCTTACTTACTCAATTTCTATCATTTCTTCCTAATTTCAAATTAAAATATAAAATTATGAAAATACTATGATAAAATATCAAGGATAGTATTTCTGAATTTCAATGTTAATAATAATAACTCGTTCCAATTCTAATATTGAATGCTATTGTTCGCTTTCAACATTAGAACTGGATATTCCTATTTGATCAGTGTCTATTTAATTCTTAATATAATGCGGAATATATGTTTCTCTTTTCTAGTCTAGAATCAATTAAGAATTTAGATTTATATTCATTTGGTTCACCCTGCCTTAACCGGGACAAAAATCCGATTAGATACGTCTCCACCAATGGGGTGGGTCACGAGTGCTCCCTGGGATTGCGTTTCCACAATCCTCGAGCACAACAGATCTCGGAGAATATAATCTAATTCTTTCATGATCCCGATTAACCTAAGTTTATTTATTGTGCAGGATCAAAATAACAGATTGAAAGCGAAAGTACCTGATTGATAGTAGGCAGAGTAACGGGAATACTTTAGAAAAACTACTCAATAATGTCTTTGATTTTCTGATGAAAGTATTCACGTAAGTTCAGAGCATACTAACCAAAGACTATAGGACCCGAAGAGAGTTTTGGTGTAGGGAGGGAGAGTTTAGGGAGAATTTCCCTAAGAATGGTGCAAGTAAAATGTTGAGGCAATGGCCTCTATTTATAGACTTATAGTTGTAGAGAGGCCCTTGCCTTGTAATTTCTTACTTTGTAAGGACTTTTATGTAAATACAATTTCTTATGCAAATAACATGTAATTTAGGGACTTTTATTGCAATTATTTTCTTATGGATAAGTATGAACTTATTTCATTTTCTTTTATTTCCTAATTATAAAATTACTATTATGCCCTTGTCTTTTAATAAAATTACCAATTTATTGTTTGGACCATTTTACCCTTTCTTATTAATGAAAAAGACACTTCTATCCTTATCAAGTGAAAAATTAATATAATACTAACATTTAAATTGATACCTGAAATTACATGTAACTCCCTCATGCCACGTGTAGAAATATAATACTAACATTTCATTGAATTAAAATAATACTAACATTTCATTGAATTAAAATATAATAGTTTTTGTTAAACCTGCGGACGAGCCTCCCCCAAGGTATATCAGATTACCCATTATTACTTATCATTTCTTATATGTCTAAAGATAGCATTTTATGATATAAATAAATCTCATTATGAGTTTTTGTCGAGTAAATTATGTCCATTATGAGTTTTTTTCTTTTGAGAATGACTAGAATTAAATTACACATTTCCGAAAATAATAATACTTTTTCGTATAAACTTTCACTACTAACCTTCCTTAGTTTTTGCGTAATTTAAAGACATTAACCTTCCTTAGTTAATAATGCAAGAAGGAAACTTTATTAAAAGTAAAATACTTTTATTAATTTTCATCTTAAGTCAAAGTGAAACATTGAATTCCGGATAGAAGCAATATTGTATTAGTTAAAGTATATAGCCTAAATAAGAGTTTTTGATAACTATGTATCATCATATTGCTTATTGCCTTTGTGTTATTTTGCTAAATTTCTTTTATATTATTAGTAGAATTTTTGCTTTTTTCGCATTGATTTATAATAGCTAAATCTATTGATCTTTACTAGCTACTTATAATTTTGATTTTTGGATTTATTTTAAATGTTTCAATTTATTTGATAGCAGGATACAAAGAATCCTAATTCTTGGTAACCTTTTCTGTTATATGTATTGATTTACTTATGTCCTAGAAGTCTTATGAAAAAAACTTAATTTAGACTTGATTTGTTATTTTGATTTTAAGAAATAAGTTTTTTAGCCATTCCCAACATTGTTTTTCCAAACATTTAGAAAGTTTAGGAGGAACTTATTTGAGAGAATTTATTGGGAAGTTTCTGTGAATTTACGGGAATTTATGAGAATATTTTATTCCAACATTTACTCACCTCTTCAACCTTTTTATGTTCATGACTTTTGATGTCTATTTATTATTTATACCTATGTTTGATTTATTTTTATCTAATAAACATTACTATTAATAAATATCCTGTAAATAATTTATTAAAATACTATTAGACTAATTTTATCTTTCGGGAATAAAAACATTTACTAAAATGGATCTTACAGTAATGCAAGTTTAAGGAGAAAAACTTGAGCGTAAAAACTACATTAATTAGGTGGCTCCATAAGAAAAAATGAAGTCACAATACGTAGTTTCTTCATATTTTCTAAAAAAGATTGGGTGATTAACATTTAATAGTAGTAGTGTAATGATGATTTTATCAAAACATTGGACTGGGACATTAATTGAAATAGTATAAGACTATTTTTAATTCTTTTACTTATATATTATTCGATCCAATAATCATTCTGGTGTTGACCCTTACATTTATGAGTTACTCAATAAAAGTCATATTATCTAATCATGTTGAATTTTCTTATTTTTTTTCTGAAAATTTAAAGTTAACGAGTTGTTGTTTTAAATACAATTGTACAAGCATTAAATTAATAATTTGAAATTCAATATTTCCATGCATAGCACGGGTCATTTGCTAGTGTATATATATTACAGAGCAGTTATACATACGTATATTTGTATCTATATATTTCTTCCATCATTTTTTCTTAGATTTTCACATTTTTTAATTAGTTTACTAATTTGTATTGGTTGAGAATATTTAGGTTAATTAAATTAATTGAAAAATAACCTATCATAATAAAAATTAAATATCAACTTTTATTGGTGCAAAAATGTTAAACAATTTTATTTAAATTGGGAGAGGGGGGATTCGAACCCCCGACCTGCAAGCCGGATGCTACGCCACATTGCCAACTACTCTGGCAGGTATTTGACAACTGCTTTCTTTAATTCTTTTAATAGAATGCTAATATAAATTTTAGTTTGGTTGTAAACTCTTAATTGGCTTATAAGAGTATCCCACATTGAAAAGTTACACTTTTTTTTAGTTTGACAATACTATAAATGATGGTACTTTGACATGTTTTGAGAAATTAGGGTGACATTTTAGCCCATCAAATTAAGGAAGCCCGCTTATTTGCTTCTTATATTTTTTATTTATATAAATATATATAGTTAAAGTTTTAACAAATAACGGGTAATTCATATGACCGGGTCCTCTGAATTCCGAATGAGAATATAATCAAGTTCGATTTAGCTTAGACTTATACAATGTTCATTTTTTTTTTAATGTAGAATTTTTATTTTCATAATATATTTTTAAAAATAAATAAAAATGGATATTTAAAAAAAATCAAATCGCTTCGTTTATACTGCAAAAATCAAGTGAATCTTTTTCTAAACTCTCTAAAACTAAAGTACTAATTTGTAGAAATTTTAATTTATAATCTATCTATCTATCTATCTATATTACAGAGCATGTTATAGATATGTATATTTGTATCTATATATTTCTTCAATACTATTTTCTTAGATTTTCACATTTTTTAATTAATTTACTAATTTTTATTAGTTGAGAATATTTAGGTTAATTAAATTAATTGAAAATTAACTTATCTTAATAAAAATTAAATATCAACTTTAATTGGTGGAAAAATGTTAAACAATTTTATTTAAATTGGGAGAGGGGGGATTCAATTCCCCGACCTACAAGCCTGGGATGCTACGCCACATTGCCAACTACTCGTCGGATATTTGAGAACTATTTTCTTTAATTCTTTTAATGGAATGCTAATTTAAATTTTATTTTGGTTGTAAACTCTTAATTGGCTTATAAGAGTATCCCACAATGAAAAGTTACATTATTTTTTGAGTTTGACAATACTATAAATGATGGTACTTTGACATATTTTGAGTTACAAAATTGGGCTGACATTTTAGCCCATCAAATTAAGGAAGCCCGCTTATTTGCTTCTTATATTTTTTTATTTATATAAATATAAATAGTTAAAGTTTTAACAAATAACGGGTAATTCGGATGATGTGGGTCCTCCGAATTCGAATGAGAATATAATCAAGTTCGATTTAGCTCGGACTTATGCAATGTTCATTTTTTTTTATTCTAATGGAGAATTTTTTATTTTCATAATATATTTTTAAAAATAAATAAGTATGGATATTTTAAAAAAAACAATTCGCTTCGTTTATACTGCAAAAATCAAGTGAATCTTTTTCTAAACTCTCTAAAACTAAAGTATTAATTTGTAGAAATTTTAATGTATAATAAAAGTTAAAAATATTAATCTAAAGTCAAATAAGAGAATTAACAACAATAAAAACTCCCACATAAAAAAAATAATTATTTTTTAAAATTTGACAAATGACAAGATTATAAAAGAAAATTAATGGGCATAAAATTTATATTTCCTCCGATTCAAAATAGAAGTTTTTTTAAGGGTTATTTTTTGTTGCAAAATATAGGTCTTTTTACAAGAATGATGCATTTATTGGCTAATTTACCCTTACATTATTTTCTCCATATATTCATATTTGTCAAAATGTATAGTTCTCATGCAACTCTTCATTAATTTATTTGTTCTTTTGGAGTATTGATTAGGGGTATTTTAGTCATCTTGATTAGTATCTTAATTTGTGTGAAAACTCCTAAAAAGACTTATATTTTGAATCGGAAGGAGTATCTATCTATATTTATATTACAGAGTCTGTTTTCAATTTCAGCCAATCACATCCTTCTAAATCCTACGTGTAATTTCCATGAATTTTTGTTCAATTAATTATTTTATAAAATTTTGATTGGTTGGTTAAATTTTACTTTGGTTGTAAATTCTTAATTTGCTTATAAGAGTATCCCACATTGAAAAGTTACATTGTTTTTTGAGTTTGACAATACTATAAAAGAGTGTAATTTGACATGTTTTGAGTTACAAAATTACTTTGATATTTTTTCTTTCATTAAACATTACGTTTCCGTGCATAGCACGGGTATTTTTGCTAGTATATATATATTACAGAGCATGTTATAGATACGTATATTTGTATTTATATATTTCTTCAATACTATTTTCTTAGATTTTCACATTTTTTAATTAATTTACTAATTTTTATTGGTTGAGAATATTTAGGTTAATTAAATTAATTGAAAATTAACTTATCTTAATAAAAATTAAATATCAACTTTTATTGGTGCAAAATTGTTAAACTATTTTATTTTATTTTCTCCATATATTCATATTTGTCAAAATGTATAGTTCTCATGCAACTCTTCATTAATTTATATGTTCTTTTGGAGTATTAATTAGGGGTACTTTAGTCATCTTGATTAGTATCTTAATTTGTGTGAAAACTCCTAAAAAGACTTATATTTTGAATCGGAAGGAGTATCTATCTATATTTATATTACAGTATGCATTTTTGGTTTCGACCAATCACATCCTTCTAAATCCTACGTGTAATTTCCATGAATTTTTGTTGAATTAATTATTTTATAAAATTTTGATTGGTTGGTTAAATTTTACTTTTGTTGTTGTAACCTCTTAATTGGTTCATAAAAGTATCCCACATTGAAAAGTTACATTGTTTGTATAGTTTGACAATACTATAAAAAAAAGAGTAGATGCATGTGGGTTGATATTTAGCCATTAAATTAAGTGGCAAACTCAATTTGCTTTTCAACTTTTTCATTCCAATAGTCAAATTTATTTATTTTAAATAAAATAAAATTTTAGCTAACAGAGCCATTTGATTTTTGGTATAACCTGCGAGAAAACCTGCTTATTATTGTTTTTCATTTAACGAGTCAAAACTTAAAAAATAAAATCTTGCAGAGCCATTGTTTTCATATACTATTAATTATATGATAAAATGGAATCCGAGAATAGCACATGTTATTAGACTATCTAATATATTTAATCTAATCTAACCGTATTTATATTACATAAGGTGTTTTTGTTTTAACCAATCACTTTCTCTAGAAATCTACGTGTAATTTTCGAGAGTTCTGTATTTTTTTTAATAAAATAAAAAGGAGAAGACTAAGAACTCTTATAAAAGGAGTAAATGCATGTCCACATTGAAAAGTTAGACTGTTTTGTTGGGTTTGACAACACAAAAAGAGAATAAAAATATAAATGGTTAAAGTTTTAATAAATAACGGGTAATTCGGATGACCGGGGTCCTCTGAATCCCGATTGAACTTACAATGAACTCCGATTTAGCTTAGACTTATGCAATGTTCATTATTTGCTTTTTATTTATTCTTATGCATCATTTTTATTTGCATAATATATTTTGAAAAATAAATAAATATGCATATTTAAAAATGAAAAAAAATCAACTCGCTTCGTTTATACTGCAAAAATTAAGTGAATCTTCTTCTATACTCTCTAGAACTAAAGTATTTAATTTGTAGAAATTTTATTTTTTAATAAAATAAAAAATAAAAAATATTAATCTAAAGGCACATAAGAAAATTGACAACAATAAAGGCTCTCACCTAAAAAAATTAGTTATCATTTTTTAAAACTAGACAAATGACAAAACATTTGTTATTTTTTAGCACTATAGAATTCTCGGGTCGGGTCCTCAATCTAATTTCCAATTTTTTTGATTTTTTTTATAATTATTTTAAAAGTATTGATTGACATCTTTAACTTATTCAAATTAAATTGTACAATTTAATATATTTATGATTTTTCTTTTCTTCTATTCTAATTTTTTTAGATCTTTATTTTTCATTTTCAATATTATTCAAAATCCACATTGAAAATGTACTGAAATTTGTGGTGTTTGACCACATTATAAATAGAGGGGTTGAGCATGCTTTTCAATTGAGTGAATTGGTGGGTTGGTATTTAGCCCATTAAATTCAGATGGAAAACTCAATTTGCTTTTCAACTTTTTTCATTCCAACAGTCAATTTTTTTTTCCAGCTCACAAAGTCATTTGATTTTCATATACTCTTAATTATACGATAAAATGGAATCCCATGCATAGCACGGGTTATTAGGCTAAGTATATATATATATATATATTACGAAGCCCTTTTTACTTTTTTGTATATATATCATACCACATGTCATTTTCTAAGATTTTATATTTTAAATTAGTTATAAAAGTTTTGATTGGTGTAAAAAAAATTGAACTATTTAATTTAATTTGGAGGAGGTAGAATTCGAACCCGCAATATGTAGTTTAAATGCTACACTACATTGCCAAACTACTCCAAAGCATGTATTTGACAACAATTTTCTTTAATTCTTTTAATGGAATGCTAATGTAAGTAAATCTTTTGTTGTAACATCTTGATTGGTTCATAAAAGTATCCACATTGAAACGTTACATTGTTTGTTTAGTTTGACAATACTATAAAAAAGAGTATTATCACATGTTTTGAGTGAGAAATTGGGTTGGCATTTCACTTATCAGAGTGGGGAAGCAAATTTATTTGCTTCTTACATTTTTTTATTTATATAAATTTAAATGGTTAAAATTTTAACAAATAACGGGTTATTCAGATGATTGACTCCTCTGAATTCCGATTGAGCTTAAAATCAAGTTCGATTTTGAGAATTTTTTATTTTTTTAATATTTAATAGAGTAAAAATAAGTAAAAAGTATTAATTAAATTTTTTTTTTTTGAAGAAAATATTAATTAAAAGTTATGGGTTTTAATATATTTATGGTTTTTTTTTTCCTTCTATTCTAATTTTTAGATTTTTTTTTTCAATATTATTCAAGATCCCACATTGAAAGTGTACGAGAAATTTTCGGAGTTTGAGAACATTATAAATAAAAGGGGTTTGAGCATGTTTTTCAATTGAATGAATTGGTGGTTGATATTTAGCTCATTAAATTCGAGTGACAAACTCAATTTGCCTTTCAACTTTTTTAATTCCAATAGTCAATTCTTTTTAAAAAAATAGCTCACTGAAAACATTTGATTTTTTGGTACAACCCTGCAGAAAAACCTACTTATTATTATTTTTTTCATTTAAAGAGTCAAAAATTCAAAACAAATATAGCTTACTTGAGCCATTTGTTTTCTTATACTCTTAATTATATGATAAATGGAATCCCTGAGCATAGCACATGTTATTAGACAATCTAATCTAACTATCTATCTATATTTATATTACGTAGTTTGTTTTTCGGTTTTGACCAATCACATTCTTCTAAATCCTACATGTAATTTCCATGAATTTTTTTTATCAATTAATTATTTTATAAAATGACTATTGAAATTAAAAAAGTTAAAAAATAAATTGAGTTTGTCACTGAATTTAATTAGCTAAATACCAACCCACCAATTAATTCAATTGAAAAACATGCTCAAACCCCTTTATTTATAATGTTGTCAAACTCCAAAAATTTCTCGTGCACTTTCAATGTGGGATCTTGAATAATATTGAAAAGGAAAAGAAAAATCTTAAAATTAGAATAGACCATATATTAAAACCCATAACTTTTAATTAATATTTTTTACTTATTTTTATTCTATTAAATATTAAAAAATTAATTAATTTATTTTTTTTTTGCAAGATGGAGTGAAGCACCATTGTCAACTACCCAGTCATATCATGAGATGCGTAATTAATCACATTCTTATCATAACTAACATGAAGACCCACCCCTGAAGTAGTAGTCGAAATAAGATCAACAATGTTACCTTTCATTTATGTATTACCTTTTTTTTTCCTTCCACTTGAAGCAATGTTTCTTCATGTGTCATATCTTTCCACAATAATGAAATTACACATCCTTAAACCTTGACACGACATGCTTATGCTTAATTGGTTCATAAAAGTATCTCACATTGAAAAGTTACATTGTTTGTATAGTTTGACAATACTATAAAAAAAGAGTAGAGTACTATCACATGTTTTGAGTGAGAAATTGGGTTGGCAATTCAGCCCATCAAAGGGGGGAAGCAAACTTATTTGCTTCTTACATTTTTTATTTATATAAATATAAAAATAAATAAAAAAAAGTGGATATTCAATTATAGAAAAAAAGAGAATTTAGTTATGGTAGGTGAATTGAGTACATCACAGACACAATTCCAGATATATCATAAACAAAGTCCAAAAAAAAAAATATCCATCATCAGATGGCTGATATGATAAGGCTAAGGAGTAACAACCAAACTCCATACATTTTGATTCATAGATAAAATCTCAAACAGCTATAGTTTTAGAGGCAAAAGATAAATGAACGCTAACAAAATGGCAGCTCCAAGAGTTTTCCAGAAATCATCACCATGAAGAACAGAAGAGACGGCCCTCGTCAGTACACAGTTCCTCTCTGTCATCATTTTCAGCAGAAACTGAAATAATAAATGGCATTTTAGTTTCTATTCAAGTCTCGTCGTTTTAGTAAATTTTGACTTAGCACGACTGTAACCGAGTCCCAGAAGCACTATTGCCCCTTGGACAGCTGACATATATTAAATCCTATTATAAAGTATGTATGCGATCCCTTCCACATTTATCAAATATGACTAAACCGAAGGGAAGCATATATAAATTGTATGACAGAAAAAATAAAACCATACCACAAGGTTCTTCTAAAAAGAGTTTGCAGAACGCCCCTCATCATTCTTTACTTGAAAGTATATATCTGGCAAGGATCAAAACCAAAATGAAGCTTCAACAGCCCTTAGTAACCTACCATAAAAGAACAATAAGGAAACAATTCAGCAAGAGATGCTAAGATTGGATATGATAAATGGCATTTTGACTAGATTTTTGCATATCTAAAGCTATAATTACAGTGTGAAATTTTCAAAGGTAGACCACCTTCAGATCTAGGAAATATGCAATTCAGAAAAATTGATAAAGACCTTTAGATTTTCATCTCCTTCCTCCTTAATCTGTCTCGCTGAATTTTCAACACGGTATCCACACCACTGGACATCAATCCTCTCCAAGGTAGGTATGTCAGCAATATGTAGTGGAACTTCCTCCAGCTGGTTGCAGCGTCGCAAAAATAACTGCTCAAGTTTAGGAAGGTGATCACTACAGGCATTCCACTTGGAAATATTTAGCATGTCCAACTTCAGATACTTGAGTTCTGAGAATTCTCCTTCCACCATGTCCCAGTTTTCCCCATCGACAGCCCCGGAAAATAATTTGAGAACCTCAAGGTATCGTAACTTCCCAATCACTGAGATCTTGTCCCATGGAAGATGGAAATTTGATAGAGTCAGTTTTTTCAGATTTGAAGGAAAACTAAACTCAACAGGATGAAGAGCCCGACCATAATAAGATATCTTGAGTGATTCTAGCTGATTTAGGACTTCCAACCTTGGAAAGTTATTGCAATTCTGAGAATTATCCCAAGATTCTAAAAATATGCATTTCAGCTTCCGGAGATTGGAAATTTTCCTCAGTATAAATTCTGTCCCTTTCTCAAAGCGGAGAAAGAGAGAGGAGAAGGTGACCAAGTAACTGAACCCGGATGAATTTCCATGCTGATCATCCTGCGAGATAACAGCAAAGGGACTTATATGAACATGTCTCAACTTTTTCAAGCACCAAATTGCATCCGGTAAGCCTATCACCCGGCCGTCTTTCAATCCCCTGACAATAAGTATTTCCAAATTCCAGAGGTTTGCAATTGATGATGGAATACAGTCTATATATCCAGCAAGCGCTAAATATCTCAGGTGTACCATTTGTTCCATCCCTTTTGGGGAAGGAAGTGCCCACATTGATGCATCCCAAATCCAATACTTTAAGAAGTCTGAAATTTTGAGAAATGAATGAGATTTCATAGGGGCATTTTTGAATCCTTATCATTCGTGGCAAAGCATAGCAGAGAACGGGTACATGGTCCTGAAGATCCTGACTCAGCCAAATGCTTTCGTTGTGTACAGAAACAAAGTCGATGATCCTTATATGTTGTAGAACTTGAAGGATTGTCAAGCTTGGCACTGAAAACATATTCAAAATCACGAAGAGGAGCATAAGATTCAGTGGACTCGGTTATTACTGTTAGAAACTTGTCTTCTTTAGCTTTAGATTGGCAGAACTTCTGTAATACATCGTGGACACGACAAGTTTTAACCCCGCCTCTGGATCTTTGTTGAGAAAATATTACAAGGCTCCGATCAATTAGATCACTCAAGTAATCTTCTGCAAGATCCTCCAAGCTCTTGAACTCAGTTTTTCGTACAAGTCCCTCAGCAATCCATAACTGCATCAACTTCCGGGCTGGAATATCTTGATCCTCCAAAAATGCACCGAAATAGAGAAAGCATGCTTTCAGATAATCTGGCAAATTTTTGTAGCTCAGCTCTATGATTTGCCGACACTGCTCTTGTGGATCGTCGACGATAAGAAAGCTCAAGTCTTTTGCAATTTCCTTCCATGAGTTACATTCTTTTTCCCTTTTCACAAGGATACCTGCCACTGCAACAATTGCAAGAGGTAATCCTTTACAAGTTTTAGCAATTTCCTCTCCTATCTCTATCAACTCCTTCGGACAGCGTACTTTGGGAAAGATCTTCTTTTGCAATAAGCTCCAACTTTCGGCATCAGATAATTGTCGGAGATGGTGAGGATCAGCATAAGCGTTAGCTTTCAAATCCCGACGACTGGTTATCAGGATTCTACTTCCATCCATCATTTGGAAGTGATCCTCTCAAGTCATTCAATGCCTCAGTATTCCACAGATCGTCCATCACAATGAGAAACTTTCTCTTCAGCAAGTGTTTCCGTAACTTGTCCTCAAGATCTTCATCAGGCATTCCAAGGATATCATCACTAATGGCTGTAATGGGGCTTAGCATCTCAAGTAATATTTGCCTTTTACTGTAAATTTGAGAAATGCAACTCCACGTGCGAACATGAAAATGAGACACAACTTCTGGGTGATTATACACTTGCATTGCCGGGGTTGTCTTACCGATTCTGGAAGTCCAACAATTGGGACAATGTCTAGCTGCTCAGGTCCTGCAATAAGTCGATCAATTATCATTTCTTCCTGATCATTGAGGACCACCGGAGTTTCATCCATTCTTGAGATTGTCACCTTTGGGTCCTTTTTTCTGCACTGGAATCTGGGGTATATCCTGCTCTTTAGCGTGATGAACCTTATCGCGATTTGTTGGGAGATGTTCCTTCAGATGTGTAATATCTTCTTGGAGATGATATAGCCGTAATGAGTTATGCCATTCAACAGAATCTTCTAGCATCAGTGAGTCGATGTAATATTCTGCCTTATAAGCCACATCTACAATACGTGCAAGGATATCTTGAAACTCAATATCCTGCTCTGGAATACCCCTGAGAAAAGGTTTTAGGAATTTGAGATCCCTCAAAATATCTTCAATATGTTGCTTCAGAGATACAGCCAAATCAGTCGTCAGTAACTCCCTCAGTTTTTCCAAGAGTGAATACATGAAGCCCAGTCCATTTGTCCTGGGGAAATATGGAGCATGGAGACAAACTTTGAGTTCTATCATGACAGATCTCGTCTTCTCTAACAGATCAGAAACCAAAGGGTTCATGTACTTGACTGCCTGTTCTCCAGTTCCGAGTGATGAGTGAGTAAGAGAACACACCCCACAAGCCACTTCTTCAATTTGTGTAAATGCCAGCTTTGCCTCCTCCACAGTACCCTCTGGCTTATCCTTGACAACCATTATGAAAAACCCTAAACTCTTGCAAAGGGCACCTAGTTTATTTTTGTCCAAGCCCACGAAACACCGATGATTGCTATTGAGAATAGGCCTAGTGATTGACTCTGCCCTGAAAAGCAAAATCATCATCAGAAGCTTAAAAAGCATATTTCTCTTCCCCTCAGTTGTGGTTATCAAACTTGCGAACGTGGAAACTTCAATCAGTGCCAAGCCTTGCTTCACTCTTTCTGCGTTAGGTGGATGATTGAGCGTTATATTCAGGGATTTCAGCCACTCTCTATAATTCAAGTGTCTCGACTCCTTATGAAGAACACTAATTTGCACCTTCATAGGCATCTTGAGAATGTTAAATCTATTTAGTTTCTCTCTGAGGAAAATCTCCAGATTCAAGAGCCAAATGTCTGCAAGCACATTCTCAAACCTAATAACATTGACGCCAGAAACATTGTTATATGATTTGTTCAGTGTTGATACCTGATTGAGCAGCACTCTAATATCTGCCAAAAGCCTTTGGAGATTCTCAGCATCATCCCCCCTTAGAAAAGTGATTGCTGATATCACCAGAAATTTCAGCTCTGTGTGAACTTTATGCGGCATTCTCAAATAATCTAGAAGAGACAAATCCGAAAAGTGAAGCGTAACAAGCTTATCGAAATCCTCTAAAAGACAGTTAAGAAACTTATCTACTTGATTCTCAATGCTGCTTCCATTTGATATTAGGAGTTTGAGATTCATATCTACAAACATTGAATTAGTAAAATCAATCTTCTGCTGGAGCTCCACGAGTCTAATTCTGATCATGTTCTCCTTGTTTGGATCCTCTTGTCCAGACCACCATTGACAGAGGTTAAGTGCTGCAATGATAGCCACCCTTCCAACGCGAATCATGACTTCAGTTTGAAGATCTTTACAGGAATTTCTCTGTGGGCAGTCAAGGAAACTTTTGGCAGAAATGAGATAGCGATTGAGGTCCTCGAATTTTCCGTCAACAGGACTGTTGTTGTTGTTACGGGTGGCTCTTTTTTTTGGCAAACATCTTCATAGTAGTTCATGAAGTTGCTGAACTCCTTCCAATGATCATATTCAAAGCTGAATTCAACTGACTGGCATGTCCAAGATTCAAAAACTCTGTTGATTTCTGGCTTCAAAACCATAATCTCATGCGTCAACCCAGGGAGAATATCAATCAATTTTGAAAACTTTCGGGCTATCTTCACAGTCTTCCTCAGAATCATGAAAATGGAAGATCCCGAACCCGGAAGCCCTTCAAACGGAACTGGTATGTTCTGGATGAGTTTGTTCGCAATTTCGTGAATTGTAACTTCAATTTTGCTCGCAAGAGAATCCAAATGGAGCACATTAGCAAAATCACTCCATTTCTGAATGCAGCAGAAGAAGATTCTCAGACATCCAAACTCAACTTCAAATTCCCTCAAAAGAGGGAGCAATTTCCAGTTAGGAAGCAATTTTTCAGACTGCACTTGCACCTCATTGATTGCGAGGTCAGCACGAAGACAAATGGAATCCATAACAAAAGCAGCTCTTTGTTCAACAAACAAGAGTTTTGAGATGGTTTGAAAGGAGGGAAGTAGCTGTAGAGAGAGAAAACAAGGAATTTGGGCTAAATGGAATAAGGGAAAGAGTGATTGCTACTGCACTGTCCCCCGAGGAAGGTAAAAGCTCTTTTCCTGGGCTTAAGCTATTCTACCGCACAATTATTCTCCAACACGAATTTTTTACTTTGACCTCTACATCTTCTCTTACGGACAACTCATTTTTACGATTTCTTAAATAAAAAACCAATCCAAATACACTGGTTTACTCTGATATGACTTGATTACCGACAATTTGATATGTTATTCCATTAGATTTGTGGTAAAAATAGAAATGACTGGCTTGGCCAAGAGTAAAAACCTCTGCTAACCTCACGTGTCAAGCCAGACAAAAGTCATCATCATTTGTTTTCTTGTTCTGTTCGGTTGTGTTGCGGTTGTTCTTGTGCAGAACAAACTTCATTTTAAGCCGTTGTATCCTAGGAGACGGACGCCATTCGAACTCCAGCACATTACTGGGAGTTGGAGAATCTGTTTTAAGGAAATTGCGTTAAACGCAATCCTCGATTTTGTTGTTTCCTCTTTCCCAAAAATACTCGACTTGTCTTTATTTGCAGCGATTGTGCTAACAAGAACAACATCAAGGAGAAGGGGAATATATATGATGACTCCCTCATTATATACTTATATCTTACTATTTACTTCTTTTTGAGTGACGTGTAAACACATTTATAACGTTGTTTTACACATGCACATGTGTCATTGCTTTTTTAGCGGAATATTTTGTTTTAAAGTCCTAATCATACATTGGACAATTTTTTTTGATGTATTATTTACACGCGTGAGGTATACACGTGCCCTAATTTTTTTTTCTTGATGTAATTTTTTTTTTGGTTGATTGGGAGGGAGTGGAAAGAAATGTACTCCCTCCTTCTAAATGGCCTTTTATTTTGGTCTAATCATACAAAAAAGGCTTTGAGCGCTTTTTATTCAAGCTTTGTTTCTTTTTGGATTCAACAATCAAACATGATATTTATTTTAATTTCCATAGTAAATATTTATTTTTTTCTTCTCGAGAGTCCTCCTTGATGTGCCATGCACGTTAATGACATTGAAAAATTTGTAGCTTTGCCATTTTTTTTAAGCCATAGGATTTTGAGGTTTATGAAGCACTCGATCAGGTAGAGTGAAAAGGGGTGAACAAAATGTGTATAACTCTAGTTTACAAGATTTCATCAAAAAAAATTAGTCCTAAAATCATTTTTATTAATAATTTTGTTTTAAAATATATTTACACCATAACTACTTTGCATTCGGAACAATTTTAGATCGAACTTATTTAACGATTATTCATCAAAAAAAAAGAACTTATGTAGGGATTATCTTAAAGTAATAATTCAAAATCCCTGGCAGTAAAACAAAAGAAAAGTTAATATCCATTAGAATAGTTGTCAATGTGGTGTAGCATTCGATCTACATGTTGCGGATCGAATCATCTTCCTCAATTATAAAAACAAATTGCAGCCAAAAGTAGCTTGGGGACTAAAAAGGTTACTAGAAAACTAGTTTCTTGTCTAACTCGGATAATTGAAATCAGTTGGACTGACTAGTTTCCCATAATGTTCTCAAGAGACTGTGTATTTTGATTAGTTTTTTTTTTTCTTACAATTTTCTTTTAAGAAATGAAAAAGTGAATTGCATACTAGAAGAGCTTCGGTGCTAAAATAAAGTTACAACACCACTTAGCCTTAATCTCAAATAATTAAGATTAGTTATACAAATTAATATAAAATTTCTGTTTGGTCTTTCGTATAAATATATTCCCTCAATTTCTTTCTATCAAGCACCATATTCTCATCCAAACTAACAAATTCACATCCTTTTTGATGACTTCAATCCAAACCTTTTTCTGCCTCCCCAACCTTTTACAACTTCATGCCTCCGTCCTTCAAGTTTTCAAACTGAAGCGTCACCTGACCTTCTTTTTATGTGTCCAAACCACTGTAAGCGATTTTCTCTTATCTTTTCTTTAATGGATGCAACTCATATTTTCTTTCAGATAATCTCATTTCTTACTCTATCATTACTAGTATGCCCACATATCCATCACAATATATGCATATTTGTTACACTCATTTTCTAGTTATGTCATCTTTTCAAGTAGCTAAAATAAAGTTATTGACTTTAACAATTTTTACCTTTTTTTTTAGACAAACAATTTTTTTGTACATTATTAGACCTTATCTTTTGACGGGCATTCAAAAATGAAAAAAAATGAAAATCGTACTCAAAATGTGGCCGTTGAGTAAACGGTGTCGTTATATTAAGGGTAATATAGTCTTTTCAGAAATGAAATAATTCGGAGAGTGAATAGCCATAGTTGGAATTTAATAATTTCTACTTTTCTTTTTTAGACAAACAATTTTTTTTTGTATATTATTAGACCTTGACTTTTTACGGGCATTCGAAATGAAAAAAAATGAAAATCCGCCAAAATGTGGTCGTTGAGTAAAATGGTGTTGTTTGACTGAGAGGGCACCGTGAAATCCAGTAACTTTTGCTTACGTGATATTTGACGTGTAATTTAAATTTTCGCGACTAACTCGTGTAAGAGTGATTTATTAATTGTAATTATGTGACTACGTGTCTAATTAATTGTTACAAAATGTTACGTGTTATTTTATGTACGTTTTATTGGGGGCATTCCGCTCGTGTAACATAGTTGAGTGACTTAATTGTAATTCACCTAGATGGTTAATTTAATTAGATGAATAATTGGATTAGGAATTTAATGATTTGAATAACAAAAGAATTTAAATAACTAAGAAAAGGATTTCGCGGTCAGGTGACATGTAGGATGGTTAAAGAAAAGTAATAATAATAAAGAATTAAAAGAAACATGATTTCGTGGGATTGTGGGATGAAAAAGAGAAAAAAAAAAAGAAATGGAAAAAAAAAATATAAAGCAAACGTGGGAATCAGCCTAGGGTATCGTGCCCATTCAGCCTCAATCAAAAAGAAAAGAAGCAGCGGCTGTGCCGTGAGAGACAGAGAAAAAGGAATTTTGAGAGCAATTTCTAGCAACTTCGACAAGACTTTTGAGTGGGTAATCCTCATCGGTTTTCGACCAACCTTATACGTAAATCGACCACAGCGAGATAAACTACGAGTAAGCGCAGACGGGAGTCAATTTGGAGTTCTGAGCGGAAAGATAATTCACCGGGAGCGGGGCTGATCTCTGAGTTTCGTTTTCTACACATTTTCGGTAGAATCGTCGTACATGTAACATACGAACTCCAATCAGAGTAATTATTTTTGATTTAGAAACTAGACTGATAGAGCTATAATCTGACCGGAGGGATCAAGATTTTAACAGTTAGATTTTCCGTAATGTATGTCAGAAGTAGAGGGAAGAACCATAATTTTCCAGCACTTGTACGTTTAACGCTTTTCTAAGGATTTGAGGTAGGGACGCCTACGTCATTTAATTTTTGCATTTATTTATGCACGTGAAAAGCGAATAAACTATTCAATTTACAAAATAGTTTCACGAATTGTGTTTATTGCTTTCGTTATTGTATAAAAGCTGTTTTGGCATGATTTAAATTCATTATAATTTGATTTGTAAATTGATTGCGCTCTTATTATTGCCTTTATGTAAATTGTCATAATTAACTGATAATTGTGAATTTTGGATTAATTGGGTTTATATTGAACTTGCATAAATGTTACCGCTTTGGTGCGTCATATTTTGGAGTCATTGATTTTAGTCGATGTGGTTTGGTCGATCGAAGTCGTCACTCTCTATTGAGTCGTGTCTTAGAACGAGTAGTTAGCAGGATCTCGTCCCGCCTTCGTTTCTAACTCTGCTCTGCGACCCAAGAGGTCTTCGCTCTTTCATTTGTCCAGGGTCCGCATCTCGATGGGGGCAAATCATCGAGATACGGTAGTGGTTTTGTGGAGTCTCCGGGTTGGGGATGATGATACAATGTAATGGATGGATCCTTAAACCCCGGGTCCTTTCGTTCGGGGAAAATCCGAACCCACGTGTTGATACTCGAACCTTCCTAGTTTGGTTGATAACCTGGACCACTATCGTTATTGCTGAGTATGAGTGACTACACGAGTAAGCTCATGTGGTGGGATTGTGTGTCATAGCCTTAGCGATGTTCTAAGCATTTAAGACGAGTATGTGATTGGGTGTACCGGATGGGCAACGCGTGGTGCTTGTCTTACACTCGGTTATGGAATCGTTTAGGTGCGAAAAAATATTGTTAATTGCTTAATTGTTGCATTATATGTGATCGTCCCTTGTTTTGGGTCTTTAATTGTCTGTTTTCTTGGAGTCTATTTGGTCGCATACGAGTTGGGATGATTGGGTATTGCTTAGTGCATTGTTGCACAAATTTACATCTAAAAAGAGAAAAGTATAAATTGTTAAAGTCCAACTATGTCTATTCACTCTCCAAATTATTTCATTTATGAAAAAACTATATTACCCTTAATATAACGACACCGTTTTACTCAACGGCCACATTTGAACAGATTCTCATTTTTTTCATTTCTGAATGCCCGTAAAAAGACAAGGTCTAATACTGTACAAAAAAATTAATGTCTAAAAAGAGAAAAGTAGAAATTGTTAAAGTCCAACCATGTCTATTCACTCAAATAAAAATTATCAATTGGGGGCTTAAAGGGCCCAAAGAATTCCTAACTGGAATTAGGGGATTCTTTTGATGAATTAATTCTTTTATTCCATTGTGATATTTTAGATCGTTGATTGGATCTATTCGAGAACAATTGGATGATAACAAAATTATCGGTGAATGAAATTTCTTAGTTCTATTCAACAACGTATGAATAGTTAGTTGATTTGGTTTAAATAATGTTGATTTGGAATAGGAATATATGGAGGAAGATAAGCAAGAGTGCCTCTATACCATTACAGATGCAACACAGTTCTACAAATATTTTCCTGGAAATAATCAATCAAGTGACCTCTGTAGCAAGAATAACCTAAGCATTTCTGTGGGGCAATTATCTAAACAATTTCTGTTTGTTATTTTTTTTTTTCAAAAAGAAAATTCAAGAAATGCAAACTAAAGAAGATGCTGCAATAAGATAGAATAATAGTTCCACTGAGTACAACACATCACAGGCACAAATCCAAACATATCAAATACAAGTCCCAGAAATAAAAGATTCAACAGTCATATAACAACCAAACACCATTTTGGTTTTTTTATTCAAAGATTAAATCTCAAACTACTAAACAAAATATAAATGAAAGCTAACAAAGTGCTAGAAATCACCACCAGGAAGAACAGGAGAGCTCTGAACAGCAAACCGTTGCTCGGTCTTCATTCTCAGCAGAAACTGAAATATCAAATGGCATTTTAGTTGTGTAAATAAAGCTATAATAGTTAATTCTTCATGTTTAAGTATCCTATGAGAAATGAAGAAAACATGATCCAACAGAAAACTGGAAAAACTGTAAAACGTTTACTCACTAGCTTTTAACAGCATCCCAAAACAGGCCACCGTTAGGTCTAGGAATTATGCAACTCAGCAAAATTGATAAAGACTTTTAGATTTTCATCTCCTTCCTCCTTAATCTGTCTCACCGACTCTTCAACGCGGTATCCACACCACTGGACATCAATCGTCTCCAGGGTAGGTATGTCTGCAATATATGATGGAACTTCCTCCAGTTGACTGCAGCATCGCAACACCAATTGCTGAAGTTTGGGAAGGTGATCACCACAGGCATTCCATTTGACTATGTTAAGTGTGTCCAACTTCAGATATTTGATTTCAGAGAATTCTCCTTCAATCATGTCCCAGTTGTCCCCAACAAAGTTCCCGGAAAGTAATTTGAGCACCTCGAGGTATTGTAATTGCCCAATCACTGAAACCTTATCCCATGGAAGACGAAAATTTGAAAGAGTCAACTTTTTCAGATTAGAAGGTACACTAAACAAACCAGAATGAAGAACCCGACGGTCATAAGTTATCTTGAGTGATTTTAGCTGATTTAGAACTTCCAATCTTGGAAAGTTATTGCAATTCTGAGAAGCATCCCAAGATCCTGAAAATATGCATTTCAGCTTCCGGAGATTGGAAATTTTCCGCATTATATGTTCTGTCTCTTTTCCAAAGCGGAGAAAGAGAGAGGACATGGTAACCAAGTCATCCATCCCAGATGAATTCTCATGCTGATCGTCTTGCAAGCTAATAATAGTAAAATCACTAACATGAACATGCCTCAATTTTTTCAAGTACAAAATTGCATCTGGTAAGCTGATCACCTCGTCTCTCAATCCCCTCACAACAAGCGTTTGCAAATTGCGATGCTTAACAATTGATGGTGGAACAGAATCTATATACCCAGCAACTGCCAAATACCTTAGGTGCACCAATTGTTCTATTCCTTTGGCAAAGGAAGTGCCCATATTGATGCATTCCAAATCTAAAACATTGAGAAGCCTAAAGTTTCGCAAAATGGATGAGATATCATGGGGACATTTTGGATCCTTGTCATTGGTAGCAAAGCATAGCAGAGAACGTGCATATGGTCCTGAAAGACCCAACTGAATGAAGTGCTTCCGTTGTAAACAGAAACAAAGTCGAAAATCCTCATATGTTGTAGAACTTGAAGGATTACCAGGCTTCGCACTGAAAACATCTTCAGAATCACGAAGAGGAGAATCATTTTCATTAGACCCCGTTATTACTGTTAAAAACTTGTCTTCTTTAGCTTTTGATTGGCAGAATCTCTGTAATACATCATGAACACGACAGGCTTTAGCACCACCTCTGGATCTTTGTTGAGAAAATATTACAAGGCTTCGATCAATTAGATCCATCAGGTAGTCTTCTGCAACATCCTCCAAGCTCTTGGACTCAGCTTTTCGGACAAGCCCTTCTGCGATCCATATCTGCATCAACTTCCGGGTTGGAATGTCTCCGTCCTCTAGAAATGCTCCAAAATAAAGAAAACACGCTTTCAGACAATCTGGTAAGTACTGATAGCTCAGCTCTAATATTTGCCGACAGTGCTCTTGTGGATCTTCAATGATATAAAAGCTCAAATCTCTTGCAATTTCCTTCCATGAGTTACATTGCCTTTCCCTTTTCTCAAGGAGACCTGGCATCGCCACAATTGTAAGAGGTAATCCTCTGCAACTTTTAGCAATTTGCTCTCCTATCTCCATCAATTTCTCGGGACAATGTTCTTCACGAAAGATCTTGGTTTGCAGTAATTTCCAACTTTCAGCATCAGATAATAGCCGGACATGATGAGGATCAGCGTGAGAGTTGGCTTTCAAATCCTGACGACTGGTTAATAGAATTCTACTTCCATTTCCATCATTTGGGAATGATACTCTCAGGTCATTCAACGCCTCAGTGCTCCACATATCGTCCATCACAATGAGAAACTTTTTCTTCAATAAGAGTTTCCTCAACTTGTCCTCCAGATCTTCATCAGTCATTCCAAGGATATCATCACTAGGGGTTGTAATGGGGCTTAGCATGTCAAGTAACGTTTTCCTTTTACTGTAAATTTGAGAAATGCAACTCCATGTGCGAACATGAAAATGAGACTCAACTTCTGGGTGATTATACAGTTGCCTTGCCAGGGTTGTCTTGCCGATTCCTGGAAGACCAATAATTGGGACAATGTCTAGCTGCTCAGTTCCTTCAATAAGTCGAACAATTATCATTTCTTCCTGATCCTTGAGGACCACCGGAGTTTCGTCAATTCCTGAGGTTGTTGCCTTTGGTTCCTTTTTCTGCACTGGAATCTGGGGCATATCCTGCTCTTTAGCGTGATGAATTTTCTCGCGAGTTGTTGGGAGATGTTCCTTAAGCAGTCTAATATCTTCTTGGAGATGATATAGCCATAATGAGTTATGCCATTCAACAGAATCTTCTAGCATCAGTGAGTCGATGTAATATTCTGCTTTATAAGCCACATCTACAATACGTGCATGGATATCTTGAAACTCAATATCCTGCTCTGGAATACCCCTGAGGAAAGGTTTTAGGAATTCGAGATCCCTCAAAATATCTTCAATATGTTGCTTCAGAGATATAGACAAATCAGTCTTCAGTAACTCCCTCAGTTTTTCCAAGAGTGAATACATGAAGCCCACTCCATTTGTCCTGGGGAAATATGGAGCATGGAGACAAACTTCGAGTTCTATCATGACAGACCTCGTCTTCTCTAACAGATCAGAAACTAAAGGGTTCATGTAATTGACCGCCTGTTCTCCAGTTCCGAGTGATGAGTGAGTAAGAGAACACACCCCACAAGCCACTTCTTCAATTTGTGTAAATGCCAGCTTTGCCTCCCCTACAGTACCCTCTGGCTTATCCTGGACAACCATTATGAAAAACCCTAAACTCTTCCAAAGGGCATCTAGTTTATTTTTGTCTAAGCCCACGAAACACCAATGAATGCTACTGAGAATAGACCTAGTGATCGACTCTGCCCTGAAAAGAAAAATCATCAGAAGAAGCTTAAAAATCATATTTCTCTTCCCCTCAGTTGTGGTTATCACACTTGCGAACGTGGAAACTTCAATCAGTGCCAAGCCTTGCTTCACTCTTTCTGCGTTAGGTGGATGTTTGAGTGTTATATTCAGGGATTTCAGCCACTCACTATAATTCAAGTGTATCGACTCCTTATGAAGAACACTAATTTGCACCACCATAGGCATCTCGAGAATGTTAAATCTATTTAGTTTCTCTCTGAGAAAAAATCTCCAGATTCAAGAGCCAAATGTCTGCAAGCACATTCTCAAACATAATATCATTGATGCCAGAAACATTTTTATATGATTTGTTCAGTGTTGATACCTGATTGAGCAGCGCTCTAATATCTGCCAAAAGCCTTTGGAGATTCCCAGCATCATTCCCCCTTAGAAAAGTGACTGCTGAGATCACCAGAAATTTCAGCTCTATGTGAACTTTATGCGGCGTTCTCAAATAATCTAGAAGAGAAAAATCCGAAAAGTGACGCGTAACAAGCTTATCGAAATCCTCTAAAAGACAGTTAAGAAACTTATCTACTTGATTCTCAATGCTGTTTTCATTTGATATTAGGAGTTTGAGATTCATATCTACAAACATTGAATTAGTAAAATCAATCTCCTGCTGGAGCTCCACGAGTCTAATTCTGATCATGTTCTCCTTGTTTGCATCCTCTTGCCCAGACCACCACTGACAGAACCTAAGTGCTGCAAAGATAGCCACCCGTCCAACGTGAATCATGACTTCGATTTGAAGATCTTTAGAGAAATTTCTAGGTAGGCAGTCAAGGAAACTTTTGGCAGAAATGAGATGGCGATTGAGGTCCTCGAATTTTTTGGAAGTAAGAGTTTTTCGAAGTCGGTAGATATAATCGCTGCAAGCTTTTTCATAGTAGTTCACAAATTTGCTGAAGTCCTTCCAATGATCGTAATCGAAGCAGAACCGAAAGGACTGGCTTGTCCAAGAGTCAAAAACTCCGTTTATTTCAGGCTTCAAATCCATAAACTCATCCCTCAAGCTAGAGAAAAGATCAGCCAATTTTAAAATCCTTCCTTTAAGGGATCTCTTCTCAATCATCCTCCGAATCATGGAAATGGGAGAAAAACACACATGCGGAGGCACTTCAGGCGGCAGTTGGCGCAGTTCCACGTTCGGGATGAGCTTTTCCGCAACTTTTTGAACTGTAGCTTCAATTCTGTTGACAAGAGAGCCCAAATGCATCAGATTTGCAAAATCACTCCATTCCTGAATGCAGTCCAGGAAGATTTTCAGACACATGAACTCAATTTCAAATTCCCTCAAACAAGAGCTCATTTTGTAAATCGCCACCTGAAGGGAATTCTTTTCAGAAAACCTTATCACCTGAGAAGAAGCAATTTCTTCAGACTGCTGCCGCACCTCAGTGATTGCAAGTTCAACACGACGATAAACGGAAACCATAGCAACAGTAGCTCTTTGATCAACAAAACAGACTAGTAGGAATTTCTGAGTTGAATTCGTTCACTATACCATATATTCATTTTTACAGATTCATCCCAAATTCATTAAAATATTAACATCAACAAATCAAATTGAAGCGCGTCATAATAAACAAACAAACAGATGGAGACGTGATAAACAATTTGCAATTCACCTAACTCAGCTCTGGCTTTTTGTGTATGTATGAATTCAAAGACTCCTCAAAGTTATTAAACTAAGAAAAATGCAGCTTTAAATTGACATAAATAATTAACTTAATCAGGTCTCCACCCAGGCCCTGGTTCCAAGGGTGTCCCAAGGTGACATCCAGAACCTAGGCCCTACATTTACTGAGTGACCCGCAAATTTTTAAAAAAAATTACTTAATTTGTATATAATTATTAGTTAAAAAAATTGAAGAACTTGATATTTTTTCAATTTGTCTTTCAAAAATCTTTTTTACCATACACCAGAGTCTTAGGTTAATAGAAAAGTGCAAATGAAATGGCAGTCATAGAGGCTTCCAAAAATCGAGTGCCCTAATTTTTTTTTGTTTATATATATATATATATATATATATATACTTAGCTAAAATCCAGACTCCCAATTTTTTTTTGTTTATATATATATCACTAAAATTAAGTACCCTAATTTTTTTTTCTAGCGATGCGCTCTGATATGTTTAGTAAATCTACTGTCTCCACCTAACTTGATTATTTACTTTAAGAAATGTAGCTGCCAATCTTGACTACAATGGAGATATTATATAGTTGTGGACGGGAAAATTCAGGTAATATATGAATCTCAACAAGCATTTCCACGCTCAATTTTATTTTAATTTTATTTTATTGCATATAAATTTCGAATTCAATTCAAAAATTCAGGCAATACCGATTCCGAAAGAGGAGCGATTTCTTAACACTAAACAACAAATTTTGATATGAATCTTGCCCTATTTTTCGTCTTTTACTAAATTGATTATCCAGATCCATTCAAAATTCAAAAAAAAAAAATTAACATGCAACAAAGCAAAGTAAAGCCAGTTACAATTAAACAATCAAATAGATATTGATTCATAATGAGATTCAAACTCTTTTTTAATAGAAATCTCTAACCATCTCAGATTAGATTTAATATGTTCCCACCTGCTCTGTACTTGACACTTTGTTGAGAGGTTTTATATTGGTTGTTGAGTAAGTTTAACATTCATCCAGACTCATAAGTTTAAAACTTGCATGCATCCTAGAAGAAAATATTTCAACCCGGATTAGATTTGGGCACTTTATCAACTTTCTACATCTTCCCGAGTCAATTTGTAGTATGGTTGATACGCCCATGGTCCTCTAAATTGTCAATCCCTAAAGAAGATGCTGAAATTGATAAAGGGGTTGCGATGGAATCTTTGCGAAGAAGAAGATTATGTATTTGTTTATCTTACTATTTTTTATATTAGTATCTTCTAACCACCCAAGCTTTATTGAGTGTGACTTTTGTCTGTTATCATGATTTTTAAATCATTGTATAACTTTTATTTTATTGTATTTTCAGATTTCCTTTGATTGCAATGGCCTCGACTATTTTGTAATTAATGAAAAATTTCTTATTCAGCAAAAAAAACTTATTTATTTTGGAAAACCTTGTTTATGCTGGTTATTATTAGAAGAGAGAGAAAATGAGAGCTGAGAGGAAAAAAAGATTCAGCTTTGAATTAAAGGTAGAAGATAGACTATATTCTGTATCGGATTTCAACGTCGGTTATGACTATTAGTTGTCGTAACAATGCTTTGTTTTCGGGATGAAATCTCCCTATTTTAAACTCTTTTTATATATTAGATGAAGTTTTAGTTTCATTAAAAATGGAGCCGAGTAGATACTCTTTCGTAATCTCTTTTGATTAATAGTGAAATTATTGCACTAGACCGGCCCCATAATTTTTACTCTTTGATTTGAAAAAGTTTGTCACGTTTGGTGTTGTGTTTGCTTGGTGTAAAATACATATGTCTGAGGTTTTATTAGAAGTTGAGTTGACAAAAATGGTAAGAACGTTATATTAAAAGAAACTGATGTCAAAAAAAATGTGCAAAAAAAACTCTAAAATACGTATGCTATAAAATATGGAAACAAGTTGTTTTGTATGAAGAGGTTGATATGTTTGAGATATAAAGTGAGTTCTCCCTGTTATGAATGTTAGTAGTGCCCTCAGGGACCATTAGCATATGTTGTACGTTTTATATCTTTTGAGCATGTAATTGAATAGCTAATTTTGCTTATGAACATCAAATGCGTGATTTGATAGTAAAACTCATTACTTTATGTAATTACTATTCTAGTTGTCCCTAGTTTTATGTAAGCTTCTTTACAATGAAATAAAACTAGTATGATGTTTGATTGATGATTATGTTTTACTAATCATGTGTAATCAATACAAATCATATCATAGATGCAATGTATTGAGATATATTGTATCGGACGTGATCCGTTAGAGAAGTAATACTTCATGGTCCTTAGTCATAAGTATTACTTCCTCAATACTATTTTGGAATCCTTAGACCTTACGTCTCCATTGATTCTAGCATGAATGGAGCCACGTTTTGACTCAGTCAGACGTTACTTTTAACCGAGTAATCAATACGACTGATGATTGGATGTAGTGTCCTATCATTGCTTGAATGTGAGAGGCATTGTAAGGAATTTGTCCCTCTCTTATTAGAGAGAGATATCCATGGGCCCCTCGATAAGGAAGACCGTCTAAATGCATGGCCGTGTTCAAATGTATTTGATAAAGTGGTTATCAAATACTATTTGTTGGAACAGTCTACTTGGAGATCGAGCATAAATACAATTAAGCTTAATAAGGGTAACGACTACCATGCCTTATGCTTAATTAGGATATCACGAGACAAAGGGATTAAATAGTGGATTGATATTAGGTTCCACCGTAAATTCATTCACTTTGGGTAGTCACAATGTCTTGCTATGGACCGCTTGTGATTTATGAACACACACTACTACTGAGTGTGTTTTCATTGCCATTGTGATATGAACCTACAAGGTCACACGCATAGACGAGTTAACGAGCTTCATGTCCAGATTTAATGAATCTAGAATGTGTCTAGGTTCATTGTATCTGACATTTATTTTATGAGAATAATAAAACGTTATTATTTGAGTTATAGATTAAATAGGGCATTTTCGGTATTTGGCTATAGCTAGGATTACGTTGAAGTTATTATGCGATAAAGACTTCCACTACCAGCAGAAGTCTAGGGGACGTGGGAGTTATAGACTCCCATTACCGAAAGGGGTTGAGGACGTGGGAGTTGGTTCTGGGAACAAACTCTCACATCCTATATAAACCTCTTTTGGTCAAAACCCTAGGTAACGAATTTTTAGCCGCAAAAATACCTAAAACGGAAATTAGATTTCTGGTCTTGTAGCCTCCTTTTCTCTCAAGAATCCAAACCTCAGAAAAACGAAGAGCTAGCACTCGCTGCCCGTTTTGTCGCGTGGATACCGGTAGGGAGTAATTCCGCAAGAGAGGACTCAAGCTGGTTGCTGCTGAAAGCCGAAAACCATAATTTTTCACCAAGAAAACCAGAATCGTTCATCAAGAAACGTAAGTCTTTTCGATTTTATTCGATTCGTTTTTGTATGAGTGGATCATTCAGGGGAGGACTCATGGGTGTTTAGAACGAGTTTCTGCCCATGAATCCCTTGAATGAATTATGTAAATAAATTAGAAGGAGCCTATGGCCAATTGTCAGATATTGATATTAAACTTGATAATGAAGTTTTGGGACTTTGGTTGCTTAGTTGTTTACCTCAATCTTTGAAAACTTCTAGGCCTCTTATATTAACAATGATCATATGTGTGTCATGTCTTTAGAGAATGATAGAGATAATATTTTGAATGTGGAGGTTAAGAGAACTAATTACGGGTCATCATCCTCTCACTTAGACGTTCTTGTTACAGAAAATAAGGGAGAGATAGGAATAGATGTCAGGAAAATAGAGATAGAAGCATAAGCAAGTCATGTCAAGGTTTAAGGATATGTAATTTCATTACTGTGGAAAGATATAACACATGAAGAAACATTGCTTCAAGTGGAAGAAAAAAAAAGAAAAAAAATGGTAATACATAAATGAAAGGTAACAATGTTGATCTTATTTCGACTACTACTTCAGGGGGTCTTCATGTTGGTTATGATAAGAATGTGATTAATTATGCATCTCATGATATGACTGGGTAGTTGACAATGGTGCTTCACTCCATGTTGCATAAAATAAAAGAAAAAAAAGTTAATTTGTTCTTACACTCCTTTGTCAATTTTGGAGTTCTTAGATGGGCAATGATGGCTTGTTATTTGTTATATATATGGGTGTTGTGCGTTTGAGGACTAGTAATAGTAGTGAGTTACTTTTTAGGGGTGTCATGCATTTTGCAGATATCCGGTTGAATTTGATCTCATTTGAAAATTTTGATGATGATGAGTTCTATAACAATTTTAAATGATGAAAGTGGAAGCCCTCCAAGGGTTATTTGATTGTAACTCGTAGAAAGAATTTTTTCTTTTAATCTGTATTTGATGCAGGCTTCAATTTTTTATAATGTCAATGTGCTGGATAACAAAATTTCACTTGATCTATGGTACAAGCAGTTGAGTCACATTAGTGAGAAATTGCTTAATTATTTAATTAGGAACAATGCACTTTCTAAATTTAATACTGAAAATATTTGATGAGAGTGATCATTGTATGGCAAAAAAAACAGAACAAAGTGTCTTTCAAGTCTAATTCTCCCGACATAAAATCAAGTTTGTTGGAGTTGATTCATTATGATGTGCGTAGTTCTTTGAAGATACAATCACTTGATGGTGCATCTTATTTTGTGACTTTCATTGAAGATTATTACAGGAAATTGTGGATCTATGTTTTGGAGACTAAAAATCAGGTTCTGGAGTTTAAGGAACTTTAAGATTTTTGTTGAGAGACAGACATGGAAGAAAGTCAAGGGCATCCAGACATATAATGGTAGTGAGTAATGTGGGTCATTTGATCAATATTGCAAAGAGTCGTGTATCAGACATCACAAGACTCATCCCAAGACTCATAATTGAATGATTTGGTAAAAAAGATGAACAAAACACTAGTTAAGAGAGTTAGATGTTTACTTTCTTAAGTTAAGTAATTATCACAGAGTTTCTGGGGTGAAGTTTTATTTGTTGTGGTTCATGTCCTTAATTTGTCTCCTGCAGTTGCTCTAGATTGAGATGTTCTAGAAAATGTTTGGTCAGGCAAAGAAATCTTCCAATGATTATTTGAGAGTCTTTGTTTGTAAAAGTTTTGTTCATGTTCCAAAAGATGAAAGGTATAAGCTTGATAATATGACCAGACCGTGTATCTTTCTGTGTTATGGTCAGGATGAGTTAAGATACATGTTTATGATCCAGTGAAGACCAGACTATCAAGAATATTGAGAAAGCTCCACAGACATGGTCATGTGTAGACCTTAATGGGGCTCAAATGCCTAGATACGGTAGTCTAGACATACCTTTTTATATCCAGATCAAGATTGCGTAGAGACTCAAATGAGTATAGATCTAGATAAATATATGATACAAGAGTAGATAGTCTAAACTATAATTGTGTAGACTCAAGAGACTCAAATACCCAATTAAGATTTATAGTTTCATATAAGATATGAGACTCAACATGGTTGAGTCCGGACTCGAATTAAAAAGACTTAGATCCAATGCAATAAGTACTCAACTTTGATCTACATTTAGTGAGTTTGAGTCCATACCCAACATTTTGGACCCCAAATGGATCTAATTGACAGCTCTAGTCACATATTTAGGATCTTGTTGATTTGGATAAGGATCTCCTTCATTGTTTACCCGCTACAGTTCAGGAGCTAGTTCAGAAAAATGTGCAACTGAATACATTTGATATTGAGATCCCAAATGATGATGTTGTTGATGATTTCCATATTTACCATATGAGCCACAAGTTGTTTTTTACCTAAGAGGTCTGACATAGTTAGGAAAACTAGTTCTTTGTACCCTCTATATCAGTATGTGTTGATGACTGACAGGGGAGAATAAGAAAGCTTTCAAGAGACCATGTAAAGTAAGATGAATGATCAATGGTTAAGTGCAATGGAGATGAGATGAAGTCTCTATATGTCAATAACACCTTTGAGTTAGTGAAGTTGCCTAAGGGCAATAAAGCTTTGAAGAACCGGTGAGTTTATAAATGGAAGTCGCAAGAGAATTCTCCAAATTCACGTCCTAAAGCAAAAATTTTGTCAAAGAAAGTGAGTAGATTTCTCAAAAATATTTTCTCTTACTGTGAAAATGTCTTCAATCAGAACTTATTTTGGTTTGGCTACAAGCCTTGATTTAGAGGTTGAGCAGATGGATGTGAAGACAAGTTTTCTTCAAGGTGATCTTGAGGAGTAAATTTACATGGAACAACTCGAAGGGTTTCAGGTTAAAGGAAAAGAAGATCATGTCTGCAGGTTGAAGAAAAGTTTATATAAATTGAAACAAGCACCGTGGCAGTATAAGAGTTTGAGTCATTTATGAGAAAACATGGATTCAAGAAGGCTACTTCTGACCATTGTATATTCGGGCAAAAGTTTTTCGATGATCATATTTTTCTATATATTGATGATATACTTATTGTTGGTGAGTTTGCTTCTAGTATTGACGAGTTTAAAGTCGGAGTTGAGCAAGACTTTTCCATGAAAGACTTGGGGACCAACAAATAATATTCTTAGAGTGAGGACCAGTCGTGATAGGATATGCAAGGAAAATTTTGTTATCCCAAGTGAGCTACATTGGGAAGGTACTTCAAAGGTTCAGAATGGATAAGGCCAAAATTGTTAGCACTCCACTTGCTAGTCACTTCAAATTAAGTGTCAAGTAATGTCCCTCTACCGACGATGAAAAGAAAGAGATGAAAAAAGATCTTTATGCTTTAGCAGTTGGTAGTTTGATGTATGCTATGATTTGTACGATGTCTGATATGCTCATGTTGTAGGTGTTGTTAGTCGTTTTCTTTCAGATCCAGGAAGATAACATTGGGAAGCGGTGAAAGGGATTTTGAGATATTGTAATACCCGTAACTTTTCGCTTACGTGTAATTTATTTTTGAGTGATTAATTGCGTAGGCGTAATTTATTTCATGTCATTACGTGATTACGTGTTTATTTAATTTTTACATGTTACTTGTCGATTTTGGGTACGTTTTGTTGATGGGCGTTTCATAAGTGTATCGTATTTGAGGGACTTAGTTGTAATTCACTTAAAGGAGTAGTTTAATTAGATGTAGAATTGGAATTGGAATTGGAATTTATTAGGAATCCTAATAGAATTGGGAGAGTACCATAATTAAAATAAAAAGAAATAGGAAGAATGTTTTGCTTCTTTTGAATCTTTGAGCAATGTCATGATCATTAAGCAAATCAAAAGCTTTGGAATTGAACATTGATTTGTGATTATCTATTGTTCTTCCAATGATCTTTATTAATTCAATAATCATATTTAACCAAATATTAAATAAAATCAACAGTGACATTTATATGTCAAAATAGTCTGTAGTTCATTGAAGAAATAAAGAAAACGATCACTTCACTTTTCATTAGGGTTCGAATTGTTTGTAATACTTTAATTATAAAAAGTTTTATTTATATACCCTAATTTTTAGATGTGAATACGATCATAACTAAAAATGCCACAGGAAGGTCATAAAGGATCCTATGTGTTTTTTTGGGGTGGATGAGACTTTTATTATTTAAGTCAATCCTTTTAGATAAGAATTTAACAAGTTCAATACATGTTCAATCTATGAATAAATTCACATATTTAGATTAGTTAAAATAATTGTAAACTAACTCCTATCTTAATAAATTCAAATAACAAACTACTCATTTACAAATTTTGATTTTTTTTATATAAATTTTACATTGGTTAAAGTAATTTTTTGTATAATAAAATAATTCATATTATAAATATTATATTTATCCTCCGTTCAAACTTTGAACTCCTAAATTAGCTCCACTCTTCACTAGGACTCCTAATTTAGAAAATTTATCCTATAACTCAAATTCTATAGAAAAATAATCTTCTACTTTTTTTAGTTCAAAGGAAATACGAGATTAGAATTGCTACGAAAATTGAAGAAAAAAAATATTTCAGGATTTCATTACTAATATTTAGGTAGCTATCTCATAAAATTAGTCAAGATAGCTTGATCTTTCTGTCATGAGACATATTATTGAGGAGGTTAACTAATGTATTCAATCTTTACATGATTTCTTATTATAAAGTGTAAACTTGGTGAAATGTAATTTTCCTCCACGTAATTTTTAGTCTATTTTTTAATTTACTTTTAATGAAATTCACTATTGGGGAGAAAATGAAATCAATAGTATTATCTTTGAGTTTATCTGTAACTTTATCAAGACGACAAAGTCAATATCTTTTTGGCGTTTTTCTCTTTTAGAGAAGTGATGTAAAATTTTGTACAAGTTAATTTATATTAAATATAAAAACATACCAAGAAACTTGACACTAATAAACTTGAAATACCATTCTTTTTAATGTATTAATTTCGAGTTTTTCATTCCTCAAAAATATTGTCGTGCATAACACTAGCTAGTATATATATAAGGATCAGGAGCATAGGGCTAATTCACCAAAACAAAAGGAAAGGAAATAAAAACAAACAATATCGTGGGGATTGGGGTCAGGGGATCACGCACAAATCCAAGGAAAGGAAAACGGCTTTGAGCCCGCGCAAGACAGAGAAAAAAGTGAGTTTTGTGACTTAGATTTCTGGGAACTTTGAGAGATCATTGAGGGAGCATTTTTTTATCCGTTTTAGATGCACGATATATCAATTCGACGGCGTTCGAGTGAGCGCAGACAGATTCGGGATTCGGAGTACGGGGTAGAAAGGTAACGCATCAATCTTTTGTTATTTTCTGCCCGGATTGATGTATATATATTGGGTACTGATTCATGATTGTTTAAGGTTCGATTATACGTGAATTATTGCATAAACTGTTGGGTCCACGAATCAATTGCACATTTTGTGTTTATCGTTTTGTTAGTTGGATATCTACCTTGGAATTGATTATGTTTACCTATTGATATAATATGAATTTCTTTTTAATGTTTATCTAATTTCTTTTATATATATATATATATATATATATATATATATATATATATATATATATATATATATATATATATATTGTGATTCGTGAATCGTAATTGTTATTGTTGAATTGCGTAATTGATTATCCGTTCATCGATTTGAGTCGTCCTATTTGGGTCTGGTCGCTTCAGCCCTGTGTGATTTTGGTCGACCGAGTCGTCGCCCTATTTTGAGCTCGTGTCTAGAAACTACTAAATGACAGGACTCGTTCGATGTGAATTTGTGCGGATACCGAGGAGTCATGCGGGTGTTCTTATGCGGATTCTGAGAGTCTTGCGATGTGGATTTGTGCGGATACCGAGGAGTCCTGCTGGTGTTCTTATGCTGATTCCGAGGGTCCTGCGATATTGAAGTGCGGATTCCGAAGGATCCTAAGGGTGTCCTTATGCGGATTTTGAGGGATTTTGTGACCTTCACCTGATGAGGGTGTATCATTGGGACTGTAACGGTTTTGTGGAGTCCAAGGTGTTGGATGATGATACAATGTAGGATGAGTTCTTAAAGTCTGAACTCGTTCGTTCAGGGGGTGAAATTGAACCCCGTGTGTATGAACTTCTTGGGGTCTTCCTAACAAGGCTAACTGTTGAGGCCATTACAATTATTGTCGTAGAGTCGTGACTACATACTTGAGCTCGAATTGTAGGAAATCGTGTCATAGCGGTAGCTATGCTCGTATTGTCTAAGCAAGTGTGCAATCGTAGCGTACCGTATGAGCAGAGCACGGTGTTTGTCGTACATTCGCTTGTGTAAGTGCTTGGACATGAAGAATATGGTTATTTAGCTTACTTGTTATTTTAACTTGTTGTTCTTGTTTTGGTCCTATTTGATACCTGATTTTGAGTCTTTTAACTTGTATTTTGGGTTGGTTTGATTTGGTGCAAGATGGTACACTTGTGTACAAAATTTGCACTTGTTTTTTCTATTTTTCACGGTCGCGGGACGATCCATTCGTCCCTACCCTTTGTCATAGGGCTCATCTCGCAGTAGGGACGGTAGCTACCTGTCTTATCATGGATGAAGCCTCGGGACGATCCCCTTCGTCCCGCTGGTATCTTCGGTCGACCGACTTGGTGATGTGGTCGATCGGAGCCTATGTTTTTCACGTCGGGTTGATTACGGAGGACCACCGGTTGACCGGATTGCGGGATGGGTCGACCGGGAGGGTCACGAGTGAGGTCGTGTGCATTACGATTACTGCATCGATCCGTTATGTTCTGCTATGTCCTGATCGGTTATGTTTTGTTCTGAGTCCTGTGGGACTTGTGTAGTGTCTTGTCCAGAGTATTTATTTCAAATGGGTATTTTGGGAAACGGGAATATGTTGTGTCTTGTTGTTTATTTTTTCCTGTAATTATATTGGTCTTTACTGAGCACCGGAGCTCAGTCCATCTGCTTTCTTACTGTGTATGTGATGTAGATGTTGATCCTATCTTTGATGACGGTGCTTGGGAAGGGGACTATGAAGAGTGATTAATAATCAGCTTGGCTCAGAGAGTTTCAGTTCATTCATTTATTCATTTACACATATACGTATTTCATTTATAGTAATGTTGAACAAATTCCTTTGTAATACTTAGAATTATTCACTTGTTGTACATTAATTCCACTGCTTAGCTCTTATCTTGGATTATTTCATAATTGAATTCCCTTTTAGTAACTCTATTGTGGACTTTGGTGTCTCATCGACCAATGAAACACTTGTCATGTCATCATTCAGGCTACGAGTGTGACAGAATATATCCGTGGCAATTCTAGTCTAAGACTCTGTTTTGGCAATGAGAAATATGTTCTTGAATGTTACACATATTCATATATGGCTATGGATGTTGATTCAAGGAACTATATTTCGGATACGCGATTTCCTTTGCAGGGGGCTGTTTCATGGAAATCTTGATTACAAAAATGTGTTTCTTTGTCTACCACTGAAGTTGGGTTCTTTGTAGGAACTAAGCTTGTAAATAGTTGTTTTAGATTAATAAATGTCTAAAAGAACTTGGACATTCTCAAGCTAAGTACGTGTCACTTTTTTTACAGATCAAAGTGAAATTCATCTTGGTAAGAATTCAACTTTTCATTATAAATCTAAACATATCGATGTGAGGTATCATTGGATACGAGAAGGGTTAGATGATAAGTTGTTGGAGCTTGAAAATGAGAGTTTTGAGAGAGTAAGAGTTGAGAGAAAAAAGAAAGACATAAAGATTCTAGGTTGTCTCCTCCTCGTGCGATCGACTTTGAACTTCGATCGACTTTGTCTCAAATTTTAGTCGAAAGTAGAAGGTATTGGACGTGATCCGTCAGAGAAGTAATACTTCATGGTCTTAAGTCATAAGTATTACTTCCTCAATACTATTTTAGAATCCTTAGACCTTATGTCTTCATTGATTCTAGTATGAATGGAGCCACGTTTTGGCTCAGTCGGACGTTACTTGTATGAGTAATCAATACGACCGAGATCGGATGTAGTGTCCTATCATAGCTTGAATGTGAGAGACATTGTAAGGAATTTGTCCCTCTCTATTATTAGAGAGAGATATCCATGGGCCCCTCGATAGGGAAAAGAGCTGTTTAAATGCATGGCCGTGCTCAAATGTATTTGATAAAGTGGTTATCAAATGCTATTTGTCGAAACAGTCTACCTAGAGATCGAGCATAAATACAATTAAGCTTAATAAGGGTGACGACCACCATGCCTTATGCTTAATTAGGATATCGCGAGACAAAGGGATTAAATAGTGGATTGATATTAGGTTCCGTTGTATATTCATTCACTTTGGGTAGTCACAATGTCCTGCTAGGGACCGCTTGTGATTTATGAACACATACTACTACTAAGTGTGTTTTCATTGCCATTGTGAGATGAACCTACAGGGTCACACGCATAGACGAGCTAACGAGCTTTATGTCAAGATTCAATGAATCTAGAATGTGTCTAGGTTCATTGTATCTGACATTCGTCTTTCTGAAAATAATAAAGTGTTTATTATTCGAATTAGAGATAGGGGCAATTTCGGTATTTTACTATAGCTGGGATTACGTGGGAGTTATTATCCGATAAGGACTCCCACTACCAGCAGAAGTCTAGGGGACGTGGGAGTTAGAGACTCCCACTGCCGAGAGGAGTTGAGGATGTGAGAGTTGGTTATGGGAACAAACTCTCACACCCTATATAATGAACTCTTGGCCGAAACCCTAGGTGAGAAGTTTTCCAGCCGAAATATTATCAATTCTCTGAAATTAGATTTCAGGATCAGCCTCTCATTTTTCTCTCTAATTCCCGAAAAACAGAAAAAACGAAGAGCTAGCAATCGCTGCCCGTTTCGTCGCGTGGATACCGGTAGAGGGACTTTCCGCAAAGGGAGATCAATCGGTAGCAACATCCGATCCAAGAAACGTCAACCTCCATTCAAGAAGTAACTTCTTGAATCCAAAAACGTAAGTTTTTCTTGCTGTTTCTTGTTGTTTTCGAATTGTTTCATATGAGCGGATCCTTCAGGGGAGGATCCATGGGTGTTTGGAACGAGTTTCCGCCCATGAATCCCTTCAGAAGGCTCCTAAGACTACATCTTGGGGGTGGAGATAAGAATTCAATAGTCCGTTTTTGAGCAATCGTTGTCGGAACAGTGCTTTATCTTTTGGGTGAAATCTCCTTATTCTCATCTCTTTCTATGTATTAGATGAAGTTTTAGCTTCGTCGTTTGTTGTGTTTATACTTGTTGGTGTAGGTACTCTTTTGTAATCTCTCATGATTCATAGTGCTGCTTTTGGAGTGGACCCGAAAGTCATGTGATTTTTACTCTTCGATTTAAAGAGGTTTTCCACGTAAAATTCTTAGTGTTGCATTTTCTTGATTTATCTTTCATTTACTATCTTCCAGTTGATTATTATTTTGCTCTGCATCTATAGTTGTCATCTGTGACTTTGGAATTATTATTTGTTGTCTCTGCAATATTTATTGAGCTTGTGAGATATTTATTTGTCATGTATATTTGGTATTGTTTTCAATTTACTTGGGACAGTTTTGATTTCTCCCCAGCAGTAATGGTATCGAGCATTGGTTACTTGTGATTATTTGCTTGTCTAAAATTATGAAAAATGCAAGAGGAGCGAAAACTTATCATAGACAAAATTAACATTTTTAGAAACTACTGTATACGTATTGATTTTTTAGGTTTTATAAGATTTTTCTTTAAATTGCCATCTTAATATTTCTGTTCGAATTTAATGTTCTAATTCCGTCATGGGAAAAAAAAATAAAGACTATTTAGTCAGTTGCAATAATTCCTCCATTTTCTATAGCTCATAATCAAGAAAGATATATTAAAACCACATGATGAGCTGACTATCCGTACTTTTTATACCTTTCAGTGAAAAAAATAAAGAAAAAAGAGGGAAAAAGGTATCTGTGTCTTTTAGTAAGGCTACGTGTAATGGAAGCGATTCCCATCTGATTAATAGCCTTTCATCTAATATTAGCTTATGCTATTAAGTAAATATTTTGTTTCAAATGTCATAAGTGAATTAATAGTCATTCAGGTCATCAAGTAATTTACGCCTAGCTAGTTTTTATCACTTTTAGAGATTTTTATTTTTTTGGGTCACAAATCAATTTACGGCCGCTAAACAAGTTATTCCGTCCAAAACTTCGAATTAATCCGTCAAAAAGCCTACGTAGCAAAAACGGTTCCCTTTATTCCCTCTCTCATCCAAGGGTAATTTTGGAAAAAAAGTATACATTAATCATCTTCTTCCTCCTTATTGACCCCAATATCCATTTTTCCACCAAATTGAAGGAAAAAAAAATTATACCTCCTCAATTCATTTTTCTCCCCATTCGAACCATCCACACAGCTCACATTTTATTCCCTCTCTTGACTCTTGCATCATTTTCCTCTCGGGGTTCACTTTTGACAATGGGTTTTTATTAATCAAACATTCGTCAAAATTGGACTCCGAATTATGATCTATTCTTGGAGTGAATTCATCATCAATACAACCAAAATCAAATTCATTGAAATTACCTTTTCTACCATTGTTGTGGCTACCACTTTGATTAATCTTGATGACAATAGAGTTTGGGGAAAATGATGAACAATGGAGGAAGGATTTTTTCTTTCCTCTTTGTGTGAAAATGGACAAGTGTTCATCAAATGGGTTGCTCTAATCATGTTTTATAAGGTGAAATTAGGAGTACCTTTTTTTAATTTTCCTAAAATGCCCTTCGCATAGAGGGAGTGATAATTGAGCCGTTTTTGCCACGTAAGCTTTTTGACGGATTAATTCAAAATTTTGGACGGAATGACTTGTTTGGCGTCCGTAAATTGATTTGTGACTCATAAAAATAAAAATTGCTAAAGTGACAAAATTGGTTAGGCGTAAATTACTTGATGAACTGAATAACTATTAATTCTGTCATAAGTTACTTTTTCGTACAATCCATTATATATAATAAATAAACATAGAGTATTGAAGTAGTCATTTTATTATTTTAGTTATCTAACTTTTACTTACATTTTATTTAGTAGTTTTAAGTAATGAATATAACGTAGAAGTAAACGATATTTGGTCCAAGATAGTCAAACTCGAGATCATACGTAAGATCGGGAGGACGTAGAAAGATTGTAGGATAGTAGAATCGTAACTCGGATCGTATATTCTATTTAATTCAAAAAATACTAATTAATTCAATACTGTCATAATCCCTCTATATTAAATCGAAATTTTTCGAATCTTAGGATATTGCTAGTATCAAACAAATATATTTATCACATGAAAGAGTCATAAAGAAATGGTATTATGTCATGTGCCTCATAATTTTGAAACTCAATTTCTCCTATCAAAATTGTTACCAGAATTTTTTTTTAAAAAAATCTACTCGGGATTCAACCAATTGGAGCAATTTAAATTCAATAACATTGATGATTTGATCCAATAACTTAATCGATCAAATCGAAGTTTAGGGTTTCAAATTACTTTTTTGTTGTTCTAGTCGATGGCGGAGGAAGAGCTCGGAAACAAAAAGGAAATTGGTATCGATCGAGGAAGAGAATAAATTGGTAGCCAGATTGAAGATTAAGGAGGCTTGAGAAAATTGAAGAAGCCACTGAATTGAGCAGAGTATTGAATCGCAAAGTTTGTGTTGATAGAGAATTTTTTGTTTTTATCTAAAATGAAAAATCATTTTTTTTTAAATTTACGAGTCGCTTTTTAGCTCAACCCGACTCGAAAGGGAAAAATATCTAACTCGGAATTTACTCGTAGGATTGTACGATCTTACGTTCTCGAGTCCGAAAACCACAAGTTTACACCGATCCTACTTGATCACCAATCTTACGTAGGATTTAACACATAAGGCCCATTGAAACTCGTAAAATCAGATGCGATCTCTACGAGTCAACTCACGAGTTTGACTGCCTTGACTTGATTTATATACTTCTTTTTCTCCTCCCTAGTAAAATAATAATGTCTTTTGGATCTACAGGTTACCCTAATACCAGTGTCGGAGGATTAGGATGTGTTTGTTAGAGGAATAACGGGTCTAAACGAGTTATGCAGATGAAAATAAAATGACCCGCCTCTAATAGGATCTTTCACGAGTAAGAACCTTAGACTACGGGATAGTATTATACCTTTCGAAATGCAGAATCTGTCTGAAACGGTTTCAGTTGTCACGATCGGAACGCCACCAACGCAGGCTTCGTCTCTCCCGATATCCACTCGATCTTCCGGGGATGGTCCTCTACTGCTTGGTGCTAGCCAATGCCTCGTAGAAGTCTTGAAGACACTCTTCAAGATGGAGTATATATATGACCTTACGAAGAACAAGAAACAATTTTCTTACTTCTTTTCTATTAGACAAAGCTAGAAAAGAAGTCTTTAGAAAAAAGTCTGTCTTTTCTTTCTATTCAAGTTCTCTTGAATGCTCTCACTTTTCTCTCTATTCTAAGCTCTCAAAAAGCTAGAGAAAAATGACTTAGGAATACTAAGAAAAATCAGTATTTTCCTTAGTCATTCAAGAGATAGTGGGGAGAGTGAAAGGGGGAAGTGGGAGATCATGGAGGAAACTACTCCTCCACATTCTCCACCACTTCAACCTCCTTTCTTAGAGATAAGAGCTGAAAATATATCCTATATTTCCAGCCATAAGGTCGGTCCAAATGGGTTGGTCGGCTCAACCCGATTAAGGGGCCCAATCCAATCCAGCACGGCCCGATCGAATTGGCGCACCTTAGATTAAATGTACTCCAACAAGCCCAATCCAGTTGATCTATGAGTGCGACCCAGGAGGTATCTATGATGTTGGTCGTGACATCATATGTCACAGGTAATGAGAGATATCTAGCAACGCATCATTACCCCCAATTCATAAATATCTAGTGACTATCATAATCACACCATTTGACATTTGTATTTAAATCCTTTTGTCCTTGATATCTAGATTGAACACAAGTCATGGAAAAAGTCACACTTGTATTGTCCAATCTTTTAGTTTCTTGATTCGCGAGTAGACTAATCAAATGACATCAATATCATATACTGATTCATTTGTTCATGGCCATGAATTAGTCAGACTCCGTCAAAGGGGCCCAAGATATCGCTCCTGCTATATGGGAGGGACAAATCCTTTATGCATCTCATTCATCCTGAACAAGATTCGTGATATACCCAATAAATGCCTTTATTGCTCACCCTGTTACGGATAGCGTTTAACATTATCAAAGCATAACACTAGCCATGCAAGAACTCTTATAAGACCTCAAATCGAAAGATCTTATATACAACCCAATCAAAAATTGAGAAACACCGTTGACTATTATATAACAACCCATGGTGTGTTTCTCATGTCGGGTCTGTCCAGTATAATGATTCTCTAATTATATATACCTATGTGACGATCCGATATCTTATATCAATCATTGCACACACTAGTCTTACGCATTATTATTGTCCTCGAAGATTCCATAATAATGTTCGACTAGGGACGTTTCAGTATTCATAACATTTATGAATACCAAGGACATGTTATTTATTTATGTTGTTAAGAACGCAGAAACATAATGAAATAATACTGGAATTTATGCCTTTTATTCATCAAAATGAAAATTACATAAATACGATACAATAATCTCCCACTTGCACAAAAAGACCCAAAATCATCTACTGATTGGTCTTTAAGGGCATACTAATGACTGTCTCTAAAGATCAGCCCTCCGGATATCGGATACCCGTGGAGCTAGTGTGGCGTTTATGATGCTTTCGCTGCTGACAGTGGATCGGCAACATTGTCTGCTAGAATCTACTCTACATATATGCACATCACCTCTCTCTATAATCTCGCGGATTAGGTGAAAACGCCGCGATACATGTTTGGACCTCGGTGAGATCTAGGTTCCCTAGATTGTGAAATAGCCCCATTGTTGTCACAATAGAGGTCTATCGGGTTCGCAATACTAGGAACCACATCGAGGTCGAAATAAATTTCCCGATCCAAACCGCCTCCTAGCTACTTCACAAACTGCTATGTACTCGGCCTATGTCGTAGAATCTGCGATGGTCGATTGCTTTGAACTGCGCCAGCTCACAGCACCTCCATTCAAGTTAAACACATATCCCGATTGCGATCGGAAATCATCTCTGTCGGTTTGGAAACTATCATCGGTGTAACCACTTACAACGAGCTCATTGTTAGAGGAATAACCGGGTCAAAATCAGTTATGCAGCGGAAAATAAACTGACCCGCCTCTAATAGGATCTATCACGAGTAAGAACCTAAGACTACGGGACAGTATTATACCTTTGGAAGTGCTAGGGTAGCTGAAACGGTTTCAGTATCACGAACGGAACGCCACCAACGCAGGCTCCGTCTCTCCCAGTATCCACTCGATCATCCGGGGATGGTCTTCTACTGCTTGGTGCTAGCCAACGCCTTGTAGAAGTCTTGAAGACAATCTTCAAGATGGAGTATGTATGTATGACCTTTTTAGAAGAACAAGAAACAGATTTCTTACTTCTTTTCTATTAGCCTAAGCTAGAAAACAAGTATTTGAAAAGCTGTCTTTTCTTTTCTTTCTAATGTTCTCTCTTTTCTCTCTTCTCTAAGCTTCAAAAGCTGGAGAAAAATCTGACTTCGAATGTTGGGAAAATCAGTATTTTCCCTAGTCTATCAAGAGAGAGTGGGGAGAGATAAAGGGGGAAGTGGAAGATCATGGAGGAAACCACTCCTCCACTTTCTCCACCACTTCAACCTCTAGATAAGAGATATGAGCTGAAAATATGTGTCTAATTTTCCAGCCATAAAGTCGGTCCAAATGGGTTGGTCGGCCCTAGTGCTGTCAAAGTGGGCCGAAGCCCGCGGACCGGCCCGCCCCGCCCCGCCGTGGACCGGGTATGGACTTAGGAAATATTGATCCGCAAAAATGCGGGCTTTTTAGCCCGCGCCCGTTTAGCCCGCGCGGACCGGATCCGCGGATCGCGGGCCGCCCGCGGGCTTTTTCATTTAAAAAAAAATACATATTATATATAATATTTTTGGGAAAAGTATATATATTATATATAATATGGTATATATTATCATATTTCCTACTCGCTAGATGGTAAAAATAAAAGTATACATATTATATATAATATTTTTTGGAATAGTATATATATTATATATAATATGGTATATATTAACATATTTCCTACTCACTTGATGGTAATAAAAAAAGTATACATAATAAAATAAAAGTATACATGACCTTAACTATTTTATTATTAATGGGTAAATCTTTATTTAACAAAAAAAAATTGAGTGGGCCCGCGGGCGGGCCCGCAAGCCCGCGGACCTTGGGCGGTGCGGGTATGGGCATATGTTTCAAGGGCCCGCAAAATTGAGTCCAAGCCCGCCCCGCCCCGTATTGCCTTAAGCCCGCACGGCCGGCCCTGCTTTCACAGCACTAGCTCGGCCCTAACCCGATTAAGGGCCCAATCCAATCCCGCCCGAAGCCCAATCGATCGGGCGCACCTTAGATTAAATGTACTCCAACAAGCCCAATCCAGGTTGATCTATGAGTGCGACCTGAGAGGTATCTATGATGTTGGCCGTGACATCATATGTCACTGGTAATGAGAGGTATCTAGCAACGCATCATTACCCCCAATTCAAAAATATCTGGTGATTTATCATAATCACAACATTTGACATTTGTAGTTAAATCCTTTTATCCTTGATATCTAGATTGAACACAAGTCATGGAAAAAAGTCACACTTGTATTGTCCAATCTTTTTAGTTTCTTGATTCGCGAGTAGACTAATCAAATGACAACAATATCTCATACTGATTCATTTGTTCATGGCCATGAATTAGTCAGACTCCATCAAAGGGGCCCAAGATATCGCTCCTGCTATATAGGAGGGACAAATCCTTCTGCATCCCACTCATCCTGAACAAGATTCGTGATATACCCAATAAATGCCTTTATTGCTCACCCTGACTACTGGATAGCGTTTAACATTATCAAAGCATAACACTAGCCATGCAAGAACTCTTTGTGAGACCTCAAGACGAAGGATCTTTTTATACAACCCGAGTCAAAAAATTTGAGAAACACCGTTGACTATTATATAACAACCCATGGTGTGTTTCTCATGTCGGGTCTATCCAGTATAATGATTCTCTAATCATATATACCCATGTGACGATCCGATATCTTATATCAATCACTGCACATACTAGTCTTACGCATTATTATTGTCCTTGAAGATTCCATAATAATGTTCGACTAGAGACGTTACAGTATTCATAACATTTATGAATACCAAGGACATATTATTTATTTATGTTGTTAAGAACGCAGAAACATAATGAAATAATACTGGAATTTATGCCTTTTATTCATCTAAATGAAAAATTACATATACGATACAATAATCTCCCACTTGCACAAAAAGACCCAAAATCATCTACTGATTGGTCTTTAAGGGCATACTAATGACTGTCTCTAAAGATCAGCCCTCCAGATATCGGATACCCATGGAGCTAGTGTGACGATCATGCTGCTGCTGCGATAGTGGCTTCGTTAGTGGATCGGCAACATTGTTTGCCGAATCTACTCTACATATATGCATATCACCTCTCTCTATAATCTCGTGGATTAGGTGAAAACGCCGTAGTATATGTTTGGACCTCCGGTGAGATCTAGGTTCCCTAGATTGTGAAATAGCCCCATTGTTGTCACACAGAGGTCTATCGGGTTCGCAATACTAGGAACCACATCGAGGTCGGAAATAAATTTCCCGATCCAAACCGCCTCCTTAGCCGCTTCACAAGCCGCTATGTACTCGGCCTCTATCGTAGAATCTGCGATGGTCGATTGCTTTGAATCTGCGCTACCACAAAGACCTCCATTCAAATTAAACACATATCCTAATTGCGATCGAAATCATCTCTGTCGGTTTGGAAACTAGCTTATCCGCCTCCTCCATAAATCAAGAATGTATCCTTAGTCCTTCGCAAGTACTTGAGGATATTCTTGATCGAGATCCAGCTGACGTTCACCGTAATTAGACCGGGTATCCGCTCGTAAGGCTTAAGGCATACGAGACATTCAAGCGAGTACATACTATGGCGTATATGATGGATCCTATGGCGAAGCATAAGGGATCTCTCTCATGCGTTCTAATTTGTCAGGCGTTTTAGAACACTGTTTGTTCGACAAAACAGTACCATGTGCCATAGGACAAAGGCCCTTCTTAGACTCTTGCATGCTAAACCGCTTTAGCACCTTATCTATATATGTACTCTGACTTAGGCCAATTGTCTCCTGGATCTATCTCTATAGATCTTGACTCCCAGAATATAGCTGGCATCGCCTAAGTCTTTCATAGAGAAACACGTACTCAACCAAGCCTTTACTGGACTTTAAGGTTGGTATGTCGTTTTCAATGAGTAGTATGTCATCTACATACAAAACCAGGGAATACGATTGAGCTCCCACTAACCTTCTTGTAAACACAAGGCTCATCCTCATTTCTAATGAAGCCAAACTCACTGGGACGGCATCATTAAAACGGATGTTCCAGCTTTCGAGAAGCTTGCTTGAGTCCATAAATGGATCTCAAGCTTACATACTTTTCCAAAGATTCTCTAGAGTGACAAAACCTTCAGCTGTGTCATATACACATCCTCTTCAAGTTTTCCATTAAGGAAAGTGGTTTTGACATCCATTTGCCGATTTCATAGTCATAGTAAGTCGCAATAGCAAGCAAAATCGAATGGATTTGAACATAACTACAGGGGAAAAGGTCTCGCCATAGTCAATACCATGAACTTGTTTGAAACCTTTCGCGACAAGTCGCCCTTGTACGCTTTGTACATTCCCTTCCATGTCGGTTTTAATCTTAAAAACCCATTTGCACCCTATGGGAGTTACCCTTCAGTAGATCAACCAAGATCCAGACTTGGTTTGTGTACATGGAGTCCATTTCGCATCTCATGGTCTCAAGCCATTTCTCGTAATCTGGGCTATTAATTGCCTCGCTTTGTAGGTTGAAGGTTCATTGTGATCCACAAACATAACATCACCACGTTCACTATGAAAAATCCAAAATTTTTCCGAGAGGTGGACGACGTAACTCTACCGCACCTACGCAATTCTTGAATCAGTGCTCGGCCGCACAACTGCTTTGTGGCACCTCGCCGCACAACAACTTCGTGGAGTCTCGTTCAATTTCCATCTCATCATTAGTGCTAGTTTGAGAGTCCTGGAACTTCAGAAAGTTCTACACTACTCCCACTCGTGTTTCTAGAAACAAATTCTTTTTCTAGAAAGACTCCCGTGCGAGCAACAAACACTTTGTTCTCGTTAGGGATATAAAAAGTAGTATCCTTTAGTTTCCTTAGATAACCTACAAATATGCACTTTTCAGATTTTGGAGCTAGCTTATCGGGAGTCGAGCGCTATAAAAGCTTCACAGCCCCCAAATCTTGAGGAAAGACAAACCGGGACGCTTCCCTACCCATAACTCGTATGGCGTCTTTGCAACTGGGATTTAGACGGAACGCGGTTAAGTGTTAAAGTCGTTGTCTCTAGTGCGTGTCCCCAAAAGGAATCGGGCAGTGCTCGTGACTCATCATAGAACGAACCATATCTAATAAGGTTCTGCTCCTCCTTTCGTATACACCATTCCATTGTGGAGTAATTGAGGAGAAAGTTGTGAAACGATTCCACAAGCTTTTAGATAGTCACGCAATTCTTGACTCAAGTATTCTCCTCCCTCGATCGATCAAGAACCTTAATACTCTTGCCAAGTTGGTTTTCTACTTCTAGTTTAAACTCTTTAAACTTAGCAAATGCTTCGGATTTGTGTTTCATCAAGAACACATATCCATACCTCACCGAAGTCATCGCAAAGGTAATGAAGTAGAGGTAACCACCCTCGCATGTATATTAAAAGGGCCACATACATCACTATGTATTAGTCCTAATAAAGCATCGGCTCTCTCACCTAGCTTAGTGAAAGGTGATGCTGTCATCTTACCCAACAAACAAGATTCGCATCGATCATAAGATACGAAGTCAAATGATTCCAATAGCCCATCTTTATGGAGTTTGATATGCGGTCTTCGTCTATGTGGCCTAAGCGACAATGCCGCAGGTATGTCGGATTAGAATCATTAGTCTTAATCCTTTTGGTATTTATATTTAAAATTGGCATATCAAGATCTAAAACATATAGACCATTAATCAAAGAGGCGCTTGCATAAAACATATTATCCAAAAATAACGACAATCGTTGGTTTTTGATCGAAATCTCAAAACCTTTCTTGTCCAAACAAGAAACTGAAATAATATTCTTAATTAAACTAGGTACATAGAAATAGTTTTCTAAACCCAAAACAAGCCCTCGAAGGCAAAGTAAAAAGTACAAGTCCCTACAATAGTAGGGTCGCAACACGTGCTCAGCTGCCAACTCGTAGTTCTACTTCACCCTTTGCCAACTCTCTACTCCTTTGCAGTCCCTGCACATTAGTACGAATGTGAGAACCACATCCGGTATCAAATACCCAAGAATTAGTTGTATTTAAATTGATATCAATCATATTAATATCTACAACATAAATACCTGAGCCCGAAGCAACAATTGCTTTCTCCTTTTCCAGCTCTTTTTCCCCGCAATATATCTTTTGTAGTTCCTTTTCCAGTGACCCTTCTCACCACAGTGATGACAGATAGAGTCTTTGGCTACACCACCCCTTAGGTTTCAGTGCATTGTTGAAAATGGGTTGCTTGCCCTTGAGTTTACTCTTCGGTTTACCTTCGGATCTCACAAAACCTTTGCCTTTTGCCCTTTTGCACCATCGAGTATGGTGTTGGGCTTGACTTGCCTATTTCCTTCTCGGCAGTCCTCAAGCATGTTCAACAACTCGAGCAATGGCTTGTCAATTTCATTCATGTGATAATTCGTAATGAACCGATCAATGACTCAGCAACGATTGCAAGATCAAATCGACCGACAAACTTCTTGTCCCAAAGGAAATCCCCAGCTTTTCAAGTGTTCTAACATAACCTATCATCTTAAGAACGTGAGTTCCTACCGCATTCCTTCGGACATTTTGCATCGAAAAAGAGATTTCGATACATCGAATCTCTCCTCGGCGTGCTTGGCCTCGATATAGTTGCTTCAGGTGAGCCGAAAGCATCTCATAAGCCCCCCATGTCCTCATGTCAGCTTCAAGCTCGTGAGTTCATGGTGACAAGCATGAGGCTAGACACATCTAAAGCATCACTAACATGCTTCGATAAGCACTTCTATCAGCGGCCGAAGCGCGAGCCTCCGGTGTAGCAGAATAGGGTCAGTTTCTAGAACATACAACTTTCTTTCATGCTTGAGAACGATTCTCAAGTTCTCGAACCAGCTGAGGAAGTTAACTCCTCTAATTTGTCCTTCTCAAGGACGGAACACAATGATAGTATTTGGTTTGAATTTGATATTTTTCTACAACAAAATACATATGCAAAGTAAGTACCGATAAAAATCATTATTAGGTCTTTATGTTTTTAATGATTTCTCCCACTATTTTCTTCGAGTGAATAACCCTCATTATCAATTCGAAAGTTCGTTAACTTTCTAGCGGGCCAAGATCCATATTTCACCTCGCTTTCGAGTCACCTTTTGGTCGATCGCCCAAAACTTGGTTATTTAGGTAGGCAACGCTTACAATTACATCAAATTATGTAATTCTTGGTTAGTTGAGTGAATAACATTTATTCAAGCGTATCATTATACACTTTTCTCAACTCTTTTGCCTCTAGATCCTCAATCCATTTATTGAGATAATCCAGCTAACTAGGACCCTAAGTTTTAGCCGACGGATATCACAACTTATCCTTCGCGCCACCCTGATAGAGCACGTATGTACAAAGCTTTTGGCATGTCCCATACTAATGTCGATCTAGGCCTTGACGAGGCCAGACTCAAGGAAGGCACTAATTAATATTTAATTGAGGGGTTTGTTTTTTAACAATCTCACCTGTATAAGCATAAAATAAAACAGTTTATGCTCATATACATATGCATCCAATACATAAAAGTAAAATGCAATAGTAATCGCTATATCCTATTCGGTTTTTCCAAGCTAATGGAAAAACCGTGAAGTCAATCTAAGGGTGTGAAAAAGAAAACACTCTATTCTACACCGCCTTGACCTTCGTGTGGTTGTCTCTCCAAATCTTCATCACAAATGTATCTTTCTCATAATCTAGAATATTACATACTTCTAAGGAAACCCTCAAGTTACATTTCGAGGGGATTTAATGAGAAAAAAATTACAACTTTTGATAAAAAAAAGATAGGCACTATACGCAGATCGTATTATAAAATAAACCAACAGGGTAAAGGCGACTACTATGCATCATGCTCAATTAACATAACAATTTATGGAAAAATGAGCAATCGGTAAAATGAACATTCCATATTATGTCTGGTTTGGCCGACTCGGTCACACCTTCTGGCCGACCGAAAAGAAACGGAAAGTTTCTCGGTTGACAAAACAGTACACTTCGATCGGCCGAAGACCAACTCGGATCGACCAACATCCTCTCTGCTGATCCGAACTCAAAACAAATGAGATTTTTTTCAACTTTTCAATGACTTCAAAACTGAAAAATCTCGATTATCATACATACAAAATGATGAAAAACATGTCATACATGATATACAACATTTCTAGCAATCCTAAGGCATGCGAAACATAGATTCATAATCCATACTCGAATACTATAACACATTAAGTCTATAGGTACTCATGAAAGTGGCTCGATACCACCGTTAGAGGAATAACCGGTCAAAATCAGTTATGCAAATGGAAAATAAACCGACTCGCTTCTAATAGGATCTACCACGAGTAAGAACCTAAGACTACGGGATAGTATTATACCTTTGGAAGTGCTAGTGGGTAGCTGAAACGGTTTTCAGTGTCATCGAACTGAACACCACCAACGCAGCTCCGTCTCTCCCGAGATCCACTCGGTCTTCCGGGGATGGTCTTCATCGCTTGGGTGCTAGCCAACGCCTTGTAGAAGTCTTGAAGACAATCTTCAAGATGGAGTATGTATGTATGACCTTTTTTAGAAGAACAAGAAATGCATTTCTTACTTCTTTTCTATTAGCTTTAAGATCCTATTACATATGCATCTAATATATAAAATAAAAATGCAATAGTAATCGCCATATCCTATTCGGGTTCTTCCAAGCCAATGGAAAACCGTGAAGTCAATCTAAAGGTGTGAAAAGAAAACAATCTATTCTACACCGCCTCGACCTTCAAAGTGGTTGTCTCCAAATCTTCATCACACTGCACCTTCTCCTAATCTTGAATTACATAATTTAAGGAAACCTCGAGTTACATTCGAGGGGATTTGATGAGAAGAGAATTACAACTTTTGATAATAAAATATAGGCACGATACGCAGATCGTATTTTAAAAATAAACCAACGTGGTAAAGGCGATTACTATGCATCATGCTCAACTAACATAACAATTTATGAAAAAATGAGCAACCAGAGATTCTATTTCGGCTCGGGTGGATCAGCCATTCCTCGCTGGCCGATCGTGTAATTAGTCGTGCCGAATCGACATATCTCACAATCGACCGAACAAAGTATCGAGAGTACTCGGTTGACCGACCTAGCCATTGCAGGGTCGACCGAACAGATACTCGAGAGTACTCGGCTGACCAAAAACAGTAATCGCGGTCGATCGAATACTAATATGAACGAGATACCGAGAGTAAAACTTGACTCTCATACATACAAAATGATGCAAAAAACATGTCATACATGATATACAACATTTCTAGCAATCCTAAGGCATGCAAAATATAGATTCATAATCCATATTAAATACTATAGCACATTAAGTCTATAGGTACTCAGTAACTCGGCTCGATACCACCGTAGAGGAATAACCGAGTCTAAACAGTTATGCAATGGAAATAAAATGACCCGCCTCTAATAGGATCTTTCACGAGTAAAAACCTTAGACTACGCTGAAGCGGATTCATGGGCGGAAACTCGCTCCAACACCCATGGATCCTCCCTCGAAGGATCCGCCATACGTAAAACGAATCGAAAAACAATGTAAAACTTACACTTTTCGGATTCAAGAAGCTACTTCTTGAATGGAGGATGACGATTCTTGAAGTTTTCTTTTCACCAACGGAATTCCCTTTCATGGAATTTCCTCTACCGTATCCACGCCGACGAAACAAGCAAAGTGATTGCTAGCTCTTCGCCTTTCTCGAGATTCGGGAATTAGAGAGAAAAGGGGAGAGGTTTAGAAAATCCAAATCTGATTTCGGGTTACTTGTTTAATTTCGGTCGAATCACTTGTAACCTAGGGTTTCGCTAAGAGATGTTAGATAGAGCGTGGGGAGTTTGTTCCCGTAACAACTCCCACGCCTACTCAACTTCTTCCCTACCGTGGGAGACTCTGACTCCCACGTCCCCTAGACTTCACTGCAGTGGGAGTCTTTATCTGATAACAACTCCCACTTAATCCCCAGCTTTAGTTAAATACCAAAATTGCTCCCTTATCTCTAATTCGAATAATAAACACTTTATTATTTTCGTAAAAACAAATGTCGTATACAATGAACCTAGACACATTCTAGATTCATCAATCTGACATGAAGCTTGTTAGCTCTGCCTATGCGTGTGACCCCCGTAGGTTCATATCACAATGGCAATGAAAACACACTTAGTAGTAGTGTGAGTTCATAAGTCACAAGCCGCCCCCTAAAGCAGACATCGTGACTACCCAAGGTGAATGAATTTACAACTGAACCTATTGTCAATCCACTATTTAATCCCTTTGTCTCGCGATATCCTAATTAAGCATAAGGCATGGTGGTCGCCACCCTTATTAAGCTTAATTGTATTTATGCTCGATCTCCGTGTAGACTCGCTTTGACAAATAGCATTTGATAACAACTTTATCAAATACATTTGAGCACGGCCATGCATTTAAACAGCTTTTCCCTATCGAGGGCCCATGGATATCTCTCTAATAATAGAGAGGGACAAATTCCTTACAATGTCTCTCACATTCAAGCTATGATAGGACACTACATCCGATCATCGGGCCGTATTGATTACTCTGCTACAAGTAACGTCCGACCGAGTCAAAACGTGGCTCCATTCATACTAGAATCAATGAAGACATAAGGTCTAAGGATTCTAAAATAGTATTGACGAAGTAATACTTATGACTTAAGACCATGAAGTATTACTTCTCAAACGGATCACGCTCCAATACAATGTATCCCTATATATCGTGATCTATGATGTGATTTGTATCCATTACACATGATCAAGAAAACAAGATCATCAATCAACAATCATACTAGTTTTATTTCATAGTAAATAAGTATTACATAAAACTAGGGGACTTCTAGAATAGTAATTACATAAGCTAATGAGTTTTACTATCAAATCACACATTTGATAATCAAAAGCGTAATTAACTATTCAATTACATGCTCAAAAGATAATAAAACGCACAACATGTGCTAATGGTCCTAGGGCACTACTAACAATCTCCCACTTGCCCTAGGTCCAATCATACATGATCCTCAATCCCATTGACCTAGTATGACTCTCATGTTTAGGCCGTGAGAGTGGCTTGGTCAATGGATCTCGCAATGTTGTCGCTCAGTATGAACTTTGCAAATACTAACGCCTCCTCTTTCGATGATCTCTCCGATCGATGGAAACGCCCTGAGAATGTGTTTGGATCGCAGTGAGATCTAGGTTCCTTAGCTTGTGAAATGGCGCCAGCATTATCACAATAGAGGTCCACCGGGTTCACAATGCTAGGGACGACACCTAGTTCATCAACAAACTTCCCGATCCAAATAGCCTTCTTTAGTCGCTTCGGAGGCAGCTAGATACTCAGCTTCGCATGTAGTCGGCCACGGTTTCTTGCTTTGAGCTCTTCCAGCTCACAAAGACTTCCATTCAAACAAAACACAAAACCAGATCACGATCTAAAATCATCTACGCTGTCTCGAAGTCTTGCGTCTGTGTAACCATTTACAACTGTACTTTCCTTCCCCGACCTCCGTAAACTAAGAACATATCTTTAGTCCTTCTCAAGTACTTAAGAATGCTCTTGACTCGCACTCCAATGTGACTCTCTAGTGGTCGATTGATATCTCGCTAGTCATACTTAAAGCAAATGAGACATCTCAGGGCGAGTGCATATCATGGCGTATATAATAGACCCAATGGCCGAAGCATATGGGATCTTACTCATGCGCTCTTGGTCCTCCCTTGTGGAAGGTCCTTGAGTTCTCGCTGAGTTTGACGCTATGTGACATGGGCAAGAATCCCTTTTGGAGTCTTGCAAACCGAACTGCTTAAGCACCTTGTCAATGTATCCACTCGCTCAAAGCCAATCATTTTGTTAGATCTATCTCTATAGATTCTAATACCCAAAATGTATGTAGCCTCGCCTAAGTCTTTCATGGAAAAGCACTTCCCCAACCAAGCTTTTACGCTTTGTAATGCGGGGATGTCATTTCCAATCAGCAAGATGTCGTCCCACGTAAAGCACAAGGAACACTACCGCATTATTAGTTACTTTCTTATAAACACAAGGCTCGCCTTCGCTTTTTGATGAAACCGAATTCTTTAATACGCTCATCAAAGCGATGTATTCCAGCTTTTCGAGATGCTTGCTTCAATCCATAAATGGACCTTTGAAGCTTACACACTTTGCTAGGATTTGTTGATCAACAAACCCCTCAGTGCTGTGTCATATACACATCCTCGAGAAGGTTTCGTTAAGAAACGCAGTCTTAACATCCATTTGCCATATCTCATAGTCATAATATGCGCTATGGCAAGTAAAATCCTAATTGACTTTTATCATCACGACAGGGGGAAAAGGTTTCGCCATAGTCAATACCATGAACTTGTCTATAACCTTTAACTACTAGTCGCGATTTAAAAGTGTGTACATTACCATCCATGTCGGTCTTCTTTTTATAACACCATTTGTTATCAATGACCTTGCACTCTTCGGTGGGTCAACCAAAGTCCATACTTGGTTGTCGTACATGGATTGCGATCTCTGACTTCATAGCTTCTAGCCACTTATCCGACTCGTAACTACGAATTGCCTCTTTGTAGGTAGTGGGTTCATCTTGATCAATCAGCTCAACTCGATGATCATCAGCCACAGAAATCCATATCTCTCAGCCGTTGATGTACCCGACTCGACCTCCTCGGGGCCTTGTGTCAAAGATTGAAGCTCGAGACGCGACGTGAGCTTGCTTGAACTTCTAAAGTTGGTTCAGATGTTGTTTGGGGATTTTGAATTTCTCAAGATGGATCTTACTCCCACTATCCTCTTTGGAAATAAATTCCCTTTTCAAGGAATACACCATTACGAGCAACAAACACTTTGTTCTCTCGATGGAAGATAGAAGTAATATCCTTTAGTTTCTTTAGGATATCCCACAAACAAACATTTGTCGATTTAGAGGGCGAGTTTATCGATAACAAGCGCTTTTACATACGCCTCGCATCCCCAAATTTTGAGAAATGACAAACTAGGTCGCTTTCCCTACCCATATCTCATATGGAGTTTTCTCAACCGCTTTAGAAGGAACTCTATTTAATATAAATGCAAAGTAGCTTTCAGTGGCGTAGCCCCAAAAGGAAATTGGAAGACTTGTTTGACTCATCATAGATCGAACCATATCTAATAAGGTGCGATTCCTCCGCTTTCGACACGCCATTCCATTGTGGTGTGCCAGAGGAGTTAATTGTGAAACAATTCCACAACCACTAAGATGTTCACAAACTCTTGGTTAAGGTATTCGCCACCTCGATCCGATCAAGTATCTTAATACTTTTACCAAGTTGATTTTGTACTTCATTTTGAAATTCTTTGAATCTTCCAAAAGATTCGATTTATGTTTCATTAGATAGACGTAGCCATATCTACCGAAATCATCTCATGAATGTGATGAAGTATCGAAACCCTCCTCTAGCACTAGTGTTTATTGGTCCACAAACATCCGTATGTATGAGGCCCAACAAATCGGAAGCTCTCTCACTTTGTCCAAGAAAGGGAGCTTTAGTCATTTTGCCCAACAAGCAAGATTCACACGTCTCATAAGACTCTAAGTCAAATGATGTTAAAATTCCATCTCAGATGGAGTTTTGATATGCGCTTTCGCTTATGTGGCCCAAACGACAAATGCTAAAAAGTAGGTTTGGTTTAAGTCATTTGATTTAAACCTTTTAGTATTAATGTTATAGATGGGCCTTTTAATGGAATCATCGAGGTTAAGAATATAAAGCCCATTCATCAAAGAGGCATCTCCATAAAAGATACGATCTTTATGAATGGTGCAAATTTTATTCATAATACTTAATTCAAAACCTTCAATATCCAAACAAGAAACTCGAAATAATATTCCTACTCAAAGTTGGAACATACAAACAATTATCTAGTTCTATGATAAGGCCACTTGGGCAAAACTAAATTAAATGTCCCCGTAGCTACAAAGAACAACTCTTGCTCCGTTGGCTACTCGAGGTCCACTTCTCCTTTTGCGCTGATCTACTCTTTTGAACCCCCCGCACATTTGCACAAATGTGAGATCCACAACCGGTATCTAATACCCATGAAGTAGGAGCAGCATATGTTAATTTCTATAACATAAATACCCTGGAGAGACAACAAACCGGGTCTTTCCCTTTTTTCTTCTCTTCCAAAGTAGAGTTTGCAGCTCCGCTTTCCAATGGCCTCGGTTCGCCACAATGGAAGCAAACTCCTCCTTTGGTGCCTCGCTTTGGGTCGGGGCTTGGGCTTGTCATTGCCTTTGCCTTTGCCTCTCTTAGCCATGGGCTTTCCCTTGCCTTTCTTCTTGAAATTCCCTTTCGAACCATTAAGACTTCGTGGGTCTTCTTAATGTTCGCCTCACTCGCTTGAGCATCCCGTGAATTTTCGTGTATGGTCTTCTCCATGGCATGCATGTTGAAGTTCATTACGAATTGGTCATACTCCCAGTGGGAGTGAGCCCAAGATCATATCTCGTGGCCATGTCATGACCTACGGGCAGCTCCAAGCTTTTCAAGTTGGTCAAAATAGCCCTTCATCTTAAGAACGTGTGCACTCGCTGCAGGTTCCAGGGGCCATTTTTGCAACTATTTAACGCCTTAGTTGTGAGGGAATCTTTCATGACGAGCTTGCTCTTGGAACATTTCCTTGAGCCGCCCATCATCCCGAAAGCCTCAACTCCTTCAAACTGCTTTTGAAGGTCGTGGCTCATTGTGACTAACATGAGACAAGTCACATCGTTAGAGTCATCGAAATGCTTCTTCCAAGCATCTCTTAGAGCTCTAGGGGCGTTATTTTCAGTGTTGTTCAGAATGTCCGCTTCAAGAACGTATAGCCTTTCTTTCCCCGCTAAGGACAATCTTAAGTTGCGGGCCCAATCAAGGAAATTGGTCCCGCTTTAGTTTTTTCCTTCTCAAGGATTGATCGCAGTTGAATTGTGTGATGAATTGGTTGCCATTATCTACATTAAGTTAATTGCAAAGTTATTAGTTTTTGAGCAAAAAACATTTTCCACAATTTCAACACTTGATAATGGTGGGGTAAAAAACATTTTACAATAGTTATAGGAAAGCTTTGGCTTAACACCCACAATTAAAGTAAAATCATCTAACGGGATTGACATCTATATGTCCCTGCTATTTCCCATTTTATGCCCTAGGCCCAAAACTATTTTGATGGCCTAGTTAAGTCGAACCATGTCTAAGCATATGGAAATCACTATTTTCCCATCTCCTCTTGCCTAGATAACCACTCTATCCGCTGCTTTGGCAACCGGACATAATGATGATCCAAGCTCATGGAGTGCTTAGGTTATGGTAGGCACTTTAAGACTTAATTAAAACCATTTGATGTGACGCTCAAAAATTAAATCCATCCGTACATAAAATAAACATCACACGCAGTTATGAAGCTTAAAAAAAGTAAATGTGATATAGCATGGCCTATTCTATAATGACTCCCACGAGCCTTGTGGGAGTCAAGGGTCAATCTAGGTCAAAATCCATCTCACGGATAATGTCTTCGATCTTGCACCTCCAGCCTTGTTACATATTTGCATGGGCATACCCAGCCTTCAATGTAAAGCAAGAAAGCTAATCTAATGAAGCGATTACAATTTTACAACATTGAAAAACGACTGCAAAGTCGTATTATAAAATTACAATCAAAATATGTAAAACAAGGGGTATAGTAGGCCATGCTATTCACCATGCTAATATCACATAAAGCACAATGAAATCATACACAAAGTCTTAATTCGAGCTTGCTTTAATCTGGTGACGAGACGGGCTGGTCCCGCCAGCCGCGAAGCGGCTGTCACGCGGGCGCGCCCCTTGCGCTTTCCAGGCAGCGCCTAAAGGAAAATTATTTACATCATCATCGCACGAAGTTTTTCCTCCCGAGATTTATTCCTGCCTCGCCTACATCAGACGTATTGTGCCACCGGATTAACGGAAATACTCTATGCGCAATACCGGTTTAATCGGGCTCACTAGACACGAACAGCATGCCGATCATCACAAGAACAGCTTATGCATACTAATGTTCGACGTAAATTACATGCCGACCAATACCACTATGCCGACCAATAATCAAAACAAGCATAATAAATGAAAGCCTATGCATACTCATCAAGATTTACCTTAAATGCAGTCAGCTTATGCAGATTATGGTCGCAAAGATACACTTTTCGCTTACGTCATACCATATTGGTCGACGATATATGCTAAGATGTACGCCCAGAGGAAGGTTTGATAGTCAGATTATTGGCGCTGTTTCAAACACCCCGCGATTCCTTCGGCGATTCGCTCATGCAGAACTAATGGGAAAGTCAGCGTGTAAATTACATTTCGAGCTCAGTTGGCTTTTTGAATGGAGCGATGATGATTCTGAAGCTACTGGCTTTAAGGAATTTCTCTGTCAATTCACGCCGATTGGGGAAGTGATTGCCAGCTCTTCGTTTCTTCCGAGATTCGGGAATTAGAAGAGAAAAAGGAAAGTAGAGGGCTTGTAGGCCCGAAACGCCGATTTCGGCCGTTTGTTTATTCGTCAATCACTTGTAACCTAAATGGCCAAGAGCGTTATATAGCACTGGTCAACCCCACGCCTGTCTGTCTTCTTTCTCGGCCGTGGAGACTTCGACCCACGCCCTGATTTCGCCGGGCATGAGCTCAGAGTAATAACCCCACTTACCTCGCCTTGTTAAATGACAGTTCAACCCACACAACACTTATTATTTTCGGTAGGTGGAATGATGTTAATGAATTTCCAGACACACTTCTAGACCATTGACCGATACGGCGGTTACCGCCTATGCGCAGACTGTAACATACGTAATGCAAAAACACTGTAGTAAAATATTATAACATTCATCGATATATATCCACAAATAACCACTATTTGTTCCTTGTTCAAGCGACATTCAACAAGATAAGGTATGGAGACAAGCCACTTATTGCTTTAATTGTATTTATGTTGATTTTCCGGTATGCTTGATAGTATTGGATATCACTTATCAAATACATTGGTTATAGCCATAGTTATAAACAGTTTCATCGGTGTGCTTCATATATTTCAATAGAGGTACAAGTTTCATATGTCTTCTATATCTGGCTGATAGCACATTGAGATTTATCGCCGATTGATTACTGCTAGTATCTGCTCATCAGTTCGATTCATGTTTTCGAATCAATGAAGACATGTTCATAGTTGACGGTGTTATTATTTTGCATTTAGACTGCTTGGTACTTTCGTTGATTACGCATGTCAACGTATCCCTTATATATTGTATTTGGCGATGTGATTTGTATTCATTACACATGATCGGAAAACATAATAGTTTATTTCATAGTTAAGTATTACAAAACTGGTGACTTAGTGTATTATACAGCAATGAGTTTACTATCAAACACACATTTGATAACAAAAGCGCAACCAACCATTCAATACATGCTCGTGAATAAAATCCACAACATGCTTACGAATAGGCCACAACATGCATTATATCTTTTAAATGTACCAGCCGAATAAGCCAAGAACAACGCTGATTGAACGCAGATTTGTCTTCTTCCATATCCACTGGACAGGGATGGTTCATCGCTATACATCCAGAAATCTTGAAGACACTAAGACGGAGTATAGACAGTATCTGTTTAAGAAATAGCTTTTCTTATTTCCTTTCTACATAGCCAGAAAAGAAGTCTTTAGAAAATCGCCTTTTCATTCAAGTTCTTCTGAATGCTCACGAGCTTAAGCTTCAGCCGGGAGAAAATGCACTTAGAATACCAAGAAAATCGCATTTTCCCCAGTCATTCGCATGCAGACAGGCGTAGTCGAGTCACGCGAGGAAACCAGCCAACCACACTCACCACTTCAACCTTCTAGAGATAAGAGTCTCATATTTCAGCCATAAGTGTCGTGTTCAGTCGGGCTGGTCGCCAAGGGCCCACCGCGCCGCCTGTCGAGCTCGCGCACCTGGGCTGTGTCGCAGCCTGGTCACTGCCTCCGACACCATTGGCGAGACGGAGGCCCAGATACAGTTTGCATTAGACCCGACATCGCTTGTAGTTCCCAAAACACGGCACAAAAAAAAGCCGACAATAATCGTCTCATTGCTCGCCGGAAACGAAATGTACCGCTCTCGATGACATGGCATTTTACCGTTGCCGACGCGGATTTGATTAGCAACGAGCGATTGCTAGCCGGGATCGAAGTCCCACTTCACCATCGGCCGGCTGGAAGAAAACCGACATTTTTCATCCGTGGCCATGACACTTCTGCTGGGCACCGTTGTTTTAAATGAGACACACGGTAGTTTAAAAACAATAATAATCCTCCATAATATTAAAATACCAGACGTTAGGGGCCAGAATGTGTTAATAAAATAAGAATAATGAAAAACAGCTTATGTCATAAATATTTTTTTACAAGACTAAATAGCAACTTGCTATATGATTTGAATGGAAGGATTGCAGCTGGGCCAACCCGAGATATAGGCGTAGCGTTGTTCGCACATGCCCGCTTACAGCATACTTGAGCCGGTGTCGCATCACCGCCAGTCACAGAGGTCGCCGCGTTGTGTCTGTCTGAAGCCTGTGCCGGTTACACAGCACAGCCGCCGCTTCTCGGCGAAGCGCTTCCATCAACAGACCTCTGGGGTTGAGTACCGCGAAGATAGCGTATTAACGCCGATATAGGTATCAAATGCTGGGACGGGACTAACGAGCAGAGCGGCAGGCCGACGGGAAAGATGTCGCTACTGACCGAGCCGCCAGCGACGAGCTGCACGCCTTCACGCCAGCCATGCTTAAGAATAGGCGCCTGAGTAGTTTCAGAGCGCTGGAGGCCTGCCCAGCTGGAACACGCCGGCCAGAGAGGTCGCAGATTTGGCAGGACGGGGAGCCTCAGAGCACACCGGGTTTAGCTGCTGCGAAGATTCTCGGAGCCAGGGCACTTGTGTGATGATCGACACACAGAATACTGAGAGTTTTCAACTTTCCAGCATCACCTGTTTGACCTCCAATATACTAATTTTAATATTATGTTGCGGGGAGGAGTCAAACAGTTGATGCTGGAAGAGTTCGGAGAAGCCTTCCTCTCGAATCACAGGGCAAAGATAAGTCGATCATCACTAGGGCCGCACAAACGATCGTGGATGCCTTCGCAGCCAGTCTGAAGCCGTGTCTTGCGTAGATCGGCTCGGGCGATGTGGTCGACACTGCGTCCCCGCAGACCTTTCATACGGCCGAGGAGCGTGTTCCGGGTAGAGGGCTGTGGTTGGGAGGCAAGGCACTCGCAGGGAATCGCCAGCTACTCAAGAGCATGTGCTTTGCTGAGCGCCAGAGAGCAGCGTGGCGGTGAGGCGGCAACGCCGCAAACAAAGCAAGAAGCGACTCCGGTTCGAGTGAGCGACACATCCTCCTCCTCAGTCCGAGCATCCTGCTACGGCTCCTACTCCGTTCGAGACTCAGCCCGATGTCCCCACCGATTTTGATTACCTATATCCGAGCGTTGGCACATATACTCCTGGTACTCAATTTGGAGGTCATCCTGGTGATGGGCCCTCTTCATCGGGGCAGGAGGAAGTATTCTTTGGTGTAACTCCCTCGTACGGCTGGGCCTCGGACTGGACTCGGACACAAACGCAGCGAGCATCCTCCACAACTCTGGCAGCATTCCCGCAGGAGGTGTTACTGATCGACACCGAGGGGTAGAATTCTTTATGACGGAGCATGGTAATCGTCGTACGAACCAGACCTAGCCACACATACTATCTCCGGTTAACCCAGAAGCCCACGTAGATACACTCATTCAAATCCTTATATAGGATTTGCTTTATTTAATTCTTGTAAAAAAATATTTATGACATAAACGATTCGTTTGTTTTTTTCATTGTTCTTATTTTATTAATACATTCGGTTTTTCCAGAGTAATTTTGCGTACAGGTATTTTGGTAATATTATGGAAAGTTGATTATTTTGTTTTAAATACTCGTGTGTCTCAGGCAAAAACAACCAGCTAGGTCAAAACGGAAGTGTCACTTGGTAATTTCTGCCCGGATGGAAAAAATATCAATTTTTCTTCCAACACATCGGCCGATGGGACCAAGGCGGAGTGGGACTTCCGTCCCCCGAGCAAACGGAAGTCCCATCCGTTGCTAATCAAATCCACGTCGAGCAGCGTTTAAGTGCCATGTCATCGGGAACGGAGGTCCCACTCCCGTTTCCAACCGGGAATGTAGTGGGACTTCCATTCGGCGCGAAATGTTGGTCCGAACTTTTTTTTAATGCCATGTTTTGGGCTTTCTACAAAAACGATGTCGATCTAATGCAAACCCCCCATATCCTAGACCTCCATCTCCATAATAATTGTCTGAGTCGGTGTTAACACTGTTGAGTACATTTAATCTAAGGTGCGCCAATTCGATTAGCAGGGCTGGGCCGGATTGGATTGGGCCCTTAATCGGGTTGAGCCGACCAACCCATTTGGACCGACCTTATGGCTGGAAATATAGGATATATTTTTCAGCTCTTATCTCTAAGAAAGCGAGGTTGAAGCGGGTGGAGAATGTGGATGAGTAGTTTCTCCATGATCTCCCACTTTCCCCTTTCACTCTCCCCACTATCTCTTGAATGACTAAGGAAAATACCGATTTTTCTTAGTATTCCTAAGTCATTTTTCTCCAGCTTTTTGAGAGCTTAGAATAGAGAGAAAAAGTGAGAGCATTCAAGAGAACTTGAATAGAAAAAAAAGACAGCTTTTTTCTAAAGACTTCTTTTCTAGCTTTGTCTAATAGAAAAGAAGTAAGAAAACTGTTTCTTGTTCTTCGTAAGGTCATATATATACTCCATCTTGAAGAGTGTCTTCAAGACTTCTACGAGGCGTTGGCTAGCACCAAGCAGGAGAGGACCATCCCCGTAAGATCGAGTGGATATCGGGAGAGACGGAGCTCGCGCTGGTGGCGCTTCGATCGTGACAACTCGAAACCGCTGCATGCATTCTCGCGATTTCGAAAGGTATAATACTATCCCGTATGTTAGTAGTGCCCTAGGACCATAAGCACATGTTGTGCGCTTTTATTACCTTTTGAGCATGTAATTGAATAGTTAATTACGCTTTTGATTATCAAATGTGTGATTTGATAGTAAAACTCATTAGCTTATGTAATTACTATTCTAGAAGTCCCTAGTTTTATGTAATACTTATTTACTATGAAATAAAACTAGTATGATTGTTGATTGATGATCTTGTTTTACTCGATCATGTGTAATGGATACAAATCACATCATAGATGCAATATATATAGGGATACATTGTATTGACGTGATCCGCTTGAGAAGTAATACTTCATGGTCTTAAGTCATAAGTATTACTTCGTCAATACTATTTTAGAATCCTTAGACCTTATGTCTTCATTGATTCTAGTATGAATGGAGCCACGTTTTGACTCGATCGGACGTTACTTGTAACAGAGTAATCAATACTGACCGATGATCGGATGTAGTGTCCTATCATAGCTTGAATGTGAGAGACATTAGTAAGGAATTTGTCCCTCTCTATTATTAGAGAGAGATATCCATGGGCCCCTCGATAGGGAAAGACTGTTTAAATGCATGGCCGTGCTCAAATGTATTTGATAAAGTTGTTATCAAATGCTATTTGTCGAAACAGTCTACCTGGAGATCGAGCATAAATACAATTAAGCTTAATAAGGGTGACGACCACCATGCCTTATGCTTAATTAGGATATCGCGAGACAAAGGGATTAAATAGTGGATTGACAATAGGTTCCGTTGTAAATTCATTCACCTTGGGTAGTCACAATGTCCCTCGCTAGGGGCCGCCAGTGACTTATGAACTCACACTACTACTAAGTGTGTTTTCATTGCCATTGTGATATGAACCTACAGTGGTCACACGCATAGACGAGCTAACAAGCTTTCATGTCCGCATTCAATGAATCTAGAATGTGTCTAGGTTCATTGTATCCGACATTTGTTTTTCTCGAAAATAATAAAGTGTTTATTATTCGAATTAGAGATAAGGGCAATTTTGGTATTTAACTAAAGTCGGGATTAAGTGGGAGTTGTTATCCGATAAAGACTCCCACTACCAGCCAGAAGTCTAGGGACGTGGGAGTCGAGTCTCCCACAGCCCGAGAGAAGTTGAGTAGACGTGGGAGTTGTTCCCGGGAACAAACTCCCACACTCTATATAACATCTCTTAGCCGAAACCCTAGGTTACAAGTCATTCAAACCTGAAATTAAACAAGTAACCCCAAATCGATTTCGGATTTTCTAAGCCTCTCCCTTTTCTCTCTAATTCCCGAATCTCGTAAAGACGAAGAGCTAGCAATCACCGCTTGTTTCGTCGCGTGGATACTGGGTAGAGGGAAATTCCGCAAAGGGAATTCCGTTGGTGAAAAGAAAACTTCCAAGAATCATCATCCTCCATTCAAGAAGTAGCTTCTGAATCCGAAAATTGTAAGTTTTACCGCTGTTTTCGATTCGCTTTACGTATGAGCTGATCCTTTCAGTGGGAGGATCCATGGGTGTTTGGAACGAAGTTTCCGCCCATGAATCCCTTCAGTGGTATCGTAGCCTTGCTCATACGATTCGGATTCGACATTGTTAATCACATCTTAACATATATCAAATTCGATTTGGTATGTGTATTTATGAAAAACAGTAAAAGATTGTATCTTTTATGTTTCGTGATTATAATACCGCATAAATCAAGTCATCGCATTTAAAGATTGCATCTTTTGATGAGAATATGCATAAACTGTTTTCGGTTTTTGGTATAAACTGTTTTCAGTTATTGATTCGGCATAAATCATGCTCCGTGAATGTTGATTCGGCATAAATCAAGCTTCGTGAACATTAATTATGCATAAATCAAGTTTCGTGAATATTGATTCAAAGATAAATCGCTTTACGTGAATCTGAAATTAATTTGATTAAATTCGTTATTACGCATAAATTGTTTCCGCTAATCCGATTAACACAATACATAATCCGATTATGAAAGTAAGGCAGAACAGGGGGTAAATCTGGGAGGAAAAACTCATTCGATGAGCTGATGTAGAATCGATTTTTCTGCAGGGCGCTGCCCTCGGAAACCCCTGAGGGGGCCGCTGCCCCTGACCCCCCGCCCGCTAAACGGCTAGCGGGACCGCCCTGTCGGCACCCCCGATCGCCGCTCCCCCGAATTAAGACTTTGTGTATGATTTCATTGTGCTTTATGTGATATTAGCATGGTGAATAGCATGGCCTACTATACCCCTTGTTTTACATATTTTGATTGTAATTTTATAATACGACTCGCGAGTCGCTTTTTTCAATGTTGTAAAATTGTAATCGCTTTCATTAGATTAGCTTTACCGCTTTACATTGAAGGCTGGGTATGCCCATGCAAATATGTAACAAGGCCGGGAGGTACAAGATCGAAGACATTATCCATGAGATGGATTTTGACCTAGATTGACCCTCGACTCCCACAAGTGCTCATGGGAGTCATTATAGGAATAGGCCATGCTATATCACATTTACTTTTTTCGCTTCATAACTCTGCGTGTGATGTTTATTTTATGTCCGGATGGATTTAATTTTGAACGTCACATCAAATGGTTTTAATTAAGTCTTAAAGTGCCTACCATAACCTAAGCACTCCATGAGCTTGGATCATCATTATGTCCGGTTGCCAAAGCAACGGATAAGTGGTTATCTAGGCAAGAGGAGATGGGAAAATAGTGATTTCCATATGCTTAGACATGGTTCGACTTAACTAGGCTATCAAAAATAGTTTTGGGCCTAGGGCATAAAATGGGAAATAGCCGGGACATATAGATGTCAATCCCATTAGATGATTTTACTTTAATTGTGGGTGTTAAGCCAAAGCTTTCCTATAACTATTGTAAAATGTTTTTACCCCACCATTATCAAGTGTTGAAATTGTGGAAAATGTTTTTTGCTCAAAAACTAATAACTTTGCAATTAACTTAATGTAGATAATGGCAACCAATTCATCACACACCATCGCGATCAATCCTTGAGAAGTGAAAACTAAGCTGACCAATTTCCTTGATTGGGCCCGCAACTTAAGGATTGTCCTTAAGCAGGAAAGAAAGTCGCACGTTCTGAAACGGACATTCCCGAACAAACGAAAATAACGCCCTAGAGCTCTAAGAGATGCTTGAAGAAGCATTTCGATGACTCTAACGATGTGACTTGTCTCATGTTAGTCACAATGAGCCCCGACCTTCAAAAAAACAAAGCTCAAGGAGTTGAGGCTTTCCAGATGACGGGCCACTCAAGGAAATGTTCCAAGAGCAAGCTCGCCATGAAAGATTCCTCACAACTAAGGCGTTAAATAGTTGTAAAATGGCCCCTCGAACCTCTCGTGAGTGCACACGTTCTAAGACGGGAGCGGCTATTTTGACCAACTCGAGAAAGCTCTGAGCTCCCGTAGGTCATGACATGGCCACAGATATGATCTTGGGCTCACTCCCACCGGAGTATGACCAATTCGTAATGAACTTCAACATGCATGCCATGGAGAAGACCATACACGAAATTCACTGGATGCTCAAGCAGCCGAATCGAACATTAAGAAGACCCTCAAGTCTTAATGGTTCAGAAAGGGAATTTCAAGAAGAAAGGCAAGGGAAAGCCCATGGCTAAGAGAGGCAAAGGCAAAGGCAATGACAAGCCCAAGCCCCCAGCCCCAAAGCCAAGGCACCAAAGCGAGGGAGTTTGCTTCCATTGTGGCGAACCGTGCCATTGGAAACGGAAACCGCAAACTCTACTTGGGAAGAGAAGAAAAGGGAAAGACCAGCTTGACTGCCTCTCCGTGTATTTATGTTATAGAAATTAACATGTCTGCTCCTACTTCATGGGTATTAGATACCTGTTATGGATCTCACATTTGTGCAAATGTGCAGGGGGTTCAAAAGGAGTAGATCACCTGCAAAAGGAGAAGTGGACCTCGTAGTAGCCAACGGAGCAAGAGTTGTTAGCTGTAGCTACTGGGGACATTTAATTTAGTTTTGCCAAGTGGCCTTATCATAGAACTAGATAATTGTTTGTATGTTCCAACTTTGAGTAGGAATATTATTTCAGCTTTCTTGTTTGATATCGAAGGTTTTGAATTAAGTATTATGAATAAAATTTGCACCATTCATAAAGATCGTATCTTTTACTGGAGATGCCTCTTTGATGAACGGGCTTTATATTCTTAACCTCGATGATTCCATTAAAAGGCCCATCTATAACATTAATACTAAAAGGTTTAAATCAAATGACTTAAACCAAACCTACTTTTGGCAATCGCTGCTTGGGCCACATAAACGAGAAACGCATATCAAAACTCCATACGATGGAATTTTAACATCATTTGACTTAGAGTCTTATGAGACGTGTGAATCTTGCTTGTTAGGGCAAAATGACTAAAGCTCCCTTTTACCGGACAAAGTGAGAGAGCTTCCGATTTGTCGGGCCTCATACATACGATGTTTGTGGACCAATAAACACTAGTGCTAGAGGAGGGTTTCAGCATTTCATCACATTCACGCATGATTTCAGAGATATGGCTACGCCTATCTAATGAAACATAAATCAATCTTTGGAAGATTCAAAGAATTTCAAAATGAAGTACAAAATCAACTCGTAAAAGTATTAAGATACTTCGATCGATCGAGGTGGCGTAATACCTTAACCAAGAGTTTGACGAACATCTTAGTGGTTGTGGAATTGTTTCACAATTAACTCCTCCCCGCACACCACAATGGAACGGGCGTGTCGGAACGGGAGGAAATCGCACCTTATTAGATATGGTTCGATCTATGATGAGTCAAACAAGTCTTCCACTTTCTCTGGGGCTACGCCTTGAAACTCGCCGCATTTATATTAAATAGAGTTCCTTCTAAAGCTGTTCGTAAAACTCCATACGAGATATGGACTCGGGAAACGACCTAGTTTGTCATTTCTCAAAATTTGGGGGATGCGAGGCGTATGTAAAACGCTTGTTATCCGATAAACTCGCCCCTAAATCCGACAAATGTTTGTTTGTGGGATATCCTAAAGAAACTAAAGGATATTACTTCTATCTTCCATCGTAGAACAAAGTGTTTGTTGCTCGTAATGGTGTATTCCTTTGAAAGGGAATTTATTTCCAAAGAGGATAGTGGGAGTAAGATCCATCTTGAGGAAATTCAAAATCCCCAAACAACATCTCGAACCAACTTTAGAAGTTCAAGCAAGCTCACGTGCCGATACTCGAGCTTCAATCTTTGACACAAGGCCCAAGGAGGTCGAGCCTGCACATCAATGCACTCGAGAGATATGGATTTCGTGGATCGATGATCATCAGAGTTGAACCGATTGATCAAGATGAACCCACTACCTACAAAGAGGCAATTCGTAGTTCCGAGTCGATAAGTGGCTAGAAGCTATGAAGTCCGAGATGCAATCCATGTACGACAACCAAGTATGGACTTTGTTGACCCACCCGAAGGGTGCAAGGTCATTGATAACAAATGGTGTTATAAAAAAGAAGACCGACATGGATGGTAATGTACACACTTTTTAAATCGCGACTAGTAGTTAAAGGTTATAGACAAGTTCATGGTATTGACTATGACGAAACCTTTTCCCCTCGCCGTGATGATAAAGTCAATTAGGATTTTACTTGCCATAGCCGCATATTATGACTATGAGATATGGCAAATGGATGTTAAGACTCGCTTTCTTAACTGAAACCTTCTCGAGGATGTGTATATGACACAACCCGAGGGGTTTGTTGATCCAACAAATCCTAGCAAAGTGTGTAAGCTTCAAAGGTCCATTTATGGATTGAAGCAAGCATCTCGAGTCGGGAATCGCCGCTTTGATGAACGTATTAAAGAATTCGCTTTCATCAAAAACGAAGACGAGCCTTGTGTTTATAAGAAAGTAACTAATAATGCAAAGTAGTGTTCCTTGTGCTTTACGTGGACGACATCTTACTCGATTGGAAATGACATCCCCACATTACAAAGCGTAAAAGCTTGGTCAGGGGGAAGTGCTTTTCCATGAAAGACTTAGGCGAGGCTACATACATTTTGGGTATTAGAATCTATAGAGATAGATCTAACAAAATGATCGGGCCCTCGAGCTGCAGTGGATACATTGACAAGGGCATCAAACGGCTCAGCTTTGCAAGACTCCAAAAAAGTGGATTCTTGCCCATGTCACATGGCGTCAAACTCAGCAGTAACTCAAGGACCTTCCACAAGGGAGGACCAAGAGCGCATGAGTAAGATCCCATATGCTTCGCCATCGGGTCTATTATGTACGCCATGATATGCACTCGCCCTGCATGTCTCATTTGCTTTAAGTATGACTAGCAGATATCAATCTGACTCTCGAGAGTCACATCGATCGCAACAAGAGCATTCTTAAGTACTTGAGAAGGACTAAAGATATGTTCTTAGTTTACTGAGGTCGTAAAGTAAGTCCGGTAGTAAATGGTTACACAGACGCAAGCTTCCGCACTCGACGTAGATGATTTTAGATCGCAAACTCGTTTTGTGTTTTGTTTGAACTGGAGGTGCCGTGAGCCGGAAGAGCTCAAAGCAAGAAACCGTGGCCGACTCTACAATGTAAGCTCGAGTATCTAGCCGCTCTCAAGCAGCTTAAAGAAGTCGCTTGATCGTGAAGTTTGTTGATGAACTAGGTGTCGTCCCCTAGCATTGTGAACCCAGCTGGACCTCTATCGTGATAGTACCGGCGCCATTTCACAAGCTAAGGAACCTAGATCTCACCAACGATCCAAACACATTCTCAAAGCGCTTTCCATCCGATCGTAGAGATCATCGAAAGAGGAGACGTTAGTATTTGCAAAGTTCATACAGCACGACAACATTGCAGCATCCATTGACCAAGCCACTCCCACACATCTCAAACATGAGAGTCATACTAGGTCAATGGGATTGAGGATCATGTATGATTGGAACTAGGGCAAGTGGGAGATTGTTAGTAGTGCCCCTAGGACCATTAGCACATGTTGTGCGCTTTATTACCTTTTGAGCATGTAATTGAATAGTTAATTACGCTTTTGATTATCAAATGTGTGATTTGATAGTAAAACTCATTAGCTTATGTAATTACTATTCTAGAAGTCCCTAGTTTTATGTAATACTTATTTACTATGAAATAAAACTAGTATGATTGTTGATTGATGATCTTGTTTTACCGATCATGTGTAATGGATACAAATCACATCATAGATGCAATATATATGGGGATACATTGTATCGACGTGATCCGCTTGAGAAGTAATACTTCATGGTCTTAAGTCATAAGTATTACTTCGTCAATACTATTTTAGAATCCTTAGACCTTATGTCTTCATTGATTCTAGTATGAATGGAGCCACGCTTTGACTCACTTTGGGACGTTACTTGTAACAGTAGTAATCAATACGACCGATGATCGGATGTAGTGTCCTATCATAGCTTGAATGTGAGAGACATTGTAAGGAATTTGTCCCTCTCTATTATTGGAGAGAGATATCCATGGGCCCCTCGATAGGGAAAGATCGTTTAAATGCATGGTCGTAGCTCAAATGTATTTGATAAAGTTGTTATCAAATGCTATTTGTCGAAACAAAGCTTTACTCGGGAGATCGAGCATAAATACAATTAAGCTTAATAAGTGGTGACGACCACCACGCCTTATGCTTAATTAGGATATCGCGAGACAAAGGGATTAAATAGTGGATTGACAATAGGTTCCGTTGTAAATTCATTCACCTCGGGTAGTCACAATGTCCCCGCTAGGGGCCCGCTAGTGACTTATGAACTCACACTACTACTAAGTGTGTTTTCACTGCCATTGTGATATGAACCTGCAGTGGTCACACGCATAGACGAGCTAACAAGCTTTCATGTCCGCATTCAATGAATCTAGAATGTGTCTAGGTTCATTGTATCCGACATTTGTTTTTCTCGAAAATAATAAAGTGTTTATTATTCGAATTAGTAGATAAGTGGCAATTTTGGTATTTAACTAAAGTCGGGATTAAGTGGGAGTTGTTATCCGATAAAGACTCCCACTACCGCCAGAAGTCTAGGGACGTGGGAGTCGTAGTCTCCCACACCTGAGAGAAGTTGAGTAGACGTGGGAGTTGTTCTGGGAACAAACTCCCACACTCTATATAACATCTCTTAGCCGAAACCCTAGGTAACTAAGTCATTCAAATTAAATTAAACAAGTAACCCGAAATCGATTTCGGATTTCTAAGCCTCTCCCTTTTTCTCTCTAATTCCCGAATCTCGTAAAGACGAAGAGCTAGCAATCACCGCTTGTTTCGTCGCGTGGATACCGGGTAGAGGGAAATTCCGCAAAGTGGAATTCCGCTGGTGAAAAGAAAACTTCCAAGAATCATCATCCTCCATTCAAGAAGTAGCTTTCTGAATCCGAAAATTGTAAGTTTTACCGCTGCTTTTCGATTCGCTTTACGTATGAGCGGATCTTCAGTGAGGATCCACGTGTTTGGAACGAGTTTCCGCCCATGAATCCCTCTCACCGTAGCTCTAAGGTTTTTACTCGTGAAAGATCCTATTAGAGGCAGTGTCATTTTATTTCCGCCGCATAACCTCGTTTAGACTCCTGCTATTCCTCTAACAAAGGGTATCAGAGCTGTAGTTACGAGTAATTCTATAGACTTAATGTGCTATAGTATTTAATATGGATTATGAATCTATATTTTGCATGCCTTAGGATTGCTAGAAATGTTGTATATCATGTATGACATGTTTTTTGCATCATTTTGTATGTATGAGAGTCAAGTTTTACTCTCGCATCTCTGCTCATATTAGTATTCTGTCGACCGCAGCGTCTGCTTTTGGTCAACCGAGTACTCTCAAGATTTCGCTCTGGCCGACCGCAATGGTCGGTCTGGGTCAACCGAGTACTCTCAAGACTTTGTTCTGGCCGATCATGAGATATGTCAGCCACCTGATTACACTACTCGGCCGACCGAAAGTGGTGGCCGTCCCACCGAATCGAAATAGAATACTCAGGGTTGCTCATTTTTTTCATAAATTGTTATGTTAGTTGAGCATGATGCATAGTAATCGCCTTTACCCCGTTGGTTTATTTTTTAAAATACGATCCGCATGATCGTGCCTATATTTTATTATCAAAAGTTGTAATTCTCTTCTCATCAAATCCCCTCAATGTAACTCGAGGTTTCCTTAGAATTATGTAATTCAAGATTAGAGTAGGTGTACACTGTGATGTAAGATTTGGAGACAACCACTCGAAGCGTCAAGACGGTGTAGAATAGATTGTTTTCTTTTCACACCTTTAGATTGACTTCACGGTTTTTCCATTGGCTTGGAAGAACCGAATAGATATGGCGATTACTATTGCATTTTATTTTATATATTAGATGCATATGTACAGATCTTAAAGCTAATAGAAAAGTTAAGTAAGAAATCTGCTTCTTGTTCTTCTAAAAAAGGTCATACATACATACTCCATCTTGAAGATTGTCTTCAAGACTTCTACAAGTGCGCTGGCTAGCACCAAGCAGAGGAAGACCATCCCCTAAGACCGAGTGGATACCGGGAGAGACGGAGCCTCGCGTCGGCGGTGTTCCGTCTCGTGACACTCGAAACCGCTTTCAGCTACCCTAGCACTTCCAAAGGTATAATACTATCCCGTAGTCTTAGGTTCTTACTCGTGGTAGATCCTATTAGAGGCTGGGTCAGCTTTATTTTCCGCCGCATAACTCGATTTTGACCCTAGCTATTCCTCTAACAAAGGGTATCGAGCCACTCACGAGTACCCTATAGACTTAATGTGTTATAGTATTCGAGTATGGATTATGAATCTATGTTTCGCATGCCTTAGATTGCTAGAAATGTTGTATATCATGTATGACATGTTTTTCATCATTTTGTATGGGTATGATAATCGAGATTTTCCAGCTTTGAAGTCATTCAAAAGTTGAAAAAAATCTCATTTGTTTCCCGAGTTCTGATCAACCGAGCAGGATGTTCTGGCCGATCCGAGTTGGTCTTCTGCCCGACCGGAGTGTCTGCTTTGTCAACCGAGAAACTTTTCGCTTTTTCTATTTCGACCGGGAGTGTGACCTGGTCGATCAAACCCGCATATAATATGGAATGTCTATTTTACCGATTGCTCATTTTTTCCATAAATTGTTATGTTAATTGAGCATGATGCATAGTAGTCGCCTTTACCCCCGTTGGTTTATTTTATAATACGATCTCGCGTATAGTGCCTATCTTTTTTTATCAAAAGTTGTAATTTTTTTTCTCATTAAATCCCCTCAAATGTAACTTGAGGTTTCCTTAGAATTATGTAATATTCTAGATTATGAGTAAGGTACAGACTGTGATGAAGATTTGGGAGGCAACCACCGAAGGTCAAGACGCGTAGAATAGAGTGTTTTCTTTTCACACCCTTAGATTGACTTTCACGGCTTTTTCCATCGCTTGGAAAACCGAATAGGATATAGCGATTACTATTGCATTTTACTTTTATGTATCGATGATATGTATATGAGCATAAACTGCTTTTATTTTTATGCTTATCTCGTGAGATTGTTAAAAACAAACCCTCAATTAAATATTAATTAGTGCCTTCCTTAGTCTCGGCCCTCGCCATGCCTAGATCGACATTAGTATTGGGACATGCCAAAGTCGGTACATACGTGTCTATCCTAGGTGAGGCGCGAAGGATAAGTTGTGATATCCGCCTGCTAAAAACTTAGGGTCCTAGTTAACTCGGATTATCTCAATAAATGGATTGAGGATCTAGAGGCAAAAGAGTTGAGAAAAGTGTATAATGATACGCTTGAATAAATGTTATTCACTCAACTAACCAAGAATTACATAATTTGATGTAATTGGCAAACGTTGCCTACCTAAATAACCAAGTTTTGGGCGTATCACCAAAGCCGACTCGTAACGAGGTGAAATATGGATCTCGGCCCGCTAGAAAGTTAACGAACTTTCCGAATTGATAATGAGGGTTATTCACTCGAAGAAAATAGTGGGAGAAATCATTAAAAACATAAAAGACCTAATAATGATTTTTTTATCGGTACTTTACTTTGCATATGTATTTTGTTGTAGAAAAAATATCAAATTCAAACCAAATACTATCATTGTGTTCTCGTCCTTGAGAAGGACAAATTAGAGGAGTTAACTTCCTCGACTGTTCAGAACTTGAGAATCGTTCTCAAGCATGAAAGAAAGTTGTATGTTCTAGAACAAACTCTATTCCCCTGCTACACTGCGAGGCTCGCGCTCGGCCGCTGATAGAAGTGCTTATCGAAGCATGTTAGTGATGCTTTAGATGTGTCTAGCCTCATGCTTGTCACCATGAACTCGAGCTTCGAAGCTAACATGAGGACATGGGGGGCTTATGAGATGCCGGCTCACCCGAAGCAACTATATCGGGGGCAAGCACGCCGAGAGATTCGATGTATCGAAATCTCTTTTTCAATGCAAAATGTCCGAAGGAATGCCGTAGGGAACTCACGTTCTTAAGATGATAGGTTATGTTCGTAACCTTGAAAAACTCGGGATTTCCTTTGGGGACAAGAGTCGCCGATCGATTTGATCTTGCAATCGTTGCTCGAGTCATTCAATCGGGCTCATTCTAATTATCACATGAATGAAATTGACAAGCCATTGCCTCGAAGTTGTTGAACATGCCGAGGACTCGCCGAGAAGGAAATAGGCAAGTTCAAGCCCAACACCATACCGATGGTGCAAAAGTGGCAAAGGCAAAGGTTTTGTGAGATCCAAAGGCAAACCGAAAGGTAAAGCCTCAAGGGCAAGCAAACCCACTTTTCAACAATGCACCGAAACCTAAGGGTGGTGTAGCCAAAGACTCTATCTCGTCATCACCGTGGTGAGAAGGGTCACTGAAAAGGAACTGCAAAAGCTATATCTGCAGGGAAAAAGGCTCGAAAAGGAGAAAGCAATTGTTGCTTTCTGCTCGTGTATTTATGTTATAGATATTAATATGATTGATATCAATTTAAATACAACTACTTCTGGGTATTTGATACCGGATGTGGTTCTCACATTTGTACTAATGTGCAGTGGACTGCAAAGCGAGTAGAGAGTTGGCAAAGGGTGAAGTAGAACTACGAGTTGGCAACTGAGCACGTGTCGCAGTTCTCAAACTGTAGGGACTTGTACTTTTACTTTGCCTTCGTGGCTTGTTTTGGGTTTAGAAAACTATTTCTATGTACCTAGTTTAATTAAGAATATTATTTCAGCTTTCTTGTTTGGACAAGAAAGGTTTTGAGATTTCGATCAAAAACCAACGATTGTCGTTATTTCTGGATAATATGTTTTATGCAAAGTCACTCTTTGATTAATGGTCTATATGTTTTAGATCTTGATATGCCAATTTTAAATATAAATACCAAAAGGATTAAGACTAATGATTCTAATCCGACATACCTCGCATTGTCGCTAGGCCACATAAACGAAGACCGCATATCCAAACTCCATAAAGACGGGCTATTGGAATCATTTGACTTCGTAGTCTTATGATCGATGCGAATCTTGTTTGTTTGGGTAAGATGACAAAGCATCACCTTCACTAAGCTAGGTGAGAGAGCCGATGCTTTATTAGGACTAATACATAGTGATGTATGTGGCCCTTTTAATATACATGCAAGGGGTGGTTACCTCTACTTCATTACCTTTACTCGATGACTTCAGTAGGTATGGATATGTGTTCTTGATGAAACACAAATCCGAAGCATTTGCTAAGTTTAAAGAGTTTAAACTAGAAGTAGAAAACCAACTTGGCAAGAGTATTAAGGTTCTTCGATCCGATCGAGGAGGAGAATACTTGAGTCAAGAATTCTCGTGACTATCTAAAAGCTTGTGGAATCGCTTTCACAACTTTCTCCTCCAACTACTCCACAATGGAACGGGTGTATCTCGAAAGCGAGGAACAGTAACCTTATTAGATATGGTTCGCTCTATGATGAGTCACACGAGCCTCGCCCAATTCCTTTTGGGGACACGCACTAGAGACAACAGCCTTTAACACTTAACCGTGCTCCATCTAAATCAGCTGCAAAGACGCCATACGAAAGTCATGGACTCGGGAAAGCGTCCCCAGCTTTGTCTTTCCTCAAGATTTGGGGCTGTGAAGCTTTTGTAAAACGCTCAGCTTCTGATAAGCTGGCTCCAAAAATCTGAAAAGTGCATATTTGTAGGTTATCCTAAGGAAACTAAAGGATACTACTTTTATATCCCTAACGAGAACAAAGTGTTTGTTGCTTTCAGACGGGAGTCTTTCTAGAAAAAGAATTTGTTTCTAGAAACACGAGTGGGAGTAGCGTAGAACTTCTCGAAGTTCCAGACTCTCAAACTAGCACTAATGATGAGATGGAAATTGAATGGACTCCACAAGTTGTTGTGCAGCGAAAAGTGCCACAAACAGCTATGCACAAGCACTACCAAGAAACACAAGAATTGCGTAGGGTCCGGTAGAGTTCGTCGTCCACCTCCCGAAAAATTTTGGATTTTTTCATAATGTAACATGGCGATGTTATGTTTGTGGATCACGATGAACCTTCAACCTACAAACAGCAATTAATAGCCCAGATTCCGAGAAATGGCTTGAGGCCACGAGATCTCGAAATGGACTCCATGTACACAAACCAAGTCTCGGATCTTGGTTGATCCACCTCGAAGGGTAACTCCCTATAGGGTGCAAATGGGTTTTTTAAGATTAAAACCGACATGGAAGTGGAATGTACAAACGCATAAGGGGCGACTTGTCGCGAAAGGTTTCAAACAAGTTCATGGTATTGACTATGACGAGACCTTTTCCCTCGTAGTTATGTTCAAAGTCCATTCGATTTTGCTTGCTATCGCAGCCTACTATGACTATGAAATCTGCAAATGGATGTCAAAACCGCTTTCCTTAATGGAAAACTTGAAGAGGATGTGTATATGACACACTCAAGGTTTTGTCACTCCAGAGAATGCCGGAAAAGTATGTAAGCTTCGTAGATCCATTTATGGACTCAAGCAAGCTTCTCAAGCCGGAACATCCGCTTTTAATGATGCCGTCCGTGAGTTTCGCTTCATTAGAAATGAGGATGAGCCTTGTGTTTACAAAGAAGGTTAGTGGGAGCTCAATCGTATTCCCGGGTTTTTGTATGTAGATGACATACTACTCATTGAAAACGACATACCAACCTTAAAGTCCCAGTAAAGGCTTGGCTGAGTACGTGTTTCTCTATGAAAGACTTAAGCGATGCCAGCTATATTCTCGGGGAGTCAAGATCTATAGAGATAGATCCAGGAGACACATCGCCTAAGTCGAGTACATATATAGATAAGGTGCTAAAGCGGTTTAGCATGCAAGAGTCTCAAGAAGTGGCCTTTGTCCTATGGCACACGGTAATCGCTTTTGTCGAACAAACAAAGTGTTCTAAAAACGCCCGACAAATTAGAACGCATGAGAGAGATCCCTTATGCTTCGCCATAGGATCCATCATGTACGCCATGGTATGTACTCGCCCTGCATGTCTCGTATGCCTTAAGCCTTACGAGCAGATACTCGCCCTAATTACGGTGAACGCCACTCGGATCTCGCCAAGAATATCCTCAAGTACTTACGAAGGACTAAGGATACATTCTTGATTTATGGAGGGCGAGAGTCGGATACACCGCTAGTTTCCAAACCGACAGAGATGATTTCCGATCGCAATCAGGATATGTGTTTAACTTTGAATGGAGGTGCCGTGAGATGGGCGCAGCTTCAAAGCAATCGACCATCGCAGATTCTACGATAGAGGTCGAGTACATAGCAGCTTGTGAAGCAGCTAAGCGAGGCAGCTTTGGATCATGAAATTTATTTCCGACCTCGATGTGGTTCCTAGTATTGCGAACCCGATAGACCTCTATTGTGACAACAATGGGGCTATTTCACAATCTAGGGAACCTAGATCTCACCAGAGGTCCAAACATATACTACGGCGTTTTCACCTAATCCGCGAGATTATAGAGAGAGGTGATATGCATATATGTAGAGTAGATTCGGCAAACAATGTTGCCGATCCACTAACGAAGCCACTATCGCAGCAGCAGCATGATCGTCACACTAGCTCCATGGGTATCCGATATCTGGAGGGCTGATCTTTAGAGACAGTCATTAGTATGCCCTTAAAGACCAATCAGTAGATGATTTTGGGTCTTTTTGTGCAAGTGGGAGATTATTGTATCGTATATGTAATTTTTCATTTAGATGAATAAAAGGCATAAATTCCAAGATTATTTCATTATGTTTCTGCGTTCTTAACAACATAAATAAATAATATGTCCTTAGTATTCATAAATGTTATGAATATCATAACGTCTTCTAGTCGAACATTATTATGGAATCTTCAAGGACAATAATAATGCGTAAGACTAGTATGTGCAAGTGATTGATATAAGATATCTGGATCGTCACATGGGTATATATGATTAGAGAATCATTATAATCGATAGACCCGATACGAGAAACACACCATGGGTTGTTATATAATAGTCAACGTGTTTCTCAAATTTTTGATCAGGGTTGTATAAAAAGATCCTTCGTCTTGAGGTCTCACAAGAGTTCTTGCATGGCTAGTGTTATGCTTTGATAATGTTAAACGCTATCCGTAATCGGGTGAGCAATAAAGGCATTTATTGGGTATATCACGAATCTTGTTCGTGATGAGTGGGATGCGTAAAGGATTTGTCCCTCCTATATAGCGAGAGCGATATCTTGGGCCCCTTTGATGGAGTCTCGACTAATTCATGGCCATGAACAAATGAATCGAGTATGAGATATTGTTGTCATTTGATTAGTCTACTCGCGAATCAAGAAACTAAAAAGATTGGACAATACAAGTGTGACTTTTTTCCATGACTTGTGTTCAATCTAGATATCAAGGATAAAAGGATTTAACTACAAATGTCAAATGTTGTGATTATGATAAATCACCGAGATATTTTTGAATTGGGGGTAATGATGCGTTGCTAGATACCTCTCATTACCGAAAGTGACATATGATGTCACTACCAACATCATAGATACCTCCGGGTCGCACTCATAGATCAACCTGATTGGGCTTGTTGGAGTACATTTAATCTAAGGTGCGCCAATTCGATTGGGCTTCGGGCCGGGATTGGATTGGGCCCTTAATCGGGTTGGGCCGACTAGTACTGTGAAACGGGCCGGCCCGTGCGGGCTTAAGGCAATACGGGGCGAGGCGGGCTTGGACTCAATTTTGCGGGCCCTTGAAACATATGCCCATACCCGCACCGCCCAAGGTCCGCGGGCTTGCGGGCCCGCCCGCGGGCCCACTCAATTTTTTTTTGTTAAATAAAGATTTACCCATTAATAATAAAATAGTTAAGGTCATGTATACTTTTATTTTATTATGTATACTTTTTTTATTACCATCAAGTGAGTAGGAAATATGTTAATATATACCATATTATATATAATATATATACTATTCCAAAAAATATTATATATAATATGTATACTTTTATTTTTACCATCTAGCGAGTAGGAAATATGATAATATATACCATATTATATATAATATATATACTTTTCCCAAAAATATTATATATAATATGTATTTTTTTTTAAAATGAAAAAGCCCGCGGGCGGCCCGCGATCCGCTGGATCCCGGTCCCGCTGCGAGCTAAACGGGCGCTGGCTAAAAAGCCCGCATTTTTTGCGGATCAATATTTCCTAAGTCCATACCCGGTCCACGGCGGGCGGGGCGGGCTGTCCCGCGGGCTTCGGCCCACTTTGACAAAGACTAGGGGCCGACCAACCCATTTGGACCCGACTTTATGGTCGGAAAATTAGACACATATTTTCAGCTCATATCTCTTATCTAGAGGTTGAAGTGGTGGAGAAAGTGGAGGAGTGGTTTCCTCCATGATCTTCCACTTCCCCTTTATCTCTCCCCACTCTCTCTTGATAGACTAGGGAAAATACTGATTTTCCCAACATTCGAAGTCGATTTTTCTCCAAACTTTTGAAGCTTAGAGAAGAGAGAAAAGAGAGAACATTAGAAAGAAAAGAAAAGACAGACTTTTCAAATACTTGTTTTCTAGCTTAGGCTAATAGAAAAGAAGTAAGAAATCTGCTTTCTTGTTCTTCTAAAAAGGTCATACATACATACTCCATCTTGAAGATTGTCTTCAAGACTTCTACAAGGCGTTGGCTAGCACCAAGCAAGTAGAAGACCATCCCCTGATGATCGAGTGGATACTGGGAGAGACGGAGCTCGCGCTGGTGGCGTTCCGTTTGCGTGATATCGAAACCGCTTTCAGCTACCCTAGCACTTCCAAAGGTATAATACTGTCCCGTAGTCTTAGGTTCTTACTCGTGATAGATCCTATTAGAGGCGGGTCAGTTTATTTTCCGCTGCATAACTGATTTTGACCCGGTTATTCCTCTAACAATGAGCTCGTTGTAAGTGGTTACACCGATGATAGTTTCCAAACCGACAGAGATGATTTCCGATCGCAACGGGATATGTGTTTAACTTGAATGGAGGTGCTCGTGAGTCAGGGCGCAGCTTCAAAGCAATCGACCATCGCAGATTCTACGACATAGGCCGAGTACATAGCAGCTTTGTGAAGTAGCTAAGGAGGCGGTTTGGATCAGAAATTTATTTCTGACCTCGATGTGGTTCCTAGTATTGCGAACCCGATAGACCTCTATTGTGACAACAATGGGGCTATTTCACAATCTAGGGAACCTAGATCTCACCGTAGGTCCAAACATGTACTACGGCGTTTTCACCTAATCCGCGAGATTATAGAGAGAGGTGATGTGCATATATGTAGAGTAGATTCGGCAGATAATGTTGCCGATCCACCTGTCGCAGCCAGCAGAAGCATCATAAACGCCACACTAGCTCCATGGGTATCCGATATCCGGGAGGGCTGATCTTTAGAGACAAGCCATTAGTATGCCCTTAAAGACCAATCAGTAGATGATTTTGGGTCTTTTTGTGCAAGTGGGGAGATTATTGTATCGTATTTATGTAATTTTCATTTTGATGAATAAAAGGCATAAATTCCAAGATTATTTCATTATGTTTCATGCTCTTAACAACATAAATAAATAATATGTCCTCGTATTCATAAATGTTATGAATATCAAACGCTCCCTAGTCGAACATTATTATGGAATCTTCGAGGACAATAATAATGCGTAAGACTAGTGTGTGCAATGATTGATATAAGATATCGGATCGTCACATAGGTATATATAATTAGAGAATCATTATACTCGACGGGATTCGACATGAGAAACACACCATGGGTTGTTATATAATAGTCAACGGTGTTTCTCAATTTTTGATCTGGGTTGTATATAAGATCTTTCGATTTGAGGTCTTATAAGAGTTCTTGCATGGCTAGTGTTATGCTTTGATAATGTTAAACGCTATCCGTAATGAGGTGAGCAATAAAGGCATTTATCGGGTATATCACGTAATCTTGTTCGTGATGAATGAGATGCATAAAGGATTTGTCCCTCCCATATAGCAGAGCGATATCTTGGGCCCCTTTGACTGAGTCCCGACTAATTCATGGCCATGAACAAATGAATCAAGATATGATATTGATGTCATTTGATTAGTCTACTCGCGAATCAAGAAACTAAAAGATTGGACAATACAAGTGTGACTTTTTCCATGACTTGTGTTCAATCTAGATATCAAGGACAAAAGGATTTAAATACAAATGTCAAATGGTGTGATTATGATAGTCACTAGATATTTATGAATCGGGGGTAATGATGCGTTGCTAGATATCTCTCATTACCTCGTGACATATGATGTCACGACCAACATCATAGATACCTCCCGGGTCGCACTCATAGATCAACCGGATCGGGGCTTGTTGGAGTACATTTAATCTAAGGTGCGCCAATTCGATCGGGCCGTGCCGGATCGATTGGGCCCTTAATCGGGTCGGGCCGACCAACCCATTTGGACCGACCTTATGGCTGGAAATATAGGATATATTTTCAGCTCTTATCTCTAAGAAAGGAGGTTGAAGTGGTGGAGAATGTGGAGGAGTAGTTTCCTCCATGATCTCCCACTTCCCCCTTTCACTCTCCCCCACTATCTCTTGAATGACTAAGGAAAATACTGATTTTTCTTAGTATTCCTAAGTCATTTTTCTCTAGCTTTTTGAGAGCTTAGAATAGAGAGAAAAAGTGAGAGCATTCAAGAGAACTTGAATAGAAAGAAAAGACAGCTTTTCTAAAGACTTCTTTTCTAGCTTTGTCTAATAGAAAAGAAGTAAGAAAATTGTTTCTTGTTCTTCGTAAGGTCATATATATACTCCATCTTGAAGAGTGTCTTCAAGACTTCTACGAGGCATTGGCTAGCACCAAGCAGTAGAGGACCATCCCCGAAGATCGAGTGGATATCGGGAGAGACGAAGCTCGCGCTGGTGGCGTTCCGATCGTGACAACCGAAACCGCTTTGCATGCATTCTCGCATTTCGAAAGGTATAATACTATCCCGTAGTCTAAGGTTCTTACTCGTGAAAGATCCTATTAGAGGCGGGTCATTTTATTTTCGCTGCATAACCTGTTTAGACCCGGTTATTCCTCTAACAAACACATCCTAATCCTCCGACACTGGTATTAGGGTAACCTGTAGATCCAAAAGACATTATTATTTTACTAGGGAGGAGAAAAAGAAGTATATAAATCAAGTCAAGGCAATCAAACTCGTGAGTTGACTCGTAGAGATCGCATCTGATTTTACGAGTTTCAATGGGCCTTATGTGTTAAATCCTACGTAAGATTGGTGATCAAGTAGGATCGGTGTAAACTTGTGGTTTCGGACTCAGGAACGTAAGATCGTACAATCCTACGAGTAAATTCCGAGTTAGATATTTTCCCTTTCGAGTCGGGTTGAGCTAAAAACGACTCGTAAATTTAAAAAAAAAAAATGATTTTTCATTTTAGATAAAAACAAAAATTCTCTATCAACACAAACTTTGCGATTCAATACTCTCTGTTCAATTCCGTGGCTTCTTCAATTTTCTCAAGCCTCCTTAATCTTCAACTCGGCTACCAATTTATTCTCTTCCCTCGATCGATACCAATTTCCTTGTTTCCGAGCTCTTCCTCCGCCATCGACTAGAACAACAAAAAAGTAATTTGAAACCCTAAACTCGATTTGATCGATTAAGTTATTGGATCAAATCATCAATGTTATTGAATTTAAATTGCTCCAATTGGTTGAATCCCTGAGTAGATTTTTTTTTAAAAAAAATTCGGGTAACAATTTTGATAGGAGAAATTGAGTTTCAAAATTATGAGGCACATGACATAATACCATTTCTTTATGACTCTTTCATGTGATAAATATATTTGTTTGATACTAGCAATATCCTAAGATTCTGAAAAATTTCAGATTTAATATAGAGGGATTATGACAGTATTGAATTAATTAGTATTTTTTGAATTAAATAGAATATACGATCCGAGTTACGATTCTACTATCCTACAATCTTTCTACGTCCTCCCGATCTTACGTATGATCTCGAGTTTGACTATCTTGGACCAAATATCGTTTACTTCTACGTTATATTCATTACTTAAAACTACTAAATAAAATGTAAGTAAAAGTTAGATAACTAAAATAATAAAATGACTACTTCAATACTCTATGTTTATTTATTATATATAATGGATTGTACGAAAAAGTAACTTATGACGTAATTAATAGTTATTCGATTCATCAAGTAATTTACGCCTAACCAATTTTGTCACTTTAGCAATTTTTATTTTTTATGAGTCACAAATCAATTTACTGGACGCCAAACAAGTCATTCCGTCCAAAATTTTGAATTAATCCGTCAAAAAGCTTACGTGGCAAAAACGGCTCAATTATCACTCCTCTATGCGAAGGGCATTTTAGGAAAATTAAAAAAAAGGTACTCCTAATTTCACCTTATAAAACATGATTAGAGCAACCCATTTGATGAACACTTGTCCATTTTCACACAAAGAGGAAAGAAAAAATCCTTCCTCCATTGTTCATCATTTTCCCCAAACTCTATTGTCATCAAGATTAATCAAAGTGGTAGCCACAACAATGGTAGAAAAGGTAATTTCAATGAATTTGATTTTGGTTGTATTGATGATGAATTCACTCCAAGAATAGATCATAATTCGGAGTCCAATTTTGACGAATGTTTGATTAATAAAAACCCATTGTCAAAAGTGAACCCCGAGAGGAAAATGATGCAAGAGTCAAGAGAGGGAATAAAATGTGAGCTGTGTGGATGGTTCGAATGGGGAGAAAAATGAATTGAGGAGGTATAATTTTTTTTTCCTTCAATTTGGTGGAAAAATGGATATTGGGGTCAATAAGGAGGAAGAAGATGATTAATGTATACTTTTTTTCCAAAATTACCCTTGGATGAGAGAGGGAATAAAGGGAACCGTTTTTGCTACGTAGGCTTTTTGACGGATTAATTCGAAGTTTTGGACGGAATAACTTGTTTAGCGGCCGTAAATTGATTTGTGACCCAAAAAAATAAAAATCTCTAAAAGTGATAAAAACTAGCTAGGCGTAAATTACTTGATGACCTGAATGACTATTAATTCACTTATGACATTTGAAACAAAATATTTACTTAATAGCATAAGCTAATATTAGATGAAAGGCTATTAATCAGATGGGAATCGCTTCCATTACACGTAGCCTTACTAAAAGACACAGATACCTTTTTCCCTCTTTTTTCTTTATTTTTTTCACTGAAAGGTATAAAAAGTACGGATAGTCAGCTCATCATGTGGTTTTAATATATCTTTCTTGATTATGAGCTATAGAAAATGGAGGAATTATTGCAACTGACTAAATAGTCTTTATTTTTTTTTCCCATGACGGAATTAGAACATTAAATTCGAACAGAAATATTAAGATGGCAATTTAAAGAAAAATCTTATAAAACCTAAAAAATCAATACGTATACAGTAGTTTCTAAAAATGTTAATTTTGTCTATGATAAGTTTTCGCTCCTCTTGCATTTTTCATAATTTTAGACAAGCAAATAATCACAAGTAACCAATGCTCTGATACCATTACGCTGGGGGAGAAATCAAAACTGTCCAAGTAAATTGAAAACAATACCAAATATACTTGACAAATAAATATCTCACAAGCTTGAATAAATATTGCAGAGACAACAAATAATAATTCTAAAGTCATAGATGACAACTATGGATGTAGCAAAATAATAATCACTGGAAAGATAGTAAATGAAAGATAAATCAAGAAAACGCAACACTAAGAATTTTACGTGGAAAACCTCTTCAAATCGAAGAAGTAAAAAATCACATGACTTTCGAGTCCACTCCAAAAGCAAAGACTATGAATCATGAGAGATTACAAAAGAGTACCTACACCAACAAGTATAAACACAACAAACGACTGAAGCTAAAACTTCATCTAATACATAGAAAGAGATGAGAATAAGGAGATTTCACCCAAAAGATAAAGCACTGTTCCAACAACGATTGCTCAAAAAATGACTATTGAATTCTGATCTCCACCCCAAGATGTAGTCTTAGGAGCCTTCGAAGGGATTCATGGGCGGAAACTCGCTCCAAACACCCATGGATCCTCCCTCGAAGGATCCGCTCATATGAAACAATTCGAAAACAACAAGAAACGAGCAAGAAAAACTTACGCTTTTTGGATTCAAGAAGTTACTTCTGAATGGAGGTTGACGTTTCTTGGATCGGATGTTGCTACCGATTGATCTCCCTTTGCGGAAAGTCCCTCTACCGGTATCCACGCGACGCAAACTGGCAGCGATTGCTAGCTCTTCGCTTTTTTTTCGCTTTTTCGGGAATTAGAGAGAAAAATGAGAGGTCGATCCCCGAAATCTAATTTCGGAGAATTGATAATATTTCGGCTGGAAAACTTCTCACCTAGGGTTTCGGCCAAGAGTTCATTATATAGGGTGTGAGAGTTTGTTCCCATAACCAACTCTCACATCCTCAACTCCTTCTCGGCAGTGGGAGTCTCTAACTCCCACGTCCCCTGAGACTTTACTCTGGTAGTGGGAGTCCTTATCGGATAATAACTCCCACGTAATCCCAGCTATAGTAAAATACCGAAATTGCCCCTATCTCTAATTCGAATAATAAACACTTTATTATTTTCGGGAAAAGATCGAATGTCGGATACAATGAACCTAGACACATTCTAGATTCATTGAATGCTGACATAAAGCTCGTTAGCTCGCCTATGCGTGTGACCCCTGTAGGTTCATCTCACAATGGCAATGAAAACACACTTAGTAGTAGTATGTGTTCATAAATCACAAGCGGTCCCCTAGCAGGGACATTGTGACTACCCAAAGTGAATGAATATACAACTGAACCTAATATCAATCCACTATTTAATCCCTTTGTCTCGCGATATCCTAATTAAGCATAAGGCATGGTGGTCGCCACCCTTATTAAGCTTAATTGTATTTATGCTCGATCTCTAGGTAGATCTGTTTCGACAAATAGCATTTGATAACCACTTTATCAAATACATTTGAGCACGGCCATGCATTTAAACAGCTCTTTCCCTATCGAGGGGCCCATGGATATCTCTCTCTAATAATAGAGAGGGACAAATTCCTTACAATGTCTCTCACATTCAAGCTATGATAGGACACTACATCCGATCTCGGTCGTATTGATTACTCATACAAGTAACGTCCGACTGAGCCAAAAGCGTGGCTCCATTCATACTAGAATCAATGAAGACATAAGGTCTAAGGATTCTAAAATAGTATTGAGGAAGTAATACTTATGACTTAAGACCATGAAGTATTACTTCTCCCGACGGATCACGTCCAATACCTTCTACTTTCGACTAAAATTTGAGACAAAGTCGATCGAAGTTCAAAGTCGATCGCACGAGGGAGGAGACAACCTAGAATCTTTATGTCTTTCTTTTTTCTCTCAACTCTTACTCTCTCAAAACTCTCATTTTCAAGCTCCAACAACTTATCATCTAACCCTTCTCGTATCCAATGATACCTCACATCGATATGTTTAGATTTATAATGAAAAGTTGAATTCTTACCAAGATGAATTTCACTTTGACTGTAAAAAAAGTGACACGTACTTAGCTTGAGAATGTCCAAGTTCTTTTAGACATTTATTAATCTAAAACAACTATTTACAAGCTTAGTTCCTACAAAGAACCCAACTTCAGTGGTAGACAAAGAAACACATTTTTGTAATCAAGATTTCCATGAAACAGCCCCCTGCAAAGGAAATCGCGTATCCGAAATATAGTTCCTTGAATCAACATCCATAGCCATATATGAATATGTGTAACATTCAAGAACATATTTCTCATTGCCAAAACAGAGTCTTAGACTAGAATTGCCACGGATATATCTGTCACACCCCGTAGCCGGAATGATGACATGACAGTGTTTCATTGGTCGATGAGACACCAAAGTCCACAATAGAGTTACTAAAAGGGGAATTCAATTATGAAATAATCCAAGATAAGAGCTAAGCAGCGGAATTAATGTACAACAAGTGAATAATTCTAAGTATTACAAAGGAATTTGTTCAACATTACTATAAATGAAATACGTATATGTGTAAATGAATAAATGAATGAACTGAAACTCTCTAAGCCAAGCCGATTATGAATCACTCTTCATAGTCCCCTTCCCAAGCACAGTCATCAAAGATAGGATCAACATCTACATCACAAGCACAGTAAGAAAGCCGATGGACTGAGCTCTGGTGCTCAGTAAAGACCAATATAATTACAAGAATAAATAAACAACACGACACAACATATTCCCGTTTCCCAAAATACCCATTTGAAATAAATACTCTGGACAAGACACTACACAAGTCCCACAGGACTCAGAACAAAACATAACTGATCAGGACATAACAGAACATAACGGATCAGTACAGAATCAGAACAGACACAGCCTCACTGTGACCCTCCGGTCGACCCATCCCGCAATCCGGTCAACCGGTGGTCCTCCAGAATCAACCCGACAGAAAACATAGGCTCCGATCGACCACATCACCAAGTCGGTCGACCGAAGATACCAGCGGACGAAGGGATCGTCCGAGGCTTCATCCATGATAAGACAGTAGCTACTGTCCTTCTGCGGATGAGCCCTATGACAAAGGGTAGGACGAATGGATCGTCCGCGACCGGCGAAAAATAGAAAAACAAGTTCAAATTTTGTACACAAGTGTACTATCTTGCACCAAATCAAATCCAGCCCAAAATACAAGTTAAAAGACTCAAAATCAAGTATCAAATAGGACCAAAACAAGAACAACAAGTTAAAATAACAAGTAAGCTAAATAACCATATTCTTCATGTCCAAGCACTTACACAAGCGAATGTACGACAAACACCGTGCTTTCGCTCATACGGTACGCTACGATTGCACACTTGCTTAGACAATACGAGCATAGCTACCGCTATGACACGATTTCCTACAATTCGAGCTCAAGTATGTAGTCACGACTCTACGACAATAATTGTAATGGCCTCAACAGATTAGCCTTGTTAGGAAGACCCCAAGAAGTTCATACACACGGGGTTCAATTTCACCCCCGAACGAACGAGTTCGGACTTTAAGAACTCATCCTACATTGTATCATCATCCAACACCTCGACTCCACAAAACCGATTACAGTCCCCAATGATACACCCTCATCGAGTGAAGGTCACAAAATCCCTCAAAATCCGCATAAGGACACCCTTAGGATCCTTCGAATCCGCACTTCAATATCGCAGGACCCTCGGAATCAGCGATAAGAACACCAGCCAGGACTCCTCGGTATCCGCACAAATCCACATCGCAAGACCCTCGAGAATCCGCATAAGAACACTCGCATGACTCCTCGGTATCCGCACAAATTCACATCGAACGAGTCCCTGTCATTTAGTAGTTTCTAGACACGAGCTCAAAAATAGGACGACGACTTCGGTCGACCAAAATCACACAGGGCTGAAGCGACTGCACTCCAAATAGGGACGACTCAAATCGATGAACGGATAATCAATTACGCAATTCAACAATAACAATTACGATTCACGAATCACAATATATATATATATATATATATATATATATATATATATATATATATATATATATATATATATATAAAAAAGAAATTAGATAAACATTAAAAAGAAATTCATATTATATCAATAGGTAAACATAATCAATTCCAAGGTAGATATCCAACTAACAAAACGATAAACACAAAATGTGCAATTGATTCGTGGACCCAACAGTTTATGCAATAATTCACGTATAATCGAACCTTAAACAATCATGAATCAGCACTCAATATATATACATCAATCCCAGGGCAGAAAATAACAAAAGATTGATGCGTTACCTTTCTACCCCGTACTCCGAATCCCGAATCTGTCTGCGCTCACTCGAACGCCGTCGAATTGATATATCGTGCATCTAAAACGGATAAAAAAATGCTCCCTCAATGATCTCTCAAAGTTCCCAGAAATCTAAGTCACAAAACTCACTTTTTCTCTCTGTCTTGCGCGGGCTCAAAGCCGTTTTCCTTTCCTTGGATTTGTGCGTGATCCCCTGACCCCAATCCCCACGATACTGTTTGTTTTTATTTTCTTTCCTTTTGTTTTGGTGAATTAGCCTCTGCTTCTGATCATTATATATATACTAGCTAAAAACCCGTGATATGCACGACAATATTTTTAAGAATGAAAAACTCGAAATTAATACATTAAAAAGAATGGTATTTCAAGTTTATTAGTGTTAACTTGTATAAAATTTTACATCACTTCTCTAAAAGAGAAAAACGCCAAAAAGATATTGACTTTGTCGTCTTGATAAAGTTACAGATAAACTCAAAGATAATGCTATTGATTTCATTTTCTCCCAATAGTGAATTTCATTCAAAGTAAATTAAAAAAAGAGACTAAAAATTACGTGGAGGAAAATTATATTTCACCAAGTTTACACTTTATACTAAGAAATCATGTAAAGATTGAATACATTAGTTAACCTCCTCAATAATATGTCTCATGACAGAAAGATCAAGCTATCTTGACTAATTTTATGAGATAGCTACCTAAATATTAGTAATGAAATCCTGAAATATTTTTTTTCTTCAATTTTCGTAGCAATTCTAATCTCGTATTTCCTTTGAACTAAAAAAAGTAGAAGATTATTTTTCTATAGAATTTGAGTTATAGGATAAATTTTCTAAATTAGGAGTCCTAGTGAAGAGTGGAGCTAATTTAGGAGTTCAAAGTTTGAACGGAGGATAAATATAATATTTATAATATGAATTATTTTATTATACAAAATTGATATAAAAAAAATCAAAATTTGTAAATGAGTAGTTTGTTATTTGAATTTATTAAGATAGGAGTTAGTTTACAATTATTTTAACTAATCTAAATGTGTGAATTTATTCATAGATTGAACATGTATTGAACTTGTTAAATTCTTATCTAAAAGGATTGACTTAAATAATAAAAAGTCTCATCCACCCCCAAAAAAAACACATAGGATCCTTTATGACCTTCCCGTGGCATTTTTAATTATGATCTTATTCACAACTAAAAATTGGGGTATATAAATAAAACTTTTTATAATTAAAGTATTACAAACAATTCAAACCGTAATGAAAAGTGAAGAGATCGTTTTCTTTATTTCTTCAATGAACTACTGGATCTATTTTGACATATAAATGTCACTCGTTGATTTTATTTAATATTTGGTTAAATATGATTATTGAATTAATAAAGATCATTGGAAGAACAATAGATAATCACAAATCAATGTTCAATTCCAAAGCTTTTGATTTGCTTAATGATCATGGCATTAGTCAAAGATTCAAAAGAAGCAAAATATTTTTCCTATTTCTTTTTATTTTAATTATGATACTCTCCCAATTCTATTAGGATTCCTAATTAATTTCAATTCCAATTCTACATCTAATTAAACTACTCCTATAAGTGAATTACAACTAGGTCCCTCAAATACGATACACTTATGAAACGCCCATCAACAAAACGTACCCAAAATCGACAAGTAACATGTAAAAATTAAATAAACACGTAATCACGTAATGACACGAAATAAATTACGCTTACGCAATTAATCACTCAAAAATAAATTACACGTAAAATAACACGTAAGCGAAAAGTTACAATATCTCAAAATCCCTTTCACTGCTTCCCAATGTTATGTTCCTGGATCTGAAAGAAAACGACTAACAACACCTACAACATGAGCATATCAGACATCGTACAAATCATAGCATACATCAAACTACCAACTGCTAAAGCATAAAGATCTTTTTTCATCTCTTTCTTTTCATCGTCGGTAGAGGGACATTACTTGACACTTAATTTGAAGTGACTAGCAAGTGGAGTGCTAACAATTTTGGCCTTATCCATTCTGAACCTTTGAAGTACCTTCCCAATGTAGCTCACTTGGGATAACAAAATTTTCCTTGCATATCCTATCACGACTGGTCCTCACTCTAAGAATATTATTTGTTGGTCCCCAAGTCTTTCATGGAAAAAGTCTTGCTCAACTCCGACTTTAAACTGTCAATACTAGAAGCAAACTCACCAACAATAAGTATATCATCAATATATAGAAAAATATGATCATCGAAAAACTTTTGCCCGAATATACAATGGTCAGAAATAGCCTTCTTGAATCCATGTTTTCTCATAAATGACTCAAACTCTTATAGCACTGCCACGGTGCTTGTTTCAATTTATATAAACTTTTCTTCAACCTGCAGACATGATCTTCTTTTCCTTTAACCTGAAACCCTTCAGGTTGTTCCATGTAAATTTACTCCTCAAGATCACCTTGAAGAAAACTTGTCTTCACATTCATCTGCTCAACCTCTAAATCAAGGCTTGTAGCCAAACCAAAATTAGTTCTGATTGAAGACATTTTCACAGTAAGAGAAAATATTTTTGAGAAATCTACTCACTTTCTTTGACAAAATTTTTGCTTTAGGACGTGGATTTGGAGAATTCTCTTGCGACTTCCATTTATAAACTCACCGGTTCTTCAAAGCTTTATTTCCCTTAGGCAACTTCACTAACTCAAAGGTGTTATTGTCATATAGAGACTTCATCTCATCTCCATTGCACTTAACCATTGATCATTCATCTTACTTTACATGGTCTCCTGAAAGCTTTCTTATTCTCCCCTGTCAATCATCAACACATACTGATATAGAGGGTACAAAGAACTAGTTTTCCTAACTATGTCGACCTCTTAGGTAAAAAACAACTTGTGGCTCATATGGTAAATATGGAAATCATCAACAACATCATCATTTGGAATCTCAATATCAAATGTATTCAGTTGCACATTTGTCTGAACTAGCTCCTGAACTGTAGCAGGTAAACAACGATGGACATCCTTATCCAAATCAACAAGATCATAAATATGTTACTAGGGCATTCAATTAAATTCATTTGGGGTCCAAAATGTTGGGTCTTGACTCAGACTCACTAAATGTAGATCAAAGTTGAGTACTTATTGCATTGGATCTAAATCTTTTTAATTCGAGTCCGAACTCAACCATGTTGAGTCTCATATCTTATATGAAACTATAAATCTTAATTGGGTATTTGAGTCTTTGGGTCTCTTGAGTCTACACAATTATAGTTTAGACTATCTACTCTTGTATCATATATTTATCTGGATCTATACTCATTTGAGTCTCTACGCAATCTTGATCTGGATATAAAAAGGTATGTCTAGACTAAGATTAAATACAGTGAGTATGAGTCTGTATCTAGGCATTTGAGCCCCATTAAGGTCTACACATGACCATGTCTGTGGAGCTTTCTCAATATTCTTGATAGTCTGGTCTTCACTGGATCATAAACATGTATCTTAACTCATCCTGACCATAACACAGAAAGATACACGGTCTGGTCATATTATCAAGCTTATACCTTTCATATTTTGGAATATGAACAAAACTTTTACAAACAAAGACTCTCAAATAATCATTGGAAGATTTCTTTGCCTGACCAAACATTTTCTAGAACATCTCAATGTAGAGCAACTGCAGGAGACAAATTAAGAACATGAACCACAACAAATAAAACTTCACCCCTGTAAACTCACGTGATAATTACTTAACTTAAGAAAGTAAACATCTAACTCTCTCAACTAGTGTTTTGTTCATCTTTTTTACCAAATCATTCAATTATGAGTCTTGGGATGAGTCTTCGGATGTCTGATACACGACTCTTTGCAATATTGATCAAATGACCCACATTACTCACTACCATTATATGTCTGGATGCCCTTGACTTTCTTCCATGTCTGTCTCTCAACAAAAATCTTAAAGTTCCTTAAACTCCAGAACCTGATTTTTAGTCTCCAAAACATAGATCCACAATTTCCTGTAATAATCTTCAATGAAAGTCACAAAATAAGATGCACCATCAAGTGATTGTATCTTCAAAGAACTACGCACATCATAATGAATCAACTCCAACAAACTTGATTTTTATGTCGGGAGAATTAGACTTGAAAGACACTTTGTTCTCGTTTTTTTCCCGCCATACAATGATCACACATATCAAATATTTTCAGTACTAAATCTAGAAAGTGCATTGTTCATGATTAAATAATTAAGCAATTTCTCACTAATGTGACTCAACCGCTTGTACCATAGATCAAATGAGATTTTGTTATCTAGCACATTGACATTATATAAAATTGAAGCCTGCATCAAATACAGATTAAAAGAAAAACTTCTTTCTACGAGTTACAATCAAATAACCCTTTGAGGGCTTCCACTTTCATCATTTAAAATTGTTATAGAACTCATCATCATCAAAATTTTCAACTGAGATCAAATTCAACCGGATATCTGCAAAATGCTTGACACCCCTAAAAAGTAACTCACTACTATTACTAGTCCTCAAACGCACAACACCCATATATATAACAAATAACAAGCCATCATTGCCCATCTAAGAACTCCAAAATTGACAAAGGAGTGTAAGAACAAATTAACTTTTTTTTCTTTTTTTTTATGCAACATGGAGTGAAGCACCATTGTCAACTACCCAGTCATATCATGAGATGCATAATTAATCACATTCTTATCATAACCAACATGAAGACCCCCTGAAGTAGTAGTCGAAATAAGATCAACATTGTTACCTTTCATTTATGTATTACCATTTTTTTTCTTTTTTTTTCTTCCACTTGAAGCAATGTTTCTTCATGTGTCATATCTTTCCACAGTAATGAAATTACATATCCTTAAACCTTGACATGACTTGCTTATGCTTCTATCTCTATTTTCCTGACATCTATTCCTATCTCTCCCCTTATTTTTCCCGTAACAAGAACGTCTAAGTGAGAGGATGATGACCCGTAATTAGTTCTCTTAACCTCCACATTCAAAATATTATCTCTATCATTCTCTAAAGACATGACACACATATGATCATTGTTAATATAAGAGGCCTAGAAGTTTTCAAAGATTGAGGTAAACAACTAAGCAACCAAAGTCCCAAAACTTCATTATCAAGTTTAATATCAATATTCGACAATTGGCCATAGGCTCCTTCTAATTTATTTACATAATTCATTCAAGGGATTCATAGGGCGTAAACTCGTTCTAAACACCCATGAGTCCTCCCCCGAATGATCCACTCATACAAAAACGAATCGAATAAAATCGAAAAGACTTACGTTTCTTGATGAACGATTCGGTTTTCTTGGTGAAAAATTATGGTTTTCGGCTTTCAGACGAACCAGCTTGAGTCCTCTCTGCGGAATTACTCCCCTACCGGTATCCACGCGACAAAACGGGCAATGAGTGCTAGCTCTTCGCTTTTCCGAGGTTTGGATTCTTGAGAGAAAAGGAGGCTACAAGACCGAAATCTAATTTCCGTTTTAGGTATTTTTGCGGCTAAAAAATTCGTTACCTAGTGGTTTTGACCAAAAGAGGTTTATATAGGATGTGAGAGTTTGTTCCCGGAACCAACTCCCACGTCCCTCAACCCCTTTCGATGAATGGGAGTCTATAACTCCCACGTCCCCTAGACTTCGCTGGTAGTGGAAGTCTTTATCGCATAATAACTTCAACGTAATCCTAGCTATAGCCAAATACCGAAAATGTCCCTCTTTAATCTATAACTCAAATAATAACGTTTTATTATTCTCATAAAATAAATGTCAAATACAATGAACCTAGACACATTCTAGATTCATTGAATCTGGACATGAAGCTCGTTAACTCGTCTATGCGTGTGACCCTGTAGGTTCATATCACAATGGCAATGAAAACACACTCAGTAGTAGTGTGTGTTCATAAATCACAAGCGGTCCCTAGCAAGACATTGCGACTACCCAAAGTGAATGAATTTACGGTGGAACCTAATATCAATCCACTATTTAATCCCTTTGTGTCGTGATATCCTAATTAAGCATAAGGCATGGTAGTCGTTACCCTTATTAAGCTTAATTGTATTTATGCTCGATCTCCAGGTAGACTGTTCCAACAAATAGTATTTGATAACCACTTTATCAAATACATTTGAGCACGGCCATGCATTTAGACGGTCTTCCTTATCGAGGGGTCCATGGATATCTCTCTCTAATAAGAGAGGGACAAATTCCTTACAATGCCTCTCACATTCAAGCAATGATAGGACACTACATCCAATCATCGATCGTATTGATTACTCGGTTAAAAGTAACGCCCTGATCGAAAGTCAAAACGTGGCTCCATTCATGCTAGAATCAATGGAGACGTAAGGTCTAAGGATTCCAAAATAGTATTGAGGAAGTAATACTTATGACTAAGGACCATGAAGTATTACTTCTCTAACGGATCACGTCCGATACAATATATCTCAATACATCTGCATCTATGATATGATTTGTATTCATTACACATGATTAGTAAAACATAATCATCAATCAAACATCATACTAGTTTTATTTAATTGTAAAGAAGCTTACATAAAACTAGGGACAACTAGAATAGTAATTACATAAACTAATGAGTTTTACTATCAAATCACGGATTTGATGTTCATAAGCAAAATTAGCTATTCAATTACATGCTCAAAAGATATAAAACGTACAACATATGCTTAATGGTCCCTGAGGGCACTACTAACATTCATAACAGGAGAACTCACTTTATATCTCAAACATATCAACCTCTTCATACAAAACAACTTGTTTCCATATTTTATAGCATACGTATTTTAGAGTTTTTTTTGCACATTTTTTTTGACATCAGTTTCTTTTAATATAACGTTCTTACCATTTTTGTCAACTCAACTTCTAATAAAACCTCAAACATACGTATTTTACACCAAGCAAACACAACACCAAACGTGACAAACTTTTTCAAATCAAAGAGTAAAAAATTATGGGGCCGGTCTAGTGCAATAATTTCACTATTAATCAAAAGAGATTACTGAAAGAGTATCTACTCGGCTCCATTTTTAATGAAACTAAAACTTCATCTAATATATAAAAAAGAGTTTAAAAATAGGGAGATTTCATCCCGAAAACAAAGCATTGTTACGACAACTAATAGTCATAACCGACGTTGAAATCGATACAGAATATAGTCTATCTTCTACCTTTAATTCAAAGCTGAATATTTTTTTCCTCTCAGCTCTCATTTTCTCTCTCTTCTAATAATAACCAGCATAAACAAGGTTTTCCAAAATAAATAAGTTTTTTTTGCTGAATAAGAAATTTTTCATTAATTACAAAATAGTCGAGGCCATTGCAATCAAAGGAAATCTGAAAATACAATAAAATAAAAGTTATACAATGATTTAAAAATCATGATAACAGACAAAAGTCACACTCAATAAAGCTTGGGTGGTTAGAAGATACTAATATAAAAAATAGTAAGATAAACAAATACATAATCTTCTTCTTCGCAGCATCTCCATCGCAACCCTTTATCAATTTCAACATCTCCTTTAGAGATCGACAATTTAGAGGACCATGGGCATATCAACCGTAGTATAAATTGACTCGGGAAGATGTAGAAAGCTGATAAAGGGCCCAAATCTAATCCGGGTTGAAATATTTTCTTCAGGATGCACTGCAGTTTTAAAACTCATGAGTCTGGATGAATGTTAAACTTACTCACCAACCAATATAAACCTCTCAACAAAGTGTCAATTGAGATTTAATTAGAGGTCCAGAGCAGGTGGGAACGTATTAAATATAGTCTGAGATGGTAAGAGATTTCTATTAAAAAAGAGTTCGAATCTCGTTTTGAATCAATATTTTTTTGATTGTTTAACTGTTACTGGCTTTACTTTGCTTTGTTGCATGTTAATTTTTTTTTTTTTGAATTTTGAATGGATCTGCATAATCAATTTAGTAAAAGACGAAAGATAGGGCAAGATTCATATCAAAATTTGTTGTTTAGTGTTAAGAAATCGCTCCTCTTTCGGAATCGGTATTGCCTGAATTTTTGAATTGAATTCGAAATTTATATGCAATAAAATAAAATTAAAATAAAATTGAGCGTGGAAATGCTTGTTGAGATTCATATATTAACTGAATTTTCCCGTCCACAACTATATATTATCTCCATTGTAGTCAAGATTGGCAGCTACATTTCTTAAAGTAAATAATCAAGTTAGGTGGAGACAGTAGACTACTAAACATATCTCAGAGCACTCGCTAGAAAAAAAATTAGGGTACTTAATTTTAGTGATATATATATAAACAAAAAAAAATTGGGATTCTGGATTTTAGCTAAAGTATATATATATATATATATATATATATAAACAAAAAAAATTAGGGCACTGATTTTTAGAAGTCTATGATCGCTTTCCATTTCGCACTTTCCTATTAACCTAAGACTGCAGTGTATGGTAAAAAAGATTTTGAGTGAAACAAATTGAAAAAATATCAAGTTCTTCAATTTTTTTAACTAATAATTATATACAAATTAAGTAATTTTTTTAAAAATTTGGGGTCCCTGTAAATGTGAGGCCCGGTTCCGGATGTCACCTTGGACACCCTTGGAACCGGGCCTGGGTGGAGACCTGATTAAGTTAATTATTTATTTCAATTTAAAGCTGCATTTTTCTTAGTTTAATAACTTTGAGGAGTCTTTGAATTCATACATACACAAAAAGCCAGAGCTGAGTTAGGTGAATTGCAAATTGTTTATCACGTCTCCATCTGTTTGTTTGTTTATTATGACGCCCTTCAATTTGATTTGTTGATGTTAATATTTTAATGAATTTGGGATGAATCTGTAAAAATGAATATATGGTATAGTGAACGAATTCAACTCAGAAATTCCTACTAGTCTGTTTTGTTGATCAAAGAGCTACTGTTGCTATGGTTTCCGTTTATCGTCGTGTTGAACTTGCAATCACTGAGGTGCGGCAGCAGTCTGAAGAAATTGCTTCTTCTCAGATGATAAGGTTGTCTGAAAAGGATTCCCTTGAGGTGGCGATTTACAAACTGCGCTCTTGTTTGAGGGAATTTGAAATTGAGTTCATGTGTCTGAAAATCTTCCTGGACTGCATTCGGGAATGGAGTGATTTTGCAAATCGGATGCATTTGGGCTCTCTTGTCTACAGAATTGAAGCTACAGTTCAAAAAGTTGCGGAAAAGCTCATCCCGAACGTGGAACTGCCCCAACTGCCGCTTGAAGTGCCTCCGCATGTGTGTTTTTCTCCCATTTCCAAGGTTCGGAGGAAGATTGAGAAGAGATCCCTTAAAGGAAGGATTTTAAAATTGGCTGATCTTTTCTCTAGCTTGAAGAATGAGTTTATGGATTTGAAGCCTGAAATAAACGGAGTTTTTGACTCTTGGACAAGCCAGTCTTTTCAGTTCTGCTTCGATTACGATCATTGGAAGGACTTCAGCAAATTTGTGAACTACTATGAAAAAGCTTGCAGCGGCCGAAGCGATTATATCTACCGACCTCGAAAAACTCTTACTTCCAAAAAATTCAAGGACTTCAATCGCTATCTTGTTTCTGCCAAAAATTTCCTTGACTGCCTACCTAGAAATTTCTCTAAAGATCTTCAAATCGAAGTCATGATTCACGTTGGACGGGTGGCTATCTTCGCAGCACTTAGGTTCTGTCAGTGGTGGTCTGGGCAAGAGGATGCAAACAAGGAGAACATGATCAGAATTAGACTCGTGGAGCTCCAGCAGGAGATTGATTTTACTAATTCAATGTTTGTAGATATGAATCTCAAACTCCTAATATCAAATGAAAACAGCATTGAGAATCAAGTAGATAAGTTTCTTAACTGTCTTTTAGAGGATTTCAATAAGCTTGTTACGCGTAACTTTTTGGATTTTTCTCTTCTAGATTATTTGAGTACGCCGCATAAAGTTCACATAGAGCTGAAATTTCTGGTGATCTCAGCAGTCACATTTCTAAGGGGGAATGATGCTGGGAATCTCCAAAGGCTTTTGGCAGATATTAGAGCGCTGCTCAATCAGGTATCAACACTGAACAAATCATATAAAAATGTTTCTGGCATCAATGATATTATGTTTGAGAATGTGCTTGCAGACATTTGGCTCTTGAATCTGGAGATTTTTCTCAGAGAGAAACTAAATAGATTTAACATTCTCGAGATGCCTATGGTGGTGCAAATTAGTGTTCTTCATAAGGAGTCAATACACTTGAATTATAGTGAGTGGATGGAGTCGATACACTTGAATTATAGTGAGTGGCTGAAATCCCTGAATATAACACTCGGACATCCACCTAACGCAGAAAGAGTGAAGCAAGGCTTGGCACTGATTGAAGTTTCCACGTTCGCAAGTTTGATAACCACAACTGAGGGGAAGAGAAATGTGATTTTTAGGCTTCTTCTGATGATTTTGCTTTTCAGGGCAGAGTCAATCACTAGGCCTATTCTCAGTAGCAATCATTGGTGTTTCGTGGGCTTAGACAAAAATAAACTAGATGCCCTTTGGAAGAGTTTAGGGTTTTTCATAATGGTTGTCCAGGATAAGCCAGAGGGTACTGTAGGGGAGGCAAAGCTGGCATTTACACAAATTGAAGAAGTGGCTTGTGGGGTGTGTTCTCTTACTCACTCATCACTCGGAACTGGAGAACAGGCGGTCAATTACATGAACCCTTTAGTTTCTGATCTGTTAGAGAAGACGAGGTCTGTCATGATAGAACTCGAAGTTTGTCTCCATGCTCCATATTTCCCCAGGACAAATGGAGTGGGCTTCATGTATTCACTCTTGGAAAAACTGAGGGAGTTACTGAAGACTGATTTGTCTATATCTCTGAAGCAACATATTGAAGATATTTTGAGGGATCTCGAATTCCTAAAACCTTTCCTCAGGGGTATTCCAGAGCAGGATATTGAGTTTCAAGATATCCGTGCACGTATTGTAGATGTGGCTTATAAGGCAGAATATTACATCGACTCACTGATGCTAAAAGATTCTGTTGAATGGCATAACTCATTACGGCTATATCATCTCCAAGAAGATATTAGACTGCTGAAGGAACATCTCCCAACAACTCGCGAGAAAATTCATCACGCTAAAGAGCAGGATATGCCCCATATTCCAGTGCAGAAAAAGGAACCAAAGGCAACAACCTCAAGAATTGATGAAACTCCTCAAGGATCAGGAAGAAATGATAATTGTTCGACTTATTGAAGGAACTGAGCAGCTAGACATTGTCCCAATTATTGGTCTTCCAGGAATCGGCAAGACAACCCTGGCAAGGCAACTGTATAATCACCCAGAAGTTGAGTCTCATTTTCATGTTCGCACATGGAGTTGCATTTCTCAAATTTACAGTAAAAGGAAAACGTTACTTGACATGCTAAGCCCCATTACAACCCCTAGTGATGATATCCTTGGAATGACTGATGAAGATCTGGAGGACAAGTTGAGGAAACTCTTATTGAAGAAAAAGTTTCTCATTGTGATGGACGATATGTGGAGCACTGAGGCGTTGAATGACCTGAGAGTATCATTCCCAAATGATGGAAATGGAAGTAGAATTCTATTAACCAGTCGTCAGGATTTGAAAGCCAACTCTCACGCTGATCCTCATCATGTCCGGCTATTATCTGATGCTGAAAGTTGGAAATTACTGCAAACCAAGATCTTTCGTGAAGAACATTGTCCCGAGAAATTGATGGAGATAGGAGAGCAAATTGCTAAAAGTTGCAGAGGATTACCTCTTACAATTGTGGCGATGCCAGGTCTCCTTGAGAAAAGGGAAAGGCAATGTAACTCATGGAAGGAAATTGCAAGAGATTTGAGCTTTTATATCATTGAAGATCCACAAGAGCACTGTCGGCAAATATTAGAGCTGAGCTATCAGTACTTACCAGATTGTCTGAAAGCGTGTTTTCTTTATTTTGGAGCATTTCTAGAGGACGGAGACATTCCAACCCGGAAGTTGATGCAGATATGGATCGCAGAAGGGCTTGTCCGAAAAGCTGAGTCCAAGAGCTTGGAGGATGTTGCAGAAGACTACCTGATGGATCTAATTGATCGAAGCCTTGTAATATTTTCTCAACAAAGATCCAGAGGTGGTGCTAAAGCCTGTCGTGTTCATGATGTATTACAGAGATTCTGCCAATCAAAAAGCTAAAGAAGACAAGTTTTTTAACAGTAATAACGGGGTCTAATGAAAATGATTCTCCTCTTCGTGATTCTGAAGATGTTTTCAGTGCGAAGCCTGGTAATCCTTCAAGTTCTACAACATATGAGGATTTTCGACTTTGTTTCTGTTTACAACGGAAGCACTTCATTCAGTTGGGTCTTTCAGGACCATATGCACGTTCTCTGCTATGCTTTGCTACCAATGACAAGGATCCAAAATGTCCCCATGATATCTCATCCATTTTGCGAAACTTTAGGCTTCTCAATGTTTTAGATTTGGAATGCATCAATATGGGCACTTCCTTTGCCAAAGGAATAGAACAATTGGTGCACCTAAGGTATTTGGCAGTTGCTGGGTATATAGATTCTGTTCCACCATCAATTGTTAAGCATCGCAATTTGCAAACGCTTGTTGTGAGGGGATTGAGAGACGAGGTGATCAGCTTACCAGATGCAATTTTGTACTTGAAAAAATTGAGGCATGTTCATGTTAGTGATTTTACTATTATTAGCTTGCAAGACGATCAGCATGAGAATTCATCTGGGATGGATGACTTGGTTACCATGTCCTCTCTCTTTCTCCGCTTTGGAAAAGAGACAGAACATATAATGCGGAAAATTTCCAATCTCCGGAAGCTGAAATGCATATTTTCAGGATCTTGGGATGCTTCTCAGAATTGCAATAACTTTCCAAGATTGGAAGTTCTAAATCAGCTAAAATCACTCAAGATAACTTATGACCGTCGGGTTCTTCATTCTGGTTTGTTTAGTGTACCTTCTAATCTGAAAAAGTTGACTCTTTCAAATTTTCGTCTTCCATGGGATAAGGTTTCAGTGATTGGGCAATTACAATACCTCGAGGTGCTCAAATTACTTTCCGGGAACTTTGTTGGGGACAACTGGGACATGATTGAAGGAGAATTCTCTGAAATCAAATATCTGAAGTTGGACACACTTAACATAGTCAAATGGAATGCCTGTGGTGATCACCTTCCCAAACTTCAGCAATTGGTGTTGCGATGCTGCAGTCAACTGGAGGAAGTTCCATCATATATTGCAGACATACCTACCCTGGAGACGATTGATGTCCAGTGGTGTGGATACCGCGTTGAAGAGTCGGTGAGACAGATTAAGGAGGAAGGAGATGAAAATCTAAAAGTCTTTATCAATTTTGCTGAGTTGCATAATTCCTAGACCTAACGGTGGCCTGTTTTGGGATGCTGTTAAAAGCTAGTGAGTAAACGTTTTACAGTTTTTCCAGTTTTCTGTTGGATCATGTTTTCTTCATTTCTCATAGGATACTTAAACATGAAGAATTAACTATTATAGCTTTATTTACACAACTAAAATGCCATTTGATATTTCAGTTTCTGCTGAGAATGAAGACCGAGCAACGGTTTGCTGTTCAGAGCTCTCCTGTTCTTCCTGGTGGTGATTTCTAGCACTTTGTTAGCTTTCATTTATATTTTGTTTAGTAGTTTGAGATTTAATCTTTGAATAAAAAAACCAAAATGGTGTTTGGTTGTTATATGACTGTTGAATCTTTTATTTCTGGGACTTGTATTTGATATGTTTGGATTTGTGCCTGTGATGTGTTGTACTCAGTGGAACTATTATTCTATCTTATTGCAGCATCTTCTTTAGTTTGCATTTCTTGAATTTTTTTTTGAAAAAAAATAATAACAAACAGAAATTGTTTAGATAATTGCCCCAGAAATGCTTAGGTTATTCTTGCTACAGAGGTCACTTGATTGATTATTTCCAGGAAAATATTTGTAGAACGATGTTGCATCTGTAATGGTATAGAGGCACTCTTGCTTATCTTCCTCCATATATTCCTTTTCCAAAGCAACATTATTTAATCCAAATCAACTAACTATTCATACGTTGTTGAATAGAACTAAGAAATTTCATTCACTGATAAATTTTGTTATCATCCAATTGTTCTCGAATAGATCCAATCAACGATCTAAAATATCATAATGGAATAAAAGAATTAATTCATCAAAAGAATCCCCTAATTCCAGTTAGGAATTTTTTGGGCCCTTTAAGTCCCCAATTGATAATTTTTATTTGAGTGAACAGACATGGTTGGACTTTAACAATTTCTACTTTTCTCTTTTTAGACATAAATAATTTTTTTTTGTACATTATTAAACCTTGTCTTTTTACGGGCATTCAGAAATGAAAAAAATGAGAATCTGTTCAAATGTGGCCGTTGAGTAAAAGCGGTGTCGTTATATTAAGGGTAATATAGTTTTTTCATAAATGAAATAATTTGGAGAGTGAATAGACATAGTTGGACTTTAACAATTTATACTTTTCTCTTTTTTAGATGTAAATTTGTGCAACAATGCACTAAGCAATACCCAATCATCCCAACTCGTATGCGACCAAATAGACTCCAAGAAAACAGACAATTAAAGACCCAAAACAAGGACGATCACATATAATGCAACAATTAAGCAATTAACAATATTTTTTCGCACCTAAACGATTCCATAACCGAGTGTAAGACAAGCACCACGCGTTGCCCATCCGGTACACCCAATCACATACTCGTCTTAAATGCTTAGAACATCGCTAAGGCTATGACACACAATCCCACCACATGAGCTTACTCGTGTAGTCACTCATACTCAGCAATAACGATAGTGGTCCCAGTTATCAACCAAACTAGGAAGGTTCAGTATCAACACGTGGGTTCGGATTTTCCCCCGAACGAAAGGACCCGGGTTTAAGGATCCATCCATTACATTGTATCATCATCCCCAACCAGAGACTCCACAAAACCACTACCGTATCTGATGATTTGCCCCATCAGATGCGGACCCTGGACAGTAAAGAGCAGAAGACCTCTTGGGTCGCAGAGCAGGTTAGAACAGAAGGCGGACAGATCCTGCTAACTACTCGTTCTAAGACACAGCTCAATAGAGAGTGACGACTCGGTCGACCAAACCACATTGGACTAAAATCAATGACTCCAAAATATGACGACCAAAGCGGTAACATTTATGCAAGTTCAATATAAACCCAATTAATCCAAAATTCACAATTATCAGTTAATTATGACAATTTACATAAGGCAATAATAAGAGCGCAATCAATTTACAAATCAAATTATAATGAATTTAAATCATGCCAAAACAGTTTATACAATAACGAAAGCAATAAACACAATTCGTGTAACTATTTTGTAAATTGAATAGTTTATTCGCTTTTACTGTGCATAAATAAATGCAAAAATTAAATGACGTAGGCGTCCCTACCTCAAATCCTTAGAAAAGCGTTAAACGTACAAGTGCTGGAAAATTATGGTTCTTCCCTCTACTTCTGACATACATTACGGAAAATCTAACTGTTAAAATCTTGATCCCTCCGGTCAGATTATAGCTCTATCAGTCTAGTTTCTAAATCAAAAATAATTACTCTGATTGGAGTTCGTATGTTACATGTACGACGATTCTACCGAAAATGTGTAGAAAACGAAACTCAGAGATCAGCCCCGCTCCCGGTGAATTATCTTTCCGCTCAGAACTCCAAATTGACTCCCGTCTGCGCTTACTCGTAGTTTATCTCGCTGTGGTCGATTTACGTATAAGGTTGGTCGAAAACCGATGAGGATTACCCACTCAAAAAGTCTTGTCGAAGTTGCTAGAAATTGCTCTCAAAATTCCTTTTTCTCTGTCTCTCACGGCACAGCCGCTGCTTCTTTTCTTTTTGATTGAGGCTGAATGGGCACGATACCCTAGGCTGATTCCCACGTTTGCTTTATATTTTTTTTTCCATTTCTTTTTTTTTCTCTTTTTTCATCCCACAATCCCACGAAATCATGTTTCTTTTAATTCTTTATTATTATTACTTTTCTTTAACCATCCTACATGTCACCTGACCGCGAAATCCTTTTCTTAGTTATTTAAATTCTTTTGTTATTCAAATCATTAAATTCCTAATCCAATTATTCATCTAATTAAATTAACCATCTAGGTGAATTACAATTAAGTCACTCAACTATGTTACACGAGCGGAATGCCCCCAATAAAACGTACATAAAATAACACGTAACATTTTGTAACAATTAATTAGACACGTAGTCACATAATTACAATTAATAAATCACTCTTACACAGTTAGTCGCGAAAATTTAAATTACACGTCAAATATCACGTAAGCAAAAGTTACGGATTTCACAGTGCCCCTCAGTCAAACAACACCATTTTACTCAACGACCACATTTTGGCCGGATTTTCATTTTTTTTTTCATTTCTGAATGCCCGTAAAAAGTCAAGGTCTAATAATATACAAAAAAAAAAATTGTTTGTCTAAAAAAGAAAAGTAGAAATTATTAAATTCCAACTATGGCTATTCACTCTCCGAATTATTTCATTTCTGAAAAGACTATATTACCCTTAATATAACGACACCGTTTACTCAACGGCCACATTTTGGTACGATTTTCATTTTTTTTTCATTTTTGAATGCCCGTCAAAAGATAAGGTCTAATAATGTACAAAAAAATTGTTTGTCTAAAAAAAAAAGGTAAAAATTGTTAAAGTCAATAACTTTATTTTAGCTACTTGAAAAGATGACATAACTAGAAAATGAGTGTAACAAATATGCATATATTGTGATGGATATGTGGGCATACTAGTAATGATAGAGTAAGAAATGAGATTATCCGAAAGAAAAATATGAGTTGCATCCATTAAAGAAAAGATAAGAGAAAATCGAAACACTACAGTGGTTTGGACACATAAAAAAGAAGGTCAGGTGACGCTTCAGTTTGAAAACTTGAAGGACGGAGGCATGAAGTTGTAAAAGGTTGGGGAGGCAGAAAAAGGTTTGGATTGAAGTCATCAAAAAGGATGTGAATTTGTTAGTTTGGATGAGAATATGGTGCTTGATAGAAAGAAATTGAGGGAATATATTTATACGAAAGACCAAACAGAAATTTTATATTAATTTGTATAACTAATCTTAATTATTTGAGATTAAGGCTAAGTGGTGTTGTAACTTTATTTTAGCACCGAAGCTCTTCTAGTATGCAATTCACTTTTTCATTTCTTAAAAGAAAATTGTAAGAAAAAAAAAAACTAATCAAAATACACAGTCTCTTGAGAACATTATGGGAAACTAGTCAGTCCAACTGATTTCAATTATCCGAGTTAGACAAGAAACTAGTTTTCTAGTAACCTTTTTAGTCCCCAAGCTACTTTTGGCTGCAATTTGTTTTTATAATTGAGGAAGATGATTCGATCCGCAACATGTAGATCGAATGCTACACCACATTGACAACTATTCTAATGGATATTAACTTTTCTTTTGTTTTACTGCCAGGATTTTGAATTATTACTTTAAGATAATCCCTACATAAGTTCTTTTTTTTTTTGATGAATAATCGTTAAATAAGTTCAGTCTAAAATTGTTCTGAATGCAAAGTAGTTATGGTGTAAATATATTTTAAAACAAAATTATTAATAAAAATGATTTTAGGACTAATTTTTTTTGATGAAATCTTGTAAACTAGAGTTATACACATTTTGTTCACCCTTTTCACTCTACTGATCAGTGCTTCATAAACCTCAAAATCCTATGGCTTAAAAAAAATGGCAAAGCTACAAATTTTTCAATGTCATTAACGTGCATGGCACATCAAGGAGGACTCTCGAGAAGAAAAAAATAAATATTTACTATGGAAATTAAAATAAATATCATGTTTGATTGTTGAATCCAAAAAGAACAAGCTTGAATAAAAAGGCCCCAAAGCCTTTTTGTATGATTAGACCAAAATAAAAGGCCATTTAGAAGGAGGGAGTACATTTCTTTCCACTCCCTCCCAATCAACCAAAAACAAAATTACATCAAGAAAAAAAAAATTAGGGCACGTGTATACCTCACGCGTGTAAATAATACATCAAAAAAAATTGTCCAATGTATGATTAGGACTTTAAAACAAAATATTCCGCCAAAAACAGTACACATGTGCATGTGTAAAACAACGTTATAAATGTGTTTACACGTCACTCAAAAGAAGTAAATAGTAAGATATAAGTATATAATGAGGGAGTCATCATATATATTCCCCTTCTCCTTGATGTTGTTCTTGTTAGCACAATCGCTGCAAATAAAGACAAGTCAGTATTTTTGAAAGAGGAAACAACAAAATCGAGGATTGCGTTTAACGCAATTTCCTTAAAACAGATTCTCCAACTCCCAAGTAATGTGCTTGGAGTTCGAATGGCGTCCGTCTCCTAGGATACAACGGCTTAAAATGAAGTTTGTTTCGCATGCTAACAACCGCAACACAACCGAATGAACAAGAAAACAAATGATGATGACTTTTGTCTGGCTTGACACGTGAGGTTAGCAGAGGTTTTTTACTCTTGGCCAAGCCAGTCATTTCTATTTTTACCACAAATCTAATGGAATAACATATCAAATTGTCGGTAATCAAGTCATATCAGAGTAAACCAGTGTATTTGGATTGGTTTTTTATTTAAGAAATCGTAAAAATGAGTTGTCCGTAAGAGAAGATGTAGAGGTCAAAGTAAAAAAATTCGTGTTGGAGAATAATTGTGCGGTAGAATAGCTTAAGCCCAGGAAAAGAGCTTTTACCTTCCTCGGGGGACAGTGCAGTAGCAATCACTCTTTCCCTTATTCCATTTAGCCCAAATTCCTTGTTTTCTCTCTCTACAGCTACTTCCCTCCTTTCAAACCATCTCAAAACTCTTGTTTGTTGAACAAAGAGCTGCTTTTGTTATGGATTCCATTTGTCTTCGTGCTGACCTCGCAATCAATGAGGTGCAAGTGCAGTCTGAAAAATTGCTTCCTAACTGGAAATTGCTCCCTCTTTTGAGGGAATTTGAAGTTGAGTTTGGATGTCTGAGAATCTTCTTCTGCTGCATTCAGAAATGGAGTGATTTTGCTAATGTGCTCCATTTGGATTCTCTTGCGAGCAAAATTGAAGTTACAATTCACGAAATTGCGAACAAACTCATCCAGAACATACCAGTTCCGTTTGAAGGGCTTCCGGGTTCGGGATCTTCCATTTTCATGATTCTGAGGAAGACTGTGAAGATAGCCCGAAAGTTTTCAAAATTGATTGATATTCTCCCTGGGTTGACGCATGAGATTATGGTTTTGAAGCCAGAAATCAACAGAGTTTTTGAATCTTGGACATGCCAGTCAGTTGAATTCAGCTTTGAATATGATCATTGGAAGGAGTTCAGCAACTTCATGAACTACTATGAAGATGTTTGCCAAAAAAGAGCCACCCGTAACAACAACAACAGTCCTGTTGACGGAAAATTCGAGGACCTCAATCGCTATCTCATTTCTGCCAAAAGTTTCCTTGACTGCCCACAGAGAAATTCCTGTAAAGATCTTCAAACTGAAGTCATGATTCGCGTTGGAAGGGTGGCTATCATTGCAGCACTTAACCTCTGTCAATGGTGGTCTGGACAAGAGGATCCAAACAAGGAGAACATGATCAGAATTAGACTCGTGGAGCTCCAGCAGAAGATTGATTTTACTAATTCAATGTTTGTAGATATGAATCTCAAACTCCTAATATCAAATGGAAGCAGCATTGAGAATCAAGTAGATAAGTTTCTTAACTGTCTTTTAGAGGATTTCGATAAGCTTGTTACGCTTCACTTTTCGGATTTGTCTCTTCTAGATTATTTGAGAATGCCGCATAAAGTTCACACAGAGCTGAAATTTCTGGTGATATCAGCAATCACTTTTCTAAGGGGGGATGATGCTGAGAATCTCCAAAGGCTTTTGGCAGATATTAGAGTGCTGCTCAATCAGGTATCAACACTGAACAAATCATATAACAATGTTTCTGGCGTCAATGTTATTAGGTTTGAGAATGTGCTTGCAGACATTTGGCTCTTGAATCTGGAGATTTTCCTCAGAGAGAAACTAAATAGATTTAACATTCTCAAGATGCCTATGAAGGTGCAAATTAGTGTTCTTCATAAGGAGTCGAGACACTTGAATTATAGAGAGTGGCTGAAATCCCTGAATATAACGCTCAATCATCCACCTAACGCAGAAAGAGTGAAGCAAGGCTTGGCACTGATTGAAGTTTCCACGTTCGCAAGTTTGATAACCACAACTGAGGGGAAGAGAAATATGCTTTTTTAAGCTTCTGATGATGATTTTGCTTTTCAGGGCAGAGTCAATCACTAGGCCTATTCTCAATAGCAATCATCGGTGTTTCGTGGGCTTGGACAAAAATAAACTAGGTGCCCTTTGCAAGAGTTTAGGGTTTTTTCATAATGGTTGTCAAGGATAAGCCAGAGGGTACTGTGGAGGAGGCAAAGCTGGCATTTACACAAATTGAAGAAGTGGCTTGTGGGGTGTGTTCTCTTACTCACTCATCACTCGGAACTGGAGAACAGGCAGTCAAGTACATGAACCCTTTGGTTTCTGATCTGTTAGAGAAGACGAGATCTGTCATGATAGAACTCAAAGTTTGTCTCCATGCTCCATATTTCCCCAGGACAAATGGACTGGGCTTCATGTATTCACTCTTGGAAAAACTGAGGGAGTTACTGACGACTGATTTGGCTGTATCTCTGAAGCAACATATTGAAGATATTTTGAGGGATCTCAAATTCCTAAAACCTTTTCTCAGGGGTATTCCAGAGCAGGATATTGAGTTTCAAGATATCCTTGCACGTATTGTAGATGTGGCTTATAAGGCAGAATATTACATCGACTCACTGATGCTAGAAGATTCTGTTGAATGGCATAACTCATTACGGCTATATCATCTCCAAGAAGATATTACACATCTGAAGGAACATCTCCCAACAAATCGCGATAAGGTTCATCACGCTAAAGAGCAGGATATACCCCAGATTCCAGTGCAGAAAAAGGACCCAAAGGTGACAATCTCAAGAATGGATGAAACTCCGGTGGTCCTCAATGATCAGGAAGAAATGATAATTGATCGACTTATTGCAGGACCTGAGCAGCTAGACATTGTCCCAATTGTTGGACTTCCAGGAATCGGTAAGACAACCCTGGCAATGCAAGTGTATAATCACCCAGAAGTTGTGTCTCATTTTCATGTTCGCACGTGGAGTTGCATTTCTCAAATTTACAGTAAAAGGCAAATATTACTTGAGATGCTAAGCCCCATTACAGCCATTAGTGATGATATCCTTGGAATGCCTGATGAAGATCTTGAGGACAAGTTACGGAAACACTTGCTGAAGAGAAAGTTTCTCATTGTGATGGACGATCTGTGGAATACTGAGGCATTGAATGACTTGAGAGGATCACTTCCAAATGATGGATGGAAGTAGAATCCTGATAACCAGTCGTCGGGATTTGAAAGCTAACGCTTATGCTGATCCTCACCATCTCCGACAATTATCTGATGCCGAAAGTTGGAGCTTATTGCAAAAGAAGATCTTTCCCAAAGTACGCTGTCCGAAGGAGTTGATAGAGATAGGAGAGGAAATTGCTAAAACTTGTAAAGGATTACCTCTTGCAATTGTTGCAGTGGCAGGTATCCTTGTGAAAAGGGAAAAAGAATGTAACTCATGGAAGAAAATTGCAAAAGACTTGAGCTTTCTTATCGTCGACGATCCACAAGAGCAGTGTCGGCAAATCATAGAGCTGAGCTACAAAAATTTACCAGATTATCAGAAAGCATGCTTTCTCTATTTCGGTGCATTTTTGGAGGATCAAGATATTCCAGCCCGGAAGTTGATGCAGTTATGGATTGCTGAGGGGCTTGTACGAAAAACTGAGTTCAAGAGCTTGGAGGATCTTGCAGAAGATTACTTGAGTGATCTAATTGATCGGAGCCTTGTAATATTTTCTCAACAAAGATCCAGAGGCGGGGTTAAAACTTGTCGTGTCCACGATGTATTACAGAAGTTCTGCCAATCTAAAGCTAAAGAAGACAAGTTTCTAACAGTAATAACCGAGTCCACTGAATCTTATGCTCCTCTTCGTGATTTTGAATATGTTTTCAGTGCCAAGCTTGACAATCCTTCAAGTTCTATGACATATAAAGATCATCGACTTTGTTTCTGTACACAACGAAAGCATTTGGCTGAGTCAGGATCTTCAGGACCATGTACCCGTTCTCTGCTATGCTTTGCCACGAATGATAAGGATTCAAAATGCCCCTATGAAATCTCATTCATTTCTCAAAATTTCAGACTTCTTAAAGTATTGGATTTGGGATGCATCAATGTGGGCACTTCCTTCCCAAAAGGGATGGAACAAATGGTACACCTGAGATATTTAGCGCTTGCTGGGTATATAGACTATATTCCATCATCAATTGCAAACCTCTGGAATTTGGAAATACTTATTTTCAGGGGATTGAAAGACGGCCGGGTGATACACTTACCGGATGCAATTTGGTGCTTGAAAAAGTTGAGACATGTTCATATAAGTCCCTTTGCTGTTATCTCGCAGGATGATCAGCATGGAAATTCATCCGGGTTCAGTTACTTGGTCACCTTCTCCTCTCTCTTTCTCCGCTTTGAGAAAGGGACAGAATTTATACTGACGAAAATTTCCAATCTCCGGAAGCTGAAATGCATATTTTTAGAATCTTGGGATAATTCTCAGAATTGCAATAACTTTCCAAGGTTGGAAGTCCTAAATCAGCTAGAATCACTCAAGATATCTTATTATGGTCAGGCTCTTCATCCTGGTGAGTTTAGTTTTCCTTTAAATCTGAAAAAACTGACTCTATCAAATTTCCATCTTCCATGGGACAAGATCTCAGTGATTGGGAAGTTACGGTACCTTGAGGTTCTCAAGTTACTTTCCGGGGCTTTCGATGGGGAAAACTGGGACATGGTGGAAGGAGAATTCTCAGAACTCAAGTATCTGAAGTTGGACATGCTAAATATTTCCAAGTGGAATGCCTGTAGCGATCACCTTCCTAAACTTCAGAAATTATTTTTACGGCGCTGCGACCAGCTGGAGGAAGTTCCACTGCATATTGCTGACATACCTACCTTGGAGACGATTGATGTCCAGTGGTGTGGATACCGTGTTGAAGAGTCAGCGAGACAGATTAAGGAGGAAGGAGATGAAAATCTAAAGGTCTTTATCAATTTTTCTGAATTGCATATTTCCTAGATCTGAAGGTGGTCTACCTTTGAAAATTTCACACTGTAATTATAGCTTTAGATATGCAAAAATCTAGTCAAAATGCCATTTATCATATCCAATCTTAGCATCTCTTGATGAATTGTTTCCTTATTGTTCTTTTTTGGTAGGTTACTAAGGGCTGTTGAAGCTTCATTTTGGTTTTGATCCTTGCCAGATATATACTTTCAAGTAAAGAATGATGAGGGGCGTTCTGCAAACTCTTTTTAGAAGAACCTTGTGGTATGGTTTTATTTTTTCTGTCATACAATTTATATATGCTTCCCTTCGGTTTAGTCATATTTGATAAATGTGGAAGGGATCGCATACATACTTTATAATAGGATTTAATATATGTCAGCTGTCCAAGGGGCAATAGTGCTTCTGGGACTCGGTTACAGTCGTGCTAAGTCAAAATTTACTAAAACGACGAGACTTGAATAGAAACTAAAATGCCATTTATTATTTCAGTTTCTGCTGAAAATGATGACAGAGAGGAACTGTGTACTGACGAGGGCCGTCTCTTCTGTTCTTCATGGTGATGATTTCTGGAAAACTCTTGGAGCTGCCATTTTGTTAGCGTTCATTTATCTTTTGCCTCTAAAACTATAGCTGTTTGAGATTTTATCTATGAATCAAAATGTATGGAGTTTGGTTGTTACTCCTTAGCCTTATCATATCAGCCATCTGATGATGGATATTTTTTTTTTTGGACTTTGTTTATGATATATCTGGAATTGTGTCTGTGATGTACTCAATTCACCTACCATAACTAAATTCTCTTTTTTTCTATAATTGAATATCCACTTTTTTTTATTTATTTTTATATTTATATAAATAAAAAAATGTAAGAAGCAAATAAGTTTGCTTCCCCTTTGATGGGAGTTGAATTACCCAACCCAATTTCTCACTCAAAACATGTGATAAGTACTTTCTACTCTTTTTTTTATAGTATTGTCAAACTATACAAACAATGTAACTTTTTCAATGTGAGATACTTTTATGAACCAATTAAGCATAAGCATGTCGTGTCAAGGTTTAAGGATGTGTAATTTCATTATTGTGGAAAGATATGACACATGAAGAAACATTGCTTCAAGTGGAAGGAAAAAAAAGGTAATACATAAATGAAAGGTAACATTGTTGATCTTATTTCGACTACTACTTCAGGGGTGGGTCTTCATGTTAGTTATGATAAGAATGTGATTAATTACGCATCTCATGATATGATCGGGTAGTTGACAATGGTGCTTCACTCCATCTTGCAAAAAAAAATAAATTAATTAATTTTTTTAATATTTAATAGAATAAAAAATAAGTAAAAAAATATTAATTAAAAGTTATGGGTTTTTAATATATGGTCTATTCTAATTTTAAGATTTTTCTTTTCCTTTTCAATATTATTCAAGATCCCACATTGAAAGTGCACGAGAAATTTTTGGAGTTTGACAACATTATAAATAAAGGGGTTTGAGCATGTTTTTCAATTGAATTAATTGGTGGGTTGGTATTTAGCTAATTAAATTCAGTGACAAACTCAATTTATTTTTTAACTTTTTAATTTCAATAGTCATTTTATAAAATAATTAATTGATAAAAAAATTCATGGAAATTACATGTAGGATTTAGAAGAATGTGATTGGCTGAAACTGAAAACAAACTCTGTAATATAAATATAGATAGATAGTTAGATTAGATTGTCTAATAACATGTGCTATGCTCAGGATTCCATTTATCATATAATTAAGAGTATAAGAAAACAAATGGCTCAGTAAGCTATATTTGTTTTGAATTTTTGACTCTTTAAATGAAAAAATAATAATAAGTAGGTTTTTCTCGCAGGTTGTACCAAAAATCAAATGTTTCTGTGAGCTATTTTTTTAAAAAAAAAAAAAAAAAAAAAAAGAATTGACTATTGGAATTAAAAAGTTGAAAGGCAAATTGAGTTTGTCACTCGAATTTAATGAGCTAAATATCAACCACCAATTCATTCAATTGAAAAACATGCTCAAACCCCTTTTATTTATAATGTTCTCAAACTCCGAAAATTTCTCGTACACTTTCAATGTGGGATCTTGAATAATATTGAAAAAAAAAATCTAAAAATTAGAATAGAAGGAAAAAAAAAACCATAAATATATTAAAACCCATAACTTTTAATTAATATTTTCTTCAAAAAAAAATTTTAATTAATACTTTTTTACTTATTTTTACTCTATTAAATATTAAAAAAAATAAAAAAATTCTCAAAATCGAACTTGATTTTAAGCTCAATCGAATTCGGAGGAGTCAATCATCTCGAATAACCCGTTATTTGTTAAAATTTTAACCATTTAAATTTATATAAATAAAAAATGTAAGAAGCAAATAAATTTGCTTCCCCACTCTGATGAGTCGAAATGCCAACCCAATTTCTCACTCAAAACATGTGATAATACTCTTTTTTATAAGTATTGTCAAACTAAACAAACAATGTAACGTTTCAATGTGGATACTTTTATGAACCAATCAAGATGTTACAACAAAAGATTTACTTACATTAGCATTCCATTAAAAGAATTAAAGAAAATTGTTGTCAAATACATGCTGGAGTAGCTGGCAATGTAGTGTAGCATTTAAACTACATATTGCGGGTTCGAATTCTACCTCCTCCAAATTAAATTAAATAGTTCAATTTTTTTACACCAATCAAAACTTTTATAACTAATTTAAAATATAAAATCTTAGAAAATGACATGTGGTATGATATATATACAAAAAGTAAAAAGGGCTTCTGTAATATATATATATATATATACTAGCCTAATAACCCGTGCTATGCATGGGATTCCATTTTACTGTATAATTAAGAGTATATGAAAATCAAATGACTTTGTGAGCTTTTTTTTTTTTTTTTTTGGAAAAAAAAATTGACTGTTGGAATGAAAAAGTTGAAAAGCAAATTGAGTTTTCCACTGAATTTAATGGGCTAAATACCAACCCACCAATTCACTCAATTGAAAAGCATGCTCAACCCCTCTATTTATAATGTGGTCAAACACCACAAATTTCGTACATTTTCAATGTGGATTTTGAATAATATTGAAAATGAAAAATAAAGATCTAAAAAATTAGAATAGAAGAAAAGAAAAATCATAAATATATTAAATTGTACAATTTAATTTGAATAAGTTAAAGATGTCAATCAATACTTTTAAAATAATTATAAAAAAATCAAAAAAATTGGAAATTAGATTGAGGACCCGACCCGAGAATTCTATAGTGCTAAAAAATAACAAATGTTTTGTCATTTGTCTAGTTTTAAAAATGATAACTAATTTTTTAGGTGAGAGCCTTTATTGTTGTCAATTTTCTTATGTGCCTTTAGATTAATATTTTTTATTTTTTATTTTATTAAAAAATAAAATTTCTACAAATTAAATACTTTAGTTCTAGAGAGTATAGAAGAAGATTCACTTGATTTTTGCAGTATAAACGAAGCGAGTTGATTTTTTTTTTCATTTTTAAATATCCATATTTATTTATTTTTCAAAATATATTATGCAAATAAAAATGATGCATAAGAATAAATAAAAAGCAAATAATGAACATTGCATAAGTCTAAGCTAAATCGGAGTTCATTGTAAGTTCAATCGGGATTCAGAGGACCCCGGTCATCCGAATTACCCGTTATTTATTAAAACTTTAACCATTTATATTTTTATTCTCTTTTTGTGTTGTCAAACCCAACAAAACAGTCTAACTTTTCAATGTGGACATGCATTTACTCCTTTTATAAGAGTTCTTAGTCTTCTCCTTTTTATTTTATTAAAAAAATACGAGAACTCTCGAAAATTACACGTAGATTTCTAGAGAAAGTGATTGGTTAAAACAAAAACACCTTATGTAATATAAATACGGTTAGATTAGATTAAATATATTAGATAGTCTAATAACATGTGCTATTCTCGGATTCCATTTTATCATATAATTAATAGTATATGAAAACAATGGCTCTGCAAGATTTTATTTTTTAAGTTTTGACTCGTTAAATGAAAAACAATAATAAGCGAGGTTTTTCTCATGAGTTATACCAAAAAATCAAATGGCTCTGTTAGCTAAAATTTTATTTTATTTAAAATAAATAAATTTGACTATTGGAATGAAAAAGTTGAAAAGCAAATTGAGTTTGCCACTTAATTTAATGGCTAAATATCAACCCACATGCATCTACTCTTTTTTTTATAGTATTGTCAAACTATACAAACAATGTAACTTTTCAATGTGGGATACTTTTATGAACCAATTAAGAGGTTACAACAACAAAAGTAAAATTTAACCAACCAATCAAAATTTTATAAAATAATTAATTCAACAAAAATTCATGGAAATTACACGTAGGATTTAGAAGGATGTGATTGGCTGAAACTGAAAACAGACTCTGTAATATAAATATAGATAGATACTCCTTCCGATTCAAAATATAAGTCTTTTTAGGAGTTTTCACACAAATTAAGATACTAATCAAGATGACTAAAGTACCCCTAATTAATACTCCAAAAGAACATATAAATTAATGAAGAGTTGCATGAGAACTATACATTTTGACAAATATGAATATATGGAGAAAATAAAATAAAATAGTTTAACAATTTTGCACCAATAAAAGTTGATATTTAATTTTTATTAAGATAAGTTAATTTTCAATTAATTTAATTAACCTAAATATTCTCAACCAATAAAAATTAGTAAATTAATTAAAAAATGTGAAAATCTAAGAAAATAGTATTGAAGAAATATATAAATACAAATATACGTATCTATAACATGCTCAGTAATATATATATACTAGCAAAAATACCAGTGCTATGCACGGAAAACGTAATGTTTAATGAAAGAAAAAAATATCAAAGTAATTTTTGTAACTCAAAACATGTCAAATTACACTCTTTTTATAGTATTGTCAAACTCAAAAAACAATGTAACTTTTTCAATGTGGGATACTCTTATAAGCAAATTAAGAATTTACAACCAAAGTAAAATTTAACCAACCAATCAAAATTTTATAAAATAATTAATTGAACAAAAAATTCATGGAAATTACACGTAGGATTTAGAAGGATGTGATTGGTGAAATTGAAAAGCAGACTCGTAATATAAATATAGATAGATACTCCTTCCGATTCAAAATATAAGTCTTTTTAGGAGTTTTCACACAAATTAAGATACTAATCAAGATGACTAAAATACCCCTAATCAATACTCCAAAAGAACAAATAAATTAATGAAGAGTTGCATGAGAACTATACATTTTGACAAATATGAATATATGGAGAAAATAATGTAAGGGTAAATTAGCCAATAAATGCATCATTCTTGTAAAAAAGACCTATATTTTGCAACAAAAAATAACCCTTAAAAAAACTTCTATTTTGAATCGGAGGAAATATAAATTTTATGCCCATTAATTTTCTTTTATAATCTTGTCATTTGTCAAATTTTAAAAAATAATTATTTTTTTTATGTGGGAGTTTTTATTGTTGTTAATTCTCTTATTTGACTTTAGATTAATATTTTTAACTTTTATTATACATTAAAATTTCTACAAATTAATACTTTAGTTTTAGAGAGTTTAGAAAAAGATTCACTTGATTTTTGCAGTATAAACGAAGCGAATTGTTTTTTTTAAAATATCCATACTTATTTATTTTTAAAAATATATTATGAAAATAAAAATTCTCCATTAGAATAAAAAAAATGAACATTGCATAAGTCTGAGCTAAATCGAACTTGATTATATTCTCATTCGGAATTCAGAGGACCCTGTCATCTGAATTACCCGTTATTTGTTAAAACTTTAACTATTTATATTTATATAAATAAAAAAATATAAGAAGCAAATAAGCGGGCTTCCTAATTTGATGAGCTAAAATGTCACTCAATTTTTGTAACTCAAAATATGTCAAAGTACCATCATTTATAGTATTGTCAAACTCAAAAAATAATGTAACTTTTCATTGTGGGATACTCTTATAAGCCAATTAAGAGTTTACAACCAAAATAAAATTTAAATTAGCATTCCATTAAAAGAATTAAAGAAAATAGTTCTCAAATATCTGACAGAGTAGTTGGCAATGTGGCGTAGCATCCGGCTTGTAGGTCGGGGAATTGAATCCCCCCTCTCCCAATTTAAATAAAATTGTTTAACATTTTTCCACCAATTAAAGTTGATATTTAATTTTTATTAAGATAAGTTAATTTTCAATTAATTTAATTAACCTAAATATTCTCAACTAATAAAAATTAGTAAATTAATTAAAAAATGTGAAAATCTAAGAAAATAGTATTGAAGAAATATATAGATACAAATATACATATCTATAACATGCTCTGTAATATAGATAGATAGATAGATAGATTATAAATTAAAATTTCTACAAATTAGTACTTTAGTTTTAGAGAGTTTAGAAAAAGATTCACTTGATTTTTGCAGTATAAACGAAGCTGATTTGATTTTTTTTAAATATCCATTTTTTATTTATTTTTAAAAAATATATTATGAAAATAAAAATTCTACATTAAAAAAAAATGAACATTGTATAAGTCTAAGCTAAATCGAACTTGATTATATTCTCATTCGGAATTCAGAGGACCCGGTCATATGAATTACCCGTTATTTGTTAAAACTTTAACTATATATATTTATATAAATAAAAAATATAAGAAGCAAATAAGCGGGCTTCCTTAATTTGATGGGCTAAAATGTCAGCCCAATTTTCTATCTCAAAACATGTCAAAGTACCATCATTTATAGTATTGTCAAACTAAAAAAAAAATGTAACTTTTCAATGTGGGATACTCTTATAAGCCAATTAAGAGTTTACAACCAAACTAAAATTTATATTAGCATTCTATTAAAAGAATTAAAGAAAGCAGTTGTCAAATACCTGCCAGAGTAGTTGGCAATGTGGCGTAGCATCCGGCTTGCAGGTCGGGGGATCGAATCCCCCTCTCCCAATTTAAATAAAATTGTTTAATATTTTTGCACCAATAAAAGTTGATATTTAATTTTTATTATGATAGGTTATTTTTCAATTAATTTAATTAACCTAAATATTCTCAACCAATACAAATTAGTAAACTAATTAAAAAATGTGAAAATCTAAGAAAAAAATGATGGAAGAAATATATAGATACAAATATACGTATGTATAATCGCTCTGTAATATATATACACTAGTAAATGACCTGTGCTATGCACGGAAATACTGAATTTCAAATTATTAATTTAATGCTTGTACAATTGTATTTAAAACAACAACTCGTTAACTTTAAATTTTCGAAAAAAAATAAGAAAATTCAACATGATTAGATAATATGACTTTTATTGAGTAACTCATAAATGTAAGGGTCAACACCAGAATGATTATTGGATCGAATAATATATAAGTAAAAGAATTAAAAATAGTCTTATACTATTTCAATTAATGTCCCGTCCAATGTTTTGATAAAATCATCATTACACTACTACTATTAAATGTTAATCACCCAATCTTTTTAGAAAATATGAAGAAACTACGTATTGTGACTTCATTTTTCTTATGGAGCCACCTAATTAATGTAGTTTTCTGCTCAAGTTTTTCTCCTTAAACTTGCATTACTGTAAGATCCATTTTAGTAAATGTTTTTATTCCCTGAAAGATAAAATTAGTCTAATAGTATTTTAATAAATTATTTACAGGATATTTATTAATAGTAATGTTTATTAGATAAAAATAAATCAAACATAGGTATAAATAATAAATAGACATCAAAAGTCATGAACATAAAAAGGTTGAAGAGGTGAGTAAATGTTGGAATAAAATATTCTCATAAATTCCCGTAAATTCACAGAAACTTCCCAATAAATTCTCTCAAATAAGTTCCTCCTAAACTTTCTAAATGTTTGGAAAAACAATGTTGGGAATGGCTAAAAAACTTATTTCTTAAAAATCAAAATAACAAATCAAGTCTAAATTAAGTTTTTTTTCATAAGACTTCTAGGACATAAGTAAATCAATACATATAACAGAAAAAGGTTACCAAGAATTAGGATTCTTTGTATCCTGCTATCAAATAAATTGAAACATTTAAAATAAATCCAAAAAATCAAAATTATAAGTAGCTAGTAAAGATCAATAGATTTAGCTATTATAAATCAATGCGAAAAAAACAAAAATTCTACTAATAATATAAAAGAAATTTAGCAAAATAACACAAAGGCAATAAGCAATATGATGATACATAGTTATCAAAAACTCTTATTTAGGCTATATACTTTAACTAATACAATATTGCTTCTATCCGGAATTCAATGTTTCACTTTGACTTAAGATGAAAATTAATAAAAGTATTTTACTTTTAATAAAGTTTCCTTCTTGCATTATTAACTAAGGAAGGTTAATGTCTTTAAATTACGCAAAAACTAAGGAAGGTTAGTAGTGAAAGTTTATACGAAAAAAGTATTATTATTTTTCGGAAATGTGTAATTTAATTCTAGTCATTCTCAAAAAGAAAAAAAACTCATAATGGACATAATTTACTCGACAAAAACTCATAATGAGATTTATTTATATCATAAAATGCTATCTTTAGACATATAAGAAATGATAAGTAATAATGGGTAATCTGATATACCTTGGGGGAGGCTCGTCCGCAGGTTTAACAAAAACTATTATATTTTAATTCAATGAAATGTTAGTATTATTTTAATTCAATGAAATGTTAGTATTATATTTCTACACGTGGCATGAGGGAGTTACATGTAATTTCAGGTATCAATTTAAATGTTAGTATTATATTAATTTTTCACTTGATAAGGATAGAAGTGTCTTTTTCATTAATAAGAAAGGGTAAAATGGTCCAAACAATAAATTGGTAATTTTATTAAAAGACAAGGGCATAATAGTAATTTTATAATTAGGAAATAAAAGAAAATGAAATAAGTTCATACTTATCCATAAGAAAATAATTGCAATAAAAGTCCCTAAATTACATGTTATTTGCATAAGAAATTGTATTTACATAAAAGTCCTTACAAAGTAAGAAATTACAAGGCAAGGGCCTCTCTACAACTATAAGTCTATAAATAGAGGCCATTGCCTCAACATTTTACTTGCACCATTCTTAGGGAAATTCTCCCTAAACTCTCCCTCCCCTACACCAAAACTCTCTTCCCGTCCCTATAGTCTTTGGTTAGTATGCTCTGAACTTCGTGAATACTTTCATCGGAAAAATCAAAGACATTATTGAGTAGTTTTTCTAAAGTATTCCCGTTACTCGCCTACTATCAATCAGGTACTTTCGCTTTCAATCTGTTATTTTGATCCTGCACAATAAATAAACTTAGGTTAATCGGGATCATGAAAGAATTAGATTATATTCTCTGAGACTGTTGTGCCCGAGGATTGTGGAAACGCAATCCCGGGAGCACTCGTGACCCACCCCATTGGTGGAGACGTATCTAATCGGATTTTTGTCCGGTTAAGACGGGTGAACCAAATGAATATAAATCTAAATTCTTAATTGATTCTAGACTAGAAAAGAGAAACATATATTCTGCATTATATTAAGAATTAAATAGACACTGATCAAATAGGAATATCCAGTTCTAATGTTGAAAGCGAACAATAGCATTCAATATTAGAATTGGAACGAGTTATTATTATTAACATTGAAATTCAGAAATACTATCCTTGATATTTTATCATAGTATTTTCATAATTTTATATTTTAATTTGAAATTAGGAAGAAATGATAGAAATTGAGTAAGTAAGGATTTCTACAAATATCAGTAGAAATTAAACTCAGGGGAAACATAATCTGAAAAAGAAAATAATAACAATAATAATAGCAATAATAATGATTATAACAATAATATAGTAAATAAGAGAGAGAGAGAGAGAGAAAGAGAGAGAGAAAGAAACAGTAGCTTCCCTCGGTAGGCGGCGGCGTGCCGGGAGGAGAGCGGCCGGAGGTGGCGGTAGCCTCGAATCTGAGAAGAAAACAAATAGAAAATTTATAGATAATAAAATAAGAAGTTTTAGAAAAGGAAACTAGATAAAAGGATTTAGTAATTTGGGAAATAAAACTGTAGAAAAAGAGAAAATAAATAGAAATGATAATAATAATAGAAATAAGAAACAAAAAATAGAGAAGTATAATAATAATGATAATATTGGTAATAATAACAGTAATAATAATAATATTTAAAATAATAAATTTAGAAAGGAAAACAGAAAGTAAAGGAAATAAAGAAAAGTAGTCTACCCGTGAGGAGGAGGTGGTCTGCAGCGGCAAAAAGCCACAGTGGTCGCCGGATAAAAGAAACCCATCTGAAAAGAAATAACAAAGATCAGAAATTAATAAAACCGAAAAGAAGATTAAGAAAATAGAAAATAGTAAATAAAAAGAAAAACAGAAATAGAAAATAAAAGAAAAGGAAAACATATGTCATGTCCCAAACTCTCAAACACTCACAGTAACAAGAAAAACTAACAAATAGGCAGCTAAGTGGCCTCAAGCCCCAACAATCAATAGCAAACAAAATGATATGATATATATAATGAGTAAAAGTTCACTGAACTCAGCAAAATGCCATTACAAGGCTTAACTCCACTACTATTGTCATCATAATACTGATCCACTACTAACTACTTCGAACCAGGGACAATAGAATAAAATAGATAAGGAAAAAAAGTCGAATTCAAACTCAATGTTGATGCTCACATCAGCCTCCTGGTTACCATCATCCTAGGCAAGCATCACAGTGAGCTTTGAAAACACTTGAACTAGTTGCAATCTCCATTCCAGGACTATTGTGAGCAATAACTCGAGAAGGCAAAGCCAACTAGCAATTCGAGTAACGTGAGGGGAAAGTCCTGGGGGGAAATAGAGTGAATGAATTCAAGGGGAAAAGAAGAGTTCAAGAACTCACGGAGGAAGACGATAATGGCGATAGAGCCAAAGATATCATATATTTTCTAGATCCCCTCTTCAATGTTGAGCTCTTCCTTTTATACCTAGGTTTTACTTTCCCAAGGAGGATCTTGTCCCTCCACCTCAGCCTTCTCCGACATCGATGCTTGAATCAACAGCCCCTCCCTTTGAGATGCTATCGCAAACGAATTGGCAGAGCGAGCAAGCAAAGTCTTCATCGGTTTTTGTTGCTTTTGCTCCTCGCAAAGCAAGTCCTTTAGGGCGTAAAGCAATACGATGCCGTTCGGAGCTTTAAGGGAATAGAATGAATATTTAAATGTAACGACGTCGTATTAGGAGTTAGGCGATTATAATTCAATTAGCCCTAACCCCCAATTCTTTCCCTTTCTTGACAAACTAACTTTCCCTCCTGTTCAAAATATGAATTTAAAGTTGAAAACCCCCTCCCAAAAACACCAGTCATGACATTCCCCTTCCTTAACACAAGCCTTGTCCTCAAGGCTTGAAGTGAAAATGGCACCGCTTCCATAGTTCGTTGGTGAAGCCTCTCGTTGTACCTTTTATTTTCCCCGGGATCAAAGACATATATGGTGTCGTCAAATGAAGGAATATCTCGATTCTTGAAGGGTCACTTTGAACGGGTCTCGCTCTTGTAATGAAAATTTAGAGACCTCGAGCTCGTGATTAGAATCAGTGATCGGGCTTCATCGTCAGATTTGACTTTTCAGTGGGCATTTGGTGTTTCGTCTCATCATGAAAGTGGATTCTCTACACCGCAGAGTATGGAACCTCGTCACTCTTTCTCTTCACAAGTTTATTGATCCTCATCTCGTGAAAGACTAGCACTGAACGAGCAGACAGCGGCCGCTCTCTCGATACATTCTGCAGCGAGCTTGAGCAGAGACCGAGTATATCCCTGCAAATCTACGCCGGCCTCACTTTTGGTCTCCGAGATGGAAGCAGTGGATTACTTTCCCTAGCATAAAATGATGCATAAGATTGAGACGAAGGCAATATAAACGACACCAATTGTTTCTCTTCTCGCAATTTCCTTTAGTAGCTTCAATTTCACATCGAGAGCGAGTGCACTGATGGATAAGAGTTCTATCAACTCGGAGAATGACACCACATCCGTGTATGAGCTCTGGCTTTGCCGCAGATCCGAACTCTTTACCATATTTGCCGATAAACAACATTTGAACTTGCTGTAACTCTGGCAGATCAGGACATATGGGTGCTGCAAAACATATGCTGAATATTGCTTCTTTCAAATCTAAGGGGCATTCCCTTTGAGCTTCAATAGTAGGTAGACAAACTGCTATAAGCTCACAGAATAGCTCAACAATCTCATGTGTAGCCATCATCTTTGTTCTCTTATTATATGCTCTACCCGAATTCTGGCAGTAACTTCTTGACCAGTTTCAAGAAGCTTGGCGATTTCTCGTCGCATCTGCTTAAATTGAATCTCTCGCCTATTCCTTAGCAATTTTATCCTCGGGGTCGTTAATTTTAGCAGAGTTTTGCATTTTGAAGCTTTGAAGCCTCTGCCACCGAGGAAAGAATTCATGATCGATATAGTCTCATAACCATCATGGGAAAGTGGAACTAAACACTTAAAAAGGGATTTTAGGACAACTTCCTTCATGATGCCTATAACTTTGCAATATCTTAGAAGCGCATTCAATATCATTCATAGTTTCATATTGAATAGATATTTCTATGAAGGCCTCCGCGACTACCTCGGACTGAGCATGCTACTTTCTTCTCAAGAATTCCAAAGGAAATATCAAAACATCTCTTGAGTCGGAAACTTCTCTAGACTACATAAAGCCTTCGCCATGTAAATAAAGATCATAGCTCGATTCTCACTATCTTTGACCATCTTCTCGTACAACACTCTTCGGAGTATTAATTGCTTCATCATTCCTCCCTAAGGCAATTTGCATATTTGAAGCATCGGTTTCACCTCGCAGCGAAATCGGAATGGCAACCATAGTTCTTCAAGACCACTTTGAGACAAACTCATTTTGCCTCTAATGTCTCCTCATGTGCCTCTAATCCAGTATATATATCCCCGAAATGGTCCATCTCCCTGCATTTGCAAAAAAGTATCAAAACTTAACAAGTGAATTGCTACCTGCTAGTAGACGAGGGGAACCTCCAAGGATGAGGAATCGAGGTTTGTCAAACTTTGATGTCAAATGTGCAAATGCAAATAATGCATTCTTCAACGTAGTAGTAGCAAAGAA